>CM038147.1:589128834-591570144 GCA_021437245.1 Aegilops speltoides
AGCTTGGTGGCTCCGTCTGAGAAACACAAGAATATTTTCGCTCGGACAAGGGAAGCTGAATCCTGGATTAGGAAGGCCCACATGGAGACTTTCGGTTTGGGAAAACATTTAATGAATGACAATGATGTTGTAGATCATTGTACATGTTGGCCGACACCATCTTGACTATAACGACTTTCCAAAGGTGCGAGATAAATGGGAATACATTTTACGATCGCCCAAGATAAAAGAGCACCAACAAAACAGTGGTGTCGCTTTTGGCAACAGAATGGGCAAGGGTCACATATTATGGTTACATAGAGGAGATATGGGAACTTGACTATGGACCCTCCTTTAAGGTCCCTTTGTTCCGGTGCAAATGGTTCAAGCTAACGGAGGAGGTGGGGTAAAGGTGGACCAGCAATCGGAATGACAATGGTGGATTTCAACAATCTTGGTTACCTTGGAACCATTCGTCCTAGCGAAAGATGTCGCTCGGTTTTCTATGTGAAGGACATGAGTAGCAAACCGAGGAAGCGGAAAGATAAAAAGCATCATTACATCATCGATGATCCAAAGCGCCACATTGTTCTTCGGGGAAAAAACATCGTGGGAGTGGAGGACAAAAAGGCATGTGGAAGATTATAATATGTTTGCTGAAATTCCGCCCTTCAAAGTGAACACCGACCCAAGCATTAAGTTAAATGATGAGGATGCTCCATGGATCACGGACTTCGTAAGCAAGGGGACACAAGGGAAGAATTGATGTGTAATAATTTATTGTACCAAACTTTGTTGAATGGATCATGTGAATTATATTACCCGTGATGTGTTTGGTGTCCATTTTGAATGATACATGAAATTTGGAGGTGATCCATGGCGCTCTTGAAATCGGCCATTACCACCATAGGTGACAGGCCTCCGTATATTATTTTGAATTGAATTAGTTTTATTTTTCTTAATTTTTGATATATTATTTGTATTTTAAAATTTTGAATTGAATTAGTTTTATTTTTCTGAATTTTTGATATATTATTTGTATTTTAGAATTTTGAATTGAATTAGTTTTATTTTCTGAATTTTTGATATATTATTTGTATTTTTAACATTTTGAATTGAATTAGTTTTATTTTTCTTAATTTTTGATATATTATTTGTATTTTTAACATATTGAATTGAATTAGTTATATTTTTCTGAATTTTTGATATATTATTTGTATTTTAACATATTGAATTGAATTAGTTATTTTTTCTGAATTTTTGATATATTATTTGTATTTTAAGATTTTGAAAAGAAAAAGTATTTGGAAAATACCTTTGTTGGTTGGCTTGGCCCGCTTGTGAGGCAAAAACCGTAAAAAAGCCCTTTAATGGGGGCCTCCCCCCAACAAAAGGTTTACCCTTTAATCATGGTGCCTTGGTTAAAGGGGGCTATAAATACCACCCTTTGACCCGTCGCCTCCATTTACCTTTCGTCTTCTCCTTGCGCCGAGGCCTGGCCCCCGCCCTCGGCCCGGTCGCCGAAAGTAAAAAGCGGAAACAAGTTGCCCAGCTCGGGAACAAAGTAAACAATCGATTGCCCCGCTTATAGTGAAAGCCTTCGTCCGGATGCCCCGAGATCATACAAGCTGCGGCAACACAGGATTGGTATAACGAGTGCGAGAACAAGCGCCAACTTAGGTATTACTCTTCGTGAACTATTAGGCCTTGATGAGGCGCCAGTGAAGGAGGTAGTAATTACATATGTCAAGAATGGGCCTCTCGTCGAGCCTGCGCAGGAAAAGGATCTACCTGACCAAATGAAAGGTCTGCTGAATTGGTACAAGGGTTACATAAAAAATAAAAACGCCAAAGAATATATTTATGCGGAAGTTAGACATGAGCATCACTTCAAACATTACTATGTACAAATTGAACTGAGTGAATTGTTCCACCTTTTCAATCTGCGCGAGCTCGACAAATCTATCATCAGTTGCTACGTTCTGTAAGTGATTTATTAATTTCTACCCCATCTCGTTCATATTGCCTGCACTATATATATGTCCTAACTATATTGTTGTGTCCGCTATTATACATGTAGAATGAAGAATAAGGAATGCAGAGTAAGGAACATCAATGATGTTGGGTTCATTGACCCACACATCGTTAATGGACATGTGTTGGAGCTTCACCCCGCCGACGTGGAGGCAGACCTGTGGCAGTTTCTTACAAAGCAGCAACTCAAAAGTGATATTCTATTTCCTTACCATTTTGGGTGAGTGTTTCTGTCTTGAGCACATTCTCTTTTGTTTACTCCATGCATGGTATGTGGCCGGCTAATCGATGAGTTATGCATGACGTACTGTGCATGTATCGTGTCCGCAGTTCCTTTGGATTCTGCTAGTAATTAAAGTTAACACCTCGTAATGTCTCGCCCACGACTCTCGAATAAGGATCCAAAGCTTTGGGGCGACATGAGAAGAATGCTGCAGAAGTAATTATTTTCATTCATTTGCGCTCTATATCGATCGGCCTATTTCGTTCATGTCCTAATATCAAGTAACTAATAACTCTCTTGTTCATTTAATTTTCTTTGCCTCGTAGGGTTTGGAGACGGTTCGTAGATACAAAGGTCGGTGAATTCAAAAAGAGCTAGAATTCAAAAGGTTAAAGCCTAAGAATGCTGGGATATTCAGCCACCCTTGACCAATCTATGTGGATACTATGTTCGTGAGATGATCCGAGATACACCTCTGGCGGGTTCCGAGTGATACCAATGCTCGAGTAATAACCTCCGGTGGATGCTTAGTCCAGAAGCTCGCTTCCGACCACTTCAAGAGGAACTAGCTGGATGGTTCCGCAGGGAAGTCCTCCATCCTAAAGGAGAACACTATTACGAGGACGTAGAACTTTATATGGATTAAATCATATATAGAAACTTGTTCAAAATTGTATATGGTCATCCGATGATATTGAATATATATTGTATATTCCTCTTGAATTCTTTTTGGTTCTAATTTCAAATTTATTTGAAATTGTACATTCATATGCATGTATGTAGTACCGTAGAATATATGAAACTCCTTCAAAATTAAAATAAAGCACAAAAGAAATAAAACAATACAAATTAAACAGAAAACAGGTTTAGGGGGGGCTAAAACCCTAAACCTGCGGCGGCCTTTAGTCGCGGTTGGCCAGAAGAACCGCGACTAAAGGTCCTCCGCCTCGACGGTCGCCTGGCGCCACGTGGACGGGCCGTTAGTCGCGGTTCTTAAGCAGCCGCGACTAAAGGTGGGGGGCTTTAGTCGCGCTTATTTGGTCGCGGTTGCGCAGCCGCGACTAATGGCAGTTGCGAACCGCGACCAAAGGCCTTTTTTCCACCAGTGCTAGTAGAACATATACAACTATCCTCCCAACAAACAGTTTGGTCCTGTTGAGTTGAAGACATTCATTTATAATCGGAAGTGACGTTGCAGTTGCATATCAAGTAGGAGATATTTAACTGCCCTAATGACAAAACACTTTTGTTCCCTAAGTTACAGTCGCATTGGAGACATGCATTAGCGAAACGACACCACCTGTAGTTGCGTGTTTGGAGTTAGACATGCAACTAGCTCCACAATAATAATCTGAATTTTAAGTTTTAATGAATTTTAAATTAAAGAAAAAAGAAAAGATGAAGAAATAAAACAGAAATAGAGAAAACAAACAATAGGAAAAATCCTAAAAAAGGCAAAAAAAAAGAAAGGAAAAACCTGTTTGAAGTTTCTAGAAGCTTCATATAACCAGTAGAAAGAGTCCTACATGGGGCGGCCCACTCACACATGTAAAAAGAGGCGGGCGAGGCAAATGTCGACTAGCTCAAAGTTGGGGAATCCTATTCCGCGCAGCGACCTAACGCGTACCCCTCGGGTTTGTGGTCCTCTTTGGGTCGGTCCGTTCCAGGTTCTTCCGCATACTGGTTTTTAGGAAGGTTCTAGACCTTTTTTTCTATTTTTTTGTTTTCTTCTAGTTTTTTCTTTCTATTATATTTTATATATTACTTCTTATTTTGTTTTATTTTAAATTTTCCTTTTTGGTGTTGCAAACATATTTTCAAATTCGTAAACGTTTATTGAAATCCAGAAGAGTTTTTGAGTTGACAAACATATATCTGAAATAATGAACATTTTCTAATTCGACAATACATTTTGAAATCACAAAATAACAAAAAAATAACTTTTGAGGACATTTTTAAAAAATTCTGAACATGTTTGTCAATCCGCCGACATTTTTTGAATCAATGAACATTTCTATGAATTGACATGATTTTTTGAATTGGCAAACATTTTTTGAATCGATGACCATTTTTTGAATCAATGAATATTTTTTACATGAATGAACATTTTTTGAAATTCACAATAAAAAATTTTGTGAACATTTAAAAAACTTGTTGAATATTGCTTGTGTCTCAACTTCCGTCCTGATTAATTAAATAAAGTGGTGATACCCATCAAAAGAAAATAGCTATGGTTGGCACAAAATTTACTGCAAATTAATCATGTGATGAAAGACTTAGACGTGACATAGTTTTTATGTATCCTGATAAGGTTGTGGAACATTCGGTACTTCGGCTTCACGATCGTTGCCTTTCCCACAGCCACCTTCTGGCCCTTGATGTCGTAGAGTAGGGTGCTTGGGGTATCGTCGGCCTATGAAGGAGACATGTCTGCGACGTCAAACATCTGAAAGTCAACAGAAACGAAAGACTATAGACATGCTGGTGAAAAGGGTATGACGCGTAAATACCATGAGGGCGTCGAGCTCAGCCAACGACGAAGGCCCGCCGAGCATGCTAGAGACGGAGGTCGGGCTGCTATGAACAGGAACGGGACCTTTTGCGGTTGCTTGGGCATGTGTTGGTGCTGTGGTGTTTGCCGAATTGCTGCCGACAAAGCTAGGAAGGGGAAAGTCCTCCGGTCGTGCATTTGGATTGCTCTTCGACCAATCGAAAATTGCAGGAATCAAGCTGGCCACCGCATCAGTGACCAACCCACTGACTACCCCGAGCAACTCTTCTTTGGTCTCAGCTTTGGTCTTATTAACCGCAATCACGACCTTCTCATCGATGCTCTGCTGAGTGACGACCAACCATCTCATCCTTCTTTCCTCTGGCTCCTCGGGGTAGCACGTCCTCCATGAGGCAACATCTCTGATATCGTGCACACATCCAAAGGACGGCGGCTTGTCCATCGGGACCTTTTTCAGTATGTTCAGGGCCCGGTTGAATGGGGTGTCCCACTTGGGCCTCGCCGACGACTGTGACGACTCGTCGCTTTCGGCTGCCTTTTTGGTGCTGCTCTTTCTGCAAAAGGAACGTGGATGGTTTACTAATGTGACAAAACTTCTAGTCGAATTGATTGGAAGCTAATATGATAATGTGGTAATATAACAATTAGCAGAAGTCTCATGAACTCCCTCGTATTCGGATCTGTGTAAAAGATCTTTCTGACTTTGTCCCACTTGTACCGGGCCCTGATCGAGTCATGCTCCAGCGGGTCTGTGAACTCTGCCAAGGGGTCTGGGATTCCTAGACTTTCACGTTTGGCGTCCTCCTTGGCCCATATGTGCCTCTTCCCCTCGTAACCACGGCTTCCGAGGCAGTGGGGAGGCGTGTTCCTGGCCTGGAGCGCCTTCATTTTCTCCGACTTTGCCTTGACTTATTCTTTTCCGCAATTCTCCTTGAATTTTACAAAGTCCTCTGCCGTTATTGTTGGATTATCAGCATGAATCTTGGGCCACGGTTCATTCTTCGCAAGCGCTTTTTTCACCCGAACTTCCCAGGAGGCCAAGTGGTTGGTGAACGTCACCATCGCGTTGTCGCTTATCTTTGTCATGGTGACGTCGTCCCTCAGCTCTTTATATTTGCCTTCATCTCGGCCGGGGAACAGGAACCTATTGTGCAACTTCTTTAGGAGCATGTGCTCCATATGTGGTATCTACTTCAACCTCTCGTCGTTGATGTTGGCGGTTTCCCTGAGGATGCATACATGTTGGTTGCCCTAGCACGAGCACGCTTCCTCCAGCGCCGTTGGCTCTAACTTCTTGGGGTGCATCGTTGTGACCACAATTTGTCTGATGCCAACACTACTAGGGAAAACCTTATACACAGAAATTTAGCAACAGCATGGGTCAAAAAAGGGCGCTAGTGCTAGATAGCAGTAGCGATTGGAGAAAAACCGCGCTACAGATACAATCTTAGCAGTAGCGCGTGTAGTGGCAAAAGCGCTACTACTAATATTCCCATCGCTAGAATGATAGGCTACGCATAGCAGTAGCGGGCTTGGAAGAAACGCTCTACCGCTACGGCATAAGTAGCAGCGCGTTTCCGAAGAAGAGCGCTACTACTAACGGAAATAAAATAAGATGAAAAACAAATAGAAAAGTAAATGAAAATGAAAGAAATAGAAAAAGGAGAAAGGAAAAAATAAAATGTAAAGCAAAATAAATGAAAAAGCGAAAAAACGGAGGAAGGCATAGCAGCAGCGTGTGTTTGTAAGAGGCGCTATAGCTAACGTAGCTGCAGCGCGTGTCCTAGACCCCCGCTATAGAAACAGAAAAGGAAATTAAAAATGGAAAAAATTACATAGCTATAGCAGCAGCGCGTTTTGTAAAAACCTCTATAACTATCTTAGCTATAGCGCGTTTTACCAAACGCGCTACCGCTAAGTTTGACTTAGCCAAAAAACCGTTTACCCCGGCCACCACTTCTCCCCCAAATCCCTCAACCCACCCCGTGCGCCGCCGTCTCCCCGATTCGCCGTCGCCCCACTTCGCCGCCGTCTCCTGCCGACGTCGACGCCACGAGAGCCGTGCGCCATCGACGCCACCGGAGCCACCCCCAACGCCATGGAGCCGCGCGGCCTCGTCAACGCCACCGGAGTTGCCATCGACGCCACCGGATCCTTCCTCGCCACAACTGATTCCCTCACCGTCACCGGAGACGCCCCTGCCTCCCTCGCCGTCACCGGAGACGCCGCTGCCTCCCTCGCTACCACTGCCTCCGTCGCCACCACCGGAGCCATCCTCTGTAAGCCCCCACCCCTCCTCTCTCTCTCATGCATACATTAGCTAGTTTAATTAGGTTAATTATCTAGGTTAGGGCAAAAATTTAGTTAGGGCTTTGATAGAGAAGTAGTTAGGTTAACTAGTTTAATTAGGTTAATTATCTAGGTTAGTGCAAAAATTTAGTTGGACTCGTCCTCATCATCATCCTCTACCCCCGATTCTCCCACGCTCTTTACTTGGACTCGTCGAAGAACATTCACAAAAAGGATTACACCCACATCAAAGATGTTCTCGACAGTGCTATATTTTACTACCAAGCAAGGGGTGGAGAGGTTAGGGACAAGAAGAGAAGGGGCGGCAGGGCCGCCTTCAGCCATAAGACCGACTTCTGATGCATCCAGCAACCGAACGATTCTCTTAATGATGGATTCTATGTCCTACACCACATGCTGGAGTACAGATGGGATCACCAGAACCTTCACATGTCACCTAGATCTGGCGATGCCCATATTCTGCAATGGGCAAAGGACATAGGAGATATCGAGGATCATCGACTTCGAGCTGAGTTCTATAACATCCAGCGCGAACTTGCCCAAATCATCATGAATGAGGTCGTCGGAAAAACAGGGATGTTCTACGCAGAAGGACAAATGTCGCGGGAAGATGTCCGAACTTGGATAGCCTCTCAGCGTCTCGACATGAAGCCTTTCACTAAGCTCGAGGACTATCTCCCTGACATGGATGGATGGCACGACATGATGGAGTGATTGTCGATATATGACAATGTGTCCGTTTAGTCCATACTTTATTTTATGACAAAACTTTGAGTTATGCACGGTGAAACTTTATTTGTGATGTAATTAAACCATCCTCCTCCTCGATGGCAAAAATCACTCTAGTTAGGGCATTTTGGGTACAATGAACTTTGTTATTTATGCTTATGATATGTTGTTTCTATTTTTGCCAAGTCTGTCTCTTTCTATTGCTCAACTGTATATGTTGCATATCATCGACTCATGTGACAATGCAGGTGCATAGATCATAGATGGCGAAGAAGTGCTACGCCAGGAGTATATATACGACAAGTGGTCAAGTGTCGTGCCCAGTGTACGGTTTTCGTTTCTGTTTACAGACAGTTGTTAGTTTAGGTTCACGCTAATGCGAGAGAGGGATACAAACTCATGTACTCAAAGTGATAGCTATTCTCACATATATCATTGTTTAGATGGATGACGATGTATTTGCAAGTAATCGAGACTTGTATCACTATTTTCGAGATTGATGACGAGAGACCACTTTGTGTTGGATGATGATTATGATGATGACATGATTTGATGAGACTAATTGTATGTATATGCTATGATTACATTTGTATGTGGATGATATGCTAAAGATTATTGTATAGCCTATTCAAATACAAAACAAATAAAAAACAAATATGCAGGAAAAAAACTAATAAAACTAGTAGTAGCGAGGGGGTGAAACTTAGTAGTAGCGCTGCCTTACCAGTAGCGCTTCCCTGTAAACAGCGCTGCAGATAATATCAGTAGCGCCCTTTTCGAAAGAGCGCTACAGCTATTCATGTATAACAGTAGCGTGGGTCAACAGGCGCTACTACTATACGTTAGCTGTAGCGCCTTATTAGTAGCGGCGGTACCCGCGCTACTGAGAGGGCCACAACCCGCGCTGCTGCTAGGCTTTTCCCTAGTAGTGCAAGCTCATTTGGTCTTCGCGTCCTCTTCTTCTTTGGTGCTTTACCGACTATGACAACATCGTTGCCGGTCTCGGGGTTGGTGTCGGTGCCGGTGCCAATGCCGGTGTCGGCGTCGGTGTTGGGGTTGGGGCCACTGCCGCCACCATGCAACCCCATCTGGTGTTCGTCCAGGTAATCGAAGTAGTTATTTGCTGCCTCAATGGGGTCTGCGAGGCAAGTAGAACCACCCACGACTTCGGCGTCGGTAGACATGTTTCCTATTCAACAATTGTAAATAAAAGATGTAATGAAGAGAAAAAAGGGCCTATATTTGGTCGGAATGTTCATTCCCCTTCCGGCAAATCCCGGGTACTCCATATGTCCTAGTTTCTAGCATGAAATTGTTGGCATGACCTTTGCTAAAAAGTGGACATATGGAACGCCTGAAATTTGCCGGAACAGAAATGAATCAACATTCCGGCAAAACATAGGCCACTCGGATATTTTTTGGCATTCAACCAACATATAGCATCAATGACATATATAATTCAAGCAAAAGCATGCTTGTACTTAAATACACAAAAATGACAAAGCTACAAACTTGCTCAAACTTGCTCCTAGGGTTTATAAATAGCTAACTTGCCCAAAATTTTGCTAACTTTGCTAAATTTGCTACTGTTTTTTAATGTGCTACTGTTTTTTTATTTGCTACTGTTTTTATACGTAATTTTCTTGCTACTATTTTTTTAAATTACTATTGTTTTTGTAAACTTTGCTACTGTTTTCTAAATTCTTTTGCTACTGTTTTTTAAATTCTTTTTCTACTGTTTTTTATACCTAATTTTTTGCTTACTTTCTACAAAAATTTGCTAACTTGCTAATATTTGCTACAAAATTTGCTAACTTGCTAAAAAACAAAAAACAAAAATTTGTTAATTAGCTACTGCCCTAATTTGCTACTTTGCTAACTTGCTAAAAAATTCCTAACTTTGCTAACTTTACTAAATTTGCCCTAAAATTTGCTAACTTTGCTACTGCATTTGCTAACTTTGCTCAAAATTTCCCCTAAATTAAAAACCTAGATGGGGACGAGGGGGAGGAGGAGGCCGAAGGGGGAGAGGGAGGTGGGGGCACTACCTGAGGAGGAGGACGAGGCCGGAGGGGACAAGGAGGAGTAGGAGGCCGGAGCGGGCGAGGAGGAGGTCGGAGCGGCGGCGGCGCGGACAAGCAGGAGGTCGGAGCGGCGCGGACGAGGATGAGGAGGAGGACGGCGTCGAGGCTGGGGGCGAGCAGGGGTGACGGGTCAGCGTCGAGGTCCAGGTCAAGGTGGGACGGCCGGCGGGGTGGGCAGCGCGGGCGATGACAGCAGAGGAGTGGGAGAGGTGGGAAGTAGGGGGAATGGGGACTTTGCAAAATTTTGAACCCGCGCCGGCGATGGTTAACTCAAAATAGCAGTACCGCTGGTTTAGGAACCAACGCTATAGCTAACTTAGCTATAGTGTTGGTTCAGCGCTACTGCTAAGTTTTCCAATTTTACTTTTTTTATTTCTAAAGTACAAGTAGCAATAGCGCTGGGTTAGGAACAGCGCTATAGCTAACTTAGCTATAGCGCTGGTTCCCTAAACCAGCGCTACTGCTAAGTTTTCCAATTTTATTTTTTATTTCTAAAATACAAGTAGCATTAGTGCTGGGTTAGGAAAAAGCACTATAGCTAACATTTTTTTTCTTTTTACTATTTTCTGTTTACTTCTTTTTTTTCTTTTGTATTGCTTTATCCCTTTTCTTTTCTGTTTACTTTTCTTTTCTTTTGTATTGCTTTATCGGTTTTCTTTTCTGTTTACTTTTCTTTTCTTTTGTATTGCTTTATCCCTACGACGTCTCCCTCCCACACTGCGCTAATATCACAGGATGCATGCATGTAATTGAAGGGAGATGCGATTACATCATTTGACCGATAACGGTTACTTAACTGCGTACACAAAATAGATAAATATATGTAAATGTAGGTTTCTGATCAGCTGCGTCGACGATGTTTCACATTAAGCTTCTTCCCTTTCTTGTTTGTTGCCGAGTAATTGAGCCCCTCCTTGTGACTTTTCCGGAGCCATGGAGTATGATCTTTCTTAGGTAATCTAGTCTTGATTCTTCGTTTCACGTATGCTTCATCATCATCGTTATCATCCCTCATCAGGTTGCCGTATTGGTCGTAGTCTTCTTCGTGGGCCACTTCATCCATTCCGACGATGCTCCTTTCGGATCTCCTCACGACAACACGGCTGGGATTGGCTGGGTCGGTTATGAAGAAGCATTGTGTCACGTGCTTAGCGTATACCCATGGCTCATTTTTGGCGATGACGTTAACGTTCACGGGAGTGCTCTTCACGTCGGTTATAGACATGGTGGTGAAATACATGTTTTCTCTTTCGATGTCCTTGGCCCATCTGACACGGAACATCCTCGCATCGTGCATTCCAGCATAGTACAGCTCCCAAATCTCTTCGACCCTTCCGTAGAATCTTTCAGTTGTGCCGTTGGCGTCGGTCACACATTGAATTGTCACCCCGGAGTTCTGGTAATCACTATCCATGTCTTTGTCCTCCGTGTAGAACGTGTACCCATTGATATCGTAGGACTGATAGGTCGCGAGCTTGGGCACGGGGCCATGTGCTAAGGCGTGTATGAGCAATCCGTCCGAACTGCCCTCTTCCGGGTGTTTTTTAAGAACTTGCTCTTTGAACCAATGCAAGAAAGTGGTGTTGTGCTCTACAATAACTTCATCGTCTGTCTTGAGCATCCCCTTATCACGGTACTTCTTTGCGATGCTTTCTTTGTGCCGTGCCACATAATCATCTACCACATCTAGGTGTTGTAGCACTACTAAGTTAGCCATGTCAAAGTCGTTCCGTAGATCCGAGTAGTCCATGTGCAATTCCCTCGGGCCATTGTTGTGACCATCTCCTTCGAGCTTCCCATTGTGCTTCTTGACAGGCAAACCAACAACAGGGTCTCCGACCCTTATATAATTCTCGAAGAAGGAGACGCACTCATGCGTCTGATACCCCTGGACGATGCTTCCATTGGGACGGGACTTGTTACAAACGAATCCTTTGATGACCCCATTCATCCTCTTGAACGGTATTATGATGTGAAGGAATGTCGGCCCGAGGTCGACGATGTCGTCCACGATGTGGACACAGAGATGCACCATGACGTCAAAGAACGCGGCGGGAAGTACATCTCAAGCTCACATAGTATGACAACGATCTCTTCCTGTAGCCTTCGGAGCTGCTTCACACTTATGGACTTTCGAGAGATAACGTCGAAGAAGTTGCAGTGACCAGTAAGCGTGTCATGGATGTGCTTGTCCATTATCTCTCTAATGGAAACCGGGTGTATCTGCGTCATCATCACGTGACAGTCATGAGACTTCATCCCGCTGAACCTTTTCTTCTTGGGGTCTAGAAATCTGCTTATCTTCCCACAGTAACCGAAACTGACTTTGATTCCCATAAGGCACTTGATGAATTGATCGATCTCCTTCGCACTTAAGGTGAAGCAAGAAGGGGGCAACAATTCTCCTCCTTCTTGTTGACTTTTCTGCCCCTTTCCCCCTCCTCCGTCTCCGTCTTTGTCTCCTCCATCAACTTTTTACGGTGGAGATCTTTCCTGATCTTCAAATCTTCCAAGTATTTCCTTGCCTTCGTCCCATCCTTTGTCTTCTCCGGCATGTTCATCAGTGTGCCAAGCAAGCCCTCGAGGACATTCTTTGTGATATGCATTTGATCAAGTCAATGAGGCATGTCGTGATTGGGCCAGTACTCCAAGTCCCAGAAAACAGACCTCGTTTTCCATACCTTCAGCAGCGGCTCTGACGCCTTTTTGATCTTTCCTGGGGTGGGGCATTCTTCCCAGTTTCTCAACAGCTCATCGAGTTTGGCGCCGCTCCTCTTACGTGGAGGTCCTCGAAGCTCAGCCAACCCATTGAATATAGATCTCCACGCTTTCTCCACAGGTCCTTCTTGAGCCATCTACGATGCCCCATGTACATGATTTTCCTGGATACGCCATCTTTCGTTGACGTAAGCTGCTGAGACGTTTTATGATCCATGCACCTCGTGCATCCGCAGTATCTGTGGCACACCTGGCCTGGGGTGTACCCGTAACCGAGATAGTCGTGCACCGTCATCATCAGCGCGGCTCTCATATGGAAATACTCTCCTTTTCTGGTGTCCCATGTTCATGCTTGTGATTTCCATAATGTGTCTAGCTCCTCTTGCAGAAGCCCCATATACAGGTTAATACTATTTCCCAGTTATTTCGGCCCTTGAATCAGCATGCACATGTGTCTGTACTTTTGTCTTCATGCACTTCCATGGGGGCAGGTTATACATCCATACAAACACGGGCCATGTGTTGTGGTTGGTGCTATGGTTTCCAAACCGATTCATGCCATCAGTACTCGCACCAAGCACGATGTTCCTTGGATCTTTTGCAGCAAATCCATACATGGCGTTGAATGCTCTCCACTGGCTACCATCTACGAGGTGTCTCAACCTTGAATCATCTCCATTGTTGGGCTTCTTTCTCTCTGCATGCCAGCGCATGAGTTTTGCTTCCTTAGGATCTACGAAATACCACTGCAGACGGGGAGTGATCGGAAAGTACCATACAACTTTCTGAGGAGCTTTCTTTCCTTCCTTCTTGTATCGAGGAGCATTGCACACTGGACAGCTGGGTTTTCCGCGTGCTCCCCCAGATAAATGATGTAATTGTTGATGCATGCGTGGTATGTGCGGCACATCAAAAGGGCAGATTTTCTTGGCCTCCTCAACATTAGTAGGACACATGTTTCCCGTGGGAAGAACTTTATTATGTAGATACTTCAAATGCTCATCGAGGCTTTTGTCTTTCCATTTGTTTTTGGCCTTCGTCTTTAGAAGTTCGAGCGTGAAACTCAAGCGGGTCACCTTGGTATCGCAACCGTCATACAATGGAGTCCTCGAGTCTACTTAAAGTTGCACCAGCTTGGCCTCCTCTCTAGAAGCATCTCTCTCGCTAGTCATACTCTTGCGAAGGAGGTCCTAAACATGAGGGTCCTGCACGACTGCACTCAGTAGCGTCGAAGACTGCAGCGTGACCGCCACCTCTTCTCCGCCATGTCCGGACTCTTCTTTGCCGTGTCCGGAATCTTCTCTGCCGCCGTAATTTCCGGACTCTTCCCCGCCACCATGTCCAGCGCCATCGTCTTCGTGTCGATGGGTCATCTCTTTGTGTAGCCCCATGTCGTTATTACCTGCCATGTGGACATCCTCATCTTCATCATCTTCTTCACTTATCCACTAAGTATAGCCATCCATGAAACCATTCATCAGCAGGTGCGCCTTCAAAGTGCCACGATCAAGAGGGTCCAAAAGGACTCCTTCCTTGCCCCTTGCATCTTGCACACTGACATATAATCCTAGTCCGATTATTTGCATACATGTCCATCACCGTGTATTGCATCTACCGCTCCACCTTCCGTCCACTCACCTTCATGACCGACTGCACGGTATAACAAGCAAAAGGGTTATAAAATAAATAATGCATGCATGCTTCAAAGTCATGTAAAATTTTCGCATGGCCTTGCCTAAAAATAGGACATATTGGGTTTGCTCGAAATTCACCGAAACGGAAATAAATCAACATTTCAGCAAAACATAAGCAACTCGAGGCATGTCACACTCGCACAAATCTCTCCATATGAAACACATTTGAAGACATTTGAACACATTTGGAAATGGGAAAATTGAGAGTTGTACATGGAACACATTTGAAGTTCATGAAAAATGCCATCTTGATTTTTTTCTTTTGAGCAATGGAATTGAATTTTTGATGAGTAACATAATTAGGTCAAATAATCAGCTAGATTTATACTCTTGTATCTTTGAGGAAAAGTAACTCAAAACAGTGGTAGAGAACACTTCGAAACACTACCATTGTGGTTCCTCCATACTCTCTGTCTGTCCCTCCCTCTTTTTTATCTCCTACTACAGGACGTGCGGAGCGGAATACTGAGTGGCACACAAATATTAAAACATCAATACAATGTGTACTGGTCAGTTTGGCCCTCTGTATGTAGTTGATCATAACAATGACCCAAGATTGGATCAAAGTTTTTATTCTGAAGTAATAATAGGCTTCTCTTAGAACTCATGATTTACAAGTTGCACCATATTTGAACTTCCTCCTGGCTTTCTACGAATCATCTTGAAGAAGCCTTATTAGCCTTTTTATTTTGAATACAAACATCGTACATGTCTAGAACACAAAAACTCTGGTTGCCTTTTTCCTACTACGAACAGATACTACAATCACAAAACTCCATAGAATTGTTGCATTTGTTTCTCATACCTTTCTCTTGGGCCAATAAACAAAATATTTATTTCAAGAGTTCAATCTTGTCTTAGACCTGCAAGGTAAGATGTCGGCACTGAATACACACACTATACAACACACATTCAAAGTAAAGATGCAAGTAAAAAAGAACATATATATCTTGATGCCTAAATAATAATAATTACGGGTATAGCAACATCTAGTATATTTTTTCAAACAAAACTAATCAATCTTAATTCTTCTTATACAGTGGGAAACTATTTCAAATATAACTTGCATATTATTTCATATCTTATTTAATCTCAGGCTCCAAAAGATCATGGGATCAATAACTCATGATTGTATAATTCATGCAAAAATCAGTATAAATAAGGTGAAGAATTTGCACTACCCGAATCTAAAAGAAGTACATGTCAATCTCTGGAGGCATGATATGTAGATGGTATATAAATATAGACTAAACCAACATGTGTCACAGGTGAATATGACGAAGATCGAACAGCTGCCGCCGGGTAGATACTAAAAATAAATGATGGAACAGGATGATAGTCAAAGCTGGGTTCAAGAACAACAGGATTAGGGAGACCTTGAGATGCTGGATATAGGAGCGTATACATGTATACTCAGACAGGAATTTCAAAACGATGCAAGCCAACATCAACCTCTCATCCAAACAAGAAATTCTGCTCTGTGCAAATCCCTTCTTCTCCTTCCACTCTTCTTCCTCCCACTCATCTTCACTTGTTGTGCCTGACCATAATGAGGCCGAGCACCTGCAACGTCGGAGAGGTAGTTGCTAAGATTGTCGGGATTTTGCTACACATTCTGCAGTATTTACCAAGCATGAAGTCGGGGTGCTCGCAGTAAGCACACGTGATGGGGTGGAAGCAATCTTACTCGAGCGGTCCGACCAACTAATTTTAGTAGTTTTATGAAATTTTCTCAGTTAAATTGAGAGTATCCAATGAAACTTGAGGGAGAAAATGAAGATATGTGACCTAGTGATAGTCTGCTCGCCTAACCTCTTGGTGGAATTTACTATTGTGGTTATAAATAGTTGCAAATTTGATAACAATATAATCTAGCAGTTGCTATGAAAACTCTATGAGGGCAAACTACCAACCAACACATTCAACTCTAGAAGAAAGCTGGGAAAATTTTCGGACAAAACAAAAAATGGTGTTGGCGGCAATACTCCTAAAATGGCATATATTGTCTACTTTGTTTTGTACTGAAGATTCAGACACTGAGACTTGAAAAGTAGTACAATCCAGAAAAAGAATAATGATGCTGAAATTACAATCTAGCTAAAGCATACTGGTTGCATGAGCAACAATAAGAACAAGCCTGCCACCTTGAGGATTCCCATGTCTTAACAATGATACATATAAATGGAGCACTTTCATGTAAAAACTAAAGAAGATAAATTTTATCTCACATTCCTTGTGTCCAAACATCAGGAAAGGAAGCTAAACAATGGTGAGATAGAATATACAAACTCAATATAGAAAGCATCATTAATTTTAATCAGAAAATATTCTACTGATGATAGGAAATTTCTGTAAGTCCATTTATTTCTACCAATTAGTGCGATGTGCAAGATAAATCAGCTAAAACTCACAGTCAGGGGCCTCCTTGACCAGCTTTCCAGCAAGCGCTGCATCTTCCCATCCTGCACGCACGGCTGGGCGGGGCAGTGCTTGGTCACAGGCACACATAGGGAGCGGCGCTCGCGCTGCACTGCCTAATTTCCTGCATGAACAATGTCCAAAAAGATTAAATCTCCTCTCCTATGATGGCAGAAAAATACCAGCAAGTTCATCTTCATATAGGCGAGAGGAAGATAAAAATTTCTGTCGTAAAGTACAATCGAATGTGCAATGTAGCTTACGACAGGACTTGTATTGTTCTTATGTTCAGTTTCAGCATATCCAGACCATATATCCTAAAGCGTCTGACCATGATTGTGAGAAATAAAAAAACCTGAATAAAGAGAGCATCTGGTCAAGCATAACAAACTCCTTAAAAGTTGGAACTATAATAAAGCTCTTAATTAGTAGGCCGTCCAAATTGCCATAAACATATGTACAACACACAACTCATTGAATACACTATTGTGATAGACAATCTAATAAAACCTATTTCTCCCCTTGCTGCTGCCATACTACCACCACCTACATAGGCATGGCCAAGGTCCTAGTTGTCAGAGTTGATGGGGTATGCAGTAATGCAGTATAGACGAGGCTAGGGAAAGAAAAAGTGAACCACCATGGGGAAGGACACATTCTACAGTACCAACTTTTTTTTCGTTCCAAACAGTGTGTCAGTTCACATGGACTCAAGCTTATATGTGCTAACTTCCAATCGATAAACAAAACAGATATCTTTTTTTTAACCAGGCATAACCTCTTTCCATTACTGCGACATAACGACAAAACAGGTATCCTTGAACAGTTAAGTAATCACTAGTACAAATGCCCGTGTGTTGCAATGGGCTAAAAATTTGTAAAACATGCTCTGTGTGACAGTAGCGCCATTTCTTAGATCCAGTTCTGATAAACATCAATATAAGTTTATAATGTATCTCTTTCCGGAGTATGACGCATGGACTTAAATAAGTCATCCTAACATCTTTCATCAATGAAAGAATAGTGGTGCATGGAATAGTCTAGTAATCGGTTCTATTTTTTTTCTCAAAAAACAAAATTATTTCTTTATTCTAAAATAATTAAAAAAATGAAAAAATTATCTTTTTATTAGAACTGAAACATCTTTTGAAGATGATTTTTTTGACCACATGTTTTTTCACTATGAAATTTGAAAAATTTGCGGTCGATTTTAAATGGTTTTGTTAAAATAATTGGAACATTTTCGAGAGTTTTGTGCATTTAAAAAAAACGTGAACATATTTAAAAGCATGTTCTTTTAAAAATGAAGATTTTGGAACACTCTTTGTCTAAAGGAACACACACACTTGGTGTCCGCAATTAAAAAAAATTGTTGGTGTCCAGACCATGTAGTGTAAAGATGAGAAAGTCATCGGGGTGTCCTTTGATAGCCCCTCCTTCAACTTACACTGGTGGAAAAAAGGCCTTTGGTCGCGGTTCGCAACTGCCATTAGTCGCGGCTGCGCAACCGCGACCAACTAAGCGCGACTAAAGCCCCCCACCTTTAGTCGCGGCTGCTTAAGAACCGCGACTAACGGCCCGTCCACGTGGGCGCCAGGCGGCCGTCGGGGCGGAGGACCTTTAGTCGCGGCTCTTCTGGCCAACCGCGACTAAAGGCCGCCGCAGGTTTAGGGTTTTAGCCCCCCTAAACCTGTTTTCTGTTTAATTTGTATTGTTTTATTTCTTTTGTGCTTTATTTTAATTTTGAAGGAGTTTCATATATTCTACGGTACTACATACATGCATATGAATGTACAATTTCAAATAAGTTTGAAATTAGAACCAAAAAGAATTCAAGAGGAATATACAATATATATTCAATATCATCGGATGACCATATACAATTTTGAACAAGTTTCCATACATGATTTAATCCATATAAATTTCTACGTCCTCGTAATAGTGTTCTCCTTTAGGATGGAGGACTTCCCTTCTGAACCATCCAGCTAGTTCCTCTTGAAGTGGTCGGAAGCGAGCTTCTGGACTAAGCATCCACCGGAGGTTATTCCTCTGAGCATTGGTATCACTCGGATCAACCCGCCAGAGGTGTATCTCGGATCCTCTCTGCACATAGTATGCACATAGATTGGTCAACGGTGGCTGAATATCCCCACATTCTTAGGCTTTAACAATTTGAATTCTAGCTCTTTTTGAATTCACCGACCTTTGTATCTACGAACCGTCTCCAAACCCTACGAGGCAAAGAAAATTAAATGAACAAGAGAGTTATTAGTTACTTGATATTAGGAAATGAACGAAATAGGCCGATCGATATAGAGCGCAAATGAATGAAAATAATTACTTCGCAGCATTTTTCTCATGTCGCCCCAAAGCTTTGGATCCTTATTCAGAGAGTCGTGGACGAGACATTCGAGGTGTTAACTTTAATTACTAGCAGAATCCGGTGGAACCTGCGGACACGATACATGCACAAGACGTCATGCATAACTCATCGATTAGCCGCCACATACCATGCATGGAGTAAACAAAGAGAATGTGCTCAAGACGAAACACTCACCCAAAATGGTAAGGAAATAGAATATCACTTTTGAGTTCCTGCTTTGTAAGAAACTGCCACAGTGTCGCCTCCACGTCGGCGGGTAATGCTTCAACACAATATCATTAACGATGTGTGGGTCAATGAACCCAACATCATGGATGTTCCTTACTCGCATTCCTTAATCTTCATTCGCATGTATAATAGAGGACACAACAATATAGTTAGGACATATATATAGTGTAGGCAATATGAACGAGATGGGGTAGAAATTAATAAATCACTTACGAACGTAGCAACCGATGATAGATTTGTCGAGCTCGCAGATTGAAAAGCTGGAACAATTCACTCGAGTGCAATTTGTACATAGTAATGTTTGAAGTGATGCTCATGTCTAACTTCCGCATAAATATATTCTTTGGCATTTTTATTTTTATGTAATCCTTGTACCAATTCAGCAGACGTTTCATTTGGTCGTAGATCCTTTTCCTGCGCAGGCTCGACGAGAGGCCCATTCTTGACATATGTAATTACTACCTCCTTCACTGGCAACTCATCAAGGTCTAATAGTTCACGAAGAGTAATACCTAAGTTGGCCGCTTGTTCTCGCTTTCGTTCACATCAATCCCTGTGCTGCCGCAGCTTGTATGATCTCGGGGCATCCGGACGAAGGCTTCCACTATAAGCGGGCAATCGATTGTTTACTTTGTTCCCGAGCTGGGCAACTTGTTTCCGCTTTTTTACTTTCGGCCTTCTCCGCTCTTTGTTCTCCTTGAACATGAGTGCCTGCTGCGAAGTTCACGTGCATAGTCGTTAGGCGATTCTTCGCGGCTTGGGACGGTGTGCTCAAAATGACTTAGCCCACTTCTTTTGCTCATCGAAAATCTGGCTTGGGCTCGGGCTCTCTTTTCTTCTTGCAGTCCGCCTTCCATTTCTCCAAATCAGCAGCAGCGCAGCGTCGACTTCCTCGGCACCACGTTCCCAAGGCCTTGTGGGGAGAGGCTTCATGATGGCTCCGTACCTTTGTGGTCTTAGGTACATAAGGGTCGGGTTAATAATCCAGACTGCTTCGCTTCTTTGCCGAGGTGGATTGGGGCGGCGGCTGATCACCCGCCGGACGAGGACTGGGGCGGCGGATGATCACCACGGACGTTAGGATCGGGGCGGCGTCGGCTGATGTGACGGAGGTGTAGGTGAACCGCCACCACCACCACCACCACCACCACCGCCACCGCCACCACCACCACCGTGAGGGGGTGGACTTGTTGTCCTTGGCGCCTCGCACGAAACTTGATAAACTTCTTTTGCCATAGAATGTAATGGCGCTTGACATCTCAAGTCTTTTCTCCCCTTGGTGTAGCAATTTCAATCTCCAGGTCCTCAAACCCTTGGACTATGTCCTCCACCGTGACACGAGCATAGCCATCTTTAATGGGGTTGTTGTGGTGGAGTGCTCCAGGTAAACATGGTAAAGCACTGCCGATGGCTACCTTCATGGACATGTTCCCGATAGGATAATACAGATGACATTCTTTCATCTCCTTTATATCGTCCACGGGGTAGCGAGGAGGCTCCGGTGCAGTAATTTCGATCACCAGAGGCTCCGGTGCAGTAATTTCGATCGTCGGTGCATCTGCACCAGCCGGTGGGGCCTCCGTGGAAGCCACGCTGCTTCTCCGCTGCTGGCTTCCGAGATCCGTTGGATGATCTTCATGCTGCACCCGAGCTGAATCTCTTTCGGCTACTAGTACACTCATGGTTTTCTTCATCACTTCCATTTCCGATGCCAACCGCGCCACAACATCTGCTTCCCGATCCATCTTTCTCTTACGGCTTCAGAATCAGACGGGTCATCGCTCGGGGAACCCTATTTTCCACGGAATGTGCCCCATGCCTCGTACACGTCCTCCGTGTTCAGGATTCCCGAGGGCTTTTGTCGGTAGCGTCGTTCTCTCCGTGAACTTGATCTTCCCTGTTGAGCATCCTTCATTGCGTCAATAAGGGCTTGGGTGGGTTTAATTAATTTGCCCTGGTAAACACACTCCCCTGTCTCCGGGTTCAGCGTTCCCCCATGCCCGTACCACCAGCTTTTGGCCCTTGGGTCCCATCCCTCCGTACCTGGACGGATTCCTCGCGCCCTCAGCTCGTTCTCCATCTTCTCGAACCTAGGCACCCAAATGCGATACCCTCCTGGCCCCATAACATGATTGTACTCCTTCTTAGCCGCATTTTCCTTATTTTTTCGATATTTGAATGAACTGCTCCGATTTCTTTTGCTTCACAAATTCTGGCCAATCATCTTTCAGTTTCTCATATTGTCCTTTGAAATCCGAGTCTTGTTACGCTTGACAAAGTCACGGGCTAGATTTTGCTTGAATTTCCGAATGCGTCGGCCATCTTATGAAGAGCGAACTGTTTGACTAGCCTCCTCCTCTCCTTGTTTTCCTCAACCTTGTTACCCTCCTCATCGAATTTGTTGTATTCGAAGGTAGAACGAAATGTTCCATAAGCTTCTTGAAGCAATCTTTTTGTTCTCTTATCGACAAAAGTGAAACCATCAATTCGTGCCTTCTTTGGCTCATTCCACTCTCGACGGTGATCGAGACGTTGTCTCTAACAATGGCTCCGCATTGGCGACAAACTTGGTGGCGTTCTTGCGGGGCTCCAGTGACCTGCGGTTGCCTTGTCGACAACCGCGATGGTGCATGTTTCTCCTTGTTTCATCGTCTTGGTTGCGCCACGCTTTGACGATGTACTCGATTGTTTGACGATCCGCCGAGGGCTAAAATAAGAAAGAGAGTCGCGCATTAGTACACACATATTTATTCAAATCAGTTAGTTTGTATCACCAGAGGCTCAATGTATATATATACCTCGGTGCGGAGGTGGTTGCTACTTCCATTTGAAGATCGCGTTTATCGACGTTTCTTGACATCATCTTCTCGACGGTGCCCTTCATCTTCACCGTCAAGGTTGAGATAATAAGAAGAGATATCATCTTCTTCTTCTCCGGTCGGCACATATTGAATATCGCCGCTTATGATGCCGAACATATGTGCTTCACCGTCCGGATCATAGTTGTCCATAATCGGGTCAGCTCTATCGTCCGCCATTATGTCATCCCGAAAACATGTAGTAAAAACAAATTAATTAAGTGAAGAAGGGGCGGTGGCGGTGGCGGTGGCGAAGGGCGGTGGCAAAAGGAGGGGCGAGGAAGGGGTGGGAGAGGGTGTCGCAGTAGAGCGCGAGACGGGCGGCAGAGGACGGCGGTGCTAGGTGTGCCCTAACGCGGCGAAGAGGTGGTACCGACGGGGAAACATCCGGGAAAGTATCCCCGGTGTTTCGCGTTTTCGGACAGGTGATCCGGAGGGGGAAAGTTGCAGGTTTGCTATGCTAGGGAGGTGTGGCGGTCGAACAGGCTGCGTATCCGGATTCGTCTCGTCGTTCTGAGCAACTTTCATGTACAAAGTATTTTCATCCGAAGTTACGAGTTATTTTATACTAATTTTTAAAGTTTTAGGACATTTTAGAATTAATAGAATTAATTAAATTCGAAATTGCAAATATGATGTCAGCATGACGTCATCGGCCAACTGTGGGCTTTGACTAGTCAACAGACCAGTAGGTCCCACATGTCATTCACAGCTAACTAACTAACCAAGTTAATTAGTTTAATTAATGATTAATTAGGTTAATGTTAATTTAATTAAGTTAATTAATTAATTAATTAATTAATATTTTAAATATTTTTTTTGTCTCCTCTTTTTTTTTGATCTGGGTAGTGGGCCCCGTTTGGCAGTGGCCTAGAGGGCCAAACGCGGCGGCGGGCGAGCGGTCGAACGGAGGCGGCGGCGGCGGTTGGTTGGATGTACAGCGGCGGGCGAGGGCGACGGCGGGCGGCGATCGAGGTCGGGCGGGCGCAAGGCTGCTGTGTGTCGGCGAGGGCGACGGCGGCGGCGCCGAGGGCGAGGGCGACGGAGGCGGCGGAACGAGGAGGCGGCGGCGGCGGTTGCTTGGGCAGCGCATGGGCGAGGGCGACGGCGGGCGGCGATCGAGGTCGGGCATGGCGGGCGGCGTCGGCGAGGGCGACGGCGGCGGCGCGAGGGCGAGGGCGACGGCGGGCGGCGCGAGGGCTTGCAGAGATTTAACAGCGAGAACGCGGTTGGCGGCGAGGGCTTGTATTTATAGACTAAATGATGAGACCGCGATAAAGTAGTCGCAGTCCGCCTCCCAACCGCGACTAAAGGGTTTTGCCCGCTGCCTCACAGAAGACCCTTTAGTCGCGGTTGGGGAGGCGGATCATGACTAAAGGGTACCTTTTAGTCGTGGGTCTCGCCCCAACCGCGACTAAAGGGTACCCTGCTTTTTGTTTTTTGCCTGTTTTTTGTTTTCATTTTTGCTTTATTTTTGCCTGTTTTTTGTTTTCATTTTTGCTTTATTTATTTTGTTTTGTTTCTACTTACAACAAAAAACTTATTTATTCTATTTTATTTTGTTTCTAATTACTTATTTATTTTACTTTATGATAATTATTTTTGCTATTAAAGTTTCTAATTACTTATTTATTTATGTTATTAAAATCTTAAAAATACAATTATATATCAAAAAATCAGAAAATAAAACTAATTCATTTTAAATTCTTGTTTTTCTTCTGTTTTTTCTTCCTTTTTCTTCTTTTTTTTCTTCTGTTTGTTTCTTCCTTTTCTTGTTTTTCTTCTTTTTTTCTTCCTTTCTTCCTTTTTCCTTTTTTCTTCTGCTTTTCATCTGTTTGTTTTTTTCTTATGTTTTTCTTCTCTTTGTTTTTTTTCTTCTGCTTTTCCTTTTTTCTTCTCTTTTTTTTTTTTCTTCTGTTTTCCTTTTTTCTTCTGTTTTTTTCCTTTTCCTTCTTTCTTCTTCTTCCTTTTTCCTTTTAAAATCAGAAAAATAAAACTAATTCATTTTAAAATCTTAAAAATACAATTATATATCAAAAAATCAGAAAAATAAAACTAATCCTTGAAGGTTTTACAAAAGGTTTGATACATCATTCAGTTCATCGACCAAATACAAAGTTTGGTACAATAAATTATTACACATCAATTCTTCCCTTGTGTCCTCGCTTGCTTACGATTGTGCGTATCCATGGAGCATCCTCATCATTTAACTTAATGCTTGGGTCGGTGTTCACTTTGAAGGGCGGAATTTCAGCAAACATATTATAATCTTCGACTTGTGCGTCTTGTCCTCCACTCCCACGATGTTTCTTTTCCCCGAAAGAACAATGTGGCGCTTTGGATCATCGCATGATGTAATCGATCGTTTTCTTATCTTTCCGCTTCCTCGGTTTGCTACTCATGTCCTTCACATAGAAAACCTGAGCGACATCTTTCGCTAGGACGAATGGTTCGTCAAGGTAACCAAGATTGTTGAAATCCACCATTGTCATTCCGTATTGCTGGTCCACCTTTACCCCACCTCCCGTTAGCTTGAACCATTTGCACGGAACAAAGGGACCTTAAAGGAGGGTCCATAGTCAAGTTCCCATATCTCCTCTATGTAACCATAATATGTGACCTTTTGCCCATTCTCGGTTCTGCATCAAAGCGGACACCACTGTTTTGGTTGGTGCTCTTTTTATCTTGGGCGATCGTGTAAAATGTATTCCCATTTATCTCGTACCCTTGGAAAGTCGTTATAGTCGAAGATGGTGTCTTGGCCAACATGTATAGCTGATCTACAACATCATTGTCATTCATTAAATGTTTTCTCAACCAACTGCCGAAAGTCTCCATGTGGGCCTTCCTAATCCAGGATTCAGCTTCCCGGGTTGTCCGGCGTAAAATATTCTTGTGTTTCTCAAAGTACGGAGCCACCAAGTTGGAATTGGTCAAGACTGGTGTGGTGTGCTTGATCGAGAATGGCCGTCCATACATATCGTTGATTTCCTTCCGATCGTGTTTTTCCACTTAGTCTCCCCTCGTGCGCGATCGAGGAAGACCAATCGGCTTAAGGTCGGGAACAAAGTCAACACAAAACTCAATTACCTCCTCATTTCCATAGCCCTTGGCGATGCTTCCTTCGCCTAGCACGGTTCTGAACATATTTCTTTAATACTCCCATGAACCTCTCAAGGGGAACATATTGTGTAGAAATACAGGACCGAGAACGGAAATCTCTTCGACTAGGTGAACCAGGAGGTGCGTCATAATATTGAAGAAGGATGGCGGAACACCAACTCAAACCGACAAGACATTGGATCACATCGCTCAGAACCGTGGTAGAACTTCCGGATTGATTACCTTCGAGAGATTGCATTGAGGAATGCACATAGCTTCACAATGGCTAATCGAACATTTTCCGCAGAGCCCCTCAAAGCAATCGGAAGCAATTGCGTCATAATCACGTGGCGGTCGTGAGACTTTAGGTTTTGGAACTTTTTCTCCGCCATGTTTATTATTCCCTTTATATTGGACGAGAATCCAGACGGGACCTTCATCCGCTCGGGCATTCAAAAAGATGACCTTCTCTTCTTTGGTCGGGCGTAGCTGGCACGACGTTGAAACCATTCGGATGCCGGTCATCGTGGTCTTTCAAACGTTCTTTGGTCCTGCCGTGCTTCCTTTGTATCATTTGTCTTCCCATACACGCCCAAGAAGCTTAGGAGGTTCACGCAAATATTCTTCGTAACGTGCATCACGTCGATTGCAGAGCGGACATCTAGGACTTTCCAATATTCTAGCTCCCGAAAATAGATTTCTTCTTCCACATGGCTGCGTGCCGTCGGCTCCCTTCGAACTGATTGTCCGCCAGACCCTTTCCAAAGATGACTTTCAAATCCTTGACCATATCAAATACCTCAGCACCGGTCGTTCGCAGCTTCGCGGTGATCTGCCTTGCCGTTGTAATGCTTGCCTTTCTTTCATCGATGAATTTTGGAAGAAATCAACGATGCCCAAGGTACACGTTCTTCTTACAATTTGGCAAATGTACACTTTCGGTCTCATGTAAGCGGTGCGTGCATGCATTGTATCCCTCATTTGACAGTCCCGAAGGTTACTAAGAGCAGGCCAATCGTTGATGGTTACGAAAAGCAACGTCAGAGGTCAAATTCCTCTTGTTTGTGATCATCCACACACGGACACCACCCCACAGCTGTAAAAGTTCATCAACTAATGGCCTTAGGTACACATCGATGTCGTTGCGGGTTGCCGGACCTTGGATGAGCACCGGCATCATAATGAACTTCCGCTTCATGCACAACCAAGGAGGAAGGTTGTAGATGCATAGAGTCACGGGCAGTGCTATGGCTGGAGCTCGCCGCCAAAAGGATTCATGCCATCCGCATTTAGAGCAAATCTTATGTTCCTTGCGTCACTGCAAAATCTCTGAACCATCGTCGATCTATCTCCATTGCGCTCCATCTGCGGTGTGTCTCAACTCCCCGTCCGACTCACGTTCCTCTTTGTGCCATCGCAACAACTTGGCATGCTCTTTGTTCATGAGCAGACGTTTCAACCGTGGTATTATAGGAGCATACCACATCACCTTGGCGGAACCCTCTTCCGGTTTCGCCTCAACATCGTCACCAGGTCATCGCCTCGATCTTATAACGCAATGCAGTGCATACGGGCATTCATTCAAATTCTCGTATTCACGCGGTAGAGGATGCGATCGTTGATGCATGCATGTATCTTCGTAACCTCTAAACCTAGAGGGCGATAACCTTCTTTGCTTCAGACGATCTTGGCGGGCAACTCGTTATCCTTTGGAAACATATTCTTCAACATTTTCAGCAAGTTTTCAAATGCTGAGTCAGCTACACCTGCCTCGCCTTCCATTTCAGCAAATCCAGTGCAGCCCAGCTTTTTCGAGACCATCATCGCATCCGGGTACAGCGCCTTTTACGTGATCCTCTAACATGCGATCCAAATTCTCCTCTCCTTTTCAGTTTAGCAGCGTCTCCGTGCATCAGCAATGGTCCGACCAAGATCATCAACGGGATCATCACGTGCCTCTTCTTCACCTTCCCTTCACCTTCAGCATCCTCCATGAAAGTATCACGAAATGCGCAAGATAGCTTTCATCGATGAAATCATCCCTTCTTCATCTTCTTCCATTATAACCCTCTTTCTCCATGCTTGGTCCAACAATTATAGCTTGGCATGAAACCCTTCAAGCAGATGCATGTGAACAACTCTTGAGGAAGAGTAACCCTTCTCATTCTTACAGATAACACATGGACAGATAACAAACCCCCCGCTTGTTCGCATTAGCCACTACGAGGAAATCTTTCAAACCCGTAGTGAACTCACGGAGAGTCGGTTACCGTACATCCATTGCCGATTCATCTGCATTATTATAATATAAAATATATAATTAACCATCATGCATTTGTTATGAACTACACACATGCATATTGACACATCAAAGGTTCATCAAGTTGCTAACGCGATCAAGAGTGTGGCTCCAACACTTCATGTCATGTTTGTTTCATGCTCTTGGGGCATTTCATCAAACACCTTATGTGCATAAGAGGAACCAAAAGCAAACCTACACCCACTTGTGAAGAGAATGGCTCCAAAATGGCTAAGTGTTGGCTGCTGGATGGGTATATATAGGGAGGGCTTTAGTCGCGGTTGGCACAGCAAACCGTGACTAAAGGTGCCGAAACCTTTAGTCGCGGTTGTCTCTGCCAACCGCGACTAAAGCCCCTCACGTGCACCACTGGCCACCGAGCGCCTGGCCCCAGGCCTTTGGTCGCGGTTCACCTCCAGAACCGCGACTAAAGGTCCCATTGGTCGCGGTTCCTACAGCTTCGCGACTTATGGGGCTGGACGGAAAGCCTGTTTTTCCACTAGTGTTAGCACTATCATCGGGCAGAAGAACGTATGTGTTTTTAGCGGGATATACAGACGTTTCGAGAGTTTAATAACTAATCTAAATGTTTTTCCTAGAATTTTCAAAAGGTTTCAATGCAAACGAATTTATTTTGGATGAAAGAGTAGCGGTGCATTGAAGTGGGATTGTTTGTATACATTTTTTGTTAATATTAAAAAGCAAACTAGCTTTTACTATGTTGATTTTTTTAAGAAAATGTTGGTTGCTTGGTTTGCAAAATTATATTGTGTTCCTTTTCTTTTGTACTACTTGAACTTGGCCCAAAGAGCGAACCGCACTCACTCCGCATCATCACCATAAAAAGACAAACTTTTTTGATAAATTTCATGTGAAGGCCATGTACACCATCCATCGCGTATAAGCTTCTTCCACATTTTAACAAACAAACAACAGCTGATAATTATCCCCACGGCTAGTCGCTGTCTAGTCGAGGCGTTTCTACCCTAGCCACCGCCACCACCAAGCATCTAGGGAGAAGCGATCTATTTCCTTTGATCTCCACCGGCCGGGGCACTGGCCCCCTCTCCCTTCGGTCGCTGCTCCGGCGGCAGGAGGAGGGGGGCTCGTTCCTCCGCTCTGTAGTTAGGATTTGGATTTATAGGTCGTGGTGCGTCGTTGGGGTGGTGGAAGCGGCGCCTGACGAATAAATCTGCCTCAACTCCACTCCCACACCAGCGGTGTCTTTCATGTCGGCTTCTCGGAGTTGATGGCATCGCTTATCTGTCGATCCCTCAGATCGGCAGCGTTAGGGTTCATGGATGGTGTTGGCAAGGCGGAGGCGGCGACTCCATTAGGTGTGTCTCTCCTTCAGCTCTGTCCCCATTGTTGTGTTGTTGCCTCCGAATCATGGTGAAGCAGGGAGGTTTTGTCGTTTAGAGTATGCGCAGGCAGTTGTCTACGCAAGTGACAGCTGGAAGATGGAGTATCTTGTGTTGGGTCTGTGGTTGACGGCTGATAGTTCTGGTTTCCTCCTCCGACTTCTTCGTCATGCGGGGGTGTCAGTTCTGAAGTTCGATGGCGTGTCCGGAGACATGTTGCCCCGTTCTGATTCTTTCAACATCTATGGTTTTGCTTCGAACAAACTACTTTGGAGGTCCGTAAAGCTGCTGATTAGTGATGGAGCCGCATCGAGCTTGAGTGAAGAGGTGATATGTCTTTTTATCCTTTGGTGGCCGCTTTGGTGGAGCGGAAGGAAAGGGACAGGCGTTGGTATTCTGCATAGGATGTTCCAATCTTTTCAATTATGTATGGTCGGCGCTTACGTGCCTTGTAACTGTTCTATATAAATGAGACGCGTATTATCATGCAAAAAAAAGAAGAAAAAACATAATTAAACTCACATAGAACACATACCAATATCCCCACCGAGTTATCCTCCTGTGTGGCCCTCTTTTATCCACGCAATGCTGCTCCTCATCATCGAGTAGGCCAGCACCCAACATCCCACCCAGCAGCGCTGCTCCTCCTCTGCCCGGCCGCAGGTCCCCACCCACGGTGTCGTGTGTACTCCCCCTCTTTCTCTTCCCTCTTCCACAATTAACCAAGAAAACAGGATCGGGCACGCGCGCGGTCACACCTCCTCGGCGTCGACGGTGCACTCCTGGAGTGCGCGGCCTTATCATGTCCGCCTTTGGCCTGGGCCAGGAGAAGACGCCGGTGTCGGTGGTATGCACCCCCCTCCTCTCCAATCACGGGTCCATCGAGTGAAGAGCCGGGGTGGCTGCGGTGTCCGTCAGTGCCCCTCTCCTTTGACGGTCGGCCTTGTCATCTCAATTTTGCTTGGCCCTAGCTCGCGAGGCTCTGCGGTGTGATCACGCTGGCTTCGTTATGTTCCATTTTCTTCATCCTTCTAATTCCATTCCGTTCCCTTTCCTGGGTTGATTTCCCAGGCCGGCGCCGTCGGCTGGCAATTGTCCTTATCTGATTTTCCATATTTGGTTTGGGCCACACACACGTGGATGTTGGCTGCCCGGTTGTGCACTTATCTGATTCTTCCTTCAAACGTACTCGCTCTTCCCTCTCTTGCGGATTAATTCCTTCATTCTTTTCCCCTCAGAGGCTAGTTGATTTCTGATGTGGCAAAGTTACTCGCGTATATAAATTGATTGAATTGGTTGAAAAGGAGTGAGGTGGTACTATTTAGGAGTTCTAAAGTTTTTTTCGCTGTGCCCTCGTCTTCGCTTCTTCGACTTTCAAGCATGTTCGTCGGCATTGTAATGTTGTGGCTCATGTTTTAGCCAAGTCTTGTAAAAACTCTAGTCTATTTTCTTTTTGTCTGTCTGCGTGTATCCGGGACACTTTGTATGATTACTTGATAATAAAATGCTGACATTCTCTCAAAAAAAATTTTTGCTGCTCCTCTGCTCATCGTTTTAGTAAAATGTGGGCCATGTCAGTTCGGCCAACGCGTGTGACGATGAAACTTATGGCTTGGTCCAGTCGAGCGACGCACGAGACTCGACCCACCGTCATTTAAGCTATTTAGTCTCCTTGTCGAGAGCTCATGAATGCTATTGGGGCACTATTGAACTTTAGTCACATCGGCATTGTAATTATATGGATGATGGGTACAAAGGTAACAAAAAGTACACCATCAAAATTGTTACCTTTTTACGTTAATGAGTTGGGATAATGAGATTCAAAAGATGCACCCCGGACGCATCAGATCAGGACGTGTGATAGACAACTACGGCCCCGTTGGGCGATAAAGACTGAATGTATCACTAGTAGAAAAAGGGTCAAACGTGCAGCACATTAGTGCCGGTTTGTATTAGAGCCGGCACTAATGTATACATTAGTGCCGGTTCCAACGGCTAGCCGGGCCGCTCTCACTAGTACCGGTTCGTGGCTAACCTTTAGCACCGGTTCGTGCCACGAACCGGTATTAATGAGGGTGGTGGCAGGATGTTGTCGATCTGGGCCCCTCCGGCAGATTTTAGTACCGGTTCGTGCCACGAACCGGTACTATAGGTCCTCCTGCATATAAACCCTTCGTCCAGCTTACTCTGTTCTTCCCCCTTTCCCCTCTCCTCTCCTCTCTTTTCTTCCTCTTCCCCTCGAGCTCACCACAAAATTTGCCCAAAATTTGTCAAGATTTGAAGGCCCCAATCCATTCAAATGATCACAAAGGTTAGCAACTTTGTCCTTTCATCTCTCATTGCTAGATAAGCTCTTGCAATGCTTTATATAGTTACTAATTTGTGAGTTTAGTAATTTGGGAGGAAATATATATATGTGCTAGTATTTGATTTATATGCAATTTGAGGTCAAAAATAACACTTAGTTTGCATATGTAGGTGTGGTTTACTTAGTGCCTTCTAAATCTCCGTCAGAACCACCGCCGATCGCCCTTGCATCCGTCCGTCACCGGCACCACCTAGTGGTGAGCCTCTTGTTCATGTAATTTTATATAAAAATTGATGTTTGTGTGATTTGGATATATAGTTAATCATGTAATAATTATCTTACCCGTCGTTGTTTGTTATACATAGTGCCATGGTTTTGATATCCGTCCCCGTCGCCCACGCCCTTGTTATGATTCGGATGTGGTATATTCTCTTTAAAACTATTAGTTGCATTTCGTGTTTATGACAAATTATGTCCATCAAGTTGACATAGATATTTTTATCTAGGAGGTATGTGAACCGGAAATTCCAACCGACCCTATTGTCGAGAGGTTAAATTTAGTTGAAAGAGAAAACGAGTACTTGAAAGAAAAATTGAAAAGAATTGAGGGGGAGAAGATGGAATTGGATTTGCATGTTGCCGATGTCGTCGATGATCACAAGATCAAGATGGAGAAAATGCGCTTGAAGAATAGAAAGATTAGAAAATATGCCATCGATAGTGTGGCTTGGTATCATTATGCTGTTGGATCAATTGTTACCTTAGTTGCGATCTTGATCGCATTTGTTGTTGCATTTAAATGCTTTAATTAGAGAGTTATTTGTTTGTTGCATTTAAGTGTTGTATGAACTTTATGTATGAACTTGTATTAATTTGGTCTATTCGGTGTTGTGTAATGAAGATGAGCCGCAATGGATGTACGATGACCGATGCTCACCCCAGTTCGTTGAGGGCGTGCATACTTTTCTCGCTATGGCCGAGGCAAATAAGCGGGCGGATGGTTTTATGCCTTGTCCATGTGGTGTCTGTAAGAATGGTCACAACTACTCTACGCCAAGAACCATTCACGCCCACTGTTTGAGTCCGGTTTCATGCCCCACTATAATGTTTGGACCAAGCACGGAGAAAGAGGGTTATGATGGAAGACAATGAAGAAGAAGAGGACGACGACGACTATCCCGCCATGGGTTCCCTGAATACGATGATACAACAATGGGGAAGAAGCTGAGCCAGAATGCGGAAGAAGCTGAGCCGGCAATGCGGGAAGAAGCTGAAGAAGAGGCATCAGATGAGCCCGTTGATGATCTAGGTCGGGCCATTGCCGATGCAAAGAGAAACTGCGCAAGTGATTTGGAGAAGAAGAAGTTGCAGCGCATGTTAGAGGATCACAAAAAATTGTTGTACCCGAATTGCATAGGTGACAAGAAAAAGCTGGGCACCACACTGGAATTGCTGCAATGGAAGGCAGAGAATGGTGTATCTGACAAGGGATTTGGAAAGTTGCTGGTAATGATAAAGGATATGCTTCCAAAGGACAACGAATTGCCCGATAGTACGTACGAAGCAAAGAAGGATGTCTGCCCTCTAGGGTTAGAGGTGCAAAAGATACATGCATGCCCTAATGATTGCATCCTATACCGCGGTGAGTACGAGGATTTGAACGCTTGCCCGGTATGTGGTGCATTGCACTATAAGATCAGCCGCGATGAGCCTGGTGATGTCGAGGGCGAGCGCCCCAGGAAGAAGATTCCTGCCAAGGTGATGTGGTATTCTCCTATAATACCACGGTTGAAACGTTTGTTCCAAAACAAAGAGCATGCCAAGGCGATGAGATGGCACGAGAAGACCGTAAGAAAGACGGAAAGTTGAGAGTACCCACGACGGGTCGAGTGGAGAAAAATCGAAAGAAAGTACGGTAAGGAGTTTGCGGATGACGCAAGGAGCGTATGGTTTGTCTAAGCGCAGATGGCATTAATCCTTTTGGGGAGCAGAGCAGCAACCATAGCACCTGGCCTGTGACTCTATGTTTGTATAACCTTCCTCCTTGGTTGTGCATGAAGCGGAAGTTCATTATGATGCGGTGCTCATCCAAGGCCCTAAGCAACCCAGCAACGACATTGATGTGTACCTAAGGCCATTAGTTGAAGAACTCTTACAGCTGTGGAATGGAACAGTGTACGTCGTGGGATGAGCACATGGGGAAGAATTTGACCTCAAGGCGTTGCTGTTCGTGACCATCAATGATTGGCCTGCTCTCAAGAACCTTTCGTGACAGATAAACAAGGGATACCGCGGATGCACGACTGTTTGGATGATACCGACAAGATATATTTGAATAGTTGTAAGAAGAATGTGTACAGGACATCGCCGATTTCTTCCGAGCAGGCATCCCGAAGAAAGAAAGGCAAGCATTTCAAAGGTGAGGTGGATCACCGACAAAGCCTCGCCATCGTCATTGGTGCTGATGTACATGATATGGTCAAGGATTTGAAGGTGATATTTGGAAAGTTATCCCGCGGACAACCTGTTCAAGGACGTTGACGGACGCGCACCCATGTGGAAGAAGAAATCTATATTTTGGGACCTGCCATATTGGAAAGACCTAGAGGTCCGCTCCCGAATCGACGTGATGCACGCCACGAAGAATCTCTGTGTGACCCTGCTTGGCTTCTTGGGCGTGTATGGGAAGACAAAAGATACACCGAGGCACGGAGGACCAGAACGTATGCACGGAGAAGATGGCATACATCGTGGTCATGCAAGCTACGCCTTACCAAAGAAGAGAAGGAAATCTTCTTTGAATGCCTGCTCGAGATTAAGGTACCGTCGGCATCTCGTCGAATATAAAGGAATAATAAACATGGCAGAGAAAAAGTTCCGTAACCTAAAGTCTCATGACTGCCACGTGATTATGACGCAACGCTTCGGTTGCATTGAGGGGCTTTACCGAAAACGCTCGATTAGCCATTGTGAAGCTATGTGCATTTCTCAATGCAATCTCGAAGGTAATCGATCCGAAATCATACCAAGGTTACGTAATGATTTGGTGCAATGTCTTGTCAGTTTCGAGTTGGTGTTCCCACCATCCTTCTTCAACATCATGACGCACGTCCTAGTTCAACTATGCGAAGAGATTAACGTTTTGGGTCCTGTATTTCTACACAATATGTTCCCCTTTGAAAGGTTCATGGGAGTCTCAAAAAAATATGTTCATAACCGTGCTAGGCCAGAAGGAAGCATCTCCAAGGGCATTGAGTTTTGTATTGACTTTATTCCTGACCTTAAGCCGATTGGTGTTCCTAAATCGCGGCATAAGGGCAGACTGGATGGAAAAGGCATGCTAGGAGGGGAACAAATAATATGTATGGACGGACATTCTCTCACTGAAGCACACTACACAGTTCTACAGAATTCCACCTTGGTGGCTCAGATATGGATGAACACAAGAATTTGCTACGCCCAAACACCGGAGCGGTCTCGATGAGTGGATTACACGTGAACAAACCAGGAGTTTCGCCAACTGGTTGCAGACACGTACCATGCATGCCACCTCTATTGAAGATTACCTGTACTTGCTGTCCCAGTTACTATCTTCGAATATAATGACTTTCAAAGGGTACGAGATAAATGGTAATACATTTTACACGATTGCCAAGATAAGAAGAGCACCAACCAAAACAGTGGTGTCCGCTTTGATGCAGAAACCAAGACGGGAAAGGAAACATATTATGGTTATATACAGGACATATGGGAACTTGACTATCGACGTGGTTTAAAGGTCCCTTTGTTTCGGTGCAAATGGGTCAATATGACACGAGGCGGGGTAACGGAAGACCCGCAGTACGGAATGACAACAGTGGATCTCAACAATCTTATATGCGCAGCGAACCATTCGTCCTAGCTAATGATGTGGCATAGGTTTTCTATGTGAAGGACATGTCTACCAAGCCAAGAAAAAGAAAAGATAAGGAAGTGAATGCATCGTACGATGAGCCAAAGCGGCACATAGTTCTTTCTGGGAAGAGAAACATCGTGGGAGTGGATGACAAGACAGACAAGTCAGAAGATTATGAAAAGTTTGATGAAATTGCTCCATTCACAGTGAATATTGATCCGAGCATCCCGTTAAATGATGAAGATTTTCCATGGTTACGGCGCAAAGGGACACACGCGAAGAAAAAGTTTCACACCCAAAGATCTGGGATGTGATCGGCTTCACTATCATCCCTTTCTTCTGTGTTTCACACCCAGGAGGGAATGTATGTAATAGTTAGGGTAGTTATGTGTTTTGGCATTTGAAACGCGAAGAAATTTTATGTGCAAACAAATTCTTTTCATGCATTTACTGATTTTTTTCCAGCTAAATGACCTTGAAATTGAAAAGCAATTCAAATGAACTCAGAAAAGGTTGAAAGTTGGCATGGTATCATAATTTCATAGAAATAGCATGTGCAAGAAAGTAGAGAGGGTTACGATAAAACTGGATGCACTTCGTGTACAAAATGGACAATCTCTTTCAAGTATCGGGGTTTCCATTTAAAACTGAACTGTTACAAAGGCATTTCATTTTTAAATAACCTAAGCATTACTAAATTGAATATAATAATAAAACACACTAATATTGAACATAAGAAAAAAGAATCACTGGAAAAACTTTTTTCAAAGTTAAGTTATTCACAAACTAGTGATTCACACAAATTTCAAATAATTCAAAATTTAAACTATTCAAATTTGAAATCTACCGGCACTAAGAGAAAGTTTGTAATTTTTTGTACCTAAAGCAAAAATATTCACAAAGAAACTCTAAATACAACAAAAAACAACTCAAAAATAAATAAAGCAAAAAAAATAAAGCAAAAAAAAGCCCGCCTACTGGGCCAAAGCGGCCTGCATACGACCAGCGACACAACCTTTCATTGGGCCAGGATGCAGGCCCGCGAAGGCCCAGTAGGCCCACAAGGCGAGGAGGACAGGTAGGCCCAGTAGGCCTGACCAGGAGAGGAGCTCGAGAGAGCTACCGACTGGGCTTATAAACCAGTCGGTAGCCCTCGACTAGCGAGGTGGGACTAAACTTCAAGATGCACTGCTTGGCAACACCCCTGCCTTTAGTACCGGTTTGTGCCACGACCCGGTACTAAAGGGGGTCGCTTCCCGCCGCTTGGCCTGGCCAAAACAGACCATTAGTACCGGTTGGTGGCTCCAACCGTACTAAAGGTGCCTTCTATATAACTAAACACTTCAAAATTTTGTCGATTTCTCATCTCCTCTCGCTTCTTCTCCTCGCACTGCCGCCGCTCGCCGCCGCTTCGCCCCCGTGCCGCCGTCGCCGCCCGTCGCTGCCGTCGTCGCCGCCCGTCCCGTCGTTGCCGCCGCCGCCGCCCGTCCCCATCGTCGCCGCCCGTCCCGTCGTCGCCGCCCGTCCCGTCGCCGCCCTTGTGTCCGCCGCCGCCGCCCGCCGCCTGCCCGACGTCCCGCCCCTGTCGTCACCGCCCGTCGTCGCCGCGCTTGTCGCCGTCCCGTCTGCTGCCTGGCGCTTGTCGCCTCTCGCTTAGCCGGCCGTGAGCGCACACACACACACACACATACATTGTTAGACATTTTTCTGTTTTTAGAAATAGTTAGAAATGTTAGAATTGTTAGATTTGTTAGAAATGTTTGAAATTGTAGAAATTTTTCTGTTTTTAGTTATAGAAATATATAGTTATAAAAAGTTAGAATTGTTAGAAATTTTTCTGTTTTTAGTTATAGAAATAGTTATAAAATGTTAGTTATATATATAGAAATGTTATAATTTTTTCTGTTTTTAGTTCTAAAATATTAGAAATGTTATAGAAATGTTAGTTATATATAGCATTGTTAGAAATGTTATAGAAATGTTAGAGTTATATATATAAATGTTAGAAATTTTAGTTATCAAAATCCAATCATTAAAAAAATGTTACTTTTTGTGGGCATATAGCTAGTATTTGTTCTCAACGATGCCCGGCCCGCATCCTCACCGTTGACCCGTCTCATGACGACGCCCAGCCGACCCATGTCCGAGACTGGCTCCACTGGCTGGCACTGGAGGTGCTGCTTGAGGCGCGCCGCTTGACGAGGAACCCGCCGCGGGTCCATCGTCGACCCCGATCTCGTTTGGTGGCGTTCGCGTGGGCCAGTTTGGTGCGGAGGGTTCGGCCCGCCGGAGGTGGTACGTCGCCGTGTCGTGGAGGAGGACGAGCACGTCCATCGCTACATGGTTGCGTTAGAGGGCGGCAGGTTCTCCAATACGTGGCAGTATCTTCGGGGATCTCACTTCAGCTATGATCCTGTGAGGGTTCCTTCTCTTTGTGTGTCCACTGCCCGCACCGGAGGAACCGCGAGTGTCCTAGATTCTTCTGTAGTATTCGATCTTTATTAGCTAATAGCCAGTGATGTACTATTCAATATTATATATTATTCGAGACGATGTATTCGAGATTATATCTATTATTCTGGACGATGTATTCGAGATTATATCTATTATTCTGGACGATGTATTCGAGATTATATCTATTATTCTGGACGATGTATTCGAGATTATATCTATTATTCGAGATTTGAATACTAAATTGTTTTATATTTCTTTTGGATTAGTTAAACAAAAGCTATGGCAGACAATACCGACAGAGAGGGAGAACAGACCATGTTCGATATGATACGTGAAGCGATGATAATCAAAATGAAGAAGATTATGACGGTTCAATTTCTAAACAACACCGGAGAGGGTGATATGATATTCGATCACGACGAAGTCATGAATGATTATGACGATGACGAAGAACATGATCCTGAAACAACAAACACCGACGAGGTATATATATTTATATAAGCGGGCATCCGTGATCATCACATGTTTTAAATGACTTGAAGATATATTAACGAATCGATCTTTGTTCTTTCAGCCATCCGGATCAAGCAAATCTTGAGAAAAAGGATTTAAACGAGGCCCGAACAAAAGTTGAAGCCGGGCGAAAGTACAATATCGAGGCATGCGGCCCTCTTGGCAAACCAATAGCACCTAAGAAGATTGCGGACAAGTTCGTTCGTCGGGCGGAGTTCTTGTGAAGGACCAACTCTGATCAAACTTCAAGAATGGAGAGCGCCCGGCAAAGCCACGCCCAGATGTTACTTATGTCGACAAGAATCAAAAAGATCTGCTTTGGGATACTCTCATGGAACATTTCACCCTACCAGATCAATTCACAGAAGCAGATGTGCAGAAAGTCAAAGAGGCTGCTCATAAGATGATGGCGACTGCATTCAAGAACTACAAGAATGGTGAATGGAACAAGTACGTCAGCGGAGGAAGGAAGACTCCAGATTCAAGGAACACTGGAGAACCAACGTGATCATTGGGCCGATTTCGTGAAATTCAAGGATTCGGAATTAGCTAAGGAACGGTCGAGAATAAACAAGAAGAATGCGAAAAAAGGATAAGTTCCATAAGTGGGGCGGTGGCTGCGCGGTGGCAATGCCTATGTGGGATAAGTCTGAGAAAGAGATGGAGGATGCAGGTGTCACTCCGGCTACTAAGAGCTGGCCCGCCAGGGTTAGGACTTGGTTCTATGCGCATGGGGGGGAGTTGGACCGGGAGACAGAAATGTTTCGACGAGGGCAAGTCTGAAGGAGCCGACGATGCGATACTTGTTGCAATAGAAGAGGCACGAACGGGGGTGTTCCAGCCCAACAGAGAGAACGACGAGCTTACGCGTGCCCTGGGAAATCCTGAACACCCGGGAAGAACACGAGGCAAGGGCGCTATTCCGTGGTATGAGGGTTTTGATGGAACACCGACTACGTAACCCGTGCGAGAAAGAAGATTGCGGAGGAGAAGAAGAGGAAGATGGAGGAGGAGCAGAGGAAGCGGGACTATGAACGCCTTCAAGGCCTAGAAGCAAGTCAAGCGGAATTGGCAGTCAAATTCCAGTGGCAGCAGGAGCAGATCGACTCACTTACCCATCAAAGGGGTCTCAAGAATGCAGCAGCTAGCGGATGATCCAGATTGATAGCACCGCCCATCCATGCCGAGAAGCAGCGTGGGTTCCGTCCCCGACGACCCAATGTTGGTAGATACCCGTGGATGACATCACGGAGAACACTAACTGCGAGCTACACTACAAAATGAAGAACATATCCATGAAGGTGGCGGACGGCTGTGCTTTCACAAATCCCCCCGAGGCAACCTTCCATTGCAACCCGATTCCAGCGGGCTATGCTCGTGTCGTGGTTGATGAGGTGCTGGACCCATATTCGGGCTACAGCTTGACATTCTTTGGAGGTGACGGCGCTTTTCGGAGAGGCCAAACATCGATCATCCTATGGAAAAAGGATTGCATCATCTTTCCAAGGCCACCCACACCGCGCCACCCGAGTCCTCGTCGAAGTCCGCCACCAAGTCAGCAGACTCCGCTCCTCCAAGTCCGCAAAGTGTCGGGACAATCCTCCTCCTCCAAGTCCGCAAAGTGTCAGACAATCCTCCTCCTCCAAGTCCGCCACAGCGTCCGACGCCCACTCCTCCTCCAAGTCCGCACAACCTCAGGCCACTCCTCCTCGTCCAACTCAGTCCGTCTACCATCTCCGCCGCCTCAAGAATCGCAGAGACACCCGCAGCTCAGTGCGAGCCGTCTGAAGTCGAGGTAGTACAACTGGAAGTACAGCAGAGGCAAGCGGTACAAATATGGTCCAAGCTCAAGCCTCTTCCGCAGAGGTCTTATGACAAGTCCGAGGAGGAAATCACAGCCATATCAAGGCCGAGGTGGAAGCCCATTTTGCACCAAACCGCCACCGCCGCCAAGGGAGAAAGTGCACGAGGAAACGATTGACCACTTCATTCAGATGGCTCAACCACCAGCTTCCAAGCCTGTTGACACGCACTATGAGTGCCACATCGGGAAGTTAAATCGAGCACGTCTACAAAGGGAGGCGAGCACGCCTACATCGGGATCGAGCAAACAAGAAGCAGCTGCCAAAAATGCGGAAAACCATTCCCACTGGGAGAACAGCGGCGAATCGATCCCTCGCTTGTTGTGCCAACAACGGTGATAAAGACGCGCCTCAATATTATTGTGGGCAAACAGGCATGTTCCCGAGGTGGGCAATGTGGTAATAACGGAGGAGCATATAATGCAGGCTGAAGTTCTCAACATCACTGTTGGACAACTCCTCGAGATCGAGCCCATGCCTTTGCTTAGAGAGGATGAAGTAAAACGGCAATATGTCCGGGGCCAACCTTTGGTCGCGCCAGACAAGGTCAAGAACCTCCCAACGAGAATGTATGAATTGCATCAATGGTACATGAACATTACCAAGATTTCAGATCGAGTGTCCCTCATGGTGAATGTCAAGGAGGACCATTACTACCATGAGAAAGCTGGGTCCGTTGAGTATTTAGAACTGTTTCAGTTATACAATAAGGAAGCACTCGACAAATCTATCGTCAGTTGCTATTGTCTGTAAGTGATTTCTTTCTATAATTTAAGTCTCAAGCTAGCTGTAGTGATCCTTTTGAGATCAATCATTATTACCTGTAATTATCCTCACTATATATATTCTTTTCTGTGGTATTATGCAGGATGAAGATATATGAAATGAGAAAAGGTGGACGCTATGGCATTGGGTTCATTGACCCAAACACCGTTAATGAATTCACATGGAAGATAAATGAACATCATGCAAAGGAAGTAGAAAGCAGCATGCTAGAGTTCTTGAAGCGCCTCAAATACAATGAAGATATACTACTTCCTTACCACTTTGGGTGAGTCACACTGTCTTGTACTACAAATTCTCTGTTTTTGCCTACTAGCTAGCTACATGTTTTTGCTAACATATGCCCGCTTAATTAAGACATGTAAACGTGTGTGCATGCAGATTTCACTGGGTCTTGTGTATCATTAAAGTTGACGCTGGAACAGTTGAAGTACTGGACTCACTAGTCTCAAAAAACACTGACTTTAACATCTTGTATGGGATAGTCAACAGGTAATTTCAATCATTATTAACTATATATCTCGCCTATTTAGTTCGTCATTTCATGATATGAACTATTTAATAACCCTTTATTCATTTTCTTTGTCGGCGGGCAGGGCTTGGGCAAGATTCATCAGCGTCACGCCCGTGAATGGAAACAAAAGCTTGAATGGTTTCACCCAAGGTAAGTAATTAAGTAGTACTACCTAGCTAGCTAGCTAGCTGCCATCTCTTTAATTATCATGCTTGATTAATTTTTATCCGATCAAATTCCATTCTCGTAAAGGCCTCAAGCAGGTGCAGGGGACTGATCTGTGTGCATTCTGCGTTTGCGAGAATATTCGCATGATGGCGTCCGAAAGGAGCAGATCTCAAAGACAGCAATGGGTACGCTTGTCAGAACACTATTCACAATTTTTACACCATTATCGATATCTAGCTAGTCACACAAGTAATACACATGCATATTGATCATAGAAACGGAGCGCGTAGAAGCAATTCAAGAGGAAATAGCGGGAGTTTTGCTCGACCATGTCATAAATCCGAATGGAGAATTCTATTATCCGCTACCGCCCCAATGAAAACCACTTTCAATTGTCATCGTGCTCCGAAGGCACCAATTAGACTGGCTCCGAAGGCAACATTCATATGTAGGAGAAATTGTATATATCTGTACATGTGTGTATGTGTGAATTAATTAATATGGTGGTTTAATTTGTGAGACATTGATGTGATATATATATATGCATGATTGGTTCTACTAGAAATATATATATATATATATATATATATATATATATATATATATATATATATATATATATATATATATATATATATATAGGATGCTAAACTATGCCTGCGCGCATTCTGCCCTGTCCTACGCTCCGGCCGGTTCGAGCGAGCCGACCAGTACGCGCTAATTAGGCCGACGCGCTAACCAGGTCGAAGTGCGCGGGCGACGTTGGAAAAAAATTAATCGTAACGCTTACGACCAAAAGATCGCAGTAGTAAATGGCCCTTACGAAGTCGTAACGAACTACCATCACGTACAATTTTCTTTAAAATAATAAAGTGTCTATCGCAGTAGTATGCTTACTATTACTGCATGCGGCCTGTAAGATCAAGAGCAATGTACTATTCCTGCATGCACCCTCTACGATCAAGAGCAATCCATTTTTCAACAAAAATAGCACATGCATTACTTCATTACTACACATCAGCCTAGATTGAAACATCTTTAAATTTTTCAATTTTTCCATACCATCCACACTTCATTTTTTTACTACTGCCAATTTGTGAGCACGTAGTAATACATTACTACATGTCTTGGGAAAGTTTTTTTACATTAGGATCAGTGTAAAAACGTAGGTCCATTATTATATATACATAATCTATTACTGGCAATGTTTAGGGATGAACTCATCGCTGTCTCAGTGTCGGTAAAAAAACCATGTCCATTACTATGTACACTTAATCTATTACCGGCAATGATTAGGGATGAAACAATCATACCTCCATGCCGGTAAAAGACCTAGGTCCATTACTATATATACTTAATATATTACTGGCAATGTTTAGGGATGAAATTATCGATGTCTTAGAGCCCGTAAAAAACCTAGGTCCATTACCATCCGTACTTACTATATTACTAGCAATGAGTAGTCACTCTTTTACATCTGGTAAAAAGACTAGGTCCATTACGATCTGTACTTACTATATTACTAGCAGTGAGTAGTGACGCAAGATCAGACCAACACATGGTAATAGAAATAAAGCGCGTTACTTTATTTTGCACATGCCGTTACCCGCAAAATCTTCCTTCTCCGTGACCCACGCGACCCGTGCACCCGCGCGTGATTAGGAGCAGCGGCCGGCGCGTAGATTAACTAAAAATGCGCGCACGCTCAGAATAAGCGCAATATATATATATATATATATATATATATATATATATATATATATATATATATATATATATATATATATATATATATATATATATATATAACGTGTACAATGTGTAGTATCGTAAAATACCAGCAAATGAAAAAGAATTAAAATAGAAACACAAAATTAAATGAAAAAGAAATCATAAAACTAAAAACCCTCCAAACCTTATAGTACCGGTTGGTATTACAAACCGGTACTAAAGGGCTCCAGGTCCCCGGAGCTGGCTCGTGCCACGTGGTCGCCCTTTAGCACCGGTTCGTGCTGAACCGGTGCTAAAGGGGGGGGGGCTTTAGTGACCACTAATTAGTGCCGGTTATGTAACCGGCACTATAGGGCCTTACAAGCCAGTGCTAATGCCCGGTTCTGCACTAGTGTATGTGTCGTAGCCGATGAAATAGCTGGAGGCACAATAAAATTGTAGACCTAACAGTCGTATTTTTAAGCTAGCAAAGCTACCGATTCAGGCGGTTGGATGATCACACGTTACACATCCATATCCGTGTAGTATAGCAAAAAAATATGTGTAACTGGATGATCACATGTTACACATCCATGTCCGTGTAGCAAAAACAATCAATCCCTCGCTCTCTCTTTCTCCTTCATTTTATATGCAATTAGCATATATAATGTCCTTTCACTTTCCTTCTTTTCTCATTCCTCTTAATTCTCATGCGTGTTTCCTTTCTCAGGAGCGACTCCTTCCTTCTTTTATTTGCAATTAGCATATATATATATTTCCTTTCTCATTCTTCTTAATTCTCGTTATATATTTTCTTTCTCTTTCTTTCCTATCTCAGGAGAAACCCCCTTCCTTCTCGTGCAATTAGCAGCATCGACTCCTTTCTTCTTTAATTTTTCTCATGCCCCTCTATTTTCGTGTATCGTGTAGCCACAACGCCAACCCACATCTCATCCTTCGTTAGTTAATCCTCCAGTCATACAACTCATAGTCCTATATAAATCGGTGGAATTAAATTGAAAAAGCCGAGGTGGGAATAATTAGCTGGCAACAAATAGGCCTGTTTGGTTGGCTGCGTCCTTGGAGTGGCCCAGCTCGGCCCATGTGTTAGAGAGATTAAACTAAGTTTCAGGGAATTAACATGACAAGCAAGCAAGCTGAATTGGCTAGGGGCGCTACGACCGAGCGACCCTGGTTCAAATCCTACCGTACGCAGTTTTTGCCATTTTTTTTCTTTTTCCATTCCAAGAAAAAGACCTGAAAGCGTAAATTCACAGCAACAAAGCGTATTGTGACGATGAACCCAGAGACTCAATCCGTGCTTTATTATTAGGGATATATTCTCATTCACACACATATTCCCATTCTTGAAATGAAAACTTTTTTACTCACCTATATATCTCCCAAGAGAGACCGATCAAGAGAGCACGCGGTTAATTAGATGATGAGAGAGACCGATCGAGAGAGCATGCGTGGATGGCTAAATAGCTAGCTAGATCTAGTTGTTGGGGAGGAGAGGTCAATCTAGCTAGCTAACTAATGGAGATGGAGTTATGGTGGAGGGGGCATTAATGGGGAGAGGAAGAGAGGTAGGAGAAAGGGAGATGTGAGAGAGGCCATTTATGGAGAAGAGTTATGGTGGAGGGAGACATTAATGAGGAGAGAAGAGAGGTAGAAGGAAGAGAGAAGAAGAGCAACAATGGTGGAGAGTGGAGAGGGGAAATGAGGGGTAGAGAGGGCAAAGTGGGGGAAAGGAGGGGGAGGGGGTGAAAAGGTGGCACCAGCCGCAACTAGCAGTAGCGTTGCTTACCAAAACGCGCTGCTGCTACCGTACTTAGTAGCAGCGCTTTCCTGGAGAAGCGCTACTACTAAGTGGGGCCCATTAGCAGTAGTGTCGCAGTAAAATAAAGCGCTACTACTAAACTGTTAGTAGTAGTGCTGGATTCTGCATAGCGCTGGTACAGCTATCGTCGGTGGCCTCGTCTGGTCCCATGTAGTATACCGTGTTTTTTGTTTCCAGCGCTACTGCTATAGACAGAATAGTAGTGCTTCCCTGGATCAACGCTACTGCTAACTAGTAGCAGCGTTGACTATTTTCCAGCGCTACTGCTAACTAGTAGCTGCTAACTTGTATAAGCATTTTCCTAGTAGTGTTAATTTTATTGACAGATTGCACTTCTAGTTTCTACAGCTAGTGCTAACCGATGATTGAAAAATATATCTACCTTAACTCTAGACAACTACAACACATTGTCACTGCCTAGCAGTGATGTACCCTAGCGATTCAAATAAAAAAAATTACAATGGCAATGACCTACAGCAAAAGAGGGAGGTATGATATGCTCACCTGGGTTGGAGCCGACGGTTGCCTACAGTCTACTCTGTCGCCGTCATCGTCGCCTGGTGTTGGCGCCGAAACCCTAGCAGATGAGAGTGGGAGGCTCAGATGCAAAATGCACCTCTAAATTAAAAAAATTCCAAATGGACCAGATGAGAGTGGGAGGCTCAGATGTGTACCTCAAGACCGGAGAACATCGACAATCGTCGGAATCGGCCAAAATCAAAGCGGCACGACCAGCGGCGAGAGAGGGAGAGAAAAGGGAAGGAAACAAAGCAGCGGGTCAGAGAGAGGGAGTGGGTTGAGGGGGTCGTTGCCCCCGTTGGTTTTGACCCCCACGGCATTCTAATACTATTTGGGCTTGCCCAATAAGAAAAAAGATCACCACCTAAAAATTGTCATCTCAAAACTATATATTTCAAGTCTTAAACTAAAAAGAAAAAAAAAGTAAATTTAACAAAAGTAAACTATAATATACTATTAAAAAGATCACCGAATAAAAAACTAAAAAAAATTGGAAGTGTCAAAATACATGTTTGAAGGCTCAAAACTATATATTTCAAGTCATAACTAAAAAGGACAAAAATAAAGTCTCAAACTACATATTAAAAAATGTAACTATTTCCATTTAAAATAATAGAAATTTAATAAAAGTAAGCTATAATATACTATAAAAAGATCACCACACAAAAACTAAAAAGAAACAAATTTTGAAGTGTCAAACTACATATTTGAAGGCTCAATACTATATATTTTAAGTCTTAAACTAAAAGGAAACAATATTAAAGTCTCAAAATACATATTTAAAAAATGTCATTATTTCCATTTAAAATAATAAAATTTTAATAGAAGTAAACTATAATATAATATAAAAAGTTCACCACAAAAACCTAAAAAGAAAGAAGTGTGAAACTACATATTGGAAGGCTCAAAACTTTATATTTCAAGTCTCAAACTAAAAAGGAAAAACAGTGAATTTTAAGTCTCAAACTACATATTTTTAAAAATGTCACTATTTTTATTTAAAATAATATAAATTTAATAAAAGTAACTATAATATACTATTAAAAATATCACCACATAAAAAACTAAAAAGTAAAAAAATTAAAGTGTGAAACTACATATTTGAAGGCTCAAAACTATATATTTCAGGTACTAACTAAAAGAAAAAAGTAAATTTAAAATCTTAAGTACATATTTTAAAAATGTCATTATTTCTATTTAAAATAATTCAAAATTAATAAAATTAAACTATAATATACTATAAAAAAGAATATAGCAAAAAAATAGTAATGTAAGAAAGTTGGCATTGACAAAATAACAATACCGGTGTCGGTTATAACAGCACGCCACAACTAAATATAATAGTGTTGGCGTTCCATGCTATTCCACGACCGCAATATATTACGCCTGGTACAAATTGTTGATCTCATATATTTCTCACACTGCCTTGTTTTCGAACGCCACCACTATGCCCCTACTAATATCGTACCAAATCAGCCAACGCCATCACTATTTTAAAATAATAGTGGTGGCCTTGGTTGTAAATGGAGCGCCACCAACGAAAGTTGTGGCTAGCCCTTTTTCGACTAGTGAAGATTGAGGGAGGTTGTTCAATAATGTTTATACGTAGCTTTCGTGTAGACACTTTATAATGAGATAGCCACACCCGTATTGGGTGTCGTGCAGTTTCCCACAAACATAACGTTTTACAATCCTAAGAGGCCATCCAAGGGAGTCTGCTGTAGGCTGATGCCGTTTTTACCCTCTCTAACTAAACCTAAAGTGGCGAAGTTACTAGCATGTCGCCATGTCCTTGCACTAGAGAAGGAAGTTGGGGTCTAGACAATCGTCTTGGAGATGGACTGAAAGATGGTTGTGAGCAAGCTCAACTCTGAAGGGAAGGACGGCTCACCCCATGGCCCGGCGGTTGAAGATGTGAAGGGCATGCTAGCTCCAAACTTTTATTGAGTCCAAGATCACTTGGGTTCATGGAGTGATGAATTGTAGTGCCTACGTCTTAACTAATGAACATTGTCGGAATGAGTTGTGAAAAACATCACTTAGTGTGCCTCGAAATTGTACTAGCGCCATTTGAACTCTGGCATTGCCGAGAACTCTAAATACAATGGCAACCATTCTATCTAAAAATGATTCCTTACAGGTATCTTTTGCCTTATCAATAATTCGAGTATAAAAAAATCAGTTTAAATTAGAAGCAAGGTGATTACCAAAATACTTACTTTATTCCTTACAACTATCTTTTGGCTATAATAAGATGATATACTTTTCGTCAAAAAGTTGCTAGTATTACTTTTAATTGACTAGGGAACTAAATCATGACTACGACTACCTCTGTCCCGATTTATTAGGTCGCCTTGTAGTTTGGGTCAAACTTTGACATTTGATTTAACTATTAAAAGAAAAAGTTATATACTCTAAGAATAGTATCACTGAAATCTTCTTTCAAATATGAATCCAACAATATATGTTTTGTGACATATAACTTATAATTTGCTAGTCAAATCTATGGTCAAAGTTGGACACAAAATATGAAAGGGACCAATAAACCGGGTAGTAGTAGTAGTAGTAGTAGTAGTAGTAGTAGTAGTAGTAGTAGTACTCCCTCGAAACAAATAAATGCACTACCAAATACTCCCTCCGTCACGAAATACTTGTCGGAGAAATGGATATATCTAGATGTATTTTAGTTCTAGATACATCTATTTTTATGCATTTCTACGACAAGTATTTCCGGACGGAGGGAATAGTAAGTGTATATTTGTTTCTAAATATGAAAATATTACTATTAAATACTAATATACCAAAGATATAAGAATATTAAATACTAGTATACCAAAGATATACCTAAATATAAGAATATTTAATAGTAATATACCAAGATATTCTACAGTTAAATTCTAATAACTCTCTTCCAAAATATAAGAATATTACTATAAAATACTATTAGCTGTTTTCAAATAATTAGTAATAGAGATAATATTCTTTAGTAGTGATATATCTTTATTCCTCATTAAATATATGAATATTACTAGTATTAAGTACTAGAATCCCAAAGATATATCTAATAGTATACCAAACATATACAACAAGTAAATAATATTACATATGTTCCAAAATATAAGAATGTTATTACTACCTCCGTCTGGAAATAGTTGTCATCAAAATGAATAAAGGAGGCTGTATCTAGATGTATTTTAGTTCTAGATACATCCCTTTCTATTTGTTTTGATCACAAGTATTTTCGGATGGAGGGAGTATTAAATACTGTCACAGCTATTCTTATATTTAGTAACAGAGATAATAGTATTTAATAGTAGTATATCATTGTTCCTAAATACTCCCTCCGTCCCAAAATTCTTGTCTTATATTTGTCTAGATACGGATGTATCTGACACTAAAATGTAACTAGATACATCCGTATTTAGACAAATCAAAGACAAGAATTTTGGGACGGTGGGAGTATAAGAATATTACTATTAAATACTAGTATACAAATATATATTTAATACTATACCAAAATATAAGAACCTTTAATAGAAATATACCAAAGATATACTACTATTAATTGCTGGTATTGAATAAATAAATCTGTAGATTAACACGCTGTCCCCACCTTGGTTCGTGCCTTCTGTTTCAGTTCATAAAGGGCAACACATGCTTCTCCTCATCGCTCACATTCTTCTCATCCCGCTCTCCTCAACCAACTCCGCGCATCTGCTCGACCGATCCACCGCGATGTCTAGCTCCGACGTCAGTGCCATACCCGCAGCCAACCACGAGGAGCACAGCCTGGCGGCCCCCGCCCCGCCCCCTGCGGCCGCGGTCGCCCAGGGGAAAGGCAAGATGCTTGCGCAACAGGCGCCTGCGCCAGTGGTTCACAAGAGCAAGCCCCGGAGACCCCAGGAGAAAAGCCCGCCCCCAGTGGCCACCAGAGAGGAGCTGGAATCCAGGGAGTCCCGGGAAGGACCCTTGAAGGTGCTTGCGCTCCCGGCGCCAGGGGCCCCGCGTGCTTATGCTGTCCCATACGACAAGATGGTGAGCCGCGCTCGCGCCCACACACGGCGTGCAAGCGCGGTATCCGACGACAAGATGGTGAGCCGCGCTCGCTCCTCCCCCCTCTGCTACTAGTGATTTGAAGTTAACCGGTGCCTAATGAGCTGGAGTTATTGACAATCTTTAATCTAGTCATGTGAATTAGTGCTAGTGCTTAATGAACTACCTGATGTGTATGTGCAAGAATTACGTGCTAGGTATATGTCCTTGGACTTTCTAATCGCTGCGATCTCATCTGGCAGATGAACAGGATCGAGATAGCGCCGGTGGTTCGCAGGCGCAAGCCCGGGAGACCCCAGGAGAAAAGCCCGCCCCCAGCGGCCACCAGAGAGGAGCTGGAATCCCGGGAGTCCCGGGAAGGCCCCTTGAAGGTGCTTGCGCTCCCGGCGCCAGGGGCCCCACGTACTCACGCTGTCTCCGGCGACAAGATGATGAGACGCGCTCGCGCCCCCACCCGGCATGCAAACGCTGTCTCCAACGACAAAATGGTGAGCCGCGCTCGCGCCCCCACCCTGCATGCAAACCGTGTCTCGGATGACAAGATGGTGAGCTGCACTCGCTTCCCCCTCTCCTACTAGTGATTTGAAGTTAACCGGTGCCTAATGATTTGAAGTTACTGACAATCTTTAATCTAGTCATGTGAATTGTACTGTAGCTTACTGAATTACTCTTGCTGTGACTGATATGGCTTCTACCTTCTCATGCTGGCTTCACCTCCGCTTTTGCTGATGTTTTGGACTTAGTGGATGTTCCTTGTAATATTGAACTTGCTTTTATCCTGTTTATTCTCTCTCTGTAGTCTCTGTTCTTATAACAGAGAGGGACGTCACTCTGAGGCTAGATCCTTAGGTCTAGACCTTGGAACACTCTTTCCAGGTTCCTTTGGCATGGAATAGCTGGAATAGGGTGGAATCTCTAGCTGAGGCGTGTTGCGTTTTCTTTTTTCCTTTTGCTGTAACAAGACTTGGTGATTTCTGTTAATGGAAATCGGAGAGGGAGCTCTCTTTTATCAAAAAAAAGCTTACTGAATTACCTGATGTGTATGTGCATGAACTACGTGGTGTGTATATGTCCTTGGATTTTCTAATCGCTGCAGCCTCATCTGACAGATGGACAAGAACGAGATGGCGCCGGTCCAGGGGGTGCCGCGCATGCGAGGGAGCATCGCGTCGTCAAGTGCCGTTGGTAAGTATAATTTATGCTGCTTTTTTTTGTCAACATCGTCTTCATGCAGGCTAGACTGGCAAACAAGCTGCTTAACTCTTGTGCATGCTGGTTTTTCGTCAACATTAGTATTGTTATATATTAGCTGAAGCTGGATATGTTTTCTTTTCATTGACGTTGGTGTGGGCGGTGCTACGCGTCAGTCGGCCGAGGGATGGACGCCTTACTCACCTGATTTTAATCAAGTCCCGCCTAGGTGTAGTTTGTTTTGTCACTAGCTGTGTATACATATATGGGCGAGCTCCAGCACTGGGTTGCAGCGTGGAAAACATATGAACTGTAATAAGAAACATGCAATGGCTAGAAACATCTCCACATATTTTTTCGGCATGTTTTAGGTGTCAACAAAATTAGTCGGATCGCCAGCCGTCAAATTGACACATGGAGCATTGGATCACACTACACTGCAGCAGAGAGAATGGAAACCGTGTTCCTCCATAGCCTCCACAATACATGTGTATCCACCACCCCTCCCACATCGTCGCAACAGACAATTACGTCGGCCCCTTGCAACACCTGGCTTTGGTACCCTAGAGATCCCTGATGTCGCTTGGATATCCTGCAAGTATTATTACAGTGCGCCAACGAGGCGTCGTCCTTGCAACATTGCCTTACAGACAAGGTAGTTGATGCCACCACCACCATCACCCATTTACACATGGGCCGTGGCATGTGGCACTGTTCGTGGGATAAAACACACCCCGCGAGAATACACGGTTGCACCACTGCGATCTATGCAACTTAGGAATTGTTGTGACTGCCCCTGCAAAACTAGCGATGATACGACCATCGCCCTGCAACATCGGCCATAGTTGTAGCACATATGAGAAGACGGATGCTGCACCTAACAACACAATATGTGTTTTTTGCACCATAAGAAAGCACTGCCTTGCAACATCGGCTATCATGGTGCTGCACCGACAAACACACTCACGACCTTGAGACGTCGTATGCCTTGGCCGATGTAGCATAGTGCTCCTCTTTCAGCATATAGCGATGGCTTGTAGCATTGATGGTCGGAGAGTCGCAACATCGAATGGAGTGGTAAAGAGAGCTAGCCCAACTCATTGTCATAGAGAAACCAGCCTGTTGGGGAATAAAAAAGCATGTCTATACAAAAATTGGATGCAACAGGTGAAAAACACAATGTATATAGGCATGAACCGATGGATCATAAATAAAGCATTCAATGGATATGGTGAAGCGAGAGGAAGACTAACAATGATAGGCTAGTGAAAAGCACACTGGTGATCAACCTATGTTGAATCAGGACTAGCCTGGTGCAAGGTCACAAGTGCCTTGTCTAAATAGCCAAGTTATCAAAAGACAAAAGGAGGCATCATGGATTCTCCATCCATGAGTGAGCTTGGCTAAGCATAACTCCATTTGTTTCTCCAAGCATCGGCGTTCTTGAATAAGCGTGCGCACATCCACCACATGACGCAACAGCTTATAGTTGCAAAAGAGTGACGATGATGGTTTAGAATGGCTACTAAATGTGCTATATTGAATCGCTAGCCGCAAGGTGTGCCTTCTCTAAATAGCCAAAAGACAAAAGGAGGTGGATTCTCCATCCTGAAGCTAAGCATAACTCCAACTCCACAAGCTAGGGGCTACTAAAGGTGCAACACGCTAGGGGTGCGGGTGGGAAGCCTGCCTTAGGGCCCAAGAGGCCAAGTGGAGGACTGATAAGGACTGTGAGAGCATCTTGGCAGGCAAGCTAAGATGGTAGTGGTATGAGATCTGATGGATTCCTTGTAAACCTAGCCCTTTCCACCTATATAAGGAGGGGCTCGGGGTTGTCATTCACATATACTCTCATAGACTATACTCTCTGTAGCATTATACTTCATCTCCACTCTAAACCCCTCGCACAAGGTGCTCCACCATGAATAAAAATCAGATACAGGATGTTGGGCATTACTTCTCACCGAGGGCCCGAACCTAGGTAAAATCCTTTGTGTGAACTCCCTTGTCGTGGATCCCTACAAGTTCACCACCCTACTATGGGTACTCACGGTTTTACATACTGTCACAGAGTTAAGTTCTGACACATTTTCTCTGGGGAGTTGAAGCAACTCATGGTGTAAGTAGGTGTTGCTTGAAGCACTGATTCTACTAGCACCTCCTTTCCCGCCTTCGAGATACCTTGTCCTTCCTATCCAACCACTTTGCCATTTGAGCTTTCTTTAAGATGTTTACAATTTCCTTCCTTTGACCTACCCACCACGGTTGGGAGCCCCAAATAATGCTCGCTCAACGCCTTAGGATCTGTGCAAAGATATTTACAACAACTTAGTCCTCCTATTTGCCTCACTTCCCAAAGAATGTTGAGGCTTTTTGAAAATTTCCCAATTGTCCCGAGGCCCACTCGTAGTCAAAGAGGATATATTTAAGGTTACAAAGTTGCCATTTGACGGTTGAAGAAATAATATACTATCATCTGCAGAAATAAGATGGGCTACATGGGGGTTAATTAGTGCTCCCAAAAGATATACCATTGATCTCTTTATCTTTGAGCACTCATGAGAAAGGCCAAAAAACTCGCAACATAGAAAATAAAAAAATAGGGAGACAATGGGTCTCCTTGCCAGAGCCCTCTTCATAATATAAAAAAATACATAACACACTCCTTTCAATTTGATAGAAAACCAGGCCGGGGTACCACACATCATAATCATCAAGATCAACCTATCTGAGAAACCAAGTGCCCTCATCATCAGATCGTGGAAAATCCAAACCACCCTCTTATAGGCCTTCATCATTTATAGTTTAATTGCGAACATTGGATTTTTCTATTTCTTGAATGAACCTACTTTGTTCCTGCGTGATCATTATGGATAGGACAACCTTCAATCTCTTTGCTAGGCCTTTGAAGCAATCTGACTGAGAGTGTTCAATAAGTTGATTGATCCCATTTCAGGAAGTATCTCCATTTAGGTAATTTTGGGGATTAGGACTAGAACCATATCACTAAAGTTTGGTGAAATAACTCCATTAAAAGAATCATCTATTACTATGCGTACATCATTTTTTAGAAATAATAGTGAAATTGGTAAACATAAGTGAGAGGTTGTCTAGCCCCTGCGCTCCAGTCAAATTTAGAATAGTGCATTCTCAATTTCTTCATCTGTCACGTTTGTGTTCACCCTCTCCTCCATATCACTAGTCACGCAGGGTCGGATGTGAGCTAAGATGTTGTCAGCATCAGCAGAGGCTTCTAAAGAAAACAACTAAGCATAGAAGTCGGCCGAAATCTTCCCCATCTCATTGTCAATAGTACAACTCGTGCCATCCGCTTTCATGTTTTGATCGTCTTCCTTGAGAAATTCCAGTCGGGAACATTGCATACACATTATTTGTTCCTGTGCACGAACCACATGAAGCTACGCTTCAATCACGCTAGTCTTCAGCAAGGATGTCTGGATCCCAATGATCTACCCTTTCCATCGAAGCTGGACCTTGTGCCTAGTAATCTCACAACATACAAGACAAAATACAGAGCCACTTCAATATTTCATATCATTGGTGACATTGTTACGCTTCCTGTAGAGCTCACTCTGGCCGGAATTGTTATCACATGCACACTATCATGCCTCCATGGGCATCCACCTCTCCTCAAACGTTAATGCCCTCTTCTTACTTTTGGTAATGACTAGGTTTTCTAGCGCTCTATTAATGAGCAAACCATGGTCTGGTCCTCCATGACAACATGTTCAATGGGTGTATCCTACAATGAATTCCCGAATTCATCATTGCATGGACCCCTGTCCACATGTACATAAATGATCTCATCCCGCTCCCTCTTATTGTCCCAAGTGTACAAGTTGCTACTAAAACAAAGTTTTGAAACGCTATTATTGGCTACACTCTCCCTAATGCGCTCCATTTGTGTGAAACTCCTCAAGTGATCTCCTAGTTGTTGTGATTAAAATAATTCTTTGTTGGGGTATCATTGTAACAGATAAATGTATTATTAGGATCCAGTCTCTCGGAGCCTCCCTTAGCTACACAAATTTTCTTCAATCTGTCTTCCTATCCAGTAGCTTTAGGTGATAATCATTGTGACGCCTTTGGTGGTCACCATCACCTTTCCTCGTCTTATGAACAAAAGTGCCTCGTCTACGTTGCTCTGAGGTAGATGGGTCATCTTTCCCAATGGCCTTGCACCCTTTCCCATATAGATTTTTTATGTCTTGCTTCCTTTCATGCTCCTTTCTCAGGTCCCACTTCCTTTTTAGATTTAAATCATCCCTTAGTTCACAATCATGTCACAGATCTTGCCTGCATTGGTCCTCCCTGCACTTCATCTTAGACAGTGACCCTCTACAAGACCATCTCGAGGATCCTCGTAGAGAGAGAGTCCACAAAGGGTGTATAATCATTGTATGACCTGCGCGTAAATGGACAGACATGCAACGCTACATGACCCCTGCGCCCATAGATGCCCTTGCTTGACCTAGTGCTCCCAAAACTAAAGTTCCTGTTTCTTTCACCGGCCTCTACTTTGTTTTTGTCTGTGAGGAGCCATGTCCAAGTTATGCCCTCAACCATTCACCCAACTGGGGTGAGGAATCATTTTGTTGTTCAAATCATCCGTCAACATGTGCTAGTCTGTCGTAGTCAATCCAAAAGAGAGGTATCTTCTCAAATTGAAAATCAAACAAGGTCCCCTCATCTTTTGCTGAAGAGTGGAGAAAGAAGCCTCATACTAGTGAAAGAAATATGAAAATTTTAGCTCTAAATCTGAGATGGGTCCCCCATAAATCCATCCTTCTTAACATCACTCTTTACCACGCCACCAAGACAATTCCCAAGAGCATTCCCAAAAGTATATGATCATTTATATAGGGACGGATCTGTAATTATCACCCATGGCTCCGTCATACAAAACATTATCTTTGATGACCTAGTTTTTTCATCATAATCCTTCAAAACTATCACATTAAAACTAAATTGCCACATTCAATTATATAGAGCGTGCTTCTAGACTCCTTTGTTATGTAATCTAAAGAAGAAGATATTATTTCTAATGTGACTTATTTGGGCTTCCTAGTAGAGTCCCATGTATGTTGCATAGCCCTAGCAAACACGTTGATGTTGATTTGCTAGAGTGAGCATGCCTTTCCAACCACTGACCACCGAGTAGGCCTCGGTCGGTCTGGAATCCAGATCCTCAAAACATGAGATCTATTAGTTCCTTTTGTTGTCAAGTTCAGGGCTCATTGTTAATTTGGTTGAGAGATTAGCTGCCTCCCCTGAAGAATTTCCATCTGTCAGGGACTTTGAAGGTTCTCATCTTAACGATCCTTGGTCGCCCTGTTCACTTGAGCTGTCGATTTACGCCACACCTTCTCTCCCATCGTCGCGCAAAGGAGTGGAAGCACCAAGACCAATCAATGTAGGAGTTTACATTGTCATCACCTCATAGATGAATAAAAACCTAACCCTAGCACTACTTGTCGGTCGCCTATAATCGCCCTTAGCATTTCTTTTCATGCTGGGCCCGCCACTAGGTATTTATACGTGTGCTTCCATTGGTACTTTTTTTTGCGCTGGAGCCTTTCTGCTACATTTGCCTTTCTACAAAGGCGGTCTTATCCAAATCATATAGTCTCCTCTATCTATAGGAAGCGAGGACATTAGCTCTTCTTTTTTTCAAGGCAAATACACTTGCTAGTGTTCAAGCGACATCGAAAGAAGTCTTGTCACATGTGAAGACGACGCTAAGAGTGTGACACATATAGGTGCCAACTTGAAGAATAATACAAATTTCAATAAATATGAATAGCTCCAGGGGGAATGAGCGCACACAGGAATCAGCCACCATAAATGGATCATTTCCAAAGAAACGAAGTCACAAAGAGAGAGACAAGACATTAGCTTCTTTATGGGGAACACATATATTTAAATGTTGCCTTGCTCTCTGATTATTAACAAGAAATATTTTTTACTAATATATTATGTGTAAATCTTGATAGATATGGAATGTATTTTGGTCAGTATGTTTTAAGGAATCATATTAGTTTTTGGTATGTTGAAATTAGAAGAAGTTCATGTGCCTTCAAGGCATGTCAAGGTCTGTTGTTCCACCTCAAAATTGGTACATACTAGATGGTTATTCTCCCTACATATAGCCCCAATTCTCATGCTCTATCTCTCGCTATCTCTCTCTCTATCTATCTCTCTCTCTCTCTCTCTCTCTCTCTCTCTCTCTCTCTCTCTCTCTCTCTCTCTCTCTCTCTCTCTCTCTCTCTCTCTCTCTCTCTCTATCTCTCTCTCTCTACATTTTATATTCTGGACTACTCCATAAAGCCTAACTGGTGAAGGTCCAGAAACACCCAGCAGTGATGGGTTCAACTCCCATTAGTAGTCTATACTTAGTGGAGGAGAAACAAGCCACTTACAAGCACGAACCCGCCAATGGTGAAAAAATCAGAGAAGAAAATCAGGCCATGGCCAGTCCAAATCCGGCACCTGCCAACAATGTGTAGTCTCCACTACTAAAACCTACTTTTCCTCAGTGTGTTACATCATGTGATGTTTGGAGAAGCCATAGAGTTGGGGATCCGAATATAGAAAACAACGATGGGGAGTGGCCTGAAGAATAGGAGACAAGAAGCCGGACGGACAAGGCCTCCACCATGCTGCACCATTGGCCGATACTGACCCGTATGATGCAACGACCGAGGCAGAACTGAACACCGTCATCATCTAGGTTGCAAAGGAACATCGACCACTGTCTTTCTTCTCTCGGACAAACTCAATGATTTCATGCAGTTGGAACCCATGCCACGTTCCACAGAGATAACAATATTGAGGAGGAGGAGGAGGGGCAATGCAAGGTTTCTTCCTCATAGGAATTACTTTCGAGGAAGTGGGGGGATGGTATGGCATGATGAGCAGTTAACAAGGGAAGTTTGCATGACTGTGGAGGACAAATCATGAAGACAAGTGTGCTAGTAGCTATATAAGGTATGAATGATAGCAGGAAGGAATAATGAGCTTACTAGGTGAGGCTACTATTTTTTAAGTTGCGACCTACTGATCATAACAACAATTGATCGTAACAACATACCATTGATGATATAGGGTATTGATTTAGTAACTGTTAGGATGTGACTAGGGCGTTTAAGTGGTGGGTTGTATATTACTAACAAGTAGCATGTTTAGCCTCAATGTTGTCCTCTGTCACTCGTAACAACGTACCATTGACGAACCACATATTAGGCCCGTCACTACTACCTTTTGCCAACAAAAATAGAATTTTAGTTATTGTAAGATTCACAACAATCCTGACGGCCATTAGTGCTAAGTAGCACTGCTGACCGGTTTTTTGACCCACCACTTTTGATCAATAACTAGGCGAGAACCCTAGTGTGGTGCACATTTGTTTTGTTTAGAATTTTTAGTGTTTTTATGTGCACAAAGACATATCTTTCAACCTAACAGGTTCTCTTTAGGTGGGGTCGAGAGTGAAGGACTGGGGAGCTTGGAAGCAGGGGAAATGGCACCTCGAGGGGTTCAGGTCTCCATGATCAATAACCACAATTTTGATCTGAATGAGCTGCCGACTGAGCATGAGTAGCTTAAGAAGGAGTAGTCACCTGTGGAGCAAGAGTAGCCCCCTATGGCACAACATGAGCTTTAATATTCACAATGGTTGGAGGCTACTCAAATCCAGCTTGTGTGAGCAAAAATAACTCTTGGCCCAAAGTGTAGCCCTGTCAGAAATTATCGAAACAATATCCTTATCGCAAGGACGATTGTAAAGCTTATGTGGAACTTTTGAATTTCTCGCTTCCTATTTTTTGTTGATTGACTGACGCTATTGCTAAACTTGAGGGATGGACTTGGTATACTGCTTCATGATCAACGTGTCAACCGGAAATGGCTTTTCTATTCATTTCCCGTGATGGTTTTGATATGTGGATTGTTTGAACAAGCAGTTGTTCATTCGGTAAAGCTTTGTGAAACATCAACGGTGGAGCTAGGTCTCTGGTCATGTGAAATGACAGTTGGTCAAGAAGTGTGTTGGATCATGAGATAACATATTTTCTAAGTTGTTAATCATGTGTGTTAACACCATGGGTAGTATGAGAGAAGGTCAACATGCATGTTTGGGTCTGAAGTGACCTCATGACCAAAAAAGGAAGAGAAACATGGCTAATAGGAATATGAACGATATGGAAGTTACTTGTTGCATGGATGTTAACTGTGGTTATGAAGCCACACAAGATGTCAGAGGATCCGCATCCTTACATATCAAGGATGACTTCACATGCCAACTGGATTTCTCCTAAATTATTGTATATGTATGTATGTTATATCTTGACATCTTACCAAACAAAAAACACCAAAAAATACACTATTAACTTCTCTTTGATGCATATTCTAGTTGGAGGGTAATCATAACCTTATGTGGATATTTGTCCATAATAGAATATATAATGGTCTAGTGAGGCAAGGTGTAAATGGAGAGGACAATAGTCGAACATGAAAGCATCCAACATTGTGTTATAGTTGCATCAAGTTGTCTAGTGAGTCAATATGGAAATGGAGGAGGCTCATAGGGCAACACGAGAACACCCAACATGTTGCTCTACTTAGTTCCTATTGGTATGAAGAGACCAAGACTAGTGAAAGGTTAATCATAACAAATGGACAAGATATCTCATACAAGATGAAAATGGAGTGAGTCTTGTATGAAAATGCTAACAAAGTATGAGTGTGCATAGCATGCCATCCCCTCCCTTTCTTGTTCGAGTTTCCTTCACCAACCCCATGGTACCCTAATCAACACTATTATTTGGATATGCTTCTCATCTGAGAAAGAATAGTTATTGAGAGACATTTATATCATTGTCTAGATAGACTTGTTCAAGGGGCAATAATGGAGGTGTCTTATCTATTATAGCCACATTCCGGAGAAGAATACAAAAAGTAGACACAACCTGATAATTTATTGAGATTTGAATTGAGGATTCCACATACATCAACTATCCTACATGTGAATCAAATCCACATCCTACATGGGCATTGGGCTTTAGTTGGACTACACTTTATGGACAAGCCATGTGCTCCATGTAATCTATGTTGCAAAGGCAGGAGGACAAGGAGCAAATAGTTTTCGATGGCTAGAAATTGAAGTTATTTGTCAAGAAATTTGTTTCCTGACATGGTTTGTTTATTTCATTGTTTAGTATTTGATATCGGTTCAATGCTCTAGTATGTAACCTTCTTCTCACATTTTGGGTCTAGCTCTTGGTGTTCATGAGTTCATTACTTATGTTAACTATTATTGTTGTGCCCACTTGTTCGACAAGAGACTATAAAGTTAACTAAGATACTCCCATATTTATATTAATATAGTTGGCACTGAGGTAATCATCAACCTTGAATATTACTCATAGTTGTCAAATAGGAGGTCAAGATGGATCTGTCTGGCGCATCATCTATGGTCACATATGGTGTATTGTCTATTCTAAACCCAACAAGTATTGTAGAATGACATGTGCCTGCGGGGAGGAATGAGTCACTCTTTTGTGTCAAGGGGTGATGACATGCCACATAATTGACAATAAAAAATTAACCACCTACATACAAAGTCTAACCTAAGACTTTGAATATGCGCCATTGCAATTTTACCGCACAAAGTCATCGGTATTTTGCAATTGAATGTTCCCCATGTTGTGACTGAGAACACAAAACACAAAACACCCCACAAAACACTATTGACTTCTCTTCGATGCATATTCTAGTGGAAGGGTAGTCATAACCATATGGGAATATTTTACCACAATAGAATCTATAATTGTCTAGTGAGGCAAGGTGTAAATGGAGAGGATAATAGGCGAACATGGAAACAACCAACATTGTGTTGTACTTTCATCTAGCTGTATAGTGAGATTATATGGAAACGGAGGAGGCTCATAGGGCAACATGAGAACGCCCAACATGTTGCTCTACTTCTTATTGTTACCAAGGGACTGAGACTCGAGCATGGTTAATCATAACACATGGACAAGATCTCTCATACTAGTTGATAATAGAATGAATCTTGTATGATAATGCTAACAAAGTATGAGTGTGCATAACATGCCATCTCCTCCCTTTCTTGTTGTATTTTCCTTCACCAACCCCCATAGTACCCTGATCAGCACTATTAATTCGATATGCTTCACATCTGAGTTAGAATTGTGATTGGGACTAGTTGTATCATTATCTAAGTAGACTTATTTAAGGGGAAATAATGGACATGTCTTATCTATTATAGCCACATTCCGGATAGGAATAAAAAAAGTAGACATAACAAGATAATTTGTTGAGATTTGAATCGAAAATTCAACATACATCAACTATGCTACATGTAAATCAAATCCTCATCCTACATTGGCATTCGGCTTTAGTTGGACTACCACTTTATGGACAAGCCGTGTGGTCCATGTGGTCTACGTCACAAAGGCCAGAGGACAAGGAGAAAATAGTTGTCGATGATTGGTCATTGAAGTTATTTGTCAAGAAATTTTTTCCCTGACATGGTTCATTTAATTCATTATTTAGTATTTTATATCGGTTCTATGCTCTAATGTGTAACCTTCTTCTCACGATTTGGGTCTAGCTGTCAGTGGTCATGAGTTCATTACTTATGTTAACTACTATTGTTGTGTCCACTTGTTCGCCAAGAGACTATAAAGTTAACTTATATCCTCTCGTATTTATATTAATATAGTTGGTGGTTAGGTAATCCTTGACCTTGAATATTACTCACATTTGTCAAATAGGAGGCCAAGCTGGAACTGTCTAGTGCATCATCTATGGTCACATATGGTGTATTGCCTATTCTAAACCCAATGAGTATTACATTATGGCTTGTGCCTGCGAGGAGGAACGAGTTACTCTTTTATGTCAAGGGGAGACGGCATGCCTAATAATTGTCAATGAAAAATTAATAGTCTACATCAAAAGTTTAACCCAAGAAAGTGAATATGTGCCATTGTAATTTTACAACACTAAGGGCCTGTTCTGATCTTGTCCCGCTCCTCGCTTCACAAATTCCTGGAGCAGATACGAGCCGAATGAAATAGCAGCAAGAAGCTAGCTCCAGGAAGCTAGGATCGACACAGTGCAAAATCATGAAGCAGACTCGGCCCAGCTCCACCAATTCGGAAAGCTGAAGTTGGCCGATATTACAAGTGAACTGCCACAACCAAGTCATACGAGCCGAACCGGTACGCTCGATCTGTTTGATTGCTCCTCGTTCTCTTGCTCGTGCCCCCTCACTGCTCCTCTACAAGGCCGATTTGGGTTGCCTCTAGTCAGCCCAACTAGCTCGAACAGGCCACAACCCTTCTAGCTGGGCTGCAGTGCCGCGAGAAACTGCAAACCGAGCGGAACAGATTTTTCATCGCTGCTTGGAGTGAGAAGCTACTCTGAAAAGTTGAATTTCTGAAGTTTTGGGAAGATAGAGGAGATCAGAACGGGCCCTAAGTCATCGGTATTTCATAATTGAATGTTCTCCATGTCGTGACTTTTGATGGTGTAAACCCAAATAATCGCCATTGTGAAATTAAATTCCTCCCGTGAGTCGAACCCACATCCATAAAGATGTGCCACTAAAATCCACCACATGGCTATCTTGGAGTCCTTAATATAATCAAGTGTGCCCAATATGGTGACTTAATATGTACTTATTGACCCTACGAAGCTAATCGCCTCCATCAAGATCCCTTCCTGGTTCTCCTATAACTAGATTCCCCAAAACCACGAGAATCCTTAGAATGGGATTACAACTTAGCACCTTTCGTTTTCACATAGTAAGAAGAGTTGCTCCTTGGATAGCACGGTACGATCAAAGGTGTAACCTGTGTTTCGGAGGGAGTTATTGTCTCGAAACTTTGTTCTCAACTATTCCGATTACAGCAAATGGAGGCCATTGGGTCAAAGCTGTAGCGCACGCCCTGTAGTTTTCAAGTGGGGTGAGACAACTTTAGCTAGGAACCTATTTTCATTCTGACCAGCTCCCTGAAAACAATGTTCGACTTCATGTGTAGTCGGTGTAGATGTGTCATTGCAATTCCACCACTAGGATATCACCAAGTCCTATGTATTACATGACAACATATGCCACCATATGGTGACTTGATAAATTAAATGGATTTCACCAAGCTTTCGTGTTACAATTATACTGAAGATAGTGACTCACATGTCAGCCTCCCTGACGGGAAGCAAAATCACTCTGACTTTGGAAACCTAATTTTTGGTGGATTCAAGCAAACATGTTGGATTTGTATTTTATTTATTTCAACATATATAATTCATATAAATAAATCAATTCATAATAGGAGTCTTGGAGACACCCATGTCAATAATGTGAAATTATGGGAAATCTTATTATGTGCATCAACATAAGCCAAAACTCGTGGCTTAAGAGATATGTGTACAATCTTCCAATGGTTATTCCCCCTACTAAATTCACGATGTTAACTAGTTCCCAGAAGTTGAGAAAGAAGTTTAGTCATGGGATCAATGTCCAGTGCATCATATTTCCAATTCCCAAAAAAAATATTATGGAAGTTGAGAAAGAAGTTTGGGCAACATATTTCCAGACACCTGTCATATCTAGGATCTTCTCAAGCCTAGGTAAGCTTAGTCATGGGATCAATGCAGGCTATTAGTACATTGACCCGGTTCTTAACTCAAGTCCTCCTTGCTTGATACAATATTTAATGGAAAGTACATAATCAATTTACTTAAGTGGGTGAACAATGTTGGCTAGTATATTTCAACACTCACCTCACATGCATCTTTTAGAGGCATATAATGCATCGTGATGGAAACATTTTTTCTATAGACTAAATTCCAATGGAAAATTTTAATTAATTTAATTAGTAGCAATCTCGTATGGCAAGGATATATGGCAAATGAAAATGAGGGCTCAAATGCTACTTGATGGCACACAAAAGTCAAGTTCGACATTGGGCATTACAAAGAGATCAAGTTATCTTTACACACCGCTAGAGCTACCAGACCCTGGATCTTCCACCATGAATGTCCATATGGTGCAATGAGTGATAGCGAGGTATAATAGAACATATAGTTTACACCGTTGAAGTAATTAAATGGGCTATTTTTCCTACAATGAAAAATAGTATTTTAAGAGAAAACTATGTAAGAGTTTGTGATCTTTGTATGTAAAAGCATTATTTGCCTTTGCTTGGTGTTCACGCAGTTTGATTTATGGCAAAATTGGAAAATCATGGGACAATAATTGTTGATATTCTTTGCGGGAAAGCGAGATCTTTTCACTTTTCAGATCACACAAAGTATTGTTTTTCTTATAGGGGTGATATACTGTGTTCTAAATCTGCACTTGTGATTCGTTGTCCATTTAAATTTGGTTTCTTCCACAGATTATGTTGGTTTGTTGCTGTATTTATCTCAGCACTAAAGTATACTGATGTTAGCTAAGTCCAATCAAAGGCCCATGTTTTTATCATGTTATACAAATTAGTAAGCTAAGATCTTACCAAACTCAAGTTACATAAGCCCAGACTACGTGAAATACACATCATGCAGTACACATGTTCATCTTAGTATTATGTTATACTTGGCTCCGAGATAACAAATGGTATCAATTATTACTATCTTTTGCAGCTTGTTTCTGCCTGTTCATCGTAGAATTATCTTATGTGGTCTCCCAAGGTTCATGCAACTTGGATTTTCATACTTTGGTAGTATTAGTGTTCACTAGGACTAGGTGCCACTCTGTAGAAGCTGAGGATACAGATGGAGAAAGTAGTCATGGTTTTTTTTTCAAAAAGTTTGTTCATATCTATAAGAGGTTTATGAATTTTCAGTGTATAGTGTTGTGAAACCTAGAGTGTTTTATCTCATTTAACATTGAACTACGCTTTCAAGGAAAAACCTTCATTTGACATCCAACTATGCATGCAGGGCAAACACCCCGTGCTTCGGTGCCACCGCGCCGCGAACCCTGGGAGCTTGAACCTGGATGGGTCTGAACTTAAGATTGATGTCAAGGTTTGGGGTCAGTCATGGATAGAGAATAAAGGGGACTTTGCGAAACTGTTATTAAATGGATGAAACATTGCCTTGTGGAGAGAATAAGATATTTCCAGAGATATTTATAAATGGATGCATACTTGAAATAGCAGTACAAAATATGATGCTAACATTTTATTTTCATTGTTGTTCCCATTAAACTTCTGGTGGTGGCTCCATTATTCACAGCCTCGCACATGAAAATGTTATTTCGTTCGGGTAAATGTTGCGTGTCGTTGCTCCTGTAGTTTTGCGGTTTGCATCTCCTTGAAACTTGTGAGTTGGATTTTGCGAAGTTGCAATGCAAATTTGGGATGCAGGGAAGATAATAAACAATGCTTTCTAAGAGCATTGGATATTGGATGCGACTCAGAAAGAACGCATGCAAATGCAAGATGCAAGACGTAGTAGGCACATGTCCAGGTTTATTAAGAGCATCTACACCGGACGCCTCATATCTGCCACAAACGCCAGGGCGAGCTTCCCGGTCAGTACTAGGACGCAAAATTGCCACCCAACAGGATCTGTCAAACCCGGCCCAAACGTCTAGACATGACCGCACTCCCCATATTCAGCCCATATCTTGGACGGATATGTGGAAGCCCATAGGCGCCCGGACACACCCGCCGGGTAGGATCCGGCCGAGTGCGGCCCACCCGACCCCACATAAATTGGACCCTATCCGCACGCTGAGCGAAACCCAAGCGGCATTCAACTCCACTCTACTCCTCGCCAGGCCACTCCCGTCCACCCACAAGCCCCATTTGCGGATCTGCCACCATTTCGAGCCATTGAACCGGAGATCATCCCACGCGGCCCCAAGGAGGAGATGGTCGACTGCCTTGCGCTTCTCCACTACCGTAGGAGTCCGCCCGGCAGCGGTCGAAATCCATCTGGAGGGAATCCATTGCGTTGCCACAATGGAGCATGGATCCCACCCGAGGGCAGTCGCCGCTGCCTTAGCAGAGGCAGTGCAGTCCGTCTGGCGTTCGAACGCCGTGGAGGATACGCAACCTCTTTGTTGGCGCACTGAGAAAGAGATGCACACCCGCTTAACGTCTGATACAAATATGGTGTGGCGCATCCACCGTGTTAGGCAATGGGCACAGGAGCCCGCGGCAGCCCTCGTGTCAGACGCCAGCGGGGCAGACTCGCACTCTTCGGTGCCTCGTATCGTGCCCGGCAGCCCTTGGCTCCACCATCATGGATCAATCATCGACCTCACATCCACCGACGACAGGAGGGCACGGGCTCCGACGAGAAAGAGTAGGCCATGGGAGATGGCGCCGACTCGAGTTTCTTTTGCCGGGTCGTGTCCCATGTCCTACTCTCCCTCACCGGAGACCGACCCTCCACTTCAACAGGCTCAGACAGCCATCGGACATGGACAGGTTCGGAACAACAAGACAGTCGCTGCCGCAAATTTAGACTACAGCGGTTGACGCGAGGTGAGCGCGCGCGGCACGAGTTAATCGCTGAAGAGGTTGGGCCGGTCTGTCGCCGGTGGTCGTACAGTTGCCGACGTAGTCGTCCATGACCACCAGATCAACGCCGCCGCCACTTCAAGTCTAGGCGTCTCTGTAGTGGCTGATGTCATTTTAGTGTATTTTCTTTGTATTGTGATGATTGCATACTGTGTTGCGTATTGTGGCGTATTTTCTTTGTATTGTGATGATTGTATACTGTACAATGTATTGTGGCATATTTTTTGTGGTCTATTTTTAAGAAAGAAAATATAAATAGCTAAAAGTGGTGTGCAGAATAAATTTATACCCGCCACTACAAAACAAATGCCAGTACTGACACATATTTTTGCCCACCATTAATAGTAATGTCCGCCACTGCTACAAGATCGAGGTCAATGGCGGGCTGTTTGTAACGCCCGCCACTGTTATAGTCATTTGTGGCAGGTGGAGCGCCCGCCACTAATGCCATGTTGCTAGTGGCAGGCCCTCTGAGAGCCTTACCCGTCATTGCTAGGCTTTTGATGCCGCCACTGCTACGCATTCCTACAATAGTGTGCAATTGCGTATCTACTAGAACATATACAACTATTCCCCCAACAAACAGTTTCGTCCTACCATGAAGTTATAGTCGGGTTGAAGACATTCATTTATAATCGAAAGTGACGTTGCAGTTGCATATCAAGTAGGAGATATTTAACTGCCCTAATGACAAAACACTTTTGTTCCCTAAGTTACAGTCGCATTGGAGACATGCATTATTGAAACGGCACCACCTGTAGTTGCGTGTTTGGAGTTTGACATGCAACTAGCTCCACAATAATAATCTGAATTTTAAGTTTTAATGAATTTTAAATTAAAGAAAAATGAAAAGATGAAGATATAAAAACAGAAATAGAGAAAACAAACAATAGGAAAAATCCTAAAAAAGGCAAAAACAAAGAAAGGAAAAACCGGTTTGAAGTTTCTAGAAGCTTCATATAACCAATAGAAAGAGTCCTACATGGGGCAGCCCACTCACACATGTAAAAAGAGGCGGGCGAGGCGTATGTCGACTAGCTCTGAGTTGGGGAATCCTATTCCGCCATAGGTCGCTACGTAGCGACCTAACGCGTACCCCTCGGGTTTGTGGTCCTCTTCGGGTCGGTCCATTCCAGGTTCTTCCGCATAATGGTTTTTAGGAAGGTTCTAGACCCATTTTTCTATTTTCTTTGTTTTCTTCTAGTTTTTTCTTTCTTTTTTATATATTACTTCTTATTTTCTTTTATTTTAAATTTTCCTTTTTGGTGTTGCAAACATATCAAATTCGTAAACATTTATTGAAATCAAGAACAGTTTTTGAGTTGACAAACATATATCTGAAATAATGAACATTTTATAATTCGACAATATGTTTTGAAATCACAAAATAACAAAAAAAAACTTTTGAGGACATTTTCAAAAAATTCTGAACATGTTTGTCAATCGGCCGACATTTTTTGAATCGATGAACATTTCTATGAATTGACATGATTTTTTGAATTGGCAAACATTTTTTGAATCGATGACCATTTTTTGAATCAATGAATATTTTTTACATGAATGAACATTTTTTGAATTCACAATAAAAAAATTTGTGAACATTTAAAAAACTTGTCGAATATTGCTTGTATCTCAACCTCTGTCCTGATTAATTAAATAAAGTGGTGATACCCATCAAAAGAAAATAGCTATGGTTGGCACAAAATTTACTGCAAATTAATCATGTGATGAAAGACTTAGACGTGACATAGTTTTTATGTACCCTGATAAGTTCCACACGTCAGGGATGTTCTCATGACAGCTTTGAACTTTTTTATGATAAGTTTAGTTGCACGAGGATGGCAAATTTAATTAACAAGCATGAAAACTTTCATGCTTTATTTTATTTTAATAGAAACTTTTCGTGTGTCACTGAAATTTGCCATCCTTGAATGACGAGAATTGCCATCAAAATGGTCAGGCCCAAAGTGCAAAGCACCTGACGTGTAAGACCTATCATTTGGATACTTTATATCTAAGATATTATTTACCAAAACCATAGCTGAGACATTTGCCCCAATGCAGGCGGGGCCGATGAAAAGTCGAACCCCTTGCCAACCTAGTCAAAAGGTGTACATGGTCTCCCTGGCGCCTCTAGGGAAATAGCGCTCGTACGAACGCTATCCAGCTGCGTCAGCCCCGGCCCCTATCTGCCTCGTGTTGTCTGAACTTAGGGCTATGCAAGCATGGTGGATCCCAACCTTTGCCAGCGGGAGGGCTTTGTTTTTTTATATATTTTTAATTTTTCTTAGGGTTTGTGTCCTGCTTAGAGACGAGGCGGTGGTGACTCTTAGACGATGGAATAAGATTCTTCCCGCCCAGCATCCCGTATTGGGAGAAAATACCAGGTGATACAAGAACTTGGATGCTACCATGATACAGGTTTCCGTGAACCGTTGGATCTGAGATCTAAGGGTGAGAGCCATGCTTTTAGACTTGCACGTAAATATCAGATTTTTGGAGGATTTTGCTACAAAGTTACAGAAGCTTTGCCCATGACCTTTGGATTTCAGATCCAACGGTTTGCGAGAGCTCGTATCAAGGGAGCATATAAGCTCCACGTATCACCTGATACTCACTCCCCGTATTGGTGGTGCTTCTAGCATAGTTGGAGGGCGTGTGAAAGTTTGTCTACGGGGATCTCCCGGGAGTTGATCGGCGTCTGTCTTAGGTGGATCCACGTGAATCCGGTCATTGTTCGTGTGTCGACGGGTTGGATATCCCCGTCTACGCATCTTTCCAACACCGGCGGTTGCTGTTTTGGTGGGTTGATCCTATAGAAGTTTTGCCCAGCTTCAGTGAAGGAGGGGCGAGGACGATGGCGCGCGTTCGGCTGGATTCAGTTTTTGTAGTCGTCCCTGGGTGGTCGTGATTGATGATGATGAATAAATGAGAAGGTTTACCCAAGAAAGAAAGAGACATTTGCCCCAATATGGGCGACGTCTCCTCGCTTCTCCCGTTTGCTATATTTGAAGCCTACTTGTTCCTGGAATTCAGGTCGGCCCGCCAAAACCATCCCTTCTTCGCCCTCCTCCTATTCCCTCCGCACCCCTGGTCCGATCCATCGCCATTTCCAACCTCGCCAAGCCAGCCTCCTGCTCTCCGTACCTGCCTACCGATGCTGTCGTCGATGTTCGGGACGCGGCCGGCGGGGGAGCCGGACCCGCCGGAGCCCGAGCCGGAGCCGTCGGGGCGGCAGCTCTCGGACGGGGACCTGCTGGAGGAGCTGGTCGCCACCGTGGGCGCCGCGCAGGCGTTCCAGGAGTTCCGGCGGTCGCACCGCAAGGAGTGCTTCAACCTCCTCCGCTGGCTCCAGCTCGTGCTCCCGCTCATCGAGGAGCTCCAAGAGGCGTCCCCGCCCCGCCCGCTCACCGACGACGCCCACCGCCGCCTCGCGCTCCTCAGCCGCGCCTTCCAGGCCGCCCGCCGCCTCCTCCGCTGCTGCCACGACGGCAGCAAGATCTTCCTCGTGCGTAATCAATCGCCTGCCGATCACGTCACTTGCCGTCAAGGAACTAACGGGATTTCTGATTCGTCGCTGATTTTCATGGTTGCAGTCGCTGGAGAGCGAGGCGGTGCAGGGGAGGTTCCGGGCCGTGTACGAGAAGATCAACCAAGCCTTGGACGGCATGCCCTACTCGGAGATCGGCATCTCCGACGAGGTCAAGGAGCAAGTACGTTTTTTCACGCACCCCGCCTGCTCGGTCAAATGCCTCCAAGAAATCTAACTAGAACGACAAAAGCGTGCAGGTGGAGCTCATCAACACACAGCTCAAGCGGAGCAAGAAGAGGACGGACACCCAGGACATGGAGCTCGCCATGGACTTCATGGTGGTCCTCCAGGACAAGGAGGACCGGAGCGCGGACAGGGTCATCCTCGAGCGGCTGGCCAAGAAGCTCGAGCTACAGAGCCTGGCTGACCTCCGCGCCGAGACCATGGCCATCAAGAAGCTAATCAACGAGCGCAACGGGCAGCAACCTGAGAGCACAAAGCAGATCATCGAGATTCTCAACAAGCTCAAGGAAGTAGCTGGCATCGACGAGAAAAACATCCTCGGCGAGGTCCATATCCCCAAGTACCTTGAGAAGTGCCCCTCTCTCATGATTCCCAACGACTTCCTCTGCCCCATCTCCCTCGAGATCATGACCGACCCCGTCATCATCGCCAGCGGCCGGGTCTGTGCTTCTCATTACTGGAAATTTTAATTTTAGTCACACACAATTGCGCGGGAAATTCGTCTTCATCTTAGTGATCTTAATCTGAATTCTCTAACTACTATTTGCAGACTTACGAGAGGAGAAGCATCCAGAAGTGGTTGGACGCGGGGCAGCGAACGTGTCCCAAGACGCAGCAGCCGTTGGCGCATCTCTCACTGGCGCCGAATTTTGCTCTCAAGAACTTGATCTTGCAGTGGTGTGAGAAGAACAATTTAGAGATGCAGACAAGAGTTGACGAACCTCCTGTTGAGGAGGAAGTGAGTAAGGAGGTACTCATCCCGTCATTGGTGAAGGACCTCTCATCCCCAAACCTCGACGTGCAGCGCAAGGCCGCCAAGAAGATCCGGACGCTTTCCAAGGAGAGCCCAGAGGACCGCACACTAATCGTTGACAGTGATGGCATCGCGGCCCTTGTCGGCCTCCTACAGTACCCGGACAAAAAGATCCAGGACAACGCGGTCACGTCGTTGCTCAACCTCTCGATCGACGAGGCCAACAAGGTCTTGATTGCCAAGGGGAACGCCATCCCGTTGATCATCGAAGTCCTCAAGAACGGCAATGTCGAGGGCCAGGAGAACTCCGCGGCAGCGCTATTTAGCCTGTCCATGGTAGACGAGAACAAGGTGGCCATAGGGGCCCTGGGAGGTATGCCTCCATTGGTTGACCTCCTGAAGAATGGGACGATCAGGGGGAAGAAAGATGCTAGCACGGCCATCTTCAACCTATTGCTGAATCACCAGAACAAGTTAAGGGCTATCGAGGCCGGCATCGTTCCTGTGCTGCTCAAAATTCTCGACAACACGAAGCTCGGCATGGTTGATGAGGCCCTCTCCATCTTCCTCCTGCTTGGGTCCAACTCTACATGCCGTGGCACGATCGGGACAGAGAGCTTCGTCGAGACGCTTGTGCGGATCATCAAGGAGGGGACCCCCAAGAACAAGGAGTGTGCGCTTTCTGTTATCCTCGAGCTTGGATCACACAATAATGCCCTTATGGTGCACGCCCTCGGGTTCGGCCTCCACGAGCATCTCACGGAAATTGCCAAGAACGGCACAAGCAGAGCACAGAGGAAGGCAAACTCTCTGATTCAGCTTGCCCGGAAGTGCGAATCGTAGAACAAGAATTATGCACTGTGGAATTAAAGCTCAGTCCATACTAAAGCAATGGTTTCGCTTGAATTTCCTTGGTCTTGGAAACAGATGGATAAGAGCAATGTAGACTGAATGGAATGAGAATCTACATAGATGGCTGTCAGGTAACTTTCTAAGAAGAATGAAAAGATGGTGTACATACATAAGTGAAATATTTGTGACAGTTAATATTGTTCATTTATTGAGGAACTGGAAGGAGAGAAATGAAGGAGATATACTCTACTTCATTCATTTGTTGGCACTGAAATTTTGTTGTAAGTGATATTATATATGGTAAATATGTGAAAGGTGTGTTGATATTTCTCAGGGAAAGTAATTCTGAAACTACTGAATTTTCGTCCGGACAGTGGACTTAGTCAAACCTATTTTTTCTTGTGCCAAACAGGCCATTAGTTGCTTTTGGTTCGAAGTGGCATTTCAGGTTGGTTTACTAGGCATGGCCCACTAGACTGCACCACTATTCAGTCTAGGGCTTGACCAAACAGTTTTTTTTTTCCTTGGAAAAAGAAGAACTTACAAGGGATGCTTATCTGTGATGGCCCTGTTTTACATTGTGTTACTTGGAAAATAAATCCAACAGATTTTAGAAGGAAGCTTCCTTGATGCTTCCGGGCCCTACATCCCAAACGCCCAACAACTGAACTAACACACATCTTGAGCATAAGCATATCTCCAACGCTGTTTGTTTGTTTGCTCTTGTCGGGAAAAACGAACACCTATGGGTCACAAGGATCCCTTCTACGTCCGGCGGGGGATTAGTCGCACGAAGAGCAGGTCGAGCCGTTAGCACACAGAGGATTTACCCAGATTCGGGCCGCAAAGATGCGTAATAGCCTAGTCCTGCTTGTCTGGTTATATGTGTGTTTTTGAGCTTTTGAACTAGCTACGGTGCGTGCCTTGTCCAAAAGTCCGAATCCTCTCTCTGTACGCCTTGGACCTCCTTTTATACGCAAAGGGGTTGCCACAGTGGCACACAGGAGGTGGCAAGCTACAGTTGTACGAGCTTATCGCTCGGCAACGTAGGACAAACGCATTTAATGCGTTGCCTATGTGTCCTCCCACTTTATCGGGGATGGCAACAGAAGCCATCCCGTCCTTCGCTGCTCCTCCTCGCTATGACACGCGTCCAGGATGACAAGGCATGCAGTGCCACGCTGGCTAACCAGCTGCTGTGTTGGCACAATGGTAAAGTTTCCACGAAGATCTGCATGCCACCATGCAGGTGCCTGCTTAGTTGGCACGCCTATCGTCGCACTGGGGTGGTGATGAGGTGGATAAACCTTGCCGGGCGCGGGCCTGGCCGCGGCCCAGCGATCGTTGCCGTCAAGGCTTGCCGGGGCCCTTGGAGTGATCCCCGGCAAGGGTCTTGCCGGGGGTCTTCGTCTTCTGGTCCCACGTGAATCTGTGGGCTGTCAATCTTTATGAGGAGTTGCATGCTATCAGGCATGCGCTCTCCAGATCTTAGTCTTCACGTTGTCGATGGTGTTAGAACTCTCAGCCCCAAGGGTGATGGACTTGCTGGTGTTGTGCGGGTTGCCCCGGCAAGCCCCTTGTCGGGGGTGGTCCAGCTTGCCCTTTGCTCCTTGTGTTTCGAGTATATGTCTTGGTAGTCTTCGGGTTTTGCCTTCCTCTGCCTTGCCAGGCCCTGCCGCAGGTGTGGCTGCGACTGCCCATGCACTAGTAAGGGTTACAGAAGTACCCATACTTTTGTACACCGACAACTCTATTTCACGATCTTCACAAATTCAAAATCTGAGCATAAGTATGAGTTTATGCCCTATAGAGGAGATAATGTTGGGGGTTGAAAGAAGTGAAAAACAAAAAAGTCTTGCAACAACTCAGCTGACCATTAGGACAATAGGAAAACCTCATGATGAATATTGTGCAAGGAGTAGGAATTGACATACAACTAGGATGCACATAGATCAATATGTCAATGAAAACTCTCCTACGGACTAATGCGGGTACATCAACTTGCCTCCTATTGAAGACCTAGAGCTCATTTGAGGATGCTCATATTGCAATATACAAGACAAGTTCTATAATGTGAATTTCTCCACTAGTATACATCAAACTCATGAACTCTCCACAACGAAATTCAGTGAAGCCGTGCTAGTTTGAACCACTTGTGAATTTTCTTCTACTATGAGCACTAAGTGCTAATTTGAAGCATTTACATGTGTACTCTAAAAACTAATCTAGGTACAACTACTCGGATGGTTATTCCTTAACATGCAGATCGCCATCAACCCAAGGGCCTTCTCTACTCTTTTCATAATGTCAAGTATTTCATCAATGAAAACTGCACTTGTTCACTCTCCAGCTCATGCCATGGTTGGAGTATGTCATAGTGAGAAATAACAGACAACCTATTGGTATTCATCATCAAGGACAATGATATGAAACATGCTCCTCATGCTCATGGATGGACATGTCGAGAATTGTAACCTCCTAAATTGTTATCATATAGATAAGTGAATATGAAGAAGGGAATAGGAGGCGCAAATTGAGTGGTTCATCTCGAAGGCAAGGTTTTATATAGGTACGTGACTCCCCTTGGGATAATAACCCTCCTCCAATCTTGCCTTGTATTAATAAAGTAAAAAAAATTCAAGGTGGCTTCGACCAGTACATATGAGATCTGTTGTTCGTCGAAACTAGGTGAATTGTTGCTTTACAAAGCAAATTAATCAGCTGGATATTCCTAATACGACTGACCTAGGGTAGTGTATCCGGAAGGCTTTCCAAGGCGTTGTATGCTAATACATTACTATATATGGTATTTACACTACTCTTCATGGGCACTTACTTTAATTGTTTGTTCATGCAACTCTCCATTTACCTTGCCTGTTCGGATGCTCCACCTTTATCTAGTATACCGTCTGATGAAAAATACATTACATTAGATGACTGCCATGGACAAGTACTTGGGTTATAAGATAGTTTAAATCGGCAAAATTAAGTAGATTTGTGTGAGTATGAAATGATCATTAAATATCATGAAACAAGCCTCTAGATATCAATAACCAATTATGGCTATCTTTATCCAAATCAATTGAATGCGAAAGAAAGTAGATCGTCTTCATTGCCGGAAGAGCCGTGCCAACTCTTCTACCAACTAGCTAATTTAGTTATATGTCGCAGACCTCAAATCTACATTCGTGCCGTTAATTCAATAAACCGACAGACTAATATAATGTAACACCACACTTCATAGCTATACCTTTTTGTCGCCTTTTGTTGGCCTATCTAGTCATGCTACCCCAGTAACGGCAATATGGTTTGTCATACTTCACGTCACACATCAATAATTATGTTTTATAGCGGGAACGCTCCTTCGCGTTCACTAGTTGGAGCTACCGACGCGGAGCCTCCTCTGACAACTTCCCTCGTATCGTGTCGGGGGCCCACCACATGATCGCGAAGACGTGCAAGCCCACCCATTAATCTCCATATATAATGCCCCCCCCCCCTCGATTTTTTTGGGGCGCAGCGCTGGGGCACACTAATTACCCCATAATCCTATACGTAACCTGTGCATTGTTCAATCCACCACTGCGCGCGCATTAGCAACGCCCTTTTTATAGTTGCCTTTTGTTGTTCAATCCACCAATGAAACCCTTCCTTCAATCCAGTACTGAAACCCTAGTAAGGACAATAGAATCTGCTGGATTTTTCTTGACTATCACGCTTAGAAAATTTAGGTTCCCCGTATTTTTGTTGCACCATGTAATTTTTTTTTACCTCCTAGCCAAAAACTAACATTGAAATGTTTTCCCATCAACCAATCATGGAAGATCCGTGTTGACTGTGCAGACAAAGTAGTCACCTCTTACTACTAACCATTATTAAGCACAACACAGTCTAAGCATGACAGTCAAGAATATGTCCTCTCTCCTAAATATCATAATACTATACTACTTCCACAACACGTATATCCTCCATTAAATCTCTAATGATAAGAGTCCATTTGCATTTTACAAAGTTGGCATACCACCATTAACTCATATCATCAGCTCCTGATTTTGGATCTCCATATCTTGTCGCCAGTTAATGACTTACAAATCCCATAAACAAGTGCACCTCAGCAAAACCGATATCTTGGCACCAATTAGTGACTTATAAATCCCATAAATAAATGCAGATAAGGAAGATCAATATCTTGGCACCAATTAATGACTTATATAAATCTTATAATTAAATGCAGGCCAGAAAAATACTACTCCTCAAGATGGATAGCGGAGCACACCTCTGCTATATAAAGGGACCATGTGGGGGAGGAAAGACAACAACCCAGATTTGTTGAGCATCGGTTCTCACTGTGTGCCTTCTACTCCTTCCTATTTGTATTGACACACCACACATAGAGGAGAGAAGAGATGAGAGCATAGCATAGCAGAGCAAAACATTACCTACTCCTTGTCCTGTAAGATTCGCTCCTCACCGATGTCAGCCATGTCGTCCTTTGACTTTCAGACGCCCCTGACACGTGACAACCCTGGCTCGTACGTGCTATCTCCCTCTCTCCATTACTCACTGCAGTCGACCTTGTATATGCTCCACACCCCCCCCCCCCCCTCGCCGCACATATTACTACTTAACAAGATTTCTTGCAGGCCTAATTGGTCAGCTTTACCACCTGAAGTGCTCAAGCATCTGGCCAGTCTAGGGACAACGAACCGTCATGTCCGGTATCGCGCAGTGTGCAAGCAGTGGAGGAATGCCCTCCCACCTCTGGGGGACATCAATGACAACTTCCCTATCGATCCATGTGTGATTTGGGGCTAGCTGGCTAACTAGAACAGATGTATTGGAAATCTGTATCTTTTATGTTCTGTTGTTTCGTTCGTTTCACCCTAAGTAGTGGGCACAATACTATGCATGACTTGCATTGTATGAACTAGTTGGTAGTGCTATGTTCTACCTTATACAAAAAGAAACTGAAAGTGTGTATGCATTTATTATATTTCTAAATTTCTTATCATTGTAATCGCATGTATGCATATACTGGGGTTGACTTGGGAGTGGATTTTCACGACCTTGGTATGTGCATCTGGTTGCTTGCAGTAATCAAAACACATTTGTGCATGTTATTACAAATTGTGATAAATTTACTGATACATTATGAAGGCATCCTTTCTTATTTATATCCTGGATCTTGATATTAGTATGCCTTCATAACGTATCAAGATCCAGGATATAAATAAGAAAGGATGAATTGAAGATCCAGGATACTACAATTGAATTGAATTTGATGCATTGAAGATCCAGGATACTACATTTGTACGCATAACATGCCAAAAATGATGAATTGAAGAAATTCAACAACAATGCAATTTGATGCATGGTACTACAAAACATATATTTTTTGAAGGACCAACATTTTTTATATAAACTCAACAAAAAATACATGTACAATTTTCAGATTATAGATCCACAAAACCAAAACTACAAAGTAACTCCTATAACTAAGAATTTCAATGAAATTTCTGAGAAACATCTTCCTAGTATAAATCTTTGCCACACAAAATAATGACAATCCTTCAGTGAAGCGAATGCAATCAAATAGGGGCAGTGATGCTGCCAGTCTAGACCTACATGAACTTTACTACCTTCATAGATTTCAGAAACCCTCTTTATTCGCTCATCTATAAGGATGGGAAGCCGTAAACACTGAATGTACTTGAGTCGGGATGACCCAATAGAGGGGCAGGTCGTCGAACCACAAGAGATTCAACCGAACGCCAAAGGACTCAAAAGTCACAAAGGATTACACCAATAAATTAAACAACAAAAACACATTAATACTGACTCGACGGGTCTGTAGGAACGGATCAACAAGGAAATCCCCATGGTCGGACACACAAAATCTGTAGAGAAACAGATTCTAGTTTCATGACACCGTTCGATGAGACGCTGCCCAGATAGGAGAAGAACATCACTACCTTTATTCTCAACATCGCATGCCTAGCCAAGACGTTTCTGATGAAGACAATAAAAATAATGCTAATAAAACAACTGAATCTGTCTAAACTTCGGAGCATGGCGGATGGAGGAGAGGGGAACTAGCAATGTTGCATGAGGATGATGAAAAGGAATGTAAGCACACAAAACATCTGGTAGGTGAAAAGTCAGGGAAATACAAGAAAAATGATTAACGAAAGAAATGAAACATTACAAGTTTTATGATGATTGGCGATTTTACGAGCCGTTCATCCATCTCAATTGACAGGTGGAAAAAATAGGAGTTACAAGACTGGAATTACTGGAAATTACTAGTAAATGTGAGACCGGTAAAGAAAAATAGATGAAACCAATTTGTTTTATATATTTTTTGATGTTTTGAAAAGGGTAGATCGGTGACATATACCACGGTTAGGATAAAGCTGTGTTTCCCATTCTCCCCAAAATATCAAGTGTCTCATCTTCTGGAGCCCTGACATCCCACGCCGCCGGAACATGCAGCAGCCGTCCTCCTCCACGACGGCGCTCCTCCGAGCTCTCCGGCGAGCCCTCCCACCGTTGTCCTCGCGTGCAGCGCCTGTAGCACGCGACCTGGGTCCTCCTCCTCTCCCTCCCCGTCCTCTCCCGCTCGTGGATCCGGCCGTTTTCTGCCGTCGCGGCCACTGTGACAGCCATCGTGCGGACACCGGAAATGGGGGCCAGCCTCTTCAGAGGGCTCACTCCGGCGAGGCCTCCTGCAGTTCTCCTCGCCTGCGCTGCCACTCGCCAGGCACGCCCCAGTTTCTCCTCTGCTTTCGTTGACTGTTGTGTAGCACCAACGCTTTCGTCTTCTTTCTCATAACAGTTGAATTACCTTCTACTCCGAGTCTTACAACTGAAATCCGCTGTAAATTCAAGCATAAGTAAATACAGTTGTTCAATAATCTGTATGTGTTGATGCGATCCAGTGTGCACAAAGAAAAACCGTCAAGTTATGATATTTTTTTTGTTTGAAGTATTGCACTGATCCAGAAACACAGCAAATTCTTAGAGCATCTCCAACAGGCGCGCGATCTTACCAGCACGCTGGAAAAATCGCCTTTCTTGCGCGCAAGCATCCGGAACGGTAGCTCCAGTAGACGCGCAAAAAACGCGCGCATGGTATAGTTGGTTCAGCGCGCAGAGCAAAACGGCATCGCGCGTTGCTTATTTCGTGCGACCGCTCCCGCGCTGGACAACAACGACTCGCGTGCGACTTCCACCAACTGCCAGATCTAGGCCCTAGCGCCGCCGCACGCACCTTCCCCATTTGCTCCGGGGAACTGTCGGCGCTTCCCCCGCCTATCCCCGCGCGCCGCCGCTGCTTCCTGCACCTCCTCTTGTCGCCGACACTCCTCAGCGTGCCGTTCCTCCGATGAACAGCGCCCGGCCGCCCACTGCAACTCGGCGCCCACAAGGTGTTTGACAAAACGCTTGCAAGGTATGTATTGCTTCAACTTCACATTTTGTAGATTAATATTGGTGCCTGTTGTTTGTAGTTTAATAGACTAGTTTAAATTCAATATTGTAGATGAGTTCGTCCTATGATTCTTGCGATGAAGAATTTGATATTCAAGAGGAGGAGGACCTTGCAATGATCCTAGCTATGCACCTCAATAAAAAGCGGAAGCACGGTGGTTCAGAAATTTTGGTGGGATAAGATTGATTCCGACAACAGATTGATGAGGCATTATTTTGTGGAGAATCACACATACCCCAAGTCATACTTTCGGCGTTGTTTTAGGATAAGCATCGCGTTGTTGGCGAGTCATGATCAGTTTTTTCAGCAATGGAGGACTGCCGCCGGAGAACTCGGGCATAACACCTTTCAAAAGGTGACAGCCGCTTTACGTATGTTGGCATACGGTATTCCGGCTGATCTAATTGATGACCACTTGGTCATGGGTGAGTGTCAAACCATCATGTGTGTTAAATGCTTCACAGTCGGAATTGTGCAAGTGTTTGATCCGGAGTATTTGAGAGCTCCCAATGCTGAAGACACCGCAAGGCTTTTGGAGATGAACAAAACTTGCGGGTTCCCAGGTATGCTTGGCTCAATAGATTGCATGCGTTGGAGTTGGAAGAACTGTCCTAAGGCATGGCATGGACATTTTCACGACCAAAAAAGGGTTGCACTATAATTCTTGAAGCAGTGGCAGATCAAGAGACTTGGATTTGGCATGCTTTTTCTGGAATGCCTGGATCTTTGAATGACATGAACGTTCTTAATTGGTCACCACTCATGAATAAGATTGCAAATGGTGAAACTACACCGGTGGAGTTTGTAGCATATGTCCATAAATACAACTATGGCTACTATCTTGTGGATGACATCTATCCAAAGTGGCAAACATTTGTGAAGCCCTTGAAAAACCGGAAGGTAAGAAAAATCTTGATTTACACAATGCTTATAGGCGGCGGCCGGGAAAGATCTGAAGAGAGCTTTTGGGATTTTGCAAGCCCAAATTGCTATTGTGAGAGGACCGGCTAGATTTTGGGATCAAACGATCATTTGGTACATCATGATGCTTGTGTGATCATGGATAACATGATCATCGAGAATGAGCGGGGCAAGATTTAAACTATTCTCAGTATGAGCTCTTGGGACGTCCCGTGTGAGTGCGGAGGAGGGCTCCGAGGGTGGCCCCATTTGTTGCGTCTTATCATGCCATTCGACGTGCCGAAGCGCATGATGGTCTTCAAAAGGATCTAATCAAGGAGTGGTGGGCATGGAATGCCGACAAAACTAGTGATGTTGTATGTTTGATGTTGTATTGTTGAACTATTTGTTGTATTGGAAGATAAACTATTTGTTTGATTGATAATAAACTGAACTATTTATAGTTGATTTATTTTTGATGTGTTTGATCTTCTTGGTTCTATTTTGAGTGTGAAACGTTGTTTGTGCTGGGCGCGGGCGCTGTATATTTACCGTGCCTGCTGGAGCTGCTCGCGCGCGCCATCTTTTGCAGTGGCCGGCGCCATGCTGCGCGCAAAAAATGCTATTTCGGCACTGTAAAAAGGTATTACCGCGCCGCGCGGTTGCGCGCCTGTTGAAGATGCTCTTATGGATAAAATATTGCAGTCTGTGTGCATATTGGCACAAGACCACTATGGAAATTATGTTGACCAGGTTTGTTACATCTTATGAATTTTCAGACTGATCTCATGCTTGACGTGGCATTCTGATAATTTTTTCAGAAGCTTTGTTTTACCTAGATTGACCTTTTGGTGCGTTGTGAGTTTCTGATTTCGGCATCTTACTGTGGATTATGTAGGAGTGTAGCGTCAGTATTAGTGCTTTCTGTTCTTAATGATCAATACTTTAACTTCGGGTGGACAATTCGTAGCAATCAATACTACTGCTAACCTTTAGCTGTAGCGCCGTATCAGTTACTGCTAGGCTTTTCCCTAGTAGTGATATACACATACACTCTCCGCCTGAACGAGCTCCTCCCAGAAAAGTTGGCACATCATTTTCAGATTGATAAAGTCACCACTAACGCATTCGTAGTTCGTGGGAACGTCTCGTCCCACTGAAAGCATACGAAAGGCCTAAAATACATCCAGAGAAATGCAAGCAACAGTATTAAGTCTAGGACTTGAACCTTGGTGGGCTGAAGATAGGAGTGTCCTCCTAACCATCTAACCACGGGTTGGTTCGCCACGCCAGTTAGCATTTGAGTTTATCGACCGGACATAATAGATAATTAACTCGTATTTATTTTAATTTTGCTAATATCTTTTGTTTAAGATCACTGTTTAGATGACAATTCCTTTGATCAACTAAAGTAGTTAGAGCTAGCTAGCAAGTGTGCGTTTTGTTGGCCGCACGGCAGTTAGTCATTAGCACTTGCTCTGTTGGCATAGCCCTAGTGATGAGTAGTGACCCAGCTCGTACGTCTCATGCACGCCGAGGAAGATAATAAGGCTGATCAGACCAGATGTTAGTTACGCCGGGACGCTGATTCAGTGAACTTTTTTGCTACAAAAAAGGCAATCAGAACCTTAGCCCGGATAATAGTACCACCTCGCTAGACGAATGCGACTCCCACCAGATTATTTACCAGCACTCTCCAGTCACGTCAGCCGAGCGTTTTTTTTTTTTTTTTTGAGGGAAGTCAGCCGAGCGTTGTAGCGCACGCTTGTTAGTCCTACGTTAGGGCTAAAGAGTTGCAGGGTTGTGGTCTTCTTGGGCTAGAAGCAGTGGCGGCGTTGGGGTCTTCCAGATTCCCTGGATACCAAAGATTTAGGCCCAATTTTTTAAATTCTTTTTTAATATACATATGTAATATTGGCCCAATCCAAACAGAGGACAAAGCGAGCCACGCAGCGAACCAGACGACGGACCGGTGTCTGGTTGGTCGCGCAGGCGAGGAGTCGAACATCTCGTCCTCTCCCAGCAACTCCCAGTCTCCCTCCCCCGATCCCGATTCCCTAATCCCTATCCCAAACCTAGCGGCGCGCGAGCAGTGGCGATTCCAGGTCCGGCCGGCCCTCTCCTTCCCTCCCCTCGGGCCTCGGCCTCCGGCTCCGCCCCTCCCCTCCGCGAACTGCATCTAGTCCGCCTCCGGTCAGGGCGTCCCGTCCAGGTCCCGCGTCCGTCGTCCGGCCGTCTCCTCTGCAAGGCACCAGTCCGCCTCCGAGATCCGGGCTCCAGTGGCCAGTAGCCACTGCTAGAGTTGAGAGGGTATTTTCCTCAATGAAATATGTGAAGAATTCGCTAAGAAGCAAAATGGGTGATGAATATTTGAACAATTGCTTGCTTACATTCGTCGAGAGAGAATTCTTCAAACAAGTGAAAAATGATAAGGATGTCATTGATCTCTTCCAGAAAAGGGGATCGTAAATTTATATTGTAATTTTCTTTGCTATTTGTAATCTTTCTTAATTGTTAAAGATATTGCCACAATGATATTTTGCTACTATTATCGATATATGGTCATTGAGTCATCGATATTGTCTAATTGCCATCTTATTGTACATTTGTTGTTCTATTATGTTGCTTTGGCCAAAAATGTTTTTGATAAGAATACCCAGGAGCAAATTCCTGGCTCCGCCACTGGCTAGAAGCCCGTGGCAGAAGGTCGGTCCCGCTGGAGAAACATATAGTGGGTTGCTATCTCTCTCGGTAACAAGAGAGGCCCGATGACACCTCTGTCATCCTTGAAAACTTTTTTTGAAAGTTTACTCTCAACTTGTTGTATTTTTGCAACAAAAAAACCTGCCATGCCATGGTTTAGAAAGTCATTTGTTCCCTCCTACATACTACTTCCTCTCATCTTATAGTCATTTGCATGGCTACATTTCTTATATATATTTATCACTTGTCACTTTTAAGTTTGGAATGGTCTTCGAGACAAAATTTTAGTAGAAGTTGTTGTTCATTTAAAGTTCCAAGCATAAAAAGACAAAAACGATAGTATTATAGAATAAAAAAGGGATGCAACAAATTTGTTGCTTTCTCTATTCGCAAATAGGAAGACATGTCATTGACATGTGCGGTCTCCAATATGCATATTCAAGGATTACATATTTGTAGACATCTATTATTAGACAAATATAAGTTGTATGTTATGAGAATAGTTTTCATATATAGTACCATTAGCATCAGTTAATTGTGTACATACTACTACACAAATTTAGAGAGGCTTTACTGGAAGACCTCTATAAAGCTGTCTATTTACAAATATAGGTGGTTCTATTCTTTTTTATTGAAACTATATATTGGTACCATTGTTAGAAGATTTTGAGTGAACATACTTTTCCATGTATGATTTTATGATTTATTATTGCTATAGGTAATTGGAGAGGGAAGACCAAAGTCTCATTGTTATGCCTTTTAAGACTCTTTTGATAATTTTGAGTGGTGATTCAAATTTAAATATCGATGTGTCATGCATATCTAAACACCTTGCCAATTTAATGTAACATATCTGCATAATCAATAGTGGGTAACAAATCTTTCTCTATTGCATTACAAAGATTCAAATGACCCAACATCCCAGAATAATCATAATGAAAAATAAAATCGACTAAAAAGAAAAAGTCACATCTGAAGAAAAAAAAAGGAAAAATAACAAATAACGGACAATGAGGTTTAAGGACAGACCTTGTGCTAGAAGCTTTCACACTAGGTGGGGTTTCGGAAAGAATTATATGAGTCATGCCTTATCCTAGCACAATGCAATGCACTGAGGGCACGTCGAACCCATGACCTCTTGGCATAAGTGAAGAGTATTGCACAACTGCGTCAGGACTGTTCTTCAAGCCAAATAAGAAACTCGACTAACCTAAAACAAGGGCACTCAAAAATCTAGATCGTAAGAGTTCACAGTATTATAAATAAAAAGAATGAGAATAGAGGGAAAGAAGCCCCCTATCTGATTCTTATAGGGGAAATGAGTCCAGGGTCGGCCACAGCTCCAACCAAGGTGTCTACCACTAGACCACATGAGAGCTCGGTATTATTAATGGAGAAGCAAAGAGCAAGGCAAGGGCTCCGAGAGAATAAGAAAAAAATGCGTGTGTGGGAGGATCATACTAGTACATTATATCATCCTACTATGAAGATATCGACGATTCTCCAAGAAGCTGAAACAGTGCTGTTCTGATGTATCCGCCGTGTAGTGACTCCGCTCTTCTAAGCCAGCGAACCCGACAGGCATCGCAGTACCAAACTCACCATCAACTCCTACGCTTCCTTGGTACATGCTGGAACGTCCAAGCCAGTTGCTCTGGTGCCTTCATGACTGGTGGAGCTGCCATGCTCGTCGGGATGGCAGGATCTGCTGGGCTCGGCATGCATGCTATCCAGACCTCTGCAGCGACCAAACTCCCCTGATTGCAATCCAAAAATAGATCATCACTATCACTGACAGAAACATCCGTACAGAAAGTAAACTGCGCGACCTATCTGCCTCGTATATCTACTACTGCATTCTCCTGCTTTTATGATCACCAAAGGCTGTTGCACTTCCTTGTGCTCAAAAGAAAATGTTATGATATTCATCAAATTTATCTCGCCACTGCTACCCTATGTATATACGTCAGGCTTCTCAGAGGGCAAGACAGCACAAAATCTGGATTGAATTTACCCAAGATTGGTCAGAGGGATCATGTGATGATCGTACTAAACAAGAAAATATAGTTCTAAGACAACGGTAAGACAAGCTGCACACAAAGGGACAAAATTGGGAAATGGCATCCTGTTGGTCATATCATTCTAAACACTTAACTGTTGTACATCACGGGGTGTTAAAAAATGACCTGAATGTTCCAGCCATATCCAACATAGCAAGTGCAGTTTTGTTTACTCGTTCAAAATCAAGCTTTGGTTTCAAGTAAATTGACACTTCTATTACAAAATCTGCTGGTAAGAAAAGCTGTGCAAAGTGAAGTTAGAGCAGTATGCTTCTTCAGGTAAGATTTACCATGGAGGTAAGTGCCTCTGACTTCACATGTCTTGAATAAATTCGACAAATTTCACAATGATTTTGTAGAAAACCCGTAAGCAAGTCAAAATAGATTGCCATATTTAAAGATTGCTACAGTTATCAAAGCAGAGAGAAAAAGGATGATCAAGTTTAAGTTCTTAGTGAAAACTTCAAAGCACGATTAAGGTACCACAGAAGCCATGTTTGAATTTGTGATACACAACTGGAATATAGGATCAGGGGTACCAGCCGTACCGTGACTGTGTAAAAAAGATGAGCTGTTTACCTGAAGAATAGAAACTTGTGAAAGGATGATATTGGTGCCTCACAATGCTTTCACAAAGTTTCCTTGACTCAATTGACTCAAGTTGAACCATGAAGACGTCGTTGTTGAACTTTATAAGAATGGTGTTGTCATCCTCCACATACCTGACTATAGCTGTTTCGGCAGCCCTCATATTCGGGGCGAGCTCGAGATTCACGGTATTCCGCGGAAACCATATGGCGGCACCATCCCCATCAGCCTTCAGGTCCCACATTTGGAGGCTTGGATACAACAACATGGCGAAGCCAACACCGCCATCCTCTGCCCGGATGATGTGGATGAAACTTTTCGATTTCTGGATATCTCTAACAGGAAGTTTTTGGATCACGGCTAGGCTCTGCCTACCAATATCAAACTCAAGTAACTCCATGTCATAGGAGCCATGGATCCACCAGTAAAGGGAGTTGCCGGCGAGGGTTGAGGGGCGGCTGAAATCGACATAACCGCCTTCCAATCGTTCAGGCGCCGAGATGAGGCTGCCCCACATGCCGGTCTCCGACGAGTAGACACGGGCGCCCGCTCGGGAATCATAATTCCCTCTGGAGAAGGTCTGCACCAGGACCACCTTGAAGGGGCTGGAGTGGCAGCCCCCGTGCACGTGTGCCAGGTCGCCGTCGCAGCAGAGCACGGCCCCGTGGGCCATGTTGCCCGCGCCGAACTCCGGCGGGAGGGCGACGCGGCGCTGGTCGCCGGTGACGGGGTCGCACACGAGGGCCTCGCGCCGCCGGTGGTCAACGACGAGGACGCGCCCGTGGCGGCACCCGAGGAGCGTGCCGTGGTAGGGGTAGGAGTCGACGGCGCCGCCGTAGTCGATCCGCATGGAGAGGCGTTGGCGGGGCACGCGGTCGGGGCGGGCGAGGACGGGGGTGAAGGAGACCCACCCGCCGTACTCCTTGAAGAGCCCGAGGAGCGGGACCTTCCGGTGGCGGCTGCTGAAGCGGAGGAGGAAGCCGGAGTCGGCGGCCAGGCGGCGCCAGCGGTTGCAGACGCGCGGGAGGGTGGAGGGTAGCGCGGGCAGCCGGAGGAAGATCTCCCACAGGATGTCGCCGCCGCTCGGTGGCGCGCCGGCAGGGGCAGATCGCAGGCGGCGACGCGCCGGCTCGTCGCCGTCCTCGCTCATGATGGACCGCACCCCGTCGCCGGCGGAGCCGGCAGCCATGGAGATTAGTCTTTTTTTTTTCTCCTTTTTTTGGGAGATTTTTTCTCGATCGATGGCAGTTGGAGGAGCGCTCGGAGATAACTGAATGGAGGCTCGGGCTGTGATGTGGGCTTTTTTGTTTTGGTGAAGAAATGTTTGTACTATCCTAAAAATATATAAATAAATATGGAAAAAATTTGGGCTCGACGCGCCGGCTGAACACTCGGCCGGTCACTTGTCCACGCAGGCGCCATCCAGTCAAAGGGCCTGCACGCAGACGTCCTTCTCTTATCCGCGTCGCTCCCTCGGCCAGATCCGCGCCACTGGAGCTCTGCCTTCCTCGTCGGACGCCGGGAGCTACAACCGGCGAACAAAGGAGTTGCGCGGGCTCTATGCTTGAACCGTGTCCTAGAGATGTGGAACCGTGTTCTGGTAATGCTGGAACGTGGTCTGTGGAAGTTGGAACCGTGTCCCTTGATAATGGCATCTTTTTGCTACGACTGTGGTCGAGAAAGCTGCAACAGGCATCCGTACAAGGTGGAATCGGTCACCAGCAGAGCTGCAACTAGCGTTTAGAAAAGGTTCAACGGTAGATGGCTTGGTGCTACGATAGAGCTAGAAACTGACGATGCAATTGCTGCAACCGTATGTACATTTTGTTGGAACTGGCCAATGACAGAGCTGGAACCTTAACCATGAGATGCTACAAATGGCATGACGTTTTGCTATAGTTGTCTTGGAGAAAGCTGCAATAACATTGGCAAAAGCTGGAACCGGTCACCGACAGAGCTGCAAATCTACAAAAGCTGCAACGGTGACAACTGGGTGAGCCAGGGCTACAGCTGGAAATGGTGTGTGCTACAACCAACGACGGCAAATGATGCAATCAATCATAGTGTAAGATCTCCGTCGGCAAGGAGCTATGACGGGAACTGTAGCCCTTTGACAATGGAGCTTGAAGAACCTTGTACATGGTGGTCCCTTGGGAGCCATGGCGGTACCCCTTGAACGGAGCTCAAGAACCATGGCATACCGTGCCCTAGCAGCCATGGCAGGTCTTTGAAGGCGGCGAGCCTGGGTTGTGCGGCGGTGCTTCAATCTTCGGCGAGGGAATTACGGCGAGGGTTGTCGCCGCTCGCCGCAACCACCTCTCTCTCTCTCTCTCTCTCTCTCTCTCTCTCTCTCTCTCTCTCTCTCTCTCTCTCTCTCTCTCTCTCTCTCTCTCTCTCTCCCGTCCGATGCGCGGCGGCTGCACCTTTTTTTATTGATGATGCGGGAGAACGAGGAAGCGAGGAGGAAGAAGGTGGGGATGACGCGGGAGGAGGGGCGCTGAATTCTGTGACCAGGGGGGACGCATCATGGTGGTGCGGCGTGACTGGACCAAATTTGGGCGCCGACGCCTATCAGTGGCCAAAATAATGTGCTTTGGGCCAAAGCGATGTCGGTGGTTCCATTCCTCATTTTTGTTTCTTGATCTTTACTTTCTTAAATAAACGCGTCGATTGAACAGTTGCTTACAAAACGTATCCATTCTTTTTTTTCCTTTGAGAACATATAAAGATCAAGGGAATGTCTCAAATAATATTCTCGTGTAAATGTTATTTCTGCTGAGAAAAATAAATTTGGACTGCATATTTTGCAGCTTCCGTACGCTGCAGATTCGTCTACGTACAACGTCATTTATCTATAGATCGTCTCACGCACAATCTATTTGCCTACCGTAAATGTAGGTCCGAGGGGTGAGACTCGGGCGTCGGCATCGTGGTCCTGAAGAACGCCGACAATCGCTACCATGCACATAGCTCATCTTCCTACTCTCGCTCATCGACCATGACCACCGCCGCTCAGGGGCAGCTTCCCGGGTGCATAGGGCACCAGGTCCTCGATCAACGTGGTCTTCATCGACATCTTCATCAACACATACCATCGTTGTCTCGTCCACAAGATACAGCGCAATCCTTAAGGATGACAAGTAATTTTTCTCTAATGCGGTGTTGTGGGTTCTTGACTCGAGCAATATGAAGGGACACCATTTTAGTGTTTGTATTCATTCAAATGTTGCTTGAATTTGAAAAAAAAATGTTTGTCAAATCATCCAAAATTCATGAAATTCGTTGGGGTCCAAAAAAAACAATAATGAAATCCAAAACCATGATAAGGACAAAATAGTGGATAGGGATCATACCCAAAATGCAGACACCTTAAAGTCACCGAGATAGCGGGACATGTGGTACAACCGACCAAGCAAGATTGGAGCAACCACGAGCTCGCCATTCTTGTCATACTTGGAACGGAACATGGTCACATGGAGTTGCCACTTGTCACCATCGCCTCTGGAGCACGTGAAGCCGACTCCCTCGCGTACCGTGGGCTCGATGAGGCAGAACAGAACATGTCACCGCCGGTGCTGAGGAGCACCGGCTGATCCGTGGAGCACAACGACAGCCTTGAGGAAGGTCAGCTTCTCCGTGGCCACTTTCCATGGTGGCGCCTGAGTGAATCTCTTGCCGAGGTCCGGGACGTCGCATGAGAAGAGATGCTCGTAGTAGCTGTTTCCACCTTGTTGTAGACCGTGTTGGTGCCAACCCACGCGCCGAGCTCGCCGTTGTACTGTGTCTGGCCCTTGAACGGCAGGTACCAGTCACCATGCCGCGTCCACTCGCTGCTCTTCGTGTCCAACGAGAAGGTGCCAAGCTGCAGCTTCCACCCTCGCTCTAGCTCTACCTCGAGAGCATCCTCGTCCCGCTCTTGCTCCGGCCCATTATTCTCTTCAGCAAAGTCGCTCCTAACAGACACGAAGATGGTGCGGCCGTCCGGATGCAGAGCGGTCGCCGAGACGTATCCGTCGCAGTCGCAGGTGAAGGGCGGTGGCACAGGGATTCTGTCCCAGATCCACCGCCATTGTGGCCTCCAGCAGTAGGGCACATTGTCGCCGCCGGGGTAGCCGTATCGGTAGATAGTAGATGTGGTAGAGCCAAGGTATATGCCTTTGCTGTGCAAATCAAATGTGAAGAGCTTCTCGGCGGCGGCCATGGCATGGTACATGGAGGGCAGATGGTGCTCGAGAGAGTTGCAGATGTCCAGCGCAGCCGTGTCGGTGTCGTAGACGAGGGTCAGGCCGCCCTCAGTCTCGGCGCCGAAGCGATCCGAGACGGCGGTGACGATGATGTTGGTGCCTAGGGCGTGGAAGCCTGGATGTGAGCCGAACGTCAGGAAGCCAAGGCAGACGACGGGACAAGGGAGGCGCCGCGACTCCCCGCCGCCGCTGCTGAACAGGTCGTCCAAGCTGAGCTTGTGCAGCTTGTGCAGGGAGAAGCCATTGTTCTAGTCATCCAGTGCGAGGTAGAGATGCCTCTGCCGCTGCCGTTGTCGAAGTCGGGCGGTTCGACAATGATGGCTATCTCGCCGCCGCCAATGTGCCATGCGCTGGGTTCGGTTAAACAACATGTAAATCGCTCGCCGAGATAGGTGCACGTGGTGATGATCCTCCTAGTTGCAGGATGGAGCGGCCGCGTGCAGACCAAGGTTGGGGTTACTGAATGAGGCAATTTTACTGAGGGGGACTGGTAAACGTGGTTACCACAATTAACTCTCATTCCATTGATTAGATCCTGCGTACTTTACTATAAATCGAGCGTTTAAATTCAAAAGATTCAAAAAACTGGTATTTTTTGCTCGGTATGTGGATTTACCGAGGGGCACGGAAATATGCGGTAACCATGGGAAATCTCGAAATTTCAACCGGTAACCAAACCTTGGTGCAGATGCAGGGCGCCGGAGATGGGAGCGAAGCGGCGGCAGAGATCGGGCGAGCTGCATTGTGCACGTACGTGCCTACCTACCTGGATGGGTCTGGATGCAAATTATTGTGTTGCACGTGTCTCGTTGCAAGGTTTCAGGATGATGGCACATAGCTCCCGAGGTCTTCGGGTTTTGCTGGTTGTTTTAGTGTGCTCTTTGTTATTCTGGTTGTTTATGCGTGTGTTTGGGTGTACTTGTGCGGGTTAGTAACTTTGTATTATATCGTGATTTGAATACAAGCATTCTTTCTAAAAAAAGACACGCATGATCAAGCCGAATAACAAACAACACACTAAAATAACCAGAAAAAATATGAAGATCTCCGAAGCTCCGTGTCATCACACCTGAACCTTGCAAAAGACTCCTCAAACAAAAGAATCTAACCAGACCCAAAAAGGACATCATCTTCAAGCACGGCATCATCACCGACACAATGCCCCAAAAGATACTGATTGTTGGTAATTGACGGCTAATTCCACCATCCTAGATTAAAAAAACTAATAATTGACAAAAATTATTTAAAATTGTTACAACAGAAACCATGCATGGATCCTATCAAGTCTTTTTTAGGGGGGGGGGGGTCCGATCAAGTCAAATACGATAAACTATTCTAAAAAAAGGTCGAGTACGATAAACTTCAGCGCAAGCTCATCTCATATTAGATTCAAGACCCCAACCTTCAGAGAAGTCCTAAATTACAAGCCCATTGAAACCTAAAAAAATTATCATTTGATACGATCATTATGGTTTCCATTTTCAACTTCATTTTTTTTGCAGGAATCATCTTTTTTTAGCTGATCTTTCGCAAATAATATGAGCTTGTAATGAGTTTGTTCTAAATCAACACATACTCGGGACATGTGGTACAACCGACCAAGCAAGATTGGAGCAACCACGAGCTCGCCATTCTTGTCATACTTGGCACGGAACATGGTCACATGGAGTTGCCACTTGTCACCATCGCCTCTCGAGCGCGTGAAGCCGACTCCCTCGCGTACCGTGGGCACGATGAGGCAGAACATGCCACCGCCGGTGCTGAGGAGCACGGGCTGATCCGTGGAGCACAGCGACGCCTTGAGGAAGGTCAGCTTCTCCGTGGCCACTTTCCATGCTGGCGCCTGAGTGAATCTCTTGACGAGGTCCGGGACGTCGCCGGAGAAGAGGTGCTCGTAGTAGCTGTGGTCCACCTTGTTGTAGACCGTGTTGGTGCCAACCCACGCGCCGAGCTCGCCGTCGTACTGTGCCTGGCCATTGAACAGCAGGTACCAGTCACCATGCCGCGTCCACTCGCCGCTCTCCGTGTCCAACGAGAAGGTGCCAAGCTGCAGCTTCCTCCCTCGCTCTAGCTCTACCTCGAGAGCATCCTCGTCCCGCTCTTGCTCCGGCCCCTTATGCTCTTTAGCAAAGTCGCTCCTAACAGACACGAACATGGTGCGGCCGTCCGGATGCAGAGCGGTCGCCGAGACCTAGCCATCACAGTCGTGGGTGAAGGGCGGTGGCACAGGGATTCTGTCCCAGATCCACCGCCATTGTGGCCTCCAGCAGTAGGGCACATTGTCGCCGCCGGGGTAGCCGTATCGGTAGATAGTAGATGTGGTAGAGCCAAGGTATATGCCTTTGCTGTGCAAATCAAATGTGAAGAGCTTCTCGGCGGCGGCCATGGCATGGTACATGGAGGGCAGATGGTGCTCGAGAGAGTTGCAGATGTCCAGCGCAGCCGTGTCGGTGTCGTAGACGAGGGTCAGGCCGCCCTCAGTCTCGGCGCCGAAGCGATCCGAGACGGCGGTGACGATGATGTTGGTGCCTAGGGCGTGGAAGCCTGGATGTGAGCCGAACGTCAGGAAGCCAAGGCAGACGACGGGACAAGGGAGGCGCCGCGACTCCCCGCCGCCGCTGCTGAACAGGTCGTCCAAGCTGAGCTTGTGCAGCTTGTGCAGGGAGAAGCCATTGTTCTAGTCATCCAGTGCGAGGTAGAGATGCCTCTGCCGCTGCCGTTGTCGAAGTCGGGCCGGTTCGACAATGATGGCCATGCTCCGGCCGCCGCCAATGTGCCATGCGCTGGGTTCCGGTTAAACAACATGTCGTCGCTCGCCGAGATAGGTGCACGTGGTGATGATCCTCCTAGTTGCAGGATGGAGCGGCCGCGTGCAGACCAAGGTTGGGGTTACTGAATGAGGCAATTTTACTGAGGGGGACTGGTAAACGTGGTTACCACAATTAACTCTCATTCCATTGATTAGATCCTGCGTACTTTACTATAAATCGAGCGTTTAAATTCAAAAGATTCAAAAAACTGGTATTTTTTGCTCGGTATGTGGATTTACCGAGGGGCACGGAAATATGCGGTAACCATGGGAAATCTCGAAATTTTAACCGGTAACCAAACCTTGGTGCAGATGCAGGGCGCCGGAGATGGGAGCGAAGCGGCGGCAGAGATCGGGCGAGCTGCATTGTGCACGTACGTGCCTACCTACCTGGATGGGTCTGGATGCAAATTATTGTGTTGCACGTGTCTCGTTGCAAGGTTTCAGGATGATGGCACATAGCTCCCGAGGTCTTCGGGTTTTGCTGGTTGTTTTAGTGTGCTCTTTGTTATTCTGGTTGTTTATGCGTGTGTTTGGGTGTACTTGTGCGGGTTAGTAACTTTGTGTTATATCGTGATTTGAATACAAGCATACTTTCTAAAAAAAGACACGCATGATCAAGCCGAATAACAAACAACACACTAAAATAACCAGAAAAAATATGAAGATCTTCGAAGCTCCGTGTCATCACAGCTGAACCTTGCAAAAGACTCCTCAAACAAAAGAATCTAACCAGACCCAAAAAGGACATCATCTTCAAGCACGGCATCATCACCGACACAATGCCCCAAAAGATACTGATTGTTGGTAATTGACGGCTAATTCCACCATCCTAGATTAAAAAAACTAATAATTGACAAAAATTATTTAAAATTGTTACCAACAGAAACCATGGATGGATCCTATTCAAGTCTTTTTTAGAGGGGGGGGGGGGGGTCCGATCAAGTCAAATATGATAAACTATTATAAAATAAGGTCGAGTACGATAGACTTCAGCGCAAGCTCATCTGATATTAGATTCAAGACCCCAACCTGCAGAGAAGTCCTAAATTACAAGCCCATTGAAACCTAAAAAAATTATCATTTGATACGATCATTATGGTTTCCATTCTCAACTTCATTTTTTTTGCAGGAATCATCTTGTTTTTAGCTGATCTTTCGCAAATAATATGAGCTTGTAATGAGTTTGTTCTAAATCAACACATACTCACAAAAATAATCAACTCATGACATAGTCATGTTGTGTAGGTCATTTTTTTAAGTATTGAAGAAATTTTAAAAATAAAAATGTCGTTTCATTTAATAAAGACTTTTTTTTTGAGAAACTCGAGTACACAAATACTCAAGTAGAGGCCGGACACTCAGCCTGCATTAGATTCATCAGTCTGTTCGGGACCCTGGCGATGAGCTGGAAATCACCCTTTTGTCTTGCCTCTGCAGCTAATTCATGGGCCAGTGCATTGCCCTTCCTTCCAACGTGAGCGACCTTGAAGGAAGTGAACTTCGCCAAGATCTCCATGATATCACGTATCACACCATAGCAAGGGGATAGGTTCTGCGTGTCCTTTTTCAGCTCGTTTACTAGCGCCATACAGTCCATCTCTAACACAACTGTTCCACTGTATGATTCTGCCAAGGCTCCCAGCCCAAACAAAACGGCTCTAGCTTCTGCTTCCTCCACACTTGCCACAATGCCAGTCTGCTTCCCACTTGATACAACCACCAGTCCTCTATAGTCCCTCGCAACTGCACCTCCCCAGCAGTGGCCACTATCCGGTAGAAAGCTTGTGTCAGAGTTCAGCTTAACTGAATTTCGATCAGGAGCAGACCACTTCATGGTATCCTGAACGGCACTTTGCGCTTCAGGGTTGGCACCTGGCCATTTCTTCTTCCCAGAATTTGAGGAGGGATACGAGATGGATGTAGCTAGCTGCAATTCTTCCTCGTACTTCAGGAGAAATTGTACTGATTGACTAATTGACTCGTTTCCTTTCCCATGGACACAGTCATCACGAAGATGCCAACCTCTCCACAAAAGCATCAACACCCTCGCCCTCACAGCCTCAGTCGTTGTGCCCAATAGCATTTGCAGCCAGTCCGGGCCGGTGTACCTGAATGATTCCTCAGGGGGGAGTTCCCATTCTTCTCTCATTTCATGTCTGAGAGCTCTACTTTTTGTGCAGGTTACCACCGCATGGAATTCATCTTCCTCGCCACACCCGCATATGCTGCATGTGGCATCCAGTTCTAAAGTCCTCCTCCATTTATTCTTCTTCGTGGCCAGCGTGTTGGTAGCTACTCGCCATCCAAAAATTCTCACTTTTGGTGGAACATTCGATTTCCAAATGAGGTCCCAGATGCTCCTATCATCATGTTCCCTTGACGAGCTTGACGGGGACTGACGGGACTGCCCATGAATTGCAGCGGCTAGCTTATACGCACTTCTTACTGTGAAGACCCCATTTCTTTCATAGTGCCAAGCGATCCGATCTTCAGCATTTGACCTCGGAATGGAGATTTTGCAGATTTCATCCGCATCAAAAGGATGGAAGATTTGCCTTATTAACTCCACATTCCACTCCTTGCCATCAGGTTGCATTAGCTGGTTCACCCAGCGCAATCTTGACCTCCTAACAAAAGTTGCAGACTTAAGTCCTTCTTTCCGGGGAATCCATTGGTCTCTTTGGATTTGAATGTCTCTTCCATCTCCCACACGCCAGATGATGCCTTTCTTTAGGAGCTCCAACCCAGCCTCAATTCCTCTCCATACCGGGGATGCGTCGGAAGCAAAAACTGTATCAAGGAGGTTTCCGTGTGGAAAGTATTTTGACTTGATCACTCTCGCGCACAAACTATCAGGGTTCTGTATGAGCCTCCATCCTTGTTTTGCAAGCAGAGCAATGTTGAACAGGTGCATATCCCTAAAGCCAATACCACCCGCCCTCTTCGGACGTGTCATTTAATAAAGACTTGGTAGGTACTCCCTCCGTAAAGAAATATAACAGCATTTCACTAAAGTAGTGATGTAAACGCTCTTATAGTTCTTTACGGAGGGAGTACTTAATTAACAAACAGAGATTGTCAACTTTGTTCGTTAGTAAAATTTATCTTCAAAATAGACAGTTGTTGTTTAAAAAATTATAAAATTCAATACCAACTATTTAAGGGAGGTGATATTCTTGATTTGGTTCTGTCATGATATTTTGTAGGAAAGTCCCTCACCTTCACACACGATCTTACCAGCCAAGATTTCCTACGAAGAGTGTGCTTACTTTTCGGCACCACGTCTCGCTGAATCGAAACACTTTCGAAGTAGTTTCCAGTTCAAACTCATGTGTGTATCCAACACCCATGAAAAAGAATCCGCACCAGCCCTCCCAATCGCGCGGCAGGGCGAGTTCCTTATGTTGATCTACCAGCAACCACTTTTACCTTTTGATGAGAAAAATAACAATGCGACAAGCACAAGATCTTTCACAATTGTGGTGTAACATATGTCGATGGTGCAGAAGAGTAGAATCCATTTTCTGTCAAGTTCCAAGAGATGGAGCTGTCTTGATACAACAAAAGCTCAATCTGGCTGATCATGTTGTTGTCCATTGGGAACAAGAAAAGGTTTAAGCAATGACTACTCGATGATGGCAAGTCTATTTTTCATATACACAAATGACAAAAATCTCTTACTGGAAGATAACTTAGCTAGTCCTCCATTTTGTACTTTATTTTCATAATTTTTGAGCACATGAATTAAGATCGATTTTCATAGAAGTAAAGTTATTTTGCTGTAAGGATCCTATCTAGGGACAAGATGAATGTGATTTGAAAATCACTTGCCAAATTGGGAAAGCTCCTTCAAGAGCCCTAATCGGAAGAGCACTGAAGATAATAGTTGTGTTCTTGAAAAATAATGAGAATGAGTGACCTTGTTGGCATGACAACGGAATGTGTTATCTCTAGGAGACAGATTAAGTAGATATTGTTCGTCTCAATCTGATCAGAATTTCTTTCATTTGAAAACACATGTCTCATATATTGTGTGCCAGACTGCCGGGAATAATGGGATTTTACCAGATACAAAATAAATGATCTTACACAACATAAGAGAATAGGGTCTGGCTATATGCTAGTCGTCTGAAAAAAAAATATGGGTCAGTAGATTTTTTCCACCGTCGGAAATAAGATCAACAGCCACATCTCTTTCTTCTTCCTCCCGCCGGTTTTCTTCTTTCCTTCGAACCGCCCCGCCGCCACCTCCCATGGCCAGCGGCGCTCCCGTCTGACGAAGTTTCACCACCGCCGATCTTCCGTCCCCACCCCCACCCTAAGATAGATGGTGGGGTAGCCTGCCAATGAGCTGCTTCCTTCCCTTCGGCCTTCCTTCGGTGAACTTGTTCAGCCATCTCAAAATCGACTAAACAAGCTAAATTCAGTCGACTAATGTTTAGCTAATCTGAAGAGAATAATTGAAAACTAGACAACATCTTGTTTTTGTTCCTAGTTTTAGATAGCGGCATCTTGCTCAAACAACTATGGCGTGACCTAGTACTTTACCTAAACTAGATGACAACCCGCGCGTTGCTGCGGGAATACATGCTAAAAATAGAAATAGCAATAACCATAATTGAACATTTTTTCAAATAGATGTTCAAATAACAAAACATCTTGAGGAAATTTATGTTAGGGGGAAAACCTCAAATATGGAAAACTAATATGGGTATGCTCTAAAATCATGATTAGTAGTAAAACACTGGTATTACGTGACAATACAAAAAGTAAACTACCATAAATAGTAGAATCTGTTATACTTTGTGTTAAAATACGTGGATGAAACATTCATTAGCCAGAGAAAATATGTACCAACAAATGTACATACTATACATATATCAAAGCGTGTCTCCACACAAAACACAAACTACGATTAATTTGCATCTTAGTGACACAAAGGGTTCAAATGTTAGAACAATACAGTAGTCAACATGTATGGGAAAATCACGATTTGTTTTCGTATGAATGCACACATTAAAATCCTGACAGATTATGATTCTCATAGTCCTCTTAATAACCATGTCTCTTAAGTACATATAGAAGCATGCGTTATCTTACTAAGAAAAGTGCTAGATGCAAACAAATGCCAGCAAGAAGTGTGTCTTTCTTGAACATTCAGCAAGAACCGTCTTAGCATAACAACTTTTTATGCTTGATTCCTATTTTCCCCTGCATGATAAGACAAAAGGGTAGAACAAATACATGGTAGAGATAAAAACTGGTGATCCTACCTACATGGTAGAGTAAATAAATCTGATAGTAGTAAATGCGACAAATCATTGTTTCTTGATCCTTTATGTAGGATTCTTTCTTGAATGGTCCATTTAGGTTGTACCGGACAAAAGGAAATCCACATAGAAGTAACACAGCATAGAGGCGGAACTTTTGAGGCCAAATCAAGATACACCTACGCACCTTGATGAACATGGTAATCAAACAATTTAGCATTTGTAATCCCCGCCTAGTTATGTTACAGCCCCTGCAAAAAGAGAGAGAGAGAGAGAGAGAGAGAGGGAGAGGGGAAGAAGATGGGGGGAGCACAGGAAGAGGTGCAGCTCACTGATGTTAGCCTTCATCCGCTTCTTTTCACGCTCAGCTCCATGAAGAATCGTTTGATGTGTAGCAAGTAGTACCAAGAAGGCATGGGGACCTGCAAAGAAAATAAAAATAAAGAGCATGAACTAACAGATCCTAGTTCAAAAATTAGCAAACAAAATATATGAAGGTCAACCGAAAGGCATGGAACGACCAGAAGCTGATCCAAAAATACGTAAACAGAACTCTTTCAAGGACAAAGTAGAGCTGCCACTAATAGTACTCGGCAACATCGGGAACTAAAATCAATCCTCCTCCCCATAATTTACGTAATAACAATAGCACAATAGGTACAAGGATTTGAAAGTAGATCACATCAACATTCTAAGTAGATATAATTGGCTGTAGAGGACACGCAAAAAATAATTGACGGAAGCAGACCGGCGTAAGAAAAAGAGGCACCTTCTGGTTGCCCACGACCGCGCTTCAGCTATCGACCTGCACCAGACCTAGCTGCTGCTCCGCACCGCCGACGGATTGATCTGCGTTGACCGTGAATCAGCTTATCTTAACCACTATCAAATTGCACGACACGGTGGGTTAAGAAAAAAAAAAGCAAAATCTGAAGGTAGAAGGCTGAGACGCTGAGTAGCAGAGGCGTGGGCATTAGTTGCAATACCTGGCCGGCGTCTACACCCGCCTCTTCCTCTCCCAGTCCAAAAGGAAGACATCACAGGACTTCTGTACAATTGATCAGACCCTGATAAAACTGGGCTTTGCTATCTGAAGGACGCTACAGGGCGCCACACCTGTTCCCAACGGGAAAGGAACTGCAGTCTGAGAGACATGAAAAGCGGCACCACCACCGCCATGTCGACAATTCTACAGGGCACCAGACCAGTTCACACCGGGAACGAAACCACAGCCGCAGAGAGCCTAGATAGCTGGCAGATGCGCCGAAGACCAGCGGCCATGCCGGGGGACCAGATCACACGCCGAGATTGCCTCTTTTCTATTCTAGCCGCCGCACCGTATTGTTGCCAAGGGAAAGATCGGTCCTTTATTTAGGGAAGAGAGAGAGAGAGATGGAAAGGGAGAGATATATATGTATATGTGGGGAAAGACGGTTGAGTTTTTTACTGAGACGATCGGGCTTCTTTGTTCTAGCATGAATCGACCATTGGGTTCTGTCCGTCATTTAAGTACGGGAATAGAGCGACAACGCCACATGTTTAAACGTTAATGCAAATTGGTTAAAAAGGAAGAATAATTGCTGATGTGGCAGATTGATGAGGTGGACTACTTGCATGTTAAGAGAATGCCTTGTAGTGGGGAGCAACTTCTTAAGAATGGTAGATACAATTTAAACTGCACCCTACTCGAACCGCTATAGCCACGCTATTAAAACAGTGGTTTCGTTTGCTGATTCTCACAGAAATCGATTGTATTGAATTTCTAACACTTACTCTAGTAGGAAGTCTGGGATCTCATATCCAGAATGCAGACATTTGATAATTGGTGAGATATCGTGACATGAGGTACGACCGACCGGGCTGGAGTGGCACCGCCATGAGCTCGCCGCTCTTGCCATACTTGGCGCGGAACATGGTCACGCGGAGCACCCAGCTGTCGCCGTCACCTATGGAGCCGCGGTAGCCATCGACACCCTGGCGCAGCGTGAGCTCGACGAGGCAGAACGTGCCGCCGGCACCACCGCCGGTGCACCTCATGGGGACGAGCACGCGGTGATACATGGACTTGAGCGGAGCCTCGATGAACGTCAACTTCTCCTCGGCCACCTTCCAGGCCGGCGTGCAGCCGTTCCCGGTGAGGGCTGGGACGTCACAGGAGCAGAGATGCGGGTGGCAGCTGTAGTCCTCCTTGTGGTCGACCGTGCGGATGCCGACCCATGCGTCGAGGTCGCCGTCGTAGTGGGCAAGGCCCTTGAACGGAAGGCACCAGTCGGCGTGGCACGTCCACGCGCCGCTCTCCGTGTCCAGGGAGAAGGTGCCCAGCTCCTTGCCGTAGCCGGTTTTCACGGACACGAAGATGGTGCGCCCGTCTGGATGCAGTGCGCGCGCCGAGACATAGTATGGTTCGGGGCCGTCTGGCGGCGGCGGACCGCTCTTCCAGGTCCACCGCTGCTGCGGCCTCATAGAGATAGAGTTGGGCACGTCCTCCTCGTCGCCGGATTGGTAGGTACCGCATTCGCTCCGGCAGAGGTAGTGCAGGCCGCCGTTGCTGCACGGATTGAATTTGAAGGCGTACAGCTTGCCATCGGCGGGCACGGCGTCGTAGGGGCCGAAGAGATCTAGCGGCAGAGATTGGTGGGTGTCTAGCGACGCCGTCTCCGTGTCGTAGACGAGGGTGAGGCCGCGGTCGACATGACTCGTGACGACGATGTTGGTGCCCAAGGCATGGAAGCGCGGCCGCGAACCCACCATGAGGAAGCTGAGGCGGAGGGCCCGCTCCGGGAGGCGCTGCGGCTCCGTCTCCATGGACGCGTGGCCGCCGAGCAGGTCGTCCAAGCTGAGCTTGTGCAGGGAGAAGCCATTCTTCCAGTCATCCGTCGCCACGTAGAGATGCTGCGGCCTCTGCACTATCTGGTTGCCACCGAAGCACGAGCACAATTGCGGCCGGTTCGCCGACCATGCTCCGTCTGCCACCGGCCCACCGGCCGAGGCGTACGCACGTGAAAGGGAAAGGATCCGGCTTGAGAATCCTTCGGGCGGATGCAGGACGGAGCCTCCATGTGCAGATGCGTGGCGCCGGAGACGGGAGAGAAGCGGCGGCACCGATCTAGACGATAGCCGCATTGTGTACGTGGCATAGCGAGAGGTGACCTTTTTTAGGGTAGCGAGAGGTGACCTAGGCTCGTTTCGATTTAACGAGTTAAATCATGGCCCAAATAGCGTGTCAGTGCAAATTATGGCCCAACTATGCAACTTTAATATGGGGCGCGCGCTGCGTAGAAACAGTAACCCCGAAGAAAACGGGCCAATAGCTCCTGTGCGACGTTTTTGTGGTGAATTGGCAAGTGTGCGACGTTGTTCGAGCGAATGGATGTGGTGCGACGCATTTGAGCAGGTAAATAGCCCACGCACGACATGGCTGTTAAATGTGGTTAAATTGGTCGTCAACCAAGCCCGCCCGTTTATGTTAGGACATGTGGGTCCAACTTAATTGTTTCTCAAAACAGCTGACCGTGCCCTGCCGCCCGACCGTGCCGGGCCCGCCACTCTGCCCCCCTTCTTCTCTGGTAGCGGCGGATCTTGCGTTCTCGGTGACGGCGGCGGAGCCCTCGTTCTCAACGGCGGCGGAGCCTTCGTCCTCAGAAAATGGTGAGTGAGTTTAAACCCTAGTCGCCTTCCCGTTCCTCTCTCGGGCCCGTAGATCTTAGCTAGTTTCCTCTGTTTTCGCTTGCGGAATCGATAGGTTGTGAGGGGAGCCCGTGGGCATACTGAGATGGAGCCACCAGATTCAACTTCGAATAGGTAATGCGCCTCTCTCCGATCCAATTTTGCCTGCAATTAGGGGGTGGCCTCGTCTGCTCTTTCTCACAAGCTCACACTGTCCGCCACTGACAGAGGGGATGCTGCCGCTCGGACCTTTGAATTGACAGTCTATTTCTTTCCATCAAAGGCAAAATTAGTTGATGGTAGCATACAGAACATTGAGAGAGACACAATTGTTAAATGGGATGTTGAGTTTACAGAGATTGATCCACAAGTTCTACAGAACATGGGAGAGACGGCAGTGAAGAAATTGGTGGAAAAAATTAGGGAGAATATTGTTTGGGGTCCAGAGCAAGAAGTATCACTGTTGCTGTTTGATGATTGGAAAGGAGAGTATGTTAGAATAGAAGATGGTGAACAGATTGTTGAAGAAATCGATCGGCAAAACGGCTGGACAAGCAAACGGGCTAATTTTTTTGCTGAGCTCGTTGATCTGAACATTTTTTCGAAGGTTGGATATGTGCCATCACAATTGGCTGCGCAGATGGTAGATGATGATTGGGCTACACAGAGGCCATTGATTCCCATGTGTACTGAACTTACAGTAATAGCCGAAGAGGGACATGTGGCTGGAACTGAAACTGAAACTGCAACAACTGTTGATTGGAATGTAGTTGAATTAGATGAGCCTACTGATTTGGTCATTGCACCAATGCCTGACATTGAGATGGCCAAACTTTTTGGCATTCCAGTTGATGACAGAGATAAGCAGGAGAGGGGCGAATCTAGTTTGCCTGCTAATGCTGATGAAGAAGTAGATGGACAGTTGATGGAACAAGCTGCAGATGAAGTAGATGATGCACATGATGATGAGCTGGTGCATGTGTATGACAAAGAAAACCCTGTCATTGAAGTAGGCAAGTTGTTCCCAAGCATGAAGGAGTTTAGGATGTGTTTCAAGACTTATGCAGTGAAACATGAGTTTGATGCCAAGACAGTTTGGACTGATAGAAAGAAGTTTTATGCGAGGTGCAGAGGATTTGATGGTAGTGTGAAGCCTTGCAAGTGGTACATATCTGCTAGACTGCAACCTGATGGAAGTACTGTCAGGGTTAACCAAATCCCCAATCAACATACTTGTATTACAAGTTCACAGACAAGATCAACCATGACATCACAACTTTGGGTTGCAGAAAAGATCACCCCAATTTTAGCCAAAACACCAAACACTACTGCCAAGAAACTCAAAGTAGACTTGGAAAAGATGTACCCCATTAAACTGAAATATACCACAGTGTGGAAGGCAAAACAAAGGGCAATGAAAAATTTATATGGTGATTGGGCAAATACATTTAGGATGCTTTACAACTTCAAAGCAGAGGTGGAAAAGAGGTCACCTGGCAGTGTTGTGGAGATAGATACAGAGGTATCACCCTCAGGTGAAGTCAAGTTCTCCAAGTTTTTTATGGCCTTGAAGCCTTGCATCAATGGGTTCAAAGCAGGGTGCCGTCCATATTTGAGCATAGACTCATCATTTTTGACAGGCAAGTGGAATGGTCAGTTGGCAGCATGCAATGCTCTAGATGGACACAATTGGATGTTTCCTATTGCTGTTGGCTTGTTTCAGTCAGAAACAAAGGCTTCATGGACATGGTTCATGATCCAGTTGAAAAGATGCCTAGGGCCAGTGTCACCTTTGGCTATACACACAGATGCATGTAAAGGGCTTGAAAATTCAGTGAAAAATGTTTTCCCACATGCTGAGCAGAGGGAGTGCTTCGGTCATTTGTGGATGAATTTGATCAAAAAATTTAGAGGAGAAGAATTTGGGCGCATGTGGCCAGCAGCAAGATCTTACACTAGACAGACACACAAATATCATCTTGATAAGATAATGGCAGCATGTGATGAGTTTGGTCCATGGCTGAACACCTACCATTCTTTGTTATGGTACAGGTCAGGATTCAACACTGCCATCAAGTGTGCCCACATCAACAACAATTTGGCAGAGAGTTTCAACAACAAGGTGAAGGAGTTAAAAGATTTGCTTGTGCATGACATGGTTGACCAAATCAGGATCATGCTCATGCATTTTTGGGAATTGAGAAGAAGGATAGGTGATTGTGCGCAAGGTGATAAGCTTCCAGCAGTGGTACAACAGGTGGTCAATAAGAGCAGAAATCTTTCACATTTGTTTGTTGAAAAATCTTCACCTTGGGGTGTTGAAGTTAGAGATAACAAAACTGGAAGGAGACATGTTGTTAACACTGAATTGCATGATTGCACTTGCCTCGAGTGGCAACACACCGGTAAACCATGTGAGCATGCCATTCTCTTCTTAGCATCCCAACCAAGATAAACATGCACCCATATTTGCATGAATATTATTCGGTAGCAAGATTCAAAGCTGCATATGCTACTCCAATCCAGCACTTACAGATCAGTCTCAGTGGCCTGAAGTGGACATTGAATTTTCCATGTGTCCTCCCTTGACGAAAAGAAAGGCTGGCAGGCCTAAACAGAGTAGATTCAAGGCATGGTTTGAGAAAGGTGGGAGTAGTAAGAAGGGAAAGAAAGATGGAAAGCCAAAAAGGGCCCAAAAAGGTAACAAAAATAGATGCAAGTTGTGCCAGGAACTTGGGCACAGAGTGGGATCTGTCAAATGCCGTTACACTCCTGATAAGCCAAAGTATGTTCTTGTTTATTTGTCTGTGTTTTTATTTGGTTCTTTTTTCAAATTGCTATATCTATAACATTTTCCCAATGGCCAGGAGGAAGTGAGCAAGTCAGCTCCTTGTTGTTGAACAGTGTTGGCCAACAAAAAAAGCAAGAGTCGATGGCGGTAGAAAGAAGAGAAGTGTGCCTGAGCCTGAGCAGACTGAAGAAAATCCTGCTGCAGTCAACATTCAGACTGAAGAAACTGATGTGGAGGTGCACACCGAAGAAACTGAAATTGCAGCCAACATTCAGACTGAAGAAACTGCTCTCGAGGTTGAAATTGAACCTGAGCTTGTCGAGGTTCAGACTGAAGAAACCCATGTTGAGGTACACACCGAAGAAAATGAAACTGTTGTCAACATTGAAACTGATCATGAGGGTGTTGGCGAGGTGTTGAAAAGACCGGTGAAGAAAACCAAGATGATCAGTGAACTTGTGTGTGTAGTAGAACCAAAAACAAGAAATGCTAAGGTGAAGAAGGGCACGCGACGTGGTAGGAAGAGGTAGAACAGAGAACAATTTGAAAATTTGGGGCATGTAATAATATTTGTAACTTGATGCGTACTGGTAGTCACTATGTATCCCCGTATTTCTATTCGAACTTGTTTGTTGGTACCTTGTCTAAACCAGTCAAATAAAATTCAAATTTGGTCTCAAATTTGAATTAGGGATGGGGTATTGATGTTTTAATGCTATCTAAAGTACCTCAACTAAAATTATGTTTGCTTGCTGATCATTCCGAGCCCTTTTGGTAAGTTGAACTCATAGTCATGAAAAGTGTGTCTCAAATAACCTCCAAAGGTGGGTAAACGGCCTCCTATTTAATCAAGTTTTTTTGGCACCTTGTCTAAACCAGCCAAATAATTTTTCTACACATCTATTGTACCTTTATTGTGTAAATCTAAAGTCTCACTATTTATTGAATTAATTTTCTATTATTTTCTTTTTTTTTGAGAAAACTAGGTTTAATAGAAAATTATATATAAAACAAGTTTAATGAGAAAAGTAAGTTAAGATCTTTCTTACTCAGTCCAAAATGAAGTTTTGGTGAGGTTTTCACACTTTTCATTTTGAAAACCCCACCTACTCTCTCGGGTGCCCACTACTCTCTCCCTTGAACTCCATACTACATTGTTCGAGGAATGACAATTTTGTGAAGGATTTTTCGTAAAAATGTAAGTAAACCATATTTATATTTTTTTTCTCGTTAGTACACAACATAATAAGACTATGTGCGCAAGTTTTATATTTTTTTTGATTTTTTTTCAATTAGTTATGCTCAACCCTAATCAGCCAAAACCCCTCAAAACCCCTCAAAACCCCGCACACTACCGGGCCGTCGATCACAGCGTGGGCCAGTTGAGATCAGCGCTAGGGTTAGCTACAGTGTGCATCGATCCGCATGAGACGCGCTGATTGGTTGAATCGGTGGGGTTTGGATCAGCCTCTCGTTGGGGCATCAGGACCGTTCTTTTGAATCCAACGGCAAGAGTTGACACGGTGCATGGACCAAGCTTCACGCAGTGCCCTTTCCATCATTGCATGCGTGTTCGAGCCTGCCCGCCCACCCGCGGCATGCATGCCCACCCACAGAGCTACGCCCATGCGTTGCATGCATGCCCCTCGACGTAGCCCTGCTCTGCCACCCCTATCAACGCAGTAAGCTGTCGCATGCCTACTATTAGAACCAATGCATCGTCGCATCAAAGCATGCACTCGCCACTATGCAGCAGCCCGATGAAGACAACCAAAAGCCAACGCTGCATGGCGGTTGTACATGGCGTGCTCCTCTTTGAGGACGCAATCGCATGGGGTATCGAGATGTGGGTATCGATGCGTTCAAACGGCGTCTGCCCGCTACAAGATGGGCAAATGAAGGCGTCCATTATTGTCGTGCAAATTAATGGGCTAGGGCATGAATGCACGGGCGGCACACATAAAGAACCGGGCAAGCGTGTCCCTTGACCCACGACGCACAGACGCTGCGCGTGAGCCGTCCCCTTGACCCGCGACCGTGGCATGAAGGATTGCAGTCCGCTTCCCACGCCCCACCAAACGCCGCCACCCCATCATGTACACACTTTCATGGGCGCCACGCCCCACCAAACGCCACCCGCCCATTAATTCTACGGGTGAAACCACATCGCACTTGGGCTATTTAAGCGGGCACTATCGCCTTCCTCTCCTCCTCATCCACACCCCATCCGCCTCCTCGCCCTCCTTCTTCCTTCTTCTCCAGCAAACCCGACCGAGCCCTCGAGCCACCCCGCCACCATGCAGTACACCGGCCCCACCTACAGCTTCCCCCCAACCGTGCCGGAAAGGCTCTACCCGGACGGAGTGTATGTAGAGAGAACCCTTAGGGTTTGGGCGATCTCGAGGTGGAGGGGCGCAAGGGAGTTAACGGAGTTCTTCCTTGGTGCCGGCTTCCGCCACCTCCCCCGTGGCTCTCCTCGGATGTACCATCTTGAGGAGGTCAACCACAACGGCATTGTGGTTGGGCTCCTCGCCACGTTCACCAACCCTTTCGATGCTTTCCATCTCCTCGGGCGAGCGTATTGGGTTGGTTGTGAGTTCATAGCTTTCACAACCTACAATATCTACACCGACTTCAACGGCATCTTCCCCAACAACGGCGTTATGCACACGCTCCCGTACCCCATCAACAACGGGGGGGAGGAGTGAAGGGCGACGCCCGGAGGAGCGAGGTGGCCCCGGAGGAGGAGGAGAAGAAGAACCCGAAGAACCCGCGTTTGGTGCCCCCCTATCTATCTAGCGAGATCTATCGTATTAGTTTTTTTAAGTTGTAACCTTATGCTACTATTATTAAGTTTTATTAGTACTTTATAAGTTGTAAGGCTATCATGGAGTTGTAAGGCTATCGTGGAACTATGGGTTGCTATCTTTATGCTTCTATATAATCGTTATGCTACTATATATATTGTGTGTTTCGTGCTATTATTTGTGGATTGCTATGGGTTGTTTTTCTTATTATTCGTGTATTGCTATGGGTTGCCACGGGCCCGGGTTTCTACACCCCAATCACCACACGGGTGCCCTCACCACACACACCATCTTCAAAATATTGGCCAAACCAATAACCATGGACATGCAACTAGGAGCCCCATGCAAACCCACTATGGACATGGGTGCAACTAGGAAATGCAAACTAATTTACTTAGGGCACTTCATGCAAGCATGCAACTCATTTAGTTCATGGAACCGTACACATGCATTAGTTTTAGTGCATCAAAAAAATATCCATCACAAAATTTAGTGCAAGAAAAGGGCCCGCAAGAAAAAGGCCAAAGTAAAAACAAGTAACATTTTATTTGCCGAAGTTAGAGGTGGGCTGGTGCCCTTACGCGGGTGGGCTGGTCTCCATTTGGGCATGGTTATTTCTCAAGGCCCATTTTCTCACGGCCCAACATCTATTGGGCAGCCCATTTTTTTACTAGAAACTGAATTTGGGTGTGTACTCTGTTAACTGAAGAACAAAAACAGAGAAAACAGAGCATGAACACTGAATAGGGCCCCTGAGAATATCATTACAATAATTCAAGCAAGTTTTGCTTCACACAAATTCAAATTCATCTAACAAATGATCCTCGCCATCTGGGCACCCTCAAACTAGTGACTAACTAACTGAAACTCTAACAAATTCTAGCGATTGATGAACATCAAGTAAAATAAACCCATAGCAATGACACAACCATAAAATGCTCCAGCCATCATATTTGCTTGCTGCTTCAAATCAATCGATGCTTTAGTTGCTTGCTGATTTTCTTCAATTCACACTTCAGTTTCTGACTGTGCATCATCGGATCGGCTCTATCCGCCATATTGGGGGCTTGTTCCACGGCAAGCCGCCCCCCAAAATTGAGCTCTTGGGTTGGGGTTGATCCCTCCAATTTCAACCTTTCAACATAGTCATCGAGCCACTCAAAATGCCCACATTTCTTCAGAACCTGAAAAACAGGGGGCCGGCGGCGCATGAATCCTAGATCCACCACCCAGATCCACCGCCCTAATGAAAAAAAGAAAGAAATCGGGAGAAATTAGACCATAGGATTGGTCAAGAACACAGATCTAACCTGCCCCGGCTGTGGCTTGCTCAAACATTTCACAAACTCGCGCCCACGGTTGCCATTTTCTTCCCTCACACAAGTCAAACGCTTCAGAGGCTCCATGCGCGGGGAATCGGGGCATCTTGTCAACAGCAGTGGACCGTACTGCGTCCATGATTGGCGGGTGGCCGAAGTCGAGCTAGAGGACATCACTCGCCGGCGGCGCGCTTCGTTGCTGGAGCAGAGGAAGAAGAAGGTGGGAAAGGAAAGGGGCAGGGCAAGCAATGGAGGGGGCGGGCTGGCTCGGGCTCGTGGCTGGCTCGGGTCGGGGCACGCTGATGAGCATGGGCATGCTTGTGTGGATAAGTTGTGGGTCCCACCCGCATGCGAGTAACTGGTGGGTCCCGCGTGTCATAACTCAAATCGCTAACCCCTCGTGTTTTTCATTTCACGGGTAAACAGAGCCATGTCGCATTGGAGCTATTGTTGGCTTCAAAGACGTCGCATCACAGCCATTCATTCGAACTACATCGCACTCCTTCCAATTCGCATAAAAAACGTCGCACAGGAGCTATTGGCCCGAAGAAAACAGGAAAATAAACAGCAGAAAAAATAAAAAAAAATAAAAAGCCAAAATCGCTATTTTTTTTTGAGCATCAGTACAGACACAAGCGCTCATATACACGCACATACACTCACCCCTATGAACGCACACACGCACACCCTACCCCTATGAGCACCTCCGAAAGACTGAGCCGGCATGTCATCTTGAGATTTACGAAGTCACCGCAGGCGCCTCGTCGTCGACGGGAACGTCTCCTCCCACTGAAAGCGCATCGCCGAAAATCCTGAAATAATTCCAAGAATAATGCGAGCACCAGGATTTGAACCCTGATGGGTTGGGGATACCACTGTCCACCTAACCATCTCAACCACAGGTTGATTCGCTCCAAAATCGCTAATTAGGGGTACCTCACTCCCACCTTTATAGGTTAGAGCAAGTACAATAGCAGGCTTATACACGTACAGTATATATAAGTGCTTGTGTCTGTAATGTAATGTGTTGAACAAATCAAAAAGGAGTATTTATCTCTTTTCCAGTCACATCCATGCATGTGCATATTTAGTTTTGTTCCCAAATTTTTGGAAAGAATTTTGTAAGTTCTGAAAGAAGAAGATGAGTCCAGCCAGGAGACGGGGCTCCGTTCCCACTCCGGACTGAGCTCTGGTACGATTCGCCTCGGTCCTATATATGTTGATCGATGGAGGAGTTTTCCTCACGGTATTGGGACTGTACGTACTTGTGCGATGGGGTTTCCGCTGCAGCTCAAGCCGGAGGAGAAGGAGAAGGAGGTTGCACTGCCGAAGAAAATGAAGCCAAAGGACGACCACGAGCAGGTGGCGGCAGTGGGCGTGGTGGTGCTCCGGTAGGGCATCGACACAACGACGGACTTGAAGGAGTACCCGTCGGAGGACTACGACTCGGACGATGTCCCGGAGGCGTGCTATGCGAAGTTCAAGGCATGGTTTGAGCGCCGTGTCCAGGACAACAGAGCTCGCTACCCTAGCTTGGTGGGCTTACCTCGAATTGTGGGCAGGATCCGGTGTGACAACTGATTCGGCTGAAGGAGGAAGCTCCACATGTTGAAAATCTCACTGGTCCCAATCCTCCAGATATACCCCAACTTAAATATTTCAAGACCTTTCATAATGATTTGCCACGTAAACGGAGCACCACTCTTCAGGGTAGCTTGTAATAAACTTTCATTGTGAAAATATTTAGCTTTCAATACTGTTGCACAAAGGGAATCTGGGTTAGTGATCAACCATCAAACTTGCTTTGAGAGCATGGCAAGGTTAAAAGAATAGAGGTCTCTGAACCCCATACCCCCCCCCCCCCCGCCCTTGATTTTTTGGGTAGCAAAGCTTCCACCATGTATACCAATGCATTCTTTTGTGTTCCTCATCATCGCCCCACCAAAATTGTGCTATCAAATCGGTTATCTCATTGCGTAGGCCATTGGGTAGGCGGAAAACATGCATTGCAAAGACTGGGATAGCCTGGGCTCCATATTTAAGTAATATTCTTTTCCCCCGGTAGATAACTATTTCTCCATCCATCCCTTCAATTTTTCTTTTATTATGTCATAAAAATGCCTGAAGCAGTCACTCCTATCCGCACCCATCATAGCTGGTAGCCCAAGACACTTATCTGATAATGCCTCGGTATCAATGTGTAACTTCTAGCAGATTTCAGCCCTAGAAGTCGTAGGTGTATTAGGATTGAAAAATATACTAGATTTAGCTAAACTCACCAATTGTTCCGACCTTTCACAATAGGCATCTAGAAATTTCTATAAGGAAGCTGCTTTTAAAACATCTGCTTTCATGAGAATCAGAGAATCATCAGCGAATAAAGGGTGTGATACTGATGGTGCATTTCTGCACACTCTGATTTCCTATATGCCACCAGCTTCTTCTTCAAACTGCAATAAACTAGAAAGCCCTTCTGCACAAAGGAGAAAAAGGTAATGGGAGAGTGGATCCCCCTGCCTAATACCCCATACTCGGGGTGAAAACATCCGTCTCTTGAGAGTTAAACCTTACTAATAGATCCAACACAAGCCATTATCATTTCAATCTATTGTTCATGAAAACCCAACTTCACCATCATATCATGTAAAAAAGACCATTCCACCCTGTCATATGCCTTGTGCATGTCCAATTTAACCGCACATAGTCCAGTCTGACCAGCTCTCTTGTTCTTTATTTTATGCACACATTCATAAGCTATAAGGATATTATCCATGATCATCCTTCTAGGAACAAATGCACTTTGGGTAGGGGAGATAACCTCAGGCAATATATTTTTCAACCGAAGTGCAAGCATTTTAGAGATGACTTTATAAAGAACATTACACAAGCTTATGGGACGGAATTGAGTTACCAGTTCTAGACTGTCAATCTTGGGTATCATGACAATAGTTGTGTCATTCCATTCATTTGGGATTTGTCTTGAATTAATGGCAAATAGCACCTCATGAGTGATCTCATCTCCTAGGATATGCCAATATTTCTTAAAAAATATTGCATGTAGTCCATCAGGCCCGGAGCCTTTATATCTCCAATTCTAAACACTACTCTTTTAACATCATCCGCTGAGAATGGTGCCATCAAGAAATCATTCATCTGCTTAGTTACATACGTTGTACCTTTTGTAATAGATTTGGATTTGTAAGCTGCACCACGGAACTAAACAGGTGACTAAAATAATTCTGAATGTGAGTGTTTAATTTCGGCATACCTCTAAGCCAATTCCCTCCTTCATCTTTCAGTTTTTTGATGTAGTTCCTTTTCCTCCTTGCAGAGGCGAAGTCCTGGAAAACTATGTTACGGTCGCCGCTCGTAAGCCAAGTCGCCCGCGACCACTGCCTTGTTTGAATCCTCCAACTCTAGCAAGTACTCAATCAATTCAGCCAGTTCCCTTATCTTTATGTCACTCGTCATTCATAGGACCAGCCATGACTCTCAAGATCACGTTGGGCCTTGCGCAACCTCTTTCTCGGTTTCTTAAGGACACGCTGGTCCCAATCGTGGAACATTGCATGCATTTTATGGAGCTTCTCATAAATACTTGTAGCAGTAGGATCAGCACCTACATTTGTCCAAGCATCAAGAACAGTACCATTAAAGCTTTTCTTCCCGCAACCATCTTGTCTCGAAACGCTTGACCTGTACATTATTTCCTCCCACCTGATTATGAGCAAAACAGTCTGTATCCACACATAGGAGCCAGTGATCAGAGTGATTATATTCCAAATTTTGTAAGGCTGCATCAGGGAACAAAGCGGACGAGCCATCATTGGATAGTCCCCTGTCTAGTCTTTCATGTATTCTGCCTCTATGCCATGTGAAGGGATCACCAATATGCCCCATATCATGCAATTCACAGTCATCTATTGCCTCTTCAAAAGCCTGCATGTACTGGATTGGTCTTTGATTTCCGCCCTCTTTCTCATGTAGATATTGCATCTCATTCAAATCATCGATCAGCAGCCACGGTAAGTTGTTGCTATGATGCAACTGTCGCATACAACTCCACGTCATATGTTTATTTTCCCATCTAAACTCACCGTACATCCCCGTGAAGCGCCAACTCACGTTAGTACCTCCTTCAATTCTTACATCAATGTCAGGGTGGACGACACAAGCGGTCTTCCGGACCGGCTCGTGGCCCACTCTGTCCGGGCAGGCTCAGTCCTTGCCCGGTAAAAAACCCAGCCGGTCTAGTCCCTGAAAAAGGGACCAAAAAAACTTCTGTCTGTTCTGGTTAAAGCTTGGTCCGACCGAGCGGACCGAAGAACATATACCTGGGCAGCCGGCGGCATGGCGGGGGCATGGCGAGGGCGTGGCGGGGGCGTGGCAAGGGCATGGTGGGCTCGTGGCGGGAGCTGCGACTGCGGCCGGCGCTCGTCCGTTGGTCAGCGCCGCCATCGCTCATCCGCGCAGCCACTGGCCTCCCTAACGCCGGCAAGCATGTCTGTACAGGTAGGAATCAAAGCGGGAGGCCCTATACACCGCCGCATCCGTTATTGTTCCCTTCGTCTCTGTACACCGGCCGTCGTGCCAATTATTCGTCGCCGTCATGCCCCAGCCTCCCTCCTTGGTTCCTAAGCTCCCTCTGGTCCTCCCAAAGCCGCCGGACACCTCTACGACGAGTCGCGATTCCTCCAGCACCCTCCCCGTGTCGCCATGCTCCGGCGCATGCTCTGCAGGGGCCACCAGCCAGTCCGCTCAGTCCGGCTCGGATTACGTTGCAGCCGGTCCGGTCCCCGAAAACAGGACCACGACAATGCTCGGTCCGGTCCGGTCCGGACCGCCGACAGCCGGTCCAAACGACGGCTCGGTCGGGACCAGACCGGCCCGTACCGTGTCTACTCTGACATCAATGAAAATCGGGTCTAATGGTAATCTATGAACTTTAACATTATTTTTCCATAACAGCAGTAAACCTTCTCTCCCTCCGTCACTGGGACAAACAAACTTCTGGTCCATCTTGAGCCTTCGACGTAGACACTCAGCCGGATAACTGTGAAGGTGGGTCTTGGACAGAAACATCACCTCGAGGTCACATCTTCGTTGGACATCCAGCAAAGCACGCACTGTCGGGGCGTTCCCAAGCCCTCGGCAATTCCAACTTAATATCCTCATTATGTCCAGTTCCTCCGAACAAATCAGACAAACTGTTCAAAAAAAAACTGCCGCAATCGCAATGATGCAGAGGGAGAAATAGTAGTTGATGAATCAAGAAACATAAACCGATCACAGCACCTTGAAGTGGAGCTATGCCGGGACAAAAAACCAGCACCGCGGAGCAGCGAGCGCTGGGACGTGAAACGGGGCAGCCGTCGAATCCTTTGAAACAGCCACGAGCAACGCATTACCTGCGCGACTTGGCGGTAGCTGGGAGCAACGCATCAGCCGGGAGCAACGCATCACACGTCTTCTTCTCTCATCAGATCATCAAAGTAATTGCATGAAGATGCCCACGACCTGTGGCAGCGCAAACACAGGATCAGCGGCCGCCGCCGCCGGCGGCCGTCAAAACCTAGATCAGACGACAACTCCTATTATCTTGGATCCATACTTAGAGCATCTCCAGCCGTTGGCCCCTAGGGGGCGCGTAAAATCGCCGTCTGGGGGCGAGCCGGCGCAAAAAAAAGTCTGGGGGCGAGTTGGTTCCCACTCGTCGCCCCCTCGTTTATGATAACGTCGGCGCTGCGAGTGCGCCGGCCGAGCGGCGTCTCCGCTGCGGGCTCGGCCTTGACACCGAGCAACTCCGGAGAGTCGGAGGAGTGGGAAAAAGAGCGTGAGGAGGAGTGCGAGGAGGAAGACAAGGAGGAACCGAACCTCCTGGGCATCCATTGCCCGGTGCGCCGGCGGTGGGCCGGGGCGGCCGCCGTGGGAGGGTATGCCAGTGGCGGTTCGTTGCCGCCCTCAAGGTACGACAGCACGCCGTCGAGCGTGCGGCCGGGGGCGCCCCACCACACGCGGTGCCCCTCGTTGTTCTTCACGCCGCCAACCACCGGCGCCCCGTTGGTGGACGCCAGCCTCTGCTCCTGGCGGCGCTCGTAGTACGCCGCCCACGCCGCGTGGTTGTCGGCGGCATACTGGGGAAGGGCGAGCTGCTTGTCGCTGAGGGAGGCGCGCACGCGGTCGATCTCGGCGGCGAATTATGCAGGGCACGCCTCGACGTCAGGCAACGGGGGAATGGGCACTCCCCCGTTGATGAGCCTCCACCACGTCGGCCCGGCGCTCATGTCCGGCGGCGCCGGGATGTTGGCCTCGAACAGGAGCCACGACTCCCACTCGTGGAGCGAGCGGCGGCCGAAGCCGGTGGCCGCCGCCGCGTCGCCGGGGAAATGCGCGGCCATCGGGTGTCAGAGTGAGGGAGAGGGAGGGAAGAAGTGTCGGCGGCGGTGCACGGGAGAGGGAGAGCTCAGCGGCTAGGGCTGGTGTGGCCAGAGGCGAGGGAGGCCACCGGCTTATATAACCGCGCCCGTGTGTACGCGTGACGGTAGGGGAGGCGTCGCCGCGCCGCCCGTAATGAGGAATCAATGGCAAGGCTGACCGGCGACGGCAGCACGGCAGCCTTGGCATTGATTCCCGTGGAAACCGAAGCGATGAGGGCGACGAAGCGGCCGTCTCGCTGACTCGGCGGGCCCGCAGCTGTTTCGCGCCAAAACACTCGCCCCGGCGCGCCGGGTTCGGCCTGGGTCCGCCGACGCTGATTTCGACCCAAGCCGGCGAAAAAGGGCTCCTGGGGTGCGACTGGACCGTTTTTACGGCGCCGGCCCGAAAAAAATCGCCTGGGAGGCCGTGTTGGGGCGCGCTGGAGATGCTCTTATTTGTTGGTAACAAGTTTACATAATTTTCGCCCATTATTTGTTTATTTGTTTCAATCCAAATTAGCCGTCAATTACCAACGACCAGTATATTTTGTGCCCTAAAATATCGGGTGCGTTGATTTCATTCTGTAGGATGTTTCCGTAAGTGTAGCTAGGCACGTATGTATACAATTACAATGTGGCTCATCCGATCTCTGCCGCCGCTTCGCTCCCATCTCCGGCGCCCTGCGTCTGCACGCGGCCGCTCCATCCTGCTGGGAGGATCATCGCCACCTGCATCATCCACCTCGGCTACCGACGTCGACGACAGGTTTAACCGGGACCCAGCGTGCAGCACATCGGCGGCCGCGGCCGGAGCATGGCCATTGTCAAACCCGCCGGACTTCTGCAACGGCTGCAGTTCCAGCCAGCTGCTTCAGCGGCAGAGGCATCTGTACCTGGCGCTGGATGACTGGGAGAATGGCGTCTCCCTGCACAAGCTCAGCTTGGACGACCTGCTCCGCGGCGACGCCGCCGACGGGGAGCTGCGGCGCCTCCCTGATCCCATCCTCCGCCTCGCGTTTGTGACGGTCGGTTCAGATCCAAGCTTCCATGCCCTAGGCAGCAACATTGTCGTCAGATCCGACTCGTATCGCCTCAGCGGCCTGACCCTCGTCTACAACACGGAGACGGCTGCGTTGGACATCTGCAACTCTCTTGACCCACATCTGCACTGTACGTACCACGCCACGGCCGCTGGCGACAAGCTGTTCACGTTTGATTTCGACAGCAGCAAAGGCCTATACCTTGGCCGGACCCCGTCTACTATCAATGGATGCCGCTACCCTGACGGCAACGAGGTGCCGCGGCGGTGGATCTGGGAGAGAATCCTGTGCCACCGCCGTTCACACGCTGCAGTGACGGCTACATCTCGGCGACTGCTCTGCATCCGGACGGCCGCACCATCTTCGTGTCTGTTAGGAGCGACTTTGCTCTAGGGTTGCACCTAGAGTCGGAGCAAGAGCGGGAGAGGAAGTTGCAGCTGGGTACCTTCTCGTTGGACACGGAGAGCGGCGAGTGGATGCGCCGTGGCGATTGGTGCATGCCGTTCAAGGGCCAGGCGCACTACGACGGTGAGCTAGGCGCATGGATTGGCACCAACACGGTCTATAACAAGGAGGACCAGAGCTACCACGAGCACCTCTTCTCCTGCGACGTCCCGGACCTCGGCAAGGGATCCACTCAGGCGCCGGCATGGAAAGTCGCCACTGAGAAGCTGACCTTCCTCAAGGCGTCGTTGAGCTCCACGGATCAGCCTGTGCTCGTCAGCACCGGCGGTGGCATGTTCTCCCTCATTGAGCGCACGATACGCGAGGGATTTGGCTTCACGCACTATAGGGGCGATGGTGACAAGTGGCAACTCCATGTGACCATGTTCCGTGTCAAGTATGGCAAGAATGGCGAGCTCCTGGTCGCGCCGGTCTTGCCTGGTCGGTCATATCTCATGTCCCGCTATCTCGCTAACTTTAAGGTGTCTGCATTTTGGATATGATCCCTATCGACTGTTTTGTCCTTAGCTTGGATTTCATTATTATGTTTTCGAGACCCCAACGAATTTCACGAATTTTTGATTATTTGAATTATTTTTTTGCAGATTCAAGCAACATTTGAACGAATATAAACACTAAAATGATGTTCCATCATACTGCTCGAGTCGAGAACCCACAACACCGCATTAGAGAAAAATTACTTGTCGTCGTCGAGGATGCGTCTTGCAGTTTGTCCATCTTGTGAACGAGACAACGACGGGGTGTATTGATGAAGATGTCGATTAAGACCATGTTGATGAGTAAATGGTGCCCTGTCCACCCGGGAAGCTGCCCTTGGGGGCGGCGGTGGTCATGGTGGGTGAGCGGGAGGAGGAAGATGAGCAAGAATGTGCATGAGTGATTGTCGGCAGCTCTTCAGGTCCACGACGTTGATGCCGGAGTCTCACCCTCAGACCTACAGTTACGGTAGGTAAATAACATTGTACGTAGGCGAACCTGCAGTGTACGGAAAAGCTATAAAGTATGCCGTCCAAATTTAGTTTTTCAGCAGAAAAATATTTACACGGAAATATTATTCAAGACATTCTTTTGATCTTTTTTTAGGGGTAAACCTAGTTCTTATTCATCAAAAGCCAATGTTTATGGTTCAGGTCATGAGGTTGGCCAAGCCAGACATGGCGCCCCTGACCTAGAGAAAGAGAACTTGGCTAGACTATGTACATCCGAATTGGAAGCAAGAATTTCGAAAGTAAAATTACATTGGAATAAAAATGCTTGAAGTCTAATCTCGCTAATGATAGCTCTGTAGTTGCCTCGGCTGCCATTGTTGATATCATCAATCACTTTCTTTGCGCCTGATGCAATGACAAAATTTTGGATGTGAAGATCTTCTTCTAGTGTAATTGCCTCCCGACATGCAATGGCCTCCAATGTAGGTGGATCATCAATTCTCACTAGGACAAGTGAAGAACTGCACAAGTATGCGCCAGTACCGTCCCTGCAGACCGCTGCTGCTGCTCCTCCCCTTCTCCTTCAGACGCCGGCGTCATCGTGTATTTTTGCAAAACCCGGTGGGGGCCCTTGGTCGCCTTTGCTGGGTCACGACCGCTGACCCCTGCCTTTGTGTTTGATGGTTTTTACTGATCGCTTCTAGCTCATCAATGAATCTGTTTATGAAGGAATGTGCTGTTTGCTTGCTTTGAAATATACCTTGCGTCTCGCCGCCCAAATCTCCCATAGAGTGACCGAAAGCTTCACAAACATATCATGGGATAATAACTAAATCGATGTAAAAATCCACTGCTTGGCACTAGGCTCGGTTGTGGCAATCAGTGTCTGGGCCGGCCGGATCATCGTCGACAAATGATCTTTATATGTTCTCAAATGTGCTGGAACTATCGAGGAATTGGCGACCCTGCGACAGTTCGTGAGCTCCGCGATCTCGTGGAGGCTAGTGCGCCATCGGTGCTGTGTATTGTTGAAACCCAACTGGCAAAGTACCGAATGGAAGGTTTGGCAAGTAGGTTAGGGTTTAGTAGTAGTTTTGGAGTAGGTAGTAGTGGAAGAAGTGGGGGTTTGTGCTTGTATTGGAAGAATAATATCAATCTTGAAATTAAAACCTTTTCTCAGTATCATATTGACTCGGTGATTGCTCAACCTGGAGAGGAACCATGGCGTTTATCATGTTTTTATGGTGCTGCCAACAGAAGCTTGAGATACAAAACATGGGATACGATGAAGATTCTGAGAGGTGAAAGCACGTTGCCTTGGGTGTGCATGGGGGACTTCAATGAGATTCTTCGGCCAGAGGAACAAATGGGACCAAATGAACGGGACAGTGCACAAATTGCAGGTTTTCGAGAAGCTGTTGATGTTTGCAACCTAGCTGATTTGGGGTATAAGGGGCTGGATTGGACCTTCGAAAAGAGAGTGGTGGGAGGTGATTTCTGTCGTGTTCGACTTGACAGAGCCCTAGCTACTGCAAGTTGGTCGGCTTTGTTTCCATTTGCCTCAGTTGAACATCTCACGGCGGCAAAGTCTGACCACAGCCCCATTGTCTTGTCAAATGTGTTGGAGGATAGCAGCATGAGATGCTCTTGAAGAAGCCTTTCCGTTATGAAAGTGCGTTGGGAAACCGATGACAGTTCGGTGAGGCTCGAACAAGCATGGGAGGCTGCACTCCCGGCAAATTCTGTTGGTGATCTGGCGCATAAGTTGAATAATGTTGCAGCAAGTTTAAAGCGGTGGAGTAGACAAACATTCGGATCAGTCAGGCAGGAGCTCAGAGACCTGCGGCAACAGCTAGCAGGGTTTCGAGCTGACCCGTTGAGGGTTGGACCGGATCCCGAGGAGAAGCGAGTGCAGGACAGGATTGTCGAGCTGTCGTTTCGAGAAGAGGTGATGATGAGGCAACGTGCACGTGTGCAATGGCTTTCAGAAGGAGACGCGAACACAAAGTATTTTCAGAAGAAGGCGAGTGCACGCAAAGCAAAAAACAAAATCAGTATCTTGGAAAGGGGGGATGGTACTACCTGTTCGGATCCACGGGAACTGGCGGATATGACAAGTGCCTTCTATGAGAGTCTGTACACCTCGGAGGGATCTATTGGCATTGAGGAGGTGTTGTCCCATATACCACGCAGGGTAGATGCAGCGATGAATGCCCGTCTGAATGCAAGTTACAGTAGAGAGGAGGTTAAAGAGGCATTATTTCAGATGTTTCCCACAAAGGCTCCTGGGCCAGATGGCTTTCCAGCGCATTTTTTTCAGCGGCACTAGGATCTTTGTGGTGATGAGGTGACAGGCATGGTAATAAGATTACTTGAAGGAGATGATTCACCGGAGGATATCAACAACACGTTCATCGTTTTGATTCCCAAGATTGCGATTCCAAAATTATTAGGACAATTTCGGCCGATAAGCCTTTGTAATGTGGTCTATAAGATCGCCTCCAAGGTTTTAGCAAATAGGCTGAAGATAATTCTCCCGGATGTGATCTCTGAAGAGCAGTCAGCTTTTGTACCTGGGCGCCTAATCACAGACAATTTTATCACAGCATATGAATGCCTCCATTATATGAAAACGAGAAGGGTGAAGGGCAACCGTTTCTGTGCACTGAAACTGGACATGATGAAGGCCTATGACAGGTTGGAGTGGGCGTATCTCAAAGCGGTGATGCTGAAGTTGGGTGTTAGTCCGAGGTTCACGGAAACCATCATGAGGTGTGTATCTTCGGTATCATTCTCAGTTCTTTTTAATGGTGGAATTTTGGATGCTTTCAGGCCATCACGAGGCTTGCGACAAGGGGACCCCATATCCCCTTATTTGTTCATGTTGGCGGCTGAAGGCCTTTCTTGCCTACTGAAAGCTCAAGAGGAAGGAGTTAGAGGAGTTTTTGTCGCGGCCACAGCGCCGACGGTCAATCACCTCCTTTTTGCGGATGACAGTTTGTTATTTTTTGAGGCAACGGCGGAGAGTGCAGCAAGAGTTAAAGAGTTACTCAAAAGATATTGTGATGCATCTGGCCAGCGCATAAACACAGACAAATCGTCCATCTATTTTAGCAAAGGGGTGCCAGATACACTGAGGAATGAGGTTAAAGGGGTGCTTGAGGTGAATAACGAGTCGTTAACGGAGAAATATCTTGGACTACCAACAGATGTTGGCAGCTCGAAGGAGGGATGCTTTCGGTACCTAAAAGATAGGATATGGAAGCAGGTTCAGGGATGGATGGAAAAGTGCTTGTCAGCAGGAGGGAAGGAAGTTCTGATTAAATCAGTGGCACAATCTATACCGACTTACACTACAAGAAATATGTCAACTTATGACCTTTTGTTAGTGACCCTGGAAGAATTGGTCATAAATTTATGACCATTTTAGACCAATTGGTCAAAAGCTGCACGGGGGCTCTAAACCCTAAACCATAACGACCATTTTGGTCGAAGGTCATAATTTCATTAGAGGAAATGGTCGTAAAGCTAGTAGCATTGTCCAACGCCTCATGCCTACCGATAACGACCAATATAAAATGGTCACTACACTTGAGTTTGAATGAATTGGGATGATTAGGCAGCCACCTCAAAGAACTCTCTTATGTGTCACTGTCTAGGTGTCATTTTTGCTTGAGTTTTAATATTCAACAGACAGACGGGGCACACACTGACAGGCGGGACCCATTTGACAGGTGGTGCCGAGCGCTTAATTCGCCCAAAAAAGATGCACGAGGCGGGACTCGAACCCACGACCTGGCGCTCGCTCGCTCGTTCGGTGCCGCTGGGCTAGAGGGGGATTGTTGCTAATGTATGGGTAGTTTTCTATATACTATACAAAACCAGGGCTCTCTCGTATCAGTGACAAGTGGGGCCTTCCGACCAGGTGGCGGCGGGTGGCATCGAACAGAGCAACACTTATCGTTTTTCTAGGTCTTCCGACCAGTGGTGGCGTGGCGGCGGGCGGCGAAGCAACCAGCAAGCGTCGCCGGATGAGGGCGGGCGGCGGCCGGCCGGCGGTCAAGCAACCAAGAGGGGCCGCCGCCTTGCCCACGACTCGCTGCAGGCGGGCGGCGGAAGCAACGCTGCTGCAGGGCGGGACGAGGCAGCGACCTCGCCCGCCGCCCACGCATGGGGGACTCGCCGCCGCCGAGCATGGGGAGTCGCCACCGCGCAAGCAGACCTCGCCCACGATGCACCCTCTCATTCCCCTCCTCTTCCCCTCTCCTCTCTGTTGATGTAGATTTGTTAGGAGAATCTTGAGTGATTTGATGTAGGTTTGTTGTAAGCTTGGAAAAATCTCTTGGAAATGTCATTGATGAATTTGGTAGAAATTGTGAAGAGAATTTCATTGATGAAATTATTAGGAGAATTGTTGTTGATGAAATTGTTAAGAATTCTTTTGGAATTTAGTCAATTGTTCTTGGTAAATTATGTTGTCGAGAATCAATAGAACAGAGCTCGAGTTGGTCTTTCCACAAACAGATCCAGGGTTGATGTAGATTTGATGTTACACCTCTGAAATTTCAGCCTCAGATTTGTGAAAGGACCTGAATATTGATGTAGATTAGATGTAAACTAGGAAAACTCTCATTGATGTAGATTTGATGCAATCTTGGAAATGGCATTCATGTAAATTGACAGTGGTGTTATTGTTGGTGGTTTAACCAAAATAGTTCTTAGTGGCAGCATATATTGTTATTGTTGGTTGTTTAACCACCTCTGTTTTTTGTGAACCATCATGTTTTAGTTAGCTTTTCTTTTCTCTCATGTGAAATCTGTATTTCCATTTGAACTACTTTTTATTGCTCCCATGTGAAATCTGTAAACCATGTGAACTGGACTAAAGTAGTGAGGAATTGGAAATAGCTGAATGTTGTGCTTAGGCAGTTAGCATATAAACTTGGGTGCCTACCTTATTTTCTGGAATTTTAGCTTCCATTACTTCCATCCATTTTCATTAATTAATGTTGATGCACTTAGATTGATTTGCTAAGTTGCAACAATTTGTTGTCTTTGGCAGATGGATAGAAGCTGGATTAGACGAGGAGTTAGAAAGTTTTCGAAAGAACATATGAAAGGAGTTGATGATTTCATGGCATTTATTCGGGCAAATTTTGCCAACGATGCTCACATCCTTTGCCCATGTTGTGAATGCCTCAACCGCCCAAGAATGGCTCAAGGAAGAGTGGAAGATCATCTCGCTTCTTAATGGGATGTCCAGCACATATGATAGATGGATATATCATGGAGAACCTTTAGATGCACAACCTCAACATTTTGAAGTCGATCAGAGGCCCCTCATATGATGGGTGGTGGTGATCTTGGCATTGATTTCATGGAAAAGGTTTTGCGAGATAATGCTGTTTTGGAGGAAGAGGATGGCCATGAAGATGATAGGATTCCTGACCTATTGAAGGATTTGTACGATGCTGAAGATCGTGCTGATGGACAGAAATCGTTGTTTGCTGAGGTGTTAGAGGAGGCGGCGCGCAGCTCATGAAGGGGGTAAATTTTCAAGATTTACCTTCACCGTGAAGTTACTCCACATCAAGTCTTTCTACCGGATTAGCAATGCCGCATTCAACGCAATACTCCATCTTTTGAGCTTGCAATTCCCTGATAGTTGTGTTCCCAGATCTTATGATGAAGCATTGAGCATAATCCGCAGGCTGGGGTTAGGTTATGTGTCAATACATGTGTGCCCAAATAATTGTGTCTTGTTTCGGAAGGATTTAGCAAAGCATGACAAGTGTCCAAAATGCAATGCATCTAGGTGGAAAGATGCTGATGGGAAGAAGTTAATACCGGAGAAGGTACTGAGGCACTTTCCCTTGATACCAAGGCTGCAGCGGATGTTCATCTCGAAGAAATCATCGCGTGAAGTACAGTGGCACAAGCTGAAGCGGCAACCTGTGGACAATGAGCCATCCTGCGGATGGAGAGGCATGGAAAGTGTTTGACAGTATACATTTAGATTTTGCTGCAGATCCAAGGAACATAAAACTTGGCATTGCCACAGATGGGTTTAATCCGTTTGGGAACATGAGCACGCCTTATAGCATGTGGCCGAGTTTTGTGGTGCCGTACAACCTGCCACCATGGGCATGCATGGATCAGTCCAACTTCATGATGTCATTGCTTATCCGGGTCCAGATTCTCCAGAAAGGATTTTGATGTCTTTATGGAGCCCTCGAGAAGAACTGCCCAGCTGGACTGGTGTACCTACATACGATGCCTTGAGTCCGGAAGAAAAGTTCAATCTACGTCTGCGATCATATGGTCCATCCATGATTTCCGGCTCTGCACACTCTGTCTGGGAGGATCACGGCGGGTTATCGAGCTTGTGTCCATTGTGACAAAGACCCTTGCTCAAAGAGAATAAGGAACAAGATCTGCTATATTGGCACCGCCGCTTTCTTCCCGAAACCATCATTGGCGAAGAAGCAAAGATTTTAATGGTGAGAATGAAACCCGTGACAAGCCAGCTGAATTCACTAAAGAAGAGCTGGAGCAACAACTTGAAAAGGTGAAAGATGTGAGACCGGAAAGTGGCGAAGAAAAGAAAGCGTGAGGAAGGTCAATGTTGGGACCGGAGGTCTTGTTTGTGGGACCTGCCATCTTGGGCTGATCTGAAATTAAGGCATAATCTCGATGTAATGCACATTGAGAAAAACATATCGAGAATCTGCTAGGGACGTTTCGAACATTGAAGGGAAGACAAAGGACACGGTTAGTTCTAGGCTTGATTTGGAGGACATGGGCATAAGAGAAGATTTGCATCTACAAAGACAATGAATATGAAGATTCATTTGAAATTCCACGAGCATGGTATACAATGAATAAAGAACAAAAGCTTGCATTCTGTGAATTCCTAAGAGCGGTGAAATTTCCAGATGGTTATCTTGCTAACCTAGCAAAGTGTGTTACTTCGATGGATTCAAGCTTTCAAGATCGAAAACCCATGATTGTCACATCCTCCTCCAAAGGATTTTACCGGCGGGCCTCCGAGGAATCATGGACAAGGATATATATGAAGCGGTTGTTGAGCTAGGAAATTTCTTTAGAGAACTGTGGCTGCAAAACCACGAAGTTAAGCATCTGGAAAGACTTGAAAAAGAAATCCCAATTATTCTTTGCAAGCTCGAGAAGATTTTCCCTCCAGCTTTCTTCACCGTGATGGTCCATTTGGCGGTGCACTTACCCAAAGAGGCAACGCTTAGAGGCCCTGTGCAATACGGTTGGATGTACCCAATCGAACGAAGGCTGCTTACTTGTAAGCGTTATGTGCGAAACACGGCAAGACCTGAAGGTTCTATTCTTTGAAGCATATGTCGTTGACGAGTGCTTGACTTTTGCTCTAGATACTTGGTGATGTGGAAACAAGATGGAACCGCCGCAGAAATAGAGAGCGATCGATTCGCAAAGTGGTGATGTCTCTGTTTTCAACCATGGTGTGAACTTTCTTGGAGCCTCACAATACTTGGAGGCTGGTGATGAGTATGACAGATGGTTTTGTTTGTGCTCAAGACAAGCTGCCGAGGTTCTACCATATATCGAGTATGTTATATCTTACGCACTCATTAAATAATTTTTTTTGCTTGGGTTGGCACCAGCCTAATGTTTTAATTCACATGTTTTGTTGGCATTGCAGAAATGCAAGGAAGAGTTAAACCAGGAAGAAAGCAATATCAATGTTGATAAAAGGGTTGCCAAGGTGTTTGCTAAGTGGTTTAAGAATCATGTGAGATCTTTAGCCACATGTTTTATGTTTTACGTGTTATTTACCCATTGTTAAATACCATTGTTTGCTAAATGGTTTATTTGTGCAGATTGGAAAGTTGCATGAGGAGAAGAAGGTCGTTGATGATCTATTTGCTTTGGCATGCTTACGGATAAGCGAGTGAGAGTGTATTCAGCATGCATTCTCGACGGTGTCCGTACCACACCGTTGACCGCGAGGAAAAAGGAAGACAGAATAGTGGAATCGCCACCGAGGGGTCACATGATGGTGAGATCATTGACTTCTATGGTCGGTTGAGAAGCATCGAGAGTTGCAAGACAACTCTAGTGGAGGCATCCATCGCTCGGTTGTCTTATTTATTTGATGGTGGTTTGAGCTTGGTAGCAAGAAGAGGAGAGACTCTTTTGTCAAATATGATGGCCACTTCAAAAGCATCAACACTGCAAGGTGCTGGTATAAGAGTGATCCTTTATTCTAACAACACAAGCAACAATGGTGTTTTATCGCGGACACTCTTTTGCACGGAAAATGGCGAGTTGTGCAAAACTTTCAAAGATGACACTTGTGGAGTGTGACTGAAACTGAAGTGGAAAAGGGCCCCGTGATGGTGGACTAACATACCAAGATGATGACTCTACGGAAGTTCCGTTGCAAGCTGATGATGACCCTATGGAAGTTCCGGTGCAAAGCAGAGTGCGAAGGGACCAGGAGCGTGTGATCGTTGGTGCTGCAACAGTTGAAGGCATCAAGAAAAGAAGAAAGGTGGTAGAGGATGGACACGAAAGCGAGGATGAGGAAAACCGGACTGATCATACTATGCTGCAATATTGTAGTGATGACGAGGAAAACAGGAGTGGGCATAGAGTTCCTTGTTTTCGTATCGACGACGATGAGTAGCGAATGGACATGAAGGTAAATTTGGTCTCCTTGGTGATCCTTCTAACTCTCTGTAGTGATCCTTCTTGTGCATATGCATGGTGATCTGATGTACTACAATTATCTCCGGTAGCAAAATGCTTGAAGATCCCGATGGCTGTAGTGGTGTGATCCTGTGACAAAATGGTGATGAAAATGCAAAACATTTGATTTCCTTGTGTAAGCATTTGATGTGATCCCGATGGTTGTAGTATTTTGTAAGCATTTTGGATGCAAAACACATTTTGGATGTGATCCCGATGGTTGTAGCAGATGATCTGATGTCTTGAAGGTGTGATGTGATGTTGTTTTGGTGAGCGAAGATGTTGTAGCAGATGCTGTTTTTGGTTGTGATACAGGCAGAATATGTTTAGTTCAAGTTTTTGGTTGTTTTTGTACTGAAGATGTTTAGTTCAAGTTTCAGAACTGAAGATGTTTTTTCGAACTGAAGATGTTTTGGTCAGAGCAACTGAATTTTGCATCATTTCACTATGAGCAAAAAAATAGGCGCGAGCGGGGACTCGAACCCACGACCGTGCGCTCGCTTCACTGTGTTTGTACCACTGGGCTAGGAAGAGGTTACTGATCATCTACTCTATGCCATCTCTTTTCTGTTAAACCAGGCAAGTATTTAACTCTGGCAAGTGCGCCACTCGACCCACTCGCTGACATGTGGACCAGTTTGCTACTCTGCCCAGAAAATACTTATTTCACTTATTTCGCGCGGCCAAAAAATATGCGCTTAATTTGCCCAAAAAATGTGCGCAAGCGGGGACTCGAACCCACGACCGTACGCTTATTTCAATGTGTTTCGACCACTGGGCTAGGAAGAGGCTGTTGCTTTTGTAATCTATGCCCACTCTTTTTAATATATCAAACCAGTCAGGTAGCAAACACCGAACTCGCTGATAAGTGGACCCGCTCCCTCTCTTTTCCCCACTTCTCCTCACCACTCGACCCGCTCCTCCTCTCCATCGACGGCGCCGCCCACCGCTGCCGGCTCCTTCCTCTCCCACCGCCGGCCTCCCCACCACTGCCGGCTCCTTCCTCTCCCACCGCCGCCGACTCCTTCCTCTCTCTCTCGAGGTATGCATCCTTCCTCTCTCTCTCCTTCCTGGTTGGATTAGTTTTCTGCTACTGGTTAGATTAGGGTTCTTGCCGTCGCCTAGATTGGATTAGATTAGATATGGATTGGATTAGATTAGGGTTTGATTTGGTTAGGGTTTGATTGGGACTGCATTAGATTAGATTAGGGTTGGATTATTAGGGATTGGATTATGTTTCCTCACAGATGTTCTGAATATTAAGTGAAAAAGAAGCTTGTCTCTGTACACATTGTTGTTTATTTTGCCTAGAATCATGGGTTGTGGTCTCTGATTTTTTTTTGTGGAATTCTGTATGGTTTATTTTGCTACTGGCATGCTTCTTCTTCTTGTTTCCTTTGAGATGAGATGTAGGATTTGATGAGTTGGCTAACATTTGAAATATTGTGAGTTAGTTTTGAAGAAATGAAAAGGTCTCACTTGTTATTCCTGGCAAAGGAAAAAGATAAATAGTTTCGGTTCTTGTGATCAGGAACAAGGATAGGTAAACCAGTGAAAGGGCAATGTTAGCTTGGATCTGCCGTTGCGTGTTGAGATAAGCAAACCTTTTGCATTAGTGGTGTGATTTTGCAAAACATGTTCCGTGATGACCCATTTCGCGTGTTTTTCTTGAATTTCCATCTGGTTCGAACTCGAATTTATAGGCCGTTCGACATTGGATGTTGAATCCAATTGAGTGTGACACAGGAGTTGGAAAGATGCTCTGTATAAAACTGCCTCTGAAGGTTTTGCATGAGTGGTTTGATGGAGCAAGTTTTACAACCGATAGAGGCGACTATGATATCCTAGTTTTACAATTTCTCTCTGTTGTCTTGTGTATGGGCATGATATCCTACATCTCATCTCATCATATTGGATGCTTCTAGTTTTATCTTGAGAAACCGGAGGCATCATAAAATTCTGTATGGTTCTATTGATGATGCATGAAGTATTTCCTGCTATAATTTTCTTGATCCTGCGTTGTTGTTTCTTTGTGCTTGATAAACTGAGACTTCTTTCTTGTGTAATATTGAAACTGTTGTTTTCTTTGTACACTATTGGTCCATTTATAATAGATATGGTTCGGTCAATTTATAGTAGATTTTAGTGTTGTTCTTTGTTGGTGGTCACCGATGATGATGTTGTTGTTGTTGATGTTGATGTGCTTGTTTTAGTGTTAGTTTACTATGCTATTGATGTTGATGTGCTTGTTTAATTTACAATGCTGCTTTTCGGATAAGTGAGATGGCTGGCTTGGGCGGTTTGAGTTCTTGAGATCATAATTGAGAAATCTTGCAAGAGGCGGTATGTTTATCATCACTCATTTATTTATCATCACTCTGTTGTCTAGTGCTTGATTGCCACAATTAACCACTTTGCTTGACCCTCGCCGCAGAGGTTGCCGACAAGTTTGCGAAGATGCTCTTGGCCGTGAGCCCCACAAAGTGAAGCTGCGGGAGGCGGCGCTGGCTTCACGTCTGATGGGAAGTGTTGGTGGTGTTCGATGGTGAAGGCCACATGTACCTAGGGCCCGGTGGGAGCATTTCGCCCGCGCCCATGAGCTACAGCTCGGGTACTTCCTTGTCTTCCGCTTCGATGGCGACGCCATGTTCACCGTGAAGATGTTCGACAACACCATGTGCCGCATGTACTACCAAAGACGACAGCGATGCCAATAAGCTCTCGCTCTCTTCTTCCTGTCCTTTTGGCTTCCTCTACCGCACGACGACAACACCATGTTCACACTTTGTTGCATTTGGCGAGCAATGGGAGCAGCAATGGGATGACGAGGAGCAGAGCGGGGATGACGATGAGGAGCAGAGCGGGGATGACGAGGAGCAGAGCGGGGATGACGATGAGGAGCAGAGCGGGGATGACGAGGAGCAGAGCGGGGATGACGATGAGGAGCAGGCGGGGATGAGGAGGAGCAGCCTATTGCGGCCGACATTTAACATGCTATGGTGGTGGTGAGGGCGACCCTGCTATGGTGTTGGCGGATGGCGACCTTGCTATGGTGGTGGCGGACGACGACCTTGCTATGGTGGTGGCGGACGGCGACCTCGCGATGGTGGTGGCGGACGGCGACCTCGCGATGGTGGCGGCGCTGCAATCCCTGACTTGGCGGCAGGACCATGCCAATTGTGGTAGAGGAGTACATCCGCGTTGGGATTCGCCACTCTCGGCAAGATCAAAGTTGATGAAGGAGAAGAAGGAGGAGTGAAGGAGGAGTGAAGCTTGTTAGTGTAATATGAACATGTCAATGTTAAGTATGTTAGGTTTAATTTTGTGCATGCTCATGGATGTTGTATATGAGTGTCATCTAAACAAGTCATGTTTTTAACAATGAATATTCAGTTTGGTAATTGATGGGAATTGGAATTTTTATGCATGTTCATGGATGAAAGATAAAATTATGGGTTTTGTGCATGCTCTGTATGAAACAATATAAGTTTCATTTTTTTGAATGCTAAAACATGACTCAATAGGCGTCGTGCCCTCTTGAAGACAAGATAGGCGTCGTGCCCTCTTGAAGCAAGGGTAGGGCGATGAGGGCCTCTACCAGCGGTTAGGCACGAAGGTAGGGAAAGGACATCTATAAGGGGCGTTTGGTTCGGTGGCTATTCCTAGATGGGATGGGGATAGCCAGTTTTTGAAGGATACCACCTTTGGTTTGAAGGCAACCAAGGATATGGATAGCTAAGATGCTTGGAATATTCCTCTAAAACTGGTTAACGAGAGCCGCCAAAATATGCCGGACGAGGGCAGCCATGCGCGCCGCCTCGCCTGCGTCTCACGCGATTTCTTTCTTGGCGCCGCCGGAGAAGCACAAAGACGGCAGTCCTCGTCCTCTCACCTTTTCCCTGTCTACTGGCTCTATCACCCGTCCCATGCGCGGTGTGAGGCGGCGGCCTCGGCATCTCGACGGCGTGGAGGCTACAGCTCGGGCGCATCCTCCGTTTCCTCTCTGAATTTCTACCCTATGATCTGTTCCACTTGTTCCTCTACTCTATCAACTACGGATGAATTGCAGCTATTTCTCATCTCCCTTGATTTGCTTTTCTCTAACTGCAGCTTGTTGGTTCTCGAGCTCGCTTTGTTTACAGAGGAGAGATAGTTCAGCATGTTTTCTTGTGTATGCTACTGAAGTGATTATGTTGAACCATGCCATGTAACGATGGAATCAGTACTCAATATCTATATCCTAATTAAGAGTTGGGCCATGTAAGTAGTTGCCACTTGTCTGACTTTGAACTACTTAAATTGACACAATTGATGTTGTTTCCCTAGCTAGCCACTTCTTATCCTTCTATCCAAACAATAAAATGTGGTTATCCAACCTACCCCATCCCTCTCAACCAAACAACAAAAATTGGCCATCCCCAACCACGTGGTTGAGGATATCCTTAGCCAACTCAACCTTGCCCGCGAACCAAACGCCACCTAAGATAGCCAACATCCGAGAGAGGAAGACGAGGGATATTGGCCAAGTCAAATGCATCAAGGACGGAGCAGACCAACTCCTCGTGAAGGATGAGGAGATTAAGCATAGGTGGCGGGAGTACTTCGACAAGCTGTTCAATGGGGAGAATGAGAGTTCTACCGTTGAACTTGATGACTCCTTTGATGAGACCGACATGCGTTTTGTGCGGCGAATCCAGAGTCCGAGGTCAAGGAGCGAGGTTTTGAAAAGGATGAAAGGCGGCAAGGCAATGGGCCTGATTGTATCCCCATTGAGGTGTGGAAAGGCCTCGGGGACATAGCGATAGTATGGCTAACCAAGCTTTTCAACCTCATTTTCCGGCAAACAAGATGCGGAGGAATGGAGACGGAGTATATTAGTACCCGGGAGGTCGACGATGGAAGCCATTTTCTTGGTTCGACAACTCATGGAGAGATACAGGGAGCAAAAGGACTTGCATATGGTGTTCATTGACTTGGAGAAGGCCTATGATAAGATACCATGGAATGTCATGTGGTGGGCCTTGGAGAAACACAAAATCCTAGCAAAGTACATTACCCTCATCAAGGACATGTACGATAATGTTGTGACAAGTGTTCGAACAAGTGATGTCGACACTGATGACTTCCCGATTAAGATAGGACTGCATCAAGGGTCAGCTTTGAGCCCTTATCTTTTTGCCTTGGTGATGGATGAGGTCACAAGGGATATACAAGGAGATATCCCATGGTGTATGCTCTTTATGGACGATGTGGTGCTAGTTGATGATAGTCGAACGGGGGTAAATAGGAAGTTAGAGTTATGGAGACAAACCTTGGAATCGAAAGGGTTTAAGCTTAGTAGAACTAAAACTTAGTACATGATGTGCGGTTTCAGTACTACTAGGTGTGAGGAGGAGGAGGTTAGCCTTGATGGACATATGGTGCCTCAGAAGAACACCTTTCGATATTTGGGGTCAATGCTGCAGGAGGATGGGGGTATTGATGAAGATGTGAACCAGCGCAGGCCTCCAGAAGCCCCAGTGCATAGCGGACGGCTAAAGCGTGCGGAGAATGTCAAGAGAGGTCGGGGTAGTCCGAATTTGACATGGGAGGAGTCCGTTAAGAGAGACCTGAAGGATTGGAGTATCACAAGAGAACTAGCTATGGGCAGGGGTGCGTGGAAGCTTGCTATCCATGTGCCGGAGCCATGAGTTGATCACGAGATCTTATGGGTTTCACCTCTAGCCTACCCCAACTTGTTTGGGACTAAAGGCTTTGTTGTTGTTTAAAACATGACTCAAACCCTAGCCACGGACGGACGCCAAGAACTAAATCGGCGGTTTTTGAAAATACTGATAAAAACTCAAAAATTCAAAAAATGGCAGACCTCCGTGTCACATCATCAAATGTGGCCTACCAACTAGCAAAAATACCAAACTTGCAATACCGGCATTTTCTTGAGCTACTCGGTATGATTTTAACCATGATTTCTACAAAGTTTACAAAAAACCCTATTTTTTTCTACACCCAAACCCAAATTTTCCCCCCACACCAAAATTTTCCCTCCACAAAAATTTCCCTCTCCCAAAATTTCCCTCCACTCCCTCCACTCCCTCTCCCACTATCAGGCGGGACCCACCCCTACCTCTCCCACTAGCACGCGGGATCCCCTCCCAAAATTTCCCCATTCCTCCCCATTCCCTCCCTCTCCCCGAGCCAGCACCGACGACCACTCCCTCCCCTGCTCCGCCACGCCACGCCGCACCGCCACGCCGCACCGCACCGCCACGCCGCACCGCACCGCCACGAGCCGCCCCGCCGCCGACGAATCCACTCCCTTCTCCTCTCCCTCCACTCGACGACGGTTCGGTAGATCCCCCTCCTGGTCGACGACGGTGGCGACGACGACATCATCCACATCATCAACGATCGACGACGACGACAGGTACCCCTCTCCTCTCCCTCTCCCCTATGGTTCGGTAGATCCCCCTCCGGTCGACCTAGGGTTAGGATTGGTCGATCTAGGGTTAGGATTCGGTCGATCTAGGGTTAGGATTGGTTGATCTACGAGCTCTGGTGGTTCTTGTTCATGTTCATTGGAGCTCCCGGTTCTTGTTCTTGTTCATGTTCATGTTCATCGAGCTCTGGTTCTTGTTCTTGTTCATGTCGATCTAGGGCGAGGATTCGTTTTCTTGTCGATCTAGGGTTAGGATTCGCACGTCGGCTCCTCCTCCTGCTTGAACCCTCTCGATCCGAGCGTGCGGCATGATTCACTCATGGTGCTTGGCTTGGGTCACTGATTGGTTATGTTGCATGCGTGTCCTTGTGCACTTGTAGTGTTTGATCCCCTCATGGTTTAGGGTTCATGTTGATGGAGAGGAAGTGCATGATTTTAGGGATGGGGATGGATGAGGAGGTGGATGATGTTGCTTGTTTATTTCCTTTGATTTCATCGAAAATGATGCCTTGTCTTTGGCCCAAGATGTTGTAATATCGTTCTATGGCTGCCCATGATCTCGCTTTTGTACTACGCAAGTCTTGTTGTTTCATGCTTTACTAGTGGAAACATCTAGTTGTTTTGAAGGTCCTCATGATATACTCGTCCGATAGTGGAAACATCTAGTGGAAACATCTGGTTTCGAGATTGTTGTTTCATGCTTTACTCGCAAATCTTGTTGTTTCATGCTTGTTGTCGACTGTCTAAGCATGTGTACATGACACTAATTCACTAGTTCATGTTCCTTGCTTGCTAACATACATATTGCTTGCAAGCATACATGCTTAATTAGGGTTTCCATTAGCAGTACTTGCTTGTATCAGTAGCACATGGAGAAGAAGCTACTTGCTTTCTTATTAATTAGGGTTTGTATCAATAGTATTTGCTTGCTTCTTTTCAATTTCCTTCAATGCTTGCTTGTTTCTATTAGTAGCACTTTGCTTGCTTGCTTGTTTAGTGTACATATATTTCCTTTGTACATGCATGCTTGTTTAGTGCACTTAATTAATAACAAGACATCCTTGTATGTGCATGATGGTCCAAATGCTTTCCTTTATTGATACAAGTGCATCATTTTACATTATCCTGTTGTATATGATGTTGTTTATTCTATTTTGCAAGCACCACCTCAAGATCATCCATGGCAAGGGTGACAAGGTCAAGCATGAGGCCAACCGTTGGTATGCAACTTGCTCCTTGTGGTTATACTGCCAGTTTCATCAAATCTGTGTCTTAATATGCTAAGTGAAATGTATTGCTGCAATCTGAATAAGCTGGCTTAATTGTGCTGTGTCTTTGTTAGTCTTCCTTACGAATAACTAGGATTAAATGATAATAAAATTTCATAAGATATGTTTGGCTGCTGTCCATGCATTCCAAACATTCACCTAATAGTTATGTTTCTGTATCATGCAAAGAAGAGCCTCTCACCGAGTACGAGAAGGTTAGGGCTAGAAATATCATGAGGAACAATCAGTGTTCGGTCCCTTGGCATCGGTGCAATAGCGTCGATGATTAGGAAAACAAAGGGTGTACAAGAAGGTAGAAGTGATGAGGTTCAAGAGGGTAGTGGAGTTATCACCGATGACCCAGTACAATCCTAAAGAGGATGAAGTTATTGATGGAGAGGAAGTGGATGATGTTGTAGTCAACAAGATTGTTAAGGTGCAAACTCTGTCTTGCTTGGAGGGTTGGGGTTCTGTTATTCTATGTTATTCCTTGTGCTCACATATTTATCTTGTGATCTAATGCTTTTTCCGTCTTTGTTCATACGAGGCAATGAAGGAATCTAGGAAGAAGAGGCCTGGTGTTAAGAAGACATCGACAAGAAGAACAAGAGCTTAGAAACATCTGCTGCAATGCCTCCAGGAAGGGTGATGGCCCCCGCTCCAGGACAAAAAAAGAGGATCCTGGAACCTGATGAACCAGCCCTTGATAGAGTCACAAGGCAGAAAGCAATGATGGCGACTGCGACGGACCATCAGGAAAGTATGCTGCGCATGGACTCTCAGACCTCAGTGCAAACGGGTGATGAGTTGCCGCCCATGGATGAAGGAACCACTCTCAGCATGGATGGAAGTGGCCCTGTCTGCCTAGATGAAGCAGGAACCATCTGCATTGATGAAGCAGGCACTGTCCACACAGACCTCAGCCCTGTTGCACCTTCTATTGACAGGAACGCTGTCATCAATGAAGAAGAACATCAGCTTGTGCTTCAATCAGGCAAGTTGACCTTTGCAATGCTATCTTTTACTAGTGCATTTTCCAAATGGAATGATCATGTATGCTTTTGTCGATTCCTGCATTTGTCGATTTCTATTCTAATTTATGAGTTCAGATTCATTTTCGGATGCAATGAATCCCGAGACTAGACTTAGAAAGGGCAGAGGGCTAGAGAGGATCACCAAGTCGCTTGGTAGCAAGGTGCCTATCCAAATTGCGAAGGATGATTCGTCGAGAGAAGCCTCTGCGAGCAAAGAAAGCTTGCTTCCGAGTGTGGACTCATTGCAAAAAGCCATCTTCGGTTCTTCCTCATTTCAAGCTATACAAAAGAGATGCTTCTCTATTGGACAACTACATTGGGAAAGTTGTTTGTAAGCTACTTGTTTCATAGTTAATGCACTATCTATTTTTCGTTACACCTATGCATGATCACTAATATTGTTCCTACCTTGTTTGCTATGTTGGTAGGCAAATTTTGAGATGAACACGGACTCGGAGACCATCAAGACCTCGTGCAAAGATATTCTGCGAAACATTCAAAGAACAGACGCCATCGATCAAGAAGAAGTATTTTGATACCGTAGCCGCAAATAAAGTCAGCATTAAGTCTCCGGTGCACGATCTAACGGATGGTGAATGGCAAGCTCGTGGAGATGTGGTCTACCCCAAGACACAAGGTTTGTCTCAGCTTTGTTTGATGCTTTATGTTACGCACATGATATGCTAGTGCTAGATCATCTTGACAGTGTGCTTTTTGTAGGAAACACGTGTGTCGAACAAGATGAATCGAGAAAAGTCGTGTACAATCACGAGGCTGGTTCGTGCACTACACAGCACACATTTTTGCCACTGTGAGAACTCTTCTCTAGAGACCTTACCGTTTGATCCTCATTGAATAACATTTCTGATTCTTGCTGAATAACATTTTGATTTTTGTTGAAAAACATTTCAGAAAGAAGAGCGTAAGGGTGAGGAGCTGTCTGCGATTGACTTGTTTAAGGCCACCCACAACAAAGAAGAAGCACGGGTTTTCGGAGCCAGTCAAGACTGCTATAGTAAGTCACTCCATGCTTTGCCCTGTTTGATTCACAGCCAGCTTTGATGCTTTCATGATTTGATGTTGTTTGATTCGGAGCCAGTCAAGAACACACGCTATGTTCCATGCTTTGATGTTGTTTGATACTTCAACAAATATATCAGAACTTGCTGTAGCTATTTGATGCATTTTTATGATATGATGAAATTTGATCTGAATGTTAGTTTGATGATCGGCTCACTCGGAAGCCATCTTATATAGAACCACCATTCTAGGCTTAATGAAGTGATCATATTGTTCCAATTGCATGTCTCCGTGTCACTAGTGATCTTCTTGTATATATTTTGTGTCTGGTTTGGTTATTTCAAATAATCCATTTGTGTGCTAGTTTGGTTTCTCCCTGCTTGGTTTGGTTTGCAAAATGTGAAATAGATCTCCCACTAATGCCTATCATTTTCCTCCATATGCTAGCTTGAGATGGAAAAAAATGAAGGACGCGCCGGTACCGAAGGTGAAGAGCCAAAGTCTGCTTGTTCAAATTGTCGAACAAGTCCTCAAGACCGAAGTCAAGCAAAGCACATTCCTCGGGAATGTTGGGCTTGAGCAGAGCAAATCTAGGAACTACTCGGCAAAGCAACAACTAAAGTTCTTTGTTCATGTTCGTGAGCTTGAGCGAAGTTGGAGAGGTCTGAGCTTCAAGTGAAGTGATGCAAGAAGAATTGGCGGCAATGAAGATGAAGGCGGAAGAATCAAGTCGCACGCGACAAGGAACTTGAGTCTGCTGCAAGAAGTCTCAAGAGCAGGAAGAGCAGTTAGCCCACTTGATGGCGCTCTTCGAGCTAAGGTAGTTTGAGCTGTCTTTGTGAACCTCTTTGTCTTTGAGCTGGGAGCTGTTGCATGTTGTTGACAATTTGTTGCATTTTGTTGAGAGTCGAGAGCATTTTGAACACTGTGAACACAGGAGTCTGAGTGAGAGCATTTTGAACACTGTGAACTGTGAAGTTATGTGATCTTGTGAACTGGACCACTTGTGAAGTTATGTGATCTTGTGGATCATTTTGTTTATTTTCATTAAGTTATGTGGATCACTAGTGCACCTGGGCTTGTGGATCACTAGTGCCCTTTCTGTCTATAGTTATGCAAAATGAGAAATGGGCTCTAAAAAGGCCAAGGCCCAAACAAGAATTAGACCAAAAAGGCTTGGGCCTAAAAAAAGAAATGACTGTAAGAAAAAATTTATAAAAAGGCTTCATAACAGAAAATAAAAAGGCCAAGGCCCAATTCGAACTAGACTAAAAAGGCTGTGGCCCAAAACAATAGTGGAATAAAAAAACAATTTCATCAGAAAAAGGCTCCATTCCCAGAAATTAAAAGGCCAGGCCCATGCAGATAAGCAAAATAAAGAGAAAAAATTAAAATTAAATGGGCTGAATTATTGGGCTTGGCCCATCAAGGCTACTGAAATGGACCGGCTGATTCCATTTTACGACCTTTTCATTTGGTCAGTAATTCGCCACGTCGACTTGCCACTGTGGATCGGCGTGGTGTGGTCGGATTGCTAGTGACCAAAACAGTTGGTCGTTAAATCTCGACCTTTTGTTTTGGTCAGAACGCGTATGCACCATTCTAGAAGAAAGGTCGCTATAGTCGATTAATGACCCTCACTTTTGACCTTCTATTTTTGGTCACAAAAAGGTCGCAAATGAAAATTTGTGACCTTTCAGCGACCAATAGTGAGGGTCACAAGTTGACATATTTCTTGTAGTGTTATTCTATGGCCTGTTTCAAATTACCAAGGGGCTTATGTGAGCATATAAACGGTCTACTCAGGAAGTTTTGGTGGGGCAGCACAAGAGGAGAGAGGAAAATGGCGTGGGTGTCTTGGAACACTATGTGCAAACCGAAGTTCATGGGAGGGATGGGCTTCAGAGATATTGAACTCTTCAACTTAGCTTTGCTGGCCCGACAAGCTTGGCGCCTCTTACAGGACCCGGATTCTCTAAGTGCGAGAGTGCTTAAGGCACGCTACTACCCACAATGCACCATCCTTGAGGCTTCTCTCGGGAGTCAACCATCTCAGGTTTGGCATTCTATCATGGAGGGAAAGGAGATACTTGCACTCGGAATTATCAAAAGAATTGGGACAGGCGAGGAAACTCACATCTGGAACGAAAACTGGATACCGCGTGATTTTAAGTTGAGGCCGTTGTGTGCCTTGAGGGCTGATCCACCGCAATATGTCTCGGAGCTGATCGTCCCGACCACGAGAACTTGGGACAAACAAATGATTGTTGAACACTTTGTTGGCCCGGACGTGGATGCTATCATGAACATACCACTGAGTACAAGGTTGCAAGAGGATTTTTATGCCTGGCACTATGATAACCGAGGTATCTTCTCGGTCAAATCAGCATACAGGATGTTAACGAGCATAAAGTTTCAGCGGGAGAACTGGATTCAGCACGACGCGAGCACATCCGACCAGGCCTCGACCAAGCGGGACTGGACTCGCCTCTGGAAGGTAAGGGTGCCGTCAAAGGTTAGGGTTTTTGTTTGAATAGTTTAAAAATCTCGATGCGAGGAATCAACGGCAAAAACAATTTGTAATATGGATGCACGCTTCATGACACATGTTGTGTTGAATTATAGATTGGCCATGGGCCCATGTAAACAATAATTTTTCTTAATCTCTAAGACCCATGTAGGTGCATGATAAGTGATGAAAAGTTTAGTACCACCTCTCAAGTTAAGGATTCCCTAAAAAAACCTCGGAAGTTGAGAGTTGAGACCCCTTTGTAAGGGTTACTCTACCACTTGCCATTTGGAGGTTGACAAGAGGAGTGGTACACACGCGCTTCACCTTCTCCGCCGCCCGCCTCCCCACCCCACCCCCGCATCGTGCTTCCTAATTAGCCGAGCTGAGCTCAAAACTATGTCGTCTCAGACGTTGTACCATGGGATGTTTGCGGACTCGATCATGGAACCATGGCTCCCTATCGACGGCAACATACTCACTCCCTCCTTGTGCAACCCTAGTCGTCATCTACTATTTCACTCACTGTGTTGCTTTTTGGCAATCCAATCCTGTTGAACGGGTGCACGGCCGTTCGGGAGAGTAGGGCTCTGGAACCCCGTCCTTCGAGATCTTGCATAGGGAGAAGAGCAATAAGAGTTTTAGGGACCGTCCCGGCGTGACTGCTCCCTGTTCGTCTTCGTCGCCTCCCTCTGCTTCGACTACTTTTCCCGACACCAACACCATGGACGAAGATGTCGCTGCCAAGAAGGTTGCAGAGGAAGCCAAGCCGCCACCACCGCAGCAGCCCTAGCCTGCCCTACTGAAGGGTATGATTTATTCATGCCCTATTTACTCGTTCATGTGCTAACTGTATATGTTGTGCTCATAGATGTCTCGGTTCCATGTTATGTACATGCTCACTTGTTTAGCTGTCGGTATGAGTTGCATGCCGTTAATGGCATGTTTATTATTTACTTGTGTATTAGATTAATAAAAAGAATGTGATAATATATGCATAATTTTGTTTTAGAGAAACGGATACTGCCCTTCATCGGTGTGCTTGCGAGACCAACGCGATGGCCGTGGCCCAGAACGGCCCATGTGGTGTGAACAAGATTGATGCCCCCCGCAGGCCACCGACCGGCTGATCTCCGTCCGATCCACGTCCCACCACATCGGCCGTGCCGTGCCGCGAGAGGAAAAATAAACAAATCATCATCGACTTTTGTTCCATCTGCTATCCATCCATCCATCTCTAACCAACGCCCCTATCCCCTATCTCTCTATCTCTATCCCCATCCCCATCCGGCGCGATGATGCAAGCAAAATGCGCCCAGTAGCGGAGGAGTACGTGCCGGCCACGACCACCATCCGCGCAGCCCACGCCCCTCTCACCCGCTGCGCGCGGGCCCCACCCGCCGGCCCGCCGGCCACCGGAACTAATAAGGTGGGCGGGACGCACGGCCCACCAACTAGAAAAGGCCGACCCGACCCGCCGCTTCCTTCGCCCATCAGCTCTCTGTCTTTCTTTCTTCTTCCTCCCCAACTCCTTCCCCTCTCGACCTCATCGCCCACCACCCTCCCCCTCCCCCATCCGGACACGGTCGCCGGCCCCGGCCATGGATCCCTACAAGGTATCACCGCCCTCCCCTTCTTCCCCAGCCGATCCGGCTCGGCCGGCTTGCCAGCCAGCCCGGATCGCCGGTTCGGCTGTCGCTGTCGCACCGCGATCCGCTGATCTGACGCGCTCGGTCTTCTTGGTTTTCTTTCTTGTCTTGTCTGCAGCACCGGCCGACGAGCGGGGCCAACTCCGGCTACTGGACCACCAACTCCGGCGCGCCCGTCTGGAACAACAACAACGCCCTCACCGTCGGACAGCGAGGTCAGCCGCTCCACCCCACCCCACCTGCCTCTAACCGTGCAGCTTATCTTAAGCCTAGATTGCCTCTCTGCTGCCGAGATTTGGGGGCTATTCGGCTCGATTGCCTCTGGATCTGCGGGGGGGTCTCCTCCCCCGCAGCGTCAGGGCCCTTGCCTTGCTGTCAATTCACATGACGTTCACATCTACTACTAGTATTCGATACATTCACCTACCGGCTTAGGTTTGGTTCCTGTAAGCGCTTGATTGAATTCTGTGGGCACTCCTTGTAGCTTCATTCACAACACGCCATGTCCCCTGGTCCAGCCTGAGAAAACTTTTGTTGCAAACATACAGGAAGCTTGATATTTTCGCCAGTCGTTGTCATACCCATAGTGGTTGCTCAACGGGGAAGCTAACAAGCAATACCTTTTTCACACGGCATGGCATGTCACGGTCCAGTCAAAGCGATCATCCGATCATGCGGGACGATTGGAGGCTCCAAGATAGTGATCTGTCTGGACCTTCTGGTGGTCCGTTACTCTTACGCAGATTATAGCTCTTATCGCTAACCTGATGTAGGCAGGACCAAGTTCTGAATCCATGAGAAAAAACATAATCTTGCAACAATTCATCTATGTTTGGCATAGCCCAAGCTTCAAAACCGGTTCAAAGTCAAAGTTTCATTGTTCAGCATACCTCCACAACTTTGAAAGGGATTGGAATTCCAAACTCCAGACATGGCTGTTTGTCGTAACAAAATGCCAATTTTCCTGAAAGTGATTGCAAAAGCTATCTGAAGTTGCCCGGTGTGATTTTTCCTCTTTTGTATCTGCAGATATGCCCAGAAGCTTCTGCTTTTAGTATCTTCTCCCTGTGATTAATTTGTTACTCGGCATGATGATGAATTATTCTTCATTTCACAGGACCTATCCTCCTTGAGGATTACCATCTGATTGAAAAGCTTGCGCAGTTTGACCGGGAACGTATCCCTGAACGTGTTGTTCATGCACGGGGAGCCAGTGCGAAGGGGTTCTTTGAGGTGACTCATGATGTTTCTCAGCTCACATGTGCTGATTTCCTCCGGGCTCCTGGGGTCCAGACCCCGGTCATTGTCCGGTTCTCTACCGTTGTGCATGAGCGTGGAAGCCCTGAGACCTTGAGGGATCCGCGTGGTTTTGCGGTGAAGTTCTATACCAGAGAGGTACTAATGCTCATTCTTAATGTCGTATTTGATGTTATCCTTTTGAGATGGGATTATCTTTACAGGTACTTTATGCTGTGTACAATCACATTTGAGCAGTTTATCTTCCGTTAGCAATTTAGCATGTCATTCGCCATAATGCCTTTTTGTCCAAGCCTTTTAAACAGTAAAAGACTCTTTAGCTTGTTTTAGCTGGTACAGTAAAATTCTGGCTGCTCTGAATGCCTTTTAGTTCCATCAACAATAGTACATGGATGCCTTTAGCGTGTGGCTATTGGAAGAAAGTTGAAACCATAGCACATATTCCCGTATGTAGTATATATAAATTTACCACTGCTTATAAGGGCGAGTCCTCTGTCCTACCTTATTTTCCCTTATGTAATAAACTGTTTATCATCTGCACTTAGATAATTATTGCTGCAGACCTTTTCAGTCAACCTGTAAGTTTAACTAACATCTCCTGGCATGCATTTTCAGGGTAACTTTGACCTTGTTGGGAACAACATGCCTGTGTTTTTCATCCGAGACGGGATGAAGTTCCCTGACATGGTCCATGCTTTCAAGCCAAGTCCAAAGACCAACATGCAGGAGAACTGGAGAATAGTTGACTTCTTTTCGCACCACCCGGAGAGTCTGCACATGTTCACCTTCCTCTTTGATGATGTTGGCATTCCACTCAACTACAGGCACATGGACGGTTTTGGTGTCAACACCTACACCTTAATCAGCAGGGATGGAAAGGCTCACCTTGTCAAGTTCCATTGGAAGCCTACATGTGGTGTGAAATGCCTCTTAGATGATGAAGCCGTTACTGTTGGAGGCACCTGCCACACCCATGCCACAAAGGACTTGACTGATGCTATTGCAGCTGGGAATTACCCAGAATGGAAGCTCTTCATTCAGACCATTGATGCTGATCATGAGGATAAATTTGACTTTGACCCTCTTGATGTCACCAAGACCTGGCCAGAGGATATCATCCCACTGCAACCAGTTGGACGGATGGTCCTCAACAAGAACATTGACAATTTCTTCGCGGAAAATGAACAACTTGCTTTCTGCCCAGCAGTCACTGTCCCTGGAATCCACTACTCTGACGATAAGCTGCTCCAGACAAGGATTTTCTCCTATGCTGATACCCAAAGGCATCGTCTTGGTCCAAACTACTTGATGCTCCCCGTGAATGCCCCGAAATGTGCTCACCACAACAACCATCATGATGGCTTAATGAATTTCATGCACAGGGATGAGGAGGTACATTGTTCTTTAAAACTTTTTCATCCCCTTCTGGTTATGTTTCAAGTTCACTGTATTTACATATATTTGGCTTGATTTTCAGGTGAACTACTTCCCTTCAAGGTTTGATCCTACTCGTCATGCTGAACAGTACCCTATCCCTCCTCGCGTTCTATCTGGCTGCCGGGAGAAGGTATGCAACTTGAGCCCGTTCGAACTGTGACTAAAATACTCTAGGGATTAATGCCCCCACCATGTGTTTGACGAATGGTTTGCTACATTTGTACTTTTGGAACTGCAGTGCATTATCGAGAAGGAGAACAATTTCAAGCAGGCTGGCGAGAGATACCGGTCCTTCGACCCTGCCAGGTTCATCCTAACAGCTTGATTTGTTTCAAGTCTTTAGGCACATAGAAGAAATCAAGCAGCATTGCTAACCCGAACTGTATCTTATATGAAAACACAGGCGAGACCGTTTCCTCCAGCGGTGGGTTGATGCGCTCACGGATGCTCGCGTCACCCATGAAATCCAGGGCATCTGGGTCTCTTACTGGTCACAGGTACATTCTTCCGTCTTTTATTCACTCCCAGTTGCCAGTGGGTGACCATGCACTGTTATACTGTTATTTGTGTCTGTATCATCTAAACACACTGAAACCAACCATGCTTTTACCAATTCTGTTTGCAGTGCGACGCATCCCTCGGGCAGAAGCTGGCTTCGCGGCTCAAGATGAAGCCGAACATGTAGATGGGCAAGGAGGATTGGACCAGTCGCTCACTCGCCTCGGTTGGTGTCGATCAAGCGAAGAAAGGGTGCGGCATGAACTGAAACTGTCTTTGTGTGGGTGTAGCCATGAATAAAAATGTGTAATGAATATATTGTATGTAATACCCATGATGGTGGGTGTTGTGATACAGTGTTGCTGGATTCGTCCGTCGTACCGTGTTTGTGCAAAAGAGAGAAATAAAAGACAATGTGTTGGTTAATCTTTCATATGTTCCATTTTGTTTGGCTTTCCTGCCACTGTTGTGTCATAATTTCATGTAATTTTCACAAACAAAAGTGCACCTAATTTCTTGGCAGGAGATCTTTCTGCAGCTAAAAATTCAAATAGAAAGGCAAAAAAAAAAGATTTTAATCTGTCAGACAACTTCTGGGCCACCCTGCACAGGCAAGCCAGGCAGGAACGATCCTCTACAGCCGTCGGATTGCCTCCATCAGAGAAATCCTGGCCGTTAATCACGCTCTGGCGCAGAGGTCAGAGTTCATCAACGCTTGCCTCCTTATTGGTAAAGGATGCAGCGGTACGAGCCTATAGAACAGATCCTGTTCAAGTAAGGTCGTGCTACAAGCTGCAGCGCCTCACCTTATAAACCGGTGCCGCTCCCCGCGAACAAGCGAGGTGGGACTAATGTAAGGGAGCGAGCAGCAGCGCAGCGCATCGCTTCGGTCGCAGGCTCGCGGCTTAGAAGGGCTCGTGGGGGCGTTGGCCCATGGAGTTGGGCTAAAGAAAAGACGACACAGCGCTGCCCATCTGCGTGAGCCCATCTGAGAAACAGTTGTCCTGTATGGCTTTTCTTTCCTGTGATTTTGAATTATTTTTTCCTTTCCTGTATGGCAGTTGAATCAGCTTTTCATTTACCCCTCAAAAAAAAAAAAAATCAGCTTTTCATTTTTCTTCCCTGTGATGTTTATTTTTTGTCAAGTATATGAGAAATGTTTCCTTGGCGGGGAAACCTGTGAACATTAAGTTGTTCTTGCAGTATACTCGTATTTTCTTGTTGGTTCATCTATTACTATTAAATATTAATAAAAACACCCATGCGGCATTTTCCGGAATACAATTAAAATCGTCCACGGAAAAATCTCACAGATATTTATCCAACAAAAAAAAAAGAGTTCCGTACACAATCAAGTAAAGAAAAGTTGCTACTGCCACCCGCAAAAAAAAAAAAGAAAAGTTGCTACTGTGCATGATAGCATCAGGTCCCACAAGGCATGCACTTGTTCTCTTTGCTGGCTCGGTTCTTCAAAGTTACTCTACCTTTGTTGCTGCAGTTTCAGGCTCAGGGCTGATTCAAGAGGGATGAATGAGCTGATTTTCAGGCTCATTTCCAGCGCAGTCCGTTTCAGGCTCGGTCCGTGTACTTTTGTTGCATTTCCAGCGCTCATTTTCAAAGTATTGTCCAATCTCGGCTCAGCCTCAGCTTCTTGCTGCATGTTCAGGGAATAATAACTGAACTTCTCTGAACTTGATGACCCTTGCATAAAAAACCAACAGACAATCTACAAAAACAGCCACCTGCTCTTCCCTTCTCCATTCTCAACCTGCCTTTTCTCCCCGCGGGCAGATGCATAGACAAGCTTATCCTTGGGTTTCAACACCATGGATGCATGTGGGAGGATGGGGCCAGGTGCAGCTCCAATTAATCAGGGTCAGCAAGTCAGAATTCGGTCTGATGTCACAAACAGGAAAAGGTTGGTGCTGCTATTAAACAGGTGCATCGCTATTTCTGTACAGGCCTGAAAGTTGGGGGTGTGCAGATATTAGACATGTAAGTAGATAATAACAGTTAATAATTCAGTAATGGAGCTGTCACTCACATAACTCACCAAATGTGGATAGACATAGTTGATCCTCAAGTAGTTGGCAAGTAGTTGATCTTCTCTTTTTCTATTTATTCCCAGTTGGCAGCAACTGACCATGCACTGCTATACTGCTATGTACTTATGTGTACCTGGATCATATGAACACACACACTGGAACCAACCAATGTTTTTACCAATGCTGTTTGCAGTGTGACGCGTAGAAGCAGTCGCTCACTCGCCTTGGTGGGCGTCGATCGAGCGGGCCAAGGAGGGTGCAGCATGAACTGAATCTGTCCTGCGTGGGTGTAGCCATGACTAAAAATGTGTAAGTGAAATGAATATCGTATGCAATACCGATGATGGTGGGTGTTGTGATCCAGTGTGGCCGGGTTCGTGAGGGTCTGCAAAAGAGATAATAGAAGGCAAAATGTGATGGTTAATCTTGCTGTGTTCCGTTGTTCAAACAATAATTTCAGATGTGCTATAGACCGTTTGATCTTTCATAATCAAAAGTGCTGCAGTTGTTTTACTAGATCTGGAGATTTTCTGCAGCTAAAAAGTCATCAAGGAAGCAAAAAAAATTGACCTCTGGGCCACCCTGCACGGGCAGGAACGATCCTCTACTGCTTGCCTGCCTCCCATCATGCTTAAATTTCATGAAACTTGAAATGGGGATGAAAACCCTAGCACCAAATGGATTTCAAATAGGTTCAACTTAGAACATTTATTAATTAACCCAAAATGCACTTAAAAAATGTTCATGATTTAGGGGAAAAAGGTGAAAACCTTAATCAGAGATGATGCACATTTTTTCAAGGCATTTATGGCCTATGAATTAATGAATATTCTATTTGAGTTGGAGCAAATAATATTTATAAATAATTTTGTAGCTCCGAATATTTTGCATTTATTTGAGAGCCTCTGAAATAATTCAGTTGATGCCCACAATGAATTGTGGAATCAACAAAAATGGTTTACCATTTTTACTAAATCAAAATAGAGGCAAAATAAATAGAAAACCGAAAAAAGGGAAAAGGGAACTAACTTGGCGGCCTGGCACTGTGCAGCCCATCTTGCTGAAGTGCCAATTGTCCCTAACCTCTGGCCAGACCGGAGCAACACCCCGGACACGCCATCGAACTCCAGACATCGGAGGACGAAACCATACCTGCCATCCACGTACCTGGAACCAACACACGATACACCACCTTCCAGATGTCGTCGATGCAGATCACAATCTGCATCCACTCCTGAACTACCTCCCAAGCCCCGCACCAATGCTAAAGAAAACGTCATCGCAATGACGGAGCCCGAGGACACAGATCCACCACGAGGATGTTGCCGCCGCCGCACCATCCTCGCTTGAACAGACTGGATTCCAAATCCATCCCCAATCATAGGACTGATTGCCTCGTCGGAGTAGGATATGAAGAGACTATTTAGCGCCGTCATCATCGCCGCCGAAGCCAAGATGATGAACAATCCAAAACTAAGCTACTTTGACCTAAAACTATCCACACGCGTGGATCCAACGACCCCTCCCCGACCACAAAAGGGAGTCGCCGGAGGACGACGGTGGAAGAAGACGCTCCGAGCGGCTGCACGTGGATGCCCTTTCTTTCTTTCTTCGCGAGGAAGGAAGAAAAGCCCTTGTAAGGTTGCTGGTCTACCTGGCCTCTGAGAGCAACCCATGTTCAAACTATTAGATTGCCGATATCTAGTCGTGTCCAAACTATTAGATTGCCGATACCTAGTCAAAAAGTATTCCATGACGACTGATTATCGTAATCAATCTTACACGTTAAAATAATTGTTTTGAAATAACATAATCTATCTAGTTTGAAGTGCGAACCTAAAACATAATTATTTTGCAAAGAGTTGTGGTAAATTTTTGTAATATTACTTAGACCCTGTCTTTTCTTTTGCGGGAAAACATCTGATCTATTCATCTTTAACTATGAGAGTACAACGAACACCAGAAATAATAAAAATTAAATTCGGATTCATAAACCACATAGCAACGACTACGAGCACTGAAACTTGACGAAGGCGGCGCGCCACTGTCATCGCCCCTCCTTCACCGGAGCCATGCAAAATTTGTGGTAGTAGACAGTCGAGAAGTTGTTGTGCTAAGGCCACATATGACCAGCGCACCAGAACGACAACCGCCGTTGATGAATTGTAGCGTAGATCCGAAGGATTCAACCTGAAACACACGAATGTAGACGAACAACGAACAGATAAAACCACCAAGGACAGATCCACCGAAGACACACCTTCACACGCCCACTGACTGGTGGCTAGGCGGGGAGAATCTTATTCCATGTTCAAGGAGCCACCACTGTCTCGCTTTCCTGAGCAGGACACAAACCCTAACAAATCTTGAAAACATGGATGCCTTGCTCGTGGTGGTCACATGTCATGAGGTCTCATTACTTAGATCCTGTCACTAGCCTAGACGAGCGAATTAGGCAACTGTTTTTTTAGGATAATTATAGGCAACTGGTGTGTCCATTCATAATTGATGACTGAAATTCTGCACCGCGACACCGCCATGGTACGACCAGGCCTGGATACCGAGCCCACTGAGCGCCGTCCTCCGAAACAGTTTCGGCTGTTGCGCGGCTCACTAGCGCGTTGGCTAAGGTCGTGGGCCAGCGGACGAACACCAGGGCCCAGTCTGGGAATAAACAGGCGCAGTGCCTGGATTGTTTAGCACCACATCGCTCGGCTAGCAACGTTTTACGCGGGTTAAATAGCCCAGCGCTGACTTTCCCATCGCTGAGGACGCAAAGCTGATTCATTCAGCTCAGCCGAGGCAAAAGCATTCGCTACGAACTTCTGGCCGGGCCTGTCCTGGCGGCCTGTAACCCTAGGTCTCTCCCCTAGTGAGGAGGGTGTAGGGGGTTAGAAGTACGGCGTGATGTCAGTCTTTTTTCACTACTATTTTTGCCTTTTTAAATATATTTTCCAGGCTGTGCAATAGGTGAACATGTATAAAGTCTCAACTAAAAATAAACTAGTGTTTTATTTTCCTTTTCCTAATATTTTCCTTATCTTTTATTAGTCTTCTTATTTTTTTTTATTTTCCCCTTTTATACTACTCTAAGGCTCATATTCTAATATTTTGCAGGTTGGGCAATAGGTGCACATGTAAAGTCTAAAACAAAAAATGAAAACTAAAAATAAACTGAGAAAAGAATGTTGGTGGCCAGCCGAGTTGAGAAAAGAATGTATCCAAGAAATGCTTATCTTTGGCAGGAATACCTGAGAAACTAGTTCTTCTTTTCAGTACTCGTATTATTTTCTTACTTTCGTACTACCATTTTTCTTTACTTGAGAAGAAATGGTAGATAACAACACCCAGCCATTACTTACAAACGTACTGCCCATGCAGCATTTTCAGCAATGCAATTAATATTTGTCCAAGGAAAAATCCTTAAGACTTAATAATAATAATAATAATAATAATAATAATAATAATAATAATAATAATAATAATCAAAGAGTGGCCAGCACACTGCCAGATGAGTGGCAAAAAAGGAAAATTGTCCAAACATACTATTTTTTTTAGGCTAATTAGGCAAGGCGGCTGATAGGCGCCGGTCGACCGGTCGAATTTTGGCCGGTCACCCGCGAGTTGTTCGATCTGGGCCCGTGAACGCTTCTGATTGCTGCTTCGTCTCTTTCCTCTGCCCCCGCATGATTCCTGCTCCCCTTTCTCCTTCGCGTCTTGCGCATCCCCACAGCCCCCGCCGTCGCGCGCCCCTCAACCTTCCCCTAGCGACATCTCCGACGTGCAGCACCAACCCTCCTCGTCAGCGGTTCGAGAGTACAGTCCCCTCCCAGCAGCAGCTCGCCGTTGTCGTGTTCCACGCGGGCGCCGCCATTCTAGCCCCCCTGCAGCTCGTGGTTGCAACACAGGGCACGCCGTCGTAGCTCCGTCACTGCCGCTGGTGCATTCTCCCAGCATCGCAGCTCGTTGCCGGCACCAAGCAAATTCCAGCAAAAAAACTCGTTGTAACTTTCCCACCGCGGGTTGCAGCTTTTCGCAGCACCGTTTCCAGCAAAAAATTGTTGTAGCATCTTCTTCTCGCCCACCCCGGTCACCGGTGGCAACCTTTGTTGTCGCGGGTTGTAGCTTTTCGTGTCGCCGTTTGCAGCTTCCGCCATGCCGGTTGTAGCATTTGTTATCACCGGTTGTGCTTTCCCCCGGTCGCCATTGCAGCTTTCCCATCGCCGGTGGAAGCTTCTGACATCACCGGCTGCAGCACCCCATGATGTCGGTTCCAGCAAACGTGCAGTTTGTGGTCACCGCCTATGTAGCTCGTGGTCACCGCCGATGCACCCCATGATGACGGTTGAAGCTTTTTGCTCGATGGTTGTAACTTTTCCCATAGACGGTTCCAGCTTTTCCCGTGGCCGCTGATTCTGCCTGTAACATTCCAAATTTTCAAGTTATACATAGGACATCATTACATATCATGTTTTATTGCATTTTTGGTTGATCCTAGAAATTCTAAGCAACTCAAGGACCCACGGAGAGAGTTGGGGATTTTGTTATTTTCATATTTGAGTTTTCTCAAATTTTGAAAAGAGGATCATTTGATTTTAATTATTTTTCTCTTCGAATATTTCTAATATGAAAATAAAAGAGAGGGGATAAAATGACTTCTCTAAATAAAAGAAATTTTGGAGGAAAAATATTAAAATCAAATAAGAATTTTATTTGGAGTTTTATTGCTATTTTATTTGAATTAGAAAAAAATGCGTTTTTCAAAATTGCATTAGAGGCCCAAATAAATGTTCACTTTGTCCACAATATTATTAGAGGATCTTGAAAATTTATTTCAGGATTTTTGGGCTCCGTTTAGTATTTCTTTTATTAGTTTTTCCATGTCAGGACTATTTAAAAAAAAGGTGAACCGACTTAACGGGCCGTGTCCGACCCGGACATTGCGCCCGGCCGGCCTTTAAAGCCCGACGCCCACACCACGCCAGCCCAAGCCGCCCGCCGCCGAAACCCTAGTCGCCGCCGCCCGCACCCCGCTAGCCCAAGCCGCCCGCCATCGAAACCCTAGCCGCCGCCTCCTCGTAACCCGCGCCGCCGCCGCCACTCGCCGCCGCCGCCGCCACCGCTTGCCGCAGCCGCCGTCCAATTTTCTCGGGAAAACCGTCAGTTTTTTTGAAACCCTAGATCTAGTTTTTTTAGATCGGTTCGGTTTTTTTTTCTGGTTTAGTTAAATAGCGGACGTTCATCCGTACGTTCATTTTAACGAACATTGTTCCTCAGTTAGCCGCATACAGCTAAGGCCTGTTCGTCTCGTTTTATTTTTTCAGAGTTTTTTGCGATTATTTTCGATCGCGATTGCTGCCCTGATCTTTGTTTTAGTTTATATTTTTGCTCGTTTATCCGAATCAGCTGAAACAAGTGCCTAGATCTTCGTCTCAAAGCCCTCTTTCTATTTAACCAACTTGAACAAGATTTTGGTACTGTAAAATTTGACTTTAGTCCAGATTAGTAAATGAATCTTGTTTCTTTCGTAGTTTGAGTTTCGTTGCTCCATTTGATTTGATTCTTTTTGCAAACCGGAGTTTTACAGTTGAACTTTCTGGTTAGTTCTTTTATTTGAGTTTTACCCGTGCTTCTAGTTGGGTGCTTATGTATGTTATTTTTTGTTTGCGATAGAGTACCCGGAGTGCGAAGCGTGCTACTACGAGTCTCTAGGTTTTGCGGATCATCAGCAAGGCAAGTAACACTTTGATCATACCTCTTTACTATCCAGTTTTATGCATTAGTTACAACCCTCAAACATTGCATGGTTAGGATCTGTTATAACATGTGGGTTTTGGGAAGTAGATGATGATGTAGAACCTATTGCCCTTTTATTATCAAACCTTTGGGAGTTACTTCTACGTTATGCTCAGGATTGCTATGCTATGCTCGTAGACGTGGATTGGGTGAGTGTATCCATGACAGATGTGAGTATTGTTAATTAATGGTTAACTTAAGGTGGCTACTTAAATACACATCTGGGTGGATTGGTTGAGGCACCCTGGAGTACCCAGTGATTGTCAGGGCACCTGGAGAATCCAGTGTTGTCCTAGGATATCCCGGAGTACCCGTGTTGTCATCCTCGCCACCCAGACTCAAAGGGATCATAAGATTATTCATAATCATACTGGAAACTTCCATGTGTAGCCACAAGCCAATATGAGCTCTGGCATAGTTGAGTATGTTGTGTGACCTTTTTCAGTGGTAGACTAGCAGATGTAGGGGATGTAGGTGGTACTGTCTACCCAGAGTAAAGAGTTAATGCTTCTGAAAGACCGTGTCTCGGTCATCCGTTTCTCAAACATCATGAAGTGTGAGAAAAATTCAACGGAGGAGATCGAGTCTTGTGGGGAAAAGTGTGCAAACCTCTGCAGAGTGTACAAACTAATCATGGTTAGCCGTGTCCCCGGTTATGGACATCTTGAGTATCTGGTTCTTGGATTATCATGTTGATCTCATCACTTTAAATTAATTTGATTGGGTTTAATGATGATGCTTAATTGAGATTGAGTTGGATGAACCTTCTCAATGTTTAACAACCACCATTTAAACAAAAAATTATTCCTTTGTTGTAGGGAAAAATTGGTTTTATGCAAAAATGTAACCATAGAGTTTTCCACCACCCGTATATGCATGTAGTGATACCATTTATTCTATTCATTACTCTTTGTGTTACATTGCCAGCATATTCCATGTGCTGACCCGTTTCGGGCTGCAACATATCATGTTGCAGACTTTTCAGACGACGAGTAAGGTGCCATAGGTCGTTGTCGTTCACTCAGCTATGCCGTTGGAGTTGGTGGACTCACTTTATCTTACAAGCCTTCCGTTGTTATCTTATTTAGATGGCCTTAAGACATATTATTGTAACAAGTTCTCTTTTGAGACATTCAATGTAATAAGTGTGTGATTGAAACTATGTTATAAATCCTCAAGTACTGTGTGTGTCAGCATTAGCGATCCGGGGATGACATTGATGCACAGAGACTAGACTGTTTGAGGTCTGGTCGCTACACTACCATTCTCCGATGGAACAAAATAACTCGCCGGTCCCAATAAAAACAAATGATGGTTCTAGCAAAATATCGCTTGCTGTCGTTGGTTGCAGCTAAAACTCTCGCTGGTCCTAGCAAAAACTCCTGCCGATTGGAGCTAAGAAAAGGTTGTGCAACAGGTGAACATGTAAAGTCTAAACTAAAAATAAACTATTTTTTACATTTTCCTAATGTTTTTCTTTTTCTTAAATAAACTAAGAAAAGAATGTTAGTGGCCAGCCGAGTTGAGAAAAGATGTATCCAAGAAATGTTTTTTTTGCGGGAATACCTGAGAATCTAATTCTTCTTTTCAGTACTCGTTTATTTTGCTAGTTCGTACTACTATTTTTCTTTACTTGAGAAGAAAATGGTAAATAGCAACACCCAGCCATTACTTACAAACGTACTGCCCATGCAGCATTTTCAGCAATGCAATTAAAATTTGTCCAAGGAAAAATCCTTAGAGTTACTGATAATAAAAAATAATTCAAACATTCAAGCATATATACGGTGCACAGATTCGGGGGCTATTCAGCTCGATTGTCTCGGATCTACTGTCAATTCACACGCCATTTACATCTACTAGTATTCGATACATTCACCTACCGGATTAGGTTTGGTTTCTGTAAGCACTTGTTTGAATGTTGTGGGCACTCCTTGTAGCTTCACAACATGCCGTGTTCCATGGTCCAGCCTGACAAAACTTTTGTTGCAAACATAAGACACTTGATATTTTCATCAGTCACTGTCATGCCATAGGGTTGCTCAATCAATGGGGAAGATAACAAGCAATACCTTTTTCACACGGCTCAACAATGTTCGGATTATCCGATCATGTGAGACGATTGGAGGCTCCTAGATAGTGATCTGTCTAGACTCTAGACTATCTGGTGGTCCGTTACTCTTCTGTAGATTAGCTCTTAGCACTAACTGGATGCAGGTAGGACCTAGTTCTACATCCACAAAAACACATAATCTTACAACAATTTATCTCTGTTCGGCATAGCCCAAGCTTCAAAACTGGTTCGAAATCAAAGTTTAACTGTTGAGCATAACTGACCAACTTTGAAAGCGATAGGAAGTCCGAACATTGTTGTTCTAAATGATCGTGTCCAAAATGCCATTTTTTCTGAGTGTGATTTTCCCTCTTTTGTACCTGTAACTATGCCCAGGAGGTAGGAGCTTCTGTTTTCCTTATCTTCTCTTGTGGTTGATTTCTGGCTTGACCTGATGATGGATTCTTCAGCTCACAGGACCGATCCTCCTTGAGGATTACCATCTGATTGAAAAGCTTGTGCAGTTTGACCGGGAGCGTATCCCTCACTAGTAGAAAAAGGGTCAAACGTGAAGCACATTAGTGCCGGTTTGTATTAGAGCCGGCACAAATGTATACATTAGTGCCGGTTCCAACGGCTAGCCGGGCCGCTCTCATTAGTACTGGTTCGTGGCTAACCTTTAGCACCGGTTCGTGCCACGAACCGGTACTAATGAGGATAGTGGCAGGATGTTGTCAGTCTGGGCCCCCTCCAGCACCTTTAGTACCGGTTCGTGCCACGAACCGGTACTATAGGTCCTCCTGCATATAAACCCTTCGTCCAGCTCGCTCTGTTCTTCCCCCTTTCCCCTCTCCTCTCCTCTCTGTTCTTCCTCTTCCCCTCGAGCTCATCACACATTTTGCCCAAAATTTGTCAAGATTTGAAGGCCCCCATCCATTCAAGTGATCACAAAGGTTAGCAACTTTGTCCTTTCATCTCTCATTGCTAGATTAGCTCTTGCAATGCTTTATATAGTTATTAATTTGTGAGTTTAGTAATTTGGGAGGAAATATATATATGTGCTAGTATTTGATTTATATGCAATTTGAGGTCAAAAATAACACTTAGTTTGCATATGTAGGTGTGGTTTACTTAGTGCCTTCTAAATCTCCGTCGTAACCACCGTCGATCGCCCGCACCGTCCCGTCGCCGGCACCACCTTGTGGTGAGCCTCTTGTTAGTGAAATTTTATATAAAAAATTGATGTTTGTCTGATTTGGATATATAGTTACCGTATAATTATCTTACCCGTACGTTGTTTGTTATACATAGTGCCATGGTTTTGATATCCGTCCCCGTCGGCCCTCGTCCTTGTTATGATTCGGATGTGGTATATTCTCTTTTAAAACTATTTGTTGCATTTCGTGTTTATGACAAATTATGCCCATCAAGTTGACATAGATATTTTTATCTAGGAGGTATGTGAACCGGAAATTCCAACCGACCCTATTGTCGAGAGGTTAAATTTAGTTGAAAGAGAAAACGAGTACTTGAAAGAAAAATTGAAAAGAATTGAGGGGGAGAAGATGGAATTGGAGTTGCATGTTGCCGATGTCGTCGATGATCACAAGATCAAGATAAAGAAAATGCGCTTGAAGATTAGAAAGATTAGAAAATATGTCATCGATAGTGAGGCTTGGTATCATTATGCTGTTGGATCAATTGTTACCTTCGTTGCGATCTTGATCGCATTTGTTGTTGCATTTAAATGCTTTAGCTAGAGAGTTATTTGTTTGTTGCATTTAAGTGTTGTATGAACTTTATGTATGAACTTGTATTAATTTGGTCTATTTGGTGTTGTGTAATGAAGATGAGCCGGCAATGGATGTACGATGACCGATGCTCTCCCCAGTTCGTTGAGGGCGTGCATACTTTTCTGCTTGTGGCTGAGCAAACAAGCGGGCGGATGGTTTTATGCCTTGTCCATGTGCTGGTTGTAAGAATGGTCACAATTACTCTATGTCAAGAACCATTCACGTCCACCTGTTTGAGTCCGGTTTCATGCCCCACTATAATGTTTGGACCAAGCACGGAGAAAGAGGGGTTATGATGGAAGACAATGAAGAAGAAGAGGACAACGACAGCTATCCTGGCCATGAGTTCCCTGAATACGATGATACAACAATGGGGGAAGAAGCTGAGCCGGTAATGCGGGAAGAAGCTGACACTACTAGGGAAAAGCCTAGCAGCAGCGCGGGTTTTGGGCCTATCAGTAGCGCGGGCACAAGCGCTACTGATAAGGTGCTACAGCTAATGCTTAGCATAAGCTGCTTGACGACGCCTATCTGCTAAATTGACTTACTAGCAGCGGTTCTTTATTACATCGCTACTGTTAATTAGTAGTAGCGCTTCTCCTAACCCGCGCTACTACTACTATTTAGTATTTTATTTCTTTTCTATTTCATGTTGTATTCATACGGGTACACAAGTTTTCATACAACAGGAATTTAGAGATTGTTTTTACATCATAATGAGTTATTACATCATGGGGTGAAAGAACCGTGGACTAGTTTCAAGTGGATGTCCATCCACTTGAAACTAATCCGTGGTTCTTTCACCCAATGATATAATAATATCATCATCATCATCATATCATTAACAACTTAGCATCATAATACATCATTGTCATATAACACCTCCTCAATATCATCGTTTTCATCATTGACATCACATAACACCTCCTCAAGATCATCATTATCAACTCTAACACATTACCACATAATAAACATATTGTACCTGATAGGACCTATTACATTCGATTAAGACCTACTACATTTTCTAAGGTAAAATAACAAAAAACAAGATAGCCCCTGACTCTCCATTATGGAGAATGGAGATTAGCCTGTCTTCCATTCTTGCCTTTCGCTGAATGTTACTTCCAAGAACCTCCTTGCGAATGTCCATACATTTCTTCCATTCTCTCGATGATCATGTGTTCACGGTTTTAGAAATCCGATATGCACAGGTGAGCTCCTAGATTTACTCGGCAAGTATGTTCGAATCGAGAGGCGACCATGCGGACACATCGGATGAGGCACACAATCCATCGGGAGTTTCGTTGAAAAACATAATAATAACTTTGTAGTTAGCAATGATGTACTAGTTTTAGAAGTATGCAAAAATGCACGAATGTCGTAATAGTAAAAAATCTTATCAGGTATCTCCGGAGAAGTTATCGTTGTTCAACACATGCACTAGTGGCACGTATTCACCATAATTTGGAGGAGTTCGATAATAGGCATTGTAATTCTCAAGAAGAGTACAAAATGCGATCAGATGATTTTCTCCTTATATGTTAATTGGGTGCCTTGATTGTAGTGGGTTTTATCTACCATCTTCCGCACAGTCTTTGAAGAATCAAAATAAGTTATCAATGGAAATAAGCTATCAACTATTTTGAAATAAAGAATATAAATTAGTTAATAACTATGTTTGATAAACTCACATAGCGGTACAATCGGCAGCGTATCAACAAGGACCCAAATGTCCATATTGTCTTCCTCGCTGTCAGGATCACCAAGATCCATGGTGATAATCATACCCTCATCAAAACCATACATTTTGCAAAGTGCTTCCCAATTTTGGCAACCAAAATGGGTTACGCTCTGAGCATTATACAGATTTACTTCAAAATCCATATCATGATGGGTCCTTAGGTGTATTTTCTTTGTTTCAAAATTTTCATGGTCTTCAAAACCCATCCTCTCCAAGACATAGCATCTTGCATGGCATGGGATAAGCTAGTCGAATTGTAAAATATGAAAATTAGACGTTGAAATAGTTGAAGTCATGCTTAATGGAGAAAAAAACTATTGTAAATGCGTTGCGTCCGTATGAACATTGCAGGTCTCCTCGAGCTTAATGCTGAAGCGGCGATCGTCGTCCAGCCGAACGAACCTGTCGCACATACCTCGATCGTCGTGGCACCAGCTACACTCCCCCGGGAGACCGTCGTCGTCCGAGTACGACATTTCCTACAATCATAATTCAAAGATTAAACTTGTACATATTCTAGCACAAGTCATGTCAGAATTCACGACAAAATCCGGCATGACCTTTGCTAAAAAAGGACATGTCGAGCGCCTGAAATTTGCCGGAACGGAAATTAATCAACACTTCGACAAAACATAGGCCACTCGGAGATGTAAACTGAACATGAACGGCCACTTGGGCAACCACATATCCTATTTGAGCAACAACACAAAATATACAAGGATACTTGGCTGGTCTCACCTCGATGTCGGAGAATGCGTCGGTGACTGGGATGATGGCGGGGTTGTCGGAGGGGTCGGTGACGGGACGACGGAGGTCACCTGAAACCATATTAGTTATCACTAGCAACAAAACATGTTCAACTAGTTTTATTAATTCAACTAGTTCTTACTAAATATAAACTTACTATAAATAGAAAAAAACTAGTTCTTTCTAAAAATAAAGTAGTTCAACTAGTTATATTAATTATCTTACTAAAAATAGATTAGTTCTGTTAATTCAACTAGTTCAACTAGTTTATTAATTTACTTACTAAACTAGTTCAACTACAACTAAAGTAGTTCAACTACCACTACTACTACTAAAAATCTAGTACTAACTAAGCTAAATTAGCATCTACTACTACTAAATTAACATCTAGTACTAGCTAACCCTAAATTAACATCTACTACTAAATCTAGTACTAACTAGTGGCAGGGGTGGGGCGACGGAGAGGTAGCTAGGGGCGGCGAGGTCGAGGCGGTGGGAGGCGGGCTGCGGAGGAGGAGGAGGCGGCGGAAGCAGGATGGAGGAGGGGCGGAGGAGGAGGAGGGCGGCAGCAGGAGGGGAGGATGTGCGAGGAGGATGGAGGAGGGACGGAAGGAGGGGAGTACCTCGGCGGCGGACGAACGGCGGCGGCGGCGACGGACGACGGCGGTTGTCGCAGGCGAGAGTGAGAGTGTGAGTGTGAAGGGCCGGTCCTCCCGTGGGGATAAGGTAGGGATAGTTGTAGCGTTTGGCAAAAGCGCTACAGCTAACATAAGTAGTGATGGCGCTCTACAGATATAACGCGCATCTGCTATAGCTAGCGGGAGGCCAAGGTCATGGCAACTATAGCAGAAGCGCTGTATGCCTCAAGCGCGCCATCGCTACTTCCTAGTCGAAGAGCGTTTGGCCGACGCCGCTGCTGCTAAGTAGCAGTAGCGTGGTATTTTGAAGCGCGCTGCAGATAAGATTCTGTGTATAGGCTTTTCCCTAGTAGTGTGAGCCGGCAATGCGGGAAGAAGCTGAAGAAGAGGCATCAGATGAGCCTGTTGATGATCTAGGTCGGGCCATTGCCGATGTAAAGAGAAACTGCGCAAGTGATTTGGAGAAGAAGTTGCAGCGCATGTTAGAGGATCACAAAAAATTGTTGTACCCGAATTGCGTAGGTGACAAGAAAAAGCTGGGCACCACACTGGAATTGCTGCAATGGAAGGCAGAGAATGGTGTATCTGACAAGGGATTTGGAAAGTTGCTGGTAATGATAAAGGATATGCTTCCAAAGGACAACGAATTGCCCGAGAGTACGTACGAAGCAAAGAAGGATGTCTGCCCTCTAGGGTTAGAGGTGCAGAAGATACATGCATGCCCTAATGATTGCATCCTCTACCGCGGTGAGTACGAGGATTTGAACGCTTGTCCGGTATGTGGTGCATTGCGCTATAAGATCAGCCGCGATGAGCCTGGTGATGTCGAGGGCGAGCGCCCCAGGATTCTCCTATAATACCATGGTTGAAACGTTTGTTCCAAAACAAATAGCATGCCAAGGCGATGTGATGGCACAAAGAAGACCGTAAGAAAGACGGAAAGTTGAGAGTACCCGCTGACGGGTCGCAGTGGAGAAAAATCGAAAGAAAGTATGGGAAGGAGTTTGCAGATGACGCAAGGAGCATATGGTTTGGTCTAAGCGCAGATGGCATTAATCCTTTTGGGGAGCAGAGCAGCAACCATAGCACCTGGCCTGTGACTCTATGTTTGTATAACCTTCCTCCTTAATTGTGCATGAAGCGGAAGTTCATTATGATGCCAGTGCTCATCCAAGGCCCTAAGCAACCCGGCAACGACATTGATGTGTACCTAAGGCCATTAGTTGAAGAACTCTTACAACTGTGGAATGGAACAGGTGTACGTGCGTGGTATGAGCACATGGGGTAAGAATTTGACCTAAAGGCGTTGCTGTTCGTGACCATCAATGATTGGCCTGCTCTCAGTAACCTTTCAGGACAGACAAACAAGGGATACCGCGGATGCACGCACTGTTTGGACGATACCGACAGTATATATTTGAATAGTTGTAAGAAGAATGTGTACAGGACATCGTCGATTTCTTCCGAGCAGCATCCTGAAGAAAGAAAGGCAAGCATTTCAAAGGTGAGGCGGATCACGGACGAAGCCTCGCCACCGTCTTGGTGCTGATGTACATGATATGGTCAAGGATTTGAAGGTGATATTTGGAAAGGGTCTGGCGGACAACCTGTTCGAAGGACGCCTGACGCGCACCCATGTGGAAGAAGAAATCTATATTTTGGGACCTGCCATATTGGAAAGACCTAGAGGTCCGCTCCGCAATCGACGTGATGCACGTGACAAAGAATCTTTGCGTGACCCTGCTTGGCTTCTTGGGCATGTATGGGAAGACAAAAGATACACCTGAGGCACGGGAGGACCAGCAACGTATGCACGGAGAAGACGGCATACATCAGGGTCATGCAAGCTACGCTCTTACCAAAGAAGGAAATCTTCTTTGAATGCCTGCTCAGTATTAAGGTACCGTCTGGCTTCTCGTCGAATATAAAGGGAATAATAAACATGGCAGAGAAAAAGTTCCAGAACCTAAAGTCTCATGACTGCCACGTGATTATGATGCAATTGCTTCTGGTTGCATTGAGGGGGCTTCTACCGGAAAACGTTCGATTAGCCATTGTGAAGCTATGTGCATTTCTCAATGCAATCTCTCAGAAGGTAATCAATCCAGAAATCATACCAAGGTTACATAATGATTCGGTGCAATGTCTTGTTAGTTTCGAGTTGGTGTTCCCACCATCCTTCTTCAACATCATGACGCACGTCCTAGTTCACCTATGCGAAGAGATTAACGTTTTGGGTCATGTATTTCTACACAATATGTTCCCGTTTGAGAGGTTCATGGGAGTCTTAAAGAAATATGTTCATAACCGTGCTAGGCCAGAAGGAAGCATCTCCAAGGGCCATCAAAATGAGGAGGTCATTGAGTTTTGTATTGACTTTATTCCTGACCTTAAGCCGATTGGTGTTCTGAATCGCGGCATAAGGGCGCATCGGATGGAAAAGGCACGCTAGGAGGGGAACAAATAATATGTATGGACGGACATTCTCTCACCAAAGCACACTACACAGTTCTACAGAATTCCACCTTGGTGGCTCCGTATATGGATGAACACAAGAATTTGCTACGCTCCAAACACCCGGAGCGGTCTGATGACCCGATTACACGTGAACAAACCAGGAGTTTCGCCAACTGGTTGCAGACACGTACCATGCATGACACCTCTATTGAAGATGAACTGTACTTGCTATCCCAGTTACCATCTTCGAATATAATGACTTTCAAAGGGTACGAGATAAATGGTAATACATTTTACACAATCGCCCAAGATAAGAAGAGCACCAACCAAAACAGTGGTGTCCGCTTTGATGCAGAAACCAAGACGGGAAAGGAAACATATTATGGTTATATACAGGACATATGGGAACTTGACTATCGACGTGGTTTAAAGGTCCCTTTGTTTCAGTGCAAATGGGTCAATATGACACGAGGCGGGGTAACGGAAGACCCGCAGTACGGAATGACAACAGGGGATCTCAACAATCTTGAGTATGCAGACGAACCATTCTTCCTAGCCAATGATGTGGCACAGGTTTTCTATGTGAAGGACATGTCTACCAAGCCAAGAAAAAGAAAAGATAAGGAAGCGAATGCATCGCACGATGAGCCAAGCGGCACATAGTTCTTTACGGGAAGAGAAACATCGTGGGAGTGGATGACAAAAGCAGACAAGTCGAAGATTATGAAAAGTTTGATGAAATTGCTCCATTCACAGTGAATATTGACCCGAGCATCCCGTTAAATGATGAAGATTTTCCATGGTTACGGCGCAAAGGGACACACGCTGAAGAAAAAGTTTCACACCCAAAGATCCGGGATGTGATCGGCTTCACTATCATCACTTTCTTCGTGTTTCACACCCAGGAGGGAATGTCTGTACTAGTTAGGGTAGTTATGTGTTTTGGCATTTGAAACGCGAAGAAATTTTATGTGCAAACAAATTCTTTTCATGCATTTACTGATTTTTTTCAGCTAAATGACCCTGAAATTGAAAAGCAATTCAAATGAACTCAGAAAAGGTTGAAAGTTGGCATGGTATCATAATTTCATACAAATAGCATGTGCAAGAAAGTAGAGAGGGTTACGGCAAAAACTGGATGCACTTCATGTACAAAATGGACAATCTCTTTCGAAGTATCAGGGTTTCCGACGAAAACTGAACTGTTACAAAGGCATTTCATTTTTTAAATAACCTAAGCATTACTAAATTGAATATAATGATAAAACACACTAATATTAAACATAAGAAAAAAGAATCACTGAAAAAACTTTTTTCAAAGTTAACTTATTCACAAACTAGTGATTCACACAAATTTCAAATAATTCAAAATTTAAACTATTCAAATTTGAAATCTACCGGCACTAATAGAAAGTTTGTAATTTTTTGTACCTAAAGCAAAAATATTCACAAAGAAACTCTAAATACAGCAAAAAAACAACTCAAAAATAAATAAAACAAAAATAAATAAAGCAAAAATAATAAAGCAAAAAAAAAATTAAGAAAAAAAAGCCCGCCTACTGGGCCAAAGCGGCCTGCATACGACTAGCGACACAACCTTTCGTTGGGCGGGATGCAGGCCAAGGCCCAAGAGGCCCACTAGGCAAATAGGGATGTAGGCCCAAGAGGGGCTGGTTAGGAGAGGAGCTCGAGAGAGCTACCGCCTGACTGGGCTTATAAACCGGTCGGTAGCCCCTCGACTAGCGAGGTGGGACTAAACTTGTCAACCGCACTGCTTGTGGCGCACCCCCTTTAGTACCGGGTCGTGGCACAAACCGGTACTAAAGGGGGCCTTTAGTATCGGTTTGTGCCACCACCCGGTACTAAAGGGGGTCGCTTCCCGCCGCTTGGCCTGGCCAAAATAGGCCTTTAGTACCGGTTGGTGGCTCCAACCGGTACTAAAGGTCCATCCTATATATACTAGAGTGCAAAAATTTCGTTTTCCCTCTCTGTTCGTTCCTCTGTTTCCGTCTCCGTCACCGTCGCCTGCCGCCTCGATCGTCTCGTCGTCCGCCCGCCCCCGTCGCCGTCCCGTCCCATCGCCGCCCTGACCCCGTCCCGTCGCTGCCGTCCCGCCGTCGCCGCCCGGTGTCGCCTCGCCGTTGCCTCGCCTCCCATCGCCGTCGCCCGCTGTGAGCCCTCCCCGAGCCCGCACACACACACACAAGCATGCTTAATTAGTTTAGATAATTAGTCTTTAATTAGTTTAGATTATTTAGATTATTATTTTGTATGTTTCATTAGTTTAGATAATTAGTGTTTAATTAGTACACACACACACATATTTTGTATGTTTAATTAGTTTAGACTATTTAGATTATTATTTTTTCACTATTATATATGTATGAATGCATGTTAGATGGATATAATTAGTGTTTAATCAGTTAGAAATTAGTGTTATATAGAAATGTTAGAAATTAGTGTTATATAGAAATGTTAGAAATGTTAGAAATTTTAGTGTTATATTTAGATTATTTAGATTAGCATAATTAGTGTTATATAGAAATGTTAGAAATTTTAGTTATCAAAATCCAATCATTAAAAAAATCTTACTTTTTGCGGGCATATAGCTAGTATTTGTTCTCGACGATGCCCGGCCCGCATCCTCGCCGTCGACCCGTCCGCGACGACGTCCAGCCGACTCATGTCCGGACTGGGCTCACTGGCTGGCACTGGGAGGTGCTGCTCGAGGGCGCGCCGCTCGATGAGGAACCCGCCCGGGTCCGTCGTCGACCCCGATCTCGTTTGGTGGCGTTCGCGTGGGCGATTTGGTGCGGAGGGACCCGGCCCCGCCGGAGATTGTACGTCGCCGTGTCGGGGAGGAGGACGAGCACGTCCATCGCTACATGGTTGCGTTAGAGGCGGCGAGTTCTCCAATACCAGCAGTTTCTTCGGGATCTCACTTCAGCTATGATCATGTGAGGTTCCTTCTCTTTGGTGTCCACCGCCGCGCCGGAGGAACCATGAGTGTCCTAGATTCTTCAGTAGTATTCGATCTTTATTAGCTAATAGCGGTGATGTACTATTCAATATTATATATTATTCGAGACGATGTATTCGAGATTATATCTATTATTCTAGGCGATGTATTCGAGATTATATCTATTATTCGAGACGATGTAATTTGAATACTAAATTGTTTTATATTTATTTTGGGTTAGTTAAATAAAAGCTATGGCAGACAATACCGACAGAGAGGGAGAACAGACCTGTTTGATATGATACACGGGCCAGATGATAATCAAAATGAAGAATATTATGACGGCTCCGAATTTCTAAACAACACCGGAGAGGGTGATATGATATTCGATCGCGACGACCAAATTGATGAAGTCATGAACTACGATTATGACGATGACGAAGAACATGTTGATCCTGAAACAATAAAGACCAGCAAGGTATATATATTTATATAAGCAGGCATCTGGTGATCATCACATGTTTTAAATGACTTGAAGATATATTAATGAATCGATCTTTGTTCTTTCAGCCATCCGGATCGAGCAAATCATCAGGCAAAATGACGAAATGAGGCCCGAACAAAAAGTTGAAGCAGGGCGTAAAGTACAATATCGAGGCATGCAGCCCTACTGGCAAACCATTAGCGCCTAAGAAGATTGCGGACAAGTTCGTTAAATCGGTCGGAGTTCTTGTGAAGGACCAACTCCGATCAAACTTCAAGAATGGAGAGAGCCAGCAAAGCCACGTCCATATGTTACTTTTGTCGACAAGAATCAAAAGATCTGCTTTGGGATACTCTCATGGAACATTTCACCCTACGGATCATTTCACGAAGCGAGATGTGCGAGAAAGTCAAGGAGGTTGCTCTTAGGATGATGGCGATTGCATTCAAGAACCACAAGAATCGTGAATGGAAGAAGTACGTCAAGGGAGGAAGGAAGACTCCAGTATTCAAGGGAACACTAGAGAACTAAAGTGATCATTGGGACGATTTCGTGAAATTCAAGGATTCGGAATTAGCTAAGGAACGGCCGAGAATAAACAAGAAGAATGCCGAAAAAGGATAAGTTCCATAAGTGGGGCGGTGGCTGCGCGGTGGCAATGCCTAAGTGGGATAAGTCCGAGAAAGAGATGGAGGATGCAGGTGTCACTCCGGCTACTAAGAGCTGGCCCCTGTGGTTAGGACTTGGTTCTATGCGCATGGGGGAGTTGGACCCGAGACGAGCAATGTTTTGACGAGGGCAAGTCTGAAGGAGCCGACGATGCGATACTTGTTGCAATAGAAGAGGAACGATCGGGGTGTTCCAGCCCAACAGAGAGAACGACGAGCTTACGCGTGTGCTCTGGAAATCCCGAACACCGGGAAGAACACGAGGCAAGGGCGCTATTCCGTGGTATGAGGGGTTTTCAGAATGGAACACCGACTATAGAACCCGTGCGAGAAAGAAGATTGCGGAGGAGAAGAAGAGGAAGATGGAGGAGGAGCAGAGGAAGCGGGACTATGAACGCCTTCAAGGCCTAGAAGCAAGTCAAGCGGAATTGGCAGTCAAATTCCAGCGGCAGCAGGAGCAGATCGACTCACTTACCCATCAAAGGGGGTCTCAGCAGCTGCAGCAGCTAGCGGATGATCCAGCATTGGATAGCACCGGCCAATCCATGCTGAGAAGCAGCGTGGGTTCCGTCCCGGACAACGCAATGCTGGGTAGATACCCCGTGGATGACATCACGGAGAACACTAACTGCGAGCTACACGTCAAAATGAAGAACATATCCATGAAGGTGGCGGACGGCTTTGCTTTTACGAATCCCCCCGAGGCAACCTTCCATTGCAACTCGATTCCAGCGGGCTATGCTCGTGTCTTGGTTGATGAGGTGGTGGACCCACCATATTCGGAGCTACAGCTTGACATTGCTGGAGGTGACGGCGAGCGCTTTCTCGGAGAGGCCAAACATCGTATCATCCTATGGAAAAAGGATGCCATCATCTTTCGAAGGCCACCGACACCGCGTCAGCCGAGTCCTCGTCGAAGTCCGCCATAGAGTCAGCAGACTCCCGCTCCTACAAGTCCACCAAGTCCGGCAAAGTGTCAGGCCACTCCTCCTCCAAGTCTGGCAAAGTGTCAGGACAATCCTCCTCCTCCAAGTCCGCCACAGCGTCAGACGTCCACTCCTCCTCCAAGTCCGGCACAACCTCAGGCCACTCCTCCTCGTCCAACTCAGCCCCGTCAGCCGTCTCCGCCGCCTCAGCAATCGTAGAAGAGACACCCCGCAGCTATGGTGCGTAGTGGTACGAGTCGAGGTAGTACAGGAAGTACAGGCGGAGGCAAGTGATATAAATATGGTCCAAGCCTCATGCCTCTTCCGCAGAGGTCTTATGACAGGTCCGAGGAGGAAATCACAGCCATATCGAAGGCCAAGGTGGAAGCCCATTTTGCACCGAAACCGCCACCGCCGCCAAGGGAGAAAGTGCCTGAGGAAACGATTGACCACTTCATTCGTTGGCTCAACCACCAGCTCCCAAGCCTGTTGACACAGACTATGAGAGGCACATCAGGAAGTTAAATCGAGCACGTCTACAAACGGAGGCGAGCACGTCTACATCGGGATCGAGCAAACAAGAAGCAGCTGCCAAAAAATGCGGGAAAACCATTCCCCAGCTGGGAGAACAGGCGGCGCAATCGATCCCCTCGCTTGTTGTGCCAACAACGGTGACAATCTGTGCCCAATATTATTGTGGGCAAACGAGTGCACGTTCGAGGTGGGCAATGTGGTAATAACGGAGGAGCATATAATGCAGGCTGAAGTTCTCAACATCACAGTTGGACAACTCCTCGAGATCGAGCCCATGCCTTTGCTTAGAGAGGATGAAATAAAACGAAAATATGTCCGGGGCCAACCTTTGGTCGCGCCAGACAAGGTCAAGAACCTCCCAACGAGAATGTATGAATTGCATCAATGGTACATGAACATTACCAAGATTTCAGATCGATTGTCCCTCATGGTGAATGTCAAGCAGGACCATTACTTCCATGAGAAAGTTGTGTCCGTTGAGTATTTAGAACTGTTTCAGTTATACAATCAAGACGCACTCGACAAATCTATCGTCAGTTGCTATTGTCTGTAAGTGATTTCTTTCTATAATTTAAGTCTCAAGCTAGCTGTAGTGATCCTTTTGATCAATCATTACCTGTAATTATCCTCACTATATTCTTTTCTGTGGTATTATGCAGGATGAAGATGTATGAAATGAGAAAATGTGGACGCTTTGGCATTGGGTTCATTGACCCAAACACCGTTAATGAATACACATGGAAGATAAATGAACGTCAGCAAAAGAACATAGAGGACAGCATGCTAGAGTTCTTGAAACGCCTCAAATACAATGAAGATATACTACTTCCTTACAACTTCCAGTGAGTCACAATGTCTTGTACTACAAATTCTCTGTTTTTGCCTACTAGCTAGCTACATGTTTTTGCTTACATATAAACGTGTGTGCATATGCAGATTTCACTGGGTCTTGTGTATCATTAAAGTTGACGCTGGAACAGTTGAAGTACTAGACTCGCTAATCTCAGAAAAAACTAACTATAACATCTTGTTTGGGATAGTCAACAGGTAATTTCAATCATTATTAACTATATATCTCGGCCTATTTAGTTCGTCATTTCATGATAGGAACTATTTAATAACCCCTTTATTCATTTTCTTTGTCGGCGGGCAGGGTTTGGGCAAGGTTCATCGCCGTCACGCCCGGCGAATGGAAACAAAGGCTTAAATGGTTTCGACCCAAGGTAAGCAATTAAGTAGTACTAGCTAGCTAGCTAGCTGCCATCTCTTTAATTATCATGCTTGATTAATTTTTATCTAATCAAATTCCATTCTCGTAAAGGCCCTGAAGCAGGCGCAAGGGACTGATCTGTGTGCATTCTGTGTTTGCGAGAACATTCGCATGATGGCGTCCGAAAGGAGCAGATCTCAAAGACAGGAATGGGTACGCTTGTCAGAACACTATTCACAATTTTTACACCATTATCGTATCTTGTCACACAACTAATACACATGCATATTGATCTCCTTCTTAACAATTCAAACAGGTGCGGGAGAAGCTCCTAGAAACGGAGCGCGTAGAAACACTTCAAGAGGAAATAGCGGGATTTTTGCTCGACCAGGTCATAAATCCGAAGGAGAATTCTATTACCGCCACCGCCCCATGAAAACCACTTCCAATTATCATCGTGCTCAAGGCACCAATTAGGCTAATGCCACTGGCTCCGAAGGCAACATGCATATGTAGGAGAAATTGTATATAGCTATACATGTGTGTATGTGTGAATTAATTAATATGGTGGTTTGTGAGACATTGATGATATATATATATATATATATATATATATATATAACGTGTACAATGTGTAGTATCGTAAAATAACAGCAAACGAAAAAGAATTAAAATGGAAACACAAAATTAAATGAAAAAGAAATTATAAAATTAAAAAAACCCAAACCTTATAGTACCGGTTGGTCTTACCAACCGGTACTAAAGGGCTCCAGGCCCCCGGAGCTGGCTCGTGCCACGTGGTTGCCCTTTAGCACCGGTTCGTGCTGAACAGGTACTAAAGAGGGGCCTTTAGTGACCACAATTTAGTGCCGGTTATGTAACCGGCACTAAAGGGCCTTACGAACCGGTGCTATTGCCCGGTTCTGCACTAGTGCCTGAACGTGTTGTTCATGCACGGGGAGCCAGTGCAAAGGGGTTCTTTGAGGTGACTCATGATGTTTCTCAGCTCACTTGTGCTGATTTTCTCCGAGCTCCTGGGGTTCAGACCCCGGTTATTGTCCGGTTCTCTACTGTCGTGCATGAGCGTGGAAGCCCTGAGACCTTGAGGGACCCGCGTGGTTTTGCGGTGAAGTTCTACACCAGAGAGGTACTAATGATCATTCTTAATGTCATATTTGATGTTATCCTTTTGAGATGGGATTGTTGTTAAAGCTACTTTATGCTGTGTACAACCACATTAGAGCAGTTTACCTTCCGTTAGCATGTCATACCTTATTTTTGCTTATGTAGTAGTATAAATTTACCACTGTTTATAAGGATTGAGTCCTCTGTGTTAGGTTGATCTCCTCCCGATCGAGCCCAACGGCTCGACGGGCCCTTGACCCACGCCCTGATCGGGGGCGCCCAACCAAACCATGGTTGGTGGGCCCCTGTCGCCGTGCTATATAAAGGGGTGGGGAGACGGCCGCAGGTAACAGGTGATTCACCATGCGTCCAGAACCCCACCTACATCCCTACCGATCTAGGGTTAGCGCGATACGATGGTAAGCTCCACCACTGCCGCCACCCACGCACACTCGCGCTCACGCCGTTGCCCCTCCACCATGGCCACTGGCGTGAGCTCATCTGAACAAACAGAAGGTAGGACCACCGATGATCTAGCCTACTCGATCCCAAAGTCTATCAATGGTATCAGACAGGTTTTGGCTCAGATTTTCGGTAGAAAGAAATCACAGGAAAAGTAAACCCCTCCCCAAAGAACCCTAATCTACAGGGCAAAGAACGAATCCTCAACCGAAAAAGTAAGCGCCGCCGCAAGGCCGCGCCGTTCCTCTCGATCCGGACGGGCATCGGCAAGCCGAGCCGTTCGGAAGAAGAACACACCCTGCAAAGGGAAAAGGGGCACCGCAGCCATGCCGTTAGACGGCGGCGCGCTTCCGCTAAGGGAAATGCGTCACTAGCGAAGGGGAGGCAACGGCGCCACGGATCGTCACCGGACGCACAGGGAAGGGCTCCGCCGCGCCTCACTCGCCTCTCTTTGCCACTGGATTCGGTGGATGGGGCGAATGAAAAAGGGAAGGCCGACTCGCGCGCGGCTCGCGCGGTGCAGTGGCTTCATGCCGTCGCCGGCGGAGCCCCAACCCGGCTGCAGGGAAGCAGAGGGCTTCGCCAGCCCTCTCTGTCGCTCTTTCTGTTACAGGAAGGAGGAAAGAAAAGGGGAAGGCAGAGGAGGCGCGCGCGGCGCGGTGGCTTCCGCCGCCGCCGGCCGGACCGGGCGGCCGGGGCGCAGCCCGTGCTTCCGCCGTCGAGAGAGAGAATGAAGAGAAACGAAAGAGAAACTGAATCGGGCTAGGGTTTCGGGAGACAGATCGGGGCTGGTTTTAAACCAGCGTCAGGCGCGGGTGATCGTCCTTTCAAAACGAACGCTCCCGATTGAAAACCTAGCGGACAGGTGGGCTCTTGGGAGGAGAGTGCTGGCGCGACTGAACTGAGGCCTGCGGCCTAGGCCGAGTTGAGGCAGCTCGCGCGGGGCGGCGCGCAGGCAAGGGCGTGGGCCGTTTTTTCTGGCCGCGGGCCTCGCACGGCAGGCCGAGGCTGTGGTTGTGTTGTGGTTTTTTATATAGTTTTCTGTCCAGTTTTTTTGGGCAAATTTAAAATAGCTTTTCTATACAAATTTTTTCAACGAAAATTTTTGTTTAGAAAATAGAAAATTAAACAGAAAAGTTTCTGAAAATTAAAATAGAAAATTTTCAGAAAAGAAATTTTCATGAATTTTTACAAAGGAAATTTAAAAAGTTTTCGGTCAAAGAAAAGTTTCTGTAAAGAGTAAAAAGTTCATGAATTTTAATTCATGTTTTTCCGCTGCGTAAATAATTAATAGTGTTCTTTTACAAAGAAAATAAAAGTTTAGATAGAATTATATTTTAAGAGCATGTTAATGTGATTATTAAAATGAATATGGTTATTGTTATTTTCTGACCAACGTTGATGATAACAGTGCTATAATTCTATGAGTCTTATGTTCAAAGTTTAAATCTCTGATAAATTTTGTATCAAAGTGATCAATTTTCAGAGAATGGATAAATATCAAGAAATGCTCTTGAACTAGAGAAATGTATATTTCTTGTTCCCACTGCAATAAAGTTGATGATGATGATTAATTCTTAGCAAAGTTGTTTAATAGAAATACTATCATCACATTGTTTATGAGTTATATGCATTATTTCTATTTCCACCCAACGGTGATATGGAATTAATGTAGAAGGATGATGTTTATTCTAATTCTGCCACAACGGTGATTTAGAATATAAAAGAAAGTTTCAAAAGTTTAATGTGCATTTTTCTTAACCAGACCAACGTAGGGTTATTTTTATGCCCATTGTTGTTGATTATTGGCAATGTTTTCTCAGACTAAAAGTTTTCAATACATTCATTCGTGAAGGCGAATGGCTGGGTACTTGTGACCCGAAAGATGACCAAGAAAGGTCATAACGTGAGGGAGTATGTTCCTTGTAAAGAATGGCTTCAAAAGAAAAGAGATAGATCATTGAGAGTCTTGGTTGACGAATGTCTTTCATGTACTCTCTATGAATAAGATTTTTTCAGTCAACATGATTTGAAATGAAACAAGCAACATGAGTGTTTAATTTGACCAACGTCGGATCAAGCATGTGTGTCAAAGAGCATTTGGATTTATTTCTGAATTTGATGATTGAATATGCAGTCCCTTACAGGGAATTACCCGCATAGCGGGAAAAGATGATTATGATAAAAACCGCATGGCGGGAAAAGTCTGGGAAAATACCTGCGTAACCGGGTAAAGTTGACATAGTATTATGTCACAAATCCTGTATGGCGGGAGAAATGTAGGCAAAGGACTTATCCTGTATGACAAGAGAAAGATATGATGACTCATGTGCGTTTAATATGTCCCACTCTGTGAGAAAAGTATGGAGTAGCTATTATGCTTTCCTAGTATCGACCGTACACCTTATGTGTAACGGAAAGGCGGAACCCTACACTTATGGATATGGTGTGCAGCATGATGAGTTATTCCAACTTGCCATAGGGATTATGGATGGGGGCGCTTAAAACCGCCATTCACATTCTCAATAGAGTACCAAACAAGTCGGTGCCCAGAACATCGTACGAGCTATGGACAGGAACGGTGCCCTCCCTACAACACTTCAGGGTGTGGGGGTGCCCTGCTGAGGCCAAAATGTTTAATCCAAACATTGCAAAGTTAGATCCCAAAACAGTGAGTTGCCACTTCATTGGCTATCTAGACAGATCAAAGGGTTTTTGTTTCTACTACCCAGACAGATATACAAAGTTTGTAGAAACGAGACATGCAGTCTTCTTAGAGGACGAAATGATGAGGGGGAGCTTGGTAGCTCGAAAAATTGATCTTGAGGAGAAGAGGGTGCATGCACCTAATCCGATGATTCAGGAGCAATTTTATCACTACCATTTGCAACTCAACCCATGACAACTACGGGAGTAGACCCGGAACCTGTCCGTCAGGAGCCGACTGAACCCGTTGTTGAGCATGAAAGGGAGGTGCAGCAGCAAATTTTAGAAGATGTCAGAAGTTGAGGCACAGAATGTGCCAGAAACTGAGGCTCTTAGAAGGTCTACAAGACCAAGAAAGGCAGCTATTTCTATTGACTTTAAAGTTTATAACACAGAAATGGTTCATATGAAAAAAGATCCCACCTCATATGAAGAAGCCATGAGAAGCCCTCATTCATCGATGTGGATGAAAGCAATGGAAGACAACATGAAATCGATGAGTTCCAAAGATGTTTGGGACTTAGAGGAAATTCCTAAAGGAGCCAAAATAGTAGGTTGTAAATGGGTCTAGAAAATAAAGTATGACTCTAAAGGGAATGCATAAAAGTATAAAGCACGACTCGTGACAAAAGGATTTACACAAAGAGAAGGGATAGATTACAATGAGACATTTTCTCCAGTCTCATGTAAGAATTCCTTCAGAATCATAATGGCATTAGTTGCTCATTTTGATTTAGAGTTACATCAAATGGATGTAAAGACGGCATTTCTCAATGGAGATTTAAAAGAAAAGGTCTACATGAAATAACCCAAGGTTTTATCATGGAAGGCAAGGAAAATATGGGATGCCGCCTGAAGAAATCCATTTATGGATTAAGGCAAGCCTCTAGACAGTGGTATCTAAAGTTTAATCAAATGATTAAAAGTTTTGGATTTAAAGAAAATATTGAGGATAACTGCATTTATGCAAGGTTTAAAAATGGGAAATATATTTTCCTAATCTTGTATGTGGATGATATTCTGCTTGCTAGCAGTGATGTTAGTCTACTACAAGAAACAAAGAAGTTCTTATCCTCGAATTTTGACATAACAGATCTTGGTGAAGCATCATATGTTTTGGGCATAGAAATTCACCGAGATAGAAACAATGGAGTCTTAGGATTATCGCAGAAAGCATATTTAGAAAAGGTTCTTAAAAAGTATAATACGCATGCGAGTAAAGCCACACCCGCTCCTATAGTTAAGGGCGATAGTTTTGGGAAATTCCAATGTCCCAAGAACCAGTACGAGATCGATCAAATGAAAGCAGTACCATATGCTTCGGCAGTTGGCAGCTTACAATATGCACAAGTGTGCACTCGCCCTGACTTAGCTTTTATCACCGGGGTACTCGGTAGGTATCAAGAGAATCCAGGCATAGAGCACTGGAAGATGGTAAGAAAGCATTGCGCTATGCACAAGGCACGAAGGACTACATGCTAATATACAGGAGAAGTGATTCCCTAGAGATAAAAGGGTATTCCGGCGCAGATTTTGCGGGGGGGCAGAGATGATAGAAAATCCACGTCAGGATACATATTCACTCTCGCTGGTGGAGCTATTTCGTGGAAAAGCTCCAAATAGTCAACAGTTGCATCATCCACGATGTATGCAGAATTCATAGCATGCTTCAAAGCCACGGGGCAAGCGATATGGCTAAAGAAATTTGTACCCGACTTGAAAGTGGTAGATTGTATTCACAAACCAATAAAGATGTACTGTGACAACCAGCCCACAGTATTTTACGCTCACAACAACAAGTCGAGTAATGTTGCCAAAACAATAGAGATAAGGTATTATGTTGTGAAAGATAAAATCCATGATCAAACTATAAGTCTCGATATAAGGACAAAAGATATGCTTGCGGATCCGCTAACGAAAGGCTTACCACCCAATGTGTTCAAGAAACACTTAGCCGGCATGGGTTTAAGGGAAGGCCTTATGATTCCTGGATAGGCCCAAAAGGAACAAAATTTGTTTCTGAACAAAACGTATGTTGTAGCTATATGATTCTATCGGCGATTAAGCTATGACGATGAAACATGCTCTATGTACCAATATGTGATGAAACAAATAAACTAGAAAGTATAAGGTTAAAAGTAAAGTTGAGATCAAGGGGAAGAATGTTAGGTTGATCTCCTCCCGATCGAGCCCAATGGCTCGATGGGCCCTTGACCAGCGCCCTGATCGGGGGCGCCCAACCAAACCATGGTTGGTGGGCCCCTGTCGTCGTGCTATATAAAGGGGTGGGGGAGACGGCCGCAGGTAACAGGTGATTCACCATGCGTCCAGTACCCTACCTACATCCCTACCGATCTAGGGTTAGCGCGATACGACGGGAAGCTCCGCCGCCGCCGCCACCCACGCACACTCGTGCTCATGCCGTTGCCCCTCCACCATGGTCACTGGTGCGAGCTCGTCTGAACAAACAGAAGGTAGGACCACCGATGATCTAGCCTACTCGATCCCAAAGTCTCTCACTCTGTCCTACCTTATTTTCTCTTATGTAATAAATTGTTTATCATCCACTTAGGTAATTATTGCTGCAGACCTTTTCACTCAACCTGTACTAACATCTCCTGGCATGCATTTTCAGGGTAATTTTGACCTTGCTGGGAACAACATGCCTGTGTTCTTTATTCGAGATGGGATGAAGTTCCCTAACATGGTCCATGCTTTCAATCCAAGTCCAAAGACCAACATGCAGGAGAACTAGAGAATAGTTGAGTTCTTCTCGCACCACCCGGAGAGTCTGCACATGTTCACCTTCCTCTTTGATGATGTTGGCATCCCACTCAACTACAGGCACATGGACGGTTTTGGTGTCAACACCTACACCTTAATCAGCAGGGATGGAAAGGCTCACCTTGTTAAGTTCCATTGGAAGCCTACATGTGGTGTCAAGTGCCTCTTAGATGATGAAGCCGTTACTGTTGGAGGCACCTGCCACACCCATGCCACAAAGGACTTGACTGATGCTATTGCAGCAAGGAATTACCCAGAGTGGAAGCTTTTCATTCAGACCATTGATGCTGATCATTGTCAGCAGCGAGCAAGAGGAAACAGCGACAACGCCTGAAACGCTACAGGAGGAACCGACAACCGCGGAACAGGCCAGGCCCAGAAGGAAGGCCCAGCTCCCGGCGAGGCTACGTGGCCCGGAATGGGCCCGCTAGAGCTACTTACATATAGTCCTTGTCCTACTTCTGTAACGAGCGGCTGGCGGCTTCGGCCGAGGAACAGATAGGATAGTGTAGCTCGAAGGATTGGTTGTAATCTTCCTCTCTTCCTCTCTCGTTGAATTCGCGTGAATCTGAGCTGAGTCCGAACAATTCATAGATAATCGAGAGATCCTAGTTCGTGCTTACAATTGGCATCAGAGCCTCAGATCCTGGCGCCGCCCGTTCCCCTCCACCACCCGCACGCGACGAGATTTGCGGCCCGGCGCCGCCGTGAGATGATGGAAGCCCTGTCGCCGGCGACGGCGGTGTACGAATTCCTCAAGGCCGACTTGGCGGAGTCTCTGGACGCCCGCTTCAAGCGACAGGATGAGGAAGCAGCGAAGTCGCTGCGCTCTATCGTGGGGGATCTGACGACGCGCCTCGACGACCTCAAGATGTCGATCGGCGTCGACATGGATGAACTCCGCGCCGGTCTGGATCGGCCGTCGTCCTCATCGACTGCGTCTCCAACCACACGTCCTCCGCCGGCAGAACAAGGTGTGTTCAACATCACCGACGCGCCTCCGGAAGGCGGCCGCAAAGCTCCTTCAATCAAGGGAAAGGACCATGTTCCTTACGTTCCGCCACCCGCCAGACGTACGAAACCAGATCAGAGCTCTGCACTCAGTTCGAGATTGGCTGAAATTCCACGAGATCAAACTGATGCCTACAGTTTTGGTCCGCGCATCGATTTGCCCCATTTCGATGGCTCCAATCCGAGGCTCTGGCAAACAAGATGCGAAGATTATTTCAGCATGAGTGGTACTCCGCGTCAACTATGGGTTCAGTTTGCATCAACCATGTTTGAGGGTCCTGCAGCGCTGGTTGGAATCGGTTCAGCGTCGAGCGCCGAATGCGCCATGGGAGGATTTCTGCAGGCTGTTGCAGTGCAGATTTGGGCGAAATCAGCATCAGGCACTAGTGCGCAAATTTCACAAAGTATTGCACAGACGGGTTCGGTGGAAGAATATGTGGAGCAATTTGCTGAACTATACGATCAGTTATCAGCTTACAAAGCCGTGCCTGAATCCGTGCATTATGTCACTAAGTTCATCGATGGTCTGAATCCAGCGGTCAGAGTGTTAGTGGCACTACAACAACCTTCCGATCTGGATGCAGCGTATGAGTTGGCCCTGTTACATGAATCGCTGACCAGTACAGCTCCTCAATATCATCAAGCGAACATACGCCATTATGCTCCACAGACACCGACAACAGCCAAAACAGCTACAGGCAAAACCACTGAAGACAAACGCAGCAACACAGAGGTGCAGAAACAGAAATCAGGGGAGGATAAATGGGAGGCTCTGAGAGCTTACCGCAGGGCCAAGGGACTGTGTTTCACATGTGGAGAGAAATGGAGCCGTGATCACCAGTGCAAACAAACAGTGTCCCTTCATGTAGTTCAGAAATGGTGGAGTTTTTCCAATGCACTATTGCAGAAGAACTTGAGTCAGACGAGGATGAGGAGGTCAATCTAATGGCCATCTTTGAGGCAGCTGATGGAAGATCCGCTCGCAGTAGAGCATTTCAATTGAATGTTACACTCCTTGGTCAGCAGAAGACATTCCTAGTGGATTCTGGCAGTACCCACTCCTTCCTGGATACTGTTTCAGCTAGAACACTGACAAGAGCACAGGAGTGTCCAACAATGAAGGTTAAGGTAGCTAACGGGGAGTAATGAGCTGCTCCAGTTTTGTGCCAAAGTGCAAGTGGTCAGTACAGGGTGTTCAGTTCGAACATGATCTCAAGATTTTGCCTCTTAGCTGCTATGATGGAATATTGGGAATGGATTGGCTGGCTAAACATAGCCCAATGACAGTGGACTGGGAACACCAGTGGATGTCCTTCCTATACATGGAAAAACAGTAACTATTCAAGGAGCAGCACCTGTGGAATTTGCTTACACAATCATAGAGTTGTCAGTGGTTACTGATGAAAATGCTCAAATTGTGTTGCCAGAAATTCAGGAACTGTTGGATGAATATAAGGATGTGTTTGCTATTCCCACTGGATTACCACGAGAGAGAGCTTGTGATCACTCTATTCCTCTCATTCCAGGTGCAAGGCCTTTTTCTCACAGACCATATAGGCTGGCACCAGAGTTAAAGGATGAAGTTGAAAAGCAAATTCAGGAAATGTTGGATTCTGGTGTCATCAGAAGAAGTAACAGTCCATTTTCTTCTCCTATTCTTTTGGTTAAAAAGAAGGATCACACATGGAGGTTAGTGGTGGATTACAGACATCTCAATGCCCTAACAATCAAGGGAAATTACCCTATGCCTGTGATAGATGAGTTACTGGATGAACTCCATGGTGCACACTGGTTTACAAAACTGGATCTCAGGGCTGGATACCACCAAATAAGGTTAGCCCCTGGTGAGGAATATAAAACAACTTTTCAAACTCATCATGGGCATTTTGAATTTCTAGTGGTGGGTTTGGGGTTAACTGGAGCTCCAAACACTTTTCAAGGGGCCATTAATGTGTCACTGTCAGAAGAACCTGACATGCTAAGGAACTTTGTGATTGCATTCTTTGATGACATTCTAATTTTCAGTAAAACACTGAAACAACATCTAGAGCATGTCAGGAGAGTTTTACAGGTTTTGAGAAGGGATAAATGGTATGTGAAGCTGTCCAAGTGTGAATTTGCTTCTCAAAAACTGCTCTATCTGGGTCACATAATCAGCAAGGATGGAGTCTCCACTAATCCTGAGAAAATAAGTACTATAGAACAGTGGCCACAACCTGAATCTGTGAAAGAGGTCAGAAGTTTCCTGGGGTTAGCTGGGTACTACAGAAAATTCATTCGCCATTTTGGATGAAGGAAATATGCCCTAGAGGCAATAATAAAGTTATTATTTATTTCCTTATTTCATGATAAATGTTTATCATTCATGCTAGAATTGTATTAACCGGAAACATGATACATGTGTGAATGCATAGACAAACAACATGTCACTAGTATGCCTATACTAGACTAGCTTGTTAATCAAAGATGGTTATGTTTCCTAACCATGAACAAAGAGTTGTTATTTGATTAACAAGGTCACATCATTAGTAGAATGATCTCGATTGACATGACCCATTCCATTAGCTTAGCACACGATCGCTTAGTATGTTGCTACCGCTTTTATCCATGACATATACATGTTCCGTAACTATGAGATTATGCAACTCCGTTTACGGAGGAACACTTTGGTGCTACCAAACGTCACAACGAATCGGGTGATTATAAAGGAGTACTACAGGTGTCTCCAAAGGCGGATGTTGGGTTAGCGATTTGAGATTAGGTTTTGTCACTCCGATTGTCGGAGAGGTATCTCTGGCCCTCTCGGTAATGCACATCATGAAGCCTTGCAAGCATTACAACTAATGAGTTAGTTGTGAGATGATGTATTACGGAACGAGTAAAGAGACTTGCCGGTAACGAGATTGAACTAGGTATTGGATACCGACGATCGAATCTCGGGCAAGTAACATACCGATGACAAAGGGAACAACGTATGTTGTTATGCGGTTTGACCGATAAAGATCTTCGTAGAATATGTAGGAACCAATATGGGCATCCAGGTCCCGCTGTTGGTTATTGACCGAGAATAGTTCTAGGTCATGTCTACATTATTCTCGAACCGTAGGGTCCGCACGCTTAAGGTTTCGATGACAGTTATTATGAGTTTATATATTTTGATGTACCGAAGAAGTTCGGAGTCCCGGATGTGATCAAGGACATGACGAGGAGTCTCGAAATGGTCGAGACATAAAGATTGATATATTGGAAGCCTATGTTTGGAGTTCGGAATGGTTCCGGTGAAAACAGAATTTATCGAGTACCGGAGGTTACGGAACCCCGGCACTACATGGGCCTTAGTGGGCCTCGAGGAGAAGAGGAGGGGCCGGCCAGGGGGTGGCAGGCCCCCCCCCAGTCCGAATAGGACAAGGAGGGGGGGCGGCGCCCCCCTTTCCTCTTCCCCCTCCCCCAATCCTACTCCAACTAGGAAAGGGGGGAGTCCTACTCCCGGTGGGAGTAGGACTCCTCCGGCGCGCCCCCTCTAGGCCGGCCGCACCTCCCCCCTCCCTCCTTTATATACGGGGGCAGGGGGCACCCTAGAACACACAAGTTTGATCTACGGATCGTTCCTTAGCCGTGTGCGGTGCCCTCCTCCACCATATTCCACCTCGATCATACCGTCGCGAAGCTTAGGCGAAGCCCTGCGCCGGTGAAACATCAAGATCGTCACCACGCCGTCGTGCTGACGGAACTCTCCCTCGACACTCGGCTGGATCGGAGTATGAGGGACGTCATCGAGCTGTACGTGTGTCAAGAACTCGGGGGCGCCGGAGTGACGGCGCCGGGATCGGTCGGATCGCGAGGATAACGTACGACTACTTCCTCTACGTTGTGATCGCTTCCGCTTCGGGTCTACGAGGGTACGAGACAACACTCTCCCTTCTCGTTGCTATGCATCACCATGATCTTGCGTGTGCGTAGGAAAAATTTTGAAATTACTACGTTCCCCAACAAAGGGTATCGAGCCGGTTTTTCTATGGTTTGATGTTTTGCACGAGTAGAACACAAGTGAGTTGTGGGCGATACAAGTCATACTACCTACCAGCATGTCATACTTTGGTTCAGCGGTATTGTGAGATGAAGCGGCCTGCACCGACATTACGCCAGACGCTTACGCGAGACTGGTTTCACCGCCACGAGCACTCGCTGCTTAAAGGTGACCTGGTGGGTGTCTGTCTCTCTCACTTTAGTTGAACTGAGTGTATACGCCGGTCCTTGAGAAGATTAAAACGGAGTCTATTTGACGAAGTATTGTTGTGGTTTTGATGCGAGGTGAGACTGGTTCTTGCTTAAGCCCGTAGCAGCCACGTAAAATTTGCAACAACAAAGTAGAGGACGCCTAACTTGTTTTTGCAGGGCATGTTGTGATGTGATATGGTCAAGACGTGATGCTATATTTTATTGTATGAGATGATCATGTTTTGTAACCGGTTATCGGCAATCGGCTGGAGCCATATGGTTGTCGCTTATTGTATGCAATGCATCGCTTCGTAATGCTTTACTTTATCACTAAGCGGTAGAGATAGTCGAGAAGCATAAGATTGGCGAGACGACAACGATGCTACGATGGAGATCAAGGTGTCGCTACCGGTGACGATGGTGATCATGGTGGTGCTGCGGAGATGAAGATCACGAAGCACAAGATGATGATGACCATATCATATCACTTATATTGATTTGCATGTGATGTTTATCCTTTTATGCATCTTATCTTGCTTTGATTGACGGTAGCATTATAAGATGATCTCTCACTAAATTATCAAGAAGTGTTCTCCCCGAGTATGCACCGTTGCCAAAGTTCGTCGTGCCCAGACACCACGTGATGATCGGGTGTGATAAGCTCTACGTCCATCTACAACGGGTGCAAGCCAGTTTTGCACACGCAGAATACTCGGGTTATACTTGACGAGCCTAGCATATGCAGATATGGCCTCGGAACACGGAGACCGAAAGGTCGAGCGTGAATCATATAGTAGATATGATCAACATAAGATGTTCACCATTGAAAACTACTCCATTTCACGTGATGATCGGTTATGGTTTAGTTGATTTGGATCACGTGATCACTTAGATGACTAGAGAGATGTTTTTCTAAGTGGGAGTTCTTAAGTAATATGATTAATTGAACTTAAATTTATCATGAACTTAGTACCTGATAGTATCTTGCTTGTTTATGTTTGATTGTAGATAGATGGCTTGTGCTGTTGTTCCGTTGAATTTTAATGCGTTCCTTGAGAAAGCAAAGTTGAAAGATGATGGTAGCAATTACACGGATCGGGTCCGTAATCGAGGATTATCCTCATTGCTGCATGTAAGAGTTACGCCCTGGATGCACCGCTGGGTGCGAACTCGCCGCCGATGTAACCGACGACGTTAAGAACGTCCGCGAGCAAAGCTGATGACTACTCTATAGTTCAAGTGTGCCATGCTTTACGGCTTAGAACCGGGACTTCAACGACGTTTTGAACGTCATGGAGCATATGAGATGTTCCAGAGTTGAAGTTAATATTCCAACAGAATGCCCGGATTGAGAGATATGAAGTCTCCAATAAGTTCTATAGCTGCAAGATGGAGGAGAATAGTTCATTAGTGAGCACATACTCGTAATGTCCGGGTACTACAATCACTTGACACAATTGGGAGTTAATCTTCCGGATGATTGTGTCATTGATGTAATTCTTCAATCACCGCCACCAAGCTACAAAGGCTTCGTGATGAACTATAATATGCAAGGGTTAGTAAAGACTATGCTCGAGCTCTTCGCAATGCTAAAGGCTCTGGAGGTAGAAATCAAGAAGGAGCATCAAGTGTTGATGGTCAATAAGACCACTAGTTTCAAGAAGAAAGGCAAAGGGAAGAAGAAGGAACTTCAAGAAGAACAGCAAGCAAGTTGTCGCTCAGAGAAGAAACCCAAGTCTGGACCTAAGCTGAAACCGAGTGCTTCTACCGCAAGCGATCGTCACCGAAGCGGAACTGCCCCAAGTATTTGGCGGATAAGAAGGATGGCAAGGTGAACAAAGGTATATGTGATATACATGTTATTGATGTGTACCTTACTAGAGCTCGCAGTAGCACTGGTATTTGATATTGGTTCATTGCTAATATTTGCAACTCAAACAGGACTACGGATTGCTTAACACCGGCAAAGGACGAGGTGACGATGCGCGTGGGAAATGGTTCCAAAGTCGATGTGATCGCGGTCGGCACGCTACCTCTACATCTACCTTCGGATTAGTTTTAGACCTAAATAATTGTTATTTGGTGCTGCGTTGAGCATGAACATTATATCTGGATCTTGTTTGATGCGAGACGGTTATTCATTTATCGAGAGAATAATGGTTGTTCTATTTATATGAGTAATATCTTTTATGGTCATGCACCCTTGAGGAGTGGTCTATTTTGATGAATCTCGATAGTAGTGATACACATATTCATAATGTTGAAACCAAAAGATGCAGAGTTGATAATGATAGTGCAACTTATTTGTGGTAATCGCCGTTTAGGTCATATCGGTGTAAAGCGCATGAAGAAACTCCATCTTGATGGACTTTTGGAGTCACTTGATTATGAATCACTTGGCACTTATGTAACCGTGCCTCATGGGCAAGATGACTAGAACCCGTTCTCGGTACTATGGAGAGAGCAACAGATTTGTTGGAAATCATACATACTGATGTATGTGGTCCGATGAATGTTGAGGCTCGTGGCGGATATCATTATTTTCTCACCTTCACAGATGACTTAAGCAGATATGGGTATATCTACTTAATGAAACATAAGTCTGAAACATTTGAAAAGTTCAAAGAATTTCAGAGTGAAGTTGAAAATCATCGTAACAAGAAAATTAAATTTCTACGATCGATCGTGGAGGTGAATATTTGAGTTACGAGTTTGGTCTACATTTAAAACAATGCGGAATAGTTTAAGAACTCACGCCACCCGAACACCACAACGTAATGGTGTGTCCGAACGTCAGAATCGTACTTTACTAGATATGGTACGATCTATGATGTCTCTTACAGATTTACCGCTATCGTTTTGGGGTTATGCTCTAGAGACGGCCGCATTCACACTGAATAGAACACCGTCGAAATCCGTTGAGACGACACCTTATGAACTATGGTTTAGCAAGAAACCAAAGTTGTCGTTTCTTAAAGTTTGGGGATGCGATGCTTATGTGAAAAAGCTTCAACCTGATAAGCTCGAACCCAAATCGGAGAAATGTGTCTTCATAGGATACCCAAAGGAGACAGTTGGGTACACCTTCTATCACAGATCCGAAGGCAAGACATTTGTTGCTAAAAATGGATCCTTTCTAGAGAAGGAGTTTCTCTCGAAAGAAGTGAGTGGGAGGAAAGTAGAACTTGATGAGGTAATTGTACCTTCTCCCTTACTTGAAAGTAGTTTGTCGCAGAAACCAGTTTCTGAGACACCTACACCAAGTAGTGAGGAAGTTGATGATGTTGATCATGAAACTTCAGATCAAGTTGCTACAGAACCTCGTAGATCAACCAGAGTAAGATCCGCACCAGAGTGGTACGGTAATCCTGTTCTGGAAATCATGCTACTAGATCATGATGAACCTACGAACTATGAAGAAGCGATGGTGAGCCCAGATTCCGCAAAATGGCTTGAGGCCATGAAATCTGAGATGGGATCCATGTATGAAAACAAAGTATGGACTTTGGTTGACTTGCCCGAGGGTAGGCAAGCAATAGAAAACAAGTGGATCTTCAAGAAGAAGACTGACGCTGACGGTAATGTTACTGTCTACAAAGCTCGACTTGTCGCAAAGGGTTTTCGACAAGTTCAAGGGATTGACTACGATGAGACCTTCTCACCTGTAGCGATGCTTAAGTCTGTCCGAATCATGTTAGCGATTGCCGCATTTTATGATTATGAAATTTGGCAAATGGATGTAAAGACTGCATTCTGAATGGATTTACGGAAGAAGAGTTGTATATGATGCAACCGAAGGTTTTATCGATCCAAAGGAGCTAACAAAGTGTGCAAGCTCCAACGATCCATTTATGGACTGGTGCAAGCATCTCGGAGTTGGAATAAACGCTTTGATAGTGTGATCAAAGCATTTGGGTTCATCTGAGACTTTTGGAGAAGCCTCGTATTTACAAGAAAGTGAGTGGGAGCTCAGTAGCATTTACGATATTATATGTAGATGACATATTGCTGATCGGAAATGATATAGAATTCTGGATAGCATAAAGGGATACTTGAATAAGAGTTTTTCGATGAAAGACCTCGTGAAGCTGCTTACATATTGGGCATTAAGATCTATAGAGATAGATCAAGACGCTTAATTGGACTTTCACAAAGCACATACCTTGACAAAATTTTGAAGAAGTTCAAAATGGATCAAGCAAAGAAAGGGTTCTTGCACGTGTTACAAGGTGTGAAATTGAGTAAGACTCAATGCCCGACCACCGCAGAAGATAGAGAGAAAATGAAAGATGTTCCTATGCTTCAGCCATAGGCTCTATCATGTATGCAATGCTGTGTACCAGACTGATGTGTGCCTTGCTATAAGCCCGGCAGGAGGTACCAAAGTAATCCAGAGTGGATCATCGACAGCGGTCAAGAACATCCTGAAGTACCGAAAAGGACTAAGGATATGTTTCAGATATGGAGGTGACAAAGAGCTCATCGTAAACAGTTACGTTGATGCAAGCTTTGACACCGATCCGACGATTCTAAATCGCAAACCGGATACGATTTACACTAAACGGAGGAGCTGTCGGTTAGTGCAGTTCTAAACAAAGCGTCAGGCGGGATCTACATGTGAAGCGGAGTACATAGCAGCTTCGAAGCAGCTAATGAAGGAGTCGGATGAAGGAGTTCATATCCGATCTAGGTGTCATACCTAGTGCATCGGGTCCAATGAAAATCTTCGTGACAATATGGAGCAATTGCCTTAGCGAAGGAATCCAGATTTCACAAGAGGACCAAGCACATCAAGAGACGCTTCAATTCCATCCGGGACTTAGTCCAGGTGGGAGACATAGAGATTTGCAAGATACATACGGATCTGAATGTTGCAGACCCATTGACTAAGCCTCTTCCACGAGCAAAACATGATCAGCACCAAGACTCCATGGGTGTTAGAATCATTACTTTGTAATCTAGATTATTGACTCTAGTGCAAGTGGGAGACTGAAGGAAATATGCCCTAGAGGCAATAATAAAGTTATTATTTATTTCCTTATTTCATGATAAATGTTTATCATTCATGCTAGAATTGTATTAACCGGAAACATGATACATGTGTGAATGCATAGACAAACAACATGTCACTAGTATGCCTCTACTAGACTAGCTTGTTAATCAAAGATGGTTATGTTTCCTAACCATGAACAAAGAGTTGTTATTTGATTAACAAGGTCACATCATTAGTAGAATGATCGATTGACATGACCCATTCCATTAGCTTAGCACACGATCGCTTAGTATGTTGCTACTGCTTTTATCCATGACATATACATGTTCCGTAACTATGAGATTATGCAACTCCTGTTTACGGAGGAACACTTTGGTGCTACCAAACGTCACAACGAATCGGGTGATTATAAAGGAGTACTACAGGTGTCTCCAAAGGCGATGTTGGGTTAGCGATTTGAGATTAGGTTTTGTCACTCCGATTGTCGGAGAGGTATCTCTGGCCCTCTCGGTAATGCACATCATGAAGCCTTGCAAGCATTACAACTAATGAGTTAGTTGTGAGATGATGTATTACGGAACGAGTAAAGAGACTTGCCGTAACGAGATTGAACTAGGTATTGGATACCGACGATCGAATCTCGGGCAAGTAACATACCGATGACAAAGGGAACAACGTATGTTGTTATGCGGTCTCGACCGATAAAGATCTTCGTAGAATATGTAGGAACCAATATGGGCATCCAGGTCCCGCTGTTGGTTATTGACCGAGAATAGTTCTAGGTCATGTCTACATTATTCTCGAACCGTAGGGTCCGCACGCTTAAGGTTTCGATGGCAGCTTATTATGAGTTTATATATTTTGATGTACCGAAGAAGTTCGAGTCCGGATGTGATCACGGACATGACGAGGAGTCTCGAAATGGTCGAGACATAAAGATTGATATATTGGAAGCCTATGTTTGGAGTTCGAATGGTTCGGGTGAAAACAGAATTTATCTGAGTAACGGAGGTTACGGAACCCCCGGCACTACATGGGCCTTAGTGGGCCTCGAGGGAGAAGAGGAGGGCCGGCCGGGGGTGGCGCGCCCCCCCCCCAGTCCGAATAGGACAAGGAGGGGGCGGCGCCCTTTCTCTTCCCTCCCCCAATCCTACTCCAACTAGGAAGGGGGAGTCCTACTCCCGTGGGAGTAGGACTCCTCCAGCAGCCCCCTCTAGGCCGGCCGCACCTCCCCTCCCTCCTTTATATACAGGGGGGGGGCACCCTAGAACACACAAGTTTGATCTACGGATCGTTCCTTAGCCGTGTGCGGTGCCCCCTCCACCATATTCCACCTCGGTCATACTGTCATGAAGCTTAAGCGAAGCCTCGCGCCGTGAAACATCAAGATCGCCACCACGCCGTCGTCCGACGGAACTCTCCTCGACACTCGGCTGGATCGAGTACGAGGGACGCCATCGAGCTGTACGTGTGTCAAGAACTCGGGGCGCGGAGTGTGGCGCCGGATCGGTCGGATCGCGAGGATAACGCACGACTACTTCCTCTATGTTGTGATCGCTTCCGCTTCGGGTCTACGAGGGTACGTAGACAACACTCTCCCCTCTCGTTGCTATGCATCACCATGATCTTGCGTGTGCGTAGGAAAACTTTTTGAAATTACTACGTTCCCCAACATTGGAGTCATTGCCAAACCCCTGACCAATCTTCTGCGCAAGGGTACTGTGTTTGTTTGGACCAGTATCGAGGATACAGCATTTCAGACTCTGAAACAAGCTTTAGTTACTGCTCCTGTTCTGGCACTTCCCAATTTCAGAAACCATTTACTGTTGAGACAGATGCTAGTGACTGTGGAATAGGTGTTGTATTGTCATAAGAGGGACATCCAATAGCGTTTGTCAGCAAGGCCTTGGGCCCCAAAAATCAAACACTGTCAGTTTATGAAAAGGAGTTCTTAGCAATTTTGCTGGCAGTGGAACAGTGGCGCTCTTACCTGCAGTTGAAGGAGTTCAACATTATTACTGATCAAAAGGCATTGGTCAGTCTAACAGAGCAGCGTTTGCATACAGCTTGGCAACAAAAAGCGCTAACCAAATTGTTTGGTTTAGATTACAAGATCATTTACAGAAAAGGGGAGGACAACAAGGTTGCTGACGCTCTGTCCCGAAGACCTCACCTATCAGGAGACTGTTATGCTCTGTCTGTGATACGGCCAGCTTGGGTGCAGGAAATTATGGACATTTATAGTTCAGATCCTCATGCTACAGCGATTCTTCAGAAGTTAGCTATTGATCCATCAACTGTTGCTAATTTTTCCTTGCAAGGAGGTTTGCTTCATTTCAAAAAACGCTTGTGGATTGGCTCGAATGAACAGCTGCAGCGTAAAATAGTTGACAGTTTGCATGCCAGTTCGGGGGGGGTCATTCTGGATTTCCAGTTACTTATCGAAGAATATCCCAACTCTTTCATTGGAAAAAGATGAAGCAAATGATCAAGGCAGTCGTGCAACAGTGTCAGGTATGCCAGCTTGCTAAACCGGACAGAGTTCCCTATCCAGGTCTGTTGCAACCTTTACCTATTGCTTCGAAGTCCTGGGAAATGATGATGATGGATTTCTTCGAGGGATTGCCAGTTTCACAACATTACAGTTGCATCTTGGTGGTTGTCGACAAACTCACTAAGTATGGGCATTTCATTGCTCTCAAGCACCCCTATACAGCTACCACAGTGACTGAGCAATTCCTGGACCGTATATATCGCCTTCATGGCCTACCTGAATCACTCGTTTCTGATCGCGATCCGGTCTTCACCAGCTCATTCTGGAAAGAGGTGTGCAGCAGAACAGGTATCAAACTGCGCATGAGCTCAGGTCAACACCCACAGACGGACGGGCAAACTGAACGTGTGAATCAGCAAGTGGAAGGGTATCTCAGGTGTTTTATCAGCGCTCATCCGCATCGATGGTTCAGTTGGCTCCCTCTCTGTGAGTTGTGGTATAATACAAACTGGCACTCTTCGACTGGCCGTACTCCGTTTGAATTGGTCTATGGACACCCAGCACGTTATTTTGGTATAGCCCCGGTGGATGCTGTTAGCAGTTCAGATGCTCAACAGTGGCTGCGTGACAGGCATGTGGTCATGGAATCAGTCAAGCAACACTTACTGCGCACGCAGCAGCGAATGAAAGTTCAGGCTGATAAACACAGAACAGAGAGATGTTTTGAGGTGGGCGACACAGTGTTCCTCAAGATGCAGCCGTACATTCAGTCTTCTATTGCCCCGCGCACAAATCATAAACTGGCCTTCAAATATTTTGGTCCATTTGAAATTCTGGCTCGGGTTGGCGCAGTGGCTTACAAACTGAAGTTACCGGACAATTGCCGAGTACACCCAGTTTTCCATGTCTCATTGCTCAAACGTCAGGTCAAATTGGACCAGCAGGTATTGCCAGTTCTTCCTTCAACAACAGCTCATCTGCAGGTTCCGTCATGCTTCCTTGATCGTCGATTGCTCTCACGGGGGAACAAGACAGTTGTTCAAGTGCTGGTCAAGTGGAGCCATTCGCCAGCTTCATCGGCAACGTGGGAGGACCAAGACATGCTCAAGCAACAATTTCCGCGTGCGCCGGCTTGGGGGCAAGCCGTTTTCTCTCCAGGCGGGATTGTCAGCAGCGAGCAAGAGGAAACAGCGACAACGCCTGAAACGCTACAGGAGGAACCGACAACCGCGGAACAGGCCAGGCCCAGAAGGAAGGCCCAGCTCCCGGCGAGGCTGCGTGGCCTGGAATGGGCCCTCTAGAGCTACTTACATATAGTCCTTGTCCTGCTTCTGTAACGAGCGGCTGGCGGCTTCGGCCGAGGAACGGATAGGATAGCGTAGCTCGAAGGATTGGCTGTAATCTTCCTCTCTTCCTCTCTCGTTGAATTCGCGTGAATCTGAGCTGAGTCCGAACAATTTATAGATAATCGAGAGATCCTAGTTCGTGCTTACAATCATGAGGATAAATTTTACTTTGACCCTCTTGATGTCACCAAGACCTGGCCAGAGGATATCATCCCACTGCAACCAGTTGGACGGATGGTCCTCAACAAGAACATTGATAATTTTTTCGCAGAAAATGAACAGCTTGCTTTTTGCCCAGCAGTCACTGTCCTCGGAATCCACTACTCTGATGATAAGCTGCTCCAGACAAGGATTTTCTCCTACGCTGATACCCAAAGGCACTGTCTCGGCCCAAACTACTTGATGCTCCCCGTGAATGCACCGAAATGTGCTCACCACAACAACCATCATGATGGCTTAATGAATTTCATGCACAGGGATGAGGAGGTATATTGTTCTTTAAAACTTTTCATCCCCTCCTGCTTGCATGATGACGTATTTTCTCTGATTGACAGAAACAATATGTAGTTATGTTTCAAGTTCACTGTATTTACATATATTTGGCTTGATTTTCAGGTGAACTCTTCCCGACAAGGTTTGATCCTACTCGTCATGCTGAACAGTACCCTATCCCTCCTCGTGTTTCTATCTGGCTGCCGGGAGAAGGTATGCAATTTGGAATGTCAGAATTCTTGTCTCACTACTGCCATTCGTCGGCCATTGAGCCATTAGAACCGTTTCCAGTTATGCTTAGGAGTGGTGACTCAAATACTCTAGGGATTAAACCCCCACCATGTGTTTGACAAACGGTTTTGCTGCATTTGTACTTTTGGAACTGCAGTGCCTTATCGAGAAAGAGAACAATTTCAAGCAGGCTGGCGAGAGATACCGATTCTTCGACCCTGCCAGGTTCATCCCAAACTCAGCTTGATTTGTTTCAAGTCTTTAGGCACATAGAAGAAATCAAGCACCGTTGCTAACCTAACTGTTTCTTATATGAAAACACAGGCAAGACCGTTTCCTACAGCGGTGGGTTGATGCGCTCACAGATGCTCGTGTTACCCATGAAATCCAGGGCATCTGCGTCTCATACTGGTCACAGGTACACTTCTGTTCTTTATTTTTCAGGCTCCAATAGGCGACCATGCACACTGCTCTATTGTTACGTGTATCTGGGATTACTTAAAACACACTGAAACCAACCATGCTTTTACCAATGGTGGCTGTTGCAGTGCGACGCGTCCCTCGGGCAGAAGCTGGCGTCGCGGCTCAAGATAAAGCCGAACATGTAGATGGACAAGGAGGAGGGAACCAGTCGCTCACTCGCCTCGGTTGGCGTCGGTCGAGCCAAGGAGGGTGCAGCATGAACTGAATCTGTCTTTGTGTGGGTGTAGCCATGAATAAAATTGTGTAACATCGATATGAATATTGTATGTAATACCCATGATGGTGGGTGTTGTGATACAGCGTTGCCGGGTTCGTCTGTCGTACTGTGTCTGTGCAAAAGAGAAAATAAAAGACAATGTGTTGGTTAATCTTTGCTGTGTTTCATCTTCAGCCTGATAGAAGCTTTGATGATCCTTTTTCGTTTGGCTCTCCTGCCACTGGCACTGCTGTGTCATAATTTCAGATGTGGTAATTTTCATAAACAAAGTGCACCTAATTTCTTGTCGGGAGATCTTTCTGCAGCTAAAAATTCAAATTGGAAGGCAAAAAAAGGATTTTTGGAGTCTGTCAGATCCTCTACAGCCGTCGGATTGCCTCCATCAGAGGAATCCTGGCCGTTAATCACGCTCTGGCCCAGAGGTGAGAGCTCATCAACCAGACTGAAGTGCTTGCCTCCTTATTGGTAAAGGATGCAGCGGTACGAGCCTATAGAACAGATCCTGTTCAAGTAAGGTCGTGCTGCAAGCTGCAGCGCCCCGCCTTATAAACCAGTTCTGCTGTCCTTGAACTAGCGAGGTGGGACTAATGTAAGGGAGCGCGCAGCAGCGCAGCGCCTCCTCTCTCGGTCGCAGGCTCGTGGGAGCGTTGGCCCATGCAGTTGGGCTGGAGAATAGACACAGTGCGGCCCATCTGAGTGAGATACGTAGACAGAGTTCAGCCCATATGAGTTTTGCATGGCTTTTCTTTCCTTTTTCGTTGCAAAAAATCTGCTCTTTTATTTCTTTGCGTAAAAAAAGCTTTTCGTTTCTATTCCCTGTGATTTCGAATTAATTTCGTTTTCTTTCGCAAAAAGGATGTTATTTTCTTTTTTGGTAAGTACGTATCTGAGAAATGTTTTTAGGGAATACCTGAGAAACTTTGTTAAGTTGTTTTCCAAGTATACTTGTATTCTCTTGTTAGTTCGTAACATTACTGTTAAATAAGTATAAAAACACCCGGACATTACTAGCAAAACATACCACCCATGCAGCACTTTACAAAATACAATTAAACTGGTCCAGGGGAAAAGCTCCACGGTTATTAATCCAACAAAAAGAAGAACATTGCAAAAGTGGCCAGAACACTGCCATTTAAATAAGAACAAAATTGAGTTCCGTACATGATAATGAAGTAAAAAAAAAAAGTTGCTATATGATAACATAAAAAAAAACATGCGCTTCTTCTCTTTGAAAGTTAATTCTGTCGAATTTCCGGTCCACTTTGTTGGCTAATTAAGCTTCTTGCTGCAGTTTCAGGCGCAGGGCTGATTCAAAGGGGGGTGAATGAGCACTGAAATTCCCTTTTGCTACATGGCTTGGCTCCTCAAAGCTACTCCCTCCGTTCGGAATTACTTGTCTCGGAAATGGATGTATCTAGTACTAAAATACGTCTAGATACATCCATTTCTGCGACAAGTAATTCCCAACAGAGGGAGTACTTTTGTTGCATTGCATTTCCAGCGCTCTCTGTTGAAGCACTGTCCCTCCCACCTTGGGCTCAGCTTCTTGCTGCAGGTTCAGGTAATAATCACTCAATTTCCCTTTTCCTTGACTAAAACTAAAACAAAAACCCGTTTTACTTTAAAAACATGCAGGTCAGTTTGTCACACCTGGCCACTTGGCAAGTGTGACTTGGCATCCTGCGACCGGGCCCCACGAGTAGGTGTGTGTGTGTGTGTGCGCGCGTAAGAGACTTGGGTCTATAAGCTGCCCGCCTGTGGCAGCGAGCGAGAGCATGCGTCAAGACTTGTCTGTATTCTATTCTCACCTAATCCTTCCTCTGGAAAGCAGCTTCTTCCTCCCCAAGTCCCCTGCTTCTCTCTCTCAAATCCTCACCTACCCCGATCCCGATCCCGATCCCCTTCCTCCCCGGTTCGTTACACAGTTATGCTTGTCTATTCATAATTGACATCAAACTATCAGGAAATCTGGTGTTCTCCTGTGAGCGGTGAGCCAACCGCGTTGTGCTTCCGAAATAGTATCGCTATTTTCTGCACAAGCCTGAAAGTTGGGGGATGCAGTAGATGATAATTAGTAATCCAGTATTGCAGCTATCACTCACAGAACTCACCAAATGTGGATAGTTGATCTTCAAGTGGTTGGCAGAATCATTTGCTCAAGTTGGTCTCAGTGTTGTGTTGGAACAGTCCATGCTGCTAATCTTCAAAAGTTACTTTATTTTTGTTGGCTCAGTGCTGATCAAAGGGGGTGAATGAGCACTCAACTTCCCTTTTTTCTTAGAAAGATCCAACACACACCACAAAAACAGCCACCTGGATAATCAGCATGGATAATCAGCATCATGGATGCATGGGACCAGGTACAGTTTAGCAGCACTTAATCTGGTCAACAAAGGTGCAGGAGTAGTCAAATTTGGTCTGAGGTCACTAGCAGGAAAATGTTGGTGCTGCTACTATTTTACACTGGAGAAAGGCTTTCTGGACACCGTGCCAACCCAGCATTTGGAAAAGCAGATCATGTTGTACCTCAGATGAATTATACCAAGGAGTAGAGAGCGAAAAGAACCGCACAAAGAACCAACACGACACAGCAGACCATGTGGTGGAGGGGTACGCTGCTGCCACGGCAACTTATGGTGGTGTGTACAGCCTCAGGATCACCTTGATCGAGATGTTTACAGGAAGGTGCCTGACAGATGATATGTTCAGAGATGGATTAACCCTTCAATACTTTGCAGAGGCAGCAGGTCTATCTGGGAATGTCATGGAGATAGCAGACTCCAACATCTGGCTGCATGATGAAGCAAACAATAGCGCTGATGCAGAACATATAGCCAGAGCCGAGGAATGTTTGGCTGCCATCATCCAGATTGGTCTCCTATGCTCAAAGCAATTGCCCAAAGAAAGGATGTCAACAAGTGATGCTGCTGCAGAGATGCATGCCATCAGGGATGCCTACCTCAGTAGTCAGTGAAGTGATGTTAAATCATATGAAGAAACCACTACCAAGTGCCGATAACCATGGGTTCTCCAAGTATATTATTGAGATCTGTACTATATTGTGATGTAAAGTCTATCAACTAGTACTGTATTATTCACTTTGTACACGTTATCATTTGTGACACCATTGTTGTGGTCTAGGGTATAAAGAACACAAGAACACATGCCTTCCATCAGTTTATTCCAGTCAACCAATTTCTGAATCAACCAGCCGCTAACTGCAAGGAATGAGTCACGGCTCGCCTACTGCTTAATCCAAATTTCAGCGCTGGCTTTTGTTTCCAAGTTACTTGTGTTGCGCTTCCAGCCACTTTTGCTGAAGTATCACCCTTTGTTGGTATCAATTAGATGCTGGCATGCTGCAACCTCAGGGCTAATTCAAGAGGGGAAACAGGGGCGCTATGTGAGACGAACAAAACTCAGGAAATGTGTGTTGTAAAGCATCCAGTACATCACAAGACATACACCACTTCTCTTTGCGACCTCAGTCTTCCAAAGTTAATTCTGTTACACATCCAACCTCTTTTGTTGAATTATCAACTTCACTGGGGAAACTACATGCTGCAACTTCAACTTCAACTTCAGGGCCAGTTCAAAGGGAATGAAACACTGAACTTTCCTTTTCCTTCAAAAAAAATCCAACACAAGCACTTCTTCAACTATGGGCCCCTAAACTCCAGCCACGCATTCTCATCTATACTTTTTTTCCTTTTCTTTTTTGACAAAAAACATAGAAGAATTCAGGCTAATTGGTTCCCATCAGACAGAGACAGTCTTGATTGTTTTATTCATTGCACCCCACTTTGATGAATCACTGGGACCTCCTGGACTACATCACTGGGACCAGGTGCAGCTCAGGAGCAATTAATCATGGACAACACGTCAGTCTCAACACAGCTGCATAAGTGGTCAGATTCAGTCCGAGGTCACTAACATCGACAACTTGGTACCAGTACTATTTTAATTTCGCAAAAGGCACACCAACATCGTGCAAATTCTGTATCAGAAAGCTAGAACTTGTAGCTCCAATGTTCCATACCAAGGAAGAGAGAGTGAAAATAACCACGCACAGAACCATGTGGCGGAGGGGTACACCGCTGCCACGGCGCCTCGTCGGAATCAAATGTCTTGTGCTTCTCCTGCTCTCCACCATGGGGGTGACGCACGCACATGACGGAGATGAGAGCGCTCTCAAAGCATTCAAGGAAAGGATTTCAGACCATTCAAGGGTGCTGTCCTCCTGGAACAGGAGCATCAGCTACTGCGCCTGGGAGGGCGTCACGTGCAGCCAGAGGCACCGATCGAGGGTGGTCGCTCTGGACCTCAACTCCCAGGGGCTCGCCGGCACCATCTCCCCTGCCGTCGGCAACCTCACGTTCCTCCGCACACTCAACTTGAGCCTCAACCCCTTGTACGGCGAGATCCCTCCCAGCATCGGCTCCCTCCGCCGCCTCAGGTACCTTGGCCTGCAAGGGAACATGCTCACCGGTGAGATTCCAAGCAACATTAGCCACTGCACCAGCCTCAGGATGATGGTAATTGCTGACAATAAGGGGCTGCAAGGAAGCATACCTTCTGAGATCGGCAACATGCAATCGCTACGTCTTGTACACCTATACAACAACAGCCTCACCGGGACCATCCCGTCATCACTAGAGAACCTCTCCCAGGTGTCCATCTTGTCCCTGGCAGCTAACCATCTCCATGGATCGATCCCCGAGGGCATTGGGAACATCCCACGTCTTGAGTTCCTTCAGCTGGCCATAAATAACCTCTCAGGTTTGCTTCCTCTTTCGCTGTACAACCAGTCATCTCTGCACAGATTTTATGTGGCGGACAACAACCTGCACGGCCGTCTACCAGCTGATCTGGGGAGAGGCCTTCCAAACATGCAACAGTTTGCGATGGGGGACAATCAATTTACTGGAGTTGTGCCTCCATCACTAACTAATCTCTCCAGACTCCAGGTTTTTGATGCTCCAAATAATGGATTCAGTGGGGTTGTCCCTTCGGAGTTGGGAAGATTGCAGTATCTTAGATGGTTTTGTCTGGATTTGAACAAGTTCGAGGCAAACAATGAGCGAGAATGGCAATTCCTTACTTCTTTGACAAACTGTAGCAGGTTGCGACTGATGTCTATAGAACAAAACAGGTTCTCGGGGCAATGGCCAACCTCAGTGTCTAACTTATCCACAAACATCCAAGCGCTAAGTATTTTGGCCAACAATATATCTGGTACTATCCCATCAGATATTGGAAATTTGATAGGTCTGGAGGTGCTTCATCTTGGTCAGAACTTACTCACAGGGATAATTCCTGAGAGCATAGGGAAGCTTACACAATTGGAGGAGCTACACCTGGGCTACAACAACTTATCAGGATTTATCCCGTCCTCCATTGGAAACCTCACCGGTCTGTCTAAGTTTGATGCAAGCTTCAACAACTTGGAGGGACCAATTCCATCAAGCATTGGAAAATTGACCAAACTTTCACAACTAGGTTTATCGAGAAACCATCTTAATGGCACAATTCCAAGCGAAATTATGCGACTATCATCGATCTCAATATATTTGGCCTTGTCTTACAACTTACTGGAGGGACCTCTTCCTTCAGAAGTTGGTAATTTGGTAAATCTTGAGAATCTTCTTCTATCCGGGAACCGACTGTCTGGTAAAATACCTGCAACCATTGGTGGCTGTGTAGTCCTGGAAACCCTCTTAATGGATGGCAATTCATTCCAAGGAAACATCCCTCCCAGTTTGAAGAACATAAAAGGGCTTACTGTACTGAATTTGACGAACAACAAACTGAACGGCAGCATCCCAAGGGACCTAAGCAATATCACCAGCTTGCAGGAAGTGTATCTTGGACATAATGATCTGTCAGGGTCAATACCTGAACTCCTGGGTTATTCAACAACGCTATTCCACCTCGACATATCCTTCAACAGTTTACAAGGTGAGGTACCAAAAGAAGGGGTTTTCAGGAATTTAACCGGACTATCAATTATTGGCAACAATGAGTTATGTGGTGGAATACCAGAGCTTCAACTGCCAAAATGCCCAAGCTCCAAGAAAGACATGCCAAAGTCCTTGGGAATAGTTGTCCGAGCAGCAGGAGGTATCCTGGTCTTCCTTGCAGCACTTGCTTTAGCTGGATTTCTGTACACAAAATTGAAGTCAGGGTTGACGAAAGAACTACTGTCACCTCAGACGACCATGAGTGACTTTCCATTGGTTTCATACAATGACATATTCAAAGCAACGGACGGGTTTTCAAAAGCCAATCTGCTCGGTAAGGGAAGATATGGAACTGTATACAAAGGTACTCTACAAAATTTTGCTGCGGCTGTTAAGGTGTTTAATCTGCAGCAATCCGGATCCTACAAAAGCTTCCAGGATGAATGTGGTGCACTAAGAAGAGTCAGGCACCGTTGCCTTGTAAAGATCATCACATGTTGTTCAAGCATCAATCACCAAGGCCAAGACTTCAGAGCGCTAGTCTTCGAGCTGATGCCCAATGGAAGCTTAGACCACTGGATCCACCCAGATATTGAAAGCCAAAACAGGAACAGAACACTCAGCTTGTCACAGAGGTTAGATATCGCTATTGACCTTGTGGATGCTTTAAATTATCTTCACAATGGTTGCCGACCTTCCATTATCCATTGCGATCTCAAGCCAAGCAACATTCTTCTCACCAAGGACATGAGGGCTCGTCTTGGGGATTTTGGCATTGCTAGAATTCTAAATGAAGTTACAAGTGAAGCTTCTGCAAGTTCCCTTAGCTCCATCGGAATAAGAGGATCCATCGGATATGTTGCTCCAGGTAACTCAATATGCTCCCCCTGTGCTTCACATGATCACATATAATTAGATATATTTTCATGAAACAACTTCTGTGGATACCTGTTTATAATCTGAATTGTTTCAATCCGTTGTAGAATATGGAGAAGGGCTTTCGGTATCAACTTATGGTGATGTATACAGCCTCGGGATCACCTTGATCGAGATGTTTACAGGAAGGTACCCGACGGATGATATGTTCAGAGATGGCTTAACCCTGCAATACTTTGCAGATGCAGCAAGTCTTCCTACGAATGTCATGAACATAGCAGACTCCAACATCTGGCTGCATGATGAAGCAAAGGATAGCACTAATACAGAAAATATAACCAGAGCCAAGGAATGTTTGGCTGCCATCATCCAGCTTGGTGTCCTATGCTCGAATCAACTGCCTAGAAAAAGAATGTCAGCGAGTGATGCTGCTGCAGAGATGCATGCTATCAGAGATGCCTACCTCAGTAATCAGTGATTAGTTGATGCCAGATCATATGAACAAGCCACTACCATATGCCAATTAGCAAGGGTTCTCTGAATTTATTCTTGAATCTGTAGTATATTGTGATTTAAACTATGAGCTGGAACTGTATTAACCAACAAAAAATTTCACTACCATATGAGGTGAAAAAAGGTGCTACATGTGAAGAAAAAATTCAATTAAAATGGGTGCTGTAAAAAGGTTCTACATGAGCACATCAGTAGACATAACTGACCCAGTTCTCCAGAGTTACCTTTTGTTGCATTTACAGCCACCTTTGTTGAAGCACTATCCCTCGCTGACTCAGCTTCTTGCTGCAACTTCAGGTTCAGTGCTATTTCAAAGGGAACAACGTCAGGTTCAGTTCTACTCCCTCTGCTCCTAAACATAAGCCTTTTTAGAGATTCCAATACAGACTACATATGGAGCAAAATGAGTGAATCTACTCTAAAATGTGTCTATGTACATCTGTATGTAGTTTGTATTGAAATCTCTAAAAGGTCTTATATTTAGAAATGGAGGGAGTATTCATAGGGAATGAGCACTGAACCTTCCTTTTTCCCTAAAAAAAATCCAGCACAAGTTCTAAGCAAACAGCCACCTGTTCATTCTCCACTCTCAACTTCTCTTTTCTTCTTACAGAAGGCATAGAAAAATTACTCCATTTCTTTCCACATTCTTACGCATAATTACTCCATACTTATTGGGCCTGTAATTCATATACCAGATAATAAACAGTTGGGTTTCTTTATTATCTTGTTGAACATTTACTGCTCTTTCAATTCATTTTTGTATCCTCGAACAAACAGAAGAATATTTACTATGCTGTGACTTACAAATCGCTGTGCATGTAGTTGATACATGAGAAAAAGCTACTAGATTATTAAGCACAAGAATGACAAGATTATGATGCTGAACAATGCTAGACATATCACTGCTCTACCTAACTCGCTCCTGGTAAAAAATTCGTGGCACAACAGTACCAAAACAGAATGATACATGTCATTGTTTGCTTGCGTAGCAACGCTGAATGTGTGAGCTGTCAACATCGACATACTTGGACCAGTAGGCCTTGTACTTGGAAACGGCAAGGTCCAGCCAGGGCTTGTAATTCCCATTGTAGTGAACTACTGCTGCATTCTCGATTTCAGCAATGTCAACAGCAGGATCATAGCCAAGGCCCAAGACATGCCAAGTGTGATCCAATGGGTGTGTCAAATTGTAGAATGTAATTAGTCCTGGAGGTAATGTGCCCAGCTTCCACAACTTGCGATCCTCATTCTGCAAAACAGCTTCTCTTAGTAAGTAAAACCAATAAAAGCTACTCCCTCCGATCCATAATAAGTGTTGCAGTTTTGAACTAAGGTTTAGGTTTAAAACCTTATTTTGGATCGGAGGGAGTACTGACAAGCGATTGTTGTAAGAGGACGCCGTAGACATAACATACACGGTGGGATAAATGTAGTTCAACAATATAACAATATTTTTTCGCTCCATTACTTACCAAATTTTGCCAATAATGGTATATTCCAGTGATGTTTCGCTTCTTCCACTCCTTCAGGTCAAACATGTTCATTCCAAAAGCCCAACCACAAGCACGTGGATCAAAGTTCTCAGAGATCTTAGGATGTGAGAAGTTGAGATAAGTGTCGAAGCGATGGAAACTTTCTTTGCAGGTTTCAACAGCACCATTTACCATCCCTTTAAGATCAACATCCCAGAGGGGTGTCAAGTCCTTCTGCACAACAACATCATCATCAAGAAACAGTATCTTGTCAAGCTTGGGATGTATCTCTGGCATGTAGAACCTTAGATGGTTGAGCATAGACAAATATTTTGGGTTCCTGTACTTCAGATTTTCAGTCCCATCAGAGAGTGATGACGGATCATGTGCTTTAAAGTAAAATTCCTTGAGACGAGCTGACTCAAGTTGCCGCATAACCAAACAATAAGACGAATTGAGCCACTTGAAATTGTCGATGTTCTCCACGTGGACAGTAGCAGGGCGGGGAGAATGACTGATGAACCACATCTTCATAGCTGCAAAATTAAGCTTGTCAGTGACGATGTGGAACACATGCTTATTTGGCTCCTTGGCATTTGTCACGGTTGATCTGACAACTACTGAGGCTGCAAGGACATTATCAGAAAATATAGCATAGTGATAGAGTGACCGATCCTCGAGCTTTGCTTTATCTTCTTCGTCCTTCAAAGCAGCAGCTTGAAAATACTCCTTGATCACACCATCACGGAGATGATAATCGGTTATCAACTGCATATGTAGGCAGTGCAAGGGCATGGGAACCGTCTTTGCAGCATGCTGAACCAGGAACGTGTTTTGCTTTTTCGCAGTGTCGATATTAAGTTCCGCGGACTGCAGCATAACACGCAATCTTCTCGATACTTCATCAGAGTTGTACAGAACATCTCTAGCTGAAGACAACACATGCCCCATTGCTTTTGCTCTCTCTAAAGCGCTGCAGAACAAGAGAGGGCGATAATACGTCATTCCATGCCAATGCGAACAAGAAACTGAAGAAAAGTCTGAAATTTTCAGAGGTGTTAAATGAAGTACCTTGAATCCAGGTCACTGTCCATATTTGCATCCCCGATAGCTGCTTTGCTTTCTTTTATGCACCTCATGAGTGATGCATACAAGTCAGTCTCCTTCTGGGAACGTGCAATGGTCGCGTACACCTTTGCCATTATTATCTGATCATTCATGAGCTTCACCGTGGAGTCTGTATTTGTGTGGTGGAACTCCTGCCTCCATATATTGTAACTGACTTTCACTTTATTATCAAAGTTCCTCGAGCTGTTTGTGGCCGCATTTCGCATCTGGAGCTCGGCCTCCTTGTCCATCTGAAGCAACTCCTGAATCCGCTGCTCCTTTCTTCTACGTCGAAATACCTGCAGGAACCGTGTGATGTTTACAACAAGGCGACAACAATGAATAAGAGTTTGACAATTTAGGGACTGAACCAGAAACACTTGCAGCATAAAGATGCATATCCACCATCTTACAAACAACTATGTAAATGTAAGACAAATAATGTTTGACCTCTCGCTTTAGTTTTATCGGATCGGGTCTTTGGGCTGCCAAAACCGCTGCACTTGAAAGATTGTTGGCTTCTGATCCGGTGTCCAGTGGCTGCTCCTCCGCGGTCTCTTTCTACCATAACAGAAGAAGAACCACCGCTGAGTGTTAGAACCTAAAAATAGTTTTTGCAACTTTTCTTAACAGCGAAACATGCTTGTTCACGACATACAATTTCGGCGGGCGGCTGGCTCTCTCTGGGCAGCAGAGGGTTCTCCCAGATAGAGGACGACGCGAACTCCCTGGCGGTGACCTTGAACAGCTTGATCCGGCCATCCTGGTCCGTGTACGCGATGGTCTTGTTGAAATCCTCCACATCCTGCCCAAGCAAACATATTTCCACATTGCACAATCACACACATGGTTCCAAAGATTTCTGGCCTGAGAAGTCAGGTATAACCTGCAAGTCGCCGCACCCGGGGCAGCTCCGGGCGTCTCGTGCGCTGGAAAATGAAGGTGGCATCAGAATGAGAGAACTTCAAGCGCGGCGCGGGCATCGGAACGGAGAGGCTGGCGGCGGCGGCGGTACTTACGCTCGGTGGCGGTGGTCGGAGAAGAGCCGCCGCGACACCGCCGATCTGACGGAGGGGACGTGGACGACGACCTGCGGGGCCGGAGCGGGGGGGAACGGTCAGGGGCGAGGGAGGAAGGAGGGAAAGAACCCCTTTTTGTCCGCCGGCTCGTGCCGCGCCGCCGCATTCCGGCATTGCGGCCGGCGAGGGCGGGTGCTAAGAGTGCGCGTGCGGACGGGAGGGGAGGGGTACCTGGAAGGAGAGGAAGAGGAGGAGCAGGAGGAGCGCGACGAGGCCGGAGCGCCGCCGCCACGCCGCCGCCGACGACGAGGGGTTGGGGGGCAGGGAGGGGAACGCCATGGAGATGGAGGAGTGGAGGTGGTGGTGGTGGGGCCGGTGGCGATTTTTCGGGGGACGAATCGCCGGGTGGCGCTAGCGGGGGCAGGGCGGCCGTTTTCCCTTTCGGATCGCAACGGGAATGAAGGGGAAACTGTTACGGCCACACGTGCTGCTACACCCAAGGCAGCAGCAGCGTCGACAGTACTACTAGTTTTGTTCTTCAACTTGAGAATTATCATGGGTGGAGAAAAATACCGCGAGTAAAACCATGACTAAATAGCACGAGACAAAATGTCGACCTTTCACAAAAAGATCGAGGGCGAAACCCTTTTTGGCCGACAGTGGTTTGGAGGGCACGCCCCAAGCGCAACCTCTTTGTCGTGCTCGTGCTTCGTGATTGCGATCATGGGCTCGCAACTGTACGTATCAACTTTGTCTTTCCGGTCCAAAAGAGGGTTTGCTTGCATTCATAAAGATTGCTCTTTCACCGTACAAAAGCGTGGTATTGTTGTCAACTAGTGGTTTGGTGTGGAGTTTCCCCCTCAACCCTCGCGCTCGTCGTCGGCCGATGATTGGTGGAATGTGAGTCTAGATACACCCCTGGACCACAATCAACGTGTATGTCGTGTTGAGTGTGTGGAAGGAAATGAGCATGCATGACTTCAACGTCCTTGGGTTAATCTATTTGGGGGTTGCAACATATTTTTGCCTTAAATAAAGGAGATAAATAATTTTACTTGGAGTATGTACAGCGCCATTCCGCTCATATGTAAATTTAACTTTATTTCCTAATTGAAAGAGAGTGTTCCCGCAAATTTCTTGAAAAAATATAAACATCGGCCGCACAATCTTTGTTGCTGGAGGTGGTGACCGCGTCGGCTCTTCGACGAGGATTGGGGCAATGTGTTGTTCCGTCACTACACCGCAACACTGGTGTAAGGACGGAAAAACTGCCAGGAGAAGGCTCTTTAAAGGGCAGATAAACTATCGGGACAGTGGTTCTCCCGGCAAATAGAACTACCACGTGAACGGCTGCCAGCAGATAAACTTCTCCCAGCAGTTTTTCTGCCCTGGCCCATGTACTTCAATTCCGGTTGGTTCCTGCTGTTCCGACTCCTAGGATGAAGGGTGAAGAGTGCGTTGACCCAGGATGAGATGTGATTGGGGTTGTGCTTTTAGGTATCCGGTGTTGGTCGAGACGCGGTCTTTGATCTCTTGTCGCTATAATCATGGTGTTTATGAATTGTTTGCCGAAAGGCGTTGTATCAGCCGCTTGGCTTTTCTTCTATGATACTGATACACCTCTCCATGGTGGTGCATTCTTGAAAAAGAAGATAGAACATTAACCATGTAGAGAATAGACAAATATTATTTTTTGCAGCGATGACACACACACACTGGTAGGTATAGTTCCAACAAAGCTCCAACTTTTTTGACCAGCCACTCTCCTAGTGCAGCATCACATTCTCATTTTTATTTTATTGCAAGGAAGGCATCAAAGCATGATTTGATCCTCTAAGTGTCCTCAAATCATTTCTATCCACTGAAGAAAGCTCCTTATTTGATAATAAGAGTTGGGCTTTGTTAGTGAGCTTCCCACTAGGAGCTAAACAAATAAAAGGGAAAGTGAAAGGGTGCCTAAATTGTTCTGAAGAACTTTGTAGCACTTTAACCAGCTTCATCCAGGGGTAATCTGTAGAAGCTAGCAGAAAGTAGAAGTCCACCATCACTTTCTGCCTCATGATTCGAGAAAATGGATTTTCGGCAACGAAACTAAATCTTGACCGCATCAGAAATATCCTGCCAGTAAATGTTAAAATGCCCCTTTTCGATAAAAAAAAGGTGAAAGCAAGATTGTTAAGATCTTTTTTTAAACCTAGATTGTTAAGATCTTTCAGGTAATGATTCAAAGGTTTGCTTTCTTCAGAGCAGGAAAATGCACAGAACTTCAGCACTTCAACAGAACCATGTTGGAAAGTCCACAATCACTTTTTCTGCCTCATGATTTTCAGCAACTAAACTAAACACATCTAACCAGAAATGTTCAATGAAAGGAAAAATAAATCGGTGAAATCTTTCCGGTAATGAGTCAAATGTTTGCGTTCTTCGGAGCAGAAGATGTATGGAATTTCAGCACTTGTACAGAAGCATGTTGTTGGCAAGACCCAGAAAATGGGGGACCTTGTATAACTGATAATGACTGAATGCTGTTCTTAGTGCAACCTGATGCAATGCAACCAACCCATGGCATTTCAGTGGAAAAAATCATTGAATTCATGCGTACGAGTATGGCAACAGCTAAATATTTCTGTATATCGCTACGCTATTACATTGATCATCATGATCGGCGCAAACTTCGTCATGACAACGGGAAACAATGGTGTGGTGGTCTACCTTTACATTCTCCAAATTTATATCAGTTACATGGTTATACATATCCTATAGACACTCCTGATCATGATCATCTGCCCCTAGAGTTGGTCCTAGCGCCGTCGCTCCTCGGCGAGTTCCCCCGGCCACGCGGCATCGACGGGCTGTCTCGCCTGGCCTCCCTCGACTTGGACTTGCTCTTCATCGCCTCGATCTGCTCAAGCGCCTCGACGACCTCCTTCATGGACGGCCGGCTCTTGGGCTCGCCTGCCAGGCACTTGAGAGTGAGCTGAGCGGCGCGGAAGGCTCCCCTGGCATGGTACTGCCCCTCGAGCCGGCTGTCCATCAGCTGGGTCAGCCTCCTCCGATCCGACAGGAGCGGCTTCGCCCAGTTCACCAGGTTGAGCTTCTCGCTGGGGCGGCTCGGGTCCAGCGCCCTCAGGCCGCAGAGCATCTCAAGCAGCACGACGCCGAAGCCATACACGTCACTCTTCACATACAGGTGGCCTGGAATGCAAGATGGTTAGTGTTAGTCAGTGCTATACGAACAGATGATGCACCTTGTTAGTTTGTAATGTGACCGTTAACCGACGAACATACCAGTAGACACATACTCCGGAGCGGCGTACCCGTACGTTCCCATGACCCGTGTCGTCACATGAGACTCCCCGTCATCTGGGCCATGCTTGGCCAATCCAAAATCCGAGAGCTTCGCGTTGAAGTGCTGAACATGGCATGGTTGCAGGCTGATCAGGGTATTATTCAGGGACTAAAGTTTGTTGCTAATATATAGGATATTCATCAATAGTACGTACTGAATCTAGTAGGATATTAGACGCCTTGAAGTCCCGGTAGATAATCTGCCTTTCGGACGAATGAAGGAAGGCGAGGCCACGGGCTGCACCGATGAGAATCTTCAGCCTGAGGCTCCAAGGCAGTGGCTCATAGATGGCCCCTCCTGATAACATCAATGAATTAACGCCGCAACTGAGCTAAATGGTAAATTTGATCACAAATAATCTTTGATAGCTAAGCAAAAAGTAGAACATGAAAAAAAAATCCGAGTCCTACTTTTGACCCTCTATTGCAAATTGACCTGGAAAGAATGATGGAAGGCAGCAGCAGCAGCAGCAAGAATTTGGCTAGGTTCAGACAATTTAGTGGATGCTCGTGCCCTTGAAAAGTGGTAGTCGTTAGTTGTATAGCACTATGGACTATGGTGCTTGACATATAATATGCGACGAAAACGATGTTGCAGTTTCACCAGCATCTGCAAGGCGTGCTGCTTTGCGGACCAAGTCGGCATAAAGAGGAAAAACAGTTTGACAAAAGGAGAACTGCTTCAGATATTTATCGCTTGAAAAAGGCCGTCTGCTGCCGAAAGAAGACTCACTTCTGAAGAGGTGGTTCTCCAAGCTCCCCTTGGCCATGAACTCGTAAACGAGCAGTAGCTCGTTGTCCTCCATGCAGTAGCCCAACAGTTTGACGAGGTTGGGGTGCGAAATTCTCCCAAGGAAATTCACTTCAGACTGCATCAAAAAGATACAGTAATTCCTTTTCAGAGAAATGCATAATGAACATCTCAGAAATCTGGTACTCCTTCCAGAATTAGCATATAAATAGATAACTAAATAAAATGAAAGCAACAGGCACAATACAAATTCCTGGTGTCTGCCAGTAAGCAGTACCAGTACTTGTCAAGAATAGCATAAATATGAAGTGGCCAATAACCAGTGAGAGCAGAGTATGGAATATGCACAAAAACACACAAGGATAATCTAGGAGAGTTTTACTACTTATAGCAATAAAAAATGAAATATGGAAATCCTATTTAGCCAATAATTAGTAATAGTACTTGCCAAGAAGGCCATACATATAATATTTTTCAATGACTGGTGAGATGATAGTGTTGGAGTATACACAAAAAACAAGAAACCAGAGTACTGTGGCCAGGGCAAATAATGCAAAGGTTCAGCATTCTCCACTTGGCCAAAAGCATGCGAATGTGGCAACTGCAACTTGAGCAAAACTACAAGGCAACACTATCACTAACTTCTAACGATTGTCGGAAAACTGAAATCTGCCTAAGAACTGAAAGCACCATTTTAAAAAAGAATCGTGTCACTGAAATTCGTCAAGGTAAAAAAACAAATATAAAGGCAACCAATCCATCAGGATCACAATCACCTGCCATTGCTCCATCCCCTGCACGCTCTCGGGGTTGAGCTTCTTGACGGCGACGACCATGGCGGTGCTGCCCTTGGCCGGGTTCACGTCGATCCACCCCTTGTAGACCTTCCCGAAGCCGCCCTCGCCGAGCACCGTCTCGGGCTTGAAGTTCTTGCAGGCGCCCCTGAGCTCGGCGAAGGTGAATATCCTGAGGTTCGGGGACTCGAGGATGTGGCCGTCCTCCACGTAGCCGTCGTCGGTGCTGCCGCCGCTGACCGTCGACGCCATGAATGTGCTGGTGCTGACCGTCGACAGCTTCCCCGTTGTGGCGGTGGTGGAGGAGCTCGTGGTCCTCTTCGACGCAGACATCCCTATGAAGCATATGATTAGCAAATGTGAGGTGCTGAGTTGACTGGAACTAAATTGCAGTGCTTTTTCTTGTGCTCTGTGGATTTAGCAATGCATTTGATGCTGAAGTAAAAGTGTTCAGGAAACTGAATTAGGATAATTTGGACATAGTTTTTTTAAGCAGTTATTCATGAAGGAAGGGGAAAGAAATCAAGTGAAGCCATAGAGGACACAGCAACTAAATCTGGCACATAACTTTTACAAAAACAATTGTGCACTTTGTGGTTGGGACGCAGCGATCAACGGAATTGATTTTCAAGAGCAAGAATGTTGGATTCATTGCAGCCACATGTATGGGCATGCAAGTTGACCCAGTTGGCCCGTACGCACATAATCATATATCGGTGAAGTATATGCACCACAATACAGTAGTGGCAGCATGGAGAGGATAACTAGTACTAGTAGTACCACTACATGGCCAAATCAATGATGAACAGAGATGTATATTCTGTAGTCACATGAATGGAATATTGCAGTTGAATTCACTAAGAATTCACAAGGCTATCCCAAAACAAAAAACTGGGAGGGGACAAAAAACAAATCCCCAACTGCATATTAGTCGGTCAGGGCTACCATCAAGTTGGCCACAGAGATTGCTGTAACAAAAATTAAAAAAATTGACCACATAGATTTGTGAAGATCTCAATCTCAGTAGAGGCCTCAAAGACTAGGATAAAATATTCTTCTTATGGAAGGGGGCAAAAAACAAGATAAGATGAATCGGCGGTTAGCATCCGAGCGGTACCTGCGGGATTGGCGGCGGCGGCCTTGGCGCCCCAGCCCCAGGGGATGAGGCCCTCCATGGCGCTGGCGCAGTTCCCCATCGCCCGCGGAGGGAGGGTCGCCTTGCGCGACGGGGAGGCCGCTGGCGACCCTGCGGCAACCAACCGCACCGAGCAGAGCGCGCCAAGAAGTTGCAATCCGGCCGAGGGAGAGCAAGCCAAGAAGAAGACGCCAAGAAGCCAGGAAGGAGAAGGGAAGGCGGAGCGAAGCGGCGAGGAAGGGGGGAGGAAGCTGTGCTGGGACGACCCCGACGACGACGACGAGGAGGGGGAGGAGGAAGAACCACCGCCGAGCGAGGAGGGGGGAGGGAGTTGCTCCACTCAGTTTCTTGATTTCTTCTTCTCCTCTCCCTTCACTTTCATCAGAGGAGAAAAATATATACCCGCCGAATTTCGCCGCGCCCGCGACGACGAGTGGGGCACGCCCGCCCCCGCCGCTGGCGCGTGGGGCCCCGAGGGCGCTGTGAGGGCGCGTGTCGTCTCCTGCCTGGGTCAACGGGGTCAACGTCCGTGCGTTGCAACGGGGCCACGTTAACTTAAAGAGTTCAATATTACGACATTGGCGACCTTTTTTACCATCAAATCCTCACACGCACACACACTCTCCCTCTTCCTCACTCTCTCTCCCCCTCCCCCTCTCTCTAACACACACACATATCCATTTTATTGGGTACGGGACCATAATCCATCTATTTCACACACACACGCTAGTGCATAACAATATGGATTATGTGTATTATATTTGCCACCAGAACCAAGGGAATTAATTTCATGTAAATCGGCCAGCCACAGCTCCAAGAATACGCGGAGGAGGTGGCCGGTCAAGATCGGCGCCGTTCGTGCGGGCCACTGCCCGCTTCAAGTGCACGCAATGCACGTCTTCACAAATATTACAACCAGATGTGAGAAATCACATACTAACACGATGTTGCAATCAATTTGTAATTAAAGTTGCCAAAAGTCTTTTTTCTTAAACCAGAATTCCTTATGCTGGAGTTTAAACAAACCCCACAATAGCCCTACTTATCATCTAATTAAGCAGATGCATGACTTATGAAGCGGATAAGAAATCATGTTAACTTGGAACTAAAATTCCAACAAAAGAGTGAGGAATAAACCTTTTTATCATTGCTTTGAAGTCTGAACCTCCCCCTATTTGTTAGTGAAATGTGAGTATGCTTGGAAGATAATAATTTCTTATGCAACATATGCTTTTATATCCAAAAGAGCTACAAAATATGTTGACCTACCTATATGCACTTCCTAAATCAAGCGGATAAAATTATTTCTATCGGCAATATAAAATATTAAACATTAGAAAGAAAGGGACAATGTCCACTAACCATGCAAATATTCTGACCATGGGATATTTAGGCTGGCGTATATGGGAAATCAAAGCTAAAAATGACTCGATGAGTTAGGGATACATCAATAAATATTGTAAAAAGTGATAAAAACAAATCTGCGGCAACTCACGACCCCACGAACTCATATTCGCAATGAGCAAGTTAGTGAGGCCACCATGGTAGGCTAGCACCAAGGGACAAGGGCAACAACCGCCTTCTCATCCAACCTACTGATTTTGCTCGCGCTACTTTCATCCTAAGCCCATGAGTACCGTTAGGGTGTTGCCACGTACGGAGAAATTATGAACTGAAATTTTCATCCAAATCATGAAAAATGTTAATGTTCCTCTCCTCTCCCATCCCTCGTGTGAACATACCCAATTTGTGGTTGGCTCGCTATATTCAGCGTAGCTCGATGTGCACCGCCTCGCTTGATTAGTTGCCGCGATGCACGCATCTACGCCAACAAGCGGGGAAACAAATACAAATGTTACACCGAGTCAAAATCAACCATCCCACAATCGTAATAATAGAAAAGATAATAACCAAAATTTAACAGAAGAACTATCGCTTGGCTCCCGGATCCATCTCGATAGCCCTTGATCCGTCTGCCGAGCTTCTCCTAGCCCAGCAACATCACGTTATTACCAAACATGTAGTGGATGCCTAGTGGGACAAGGATTAAGAAATAACACGAGGTGAAAATGCGATGGCTGTCAATTCCATAAGACGATCCAAGTAATTTGACAAAACAGATCAGGAGCATCTTGTATAATCTCAAAAAAGCAACTAAAAATATGAGAAATGAAGTGATGAAAATCAGCCCCTGCTCTCATTTATGCTCGCTTTTGTAATGGGAGGCAAGGAATGGGGATACCGGGAGAAGAAAGGATCACATGGACGGCAAGCCTACACCACCGGCAAGTGGGGTTGCTTCACATCCAATCTCCACGGCCGCCGCCTCCATGGGGACGAACTCCCATGTTCACAACCGGGCTCCCAATTGGCCGCTGCCTCGTCGACCTTGACGACGAAGTAGTCCCTCCCTTCGATCCCATTCACAACAGAGGCAACACCCATCCCAGCAGACGGGTCCGCGGTGAGATCCCTACTGGATTGTGGTCGCGCCTCCCCAAACCTCACTGCGGGACACATGAGAGGGCGCCGTTGCCATGGTCAGGCTTGGATGGGGAAAGGAGGCGACATAGCAGCAACGGCGCCTTCGCCGGGATTGGTGGCGACGGCGGCGGCGAGTGAGCGGGAGGACGGCGGCGGCGAGAGAGTAGGAGGGTGGTGGCGGCAGTCCATCGGCCGCCGTGACGTGAGAGGAGGATGGGGATGGGGCCGCGATCTGGACGTATGGAGCGGTCGAGAGGAGGGGAAGTAGGCGGCTAGGTTTTTCCATCATGCGGGGTTTGGGGGAGGTCAAATGAGAGGGTTTTTTTCGTGCAGGAGGTAGAGCAACGAGGGCAGATGTAGGGAGACGGGACGCGGTCGGTTGGCAGGAAAAGGAAAGCTATGCAAAATCACATCAATATAAGAAAATATCCCATCAATACTTGATTGATTGTGATTTATTTTTTATATGGTAACTAATCTGATCATCAATACTTGATTGATTGCGATTTATTTTTTATATGGTAACTAATCTGATGGGTTTATGTGGGTGGTGAAGCGAAAAGGAAAGCTACGCATTTTTTTAGGCAGTAGAGATGATTGATGATAAGAAAGGGAAAATCACATCAATATAAGGAAATATCCCATCAATACTTGATTGATTGTGATTTATTTTTTATACGGTAACTAATCTGATCATCAATACTTGATTGATTGCAATTTATTTTTTATATGGTAACTAATCTGATGGGTTTATGTGGGTGGTGAAGCGAAAAGGAAAGCTACGCATTTTTTAGGCAGTAGAGACGATTGATGATAAAAAAGGAGAAATCACATCAATATAAGGAAATATCCCATCAATACTTGATTGATTGCGATTTATTTTTAATATGGTAACTAATCTGATCATCAATACTTGATTGATTGCGATTTTTTTTATGATAACTAATCTGATGGGTTTATGTGGGTGGTGAAGCGAAAAGACAGGTGGGAGGGAGACGAAATAAAACCAGCGAAATAAAACAAACGAAAGTGGTGAGGCGAAATAAAAACCAGCGAAAAATAACCGGCGGACTATTCGTACATTTTTTTGGTTCGTCTATCTTGGTGCGACGGGATGTTAGGGCCTAGAGTGCGTGGGGGCGGGCGGGGGACTCGGCTTGAGGTTTTTTTTGGTTCTATGCGGCTTAACGTGAGACGGGAGGTTGGGCGTGGGCGGGACTCGATCGCGGGGTTTTCCTTGGTTTTTCGCGGCTGAGAGGGAGGTGGGAGGAAGTACCAAAGAAGTACCAAAAAAGACCGGGTGAGTTGGGACGAAAATAAAACCTGGAACGCGACCTACCAACTGAGACATTAGGAGTAGAGATAACTGTGGCGGTTTTTCGTCGTGTGTAACTCGGCCGGGCTCGCGACCGCCGACCGGCGACAACGACGGACCCCGTCGCGGTTTCCGGCGAGCAAGGAAGTGCCGTACGGTTTGGTAACCACGTTTGAATGTTTTGAAAATGATTCTGAAAAAAGGGAAAACAGGGGAGCATGTTAGGAAGACGGTGATGTTCCGTTGCCATGCGAAACCTCGAGTTGAAAAATGTTGCGAGGTGTGAGCCATGGAAAAAAAGAAGCAAACTCAGCGATGAATAGGGACGTTGCTGTCTGGCACGCAACGTGTTTGATCTCGAAATTTCGCACGGCGACAGAAATATCACCCGCTTAAACACCCTGTATTTTTTAAAAAAGATTTTTTTGAAACTTGAAAATATCTTTTCCGTGTGATTTTTGCAGGCCGGTTTCCGTGGAGTGTTGTTTTTCATGTGATGTGATATTCTCTCCTCCGAGCGAGGGGACCTGGGGAAGGGAAGGGAAGGGACGCCGCGACGCTTGCAGATGGCGATGGCCTTCGTTCATCGCATTGGCATGGGCGGCAACGGGGCGGATCCTGTAAAGGATAGTCATGCAGGGGCGATGGACTCCATGGGGAAGGAAGGAGGGGGTTGCCCTCGACGACTGTGACAGTGAGATCAGGGGCACGGTGCAAATCGCATCTACATGCGCATTAGTGTAGCGCCACGAGGACATTTATGAGTCCTATAAGGTGTTGCCATGGAAGAAGTCGACTTATATTAGTCATCTTTTCATACCTTGTAGTAGCTTGGTGGTGGTTGACTTTGTTTTGCACTCTACTTAATAACAAGAATGGTTAGATGCATCATAATGATGTAGATGCCAGGGGTTTCAACCTCCTTATGGGAAAAATAGAAATGAGGAGTCCATCATCTTGGACCACCAAACCGATTTTGGAGAAGGTTATCGATTCAACAGTATTTTCTCGTAGAGTAGACAAAAATCAACTGCATTTCTATGTGTGGTCCACGATAGTTCGGTTGATTTGATTTGTGTTTTCTTCGCTGGTGGAGGCAACATGGTTGAGTTCGGTCACAACGCGATTCTCGATTGCATCGTTCACTGGTTAAGAAATTGGTAGGCATTTTCTCGGGAGTTATATATGTTATCCTGTGAAGGAAGAATTACTTCACTCCGGGCCTCTTCGCCGCTCAAGGATGCAAACAACCAAATTATTGAAGAACAAGCTATCCAAGACAATACTACTCCCTCCGTTCTTAAATATAAGTCTTTTTAGAGGTTTCAAATAACTACAACATAAAATGTATATAGACATATTTTAGAGTGTAGATTCACTCATTTTGGCTCCGTATGTAATCCCTTGTTGAAATCTCTAAAAAGACTTATATTTGGGAAGAGAGTGAGTACATGCCAAAGCTCTCGCTCCCTAGCACCTAGGATACGCCTACACATGTGCATGTGTACGTGAGGTGTGTATGTGCGTGCGTCGGCGGTTGAGTGTGTGGCATGTGCGAGAGAGAGAGGGGGGTAAATAGTCAAAGAGGAAGGAAAAAAAAAGAGTTGATGTGAGAAGTTTGAATGCACCTTCGTGGAATTCCAGGTGTATTATCAAGCTAAAGTCATGAGAAATGATAAAAACCAAGAAAAAGGAACCGAACTAGTACTTTTAGAAGAAGAAGAAAAAAACAGAAGTGTCCCTCAGCTGATCGATTTCGTTGAAAAACCCATATTAGTAGGGAAGCTAGCTCAACAACCTTCTTGTTTCTTCTGCCGCGAAGAATACAAAGTAGCATATTTTTTTCAAAAAATTCTCTACTTCTATAAAAAACAGAATGAGTGATGATGGTGTGCCTGCCATCCTGCAATATAGGCCGTCTAATTTATATCTGACGGATAGGAAGGATACTATGGCAATTTTGCAAAAAGATGCCCACACCTCTCTTCACATTTGCAAATAAGGTCTTCCCTTGTTCATCATTTTCTCCCACAAGATAAACTACGCATACAAATGCATCTTGAAGTTCCGTGTGCTAGTAATGTATATAGTTTTCACCCCCACCTCTCACTTTCGATTAACGAATAATCGAGCAAAAATGTATATTGTGCTCTGAAAGTCTCTAAAATCCCTTTTCAACTTGACCAAGTCTCAGTTCAAGTGATGGAAAAGCGAGCGAAAATAGATATTATGGTCAATCCAGGTGCATTTGCATAGAGACAAATCAATGATCTCGTCCTTTCCCTCACTCATAGGAGGCTAGGGCAAGGTTCTCCTCCCCTCCAAGCTCCACCTGTACTTAGCCTGCCGCTCCAAAGGATGGTGGCAAGGTGGAGAATCTCGGAGCCTCAGCTCCTGCTAGAGTTCAGTTTAGGGTTTGTAGTCCTCATAGAGGTGGTGCTCGAACTGATGATGACGCTTCATCTTTGAGTTGGTCTTCTGAGTTTTGATCCTCCTCGAATCCGTCCATCGGGACGGAGTCAACGGAGCTCCAGGGTAGATTCCTGTCGTCTCCTTAGGGCGACAAGGTTAGGGTTTTTGGCTATGCATGTGTGACGACGAGATCTAGTGTCAGGCGCTTTAGAACGATTCAAGCGTTCAATGGTTTGGGGGGCACGTGAACGAAAGACTTCTTGGCTATCATCGACGAGCTCAGGCCAACTGCGGTATGGGAGCGGCGACAGCAATACGTTGTCGGCTCGTTCTGACGACGATAGTGGCCGCTCGATGGTCCACGGACCTCAATACATCTTTTGTCATGTTTGAGGTGCCTTATACTCTCGATAAACTTTTGTAGTATATGAGTATATATTTTATATATAGAAAATCGCCACTTGATTAAGGCCTGGCATTATGCCGCATGCGGTTAACATGTTAACCGTTGACTCTAGTCGACGGTAGCCCTAATAGGCCGCAGCTGTCCGGCTACAACTCGCATCGGTGGATCTTCCGGGCTGCCGGCTGGCCGGGTCTACTAAAATTCGTCGCGTCCGGCCGTCGGCGTCGCGCATAGCTGCCGGGTTTTCCACGGCGAAGACGAGCTGTGCCGTGCGGAACTCCGACCGAACGATCGAGACAGTCTTTCCTTTTCTTTTACCGGGAGACAGAGAGAGCGAGTTGCGTCAGTCTCGTCTACTGCCAAGTTGCATCTGTCCATGCCATGCGACCGCACCCCAATGCAATTCCATCGTCGACATGGCATGGGATCGTATTTCAGTTGTTACCACAAAGAAGAACTCAGCTCGCGGACAGGATATACAAACGAATCTGACCGATACATAGTTTCGCAAGATAATCCGGTTAATTACATCTACAAAAGGTTCGTTCTTCCAGGAAGCCTCCGATTAAGCTCCTGCTGGCGGTCTTCGTATTCGGGCTTGTATGACTATAGCTTAAAGTCATTCTCCAAACGTGCATCAGTAATGCAAGCTAACAGATGGCAACGTGCCAAAGCCTCATTGGCCAGTGGTAGTAGGTGTTATTCGGCCTTGTCTATCATATAGAATTTAGAGCAGTGAAGTGTCCAGCCTTGTCAGTTGTGAACGAAAGAAAGAAAAAAGACCAGCCTTGTCGTTTAGGTCTAGTCTCCGGCCTCATCAAACGGCTCAATTGTGGCTGTGTTGCATCGTCCTCATCCAGGTTCACCAACTCGCGGTTGACACTAGTTCAAATAAACTCATGATGATGGAGGACGAAGCAAAGTAATACTCCAAGTTTATAAGGCATACACATATTTTTAAATTGTCAATTTGACCAACATAATACTTCAAGGTATTTCATGAAAGCTATGTCGTTCAAAACCCCTCTCGAATACAAATCTAAGGCATACCTTTTGTGACGTATAGCCCGTATTTCGTTGGTCAAATTGAGAGTAAATTGCACAAAACCACCACTTTGAAGGTTAGCTTTGCGAAAACCACTACAATACAATTTTTTTTTTGCAGAAAACACCATGTCTTCGGTAATCTTTTTGCAGAAGACACTGATCGGCGGATCGGGCTCAGTTAAGCTTGTTTATGACAGGTGGGGGCCGCCAGTCATGCTGACGTGGCAACACTTAATATTTTACGCGTAACGGAGACAACTGGTAACAATAACATCATGAGTGAGACTGTGGGGTCCACCTGTCATTGAAACAAAAGAAGAAGAAAAATTCAGTTCATCTTATCACTGTACCCCCAAATCGCTCCAAATCTCAGTTCACCAAGCCGCCGCCGCCCATCCCGCCGCCGGCCGAGGCAAAGTCCACCGTCACCGACGCTGTGCCCAGGTGCACCCAAAGGTCGTTGCCCGTCTGTTCGTGGCAGGGGCTGCCGTCGCCCGTCCTAACCCAAGCCGTGGCAGGGACTGTTGTCGCCCGTCCCGACCGCGACCGTGGCAGGGCTGTCGCCGCCGTCCGACCTCGGCCGAGGCAGCGCCGCCGCCGCCGCTGCCGCACCGAGGGGAGCAGAGACGACGCCGCCGCCCCGCCGCCGAGGGGCGACCTTCCGCCACGCGCCGAGGACGCCGTCGCCGCCCTAACCTAAGCTGTGGCAGGATCGTTGTCGCCCGTCCCGACCGCGACCGTGGCAGGGGCTGTCGTCGCCGCCCGACCTCGGCCGGCAGCGCCGCCGCCGCTGTTGCCGCACCAAGGGGAGCAGAGGACGCCGCCGCCCCGCACCGCCGAGGGCGGTTTTCCGCCACGCGCCGAGGACGCCGCCGCCTTTGCCGCGACCGAGGGGAAAGGAGAGGACGCCGCCGCCCCGCCGCCGAGGGCGGACCTTCCGCCACGCGCCGAGGACGCCGTCGCTTTGCCGCACCGGGGAAAGGAGAGGACACCGCCGCCCCGCCCCGCCGAGGGGCCTTCCGCCACGCGCCGAGGACGCCGTGCGCGCACTCCAGGACGACTGCATCGCTGGGGTCGCCTACCTCATCCAGGTCCCGCCGGTGCTCGCGGCCGTCGCTCGTGACAGAGGAGCAGGAATCCGAGATGCAGAGGGGGCTGCGGCTTGATTCTTACTGGATCTGACGCGAGAGCTGGTTAATTGCGACGAATTTCGTGGAGCTCAGGGCCATGGCGATGGGCCGCGGCGGCGCTCCTGCATGCTGCTCTGCTGGTTCGAGGGAGGGAGGGAGAGAAACTAGGATGAAATGCTGACAAGTGGGCCCATGTCCAGCAAAAGGATGGTTCAACGTAACGGTGTTAGAAATTGATGCCACATCAGCCTGACTAGCGGGCCCCATCTGTCATAAACATGCTCAGTCAAGGCAAATACGCCGATCAGTGTTATTTGCAAAAATATTACGATAGACACGGTATTTTCTGCAAAAAAAGTAACATAGTGTTTTCTGCAAACCTAACCTTCAAAGTGGTGGTTTTGTGCAATTTACTCGTCAAATTGATGACATGGGAACACGCACGAGCCTTATAAATGATGACAGAGCAAGAACATATGGCTCACATGTCCATCGTGTTGAAAATTCCGATAGAATAATGGGAAATGCGTGAGGGGAGAGGAGCTTTCAAGCAAAAATGTGAAATTCCACATGTGTGGTCAAGTAGTGGACCATAAAACACTAGTAAAACAAACACTTCGGACGTGTAGAGAAAATCCTAAGTCTTTGCTTTTGGGAAGAAGATAGCCCTCCGCAGATAATTTTTTTTTGTGGTGTAAAGTAGTTTGTATTACTCAAGAGCAAAGGAATTCTTCCGTACACAGACTAGGGATATTACATTGACCGGAGCAAATCCAAACCACAGTGTGATCCTCTGTCCTAACGTAGGGGCTGTTCGGTAATGCTCCGCTCCACAGCTCCGCTCCGGGAGTTGGCGGAGCTGCAGTTCAAATTGGCAGAGTTGCAGCTTGCCCGCTCCGTAGATTCTAGGAGTGGATGAATACCGAACAGGGCCGTAGTTTGCCGACCGGAGCCAATCCAAACCATAGTGCGATCCTCCGTCCTACCGTAGTTTGCCGACCGGAGCCAATCCAAACCACAGTGCGATCCTCCGCCCTACCGTAGTTTGCCAAGACATGGCTAAAATTATTTTGCTCCCTACACTCTCTTTCAGAGCAAGTATAATAAGGTGACGTGAACGGGCTGTAAGACTTAAAATAATATATTGTTGCTGAGTTGTTAGAGAGAGAAGAGGGGAGAGAGGAGAAGCGGGCTACTAAGGGCATCTCCAACAGATTGTATGTTAGTCTTGTTGGTAAAATGTCCATGTCATCAACCAACAAGCTATCATACAACTACTCCAATGGGTTGTATGTAAGCTATCCAATAGATGGTGGGACAATAAATGTGGTTGCTCTCTATTTCATCTTGGAGCTTGTGCAAATGTTGTTGGTTAATCTACATACAACTTTGCTCTCTCTCCACATTTAATGCATGCCACATCATCACTATGTCCTAGATGGCAAATTTACCAACACCTATCTTACAACTATTGGAGATGCCCTAACTAACAATCGGCTATAGCACGTGCTCCTAAGACACTTTATGAGAGAGGGAGGTGGGCCATGTATCAATGAAGTAGTACTTATTTAGTCTGACTATTATACTTGCCGGCTATAAATTTGGCTATATACGATGTTGCATCATCTTATAGCCAGGGGCCGGCTATACTAGCTATTAACCATGCTCTCGCACCCAGGAGTCTCTTGATCTCCGTGATCAACATGACAACATCGAGTACTGGGAACGATCTTGGTCCTGAAGTAATCATCTGGTCTGCTTGCTTACTGTCACACTCGAGTACAATTGGTAGATTAGTCCACTGATGTGCTAAGGCCGATTCGTCCATACATCCGTTGCCGTACCCCGGCCGATTTTGTTGTTGAAAAAGACCATGTCCAAGCCACATAGAGAGCATGAAAATTGAAACTCTGCCTTTGCCAAAAGAGAAAAATAAAACCTCGAACTCTCCACTCTCGTCACGACTCAAAGTTTGTCTACAGCATATATCGGTACTTGTGGCTCGCTTATCCGGCACTCAAATTAAGCGATCAAGTTGGATCGATGCATACATATGGAATATGGTTGAGATATTTTTTCATTTATTGTAAATAAAATACTCCCTCAGTCTCATAATATGTCAAAAAACATCTTACAATTATGGGACAGAGGAAGACAGGAAGTACTCCCTCCGTCCGGGTTTATTGTGCCCGAAGACATAGTAATTTGATCACATTAATTCTTTCATCCCATTTCCAATGCACTCTCTTACATGCCAGCTCTCATATGCAGCCAATGGAAAAGCATGCATGCGTTATATTTCTTATTCAGCCAAAGGACTACTAGCAATAATGCCTCTTACTACAACCAATAAAATGATTGCATGCATATAAATTTTCAAAGTAAGGCCTTATAAAAACAGACGAGCTTGTGGTGCTTTTAGGCCTAATAAACCCAAACATGGGAGTAAGTTATTGACCCGTACGAAGGCGACTTGAGAGTGTGTATGTGTGTTCACGAGGAATATGTCCAAGACAGACGGCTAGCTGCGAGGCCACGGCGCATGGATCGGACTTTCTTCCGTCCGGCCCGGACCATCGTGTCACCGAGTTTAATTGGCTGAATAAAATTCGCCGATCTTGTCGGCGTGCGGTGCAGAGCAGCTGCCGAGTTTTTCCACGGCGAAGAACCAACGTACGTTTGTGGTGCATGCATGAGGCCATTTTTTCTGAAACTCCGACAGGATGAGTCAGTCGTCTCGTACCAAGTTGCATCGGCAGCCAAATTTCGTTCGTGACGTAGACCTTCTCGTCTAGTCCACGTACGCTATGCACGCGTCAGCCGGAATCTAATCTAGCCAGCTCAGGGCAACTTTAACGCGGTTCATCAAAATGCCCTCAAATGTTCATATTGGCCCAGTATTTCTGTCATCCAACACCGTACATCAAATCCGCGTCTAGACGTCAGAAATCCCACATGATCTTAAACTTGCGGGTGGTTTGGGAGAGTCTGGACACATTATGGACATGCCAACTCAGCCTCAGACCCTACCCTAAACTCATTTCCCCCCTTCTTCCTCCTCTTTTCATTGCACAGTGATGGATGTTTGATGGATATGGTTGGATGGCCGAGTCCCCTACCTTTTAGTCAGTTTTTTCTTTTGAGTGAACGGCATTTTCAGTCTTTTTAGCAGTGAACCCTTTTCAATTGGTTGGTGCAAACCTTGAGGATGAACACTCATTAGCACCACGACCGCTCCCCCCATGTCTCTTTGAGAATGAACACTCATTAGATCTCTGGCCCACCCCCTCTCTTCATACAATAATTGACGGTGCCATGACCCTCGGGTATAGCTATGGAGGACAAAAGAGGACCAACAACCACGGTGTGGCCCGAGCCCACTCCGCGAACTCCTCTCACAATACAAGGTGCATTGCCATTGTGGGCCACAAGACATGAACTCTATCGAATACTAGTTGCAAACTGACTAGGATTCTACCTTAACCGACAAAGACTCTTGTAATCTTACTCCCGGTCCACCTATATAAGGGGAGGTAGGGGCCTCCTGATCGGTATCTTTTTACACATACAACATCTGTGGTGACAACTCCTATATGATCCTACAATCGACGTCTTGTACACACAAACCATAGTTCTCATATGAGGCTAGATCATCAATGAGGATAATCAGGATGTAGGATATTACCTCGATCTTAAGGCCTGAACCTGAGTAAATCTTTCTCATGTGCACCATCTGGATCCCTAATGCATGCTCTACCCCAGATGGATATTTATGGGACAATACCACGACAGTCGGCATGCCAGGTATGGGCTGCATGTGTTGGTACCATGGTTAGGATGGCTTTCGATCTTCATTGCCGACAAAATCGGTGCCCTAGAAGGCTACAACTCTGGAACGCGGCCTCCGACCAGACAAATGTTTTGCCACCCTAGCAATCCCTCGAGTATTCACCAACATCTACTTTGCGCCCACCTAGAGACCATAAAAAAATTTGTCGATGACAGTGGCTCGACATCGACATCACTCACGTGCAACGATGTGCAGAACAACACGAGGGACTGGCTCGTTTATGTTGCCCCCGCCTCGTCGAGCATCATTTCGCCGATCCCTTCAGTGGGATTGTGTGAAATTGAGTCTAAATCGATCCTGAATTAAATAGTGATTTGACGGCGGGATCTCTCGCTGGATTCGAAAATGCAAGGCATTATTGGATCTGATGGGGATTCACACAACTTGTGAAAAATAAGGATATCGCCCAACTCCGACCACCTTTCAATGATCACACCATCAAGGTTGTGTGAATTGTCATGAATGTATCGTCTCAAAAATTCAGCCCGGCCGGACGGTGGAAGTACGTCAATTTACGAATTAGATCTCCTGTGCGGAAGAAATCCGACCCGAGTTTATCTTTGTCGCTGGGTTGTAGCACCTGGACTAGGACTTGAGGAGATATTTTGTGCCAAAGAAGAACATTGTTTATTGTCGATCTTGTGCTTTAATAAGATTTTTTTTGTTTCTTGAGGCCAATCGCTCCAGGAAAGAGATGTACGCGGTGACTTCGCCAGGGGCAGAGACGGGGCCAAGGGGCGATGGGCTTTTTGCGGTGTGCCACATACATGCTGCCAGAGGGGAGGGGAGAGGGCTACGTCGTCAAGCGAGAGTCGTGCGCCAGTCGCGGCTCTGCCTCCTCCCATCACTTTCTTCTGGCCAAATCGCTCTGGTCAGAAGCATGCTGATAACGGGTTGATGCTCAGATTAGAACGAGAGACCAAATGACAATGATCAGTAACCGTGGTGTTTTTTCAATAGAATCAGTAACCGTGGTGTTTGTACAGATGATCATCAACATATACAAATGGCAACTGCCGCAATGTTTGCAATAGGCACGGGGAACCGTCGTGACGGTTGCTACAAACGCATGTAGTTAGTACAAGGAAAGATTACCACATAATTAACACGTGTTAATTAACTCTAAGTCTCTAACACATTCAACTCAAATTTTTTTTAACTCTGAACACATTGACGAGATTAGTTGCTAATCATTTTAACGCCCTTAGTATCTCATCTAAACACCAATCCATTGAAAGAGGCATCATATAGAAAGAAAGAAATAGAGAAATTTCAACAAAAACACCCGTTTGATGCACTTCGATTGACGTGACTTCTTGTAAATATTGCATTTGTCAGTTATTAAAACTAAATAAATATCTTATCGACCGTCTGGGGCACGATGGCGAATTGAGTGAGAGAGGAATAAGTCCAAGACGCCAGTCTGTAGCAGCAGTAAAATTCGTCGCGTCCACCATCGACGGTCGTCTGTCTAGTAGCGGCTGGCTACGACGCCACACCATGCACGCACGGGTATTTCGGCCGGCCTCGGTCATCATGTCACCGGCTTACTAACTGGCTGAGTACGTAAAATTCGCCCTGGCCGTGTGCGGTGCAGGGCTGCTGCCGGGTTTTCCACGACGAAGACGAACCAACCCCACGTCGTTGGTGCATGCATGCACTGGGGTCTCGGAGCGGATGTTGCCGTGTGAAAATCCGACAGAGCGAGTCGTACTCGTACGTCTACCAAGTTCAAGTTGCATCGATCGGCAGCCACATTGGTAGTCGACTTTCTTGTCTAATCCACGCACGCTATGCACGCGCCGGAATCGAGTCTAGCCAGCTCAGTTGCTTGTCATGGTTGTTAAAAGCTCAGTGCATGGCTGTCATCCACATGCATGCATCCATCGTATGTATCTACTCCCGTCTAAGATTGCGTAGTCCTGTGTGAGGCTCAGAGCATCTTCAATATATAGTTGCTTTGTTTTGGGCTTGGAGTAAAATTTAGAGCATAAAATGTGCATTTTCTAGGCAGGAGAAAGTGACGTCTTCAACCCCTGTCCTAAACATTTCTTTAAACGAACATTCAAACTAGTTTGACCATATTTCATACTTCCTCCGTTCGGAATTACTCGCCCAAGAAATGAATGTATCTAGATGTATTTTAGTTGTATATACATCCACTTTTATCATTTTTGTGACAAGTAATTCCGAACGGAGGGAGTACTTCGGAACTACTTTAACCACATTCAAAGTTCATACATGCAACACAGTTCAACTACGACATGCAAACATAAAGGACGCCACACAAACTACAAACACACTACAGGCTATCCCAGTCAATGTCATCATCGTTGGAATCCTCCTCCTCGATCCGGGATGAAGGCCCTGCCTCGGCGTTGTTCTTGCGCTTGGACTTCTCGAGATCCCTCTTCTAGTAGAAGTCATCTCGTTCTGCACGTACTCCAGGTGCTCCCTCGCAAACCTTGACATCGCCTCCTCGTCGCCCTCTTGGATTTTGTCTCGCTCGCTAGTAGCAATGCGGGTCACCGGCTTGATCGGGTTGGACTCAATGGTCACCGGAGGCCCGATGTGCTCTGTCACCGCCCGAGACTCGATTTCCGAAAAGTTTAGCCTCCTGTGCGGCAGGATGAGCCTCCAAGCCGTGACGTCGTAGGCACGAGCAATGATGTCGGCTGTCGGGTAGGTCACCAGACAGTAACCCCGACGGCCGTCCTGGAACTCAAAGATGAACTGACCAGACGGCTGCGGCTTCACCCCCTTGAAGCCGGCTTTGCCTTGACCCTTCGGCGATTGGCGAGGACGCGGTGATGTCGGGGAAGGAGGTGGCGATGAGAGGCGACAAGGATGCGATAGATGCAACTGACTTTGATTGCGGATGCGCGGCGGATTCTGGTTGCGGCGTTGACAATTCTACGGTCCAGCGGCTAGAGGGGTAGGTGCAGTGAGTGGATCATGTAGTGCGGTGCACTGAGTGGATCACGTAGTGCGGCGGTCACAGATATGGAGGCGGCAACGGTGAGGGCGGTCGTGGGCGGCTGTGGACGAAGGCTGCGGGGGGAGGCCGCTAGCCCTTTTGGTCTTGTAACAGCCGCCCGCATGCTGTATATTTGTCGCATCACAAGGGAGCTCCGCTTTCGTCTCATCGCGTCACATTGTCGACGTTTCACATAGGATGATCGCATCCCATGAGTAAAGGGTCTGACCCATTTTAGCATTAAATAAATTTGCCGTTTCGGTTTGGACACCTTCTAAAGGTTCCGTTTTATTGGTTTTGGAAACCTTCTAGAAGGTTATTTAACCAGTTCTTTTAGTTTTTTTAGCATTATCTTTTTTTTCTGTTTCTTTTTCATGTTTCTGTTTCTTTTTTTTCTTTTCAAGTATATAGCCCCCTTTCAAAAAAAAGTTCATGTATTTCAAATATATATAGAAAATATTAAAAAATGTTCATGTTTGCTTTTTTGGAAATTTCAAAAAATGTTTTTTTAATTGCAAAAAATTCTAAAGGTGTCCCACTTTCATAATTGTATCATAAATTCAAAAATGTTTCTGTTTCTAAAGAAGTCCCAGAATTTCAAAAAAAAGTTTTTACTTTTCCAAAATTGTTCCTGTATTCAAATTGTGTTCAAAAAAATTCAAAAAATGTTCATGTTTCCGAAAATTGACCAGGGATTTAAGACACTGCATGTTTTTTTGAAAACAAATGCTACTGTCCTCAAAACATATTCACTTTTTCAAAAACAAAATTGGGAATGTTAGAAAATGTTTGTGTCTTTCTTCAATTGTTCAGAATTTGAGAACATATTATTGTTAGAAAAAGTGCATAGATTCTGTTTATGGATTAAGGAAAATGTGCAAGAGCTCTATTTACCTCTGCCATTTTATGAGTCACTTCCTTTTTGCGTTGAATTTTTTTTTAGATTTTTACTTTTGTTTTCTGCATTTGCAGAAAATTGCGTTTGAAAAGTAGGTTGAAGTAAAAAACAAATTACAAAATCAGGTTCCTTACAGTAGCCAGTCCGCTATGGTGAACCGGGATGATCCATTAGACAAACTGCTACAGTACAGAAACCGCTCTATACATACAGTGCCAAAAAAAACGTCGATGCGGCTTGTATTGGGCCGGCCCATAGAGGTCCATGTGCGTTGGATGTCTATTTGCTCCAGTAAAATGCAGCAAATAGAATGTCTCCAAGATTGCACCGCATGAGGTCCTATACAGCGCTTTAGGCGGGAGCAACTAGTTCACGAGCGCTCCTTCATGAGCCTCGCAACGATCACTTGCGGGTGGGCTGAGAGCGTCCCCACGTATTGCGCTTTTGGTGCTCCCTCCGGATTTTTTTATGTTCCACACGCGTTTTCTGCTTTTAAATGACCTTTTGCTTTTCCACGAGTCTTCCTTAGCTTTTGGACCAAAAAATTCTGAAAATTTTCTTCACGCGGAAAAACACGTTTTTATTTGTGCTTTCACGAGAGGCACGACCGTGCCTCTTGAAAACGAAAAAAAAACGGGTTTTCTGTTTTTTTTCTTCCGCGAGAGGCACGGCTGTGCCTCTCGGAAACGAAAAAAACGTGTTTTTATGTTTTTCCTTCTACGAGAGGCATGGTTTTGTTTTCGCGACAGACACGTGTGCTTTCGCGAGAGGCACGGCCATGCCTCTCGGAAACGAAAAAAAAACATGTTTTAGTTTTTTTTCCTTCCGGAGAGGCACGGTTTTACTCGGCGAGAGGCATGGTTGTGCTTTCTCGAGGGGCGCGGCCGTGCGTCTCGAGAATGCAAAGAAAACACATTTTTCTGTTTTTTTCCTTCCACGAGAGGCACAGTTGTGCTTTCGCGAAAGGCATGGTCGTGCCTCTTTCGGAAAGGAAAAAAACGTGCTTTCAGTTTGGTTTTTTTGTGAAAAGAAGTTTGTCAAAACCTATCAACATGGGATCTAGTTTGAAAGATCTCGACGTGAGGAATTCAACGGTGAAAACGGTTTGAGATTTGGACACACGGTTTAAGACATAAAACATTTTGAATAAAGGGATCCGTGAAAAAAGGAGAAAACTTTCAGGTTGCGACAAGTGACGTGTAGGGAGGTGGGAGTGATCTTTGCAAGTATTACTCCTCAATTAGTGATTTCGGCTTCAGGGGACAATTTATCGCTATAGCGTTTGAAGCCGCTGGCATGGGCCAATCTAGCTAGCCGCTAGCTGCCGTGTTTCTACTAAGCTTGTTTTTTTTTCAGTTGACGGGTTGACCATATTAAATAAAAAGTTCACAAATTTTAAAAAATATCAACATTTTAAAAAATGTTCATTTTGGAATAAGTCATAAATTTGTGAAGTTTAACTTTTTGAGCGAAGTTCATGATTTTGATTTTTTTTCAAAAATTGGAAAAATTTGACGAATTTGAAAAAAGTTTGTGAGTTTGAAAAAATTTCATTGAGTTTGAAAAAAGTCCATGGTTTGAAAAGTTCAAGAAATTGAAAAAATGTCTAAAATTTGGTTTTTGTGATTTTGAGAAAAATGCACGGATTTTAGAGAATTTGTAAAAATAAAAAGAATAAACAAAACAAACCTGGTCCAGAAATAACCAAACAAACCTGGTCGCAGGCACATATTGCCAAATCACTTGGTTGCTTCAGAGCGACGGTGACTGTTATCACAACAATGTCGCTGTCCACCCAGACTGTAAGGTTACTTGGAGACAGACTGCCTTTTAGTCAGGTTGAAACATACTTGGATTCCCTTCCCATCATTCCATTTCTTAATTCCAATTCTCATATTTTTGTACACTGACCTCTACCCATTACATGAGCGTTGTAGGTGCACACCTTCCAAGTGTATATCCTGGACTTGGTGCCTGGAGGTGAAACGAGTAAGTCGATCAGCTGACCCGCAACAACCTTCAAAATGCTTTTGCTCCTTGTGTTTCAGTTTCGGTCAAGGCGATATCCATGTGTAGAGGGTCATAAAGCTTCGGGCCCTGGTTATTTTGTTTGTATATATGTAAATGACCTTTGCAATCTGTTGGCGTCTGCACGTTCGTGCTCTGTAGTCTATCATTTGATGTACTCATGAACCTCATCCATGTCAATATGCCTGCTTGGGCCTATGATCAATGTGTGCTGTCGTTATGTGCTCTCTTGTGCATTATCCTATTATGATTCATATGGTTTCTGCTTTTCTGAGTCTGTCATATTCCATATGATCAACGACAACCAATGCAGTACTCCATATGTTTCTAGCGACATCATATATCTTGTGCAGGAATGTAATGATCTCCAGGTCGCTTTGCCGCCTCCTGCTCATGGCCGTCATCGTCTCTTTGGTACATCTCCTGCCAATCACATTTCTCCAACTGCGCCTTTCATTTTTGGCCGATTGTCTTGCGCAGGAATGTGTAGCTTTTCTGTCAATTGGAAGTGAGCTTCGTTGACCTGGTAGATTTTATATTAGACTAGCGGCACCTGTGTATTTCTATCAGCTTTTACTATTTGTTCTTCAATGGATCAGTTGCATCAGATTATAGGTATTGTTGACCGTAAAGCTATAAATCCAGTTCTGCATGCTTTTGTCCGTGCAACTAAGATCAATTTTCTGATTCATTTATTGTGAAATCTTATTCTACAAGACGCAAAAAGTCATTTCTGTTTGTTCTTAATGTTAATATGTATTCCTGCCTCCGATACCCTCACAAATTTAATGGATTCTCATGTTATTATTTTCTTATAGTTGTATTTGGAGCATTGGCATCTCTAGCCGAGCTGCGCAAGCAGAAAGCAGAGCAGGAGCAGCTCGGGGACGAAGCCAAGGTCTAAAATGCCAAATCTCCAAATAAAGTGGTACTGTATATCGTTCACTCTACATTTTCTACCTCAACCAGAATATAGCTACTAAACACACCCAGTTAGTCCGAGAATAACTCTAAACCTCTGCTCTCTCTCTCTCTCTGCCGTGTTAACTGATGATGCAGGATGACATAGTTGTGAACTAAGCAGCAAAATGAGGCCAAGAGCATGATGGCGTCATCGCTATCGCCCCCTTCAGCGTCTAGGAACCAGGCAAAACGCCATTGACAATGTGAGGGGCGATGAGCGAATGGGCGGCGACATTGTGCACAATGGCATGACGATTAGATCGGCGACGTGATCGATGCGGTGGACAATGCCAACGATCAGTTCATCATTTTCAATCGTTGTGTGGGATTCTATGTCAATCTTTTTCTGTAAACTTTTGTTTTGTTGATTCCAATTATTTAAGAAATTGTGAAATTTTGTATCTTGTGTAAGTAAATGTCAGTGCCAAGGCGTCTTTTGTATATTTCATGTAATTCTCAGAAGGTTGCAAATGAACTTATTAATTTGTGTTATTCTAAACCTTGAAACTTTTGGTGCATTATATGCTAAGTATTATAAATCCAGTACTGATCTTCATGACTTCGTTACCAGATTGGATATGATTCACCCGGCAGGGCTGCGGCAAGCCGCACTTCCTACTAACTTAAACTATGCTTTCTACTAACCGATCATTACCTTCTTGACCACATCGTTTGGACCGGCAGGCGCGTTCCTGATCTAGTATATTTGATGGGGTTGATGGTACATGACCTAGCCGTGATACAAGAACAAGACTATTTGATGTAGGACTCAGGCAGAGCATTAGTTGTTTTCTTTCAGTTTTTTTTACGAGGGTGTTTTCTTTCAGTTGATTAATTTGCCATGACAGGATCTCATCTTTCCCATGGTCTCATCCATTTATGCTGCCCCTCATCTCTCCTGATGTGATCTGTAAGGGGGAGACGGGAGAGAGCACTGTGCTGTCGGTAGGGTCTGATGAGATCCTGTCGTGGTTGCCAACATGTCTTTATACTTTTCCTGGAGGCTTCTAAATTCAGGAATCTCATGCCCACTGGCTCACCGCTGCATTAACAATGAATGACTCCTACATCACGGAAGGGATCTTTTTAGTAACGCTGTCAATCTATTGTTGCTAGAATATAACACGTACGGCTCTATCAAGTTTCTAATGTTTGAAATTTGTAATTTCTGAGAATGAGGTGCCTATTTCTTTCTCTTAGATATATTGAGAAACCTCTTCCCGATTGGTAATTTGTATTTTGTCCTTAGTTTCAGCACATATTCTTTTGTGTTTGTAAGATTATTTTAGGGAATTATTCTCAATATTTTGTGTTTGCAAGTTCTATGGTCACCTAGACCTGCATTATTTGCCCGTGAACTCATTAAATTATGCTCTTTGGTAACGAACAAAAATATGTTTAAATTTATGCAAAGTTAATTCCCATTTTTTATGTGTACTTGCAACATTTTCTACCATTCTATTAAAAAATAGACGGGCGCAGCGACGCGCGCCTTCCATGATCTAGTTCTTGGTTAATACTACAGATATTATCAATCAGTTGGATTAGCTTGACCAGATATTTTTGCATTGCACACACATGAAGATTAAGACATTAAGTCAATTAGGAAATTCCTTAGTTCCTAAATCACTAGTAGAAAAACGACCTTTAGTACCGGTTTGTAAGGACCTTTAGTCTCGGTTCTGGAACCGACACTAAAAGGTGGGGACTAAAGGTACCCCCCTTAGTCCCGGTTCAACACGAACCGGGGCAAAAGGCCCACCACATGGCACGAGCCCGTGCGGTGGTCTGGGGGACCTTTAGTACCGGTTGGTAACACCAACCAGGACTAAAGGATTTTTTTTTGAATTTTTTGGAAAAAGTTTCATTTTTTTTCAAATTTCAATTTTTTGAATTATTTGACGATTTAGTCCCTAATCACCCCTCATAACTGCTCAAGTGTACACCACTCATTCCAAATCTTCTAACTTTTCGGTCGGTCACCCATCCTCTCACTACTACAGCCTAAGCACGCTTAACTTCCGAGTTCTATTCCTCCTAGTTTCCAAGTCAGCACTTGTTGTTTTTCTAACAATAATAAGCTGTCAATGCTATTAACCCTCAGGAGTTTAGCTTGAGTATGAAGTCACACGTTTCACTGTTTGAGTTTGAAACTATTATTCTAAAATACAATAATTATTTAGTAACACTAATATTTCTTGAATAAGTAGTTTGACCATAGTTTGACCAAAATTCAAAAAAGCTAAAATAATTATTTAGTAACACTAATATTTCTTGAATAAGTAGTTTAACCATAGTTTGACCATATTTAACCAAAATTAAAAAAAAAACGGAAATTTGAGGATATCGTTTTTTCCTTTAAGAATTTGAGGATTCTAAAAGTTTGCAAAATGGCCTACGGCGGTCGAAATCAGATGCGGATTTTCGTGCTGATTTTTTTGATATATTATGCGGGTTTTTTCGACATTGTATGCAAAAGATATGGTCGTTTTACTTTTTCCTAACACTTTTATGCAAAACATGCCGAAATTTATGTTTTTAAATTTCCCTAACTACTAGATGTAGTAACATAACTACATCTCGAAGGATTTTAATTTTTTGAAGTTTTTATCATTTTATTTTGTTTTTTTTAAAAGAAAAGGCGATAGGGGCGAGGGGGGTAGAGTTTGAAAATTGCCCTTTAGTCCCGGTTTGTGACACAAGCCGGCACTATAGATTAGCCCTTTAGTCCCGGTTTGTGACACAAATCGAGACTAAAGGGGCTCGTGGGGCCGCGGCCTGACGGCAGCCTGCCATCACCGCTTTAGTACCGGTTCATGGCACGAACCGATAGTAAAAGTTCAACACAATGCATAGCCGTTCGAATCGGAACTAATGGTACCATTAGTGCCGGTTTATTTAAAAACCGAGACTAAAGAGCCGAACATTAGTTAGTTTTTCCACAAGTGAATGCCTGACACTTATAAGTGAACCATGGAATCATATTTCTGCATTGCACACGTGTAACATGATGATGTAGAAATGGGTGGCTCAAGGACCGTAAACTTGCGTCTTATAATTTTTTGTAGAGGGAGTACCTTTTTCTGTTCCAACCATAGTTCTATTCGCAAAATTGTCTTTTTTTTAATCGAATATCCAATTCTGAGCCCGAGCTCATCTACACCCGGTGAACATTAAATTAAAAAATAATACTACAAAAATTCAAAAAAATCTGATTTTTGTGCAGAGAGATGACTGAGTGCGTGAGGTGTGTGCCAAATTTCAAAGCATTTGGACATTTGAGTAGCTCTCAGAAAAACAATCTGGTTCAAACAGTAATTATTTCACAGACCCCAATTTTTCACGGGCCAGTGCGTTTGACCCCTAACATAGAGCCCAATAAGAGAGCCGATGCGCTTAAGACGAGCGCGGCTGGGAACGGCTCCTCTCCTCTCCTCTCCGCCGCTAAGGGGAAAACCTAGACTATCCCCAATCCAAATCGAGGATCCATCGGGATGGATGACGGCCCCAACTGGTCGCTGTCGTCGCAGGTGTCTTCCGCGACGTCCTCACGACCCGTGGACGGCGGGCCGGCGGCGCCGGCGAGGAAGAGGAAGCCGGGGACGTGGAGGAGGCTCCCGCGCACCCTGCCGCTGGAAGTGGAGGTCAGGATGAAGCTGGGTTACATAACGCATGAGGAGCTGAAGCGGCAGCACCTGGCGCGCGCCGAGGAGCTGGAGAAGATGGACGACAGCGGGTGCGACACCGAGGAGGCCAAGATCGCCTTCCGGAAATTCAAGGAGGAGCATGTCCGCTGGTACCGCAAGCTCGCCGAGGGCTGGCCGGAGAATATAGTCATCAACTACAACCCGCAGCCCAGCGACACGGAGTAAGGATACTCAATTTTTGACTCGCTCCCTGATCCACCGCTGGTTAATGAACATGCAGTTAAAGTATATGGTATGGATGCAGTAGAAACACGACCATGTCTGGCAGCGGCAAATTGGTTTGTGCATGGCAGATATGTGTGATGTTAGAATCCAGATTGGTTTTTAATTAGGATCTCAGAGGTACTCCTAAAAAAGATTATTCATTTAGTTTCTTCCTTGTTGTTTCTATACTAATAAAACACCAAGAATTTGCATGTTTTGTGTTCTTCTACCCAGTTTGAACACCTACATATCTATCTATGTTATCTAGAATGACAAGGGGGTCAAGGGCGATGTAAATCATCGATGAAACATGGAGCTACTAAAGAGACGACACAATTTTATCTACCTAATGTGATAAAAATAAGTGCTAATTAGCTTATTTCGCCTGCAGGGAAGAGTACCTAACCGCCGAGGACATGGAAGCACGCTTCACTAATCGTAACCCCACTCATGGAGCACAACTAAAACACTTTGCTGGCCTTGCTTTGGCACATTACAATGCCAGAAAGACCGAGGTATATGCCTTGCATGCACAACTTATCAATCTAATATTTTTTTTCCTTTTGAGAACACCAATCTGCTATATAATTCTACTCGTTGATGCACTAACAAGATCTTCCTAAAACAATTTTCAACAACCAGCACAAGCTTGACCTTGTAGAAGCCTTGACATCTAACTGCTTTTCTGAGGCGTGTGGGACGACATATGCTCATGTCAACTTCACCGCCATTCCCGGGAAGACTAATAACCCTATGAAGAGGTTGTTCTTCGCTGAGCTCATGCTCATTCCAGAGCTCCAGATGGAGGAGGATACCGAGCCTATGCGTGTACTGCATGTCTCAACTATTGATGATGTTCCCTGTTATGGTATGTTTTCTGAGCAATTTTAGCATGCTCCCTCTTACCTCCTTTTTTGGGAGGTAAGAAGGTAAGAGTTACTCGGATCCACTACATAATGAAATCAACGGCTCAAATCTATTATCTACTCTTACTTCTCATGTGAAAGGGGAGGTAAGAGGGAGCGTGTTAAAATTTGGCTTTCTAGATATCTTATTATGTATTCTGGTACTGTACCTAAATATTGGTTGCTAGTTTTGTATTGTCACCACTTGGTAGAGGTATTTAGCAAGTAAAATCACGCTTTTGGTGGTTTAAGCTCATATCATTAGGTACCAACCCTTACCTGGTGACACAACTAGGGACCAAGAAAATGTTAGTGACTCTAGGTCCTTCGACAATTAATTGGTGCTATGTAAACAATGGTTGATATCTATTTTCTTGGTAGTGCTGCTATATTTGCACCCTTTGCTTCCTAGTCTAGGTCTACTGCATGTGTTGAAGTGATACATGGAGACCACTCCTATTCATGCATAAACCTTGTGATATGTACCATATACCTTGATTCCGAAAAATAATATGCCTGCTTTACTTTTGTTTGCTTTGCAGGTGGATGCCATGAAATACATCGGAAGATCAATCACAGGATGAGGGGCGTCATGGACTATGAGCGATGCCACGCGTGTCACGGCATTCTCAAGCATCCAAAAGGAGATATGTTCATTGGAGGGCATAATAGCACGAGGATGCCCTACTACTCTGCAACCTAAAATGTTTACTGGTACCAGCTTATAGAGGTTAAAATTACCATCATGTGTGATGTTTGCATAACTAAAGTGTAGATGCTTAATATTATTGTTATATTTGGTGTGTGATGGTGTAAATTATTGGCAGGTGTGATGTTCACGTGCCTATCGTTTTATTAGGGGGGGGGGGGTGGTTAGGGAAAATCAAACAGTCTCCCCCATTCATCCCACCAATGTCCAGACCGGAAGTGCAATATAACTTGCTTCCCCATTTTGGCCCGGACGGTCCAAACTGCAAAATACCACCCAGTCTGGCCCCAAATGGAGAAACTACTCATGTATTTTGGAATGTGCGCCACGTTTTAGATAAAATGTGACTCGAGAGACATAGATGTAACGTGGAAAATCCTTGCGGGAAAAAACCACGGAGGAAGCCGCAGTTCACTATGATGGAGGAGTATTACAAGCACGAGATGACATGCCGTCTTTAGGTGCGACTACATGGGGTCTATATGAGGGCAATACATAAGAGTCCTTGTCGAACAAGTAAACGAGTTGTACTCGTATGCGTCGACGTCAACGCAATGCCCACACCGTTTATACTACATCTAGTCCAACGCGGTAGAATTTGGATCACAATTTAACACACGTTAGGCTTAAAACCCGTCCTCACACTCTAATCACATTCGGGCCCCTCCCCATCCGCCACAATACCCCTCCTCCGCTCGCTCTCCCCGCTCTTGGACCTAACGCTGCCACCCTACCCAACTTCACCACAACCGCTGTAGCAAAGAACCCCATAGATTCTTCCACCTATCCAATATCTTCAAGGCGCCATTGCCCGCATCTGCGCCAAACTCGGAGTTTACACAATGCAGAATGCCTAAGTTGTTGATGCGGCATCATGAGCAAAAGCACCTCTAGCCCGCAAAGCATTCTCAACCAACCATTTCGCCCAAGTCACCCATGTTACCCTGGTCTCCTAGTTTAATCCATCGTCGCAATTCACTATCGACCAAAACTCTGACTACAACTTTGTTAGTCCTTGAATCTCATCGGGCAACTGACACCTTAGTAATGTGGCACCTCCATGGATGGACACAACCAGATCGATGGAATGACCTCCCCCAAGCTCGATGGCAGAAAAGGTGTTGATTTCTATGATCAATGCATGTCAATCATCTGGAGTTGTTGAAAATTGGTCGGCGCCCGATGCGTACAGAATCTAGAAAACAAAAGAGCCACATAAACACGATGCAGGAGAATTGGTTTTTATGCTTTACATGGTTGGAGGTGAGCTTTGATCCAATTGCCAGTATCGAGCAAAGGTGGGCAGATTATTGGAGGAAGGCTCGTGAGTCTTTTTAGTGCGATGAAGAATTACACGCCATTCAATATCTTAGCTCCATCTTCAGCTAGCCACCTATATCCAAACTTAATAGTCTCCTCTCTAGAAAATTGAGGAGTAAATAGAAGAACTAGGAAAAATGTAAGGAGCGCTGATGGAATATACTTGCTATCTATCACAATTTCCAGAGTTTATCATCTCCATGCACATACCTCTTGATCCTAGATCCAACAAGGCACTTGTTCACTTCCTTATGGTTAGGAATTCCGAGCCCACCAATTTTTTTCATGCATATCATGCTCCAATTGGCAAGATATAGTTTCCTAATTCCCTCAAAGTCATCCAACAAAGGGTTGACCATTTGAGAATTAATTAGGTCTAGAGACCATTTAGGGAATTTGAAAAAGGACACCCAGGCAACCATAAAAGAGAATTAACCTACCCCTACAAGAGAGAAGCTTACCCCTCCAGAGTGCAATCTTTTTCAGGATCTTATCAGTCAAGGGCTGGATATCCTCTCTCTCAATTTTTCATAATGTAGAGGTAGACCTAAATATTTAAGGAAAACCTTTAGAATCAACTGGTTGATTTCACGCTCAAGTAAACCGTCGCCAACACACGCCACTGTCCTGTGGGGGCCAGGCACTGTCCAAACTTATCTCCTCGCCCATCTCGTACATATCATGAGAGCCACTCACCCCCCCCCCCCAGCTCGATCTCCCTTCGCCCTCCACCTCTCCCCTCTGTTTTTTCCGTTGACCCATCGTGGCCCATGGATTCATCAAAGCACTACTGCCCAAGCTCCACACGGTGCTGCAAGCTACCGCCGTCGCCGGTGGTGGACTGATGCTGCGAGGCGGGGGCGTGCCCAGAACCCCGCAGCACCCGCACCGGCCGTTGCTGCGATCAGTGTTCCCTGAGCGTCGTCAGCCGTCGATATGGCTGGTGTTGCTAAGCATGTCGAATGCAACGCCACCGGTGCTATTGATGAGGAGTGTTGCAACTGGTGGATATCGTTGGCGACGGGGATGCTTCTAGGAAGCACGCGTGGTGTTGCGGCCTCCCAGATCTCGACTGACGGTGGAGCTGCAGTCTAACACGCCGGTGGCCGGCAGAGCTGCTGTTGTGACGAGGCATCTCTCCTCAACTCCGGCTGCAATGAAGCTTCACAACGCCACCGGTGCCGCCACGCCATATGTTGCATCAGAGCTTCACTTGAGCCGCCTGTGCTGCGCTGGAGCTCTGCTAGAGTTGCATTGGAGCTTCATCGGAGCCGCCAGTGCTGCATTGGAGCGCTGCCGGAGTTGCATTGGAGCTTCGCTCGACGCCAGTGGTGCACCATGAAAGCTGCAGTGGAGCTTTTGCTGGGGTGCAGCAGTGCTGTGTCAAAGCAGTCATGCGCTTACCGCTCCCGTGACATTGTTGTCATCGAACGGTTACCAGGGTGCTGATCGGACGGCTGCCTAGCCGGATGATCTCTTAGAGAAATCATCCGGCTGATTCATAGCAGTCGCCAATATTTAATGGCGAAGGCTCCTATAGGACACCCAAAAAATTCTACAAATGGAGCATCATCTTCTTGAGGTAGACCTATAGGGACCGATTTCACTCTTGTTCTGATTAATTTTAATCCTTGAGGACCAACTGAAGTTTGTTGCCTTTATCTAGGTCAGATTCAGAAAAATAATGGTGTCATGTGAATATTACAGACAAACCACCCCATCAGGACAGAAAGATACGGATTCCAGTGTTTAGAGAGAGAGATACGTATTCCAGTCTTTTCCGGACATGGACATTGCTTTTGGTCCGCAACATAGCCCAACAATAATAAGAAAGCCTCATAAGACTAGCGAGCGGTTCGGGACGGCACACCTCTCCCTCTCCTCTCTGCTAAAACCTAGACAACAGGAATCACCAATTGCCAGTCCAAATCGATGGAGGGCGGCTTCAGTGGGTCGCCTGAGTCGACAGCGCCGACGAGGAAGAGGAAGCCGGGGACATGGAGGAGGCTCTCGCGTGTCCCGCGAGCCCCAACCCACGCCATGAAGGAAAAAGAGGCGCTGGGGATATGGACCATAACGCCCGACGAGTTGCAGCGGCAGTACCGGCAGAAAGCCGACAAGATGGAGAAGATGGACGACAGGGGGTGCGACACGGAGGAGGCTAAGGTTTTTTTGGTTCCTAGCCACACCTTGCCACACTTTGCCACACCTAACCTTAGGCAAGTTTGACCAAGTTAGGTAGCTGTTTGGTTCTAGCCACACCTAAGGCAAGGATTTTTCTTATGAGCAGTGAGCCCCACATGTCATAGACACAAAAAGTGTGGCAAGATTCCCTTAGGCAAGCCAAAGTGTGGCTAACAATTTGAGCAACTCAACTAAGGCAAGTGTGGCAAAAAAATCATGTGGCAATACATGGCAAAGATAGTCACAATCCAAACAACCCCTAAAATCTCCTTCTGGGCCTTCAAGGAGGAGAATCTCCGCTTGGACCGCTGGCTCGCCAAGGGTTGGCCGGAGCATATAGTCGTCAACCGCAACCGGCAGCCCAGCAACACGGAGTGAAGATACCCCACTTTTCGACTTGCTCCTTTATCTACCACTATTTTTCATGGGAGAGATGTTCATGCGATAATGTCCATCTAAATTATTCATGGAGCTATTCAAGAGAAGACACAATTTTTTCATGTCAGAGACACAAAGTAAGGACACTCACTATTTCACCTCGCCCTCATCACTACATGCTCCACCACTAGTTAATGAACATATAGATCAAATATGCTTGTTGATAGGAGCTGGATTCCTACCGGGTCTAGCTTGTAGGTTGTAGGGGTGGAAGGGGGCTTGGCGTGAAGGAAGGTGAGGTCACCGGCGCTGGGGTGCCGAGAGAGAGAGAGAGAGAGAGAGAGAGAGAGAGAGAGAGAGAGAGAGAGAGAGAGAGGCGTTGGAGGTGGCGGCTAGGGTTATGTCTCCCGGCTCCCTTCGGGAAGCTGAGCAAATATGATTGCTTCTGCTTAACTTCAAACGAGTCCTTACATGAGTTTATATAATCTCCAAATACGATAACTGGGCTAAGCCCCTAATAACGATGAGATAACTGGGCCAGGCCCCTAACTGCATGGGCTGTAGTATTGGTCATAACACTTGTACTAGAAAGACGGCCATGCTTGGTTTACTCACTAGCTATAAATAGATGCACATCTCATTGCATATTAATGTGGCTATAAGTGGCAGCGGCAAATTGGTTTGTGCATGACAGATATGTGTGATGTTAGAATCCTGATTGGTTTTCAAATAGCTCAAAAGTACTCATAAAAATAATAATTATTTTTTCTTCCTTGTTGATGTTCTACTAATAAAAAACCAAGAATTTGCATGTTTTGCGTCTTTCTACCCAGTTTAAACACCTATGTATCTATCTGTGTTATCTAGAAGACAAAGGCCATGTAAATTATCGATGAAACATGGAGCTACTAAAGAGATGAGACAATTTTATCTACATAATGTGATAAGATAAGTGCTACTTAGCTTACTTCACCTGCAGGGAAGAGTACCTGACCGCCGATGACATGGAAGCACGCTTCCCTCATCATAACCCCACTCATGGAGCATAACTAAAACACTTTGCTTGCCTTGCTTTGGCACATTACAATGCCAGAAAGACTGAGGTATGCCTTGCATGCACAACTTATCAATCTGATTTTTTTTTCCTTTGAGAACACCAATCTCATATATAACTCTACCATTGATGGACTAACAAGTTCTTCCTGAAACAAATTTCAACAACCAGCACAAGTTTGACCTTGGGGAGGCCTTGGCATCTAACTGCTTTTCTGAGGAGTATGGGATGACATATGCTCATGTCAACTTCACTGCCATTCCCCATAAGAGTAATGACCCTACAAAGAGGTTGTTATTCGCTGAGCTCATGCTCATTCCAGAGCTCCAGATGGAGGAAGATACCGAGCTTATGCGTGTGCTGCATGTCTCGACTATTGATGATATTCCCTGTTATGGTATGTTTTCTGGATACCTTATTAAGATCGAATGGCTTAGCGCATCCTGTGCCTACTGGACCTGATTTTGTAGGATACTCTGATAGACTAGTCGAATGGCAATGCCTAGTGCTTGTCGGCAATAAATGAGAAGTTGATTCCCATACAATTGCGGTAGTTAGCAACCAACATCATGTTCTTGGTGGCTAAAGCTCTCATCATTAGTTACCAACCCTTGCTTGGTCACACTACTGGGGACCAAGAAAATGTTAGAGACTCTAGGTCCTTCACAATTAATTGGTGCTCAGTAGTAGTAGAACATCACAAACCTCCTTGACTGCTATGAACATTTAACAATTAACAAATGTGACATTGTTGAATGCATAGTAAACCTATAGCATACAAATAATAATTATGAAACAACAAATGTCATCATATACTATTTGCTCAGCAGGAGCAATGAGCCATGTTCACCGTAAGAGATATAGTGAAGTCTGGCACATTCATTCCCCTGATCCTACTACGAGGAAAGATGCACATTTCCTAAACCAGTCATTGAGAAGCTGCTTCCAATGTGGTTGTTTCCCGTGTAGTCCTCGACATAATGAGAAAAATCACAACATTATGGAACAACAAATATATAGGATGCTAATGTACATCCATTGTGGTAGTGTCGTCACCTTGGGAACTTTGGTGTCTTGGATTGTATCTTAGGTTGTAGCTAGAACAAATGCAAATATATAATGTGGGCAGGGGTGCCATGTAAATAATGGTTGATAAATATATGTTTCCTTGTAGTGCTTGCTACTCTAGGTCTGCCGCATGTGTTGAAGTGATACATGAAGACCACTTCTATTCATACATAAACCTTGTGGTATGTACCATATACCTTGGAGTATGTATGTGCGTTTCCACATGAATGTAACATTTTTTATTTTTTATTTTATTCTGAAATATAATATGCCTACTTTACTTTTGCTTGCTTTGCAGGTGGGTGCCATGAGATATGTCGAAAGATCAATCACATGATGAGGGGTGTCATGGACTACGAGCGCTGCCACGCGTGTCTCGGATGTTTGAAGCATCCAAAAGGATATGTTCATCGGAGGGCATAATAGCACGAAGATGCCCTACTACTCCGCAACATAAGATGTGAAGTGGTGCCGGCTTAGTGGGTTGAAATTAGGCTTCATGCACTAGACAACACAACCAAAAGTGTGAACTGATGGAAATGGCTCCACATATACACTTCAACACCCCCTCTCACGTGTGACGCGGGAAGTCAACACGTGAATAGACTCAGAGGTATGGATCAAGAGGCCTATACATGGACACAGAGGGGGGGCAGCAGCAATTTTGGGATAAACTGCCAAAGCCAGGACTTCAACTCAAGACCTTACGCCCTGATACCACTTATTAGATAAAATGAGATCAAACAAGACACGAGACATGGATTTTTACGTGAAAACCCTTGTGGGAGAAAACAACATACGCACGAAGGCACAATCACTATGATGGAGGAGTATTACAAGCACGAGACGACATGTCGTCTTTAGGTGTGGCTACATGGGTATATATGAGGGCAATACATAAGAGTCCTTGGAGGACAAGTAAACGAGTTGTACTCGTACCGTCGACGTCAACGCAACGCTCAAACCGTTTATACTAAGTCTAGTCCAACATGGTAGAATTTGGATCACAATTTAACAATTACCATCAAGCGTGGTGTTTGCATGACTAGAGTCTAGATATTTAATATTATTGTTCTATGTGATGTGATGGCGTAAATGATTCGCAGGTGTGATGTTCCCATCCCTACATTTTAGGAGTCATGGCAAATCAACACAGTCTCCCCCATTCATCCCATCTTGGCGTGTACACTCCAAAGTGTTAAATACCCCCCACTCTGGCCCCAAAACGGAGGAGACTGCTCACGAAGTCTTAACTATACGCTACTCGGGCCAAAAACCCACACCCACCCTTAAATCACATACGTACGCCTCCCCATCTGCCACTGTACCCCTCCACCACTCGCTCTCCCTGCTCTTGGACCCAAAGCCGCATCCCAGCCCACCTCGACCCCAACCGCTGTTGCAATGAATCTGTCCGGTCCCATAGATTCTTCCGCCTCTCCATTATCTTTGAGGTGCCATTGCCCGCATCTGCCACTGGGGTGAACTCGAAGTTTATATGACGCAGTTTGTTGTTCATCATTGATCAGAGACTTCTCTATGGATTCTTCGACTATGTCATCTTCAAATGTCATAGTTAAACTGTTCAACGTCACCAGTCAGAAGATTGAAACAATATTCATCATCAGGGTGGTCTTTAGTGATGAGACCCAACAATTCGCTTCTAACAGCTTGAACAGATGGAGGAACACTGTTTTGGAGCTTGGAGAGCGATATCTCAGATGTTTGTTGATTAGTAACCTAGGAGGAAGGTTTTTGCACACTACTTACTACTTTGTGAGCCAACGCCTTTGTCACTTGAAGTCAAGGGAGAGGAACTAGATCTGGAGCCTTTATCTGAACTAGCCTCAAACTACCTAGGATCTTGGTGCTATTAGTATCCATAGACTCTTTGTTGTTGTTGCCTGTAGTAGGGAGATTTTCCATGGCCTATTCAGTCTCTACATCCATCTCTTTCACTTCAATCTTCAACAACTGAAATTCACCATCCCTGTAGAAGGGCCTTTCTAAAGGAATCTTAAAGGTATCTGTTGAAATATATGGCCCGCCTCCCTCCATCTGTTTGGACTTTTGGATGAGTTGGCTGGTGCATGAAATCAATATGGTATCCGAGCCAGGAGGTCTGGAGTTCAAGACCCTGTCAATGCAGTATTAAAAAAATTATGCGGCCTACATAAATCCCATGTCGATGGACTAAATAAGTCTAGACTTGAGGGGGGTGTTGAAATATATTGCCCGCCTCTCTTTATCAGTTCGGACTTTTGGATGAGTTGGATGGAGCATGAATTGAATATTTCAGTCTGATGGTCTCAAAGAAGTTCTTGAACATATGCTCCCAGTCCACATCAACTAACAAACCAAAGAATGATGTGAGGGTCAAATACCATCCATTCACACCATCTAGGGTTCATGCCTCTAATCTTATCCTAGATATGCTGCATTTCAAAGTGAACTTCCATCTTTCCATTCCAATACTCTACATTGACAGTAACCCCTTCCTTTGTCAAATCAAAATAGCGGTATCTAGCCACTTGAGCTACACAAAATTCAGGTGGAAATTTCACTAAGAAGGTCCAATCATAAAGAGATCTAATTTTCCATGGCCCACTAGTCTTGTAGATCACAACAAATTCAGTAGCTATAGTTCTTCTGTGGAAAAATTCCCAGCTTCATCACACAGCACACCCACATTCTGTAAGGATCCAAGCCTCTGAGAACTAACCTCTGGCACTTCCACATGATAGAAATTGTGACCTCGAGCGGCACTGCCAATATACCTAGTAAATTGATGTGGATGTTTTCTAATAGGGTAGGCATCAATCAGATGAGTACTCATTTTGCAGATATGACAAGCTTTGGGTTTGGTGCAATCTATAATGTTGTGCCCAAGCTCTTCGGAGTTAAATCAAGTATCTCTAGAGTAAGAGTTCATGTCACTTCCATTGGGTGTATTGGGTTTGACTGGCTTCTTTTGATGTTGTTATCTCTGGGAGCCCTTAGATTGTTGTTGTCTTTGATGATAAGGAGCACCTTTGGATGTTTCAGTGTGAGCTTGAAACTATTGATGTTGTTTTCGGGTATTCTGCATGGGAGGAGGAGGCCCTCCTTCTTATCCAGCGACTGTTGAATTGCCATGAGCGCTTGTCGATGGTGCCACACTCTTCCGCCGCCCCGTCATCTACTTCTGCAGACCCAACTCTGCCATGACAACCTTGAGACTATGGGTGTGCACACGGTCCAGATTTAAAGTGGTGGGTAGGAATGGTGCTTTGATACCAAATGACACGGATCGTGAGGTCCTCAAGTTTCTCTTCTTGACCTAGCATGAGTTTGGATACAATTTGGATGAACAGCGAGAAGGGGATCAAAGAAATAGAGCCAATGGGTGGGAGAAGGGATTCCCCATAGGCAGTCGGTCTAGGGTTATGATCTTTTGATTCCCTCCACACTGCGACCTAGCTACAAATCCAGTCACTTAGCCCACATTGGACCAGAGTAACGTAAGTTGGGCCTGGCCTCTCGTCTGGTCCGGTTGGGCTCTTGCTGGGTCTTATGGGCTTCACGGTCCATACTAGTTCTCATGACATTACGTTTCTACATTCTTTTTATTTTACTAGCAAACATGCCCGTGCGTTGTAACCAGAGAAAAAAATGCATGCTTCTAGCATAATAAGCACAACTTAAGACCCCTCCACTGGTCCACCTTATCTATTTCAACATAGCCCAAATTCGTGTTGTCGTTTATTCTCCTTCCCGCCTTCACCGAGCATGTTCACGGTGTTCACCTAATGGCAATGTGTCTGAACATGGCCAATCCCAAGGTGATGATATTGATCGCTGCCTAAACCCCAAAACCCACGTACACCTGCCATTGGACAACATCATTTCAAGGTAATGTTTAATAGTTCTAAAACTAATCTCGTCGAGCTGGACGTGATGGTCGCCCTTCCCGAGCTATGCCTTGCACCTAGTACATACACCATCTCTCAAACACCCACTCACTTTTTAATTGTATATTTGTTTTTCAAAATGCATCAACATTCTTTTTGAAATGCATAAAGACTTTTTAAATCACATGGATTTTTTAAATAGCATGATTTTTTTAAAATTATTGAAATATTTTTGAGCATCTGAACACTTATTAGAATTACATGTTTTTTTAGAAAAGGGTGAACATTTTTCTACTTGTATGAACATATTTTGAATACATGAATATTTTTCATAAAACTACATGAACATTCTAAAATTGATGAACGGTTTTTAAAAACTACTCGCTCCGTCCCATGATATAAGAACGTTTCTGACACTAGTATAGTGTTAAAAACGTTCTTATATTTTGGGACAGAGGGAGACATGGCATTTTTTTAAAGGCACAAGCATATAAAATTAGAGCATGCGCAAATTGGGTTTTTGGTGTGCAGCAAGTGATCAGATTACACATACGCGCACCTAATTTTTATTCTTGATATAGTGAACCGGCAGGAGAGCTATTCTTAAAGATTTACCCTAGCTAGTTGTGCCTCCAACTCCAAGCCTGTACAATTTTTCCCATCCGCGTGGAGCAGTGATCAGGAAAAGAATGGAGTACGTGGAGCAGCACTACACCATGTGCATGCCGGTGCTTGGAGGCATCTGCTTCATTCATGGATATGCAGAGCCGGAGTCAATTGTCCTTTAAATTCCAATTGCACATGGATCTCTTATTCGTTTTTAGTTACTTTTCGTTCTGATCATATTTATGAGCAAACGGGACAGCTTTCTCACCCTTTGCTCTGATCCTTTAGGCCACTTGTTAGATGTGGGCGTTAGCATAAAAAACTCCCTGAACTTTGAAACTGGTTTTTTAGGTCCCCGAAATGTGGCAAGCCGGATAAACCTCTCCCTGTGGGTGCTTTTTGCACACCAGGTGGAGTCCATGTTGCATGGCAGGTGTTGGACGGAATGGTGCTCTGCTCCTTTTCTTCTGTCTGTTTTTGCACTGTTTGTGTGGTGCAGTGCACACCAGGGCCAGGAGGAGGAGGAGGAACCGGCGGCGTTTGGTCTCCAAGTTGTCGCTGCCGGTGCTCATGGCGGCTGCCTGGTCGGTTTCGGAGCTAGTAGTTTAGGGTTCGTTGTTGCTATGCTGCGGCCGGTTTGCCGGAGCTATTTTTGGTTCGCTTCCGCTCCGGTAGACACCCCCCAAACACAAGGACGGCCAAGATTGCCCAATACCTTTTCATAACAGATGGCAGGATGGGCATTTTTTGAAAAGAGTCCGCCTGCCTGCCCGTAAAAAAAAACAGTCAGAGCGTATACGTATATGAATACAGCCCGTCCGCCTGTCAGGGAATTTTTTTTTGAACCGTCCGTCCGCACGCGCATGGTGACGTGGCGGGCATGCAGACGTGACCGCGCGGCCCGCCCGCGATCAATGCGGCAGCCCCGCAGTCAACGCGTGGGACTGCCGCGCATTGTCATCCGCGTCGCGCCGCTCCCGTCGCCCCCCACGTCCCCCGCCCCCCGCCCCCTGCCCGCCAATCACGCTGCCCGAGGAGCGCATGCACGCAGGCGGTTGCACGCAGCGTGCCGCCTGCCACCGCGCCTGCCGGACGCCACTGCTGCCGCTGCTGCCGCTGTCGGCTCCTCGCCTATCGCGCCGCCGCTGTCGCCTCCTTGCCTGCCGGACACCACCGCTCACCTCCATGCCTGCCGGACGCCACTGCTGCCGGCTGTCGCCTCCTCGCCTGCCGCGCCACCGCTGCCGCCTGCCAACCCTGTCGCCTGCTTGCCTGCACGCCACGTCTGGCGGAACTCCGGTGCGCCCCGCCGATCCGGTCTGCGGGTGCCGCAAGTCCGCCAAACCCTAATCGCCAGAGCCTTTTAGGGTTTCTGGAAAACTTGTCATCCAATTGGTGGCACCTGCACGTGTCCGCCAGTGAACGTCAAAGTGGTAGACCCTCACCTTACAAATATGTAAGGTATTTGGTTTATTTATTCGTATGCCATATGGCCCTTGAAAATTGCTTTTGGAGCTTCCTCTATGGAGGCCTTCAAATTCAAATTTCAAATTTTGTCATAATCCATATTTTTATGTTTCAAAAAATTCTATTTTTTTTATAGATATACATGAAGGCATAACACACATGTGTGTAAATTTTGAGAGCAAAATATGTTGAAATGAACTCTGTGTAAAAAAACAAATGTAGGGCTTTCTAATACACTATTCATTCTCCCAGGCCATGGATTTGTTTTTTTACATATCGCTTGTCAAGGTTGTTCATTATAAAAATTTACACACATAAACATAACATCCTTGTTTACTTGCACAACTTGTTTCTGATTTAATTTGAAAGCGGAAAGTTTGTATTTTGATTTTTTCAAAAGTCCGTTCTCATTCGACCCCGCTGCCGTTTCAGTGTCAAAAAATTAATTATATTTGAACGAGTAAGCATTCAGACATCACATGCCAATAATCTCCGCCATCGCATAACAGTGATTTTAACCCTCTAAATCTAAGTGTGCAAACATACATCACGACAATTTTCAATGTAGTACTAGTTCACATCATACATGACAATAATTTATCATCACATCACACGTGATGGTGATTTCAACCTCCAAATTGTTTTTTCTATTATAGGGGTAACCTCCAAATTGGTACCAATTCAGATTTCAGGTTGCAGAGTAGTAGGGCATCCTCGTGCTATCATGCCCTCCGATGAAGAGATCTCCTTTCGGATGCTTCAGAATGCTGTGACAGGCATGGCAGTGCTCGTAATCCATGTCGCCCGTCCTCCTGTGGTTGATCTTCCGATATATCTCATGGCATCCACCTGCAGGCATATGATATTTCAAAATTAATACCCCTCTTTATAGTGATCTAGAAGATCTTATATTAGTTTATTTATTACTGAGGGAGTACACAATAATAAAGATTTATGCATGCTGCTACAATGTATGTGGTACTCCCTCCATCCCATAATGTAGGATGTTTTTTGACACTATTGTAGGGTCGAGAAGCGTCTTATATTACGGGACAGAGGGAGCAGTACACAAGATTTATGTATTAATAAGAGTGGTCTTCATGTATCGCTTCAAAGTTCAAACATGTAGCAAACTGCATTAGCAAACAAATGGTGAATATATAGCAGTACAAGAAAATAAATATTTATCTACACTACCGATATTCTGCAATTGCATTCATTCTCACCATATGATACTTTGTATTTGTATGTAGACATTTTTGTGTAATGAAAACAGCGGTGTAGAGAAGATGACACCTTGACTGTGATTCACAGGTGGATGTGCTCTCCAAAAATAATAATGAATGGCATACAGTAGCTATCACAAATAATTTCTCACATAGAATGCCATAATTTTAGGACCTGCTCCACTTCTCTCAAGAAATTACTTGCAATATTATCACAGCAACCCAGATTTCTTTGTTCAAAGGGCTGCTATTGCAGTTCTCTATTTTGGAACACATGTTTTAGTGACCGGAACAAGTTCCACAAATCTGTGCAAGAGGAGCTCAGGAGCTGCACCAGCCCAAGGAGGGGGCGCACCAACAATCTAGCTAGAATAAACTTGAGATATGTTTATCTGTAAATTTTAGAAACTCTTATCCACCTTTTTACCCTGTAGTGATGTTTTTTTTTATAGACGCCTCTTGCATTTTGTTCTGATTCTACTGGATAGTGTATGTATGATGGTATTTTAGGCGTTAGATAAATTTCAAGGTGGTTTACGCTCACTGCAATAAGTCATCTCCACTGGCCCGAGCAGTTTACAGCTTGGATGGAGGCAAAGGCTCCTCAGTATGTCATGCAGGTTCTACACATTATCATACGTGAGCTGACAATAGCAAAGGTAGAGTCTGATGTATCTCTGGCTGTCATGTGATAGGATAGAGCCATAAGAGCATGCACCTAGCGGTGCAATGTAAGTCTTTGGTGAGTCCCAAATGTAAATATGCTTTGCATCCTTATTTGTTTCTTCCAGCAGCTGTGATGATTGAATGATGAGTGTTCTCTTTAGTCTTTAGCATTTTTGTATTAAGAAGTTGTGGACGAACAAAGACTATGGAAAAGACAGCTCATTAAAGAAAAGGTGGAGTTAAAAAAATGCGTTGTATTATCAAGATGCATCTTACCCATCCATGCATGCTGCTCCCCCCGTTCCTAAATATTTGTCTTTTTTAGAGATTTCAAATGGACTACCATATACGGATGTATATAGACATATTTTAGAGTGGAGGTTCACTCATTTTGCTTCGTATGTAGTCACTTGTTGAAATCTCTATAAAGACGAATATTTAGGAACAGAGGGAGTATTTTTTTTTTTTTGACATTTTTTAGTAACAGAATGTGTAAACTCATAATAACAACAGAAAAGACAACTATTTAACTCTAGTGTAAGTGAAAAAAATGAATTTCATTGTCGAGACGTGTGTTGCATAGTAAGACGTACAGAAAACGTACCAAAACAGGGAACATCATCAATGGTCGAGACATGCAGCACACGCATAGGCTCTTTATCTTCCTGCAGCTGGAGCTCTGGGACGAGCATGAGCTCAGCAAAGAACAGCCTCTTTGTAGGGTCATCACTGTTCCGGGGAGTGGCGGTGAAGTTGACATGAGCATATGTCGTCCCGCACGCCTCAGAGAAGCAGTTAGACGTCAAGGCTTGAGCAATGTCAAACTTGTGCTGATTGTTGAGAATTGTTTTAGCAAGATATTGTTAGTGCATCAAGCAATAGAGTCATATAGGAGATTGATAAGTTGTGGATGCAATGCAAACCTCGGTTCTTCTGGCATTGTAATGCGTCAAGGCAAGGTGAGCAAAGTGTCCTAGTTGCTCGACGTGAAGCAAAGTGGGGTCACGATGAGCGAAGCGTGCCTCCATGTCCTCGGCGGTCAGGTACTCCTCCCTGCAGGTGAAGGAAGGTAGTTAGCACTTCTTTTATCACATTATTATTGGATAGAAAAATCAGAGTTTTCTCTTGATTGTTCCATGTTCCATTGATAATTTACATGCCCATTGTCATTCTAGATAACATACATACCTGTTCAAACTGGATAGGCAAACACAAAAATGGAAATTCTCAGAATTTTTCTTGTTAGTAGTGAGCATCATCAACAAAAAAATAAATAAATAATCGTTTTTCAGGAGTATTTTCGAGATCCTAAACCCCAATTTGGATTCTGACACCACACATAGCTTGCATGAACAAACCAATTGGCCACTGCCACCGGTAGCCGTTGTAATATGCAATGAAATGTGCATCTATTCATCTATCTAGTGAGTAAATGGCACTGAGATGCTCCTACCAACACTACGGTGAATGGTGGCCAGATGATTGTCCAAATTTCCAAGTTCCAGGACAACCAAGCATTGCACCACTAACATGTTTGTCTTAAAGTTGCCATTGTAAGGGTGCAATATTACAAGGATTTGTATAAGAATACCATGTACAATGTGACTTGTACAAGAAAAAGGCATCATCTTCATTCACTCTCTTCAAGAGTACTCCCTCCGTAAACTAATATAAGAGTGTTTAGAACACTACTTTAGTGATCTAAACGCTCTTATATTAGTTTACAGAGGGAGTACCCAACAAAGACTAACAGGCTATATACTTTCATTGCACTAAGCAAAGCAACTAAAAATAGGTTAAAGCGGAATGGCATAGCTACATAAATAAATTAAAGTGGAATCTGCCTCCATACTGATACTTGGGGTCAAATTGGTTGCAACTTAGTAAAATACTCCCTCTGTAAACTAATATAAGAGTGTTTAGATTACTAAAATAGTGATCTAAATGCTCTTATATTAGTTTACGGAGGGAGTACCATCTATTTGCCCCCATTTCAGTTAGTCATGTTAACCCCAAAACAGAGTACTCCCTCCTTTTCTGTAATATAGTGCGCATTGGGTTTCTCAAAGTCAAGCTTCATAGGCTCTGACCAAGTTTACATAGAGAGACTTATTATCTATATCCACAATACTTAACAAAGACCATTCGATTCGTCGTGGAATATATTTTCATTTGGCATATATTCTCCTGTTTCATATCTTGAAGTAGCTGGGAAACATGTTTAATTTTTGCAACTAGGAGTAGTTGATTAACTGAGCAAGTCAAATATATAGTGAGTGTCCTTACTGTGTGTCGCTGAAGTGCTTGGTGCGGTTGACGACCAAATGCTCCGGCCAGCCCTTGGCGATGCTGCGGTCCAAGCGGAGATTCTCCTCCTTGAAGGCCCGGAAGGCGATCTTGGCCTCCTCCGTGTCGCACCCGCTGTCGTCCATCTTCTCCAGCTCCTTGACACGCTCCAGGGCCTGCCGCTGCAACTCCTCAGGCGTTATGAACCATATCCCCAGCTCCCCCCTTTCCTTCATGGCATGTGTCGGGGCGCGCGGGGCACGCGGGAGCCTCCTCCATGTCCCCGGCTTCCTCTTCCTCGCCGGCGCCGCCGACCCGCTCGAAGACGACCCACTCGAGCCTGAGGACTTGGCGGACGACCCGCTCGACGGCGACCCACTGGAGCCACCCTCCGTCTCCATGGATATCGGGGATTTCTGCTGTCTATGTTTTCTCTCAAAGGAGAGGAGAGGAGAGGAGAGGTGCTCTTTCTTATAGTGGGCTATGTTGCGGACCAATCGCAGTGGCCCGTGTCCGGGTCGAATCCCACGCACCAAATCGGCAGATTGCCGTTTTCGGTCGGCAGCAGAGCTCGGAGCCAGCCCAATTAGCCCGGACGGGGACATTTTTTTTACATCTAAATATAGTAAACATTTTACCTTCAAAAATCTATAATAAACATTTTTAAAAAATGCCAGGAACATATTGAAATGCATGATTTTTTTAAAGGTTGCAACCGTTTTCTGAATGATACAAAATATTTCTAAATTGCACAAACATTTTTTCCATAGTACTATCATTTTTTTAACCTTACAAGAACAAAAATTTACACTACATTAACATTTTTTAAATGCGCGATGAACATGTTTTTAAAATTTAAGTAAAGTATATACCAAGGCAATAAGCCACGGCTGACCGCCTCAAATGAGCCGACGGCGCACCACATTCAACATGCCACTGAGGCATTGATAGCAGCAGCCGCATGGGTTCATAAGTAAGTTGTTCCTCCTCCGTATGATTGTCCATAATTTTCTTGTTTATTCCGTTTTATGACTATTCCCGAAACAGGCTTTCATCCCCGCTTTATATATAACTAGTCATCAACCCGTGCTCCTGCACGGGCTAGTAATTTTTGATGATTTAATATTGTATATAGAAAATTTATATAAGCATTGTTTTGTTTGAATCTTGTATAAAGAGAAGTATTTTCATAGTGTATAACGTTTTATGTTTCTCTACTTCCTGTTATGACCAGCACATCGTGGATCATCTTCTACTTTTTAAATTTTGTTTTATGCATTGTGCGACAACAAAAAGCGGTGAAGTCATTATATATGTTTAACGGCTCCTGACTTTTGTAATTAATAAATACATTCAAAATGTGTTTTCTATTTAACTTTATTACACATATATCATCTAATTTTAAAATTTTTGCATCATTTTTATTTTCTGATATTGCTCTCTACGGGTTACTACTTGCACAATTACGGTTGCATCCAGATCGTACATATGATTGAAATATTCCTCGAAAACATAGGTGAGCTTCCAACATTCTTAGAGAAGTTAGTTTATGTCGATCATTCTAAGAATTCCCTGAGTTGCATGCCTCGTTATGAGACATGGCTCAGTTCAGGTTATCCTTGTACTTGTAAAATGTTCCGGAAATCACTGAACTTCTTGAAGATTGTTTTTTAACTCTTGGATGCCTTCTTTGTCTTTCCAATAATTCCCTTTTTTGGTTTTTTTTGGTCAAATCATTTTTTCACTTGGACGCCATCTTCATATATTAGAATTTCGACATTAACATTAGAAGTTTGTTTTATTTTTTAATTGACCTGTATATTTCTAGAAGCTCGCCATTCTATATTGGATGCCCACTTATATGATTTTGTAATTTTGTTTGTACATATTGGGAATTGATCCTTGATCCGAACTCATTCGTCACGAAAAGTAATAACAATGATTTTCTTTGCTACTACCAAAATATATTTATTTTAATTAATTAAGTTTTAACATTGCCGTGTGATTAAACTTAATCTACATGCCCTCACTCTTTGATTTTTTAAAATGTATTTTGGGATATTTTGTATGCACTTACGCAGTTTAGCAATTTTGATTTTTTTAATGTATTTTAGGATCTTTTTTACATGTATTTGCCATATAGATTTATAATACTGGGTATTTTAATATTTTATAAGCACACCGTGCATGCCACATACATATTCGAGAGTATATATGTAAGCGTGACATAAATACATGCATGATTTGTATAGTACACGCATCACGCATGCATGCTTTGTGATGTGCGTGGTGACTTTTGGATCAGAAATAAACTGCTTCACATACCTAGGTCCAGGTACGCACAACATACTTATGTAGTTGTGTCACGTATGCATGGGTAAATTCAACCAAAGAAATGAGACCAAGGGGAGCACGGCTCCTGCATAATTTTTTTTCTTTTCAAGTGTTGAAGGGAGAGACCATGAGGAGGACGTCTCCTACAGATTTTCCTTTTTTGGTTTCAAGCGTAGAAGAGAGATACCAAGGGCAGCACGTCTGTTTTCTCATCCGATGGTCATAAATAAACTATATATTAATTGGACGGATGAAATTTCTTACTGTCAAGGATTAACGTGGTGTCTCGTAAGGTGCCTCCAATTAGTAAATATAAGATAAAGCACCACAATCAAGTACACTGCACAACGATACAGTGTAGTGAGGTAGCCATTTTACAAACTAGATCCTGGGATAACCAGACAACACAAACGCACGCGCCTATGATGCCGAAAGAAAACATAGGACGACTAGATTACAACACCACAAGATGCCCTAGAACAGATAAGCTCCATGACAACGCCCTCAGGAGGGGAAAGGGTGCCAAGCGTCGTCGTTGTCAAGCCCGAATGGGACGAGAGTTTTCACCTGGAACTTAGGCATGGAGATGAGAACCACAACAGCGTTCCCAGGAGGATAGCGGCACCGCGGGTGTCGCCGCTGTGGGCGTCAGTTTCACTTGGCATCTCACCAGTGCCACCACGAGGAACTGAGGACACCCGCGATGTGCACCAGCCTCCAGATCTGGATCTAGGCACCCCAATTGCCAAAGACAAATAGTGTGCCCGAGCTACCTGTCGCCACACCCCTTCCGCCCTGACGGCAGGAAGCATAGCCACCGCCGTCGCCATGGCACCTGCCGACGAGCCATCCATACGGACCACCATCTGGTTCTGCCGCCCCGACATCCATGTCACGGGACACCACCGACCACTCTCATCCCAACACATTGAAAAGCGCAAGTTTACTCCGAGGGGGTGAATGGGAGATTTTTAGAAATTCATCAAACTTTGATGAAGATCAAAGTGAAGAAATAAAAACATAGGCAACACTAAATCATTACAAAAAAAGTAAAACATGCATACAAGATAGATGCCGGTGAAGAACGTAGTCGGTGCTAAAACCGGGGGATCTCGGGTAAGGGGTCCCGAGATGTAGGTCTAGGAGCAATGGCGACAAGGGATGAGGGGAGACGGTGTTTACCTAGGTTTAGGACCTCTCGAATAGGTAAAACCCTACGTCCTGCTTTGATTGTATTGATAAAATGGAGTAGAGAGTACAACATGATCTACCTCGAGATCGTATGATTGTGTTCTAAACCCTAAGGCTGGTAATCGTGCCTCTAAAGACTAAACTCCACGGCTTATATATATATGCACCGGGGTACCTATAGGTTACACATATGGTCGGTTGCCAATGCACCGGCTATAGAGTTATCCTTGAAGTACATGCCAAGTCTTCGGAGGTTTCCATCTTGATCACCCCGAGGTTCATAGCATCGCTTGTCCTTCCTTCTTGTAATCGGCAGGCCATAAGCCCAATTCATTGACTGTGGGTCGTATAGGTTAGTAACCCTTAGCCTAGGACACCGTAAGTAGCCCCTGAACTGGTCTTCAAAGCCGAGGACTACAACTTTCTCCTCGGACTGGCTTCTTCGGGTGATGTCTTTGGCTTGGCAGGCGAGTTCTTCCCTTGTTAGTCTTGTGTCAGGATTCAACATCATCGGTGTTGGCAATAGCAATCCGAGCATTAACACACCTTGGACCATGAAACCCTTCTCTTACGCAATCCGAAGACTGGCATCGGGGTGCAATTGTGGGGTGCACTCAATCGTGGTCCCAATTACTTATATTTTTTCTCGATATTCATGCAGGCGCATTGATGGCTAGATATCAAAGCGTCCCCCGCTTCCTGATTTACATAGGTATTTAACTGGCTAGGGCGACAGTAGAAGTTTTACCACAACGTTTTCACATCTCGCCTAGCGCGAAATCTTTCCCCAAAGCTAGCTCAAGCACTCCATCCATGGCAAGTGCCCTAGGTTCGTCAAAGAGTCCCCATGGGCCTCTCAAGGGTGACTCAGGAAGTTGTTCTGTCACCCGTTTGCAACTGAATCGGCTTGCCATCCAGGGCTATCTGCTTGATATTCATAGATGTTAAGGTACTTGTAGAGGTAGTCCTCACCACACCGGAGGGGGTGGGAGCGAGTTTGCTTTGTCCCCTTCCTTCTACAAGGTCTTGGATTCCCCATTCATCTGTTTCTTAAGGGTCTATTAGAGTTCTACGGGATCCAACTCCATCACCTAACTCCCAATTCGATCATGCATATCGCGGGATTCGTCGCTCTTTGTGAGATGTACCTCGGATGCGAGGCACACTTTGTGCTATGGAGAAAATATTTCTGCTTGATGCCCTGTCCCTATGATGGAAAAATTCATGAGGTTGGAGGAGCCGAGGTACGACGCATTGCGGGGACCAGCTATCTCCCGGGGACTCCCAAAGAGGATGTCAAGACGTGGATGACCAAATGGTTCTACATAGCCGACGTCCCTCTTTATGACCCATCCTGTCATGGGCTTCCTATCTTCTCCAACTCACCTTCGAAGAAGCGCTTTAACTGGCAGCCATGGAGTTTCTCTCAGAAGGATGACGACCAGGTGTCCTGCTTGACATCTCAAGTGTCATGCTTGGCGCGCAATGGGTTGACAATCATTAAGGTGATGGCCATTACCTATCCTCTGGGGAGTCCAACCTATTCAACAACGAATCCAGCCTTTATGGAGATACAATTGGACGGATGGGCGACGCGCCCCGCGAGCGCGTCACAGGAGATTCCCCTCCGTCGCCGGTGCAAGGCTCCGCCCTCGCTCACTGCTCCTCCTCGCCGCTGCCGGAGGGCGTCCGCCGGGGCGAAGCCCGTGCGGCGCTGGCAGCGGCGGGGCTCTCTCCTTCCTCTCCTAGTCGGGATCTCGGCAGCGCGGGCCGCCGCTCGTGGAGGATCTGGGTCCGGCGGGGCCTCAGGCGGTGGAGACGTGCGGATCTAGTAGCTTTGGTGCTGGGAGGCGGCAGTGCAGCCCCGCGGCTGCGGCGGCGGGGGTTTGGTCTGGCGCGGCCGATCTGGCCCCTAGGGGCTGCGGGCGTTGCGGGTGGCGGCGGCCACTGCTGGAGAGGGCCTGTTAAACAGACTAGGGTTTGGAACAATGCTCGATACCCTTGGTGGGTACGGCTGTCATATATTTATAAGAGGGAACCGTACAAATACCGGTTATATTACAACATGTATATCTAATATATATACTTAGTCTAACACCCTCCCTCAATCTTAACTATGTCCTGAAACACTCAGAAGGTTAAGATTGCGACGACATCCTTCAAAAGAAGGCAAGGGCAAGGGTTTAGTGAAAATATCAGCAAGCTGATCCTTCGAAGAAACAAACTTAATCTGAAGAAGCTTCCGAGCAACACGTTCCCTCACAAAATGATAGTCAACTTCGATGTGCTTCATTCGGGCATGAAATACTGGATTGGATGAAAGGTATGTTGCACCGATGTTATCACACCAAAGAACATGTGGCTGAGTTGGGGAGACCTTCAACTCTCGAAGCAATGACTGCACCCACATGATCTCAGCTGTGGCATTAGCAACAGCTTTGTACTCAGCTTCGGTACTACTCCGAGACACCGTAGCTTGCTTGCGAGCTTGCCAGGCGATCAAGTTAGGCCCAAAGAACACAACATGTCCCCCCGTGGATCGCCGATCATCAGGACAACCAGCCCAGTCGGCATCAGAAAATGCTGAGATCAGTCCAGAACGCGCAGGCTGAAGATGGAGACCATATGAACCAGTGTGACGAACATAGTGCAAGATGCGCTTAACAGCTGACCAGTGAGAATCACGTGGTGTATGAAGATACTGGCACACACGGTTAACTGCAAATGATATGTCTGGTCGAGTAATGAGCAAGTACTGCAGTCCACCCACAATGCTGCGGTACTCTGTGGCATCCTAAGGAGAAAGCAAGTCACCAGCAAGAGCTGTCAGTTTGTCTGTAGCAGACATGGGAGTCATAGCAGACTTGCACTGCAACATACCGGCATGACGCAGGAGATCCTGAGAGTACTTCTTCTGAGTAAGAGTCAAGCCACCATCAGAATGAAGAACCTCTAGGCCTAGAAAATAATGCAGTCTCCCAAGTGTTGGGGAACGTAGTAATTTCAAAAAATTTCCTACGCACACGCAAGATCATGGTGATGCATAGCAACGAGAGGGAAGAGTGTTGTCTACGTACCCTCGTAGACCCGAAGCGGAAGCGATCACAACATAGAGGAAGTAGTCGTACGTTCTCCTCGCGATCCGACCGATCCCGGCGCCGTTACTCCGGCGCCCCCGAGTTCTTGACACGTACAGCTCGATGGCGTCCCTCGTACTCCGATCCAGCCGAGTGTCGAGGAGAGTTCCGTCGACGACGGCGTGGTGGCGATCTTGATGTGTTACGGCGCAGGCTTCGCCTAAGCTTTGCGACGATATGACCGAGGTGGAATATGGTGGAGGGGCACCGACACGGCTAAGGAACGATCCGTAGATCAAACTTGTGTGTCCTAGGGTGCCCCCTGCCCCGTATATAAAGGAGGGAGGGGGAGGTGCGGCGGCCTAGAGGAAGCGGCGGGAGGAGTCCTACTCCCACCGGGAGTAGGACCCCCTTTCTAGTTGGAGTAGGATTGGGGAGGGGGAAGAGGAAGGGGCGCCGCCTCCTTGTCCTATTCGGACTGGGGGGGAGGCGGCGGCCACCCCTGGCCGGCCCTCCTCTTCTCCTCGAGGCCCACTAAGGCCCATGTAGTACCGGGGGTTCGGTAACCTCCGGTACTCGGTAAATTCCTGTTTTCACCGGAACCATTCCGAACTCCAAATATAGGCTTCCAATATATCAATCTTTATGTCTCGACAATTTGAGACTCCTCGTCATGTCCGTGATCACATCCGGGACTCGAACTTCTTCGGTACATCAAAATACATAAACTCATAATAAGCATCATCGAAACCTTAAGCGTGCGGACCCTACGGTTCGAGAACAATGTAGACATGACCTAGAACTATTCTCGGTCAATAACCAATAGCGGGACCTGGATGCCCATATTGGTTCCTACATATTCTACGAAGATCTTTATTGGTCGACCGCATAACAACATCGTTGTTCCCTTTGTCATCGGTATGTTACTTGCCCGAGATTCGATCGTCGGTATCCAATACCTAGTTCAATCTCGTTACGGCAAGTCTCTTTACTCGTTCCGTAATACATCATCTTACAACTAACCCATTAGTTGTAATGCTTGCAAGGCTTGATGATGTGCATTACCGAGAAGGCCCAGAGATACCTCTCCGACAATCGGAGTGACAAAACCTAATCTCAAATCGCCAACCCAACATCGCCTTTGGAGACACCTGTAGTACTCCTTTATAATCACCCGATTACGTTGTGACGTTTGGTAGCACCCAAAGTGTTCCTCCGGCAAACGGGAGTTGCATAATCTCATAGTTATAGGAACATGTATAAGTCATGGATAAAAGCAGTAGCAATATACTAAACAATCGTGTGCTAAGCTAATGGAATGGGTCATGTCAATCAGATCATTCTACTAATGATGTGACCTTGTTAATCAAATAACAACTCTTTGTTCATGGTTAGGAAACATAACCATCTTTGATTAACAAGCTAGTCTAGTAGAGGCATACTAGTGACATGTTGTTTGTTTATGCATTCACACATGTATCATGTTTCCGGTTAATACAATTCTAGCATGAATGATAAACATTTATCATGAAATAAGGAAATAAATAATAACTTTATTATTGCCTCTAGGGCATATTTCCTTCAGTCTCCACTTGCACTAGAGTCAATAATCTAGATTACATATTAATGATTCTAACACCCATGGAGTCTTGGTGCTGATCATGTTTTGCTCGTGGAAGAGGCTTAGTCAGCGGTGCGCAACATTCAGATCCGTATGTATCTTGCAAATCTCTATGTCTCCACATGGACTAAGTCCGGATGGAATTGAAGCGTCTCTTGATGTGCTTGGTCCTCTTGTGAAATCTGGATTCCTTCGCTAAGGCAATTGCTCGATATTATCACGAAGATTTTCATTGGACCCGATGCACTAGGTATGACACCTAGATCGGATATGAACTCCTTCATCCGACTCCTTCATTAGCTGCTTCGAAGCTGCTATGTACTCCGCTTCACATGTAGATCCCTTTCGACGCTTTGTTTAGAACTGCACCAACCGACAGCTCCTCCGTTTAGTGTAAATCGTATCCGGTCTGCGATTTAGAATCGTCCGGATCGGTGTCAAAGCTTGCATCAACGTAACCTTTTACGATGAGCTCTTTGTCACCTCCATATCTGAGAAACATATCCTTAGTCCTTTTCGGGTATTTCGGGATGTTCTTGACCGCTGTCCGATGATCCACTCTGGATTACTTTGGTACCTCCTGCTAAACTTATAGCAAGGCACACATCAGTCTGGTACACAGCATTGCATACATGATAGAGCCTATGGCTGAAGCATAGGGAACATCTTTCATTTTCTCTCTATCTTCTGCAGTGGTCGGGCATTGAGTCTTACTCAACTTCACACCTTGTAACACAGGCAAGAACCCTTTCTTTGCTTGATCCACTTTGAACTTCTTCAAAATTTTGTCAAGGTATGTGCTTTGTGAAAGTCCAATTAAGCGTCTTGATCTATCTATAGATCTTAATGCCCAATATGTAAGCAGCTTCACCGAGGTCTTTCATAGAAAAACTCTTATTCAAGTATCCCTTTATGCTATCCAGAAATTCTATATCATTTCCGATCAGTAATATGTCATCCACATATAATATCGAAATGCTCTGAGCTCCCACTCACTTTCTTGTAAATACTGAGGCTTCTCCAAAAGTGCAGTACAAACCCAAATGCTTTGATCACACTATCAAAGCGTTTATTCCAACTCGAGATGCTTGCACCAGTCCATAGATGGATCGCTGGAGCTTGCATACTTTGTTAGCTCCTTTGGATCGACAAAACCTTCGGTTGCATCATATACAACTCTTCTTCCGTAAATCCATTCAGAATGCAGTCTTTACATCCATTTGCCAAATTTCATAATCATAAAATGCAGCAATTGCTAACATGATTCGGACAGACTTAAGCATCGCTACGGGTGAGAAGGTCTCATCGTAGTCAATCCCTTGAACTTGTCGAAAAACCCTTTGCGACAAGTCGAGCTTTGTAGACAGTAACATTACCGTCAGCGTCTGTCTTCTTCTTGAAGATCCACTTGTTTTCTATTGCTTGCCTACCCTCGGTCAAGTCAACCAAAGTCCATACTTTGTTTTCATACATGGATCCCATCTCAGATTTCATGGCCTCAAGCCATTTTGCGGAATCTGGGCTCACCATCGCTTCTTCATAGTTCGTAGGTTCATCATGATCTAGTAGCATGATTTCCGAACAGGATTACCGTACCACTCAGTGCGGATCTTACTCTGGTTGATGTACGTGGTTCTGTAGTAACTTGATCTGAAGTTTCATGATCAACATCATCAACTTCCTCACTACTTGGTGTAGGTGTCTCAGAAACCGGTTTCTGCGACGAACTACTTTCAAGTAAGGGAGAAGGTACTATTACCTCATCAAGTTCTACTTTCCTCCCACTCACTTCTTTCGAGAGAAACTCCTTCTCTAGAAAGGATCCATTCTTAGCAACGAATGTCTTGCCTTCGGATCTGTGATAGAAGGTGTACCCAACTGTCTCCTTTGGGTATCCTATGAAGACACATTTTTCCGATTTGGGTTCGAGCTTATCAGGTTGAAGCTTTTTCACATAAGCATCGCAACCCCAAACTTTAAGAAACGACAACTTTGGCTTCTTGCCAAACCATAGTTCATAAGGTGTCGTCTCAACGGATTTCGACGGTGTTCTATTCAGTGTGAATGCGGCCGTCTCTAGAGCATAACCCCAAAACGATAGCGGTAAATCTGTAAGAGACATCATAGATCGCACCATATCTAGTAAAGTGCGATTACGACGTTCGGACACACCATTACGCTGTGGTGTTCCGGGTGGCGTGAGTTGCGAAACTATTCCGCATTGTTTCAAATGTAGGCCAAACTCGTAACTCAAATATTCACCTCCACGATCAGATCGTAGAAATTTAATTTTCTTATTACGATGATTTTCAACTTCACTCTGAAATTCTTTGAACTTTTCAAATGTTTCAGACTTATGTTTCATTAAGTAGATATACCCATATCGCTTAAGTCATCTGTGAAGGTGAGAAAATAACGATATCCGCCACGAGCCTCAACATTCATCGGACCACATACATCTCGTATGTATGATTTCCAACAAATCTGTTGCTCTCTTCATAGTACCGGAGAACGGGGTTTTAGTCATCTTGCCCATGAGGCACGGTTCGCAAGTGCCAAGTGATTCATAATCAAGTGACTCCAAAAGTCCATCAGTATGGAGTTTCTTCATGCGCTTTACACCGATATGACCTAAACGGCAGTGCCACAAATAAGTTGCACTATCATTATCAACTCTGCATCTTTTGGTTTCAACATTATGAATATGTGTATCACTACTATCGAGATTCATCAAAATAGACCACTCCTCAAGGGTGCATGACCATAAAAGATATTACTCATATAAATAGAACAACCATTATTCTCTGATTTAAATGAATAACCGTCTCGCATCAAACAAGATCCAGATATAATGTTCATGCTCAACGCAGCACCAAATAACAATTATTTAGGTCTAAAACTAATCCGAAGGTAGATGTAGAGGTAGCGTGCCGACGCGATCACATCGACTTTGGAACCATTTCCCACGCGCGATCGTCACCTCGTCCTTTGCGGTGTTAAGCAATCCGTAGTCCTGTTTGAGTTGCAAATATTAGCAGCAGAACCAGTATCAAATACCAGTGCTCTGCGAGCTCTAGTAAGGTACACATCAATAACATGTATATCACATATACCTTTGTTCACCTTGCCATCCTTCTTATCCGCCAAATACTTGAGGCAGTTCCGCTTCAAATGACCGATCGCTTGCGGAGAGAAGCACTCAGTTTCAGGCTTAGGTCCAGACTTGGGTTTCTTCTCCTAAGCAGCAACTTGTTTGCTATTCTTCTTGAAGTTCCTTCTTCTTCCTTTGCCTTTCTTCTTGAAACTAGTGGTCTTATTGACCATCAACACTTGATGCTCCTTCTTGATTTCTACCTCCGCAGCCTTTAGCTTTGCGAAGAGCTCGGTATAGTCTTTACTAACCCTTGCATATTATAGTTCATCACGAAGCCTTTGTAGCTTGGTGGCGTGATTGAAGAATTTCATCAATGACACAATCATCCGGAAGATTAACTCCCAATTGTGTCAAGTGATTGTAGTACCCGGACATTACGAGTATGTGCTCACTAATGTAACTGTTCTCCTCCATCTTGCAGCTATAGAACTTATTGGAGACTTCATATCTCTCAATCCGGGCATTCTGTTGGAATATTAACTTCAACTCTGGAACATCTCATATGCTCCATGACGTTCAAAACGTCGTTGAAGTCCGGTTCTAAGCCGTAAAGCATGGCACACTGAACTATAGAGTAGTCATCAGCTTTGCTCGCCAGACGTTCACAACATCTAGTGTTGCTCCAAAGAAGAGCACTGGCACCTAGCGGTGCATCCGGGGCGTAACTCTTACGTGCAGCAATGAGGATAATCCTCGAGTTACGGACCCGATCCGTGTAATTGCTACCATCATCTTTCAACTTTGCTTTCTTAAGGAGCGCATTAAAATTCAACGGAACAACAAGACGAGCCATCTATCTACAATCAAACATAAACAAGCAAGATACTATCGGTACTAAGTTCATGATAAATTTAAGTTCAATTAATCCTATTACTTAAGAACTCCCACTTAGAAAAACATCCTCTAGTCATCTAAGTGATCACGTGATCCAAATCAACTAAACCATAACCGATCATCACGTGAAATGGAGTAGTTTTCAATGGTGAACATCTTATGTTGATCATATCTACTATATGATTCACGCTCGACCTTTCGGTCTCGTGTTCGAGGCCATATCTGATATGCTAGGCTCGTCAAGTATAACCCGAGTATTCTCGTGTGCAAAACTGGCTTGCACCCGTTGTAGATGGACGAGAGCTTATCACACCCGATCATCACGTGGTGTGCGGGCACGACGAACTTTGGCAGCGGTGCATACTCGAGGAGAACACTTCTTGATAATTTAGTGAGAGATCATCTTATAATGCTACCGTCAATCAAAGCAAGATAAGATGCATAAAGGATAAACATCACATGCAAATCAATATAAGTGATATGATATGGTCATCATCATCTTGTGCTTCGTGATCTTCATCTCCGCAGCACCATCATGATCACCATCGTCACCGGCGCGCGACACCTTGATCTCCATCGTAGCATCGTTGTCGTCTCGCCAATCTTATGCTTCTCGACTATCGCTACCGCTTAGTGATAAAGTAAAGCATTACAGAAGCGATTGCATTGCATACAATAAGCGACAACCATATGGCTCCAGCCAGTTGCCGATAACCGGTTACAAAACATGATCATCTCATACAATAAAATATAGCATCACGTCTTGACCATATCACATCACAACATGCCCTGCAAAAACAAGTTAGGCGTCCTCTACTTTGTTGTTGCAAATTTTACGTGGCTGCTACGGGCTTAAGCAAGAACCAGTCTCACCTACGCATCAAAACCACAGCGATACTTCGTCAAATAGACTCCGTTTAACCTTCTCAAGGACGGGCGTAGCCACACTCGGTTCAACTAAAGTGAGAGAGACAGCACCCATCGGTCACCTTTAAGCAGCGAGTGCTCGTGGCGGTGAAACCAGTCTCGCGTAAGCGTCTGGCGTAATGTCGGTCGGGCCGCTTCATCTCACAATACCGCTGAACCAAAGTATGACATGCTGGTAGGTAGTATGACTTGTATCGCCCACAACTTACTTGTGTTCTACTCGTGCAAAACATCAAACCATAAAAACCTAGGCTCGGATGCCACTGCTGGGAACGTAGTAATTTCAAAAAATTTCCTACGCACACGCAAGATCATGGTGATGCATAGCAACGAGAGGGAAGAGTGTTGTCTACGTACCCTCGTAGACCCGAAGCGGAAGCGATCACAACATAGAGGAAGTAGTCGACGTTCTCCTCGCGACCGACCGATCCGGCGCCGTTACTCGGCGCCCCGAGTTCTTGACACACGTACAACTCGATGGCGTCCCTCGTACTCGATCCAGCCGAGTGTCGAGGGAGAGTTCCACAAGACGACGGCGTGGTGACGATCTTGATGTGTTACCGGCGCAGGGCTTCGCCTAAGCTTTGCGACGATATGACCGAGGTGGAATATGGTGGAGGGGGGCACCGCACATGGCTAAGGAACGATCCGTAGATCAAACTTGTGTGTCCTAGGGTGCCCCCCTGCCCCCGTATATAAAGGAGGGAGGGGGGAGGTGCGGCCGGCTAGAGAGGAGGCGGGAGGAGTCCTACTCCCACAGGAGTAGGACTCCCCCCCTTTCCTAGTTGGAGTAGGATTGGGGGAGGGGGAAGAGGAAAGGGGGGCGCCGCCCCCCCTCCTTGTCCTATTCGGACTAGGGGGGGGGGGCGCGACCACCCCTGGCCGGCCCCTCCTCTTCTCCCTCGAGGCCCACTAAGGCCCATGTAGTACCCGGGGGGTTCCGGTAACCTCCCGGTACTCCGGTAAATTCCTGTTTTCACCCGGAACCATTCCGAACTCCAAATATAGGCTTCCAATATATCAATCTTTATGTCTCGACCATTTCGAGACTCCTCGTCATGTCCGTGATCACATCCGGGACTCGAACTTCTTGGTACATCAAAATACATAAACTCATAATAAGCATCATCGAAACCTTAAGCGTGCGGACCCTACGGTTCGAGAACAATGTAGACATGACCTAGAACTATTCTCGGTCAATAACCAATAGCGGGACCTGGATGCCCTTGTTGGTTCCTACATATTCTCGAAGATCTTTATCGGTCGGACCGCATAACAACATACGTTGTTCCCTTTGTCATCGGTATGTTACTTGCCCGAGATTCGATCGTCGGTATCAATACCTAGTTCAATCTCGTTACGGCAAGTCTCTTTACTCATTCCGTAATACATCATCTTACAACTAACTCATTAGTTGTAATGCTTGCAAGGCTTCATGATGTGCATTACCGAGAAGGCCAGAGATACCTCTCCGACAATCGGAGTGACAAAACCTAATCTCGAAATCGCCAACCCAACATCGCCTTTGGAGACACTGTAGTACTCCTTTATAATCACCCAATTACGTTGTGACGTTTGGTAGCGCCCAAAGTGTTCCTCCGGCAAACGGGAGTTGCATAATCTCATAGTTATAGGAACATGTATAAGTCATGGATAAAAGCAGTAGCAATATACTAAACGATCGTGTGCTAAGCTAATGGAATGGGTCATGTCAATCAGATCATTCTACTAATGATGTGACCTTGTTAATCAAATAACAACTCTTTGTTCATGGTTAGGAAACATAACCATCTTTGATTAACAAGCTAGTCTAGTAGAGGCATACTAGTGACATGTTGTTTGTTTATGCATTCACACATGTATCATGTTTCCGGTTAATACAATTCTAGCATGAATGATAAACATTTATCATGAAATAAGGAAATAAATAATAACTTTATTATTGCCTCTAGGGCATATTTCCTTCACCAAGATCCTTAACAGCAAACTCAGCACCAAGAGAGGACACAAGCCGATCTATAGCAGAAGCAGACGAACTGACAAGGATGATGTCATCAACATAGACCAGAATGTACATAGTCACCTCGGTCATTTGTAGAATAAACAGAGGCGTGTCTGCTGTAGAAGGAACAAACCCATGCGCACGAAGAGCAGCGCCAAGACGGGCATGCCATGCACATGGGGCCTGCTTCAAACCATAGAGAGCTTTGACAAGGCGACACAAATGATGTGGCTGAGCAGGGTCAACAAAACACAGCGGTGGCGACGATATAAACCTCTTCTTCCAGAACTCCATGGAGAAAGGCATTCTGAACATCAAGCTGTCGAAGCGACCATCCCCGAGTAACAGCCAAAGAGAGAAGAACACGAATAGTAGTTGGTTTAATAACAGGACTGAATGTGTCTTCGTAATCAATGCCATACCGTTGTTTGAATCCCTTGGCAACCAGGCGTGCCTTGTACCTCTCAATGGAGCCATCAACATGTTTCTTCACCTTGAATACCCATTTAGAGTCAATGATATTAACACCAGATGGAGGTGGAACAAGACGCCAATGTTGGGAAACGTAGTAATTTCAAAATTTTCCTACGCACACGCAAGATCATGGTGATGCATAGCAATGAGAGGGGAGAGTGTTGTCTACGTACCCTCGTAGACCGAAGCGGAAGCGATCATAACGTAGAGGAAGTAGTCGTACGATCTCCTCGCGATCCAACCGATCCTAGCGCCGTTACTCCGGCGCCCCCGAGTTCTTGGCACACGTACAGCTCGATGACGCTCCTCGGGCTCCAATCCAGTAGAGCTTCGGGGAGGGGGAGTTCCGTCAGCACGACGGCGTGGTGACGATCTTGATGTTCTACCGGCACAGGGCTTCGCCTAAGCTTTCCGACGATATGACCGAGGTGGAATATGGTGGAGGGGGGCACCGCACACGGCTAAGGAACGATCCGTAGATCAACTTGTGTGTTCTAGGGTGCCCCCCTGCCCCCGTATATAAAGGAGCAAGGGGGGTGCGGCCGGCCCTTGGAGGAGGCGCGCCGGAGGAGTCCTACTCCCACCGGGAGTAGGACTCCCCCTTCCTAGTTGGAATAGGATTGGGGAGGAAAGAGGAAGGGGCGCCGCCCCTCTCCTTGTCCTATTCGGACTAGGGGGGGGGGCGCGGCCTGCCCTGGCCGCCCTTCCTCTTCTCCCTCATGGCCCACTAAGGCCCAATAACCCCGGGAGGTTCGGTAACCCCGGTGTTCGGTAAAATCCGGTTTCACGGAACCATTCGAACTCAAATATAGGCTTCCAATATATCAATCTTTATGTCTCGACCATTTGAGACTCCTCGTCATGTCCGTGATCACATCCGGGACTCGAACTTCTTGGTACATCAAAATACACAAACTCATAATATAACCGCCATGAAACCTTAAGCGTGCGGACCCTACGGTTCGAGAACAATGTAGACATGACCGAGACACCGTCTCGGTCAATAACCAATAGCGGGACCTGGATGCCCATATTGGCTCCTACATATTCTCGAAGATCTTTATCGGTCAGACCGCATAACAACATACGTTGTTCCCTTTGTCATCGGTATGTTACTTGCCCGAGATTCGATTGTCGGTATCCAATACCTAGTTCAATCTCGTTACGGCAAGTCTCTTTACTCGTTCGTAATACATCATCTCACAGCTAACTTATTAGTTGTAATGCTTGCAAGGCTTAAGTGATGTGTATTACCGAGAGGCCAGAGATACCTCTCCGACAATCGAGTGACAAAACCTAATCTCGAAATCGCCAACCCAACATCGCCTTTGGAGACACTGTAGTACTCCTTTATAATCACCCGATTACGTTGTGACGTTTGGTAGTACCAAAGTGTTCCTCCGTAAGCGGAGTTGCATAATCTCATAGTTATAGGAACATGTATAAGTCATGGATAAAAGCGGTAGCAACATACTAAACGATCGTGTGCTAAGCTAATGGAATGGGTCATGTCAATCAGATCATTCAACTAATGATGTGACCTTGCTAATCAAATAACAACTCTTTGTTCATGGTTAGGAAACATAACCATCTTTGATTAACAAGCTAGTCTAGTAGAGGCATACTAGTGACATATTGTTTGTCTATGCATTCACACATGTATCATGTTTCCGGTTAATACAATTCTAGCATGAATGATAAACATTTATCATGAAATAAGGAAATAAATAATAACTTTATTATTGCCTCTAGGGCATATTTCCTTCAGTCTCCCACTTGCACTAGAGTCAATAATCTAGATTACATAGTAATGATTCTAACACCCATGGAGTCTTGGTGTTGATCATGTTTTGCTCGTGGAAGAGGCTTAGTCAACGGGTCTGCTACATTCAGATTCGTATGTATCTTGCAAATCTCTATGTCTCCCATCTGGACTAAATCCCGGATGGAATTGAAGCGTCTCTTGATGTGCTTGGTCCTCTTGTGAAATCTGGATTCCTTTGCTAAGGCAATTGCTCCAGTATTGTCACAGAAGATTTTCATTGGACCCGATGCACTAGGTATGACACCTAGATTGGATATGAACTCCTTCATCCAGACTCCTTCGTTAGCTGCTTCCGAAGCTGCTATGTACTCTGCTTCACATGTAGATCCCGCTACGACGCTTTGTTTAGAACTGTACCAACTGACAGCTCCTCCGTTTAGTGTAAATACGTATCCGGTCTGCGATTTAGAATCGTCCGGATCAGTGTCAAAGCTTGCATCAACGTAACCGTTTACGATGAGCTCTTTGTCACCTCCATATACGAGAAACATATCCTTAGTCCTTTTCGGTATTTGGGATGTTCTTGACCGCTGTCCGATGATCCACTCTGGATTACTTTGGTACCTCCTGCTAAGCTTATAGCAAGGCACACATCAGGTCTGGTACACAGCATTGCATACATGATAGAGCCTATGGCTGAAGCATAGGAACATCTTTCATTTCTCTCTATCTTCTGCAGTGGTCGGGCATTGAGTCTTACTCAACTTCACACCTTGTAACACAGGCAAGAACCCTTTCTTTGCTTGATCCATTTTGAACTTCTTCAAAATTTTGTCAAGGTATGTGCTTTGTGAAAGTCAATTAAGCGTCTTGATCTATCTCTATAGATTTTGATGCCCAATATGTAAGCAGCTTCACCGAGGTCTTTCATTAAAAACTCTTATTCAAGTATCCCTTTATGCTATCCGAAATTCTATATCATTTCCGATCAGTAATATGTCATCTACATATAATATCGAAATTCTCTGAGCTCCCACTCACTTTCTTGTAAATCAGAGCTTCTCCAAAAGTCTCATATGAACCCAAATGCTTTGATCACACTATCAAAGCGTTTATTCCAACTCGAGATGCTTGCACCAGTCCATAAATGGATCGCTGGAGCTTGCATACTTTGTTAGCTCCTTTGGATCGATAAAACCTTCGGTTGCATCATATACAACTCTTCTTCCGTAAATCCATTCAGAATGCAGTCTTTACATCCATTTGCCAAATTTCATAATCATAAAATGCGGCAATTGCTAACATGATTCGGATAGACTTAAGCATCGCTACGGGTGAGAAGGTCTCATCGTAGTCAATCCCTTGAACTTGTCGAAAACCCTTTGCGACAAGTCGAGCTTTGTAGACAGTAACATTACCGTCAGCGTCGGTCTTCTTCTTGAAGATCCACTTGTTTTCTATTGCTTGCCGACCCTCGGGCAAGTCAACCAAAGTCCATACTTTGTTTTCATACATGGATCCCATCTCAGATTTCATGGCCTCAAGCCATTTTGCGGAATCTGGGCTCACCATCGCTTCTTCATAGTTCGTAGGTTCATCATGATCTAGTAGCATGATTTCCAGAACAGGATTACCGTACCACTCTGGTGCGGATCTTACTCTGGTTGATCTACGAGGTTCTGTAGTAACTTGATCTGAAGTTTCATGATCAACATCATCAACTTCCTCACTATTTGGTGTAGATGTCTCAGAAACCGGTTTCTGCGACAAACTACTTTCAAGTAAGGGAGAAGGTACAATTACCTCATCAAGTTCTACTTTCCTCCCACTCACTTCTTTCGAGAGAAACTCCTTCTCTAGAAAGGATCCATTCTTGGCAACAAATGTCTTGCCTTCGGATCTGTGATAGAAGGTGTACCCAACTGTTTCCTTTGGGTATCCTATGAAGACACATTTCTCCGATTTGGGTTCGAGCTTATCAGGTTGAAGCTTTTTCACATAAGCATCGCATCCCCAAACTTTAAGAAAGCGACAACTTTGGTTTCTTGCTAAACCATAGTTCATAAGGTGTCGTCTCACCGGATTTTGACGGTGTTCTATTCAGTGTGAATGCGGCCGTCTCAAGAGCATAACCCCAAAACGATAGCGGTAAATCTGTAAGAGACATCATAGATCGCACCATATCTAGTAAAGTGCGATTACGACGTTCGGACACACCATTACGCTGTGGTGTTCCGGGTGGCGTGAGTTGTGAAACTATTCCGCATTGTTTCAAATATAGACCAAACTCGTAACTCAAATATTCACCTCCACGATCAGATCGTAGAAATTTAATTTTCTTATTACGATGATTTTCAACTTCACTCTGAAATTCTTTGAACTTTTCAAATGTTTCAGACTTATGTTTCATTAAGTAGATATACCCATATCTGCTTAAATCATCTGTGAAGGTGAGAAAATAACGATATCCGCCACGAGCCTCAACATTCATCGGACCACATACATACAGTATGTATGATTTCCAACAAATCTGTTGCTCTCTCCATAGTACCGAGAAGCGGGTTCTAGTCATCTTGCCCATGAGGCACGGTTCATAAGTGCCAAGTGATTCATAATCAAGTGACTCCAAAAGTCCATCAATATGGAGTTTCTTCATGCGCTTTACACCGATATGACCTAAACGGCAGTGCCACAAATAAGTTGCACTATCATTATCAACTCTGCATCTTTTGGCTTCAAGATTATGAATATGTGTATCACTACTATCGAGATCCATCAAAAATAGACCACTCTTCAAGGGTGCATGACCATAAAATATATTACTCATATAAATAGAACAACCATTATTCTCTGATTTAAATGAATAACCGTCTCGCATCAAACAAGATCCAGATATAATGTTCATGCTCAACGCAGGCACAAAATAACAATTATTTAGGTCTAAAACTAATCCCGAAGGTAGATGTAGAGGTAGCGTGTCGACCGCGATCACATCGACTTTGGAACCATTTCCACGCACATCGTCACCTCGTCCTTTGCCGTGTTAAGCAATCCGTAGTCCTGTTTGAGTTGCAAATATTAGCAACAAAACCAGTATCAAATACCCAGTGCTCTGCGAGCTCTAGTAAGGTACACATCAATAACATGTATATCACATATACCTTTGTTCACCTTGCCATCCTTCTTAATCGCCAAATACTTGGGGCAGTTCCGCAAAGTGACCAGTCTCGCTTGCGGTAGAAGCACTCAGTTTCAGGTTTAGGTCCAGACTTGGGTTTCTTCTCTGAGCAGCAACTTGCTTGCTGTTCTTCTTGAAGTTCCTTCTTCTTTCCTTTGCCTTTCTTCTTGAAACTAGTGGTCTTATTGACCATCAACACTTGATGCTCCTTCTTGATTTCTACCTCCGCAGCCTTTAGCATTGCGAAGAGCTCGGTATAGTCTTTACTAACCCTTGCATATTATAGTTCATCACGAAGCCTTTGTAGCTTGGTGGCGGTGATTGAAGAATTCATCAATGACACAATCATCCGGAAGATTAACTCCCGGTTGTGTCAAGTGATTGTAATACCCGGACATTTTGAGTATGTGCTCACCGACGAACTATTCTCCTCCATCTTGCAGCTATAGAACTTATTGGAGACTTCATATCTCTCAATCCGGGCATTACTTTGGAATATTAACTTCAACTCTGGAACATCTCATATGCTCCATGACGTTCAAAACGTCGTTGAAGTCCCGGTTCTAAGCCGTAAAGCATGGCACACTGAACTATAGAGTAGTCATCAGCTTGGCTCGCCAGATGTTCTTAACGTCGTCGGTTGCATCAAGAAGAGGCTGGCACCTAGCGGTGCATCCGGGGCGTAACTCTTACGTGCAGCAATGAGGATAATCCTCGAGATTACGGACCCGATCCGTGTAATTGCTACCATCATCTTTCAACTTTGCTTTCTCAAGGAACGCATTAAAATTCAACGGAACAACAACACGAGCCATCTATCTACAATCAAACATAGATAAGCAAGATACTATCGGTACTAAGTTCATGAAAATTTAAGTTCAATTAATCATATTACTAAAGAACTCCCACTTAGCAGACATCTCTCTAGTCATCTAAGTGATCACGTGATCCAAATCAACTAAACCATAACCGATCATCACGTGAGATGGAGTAGTTTTCAATGGTGAACATCTTATGTTGATCATATCTACTATATGATTCACGCTCGACCTTTCGGTCTCCGTGTTCGAGGCCATATCTCGCATATGTTAGGCTCGTCAAGTATAACTGAGTATTCTGCGTGTGCAAAACTGGCTTGCACCCGTTGTAGATGGACGAGAGCTTATCACACCCGATCATCACGTGGTGTCTCGGCACAACGAACTTTGGCAGCGGTGCATACTCGGGAGAACACTACTTGATAATTTTAGTGAGAGATCATCTTAAAATGCTACCGTCAATCAAAGCAAGATAAGATGCATAAAGGATAAACATCACATGCAATCAATATAAGTGATATGATATGGCCATCATCATCTTGTGCTTGTGATCTCCATCTCCGAAGCACCGTCGTGATCACCATCGTCACCGGGCGCGACACCTTGATGTCCATCGTAGCATCGTTGTCGTCTACGCCACCTATTGCTTCTCGACTATCGCTACCGCTTAGTGATAAAGTAAAGCAATTATAGGGTGTTTGCATTTCATACAATAAGCGACAACCATATGGCTCCAGCCGATTGCCGATAACCGGTTACAAAACATGATCATCTCATACAATAAAATATAGCATCACGTCTTGACCATATCACATCACAACATGCCCTGCAAAAACAAGTTAGGCGTCCTCTACTTTGTTGTTGCAAATTTTACGTGGCTGCTACGGGCTTAAGCAAGAACCAATCTCACCTCGCATCAAAACCACAGCGATACTTCGTCAAATAGACTCCGTTTTAACCTCCTCAAGGACCGGTGTAGCCACACTCGGTTCAACTAAAGTGAGAGAGCAGACACCCGCCAATCACCTTTAAGCAACGAGTGCTCGTGGCGGTGAAACCAGTCTCGCGTAAGCGTCACGCGTAATGTCGATCCGGGCGCTTCATCTCACAATACCGCTGAACCAAAGTATGACATGCTGGTAGGTAGTATGACTTGTATCGCCCACAACTCACTTGTGTTCTACTCGTGCAAAACATCAAACCATAAAAACCTAGGCTCGGATGCCACTGTTGGGAAGCGTAGTAATTTCAAAATTTTCCTACGCACACGCAAGATCATGGTGATGCATAGCAACGAGAGGGAGAGTGTTGTCTACGTACCCTCGTGAGACCAAGCGGAAGCGATCACAGCGTAGAGGAAGTAGTCGACGATCTCCTCGCGATCAACCGATCCTAGCGTCGTTACTCGGCGCCCCGAGTTCTTGGCACACGTACAGCTCGATGGCGCTCCTCGGGCTCCAATCCAAGAGAGCTTCAGAGGGGGAGTCCGTCGGACGACGGCGTGGTGGCGATCTTGATGTTCATCGCACAGGGCTTCGCCTAAGCTTTGCGATGATATGACCGAGGTGGAATATGGTGGAGGGGCACCGACACGGCTAAGGGCGATCCGTAGATCAACTTGTGTGTTCTAGGGTGCCCCTGCCCCGTATATAAAGGAGCAAGGGGATGCGGCCGGCCCTTGAGGAGGGCGCGGAGGAGTCCTACTCCCAGGGAGTAGGACTCCCCCTTCCTAGTTGGAATAGGATTGGGGAGGGAAAGAGGGAAGAGGCGCCGCCTCTCCTTGTCCTATTCGGACTAGGGGGAGGGCGGCCTGCCCCTGGCCGGCCCTTCCTCTTCTCCCTCATGGCCCACTAAGGCCCAATAACCCCGGGAGGGTTCCAGTAACCCCGGTGTTCCAGTAAAATCCGATTTCACCGGAACCATTCCGAACTCAAATATAGGCTTCCAATATATCAATCTTTATGTCTCGACCATTTCGAGACTCCTCGTCATGTCCGTGATCACATCCGGGACTCGAACGTCTTGGTACATCAAAATACACAAACTCATAATATAACCGTCATCGAAACCTTAAGCGTGCGGACCCTACGGTTCGAGAACAATGTAGACAAGACCTAGAACCGTCTCCGGTCAATAACCAATAGCGGGACCTGGATGCCCATATTGGCTCCTACATATTCTACGAAGATCTTTATCGGCAGACCGCATAACAACATCGTTGTTCCTTTGTCATCGGTATGTTACTTGCCCGAGATTCGATCGTCGGTATCAATACCTAGTTCAATCTCGTTACGGCAAGTCTCTTTACTCGTTCTGTAATACATCATCTCACAGCTAACTTATTAGTTGTAATGCTTGCAAGGCTTAAGTGATGTGTATTACGAGAGGGCCAGAGATACCTCTCCGACAATCGGAGTGACAAAACCTAATCTCAAAATCGCCAACCCAACATCGCCTTTGGAGACACTGTAGTACTCCTTTATAATCACCCGATTCGTTGTGACGTTTGGTAGTACCAAAGTGTTCCTCCGTAAGCGGAGTTGCATAATCTCATAGTTATAGGAACATGTATAAGTCAAGGATAAAAGCAGTAGCAACATACTAAGCGATCGTGTGCTAAGCTAATGGAATGGGTCATGTCAATCAGATCATTCAACTAATGATGTGACCTTGTTAATCAAATAACAACTCTTTGTTCATGGTTAGGAAACATAACCATCTTTGATTAACAAGCTAGTCTAGTAGAGGCATACTAGTGACATATTGTTTGTCTATGCATTCACACATGTATCATGTTTCCGGTTAATACAATTCTAGCATGAATGATAAACATTTATCATGAAATAAGGAAATAAATAATAACTTTATTATTGCCTCTAGGGCATATTTCCTTCAGCCAAGTGTTGTTTCTTTGAAGGGCATGAATCTCCTGCTCCATCGCAGCACGCCAATGTGGGATGCCAAGCGCTGCTCGAAAATGTCGTGGTTCAGTCGTAGGGTCAGCCTCAGCATGTGCCACACAGGCCGCAAGCCACGCGACAGTGCCGTCAGTGTGCTTCTTCGGTTGGAAGATGCCACTTCTGCTGCGAGTATGGGGACGCAGGACGACAGGCGGAGGTGGCGCTGGAGCTTCCATACCAGAGGAGCCACTATCCATCAGCGGCGAGGAGGACGCAACAGCGAGCGAGTGAACAGGCGCATCCGGTGGCATGGTCAGGTTCGGCGAAGACAGATCGGGCGTGAACGGCGTCGACGGACCAGGCGACGAAGGCTCGGTGACCTGCGAGGCCTTCGGCTCAGGGGAGAGCACCGTGGGTCCAGCCGGCCCGGCCGACGGCTCCGCAGGTTCGGCCGGCCCAGGAGACAGCGAGGCCGCTGGCCCCGGCGACTCGGGCACCCCGTCGAATCCTCGTGCATGGGGCATGCACGCGTGATCGACGTCGGGGTCAAGCAGGGTAGTGGCAGGGGCAGCCTCGTCGAGCGCCTCATCCGGCGTAGCAGCAACTAGCGCAGTTGTGGCCATATCATCATCCAAAAGCTCAAGTCGAGCGCCTCGTCCAGTCCCTGCACCATGGTTAGACAACAACAGAGGAGAATATGCAACATCCACAAATTGATCAGACAAAACTGGAAAAGAGTGCAACTCGGCGACGGGAGTATCGGTGGGTGATGTGAGCGTGGAAAACGGGAAGACAGTCTCATCGAACACAACATCATGAGAAATGTAAACACGATCTGACGGGATGTGAAGACACTTGTAACCTTTGTGGAGAAGACTGTACCCAAGAAACACACATTGTTTAGATCGATACTCAAGTTTATGCTTATTGTACGGACGAAGATGTGGCCAACACGCACAGCCGAACACTTTGAGGAGGGAGTAATCTGGAGTTTCATTAAGCAACACTTCAAGCGGAGACTTCATGTGAAGGCGTCGTGTGGGAATCCTGTTTATCAAAAAACAGGCAGTAACAAAAGCATCGCTCCAGAACCGAAACGGGATAGAGGCATGTGCAAGAAGTGTCAGGCCAGTTTCAACTATGTGACGGTGTTTGCGCTCAGCTGCACCGTTCTACTGATGTGTATGAGGACAAGACACATGGTGTGAGATGCCAAGCTTCTGAAAGAAGGTGTTAAGGTTACGATACTCACTCCCCCAGTCTGACTGAACATGGATAATTTTGTGCTTAAGCAATCGTTCAACATGTGCTTGAAATTGCATAAAGACATGAAACACATCAGATTTGCGCTTAATAAGATAAATCCAAGTAAAGCGATTGAAAGCATCGATGAAACTGACATAATAGTTGTGACCACTAACAGAAGTTTGGGCATAGCCCCACACGTCTGAACACATAAGTTCAAGAGGAGTCGTGACAACACGACTTGATACAGAAAAAGGCAACTGATGACTCTTGCCTTGTTGACAAGCATCACACACTAGAAACTCCTTATTACTCGACTCAACAGGAAGATGATGGCGATGAAGCACATGGCGCACAATGGGAGTGCGGGGTGGCCAAGGCGAGAGTGCCACTGCGACGACGACACCCGAACACCACTGAAAACTTGAGAGACTCGTGGCACATCAAGTGCGTATAAGCCGGCGCGAGCTCGACCACTAAGAAGAACGTCCCTCGTGTCCCGGTCCTTAACAAAAAAATGGAAAGGGTGAAACTCAACAAACACATTGTTGTCACGAGTTAATTTAGGAACCGAGAGTAAACTACGTGTGACTGAGGGAACACGAAGGACATCAAGCAAACGCAAGGTTTTAGTGGTACGTGGAAGAAGAGATGCCTGACCAACATGTGAGATGGGCATACCTGATCCATTGGCCGTGCGGACCTGATCGTGACCGGTGTAGGGCTGGCGAGTGGCCAACTTGTCAAGTTGACTCGGCAAATGGTCCGTAGCGCCCGTATCCATGTACCAGGTAGGGTCCACCGAGTACGAAGGAGTGAACCCGGGATCCGGTGTAGCGAGAGCAGCTTGCTTCTCATTGCCCTTCCCATTGTTCCCAATGCCAAGAAAATCTCGTTTAAAGCGAAGATGGCAGCGAGACGCCAAGTGCCCCTCGATGTCGCAGAGTTGACACTCAACCCCACCACCACATGCCTCGCAGTGGAGCCGCTTGCGTCCAGTCGTCGGAGGTGGAGCGGGCGGACGGGGCTGGTTGCCTGAGGTCGGCGGCGCCTTCTGCTTGGCACCGCGGGCGCCCCCGCGGAGAGCAGCATTCGCAGAAGGGCCCTCCGTGTAGATGCCAACGAAGCGGCGAGCAGCGAGCCTCTGTTTGGTGTTGAGAAGGCGTGCATAGAGATCGCGAGGCGGCATCGGTGTGTCACGTCCATTAATATTTTCAACGAGAGAATCATAGTGCTCATCAAGCCCATTGAGAATGAACGAAGTAAACTCCTCGTCACGAAGAGGCTTCCCAATAGACGACAGTGTATCAGCCAAACTTTTGACCTTGTTGAAGAATGCCGTGACGGAGAGGTCATTTTTCTTGACCTCACCCAGCTGGTTACGAATGGCAGAAGAACGGGCCAGCGACTGCGAGGAAAAGCTGTAGTCGAGCGTGGCCCATGCATCCCTCGACGTCGCGGCAAAAACCACCATGCCGGCCACGGAGGGTGTGAGCGAGGACTGAATGGCAGCCAGAATAGCTTGATCATCCACCGACGATGAGCAGGGTTGGACACCATGACGGAGCCACCAGCGGCCGAGGGCACCGGAACCATGGCTGGGGGACACGGCAGCGTACCATCGACATACCCCTCAAGGTAGTGACTACACATCAGCGGCAACACCTGAGCACGCCACAGGAGGTAGTTGTCGGCAGAGAGCTCACCGTCACCAGGTGAGCGAAGTGGAAAGGTCCTGGTTCAGCCACCGGTGCGGAGAGCTGCGAGTCGTACGTCGGAGGAGCACTGTACAAAAATCAGCGCATCAGCCGACAGAGACGTACGGTAGTGTTGGTGATGACCATAGGGCGCTGTAGGAGGTACGCCGTAGGGCTGCAGTGACGCGACGTGCGGCACAGAGGCAGCGTAGGGCGCGCCATACGGCGCCTCGTAGGGCACCGCGGAGGACGAAGCATACGGTGCCGGCGCGACATACGGCGACGACGGCGCGATGTACGGCGCTGGATACGGCCCACCATACGGTACCTGGACAGGAGTGCCACGAGGGCCTAAGGCCGGCGGCGCAGCAGAGTTCGCAGCGGCGCGATTCCAATCCTGCATGGGGGCACCGTAGCCAGGGTTCACGGCCGCCAGGGATGGATCGCGTCCAGCCTGCATGTGGGCACCGTACGCTAGCGATGGATCGCTGCGATCATGCATGGGAGCACCGTAGGCCAGCGATGGATTGCTGGATGGCTGCAGCGACGCCAGGGCGGCATCACGGGCGAGCGAAGGCGCGGGCGATCGGGGCGCTGGAGGACGCGACCCCGATGCGGATGGACGGGCCCAGGCGAGCGGGGTAGACGCCATGAACGGCGATTTCGTCGCCAGGGTTGACGGAGGCGGCGCAGCGGCGAAGGCCGACGCGGCGGCGGCAGAGGAAGCGGAAGCACGGCGCGGACCGAACGCGTCGTCTGATACCATGTTAAACAGATTAGGGTTTGGAACAATGCTCGATACCTTTGGTGGGTACGGCTGTCATATATTTATAAGAGGGAACCGTACAAATACCGGTTATATTACAACACGTATATCTAATATATATACTTAGTCTAACAGGGCCTCATCCCCTTGTCGACGGGGTTTGGCGCCGGCACTCGGTGCGCCGTCTTGGCCGTGTTGGGCGGCGAGTCGGCGGCGGGCTTGGATTCGATCTGAAGTTGGCGGCTTCACCACGCTTTCCTCCTCTGCTGGCCGGTCTGCGGGCTTCCTCCGGACGTCCTGCTCGGCTGGTTGGCGGAGCAATGGCGTTGCGAGCTCTGGGTCGGGGGAAACCCTTGACTGGCGGTGCCGGTCACGATGTTGGCGACGCTCGCGGCGCCGTTCTCCCTCTGGTGGGCGACATCGAGACCCTCTCCTCGCCTCCACCCCATGGTCCCGGGCGAAAGCCTAAAATCCGTTGATTGGGCGGCGACGGCGCATCGGCGTCGTTTTCTTCTTGAAGACGCTGCCTTGGGAGTCCAGGATGGTCAGGGGATCGGCGCGGTGGTGGTTTGCCTGTTTCTGTCGTGTCCCTGCTCGGCAATGGCGATGGGCTTCTTGGTCTTGGCCGGTGACGTGCGTGATGTATGGGTTCCCGTGAGAGGTGAGGTGGCTAGGGCTCGTCCTCTCCCCGGCAACATGTTGGCCAGTCCATCCGTGCTCAGGGGTGAGCTGTTCTGCCTCCTGACGGGTCGGCGTCCTTCGATCCAGGACGAGAGGGCAGGGGTGCCCTCTTCGGAGGCAGCGGCGGAAGGTAGGACAACAGGGTTGGCCCTTGGGAGTTGATGGAGTGTGGCCTCCCTCCGGTGGCGAATTGCTCCTTTGTCGCGGTTGCGTCGATGGCATGATCGGAGGCCGTCGCTTGTTGTTCCGTAGTGTTTGTATCCTTGTCGATTTTGTTTTCTCTTCTTTTCCTTCTTTGTTGTGGTGATGGTTGTACTGTGTGGTTGGTGCTTTATATATAAAGCGGGGCGAAAGCCTTTTTCGGTAATGGGACGGATGATGCCACTCATTCTATGAAGAAAGGTCCGCTGTCGTGCTGACATGCATCTACAAGGGGGAAGAAGGGGATATTTCCCGGCAAAAATTCCTAGACGACCTCTCCTACCATTGACCTGTCGAGGTGGTGAGCTCTTTTACTTAACCACTCGTCTATCCGGGTAGTGTATTTATACGTCTGATCAGATGTTTAATATATCCGAGGAGGGTTGGAAACACTGGATGGAAACGGTGAATTGTCCGGCTCCAGAGCCAGAGCCGCATGCTCGGGACAACGACCTGGGATTTCATGAAGATGACAAGCTCCCCCTCATCTCCGAAGATGGCGTTATTTATCAAGAGAGCGTTGATGGCTGTAAAGTCTAGTTGATCTACCCGGGTCCTGCTATCCTCTATAGTAAGTGCTCCTGAAGCTTCTTCTAAAAAAAGATCAGCTGTCCGCATGGCCCCGAGCACTCTGACTTCTCTCCCCAAGGGTCAATGTTCTGAACACCAGAAAACCGATCTGACTCCTTGAGGGAATCAGGCGGTGGGCACCCAAAGTGCTGCTAAGCAACCGGCTGTCGAAGAGGCGGCACACGTCGCACCTACTCTTAACAGGTGGGTCTATCACAATGGCTTCTTTTAAATTGTCGTCGTACTATGTGTTTTTAGCAACCAACTTTTAATGAAATGCAGGCGACCTGCCTGAGCACTTTCACCCAACCACACAGGGAACAGGGATGCCTCTGCTCCAAACACAGACGCCGCGTAGATATCTCCTCGAAGGGCTATTCCCTAAGACCCTCAACTGGTCGATAGAACTACCTTTAGCTCCTCGTTTGGTTCGACACTCTTATTTATCGAGAAAGGCTACAACTGATCCCCTATACTTGTGGGTTATCAAGACCTTTTTATTGCGCCGTTGTCGGGGAGCAATAGCGTGGGGTGAATATTCTTGTGTGTGCTTGTTTGCTTTATCACTAAGTAATTTTTTTATTCAGTGCTCTTGTTTTCTATCTATAGTTATGGGTAGGAAACACAAAATACCCAAAAAAATAGTTGTACCTGCTAACCAATGGTTGAAGAACAACCAAAATCTATCATACTGCTGAAACTTTCTACTTGGATCATCTTCGATCCCTTTGTGCTCGTGCTGAAAACCCAACAAGTTTAGTTGAGGGAAAAACATTAAATGACCATGCATATTGAAAGATCGTGGATGTCGCCGGGGGGGGGGGGTGAATAGGCGCTTTAAAATAATTACGGTTTAGGCTTGAACAAATGCGGAATAAACCTAGCGGTTAATTTGTCAAGCACAAAACCTACAACAACTAGGCTCACCTATGTGCACCAACAACTTATACTAAGCAAGATAAGCAACTAAGTGATAGCAAGATATATGACAAGAAACAATATGGCTATCACAAAGTAAAGTGCATAAGTAAAGGGCTCGGGTAAGAGATAACCGAGACACGCGGAGACGACGATGTATCCCGAAGTTCACACCCTTGCGGGTGCTAATCTCCATTTGGAGCGGTGTGGAGGCACAATGGTCCCCAAGAAGCCACTAGGGCCACCGTAATCTCCTCACGCCCTCGCACAATGCAAGATGCCGTAATTCCACTAAGGGACCCTTGAGGGCGGTCACCGAACCGTACACTTTGGCAACCCTTGGTGGTGGTCACCGAACCCGTACACTTTGGCAACCCTTGGGGGCGGTCACCGATACCCGTCAAAATGCTCGGGGCGATCTCCACAACCTAATTGGAGACCCCGACGCTTGCCCGGAGCTTTACACCACAATGATTGAGCTCCGAATAACACCAACCGTCTAGGGCGCCCAAGCACCCAAGAGGAACAAGCTCAAGGGTATCAAGCACCCAAGAGTAATAAGCTTCTCAACTTGTAACTTCCACGTATCACCATGGAGAACTCAAACCGATGCACCAAATGCAATGGAAAGGGCACACGGAGTGCCCAAGTCCTTCTCTCCCAAATCCCACCAAAGCAACTAATGCTAGGGAGGAAACTAAGAGGAAGAACGAAAGAAGAACACAAAGAACTTCAAGATCTAGATCCAAGGGGTTCCCCTCACTTAGAGGAGAAATTGATTGGTGGGAATGTGGATCTGGATCTCCTCTCTCTTTTCCCCCCAAAACTAGCAAGAATCCATGGAGGGATTGATAGATAGCAAGCTCGAAGAAGGTCAACAATGGGGGAAGAACATGAGCTCAAAAGATAAGGTTGAATGGGGAAGAAGATCCCCTTTTATAGGAGCTCCCGAATCCAACCGTTATGTGCTCAGTCCGCGCACGAGCGGTACTACCGCACTAGGCAGCGGTACTGCCGCTAGGCCCAGCAGTAGTACCGCTGGAGCTTTGCACAAAGGCTGGAAAGAAGGGGCAAGGAGGAAGGCCCCCGAGCGGTACTAGTAGCGGAGGTTGAGCGGTAGTACCGCGCCTACTGCCGCTCCTACTACCGCCCAACCCAACACGAGAGGCGACGCCCTCGAATCGAGTAAACAAGAGTCTTATTTTCAAGTGGCCAAATACACACGAGTCTAAACAAGACATGGGTCTGCTTTCCTCTTAAGCAGAGTAAGTACTCCATTACTCCACTCGTAGATAAACATATCAGCATGATGCAAATTGTTGGAGTAAAAAAGCAAAATGGTACTGCAATTTTAGTACATTTAATTATTTCAATCATCTTCAGTGTACTCCAAGTCAGTGGTACATGATATCTTTGTCAGTACCCAAATGATCATTTAATTATTTGTAGACAATCTGATCTCCAGGAGTATTTGAGAATTAGGCACTATTCTCTTGCAGTACTCTCTTTGTCTGCATATCTTGATCAACTTGAGCATATCAAAAAAATCACTCCTAGTCCTGATGACTACTTTAACATATCTATCGTCAGGAGTAGATCTTCAGTATACTAGGGACTCGAATACTGTCCTCAGTGTGTTTCTGATGACAGTATGTTTGCAGTAATCATGACAGTATGGTTCTGATGACAGCATATCTATGTACTCCTGGAGATGATATCCTCAACAGAGAAATGTGTGCTTGTGTTTGCAGTATGATCATCAAGCTGCTCCAGCGACAGCAGCGGAGCCTAGGGAGAGGAGATGAACCTGGGCCTGGGGTGAGGACAGCATGGGATGAGGAGAGCCTGGGCAGCAGCCGAGCCCAGCTCCAGCTCGCCTCAACCTGGGCGGACTTGGAGAGGAGGAGTCCCTAGAGATGGAGAGGAGTCCCTGGGCGTGGAGAGGAGGAGCGCCTGGCGCATGCGTTGGTCTGGATGGAGGTGGAGCTGTGGCGCCTGGAGCTCTGGAGTGGAGCGCCGGTGAGGGAGCTCCGGACCGCGGCGAGGGACCAAAGAGGGGATCTGGCTCTCGATTGGAGCGGCACAGGCAGCCGACGGGGAAGGACGCCGGAGATGCGGACGACGGAGGAGCCTGGCGAATGGGAGGAGGGACGGAGTCCTCCTCCGCCTGGCGAAGGGGAGGAGCGACGGAGAAAGACGACGACCTGAGCGCGATTTCAAATCGGGGACAATTATTTCGGAACGGAGGGAGTAGATGTTAAGGAAGGAACTGCTGCCTTATGGCTGAATGAAAGTATGCGGCCATATTTCAGAGTCTACATGATGGGAAACAATCATAAATTAAGCATATGACAGTAGAAAAATTAAAGTATGAAACCACTGTGACAACCATAAGAGCTAGATTACGTTGGATGGTCCAATGGTATTTACAGTGAATGGAAATAGTCATAGGAGACAGAAAGCAGAGAGTACCATCGGTTATATTTACAACGCATGGAAAGTACCCTGCCTGTATCCATCTCCGACAAGTATTTCCGGACGAAGGGAGTAGTAGCTTAGTTCGTAACCTAAGTACGATAGTTGTATCAACAGTAGGCCGACAAAGGTCTTTTGTCAAAGCCTCGTCTTATAAACACTGAACATAACACAGCAAGGGCATGCTCAAAAGGGTACGGAGGCAATGAGTTTGATTCCTGACGATCTTCATGCTGCTGTGACGACAGGCATAGACAAAGGAATCTGTCTCGGCAACACAACCACTATGAAGCTCTTCCAGTCTAAGCCACAAGAGGTTGAACTGAAAGAGATAGTGAAATCTGTAAGGTAGTTGCCACATGATACTTATGATTATAGAAGAAAGGATTGAGATAGCTACGGGCATAACGTACGCACACGCCTACCCTTAGGGGTGGATGAAGTACAATGCCTTGCCTTTTTGGTGAGCTCACTTTAGAGACAGTACAGTACAATGCCTTGGGACGCCTTACCCATTTTGCTCAGACAGTACAATGCATTGCCTTTTTGGTGGAGCTAGTGCCCTTTACAAATGTCATGGCACAAGTGATAAGGAATTATTTAGATGCAACTGAGGTTCCTACCTTTTAGACTTGGTTTGGGCAAGATCGGTTAATTACAAGAGCTTGTCCTTTTCCTTTCATTGCAGATATTGGTATATTCATCTGTTTATCATGTACTCCCTCTGCAAAGTTTGATAAGAGACTGAGGGAAATACCGACAGCGCCCAAAATCCTACCCCCTCCGTCCCATAATGTAAGACGTTTTTTGACACTAGTGTAGTGTCAAAACTCAAAAAACGTTCTACATTATGGGACGGAGGGAGTATAATTTATCTATTCTACCCCTTCTTCCTCGCCCAGCAATTTTTGAATTTGAAAATCAGGATCCTCGCCCAGCAATTCGCGCAGCCCGGCTCCTTGCCACCCAGCAGCTGGGCGTGCTAATTCACCCAACCTCTCCAGTGGCACCCAGCGCCTCGCCGCACCCAGCACCTCACCGCCCAGCGCCCAGCCGCCTAGCCAATCGCCTCGATGCTCCTGCTCGCCCAGGGCCTCGCCCAGCACCTTGATGCGCCCGGAGCTGCTGCTCGGGTAGCACCTCGCCTCAGCTGCGCCCGGAGATCCTGCTGCACCGGCAGCTACTCCCAGATCTGGGAGATGGTGCTCCCAGACCTAAAGTGCACTCCTCCTGCAGTAGAAGGAGCACATGATGTGCATATGCTCCAAGAGGAAGCATCAGCTGATGACAATATACCCCAAGAAGCCGCAGCAGCAGGTACTCCTTATACAAATGACAAGAAATTCACAGTTCAATAATTCAAAATTACAGTTCAAAATCACATCTACAGTTCAACAATTCAAAGTACAGTTCATACTCCAAGGAGTAGTTCAAAATTTACATCTACAGTTCATATTGCATCGTGGGAGTGATATTCAAGTGCAGTTCATCTACTCGACACAAAAGTGTATAATTAGAACTGGAGTGTAATTAAACAGGAGTAATTAGAACTCGAGTACTCCACACAACTGGAGTAATTAAACTCAACACACTGTCTTTAGTGTACCCCTGTAATTAAAATTCTGTAATTCAGTGTAACTAACTTATAAAATTCAGTGTACCCCTGAGTAATTCTCATTCTACTCAACTGGAGTATCTGATTCTCATTCTCATTTTAATATTTTGCAAGGAAAGCATCAAGCCTGATTTGATCCTCTAAGTGTCCTCTCACCGTAGTTTATATAAACTGTACTCTAGCGTTAATTTAGTCTAACTTTAGTTTAAGAACTGTAGTTTACTCTAGTTTAAGAACTGTATCTTGAACTGTTGTTTACTCTAAACTTTAATTTTAGAACTGTAGTTTATCTGAACTTCATCCTAAACAAGTACTCCTCTAGTCCAGCAAGTTCAGCAAGTACCCCTTCCTCTGAACTTGGAGTAAGTTCAGGAGTAATTACTCTCGTAGCAGTCATTTGTTCTGAAATTGAGTATAAATTTTGCAGTCATTAGTTTACTCTAATTTCATAATTATAGGTTCAGGATTACTAGAGTGCTAGGCGTGTAACTTTACTGAACTTGGAGTAGGCAGATCAGGTGTAGGCAGGTATAAAAATCAGCATGTATACCAGTTTGCATACTCAAGTCGCAAGGAGTATAAAACATGCTGATTCAGTGTAAATTTATTTAAATTCAGTGTATATCCAGTTTGCATACTCAGTTTGTACTCCTAAAACAAGTGACCTGAAACAGGTTTAAACTTGTTTCTTGCTGAAATTCAGTTTAATTAAACAGGACTGTCACTAACGACCTAGGCCACACAATGTTGCTCCTTCAAGAATACTTAAGTTTAAAAAAGAGATTCATATATAGCACAATGCAAATAAGCATGAGTAATTGTAGAGACGAGTAAGCAAGATCACCAGAATAAGCAAACATGTGTAACACTACAACATGAGTAATTTCAGACAAACATGTGTAACACTACAGCAAGATCACACATGTTCAGACAACAACACGTCTGAACACGACATCTTAGTGGAATCACGACATCTTGCATTGTGCGAGGGCGTGAGGAGATTACGGTGGCCCTAGTGGCTTCTTGGGGAGCATTGTGCCTTCATACCGCTCCAAACAGAGATTAGCATCCGCAAGGGTGTGAACTTCGGGATACATCGTCGTCTCTGCGTGCCTCGGTTATCTCTTACCCGAGCCCTTTACTTATGCACTTTACTTTGTGATAGCCATATTGTTTCTTGTCATATATCTTGCTATCACTTAGTTGTTTATCTTGCTTAGCATAAGTTGTTGGTGCACATAGGTGAGCCTAGTTGTTGTAGGTTTTGTGCTTGACAAATTAACCGCTAGGTTTATTCCGCATTTGTTCAAGCCTAAACCGTAATTATTTTAAAGCGCCTATTCACCCCCGCTCTAGGCGACATCCACGATCTTTCAAAGATGCTCATTGTCCTCTGACAAATTCGACATAGTGTGTAGTCCTTGGCCTAGCCGAGGTCCCGGCCCCAAGCCGGTCCCGAGGTGGCCGAGCAAGGATTTTGTCTTGATGAGGTGGCGAGGTGAAATCCCTGGTCCAACTGTCGTGACGAAGCTGGCTGGTTGGTGATGATGAAGCCCCCCGAGTATGTTGATGAATCGGTGACGAAGCCCATGATTTAGCCAAGGGTGGTGGTGCAGGTCGGTAAGGTGACGTTGGAGCCCCCATGCCAGCCGAGGTGTTGCATTCGTTCATTTTCACTATTTTTCTTTTGCACTATAAATCACAACAGTTCTTTTTCACTATTTTTCTACTATCGCATTGAGCCATTCATTTTCTATTGTTTTAGTTATTTAATAGAAGATAGATAGATAGATAGATAGATATATGCAGATGCTTCATAGTGTTATCCATCCTTGCGTGTCATGACGGATGATAGTAGACTTTGAGAGTGTGTATTTGTTTTTCACCCGAAACTCTCTATCATTTCTTCTCACGATAAATTTTTATAATTTTCTCAAAGAGCAAGGTTATGTAAAAAAAGAAGAAAAGGCAAACTAAAGCAAATTAATTAACAATCTAAGACTGAAAAAAGAGATAACAACAACAGAAAGCCCCCAAAGCAACTAAATCGCTTATCTGAAAGTTTTCGCAAGGGATCCATAGGATTTTCGTTTTGCCCTTTGCACCAGCCATTGCATCTCTTCCTTGAAGCGTCTTCTGCAAGTATAAAGATCGTCTCACTAGTAGAAAAAGGGTCAAATGTGAGACACATTAGTCCCGGTTTGTAACAGAACCGGCACTAATGTGTCCATTAGTGCCGGTTCCAACGGCTAGGCGGGAGGAGCTCTTTAGCACCGGTTCATGGCGAACCTTTAGCACCGGTTCGTGCCACGAACCGGTACTAAAGAAAGTGGTGGCAGGATGTTGTCAGAGTGGGGCTCTTCCAGCACCTTTAGTACCGGTTCGTGGCACGAACCGGTAGTAAAGGTCGTCCTATATAAACCCTTTGTCCACCCGCACTCTGTTCTTCCCCCTTTCCCCTCTCCCTCTCCTCTGTTCTTCCCTTCTTTCTCTCGAGTTCATCACAAAATTTGCCCCAAATTTGTCAAGATTTGCAGGCCCCCATCCACTCAAATGATCACCAAGGTTAGCAACTTTGTCCTTTCATCTCACATTGCTAGATTAGCTCTTGCATTGGTTTATATAGTGATTAATTGTGGGTTTTAGTAATGTGGGAGGAATTATATGTGGTAGTATTTGATTTATATGCAATTTGAGGTCAAAATAACACTTAGTTTGCATATGTAGGTGTGGTTTACTTAGTGCCTTCTAAATCTCCGTCGTAACCACCGTCGATCGCCCGCACCGTCTCGTCGCCGGCACCACCTTGTGGTGAGCCTCTTGTTCATGAATTTTTTTATTAAAAATTGATGTTTGTGTGATTTGGATATATAGTTACTCGTATAATTATCTTACCCGTATGTTGCTTGTTATACATAGTGCCATGGTTTTGATATCCGTCCCCGTTGGCCCTCGTCCTTGTTATGATTCGGATGTGGTATATTCTCTTTTAAAACTATTTGTTGCATTTCGTGTTTATGACAAATTATGCCCATCAAGTTGACATATATATTTTTATCTAGGAGGTATGTGAATCGGAAATTCCAATCGACCCTATTTTCGAGAGGTTAAATTTAGTTGAAAGAGAATACGAGTACTTGAAAGAAAAATTGAAAAGAATTGAGGGGGAGAAGATGGAATTGGAGTTGCATGTTGCCGATGTCGTCGATGATCACAAGATTAAGATGGAGAAAATGCTCTTGAAGATTAGAAAGATTAGAAAATATGCCATCGATAGTGAGGCTTGGTATCATTATGCTGTTGGATCAATTGTTACCTTAGTTGCGATCTTGATCGCATTTGTTGTTGCATTTAAATGCTTTAGCTAGAGAGTTATTTGTTTGTTGCATTTAAGTGTTGTATGAACTTTATGTATGAACTTGTATTAATTTGGTCTATTCGGTGTTGTGTAATGAAGATGAGCCGGCAATGGATGTACGATGACCGATGCTCTCCCAGTTCGTTGAGGCGTGCATACTTTTCTCGCTTATGGCTGAGGCAAACAAGCGGGCGGATGGTTTTATGCCTTGTCCATGTGCTGGCTGTAAGAATGGTCACAATTACTCTCGTCAAGAACCATTCACGTCCACTGTTTGAGTCGGTTTCATGCCCCACTATAATGTTTGGACCAAGCACGGAGAAAGAGGGGTTATGATGGAAGACAATGAAGAAGAAGAGGACGACGACAGCTATCCTGGCCATGGGTTCCCTGAATACGATGATACAACAATGGGGGAAGAAGCTGAGCCGGTAATGCGGGAAGAAGCTGAGCCGGCAATTTGGGAAGAAGCTGAAGAAGAGGCATCAGATGAGCCCGTTGATGATCTAGGTCGGGCCATTGCCGATGCAAAGAGAAACTGTGCAAGTGATTTGGAGAAGAAGAAGTTGCAGCGCATGTTAGAGGATCACAAAAAATTGTTGTACCCGAATTGCGTAGGTGACAAGAAAAAGCTGGGCACCACACTGGAATTGCTGCAATGGAAGGCAGAGAATGGTGTATCTGACAAGGGATTTGGAAAGTTGCTGGTAATGATAAAGGATATGCTTCCAAAGGACAACGAATTGCCCGAGAGTGCGTCTGAAGCAAAGAAGGCTGTCGCCCTCTAGGGTTAGAGGTGCGAAGATGCATGCATGCCCTAATGATTGCATCCTCTACCGCGGTGAGTATGAGGATTTGAGCGCTTGCGGTATGTGGTGCATTGCGCTATAAGATCAGCCGCGATGAGCTCGGTGATGTCGGCGGCGCCCAGAAGAAGATTACTGCCAAGGTGATGTGGTATTCTCCTATAATACCACGGCTGAAACGTTTGTTCCAAAACAAAGAGCATGCCAAGGCGATGCGATGGCACAGAGAAGACCGTAAGAAAGACGGAAATCTGAGAGTACTCGCTGACGGGTCGCAGTGGAGAAAAATCGAAAGAAAGTACGGGAAGGAGTTTGCAGATGACGCAAGGAGCGTATGGTTTGGTCTAAGCACAGATGGCATTAATCCTTTTGGGGAGCAGAGCAGCAACCATAGCACCTGGCCTGTGACTCTATGTTTGTATAACCTTCCTCCTTGGTTGTCCATGAAGCGGAAGTTCATTATGATGCCAGTGCTCATCCAAGGCCCTAAGCAACCCGACAACGACATTGATGTGTACCTAAGGCCATTAGTTGAAGAACTCTTACAACTGTGGAATGGAACATGTGTACGTGCGTGGGATGAGCACATGGGGGAAGAATTTGACCTAAAGGCGTTGCTGTTCGTGACCATCAATGATTGGCCTGCTCTCAGTAACCTTTCAGGATAGACAAACAAGGGATACCGCGGATGCACGCACTGTTTGGATGATACCGACAGTATATATTTGAATAGTTGTAAGAAGAATGTGTACCTAGGACATCGTCAATTTCTTCCGAGCAGGCATCCCGTAAGAAAGAAAGGCAAGCATTTCAAAGGTGAGGCGGATCACCGGACGAAGCCTCGCCACCGTACTGGTGCTGATGTACATGATATGGTCAAGAATTTGAAGGTGATATTTGGAAAGGGTCCTGGCGGACAACCTGTTCCGAAGGACGCTGACGGACGCGCACCCATGTGGAAGAAGAAATCTATATTTTGGGACCTGCCATATTGGAAAGACCTAGAGGTCCGCTCCGCGATCGACGTGATGCACGTGACGAAGAATCTTTGCGTGACCCTGCTTGGCTTCTTGGCCGTGTATGGGAAGACAAAAGATACACCTGAGGCACGAGAGGACCAGCAACGTATGCACGGAGAAGACGGCATACATGAGGGTCATGCAAGCTACGCTCTAACCAAAGAAGAGAAAGAAATCTTCTTTGAATGCCTGCTCAGTATTAAGGTACCGTCTGGCTTCTCGTCGAATATAAAGGGGATAATAAACATGGCAGAGAAAAAGTTCCAGAACCTAAAGTCTCATGACTGCCACGTGATTATGACGCAACTGCTTCCGGTTGCATTGAGGGGGCTTCTACCGGAAAATGTTCGATTAGCCATTGTGAAGCTATGTGCATTTCTCAATGCAATCTCTTAGAAGGTAATCGATCCAGAAATCATACCAAGGTTACAGAATGATTTGGTGCAATGTCTTGTCAGTTTCGAGTTGGTGTTCCCACCATCCTTCTTCAACATCATGACGCACGTCCTAGTTCACCTATGCGAAGAGATTAACGTTTTGGGTCCTGTATTTCTACACAATATGTTCCCCTTTGAGAGGTTCATGGGAGTCTTAAAGAAATATGTTCATATCCTTGCTAGGCCAGAAGGAAGCATCTCCAAGGGCCATCAAAATGAGGAGGTCATTGAGTTTTGTATTGACTTTATTCCTGACCTTTAGCCGATTGGTGTTCCTGAATCGCGGCATAAGGGCAGACTGGATGGAAAAGGCACGCTACGAGGGGAACAAATAATATGTATGGATGGACATTCTCTCACTAAAGCACACTACACAGTTCTACTGAATTCTTCCTTGGTGGCTCCGTATATGGATGAACACAAGAATTTGCTACGCCCAAACACCGGAGCGGTCGATGACTGGATTACACGTGAACAAACCAGGAGTTTCGCCCACTGGTTGCGAACGCACCATGCATGACACCTCTATTGAAGATGACCTGTACTTGCTGTCCTAGTTACCATCTTGAATATAATGACTTTCAAAGGGTGCGAGATAAATGGTAATACATTTTACACGATCACCCAAGATAAGAAGAGCACCAACCAAAACAGTGGTGTCCGCTTTGATGCGAAACCAAGGCGGAAAGGAAACATATTATGGTTATATACAGGACATATGGGAACTTGACTATTGACGTGGTTTAAAGGTCCCTTTGTTTTGGTGCAAATGGGTCAATATGACACGAGGCGGGGTAATGGAAGACCCGCAGTACGAAATGACAATAGTGGATCTCAACAATCTTGCGTATGCAGACGAACCATTCGTCCTAGCCAATGATGTGGCACAGGTTTTCTATGTGATGGACATGTCTACCAAGCCAAGAAAAAGAAAAGATAAGGAAGCGAATGCATCGTACGATGAGCCAAAGCGGCACATAGTTCTTTTTGGGAAGAGAAACATCGTGGGAGTGGATGACAAGACAGACAAGTCAGAAGATTATGAAAAGTTTGATGAAATTGCTCCATTCACAGTGAATATTGACCCGAGCATCCCATTAAATGATGAAGATTTTCCATGGTTACGGCGCAAAGGGACACACGCGAAGAAAAAGTTTCACACCCGAAGATCTGGGATGTGATCGGCTTCACTATCATCACTTTCTTCTGTGTTTCACACCCAGAGGGGAATCTCTGTAATAGTTAGGGTAAATATGTGTTTTGGCATTTGAAACGCGAAGAAATTTTATGTGCAAACAAATTCTTTCATGCCTTTACTGATTTTTAAAGTTAAGTTATTCACAAACTAGTGATTCACACTAATTTCAAATAATTCAAAATTTAAACTATTCAAATTTGAAAATTACGGGCACTAACAGAAAGTTTGTAATTTTTTGTACCTAAAGCAAAAATATTCACAAAGAAACTCTAAATACACAAAAAAAACACAAAAAAAATAAAGCAAAAAAAATAAAAATAAAGCCCGCCTACTAGGCCAGAGCGGCCTGCATACGACTAGAAACCCAACCTGTTGTTGGGCCAGGATGCAGGCCCGCAAAGGCCAAGTGGGCCCACAGGGCAGCAAAGAACACGTCGGCCCAGTAGGCCTGCTTTGGAGAGGAGCTCGAGAGAGCGACCGCACGGGGGTTTATAAACCAGTGCGGTCGCCCCTCGGCTAGCGAGGTGGGACTAAACTTGCCGTGCGCCAGCGCACCCCTTTTAGTACCGGGTCGTGGCACAAACCGGTACTAAAGGGGGGGGGGTCCTTTAGTACCGGTTTGTGCCACCACCCGGTACTAAAGGGGGTCGCTTCCTGCCGCTTGGGCTGGCCAAAACTGGCCTTTAGTACCAGTTGGTGGCACAGACCGGTACTAAAGGCCCCTCCTATATAAACAACACTTACGAAAATTTCAGTTTCTCATCTGGCTTCTTCTCCTCTGCACCGTCGCCCGCCGCCGCCGTATGTCTCCATCCCTCGTCGCCGCCCCCATCGCCACCCCGTCCCCGTCGTCGCCGCCCCGTCGTCCCCGTCCCGCGTCGTCCCCGTCCCCGTCGTCGGCGCTGCCCTGTACGGCCCCGTCGTCATCGCCGCCCCGGCCCGTCCGTCCCCGTCCCCATCGTCGCCGCCCCGTCCCTGTCCCGTCGTCGCCGCGCCCGTCGCCGTCCCCGTCACCGCGCGCCCCCCGTCGCCGCCCCCTGTCGTCCCTCGCCTCGCCGGTGAGCGCGCGCACACACACACACATACATTTTTTGTTTTTTAGTTATACAAATAGTTAGAAACTAGCGGAGTAACCCGCGCATTTGCGCGGCTAGATTTATGTTTGTTGTTAGAACTTTTACATCTTTTTGGCATCCATAATATGGACTTAGGTGTTGAAATAAATATTGTATATTTTAATGCTTATTTAATGGCATTCGGAGGAAATAGGTTGATTCATGGTAACCGTGTGCTAGCATTTAAAATTCATCGTGTGCGAATGCGATTCAAATATAAGTTAAATCATAAATATATACCATTATCTCACAAAGAACTACCATTGATATATACATTAACTCTAATTTGATCTAAGACATAGTTCCTCCATTATTATTATCAATAGTAATAAATTTTTATAATACTTGTCTATTTTTTTATTGGATAGGTTGTGCAAACTCATCCATGCAGAGATGTGTGTTTCTTAATTCTCATATATTTTTACTTGTTTCCACATTCCAACAAAAATACTTACTCAACCCTTTTCTTTATTTTTACGTCGGTCATCAGCCTTCGATTAGCCTATGCCATACGCAGGTGACAGCTCGTCAATAGTCATCAATCTCAACTCTTTTTTATCACTTATAGTTCTCAGTACACGATTCTTCAAACCAATATTCTTTGTCATATTTGGGTTGGATATGCGACCCAGTTGTATCTTGGTTGGCATGCAGTCAGAGACCATATACTTCACAACTTTATAGAACTTGTAAGATCCTAATTAGCTTTGTTCCATTTTCTTTGCATGTCGTCTCTTATTACATATAGTGCACCATGCTTTTTGCACTACCGTATATATGGTGCGTCTCTGCACATATGTATTTTTTTATAGATAATTATATATGGTCAATTGTTTTACAGAGCATGCATCATGAGCTTAGCTTTGACAGACTACTAAAGAAAACATCTCATTGACTTAAATCCTTTTTAATCAATGCATTGAATAATTATTTTGGAAAGGCGCATCTTAGTGACTTAGATTCTTTCAAATTAACGCCCTAATATGCTTCCCCGTGAATAGAATCATCCTAAAATATTCATAAAATACAATCACTTAGCCATCCAATCCAATTTAAGCATCCATTAGGACAGGCTAGTTGGGTGCAACATGAATGAAAATAGACCAATGATTGTAGAGAGAGATGCCTCGCTGATTAGTAGTAGCATTGATCCCGCAATCTTTTAATCTTTTAAATCGGGACATGTGCGTCTCCCTCCTATAAGTATTTGACTGGAAGGCAATCTATATACGTGCCCATGTATGTGTACCGATTTTTTTTCTAAGGTCAAAGTGATCCTTTGGTACGTGTATGTATTTCTTTGAGCTCTCATGCATGTGTGTGTTATGTTTATCATCCTGATGTTCTTCTTTAGGAAAACTATCCTGCTGTTATGCATAAGGCCCACATCCGTGCCATACTATTTTTTTCATGTACGTGCAGCCATGCAAACAGTTTTTTTTTCTTGTACGTAACATGATAATAGAACATAATTATTGCATCCGCAAAAAAAGAATAACATAAATTATTGGCACTTAGAAGCTTACAAATTTTGGGTCGTCACAATTGTTAATTCATGATTTATCCCTTCATGATTTATCCCTTACAGTTAACATTCGATAGTAGATTCCTCAAAAAAAAAACATCCGATTATAGACATACTTCATTATATAAAAAACTGTTTTGCCAATCTCCTTGTCCCCACCATATCTTTGATCTGTATATACGTACATATCTTGGTAGAGCTAAATTTTTTTGGAAACCCGTGTCAAGATTAAACGTGAAGCACCAAGTAGAGTTCAGAGCTTTTTTTTTGTCTTTTTCACATGGGCACCGTATTAGGCTAGGACTCTTATGTTTTGGCCAGCCTCTTCTATATATGTCGGACTCTTTCCTTGGTTGGCTGCCGATCCTTTTTTCTTTTTTGCTACAACAACGTAAGCTATGCATGATTGTCTCGGACTCCTTTTTCAATTAAAAGACTTTTCACCAAAGACATATTATACACGTGACATCTACTATTTTTAAACCCGTGTCAAACTATTTGTACATGACTATATTCTTATGTTACGTTACATCTTTTAAATCTCAGCCCTTAATATTGAAAATTTACGGTCAAGATAATTTAATCTATGTGGATGAACATGATGGCTTGTTTGACTCTTGTTTTAATTATATAATAGATGTTAGAATTGTTAGAAAGTTTTCTGTTTTTAGTTATAGAAATAGTTATAAAAAGTTAGAATTGTTAGAAATTTTTCTGTTTTTAGTTATAGAAATTGTTATAAAAATGTTAGTTATATATATAGAAATGTTATAATTTTTTCTGTTTTTTAATTATAGAAATATTAGAAATGTTATAGAAATGTTAGTTATATATAGCATTGTTAGAGATGTTATAGAAATGTTAGTTATATAGAAATGTTAGAAATTTTAGTTATCAAAATTCAATCATTAAAAAAATGTTACTTTTTGCGGGCATATAGCTAGTATTTGTTCTCGACGATGCCCGACCCGCATCCTCGCCGTCGACACGTCCGCGACGACGTCCGGCTGACCCATGTTCGGGACTAGGCTCCGCCGGGCTGGCACTGGGAGGTGCTGCCTGGAGGGGCGCGCCGCTTGATGAGGAACCCGGCCCCGGGTCCCGTCGTCGACCCTGATCTCGTTTGGTGGCGTTCGCGTGGGCCAGTTTTGGCGCGGAGGGAGCCGGCCCAGCTGGAGGTGGTACGTCGCTGTGTCAGGGAGGAGCACGAGCACGTCCATCGCTACATGGTTGCGTTAGAGGGCGGCAGGTTCTCCAATACCTGGCAGTTTCTTCAGGGATCTCACTTCAGCTATGATCCTGTGAGGGTTCCTTCTCTTTGGGTGTCCACCGCCCGCCCGCAGAACATGAGTGTCCTAGATTCTTCTGTAGTATTCGATCTTTATTAGCTACCTAGCCAGTGATGTATTCGATATTATATCTATCATTCGAGACGATGTATTCGAGATTATATCTATTGTTCGAGACGATGTATTCGAGATTATATCTATTATTCGAGACGATGTTTTCGAGATTATATCTATTATTCGAGACGATGTATTCGAGATCATATCTATTATTTGAGACGATGTAATTTGAATACTAAATTGTTTTATATTTATTTTGGATTAGTTAAATAAAAGCTATGGCGGACAATACCGGCAGAGAGGGAGAACAGGCTATGTTCGATATGATACGCCATCCTCACGGGCCAGATGATGATCAGAATGAAGAAGATTATGACGGCTTCCAATTTTTAAACAACACCGGAGAGGGTGATGATATTCGACCGCGACGACCGAATTGATGAAGTCATGAACTATGATTATTATGATGACGAAGAAAATGTTGATCTTGAAACAACAAAGACCGGCGAGGTATATATATTTATATAAGCAGGCATCTAGTGATCATCACATGTTTTAAATGACTTGAAGATATATTAATGAATCAATGTTTGTTCTTTCAGCAATCCGGATCGAGCAAATCTTCAGGCAAAAGGACGAAACGAGGCCCGAACAAAAAGTTGAAGGAGGGCGTAAAGTACAATATCGAGGCAATCAGACCTAATGGCGAACCATTAGCGCCTAAGAAGATTGTGGACAAGTTCGTTCGTCAGTGCGGAGTTCTTGTGAAGGACCAACTCCCGATCAAACTTCAAGAAATGGAGAGAGCCATCAAAGCCACGTCCAGATGTTACTTTTGTTGACAAAAAACAAAAAGATCTGCTTTGGGATACTCTCATGGAACATTTCACCCTACCAGATCATTTCACAGAAGCATATGTGCAGAAAGTCAAGGACGCTGCTCTTAGGAAGATGGCGGTTGCATTCAAGAACCACAAGAATCGTGAATGGGACAAGTACGTCAAGGGAGGAAGGAAGACCCCAGTATTCGAGGGAACACTAGAGAACCAACGTGCTCATTGGGACGATTTCGTGAAATTCAAGGATTCGGAATTAGCTAAGGAACGGTCGAGAATAAACAAGAAGAATGCCAAAAAAAAGGAGAAGTTCCATAAGCTGGGGCCAGGTGGCTATGCGGTGGCAATGCCTAAGTGGGATAAGTCTGAGAAAGAGATGGAGGATGCAGGTGTCACTCCGGTTACTAAGAGCTGGCCCCCCAGGTGCAGGACTTGGTTCTATGCGCATGGGGGGAGTTGGACCCGAAGACAGGCAATGTTTCAACGAAGGCAAGTCTGAAGGGAGCCGACGATGCGATACTTGTTGCAATAGAAGAGGCACAATCGGGGTGTTCGGTCCAACAGAGAGAACAGCGAGCTTACGCGTGCCTGGGAAATCTGAACACAGGAAGAACACGAGGTAAGGGCGCTATTCCGTGGTATGAGGGGTTTTCAGACTGGAACACCGACTACAGAATCCGTGCGAGAAAGAAGATTGCGGAGGAGAAATAGAGGAAGATGGAGGAGGAGCAGAGGAAGCGGGACTATGAATGCCTTCAAGGCCTAGAAGCAAGTCAAGCGGAATTCGCAGTCAAATTCCAGCGGCAGCAGGAGCAGATCGACTCACTTACCCAGCAAAGGGGGTCTCAGCAGCTGCAGCAGCTAGCGGATGATCCATCATTGGATAGCACCGCCCCATCCATGCCGAGAAGCAGTGTGGGTTCCGCCCCGGACGACGCAATGCTGGGTAGATACCCCATGGATGACATCACGGAGAACACTAACTGTGAGCTACACGTCAAAATGAAGAACATATCCATGAAGGTGGCGGACGCCGTTGCTTTTACAAATCCCCCCGAGGCAACCTTCCATTGCAACCCGATTCCAGCGGGCTATGCTCGTGTCTTGGTTGATGAGGTGGTGGACCCATATTCGGAGCTACAACTTGATATTCCTGGAGGTGACGACGAGCACTTTCTCGGAGAGGCCAAACATCGTATCATCCTATGGAAAAAGGATTGCATCATTTTTCGAAGGCCACCGACACCGCGTCAGCCGACTCCTCGTCGAAGTCCGCCACCGAGTCAGCAGACTCCCGCTCTTGCAAGTCCACCAAGTCCGGCAAAGTGTCAGGCCACTCCTCCTCCAAGTCCGGTAAAGTGTCAGGCCACTCCTCCTCCTCCAAGTCCGCCACAGCGTCAGACGTCCACTCCTCCTCCAAGTCCGGCACAACCTCCGGCCACTCCTCCTCCAAGTCCGGCACAGCTTCAGGCCACTCCTCCTCATCCAACTCAGCCCCGTCAGCCGTCTCCTCCGCCTCAGCAATCGCAGAAGAGACACCCCGCAGCTATGGTGCATAGCGGTACGAGTCGAGGTAGTACAGGAAGTACAGGCGGAGTCAAGCGATATAAATATGGTCCAAGCCTCACGCCTTTTCCGCAGAGGCCTTATGACAAGTCCTAGGAGGAAAACGCAGCCATATCGAAGGCCGAGGTGGAAGCCCATTTTACACCGAAACCACCACCGCCGCCAAGGGAGAAAGTGCCTGAGGAAACGATTGACCACTTCATTGAAGGAAATATGCCCTAGAGGCAATAATAAAGTTATTATTTATTTCCTTATCTCATGATAAATGTTTATCATTCATGCTAGAATTGTATTAACCGGAAACATGATACATGTGTGAATGCATAGACAAACAATGTGTCACTAGTATGCCTCTACTAGACTAGCTTGTTAATCAAAGATGGTTATGTTTCCTAACCATAAACAAAGAAGTTGTTATTTGATTAACAAGGTCACATCATTAGTAGAATGATCTGATTGACATGACCCATTCCATTAGCTTAGCACACGATCGTTTAGTATGTTGCTACTGCTTTTATCCATGACTTATACATGTTCCTGTAACTATGAGATTATGCAACTCCCGTTTACCGGAGGAACACTTTGGGTGCTACCAAACGTCCTGGCGTAATCGGGTGATTATAAAGGAGTACTACAGGTGTCTCCAAAGGTAGATGTTGGGTTGGCGTATTTCGAGATTAGGTTTTGTCACTCCGATTGTCGGAGAGGTATCTCTGGGCCCTCTCGGTAATACACATCACTGAAGCCTTGCAAGCATTACAACTAATGAGTTAGCTGTGAGATGATGTATTACGGAACGATTAAAGAGACTTGCCGGTAACGAGATTGAACTAGGTATTGGATACCGACGATCGAATCTCGGGCAAGTAACATACCGATGACAAAGGGAACAACGTATGTTGTTATGCGGTCTGACCGATAAAGATCTTCATAGAATATGTAGGAGCCAATATGGGCATCCAGGTCCCGCTGTTGGTTATTGACCGGAGACGTGTCTCGGTCATGTCTACATTGTTCTCGAACCGTAGGGTCCGCACGCTTAAGGTTTCGATGACTGTTATATTATGAGTTTATGTATTTTGATGTACCGAAGAAGTTCGGAGTCCCGGATGTGATCACGGACATGACGAGGAGTCTCGAAATGGTCGAGACATAAAGATTGATATATTGGAAGCCTATATTTGGAGTTCGGAATGGTTCCGGGTGAAATCGGGATTTTACCGGAAAACCGGGGGGTTACCGGAACCCTCCCGGAGGCTATTGGGCCTTAGTGGGCCTCGAGGGAGAAGAAGAGGGGCCGGCCAGGGGTGGCCGCGCGCCCCCTCCCCCCTAGTCCTAATAGGACAAGGAGGGGGGCGCCCCTTCCTTCTTCCCCTCCCCAATCCTACTCCAACTAGGAAGGGGGAGTCCTACTCCCGGTGGGAGTAGGACTCCTCGGCGCGCCTCCTCTAGGCCGGCCGCACCTCCCCCTCCCTCCTTTATATACGGGGGCAGGGGGCACCCTAGAACACACAAGTTTGATCTACGGATCGTTCCTTAGCCGTGTGCGGTGCCCCCCTCCACCATATTCCACCTCGGTCATATCATCACGAAGCTTAGGCGAAGCTCTGCACCGGTAGAACATCAAGATCGTCACCACGCCGTCGTCTTGTGGAACTCTCCTCGACACTCGGCTGGATCGGAGTACGAGGGACGTCATCGAGCTGTACGTGTGTCAAGAACTCGGGGCGTCGGATAACGGCGCCGGATTGGTCGGATCGCGAGGAGAACGTACGACTACTTCCTCTACGTTGTGATCGCTTCCGCTTCGGGTCTACGGGGTACGTAGACAACACTCTCCCCTCTCGTTGCTGTGCATCACCATGATCTTGCGTGTGCGTAGGAAATTTTTTGAAATTACTACGTTCCCCAACATTCATTTGTATGGCTCAACCACCAGCTCCCAAGCCTGTTGACACAGACTATGAGCGCCACATCAGGAAGTTAAATCGAGCACGTCTACGTAAGGAGGCGAGCTCGGGATCGAGCAAACAACAAGCAGCTGTCAAAAAATGCGGGAAAACCATTCCCCAGCTGGGAGAACAGGCGGCGCAATCGACCCCGTCGCTTGTTGTGCCAACAACACGTGACAGTATGCGCGCCCAATATTATTGTGGGCAAACAGTTTACGTTCCCGAGGTGGGCAATGTGGTAATAACCAAGGACCATATAATGCAGGCTGAAGTTCTCAACATCACTGTTGGACAACTCCTCGAGATCGAGCCCATGCATGTGCTTACAGAGGATGAAATAAAATGGAAATATGTCCGGGGCCAACCTTTGATCGAGCCAGACAAGGTCAAGAACCTCCCAACGAGAATGTATGAATTGCATCAATGGTACATGAACATTACCAAGATTTCCAATCGAGAGTCCCTCATGGTGAATGTCAAGGAGGAGCATTACTTCCATGAGAAAGCTCTGTCCGTTGAGTATTCTGAACTGTTTCAGTTATACAATCAAGACGCACTCGACAAATCTATCATCAGTTGCTATTGTCTGTAAGTGATTTCTTTTTGTAATTTAAGTCTCAAGCTAGCTGTAGTGATCCTTTTGATCAATCATTACCTGTAATTATCCTCACTATATTCTTTTCTGTGGTATTATGCAGGATGAAGATGTATGAAATGACAAAAGATGGACGCTTTGGCATTGGGTTCATTGACCCAAACACCGTTAATGAATACACATGGCTAATAAATCCACATCATGAAAAGGACGTAGAGGACAACATGCTAGAGTTCTTGAAGCGCCTCAAATACAATGAAGATATACTACTTCCTTACGACTTCCAGTGAGTCACACTGTCTTGTACTACAAATTCTCTGTTTTTGCCTACTAGCTAGCTACATGTTTTTGCTTACATATGCCCGCTTAATTAAGACATGCAAACGTGTGTGCATGCAGATTTCACTGGATCTTGTGTATCATTAAAGTTGACGCCGGAACAGTTGAAATACTGGACTCACTACTCAAAGCAAATACTGACTATAACATCTTGTTTGGGATAGTCAACAGGTAATTTCAATCATTATTAACTATATATCTCACCCTATTTAGTTCGTCATTTCATGATATGAACTATTTAATAACCCCCTTATTCATTTTCTTTGTCGGTGGGTAGGGCTTGGGCAAGGTTCATCAACGTCACAGAAGACGAATGGAAAAAAAAGCTTAAATGGTTTTGACCCAAGGTAAATAATTAAGTAGTACTAGCTAGCTAGCTAGCTGCCATCTCTTTAATTATCATGCTTGATTAATTATTATCTGATCAAATTCCATTCTCGTAATGGCCCTGAAGCAGGCGCAGGGGACTGATCTGTGTGCATTCTGCGTTTGCGAGAACATTCGCATGATGGCGTCCGAAAGGAGCAGATCTCAAAGACAGGAATGGGTACGCGTGTTAGAACACTATTCACAATTTTTACACCATTATCAATATCTAGTCACACAACTAATACACATGCATATTGATCTCCTTCTTAACAGTTCAAAGAGGTGCGGGAGAAGCTCCTAGAAACGGAGCGCGTAGAAGCACTTCAAGAGGAAATAGCGGGATTTTTGCTCGACCAGGTCATAAATCCGAAGGGAGAATACTATTACCCGCTACCATGAACCACTTCTGATTGTCATCGTGCTCCAAAGGCACCAATTAGGCTAATGCCACTGGCTCCGAAGGCAACATGCACATGTAGGAGAAATTGTATATAGCTATACATGTGTGTATGTGTGAATTAATTAATATGGTGGTTTGTGAGACATTGATGATATATATATGCATGATTGGTTCTCTGGAAATTCTATATATATATATATATATATATATATATATATATATATATATATATATAACGTGTACAATGTATAGTATCATACAATACCAGCAAACGAAAAAGAACTAAAATGGAAACACAAAATTAAATGAAAAAGAAATCATAAAACTAAAAAATCCCCAAACCTTATAGTACCGGTTGGTCTTACCAACCGGTACTAAAGGGCTCTAGGCCCCCGGAGCTGGCTCGTGCCACGTGGTTGCCCTTTAGCACCGGTTCATGCTGAACCGGTACTAAAGGGGAGGGGCCTTTAGTGCCCACACTTTAGTGCCGGTTATGGAACCAGCACTAAAGGGCCTTACGAACCGATACTATTGCCCGATTCTGCACTAGTGTCTTGGAGTAATTGATGTAAATATGAAAGCATTCATAGTATTCCAAATGGCCCGGGCAATCAGAATGATGATATCCATTGCAAAAGGAAGTTGAGAGTGTGTATCCTCCAGTTAAGACGGCTTGTAGGTGTTATTTGGTTCCTAGCCACACCAATGCCACATCTCAAGTTAGGCAAGTTTGACAAAGTTTTTTTAGAAGAGGAAGACCCCGGCGACGATGCATGCAGCCACTTTATTAATTATTCACACAAGACATTATAAAGTCATACAACAGCCACTTTATTAATTATTCACACAAGACATTACAAAGTCATACAACAGTAAGACTAAAGCCACCGTCTAGGCAACATCTGTCGCTACTTCTATCCAGTTGATGAAGGGATGTTGATAGTCTGGGCCTAATACCAAACAGACTTCGCAGCCAAACCTAAACATCTAAGACATGAGGTCCCAACCAGGACACCTGCCGGGTATGGGGCACCCACTAGTCCGCCGCACTCCTCAACCAGGACGCCTGCCGGGTATGAGGCCGCCGCAGCCACCTGCCATCAATTCATCTTCAGAGCTATACTGCTGCATCCACCTTGCCCGATCTAGCTGTCATCGACGCCACCACGACGCCAGACAGCGTCACCCTCCTTCGCGAGTCCATCATCGCACATCAGACGCCTAATCTCCAGAGCGCCATGCCATCGAGATCTGTCACCATCAATGTGCATGTGAAGCACCGCTCCACCAAAGGCGGCGTCCGCTGGTCCCTCGAGCCCGCGTACACCTCCAAGAAAGACACCCCCAAGGGGGAAACGACACAAACGAACCGTCGTCTTCTGATCTATCGATCTAGGGTTTCCCCCAGAGGTAGCAGATCATAGTCTAGAACTTCTCAAGGGAACGACACCGTAAAGTGCCGCCACCGCTGACTTTGGCATCTAGCCAAGAGCAGGTTTTCACCCAGATCTGTTCGAAGAACTCCATCCGCTTCTTGTGCACGGACCACCGCCTTCTCTGTCGAAGACTAGACCAAGGGTCCGGCCGTCGCCGTTAGATCCATGTAGCCAGCACCGGGAGATGATGACAGTCTCCTTGTACCGGAGCTAGCACGAACCGCAACAGATCGAGTCGGAGACGATGATGCCCCTGGATCTCCGGCAGACCAACGAGCCGCCGGCCCCACTGCGTCCAGATCGCCGGCCACGCCGGGCCGCCGCCACCCCCCGCGCCGTCCGGGTCAGAAAGGGAGCCGCCGATCGCAAGACAGGCCACCGCCGCTGCACACACCGGAGTGCCGCCGCACCCAGCGCCGCCACCGCCGCCGAGGCATGCCGGCGCGCACCCCACGCCCGCCACCGCTTCGCCGAGTTTCGCCACCTCACGCTCGACCGCAAGCGCCGCAGGACACTGCCGCCTGCCGCCTGCCGCCTAGATCCGCCGCCCACGGAGGAAGGGGAGTCGGGAGAGGAAGTCCCCCCGCCGCCGTCGTCTGCCAAGCGGGTTTCACCCAGCGTCACCCAGCGAGGAGGGGAGGAGGAGAGGGCGGCGGCGGCGCCTAGGGTTGGGTCGCCCCTGAGTCACCTAGGGCGGGGGCGATGCGAGGACGTGTTGGCTGGGCTATTCCCGTGGAGTTTGACAAAGTTAGGTGGGTGTTTGATTCTAGCCACACCCAAGGCAATATTTTTATCTCTAAGAAAATGCTCATCTCATACACACAAAAGGTTAGACAAGTTTAGCAAAAACAGTATGGCTACCTACAACAAAGTTAGTCACCCACCAAACAGGCTCATGCTCGTATGCTATGTCTCTTGGGGAAGATGTTGGTCCTTGGAAGTGGATGATATTCCTGCTGGGGAAAATGTCCACAGATACATGATTTTAATTATTTAATACATGGCACAAATGGACAAATGGAGGATATAAAATCCCTCGTCGCTGAAACAACTAAACTGGAATGATAAATTAAGCAGAGAAAGGCTAAAGAAAGAGTTACAGGGATTTGCAACATGTTGGGTTCCCTGTGCCGGGAGAGGTACATAGTTTGCAGGAAACTAGTACTTACAGTTTGTCAAATGCTCACCTCCAAGAAACATGAGATATAAGAGATCTTAGATGTTTATTATTCCCTGGAACTGATTTTCCAAACAAGGGCATTCTTTGATGTCGCAGTACTTCAGTTGGTCAAGTGACTGCAGGCCATCTACAGAAGCTAGCAGCACACAGTCCACGATGCTCAACTTTTCCAATGCCCTGCAGGAAAGCAGCCTCACCGATGCTAAGGACGAACACTTGGACAGTTCGAGTTCAACAAGGGAAGAGTCATCCAAATCTGTCATGAGACCCTGAGAGGATTGAGTACTTCTGTCTGCAGTTCCAAAATTGACCTCCTTCAGTGAAGACATGCCAACCAAGGATAGCTTCTCCAAAAAAGGCAATTCATCGAAGGGCGGTAGTATCTCCATTCCGGTACAATCCTGAAGATATACACTTTCTAAATTGTTGAGGGAGAAACTCTGACCCAACCAGGATGGAGTGGCACCTATGTAATTTATGACATGAAGATGCTCTAGACGGTCATGTGGTTCAAGACTCTCCAGTACTTCTTTCGAAAACGAAGGATCGGCGCTCGTTATTTCCCATGACAGCCGAAGAGTCCTCAAATGCTTTTTATCTTTAATCCTTGCACGGCAGGCCTCCTCCTTTTCTGTGACCTTTTCAAGATTGAAGATTCTAAGTGATCCTCTGATGTCACTCAGGTTCTCCAGTTGCGAAATCTCAAAGCCACTCTCTGTTTGGACACGGTATTCTTTCAGTTCTTGCAGAAACTTCAGTTCACCAACTCTTGCTATCTTTGAGTGCATGTGCAATGGCACCGACGACTCCGGAACAAGAAGGTATCGCAGATTTACAAGATTACTCATGCGTCGTGGCAAACCATCCAGACCACTCCAATGACTTACGTCGAGTACCTGCAGGTGGTAAAGTCCACACAGAGCCTCAGACAAAGGTTTGGGAGTGTCGCTGGTGAACCACAGCTCTAGATAGCGAAGATGGATGAGCTTTGAAATACTGAGCTGCCAAATGTCAGCACTAGAGAGTGTTGCTGATACCCGAAGCACTCGAACATACTGTAGTTGCCTGAGAATCTGCGTAAAAATTACAGAAACATTCTCATCATATGGACCAACTAGCATTACACTGTCCAAGCTTCTTAAGATATCATATTTCTGAATGGCCGTTAACCTTTTTTCAAAGGTTTCGTTACGTTCTGTTTCACCGTTTTGTTGCGTCTTGTATTCTGATTCGGTCCAGATGCTGACATGACTAGGAGATATAGATGGGGAGACTTCTAGTGGACCTGAGCCGTCCATGGTGAGACATTCATCGAGTAAGACACTCTGTGCTACATGATGAATTAAATCATGCATGAGATAGTATTCATGTGGCTCCTCCAGTTTTTCAAAGAAGCTCCTGTCTACCAACTCGTCAAAATAGTCGCTTCCAGTATCTTCTAGTCTCTTTCTCTCCTCGACAACAAACCCAAGAGCAATCCAAATACATACCAACTGTTCCTTGTGAAACTTGTAGCCCTTCGGAAATACAGCACAGTAAGAGAACAATCTCTGAAGGTGGTAGGGAAGGTGATTGTAACTTAACATGAGTGCTGGCAAGATGCCACCATTGCCTCCTTGTAGTTTCCATTCATCACCATCTGAAATTCTCTGCCAGTAGTTCTCTTCAAGCCTTCTTTTCAACAGTGTGCCAACACTTTTTGCTGCCAACGGGTTTCCGCTTAACCTAGTGACTATCTCCTTTCCAATATTCTGGAGCTTTTTTCGGCCTTGATAGTTTTCATCACCAAATATACATCTTTTGAAGAAAAGCCAAAACACATCTTCTTTTAAACCACCCAACTTAATGTACTGCTCCAATGTGCTCGTCGTTTTGGCAACTGATAGTTCTCGAGTAGTCACCAAAACCACATTTCCTGTGATTTCGGTACATCTTAGTGGAGCCAATAGCTTGTTCCAGCGTCTCTCGTCATCTTCCCACATATCATCCAGAACAAGTAGGAATCTTTTTGTCAAGAATTTCTTGATACCATCTTGGAGTGTACTGAAATTCTTAGCTGAATTTTTATGCCTCCCATCTGAAATGCAGTCCAGAATCTGTTCTGTGAGCTTGACTTCATCGAAGTTAACAGATACATAAATCCACATCCTGATAGCAAAGCTAGCTTCAACATCTGGGTCATTATACACTGTTCGAGCAAGTGTCGTCTTTCCAACACCTCCAGTGCCAATGATAGGAAGAACCAAAAGCTTCTCTTTACTTCCTGCGCTATCAGTGATACATTTTTCGATCTGGTTCTTCTCGTGTTCCCTTGCAAAGACTTTAGTTTCAACAAAGCAGGCCCCTTCTTCACGCGGGTCTGAACTTTTGTTTTGAGACACTCGGGAAATTTCGTCAAGTTTCTCTTGCTTGAGAGCCTTGCGAACATCCTCACAGATGTCATGTAGCTGGACCACAATATTTGCTATTCGCTGTGATATGTCATCTTTACTGAGTTTCCTCTCTGGTATTTCTTCTGGAATTGTGTCCCCTTGAATCTTCTTCTCTGGAGTCATTTGGTTATCTGGATCAACAAGCTTCATTCTTTTCATTCCAGTCATGATATCATGACGATCAACTTTTCTTTTGTTTGTCGAAGGACCATCCTCTTTATGCATGCCAGGAACTTTTGTATTGAGTTTCACCGTGGACGATATGCATCTACTCGCCTGATTAGCAAAACCATATGCAAATCGAATAAAAGATTGCGTCTTCGATGAACATGCGGTGTGGTCCTTATCTTTGATCTGTTAGATATAGACTGAAACCATTAGTGTACAGCTGCATATCCTCTCCTACAATTTTGCAGCAGCATAAGCGAATTAACAGCATATTATGAAATAAAAAATAACTGAAACTAGGATGTAGGGTACAACCAAATTATTTGTATTTATTCGCATCAGCATCAGGTACACGACTTGTACCGTGCTTGCAAAGTGGTATATGAGGAAAAAAGATCCAAGGTAAGCAGATGTCATCCTTAGTACTATTGGCTACAAATAATATGAATGTAGGACCTTCTCTCATGTCTCTGCAAGTTTTTTTTCTTCATATCTCTGCAAGTTAATCTAAACGCATAACAGCTCCATATGTGCATTCAGCAATTTAGTGAGCCTCTTTTAAATTTGATATGGAGACACAAATCCATCATCATCATCAACTTGGAAGATCCCTAATGATTTACGTCAATTAGAGGGATAGATATAGTTCTAACATTGCTACTTTCACAGTTGAACTGTTGAACTGCTGTGGTAAACAAACTGTCAGAGGCGGAGACCGAGGACTCCCAAAAATCCAACAACAAAGGGCAAAAATTCAGGCCCGCCACCGCTAGATCCAAAGAAATCCGTTCGCCGGACCCTCCCATCCCGAGTCCCAATGGCGTTCTAATAACTGATTAACGAAGGAGAATCAAGACAAGATGTCGAGTGCCGCAGAAGCACATCGGCCGGCGTACCTTGTCGTGTATCTCCAGGTAGTCGAGCTCGTCGAGGAGGTTGCGCGCGTCCGCGGCCAGGCGCCGCACGGCCGCAATCGGCTCCGCCAGCTGCTCGTTCCCGATCTTCTTGCCGGCCGCCCCCGCCCGCGCCGCGCCGAGGACGAGGTTGGCGCGCCGCAGCTCGGCCCTGAGGCGCGAGGCCTCCTCTTCAAGGCCGTAGCGGGCGGCCCACGCACCGACGCCGTCGCCGATGAGCCTCTCGGCCACGACGCCGACCAGCCATGTCGCCGCGCCGACGGCCTGAGCAACGGGATCAAACGGGAGCGACATTGAGGCCGCTCTCACCTAGCTTCTACCTCTCCCTCTCCGCCGGAGGGGTCTTACAAAGCTTGTTTCTTTGTTTCCTCCGTCCGAGGAGAAAGGAGCGAATTCGCCGGCCGGCGCTTTACAAAGCTGGTTTCTTGGTTTCCTCCGTCACGATGGACTACACACTTACGGACTGAAATGAGTTAGGAATAAATAAATTAAAGCGTGTCTATATACATTTGATTCACACAAAAGTTGAAACATTGAAAAAAGAAAATGCGAACCAACCTGTGATTGGATGGTTAGAGGGACAGTGGTATCCCAGTCAACCAGGGTTCAAATCTTGGTAATTTATTTCAGGATTTCCGGCGATGCGCTTTCAGTGGGTGGAGACCTCGGTTGATGTCGGCGACGCATGGTGGCGTGTTGCTGAGGAGTCTAGTTCACCCAAATCACTCGAGTCTGGGGGCTTCAGACGAAAGTCCATGATCTGGTTTTGCTGGATTGGGTGATGAAGGCATCGTGTATGTCGCTACCTCCATGGAGGCGTCGTCTTGGAGACCTTGACTGTGGGTGGTAACCGACGGCTCATGTGGTTCATGCGGTGGTGTGTGGCTTATGGTGGTGGTGGTGCAGCCGTCTTGGGGTCGGCGGTAGTTTTGTGCTCTTCTTTGGCGGTGTTTGTGCTCGAGTGCTCCTTGATGTGTCTCTGCTAGACGATGTCGTGCGTCTACACCGATGGCACAGAGGTGTCATGGCATCGTCTCGATCTCGCGTGACCTTTCGAATGTACCCCCAACACAGGTGGTGTCGTGGCGTCGTCTCGGTCTCGCGTGACCTTTTGAATGTACCCCCAATACAGGTGAATTCGTGGCATTGTGCAGTCTTGGTTGGGTGGTGCCTTTTGATTGCGTCGACGGTGTTGTGCCATGGTTTGGTCCGATAGGCGATGCTCTTTGACTATGGCGATCGCACACAGGTGGTTTTTCGGTGTTGTGTAGTCTCGGGTGCACAAAGCCTTTATGTCAACAATCTTCAAAACAAAAGGGGGCAAATCATTGCACCAACAATACTTATCACTCAAACGGATGTATCTACCAATTAACCCTTAGAAACATCGGCTATAGTCCTTATTCTTGGAAACTCCAGCTAAACTTCTTCCTCGTGAACTATAAACCCTTCGAAACTCCGACTAAACTCAAGACACAACGGCAAGAACAGACCATGCATCACTACGGGAAACAGGAGATTTGCCGTCAGTAATTTCTTTGCCGTCAGCATTTCGTCGGGGCAGACGGCAAAGAAAGGGTTTGCCGTCATCAACAGACGGCAAAGAAAAAGTAACGGCGAAATAGACTTTGCCGTCTGCCTTTTATATTACAGACGGCAAAGAGTAAACTTTGCCGTCTCTAACAATAAATACAGACGGCAAAGAGCTTTGCCGTCTGCCTTTTTTATTATATATGGCAAACAGCTCATTTTGCCGTCTTTAATATAAAATGCATACGGCTAAGAACTTTGCCGTCTGCGAATTTATTAACATACGGCAAAGTGCTTACTTTGCCGTCTGTAATTAGAACCACAGACGGCAAAGAGAAAACACAAGTCCACGGATCGATCACGCGGATCGCTGACATGGCTAAATCTCGTCCGCACATCCCCACCATGCAAAACCCACCAGCCCCACGTCCCACGCCCTCTCTCCACCTTATCCATCCGACACCCCACGCCCCACCACTATTCCCACGTCTCTCTCCCCCACGCCCCAACACCTCTGCCTCACGACCCGTGGCCATCTCTCCTCCCGGCCTCTGCCTCGCCGTCCCCAACCCCATTGCCCCTCCGGCCCCGGCGCGAGTCCCCCGTTGCCCCCACCGCCCCCCGACGCGAGTCCCCCGTCGCCCCCACCGGCCCCCGGCGCGAGTCCCCCGTCGCCCCTGCCTACCTTCGGCCCCAGCCCGTCGTTCTGCCTGCCTCACCAGCTGGGCAGCGAAAGCATGGCGGACCCGTGGGTGGTGACAGCAGTGTGGGCGGCCTCGTCCCCTGGCTGGGCGGCCTCCTCCTCCCGTGGGTTTCGTCTTTCGGCTGCTGGGCGGCCTCCTCCTCGGCGGCTGGCCTCCCTCCCTCGGGCGGCCTCCTCCCTCGGGCGCGCGGCGGCCTCCTCCCTCCGGCATCGGCCGCCCGACGCTGCACTAGCGCACGACGGTGCCCCCCCTCTCTCTCCAGGATCCAGCGAGCACGGCCGGGCGGCGGTGCAGATACTAGGGTCGGGCAATCGGCGCGGGCGAGCATGGCTGTCCGGTGGCACGGCGAGAAGAAGGAAGGCCGGCGGTGAAGTACATGTTGTTGCGATGGAGGACATGGAGGACCTGATTGATTTTCATTTTTAGTTTCTAGGGGTCCTTGGGTAAATTTTAGGACAACTCTTGTAACTTCTCTGTAACCACCGACGATGATTGCAAGACAGCAAGACCGTGCTGAATCCATTGTAACTTCTCTGTAAATTTTAGGACAGCTCTTGTAACTTCTCTGTAACCTGTTTTGGTTTTTTGTTCCTGGTTCCGGTGAGATGCTCTGCTAGGATGTCATTTAAAAAAAAATGAAAAACAATCTTTGCCGTCTGTACTTTATTTGGATGACGGCAAAGCACATGTTTTGACTGACGGCAAAGAACACGTTTTTTGCCGTTTGTTATTTTTGCGCCAGACGGCAAAACCGAATTGGCTGACGGCAAAACCTTTGCCGTCATCTTGATAAAAGGCAGACGGCAAAGTATTCTTTGCCGGCTAATCTTTGCCGTCTGAGTTTGCCGTCTGCTTCCTGACGGCAAAATCTTTGCCGTCTGGATTTGGGTCTTTGCCGTCTGTGATCCACAGACGGCAAATTACCTGTTTCCTGTAGTGCATGTTAGTTTGTGCGCCAACATTAAGGTTCTACATCAGAAATATACGAAACTAAAATAAAGCTCCCTTTGTTCACATCTCAGGAGCAGATGAAATAATGCCCCCCGCAAAAAAAAGATGAGATAATACAGACTTACAATGAACAATGCAGAAGGCTTAATTTCGAACAATTATCGAGTCAAAACAATTACGTGACCAGACACAATGCCGCGTTAAGATATTTTGTCTTCAAAAAGGAAGATAATCACGGGCCTTCTTGTGACATCCGGGCTTAATAGGAATGATTTAGTCATATCAAAATATGCACCTTTTCTTGGGAAGCTCATCTAAGATGATCCAGTCTAGATCTCAGGTGGTAACTAGACGTTACAGCCGGAAACCGGTGGTTGTGGCTGGGGCATTACACTTGCACACAACAAACTATATGTGAATATCTACATGGAAAGCAACGGAGAGCTTACTCCATCTTACACATGTTTTCAAGTGAAACCATCTAGCCTACAACTTAGGGCCCATAAAGCAATGGTGTGGCCAAAGAGATCAATCAACTGCCGTATGCCTCCTGTTAGTGAGTTGTAAAAATAGCAAGGCATGACATACCACCACCATCATCACCAACGGAAATCCTCCTGTTAAGAAGAGGCACTCAGTTATTCAGAAGATTCTACAATATCTTACATATCATTGCAGTAAACTGCCGTACAGGTAACTAGAATGAAAAACATGGTTTTAGCTGGAGAGAACTGCATAGTCACGTGTACGTAATATAAAGATTTAAATAAGAAAAAATATTGCATACCTCAAGATAAACAAGCTAGCACTTTTCGTGTTCGCGACCATGGATGCACAACCATTTGAGTCCCCTTACTTGCTTGCATTGTTCATACAGTTCATAGCTACACTTATCGGCATCGAGAAGCTTGAGCGAAGCTGGAAGACCTTTTTCCGGTAGCGACATGAGGCTCTCACATTTGTTTATGATCAAATACTGTAACGACGGAAGCAGATGCAACTCTGAGGGCAGCATCTGAAGATTCATCAAGGACGACAACTCAAGACGATGGAGTGAGTGCAGAAGTTGTAGCGCTTCCTGCTGCCCATCAGTGAATATCGTAATCTTGGAGCCCACATCATGAGAATCCCGAGGAAGGCCAATGCGGAGCTCCTTAAGAGAGGCCAGGAGCCTACACACGGCTACTGCGAGAAAACTTGGTTCATCGATATGAAGTGTGTCAAGTGGTAAGCACACCTGTTGGTCGGCAATTTCAGCCTCTTGAGCCATACAGTTCCATGCTGACACGAAGTTAGGAGCATCTCGGATTTCCAGACGTTTAAGGTTTCGAAGGGAGTTCAACTGTTCCCATGAAGACAATATAGAGCATTCTCTGATGTTCAAGTTCTCCAGTGCAGCATGAGGATGCAACTTGAGAGAAACCAATTTTTGATTCTTGATCAGATGCAATTCAATGAGTAGTGGAAGGCACACTAAGCTATCAAGTGTCGATAACGCGTCGCAACCTTCCACATGCAGGTGTCGCAGTGCCACGCAAGACTGCAGTCCCAAAGACTTCATGCTTGGGCAATACTTTAAAGTCAATGTGATGAGTCGAATCAGGGCCTGAAAACCTTCACATAAAGATAGCAAATGGCATTCTTTGATTACCAATGTGTGTAATGCTGTACATGAAAGCAGGTAAACCGATGTTAAACTAGGACTCTGCTCCAAGTCTAGCTGAACAAGGGAGGTGAGGCTTGAGTGCTTCAATAGCATGTTGGGCAAATTATCGATCATTAAATTTACCAATGAAGAGGGAAGAATTATATAGTTGTCTGACTCTAATCCTGCTTTGAAAACCATGGATGTAAGAAGCTCAGCACAACCTTTTATAACCAGTTTTTCAAGGGAACTGAATTCTACTAGGCCCTTCCTGCTCAAAAAAGCCATGTCAGAAGAGATGTGCAACTGTCGTATGCTCGTCAAACAGTGGACTGGGATGCAACATATTCCTTCTAGCATTGAATCTATGTCATTCGATGATAAGCCTACAGCCAGCGATGTTATCTTATGACAGTATGCTATCTTCAAGGATGACAGATTGGGAAGATTAGCCAGCACCCTGGATAGTTGATTCCCGGTAATGTCGCACCTTGACAAGTTGAGATCTTCAAGTGAAGGTGGGAGCATGTATCCGGTTTTCAATGAAGAGAATACCTTGGGGCAAGAAGACAATGTGAACCTTCTTAGGGATATCAGCTGTTGTAAGCTATTCCATGCAAGATAAGATAGATCAGGAGAGCTTGTAATCTCTATTTCCACTAAAGCAGTAAGATTATTGAATGCTAACACTTTCTCATCCAAACTTCTTAGGTTGGTATGGCCACTAATTGTTAGGGTGAGCCCATCTGATCCAACTGCGGGCTTGAGACGGAACGCCATGGGTCGAACTGAGCCAGGATTTGAAATGTCCAAATCAGTTAATATTCTGCTGACAGGGAGTGCTGGTAAGTCTCCAGATCCTAGCCAATCATGTATATGAACTCGGTGGAGTTTTGATAGTCGTTGCTCATTCTCCAGGCCACCGGAGTTCTGCAAAAATGGTAGTTTCTTCAAGTGAAAACATGAAATAATTTCAAGAACTCGTATACTTTTGGATGAGTACTCTTCATCTAAGATAGTGCAATCTGTCAGTCGAGGCAGCTCACGTAGCTCCAACACCTCCAGGGTACCAATCACCAATTTTTTGATTTTAAACATGCAAACCAAGTGCAACTCTTTAAGGAATGGCATCTTTGCAATAGGTGGAAGGTCTCCCCATTCCAGGCAATGCTCGAAATGAAGAGATTGCAACGATGTAAGTGTAAAATCTGTGGTTAACCATTTGGGAGTAGCACCTCTACGTCCGTCAATTCTGAGACATCTGAGGCTTGTGGGTGGTTGAAATCCTTCAAGTACTACTGTGTGAGAAACAGCATTGCCTTGCATTTTATCCCATGACAAATGTAAGCCGGTCAAGTATACCTTGTCCTCAAGTCTAGCCATCATAGCCTCCGTTTTGCTCTCAACATTTCCAAGGTCATATATTTTCAGTGATCCTCTGAGCTCTGATAGAGTGCTTAATTGATCAATACTAAATTCTTTGTTCTTACTTACTTTGAAAGCCTTGAGCTCCTGAAGAAATTTCAGTTTCCCAACACCAGCAATTTTCTCATGTAAATTCTCAAAGGCAAGAAAGTGGCGCAGGTTTACAAGATCGCTGAACCCTCTTGGTAACTCCATATGAGATCCAAAATTATGTATTATATTAATCTCAAGGACCTCTAGATGGTACAGTCTACATATGGACTTTGGCAACTGCAAATTTGAAGTTGCATAAGCAGCACGCAGCTCCAGATAACGAAGATGAATAAATGCTGCAGGGTTGCATATCAAAGAACTCAAATCATCAAACATCATTTCCAGTTTTAATACACGAATGGCTCTGAACTCATCGAATTTGTCTCGAAATGCTTCAGAAAAGTTTAAGTCATATCTACCAATCAACATAATTGTGCTCACGTTCTTAGGTTGGAATGCACCAATTGCTTCCACAAATTCCTGTCTGAAAGATTCATTAGGTGCCATACTGCCATCTCCTTTTGGACGATACGCTGATTCTGTAACAACACTGACATGGCGAATAAACTTTGGTGCTTCTCTAGATCCTAGAGCATCTATAGTAAAACATTCATCAGAAGAAACCATCTGTGCTAGATCGTGAATCAGATCATGCATGATGTAAGAAAGCCCTGTTGGTTCGTACTGAATAAACCCACAGTCCACGAGCTCATTGAAGTAATCACGTCCTACATCTTCTATTCTTTTGCTTTCTTTGGGACGCACGAGGCCGTGTGCAATCCATATGTTCACGAGTTGTTCAGCGTTGAAATGGTAATTCTTAGGGAACAGTGAACAATATGAGAAGCACGGTTGAAGAACGTAAGGCAGATGGTTGTAGCTAATCCTCAATGCCGGTATGATGTCTTCGTTGCTTTCTTGAAATTTCCATTCAGTGCTGTCTAGAATTTTCCTCCAATTCTCAACATCAACCTTTTTTCTTAATAGTGTTCCAACAGTTTTAGCAGCCAAAGGATATCCCTTCAATTTCTCTGCTATCTGACGCCCAATATACACTAGCTTCAGTTGCTCTTTCCTGTTCCCAAATGCACATTCCTTGAATAAAGCCCAAAAATTCTCTCCCCTTAGACCGTCCAGCTTAATTTCATCCTTTGCGCCCGTCATTTTTGCAACAGAAAATTTCCTTGTGGTTACCAAAACCTTATTTCCCTTGACTTCAGCGCTACGAAGTGGAGCTAGGAATGTGTCCCATCGAGTCTGGTCATGGTCTTCCCATATGTCATCCATAACAAGTAGTAACCTCTTGGACTTTACGCCATCCTCGACAAACTTTTGGAGCTTGCTCAGCTCCTTAATCCCCTCAAATCTATCACCATACAGGCATTCTAGCAAGTCATGTGTAAGCTTAACCTCATCAAAAATAACAGACACATAGATCCACAGCCGTAGTACAAAATGTTGTGCAATGATAGCATCATTATAAACCAAACGGGCTAAGGTGGTCTTGCCAACACCACCGTTTCCGACAATGGCGAAAACCGATATACCTTCATCCTTTGTTTCACTACACACAAGTGTGTTGATTATATGACTCTGCTCCTTGTCCCTCCCATAAATTCTGGGTTCAATAACAGCAGGAGTTGTCTCCCTGAAGTCCGTGTCCGGAGAGGCCATTCCGAGAGCAAGGGAGTCAAGTTCCTCGAGTTTGAGCGCCTTGCGTGCGTCACGTTGCATCTCACTGAGCTGATTGACACTGTCTGATATCCTATATAAGATCTCATTCTTATCAAGCTTCATCCATGGCGGAACAGAATGTGTGTCGTCGGGGCTGTACACAACAAGCTGAAGTTTAGATGGATCCAGGGCTGATGATTGATCAATAATACTAGTGTGGTTCTTCTGAAGTGAATTATCAGAATTGCTGTCATGAGATTCTCCATGTTCCATTTGGTCCATAAGACTGTTCACAGTCTATCAGGTTGAGGAGAAATAAAAATATCAGAAACAAATCAAGGCTAAATGAATGAATGAATAAATAGAAATGGGAATTGGAAGCGTGGACAACCTTGTCGACAAGCTGAAGTTTAGATGGATCCAAGGACAATGATGGATCGACAATACTAGTGTGGTTCAATAGGTCCATAAGGTTGTACTAACAGATGAAACAAAAATGTCAGAAATATATCAACTGAAGAAGGCTAAATGAATGAGTGAGAAAAAACGGGAATCATAAGCGTGGACAACCTCGTCGACGGCGCCGGCAGCCTCCGGCCATCCCTCTTCCCGGATGCGGTGGTAGTCCAGTTCGTCCAGCAGCGTGTCGGCCCGGAACACCTCCCGGCGGAAATCTTTGAGGAGGAACCCATGGAGAGGCCTATTCTGCAGCTCGCCGCCCGACGCGGCGTTGTTAAGCGTCCGCCTGGCGCCGTCGAGGGCCGCCATGAGCCCCTCCACCTCGCGGGCGATGCCGGCGCGGGCCGACCAAGCCTGCAGCGCGCAGGCGGCCGGGACGATGGCCTGCGCCGCCGTATCCATGTCCGCCACAGTGGGCTCGTGCGGTTCTTGAACAAGGAGAGGAGACAAAGAACAAACCGAAAATTAGTCCGCGATACCTCCGCCGTTTTGGCTGGATTGCTTTCGACGGATGCTCTTGTCGGTCTCTCTCTTCATTGATTTGTTAACAAATCCCACCGCGGCAAAACCAAGTGCTGCCACGTATGTACTCACCGAATCATGTATCAAGGAGGGGATCTACTTGTGTCATGGACTTTGAGGATAGATTCAACCGTAAATTGTACTCTTACTAGTACATATGCCCATGCGTTGTAACGGAATGATATTTTTTATGAGAAGCATCGGGAAAGATAATTGATGTGTACATCAAAACGGTCTCAGTAGCGGTGGGGCGACAGAGCGAGGAGCTGCGGTGTTCTTGCGGGTCATGTTTCGCCCGCGAGATCTGGATAGTGGTGGGATTGCTTGGACTGGCGGCCACCACCCAACTCATGCCTTTTTTTTCTCCAGGTCCGCCTCCGTGTCGAGGTTGTGGTTGCTTCCTCACTTTGTGGTTGCACGGCGACCTTCGGGGCATAGCTGCTTTGACAACTCTCTCCTACGATGTAACCGAATGAATTACTAATTGCAGCGAATCCTGTTTTGTTGGCATAATCATCGCATAACCGGGTAGTCCTTGCTTTACCATGGTGTATTCTTTTAATGATTTTAGTGCTCATCTACCCACATTCTTTTAGTCAGAGCCAAACCGGCATATTCTCTTGTATTGGCGTGTGTTCATAATTATTTTTAATTATAACCAACCAACATATTCTCTTTTATCATCAAATAGCACGTGAAACGCACATCAGTTCACGTCTGGGCTAGGCCACTGGCAGGCACCAAGACGACCTATGTTTGTAAGGCACGAAGAATGAGTTGAATGATCAAACCCATTCCTCAAAAACTCGACCACATGTTGCTAGCCACTCGAACAAACAACTCCGGCTAACCAATGGCCAGCGTGAATGTTTAAGAACATACTACAACATCACATTCGAAACATTTTTTGATTTTTCTGACCTTTTTGAAATTTCCAAAATAAAGTAGTAATTATGAATTGTTGAATATTCTTTGAAAGATGAGCAATTTTTGAAATCTCTTTTCTTTTCAAAAAATGCGAGCAATTTTTGATATTTTCATTAATTTTTGGAAAAAGATGAAAAAAACCTAAAACGGGAAGATTTTTTTAAATTCAGGATTCTTTCTCGAAAACCCGAACCTTTTATAAAAGGGCCATTTGCATTTCTATCCCTAACTCAAACCACCTAATCATATATACCCCTAATTCGAAAGCCTGCTCAAATTTGCCCCTCCGCCGTTAGGTGCCCTTACAGAAATGCCCTTCTGCATCGTTACCGTCCGGTCAAACAACTTTGACCGTCCTGAAAAAAATAGCAAAAAAAATTTAAAAAATCTAAAATTTTGTGAGTTTGAAGATACACATGTGCGCAAGGTGTGTGCAAATTTTTGTGCTATTTGGACATTCCAAGAGCTCGTGGCGAGGAAAAACATTTAACATGCACACTTGTGAACAGTAAATTTGAAATAAAATAGCAAGAAAATTCAAAAAATATGAAAAAATTTGGCATCAAAGAGGCTTGGGTGTACAAGGTGCTCGCAAGTTTTTGTGATCAAATGACATGCGAGGAGCTCTAGCAAGAAAAAACAAAATAGTCATTTTTTCCCAAGTTTTTTCTCGAGCCAAATTTTGTTTTTTTCTCCACAAGCCCCTCCAATGTCCAAACACAACAAAAATTTGCACGCAGCTTGTAGACTATAGCCTCTTTGATGCCAAAAAAATTTCATATTTTTTTAAATTTTCTTGCTATTTTTTTGAATTTATTGTTCACAGGCTTACATATTTATTGTTTTTCCTTTGACACGAGCTCCTGGAATGCCCAAACAGCACGAAAATTTGCACGCACCTTGCGAACCTAAGTATCTTTGATCTCACAAATTTTCAGTTTTTTAGAACTTTTTTGCTATTTTTTTCAGGACGGTCAATGCCCTTTGACCTGCTTTGACCGGACGGTAACGGCACAGAAGGGCATTTCTGTAAGTGCGCCTAACGGCGGAGGGGCAAATTTGAGCAGGCTTTGAAATTAGGGGTAAATCTAAGAGTGGGCGCAAATTAGGGGCACAGATGTAAATGTCCCTTTATAAAAAAGGAACATTTCTGAATTTGTTAACAATTTTTCAAAACAGAAACATGTTTTCAACATTCAATTTTTTTGCGAATATGTATTTTTAAACAAACATTATTTTAAATTTTTGAATATTTCAGTAAAACAAGATTAATTTTCTCTTTCATGTCATTTTTGAAAATGCAGTTATTTTTAAATCTTGAACAATTTTGGAAAACTCAAACATTTTCTGACAAACTGCGACATTTTCTGAATTTTGAACAAATTTTGGAACGAGAAGAAAAAATTCCCCACACTTTTCAACATGGGAATAAAAATTTGAAACTCTGAAGATTATATGAAAATTTGAATAACGATGGAAATTCTGAAAAAAATGAAATTTTGAAAACAGAAAAATAAATCTGAAAGGAAAAAAGAAGAAGGAAATAGAAAGGAAAAGAAATGGAAAAATAGAAGTAAAACACAGAGAAGAATGAGAATAGGCCGGCCCAATCTTGGGTGCCTATACGAAACTCTGACTATTTGCCGCCCCTTGTGGCAAATAAGGCTTTGCAGCTAGTAGGAAATAAATGGGCTGGCTTCGCCGGGGGTTTAGAACGCATGGCCCATGTACAAAAAATCTGGATAAATTATTTTTTACTTATAGCAGATGGCCACAGAAAACATTATTATCACCTTGGATAGAAACAAAAAATCTTTTTGGTGATCAAAGGATGGAAAAAATTGAAGAAACACACCTTACTTTATTAGTAGGTATAGATATAAACTTGCTTCGTTCAAAAACAAAAAGTGTTTTAGGTATGGCGGGTGATAGGCGCCTGTCGACCAGCCTAAATTTGGGCCGGTCCCCGTGCAGCCTTTCGTTCCCAGCGCATGTAACCACTCTATCTAGTTCTTTCCTCATCGTCTTTCTCATGCCTTCCGTTCCCAGCACATGTAACTGCTCTATCTAGTTCTTTCCTCATCGTCTTTCTCACCTCTCGCATCTCCACTAAGAAACATGGCAACCGCCCTCTCTGCATCGCGTCCCGTGCTCGTTTCCGCCATCACGGTTTTCCTCGCCGTCGACACTCTCCTTTGAAGCTCGCTTCTGACCCTCACCCCATCATGGAATCGCAACAAAAACCTGTTGACCCCGTAGCAGCTTTTTTGGATAGCCTTCCCTATTGCATCCATGGCAGCCCCTTCCCAGTTGCATCCATGGCAGGCTGCCCCTCAACCCCTCACGACGCTGGCTGTAAACTGTTTCGTGCCGGTGTTGCGGACCATCGGTTGCACCACTAATGCCGACGACGGCGTCGCTTGTGGCCAAACCCGGTGGTAGCAAAAAAATAGGCTGGTTCCAGCAAAACGATAAAACGTTATTATTTTGATTCACTTGATATATGTTATGGCACTCAACTTGCGGATTCCTTAGGTGACTTTGGGGCAATCTATGCGTATGGGTTGATGCACGTTTTTATTATCTTTTCTCTAATAGAAACTTTGGGGTCCCCTTGTAGTTCTTTGTGTGGATTGAGTATTATGAATCTGAAATTGTTTGATACATATCGTATAATTAACTCTAGGGTACTCGCGGTGATATTGGGGTATCTAGGTGACATTAGAGTTGGTTGATATGTATCATATAGTGTTATTTTAGTACGAACTCTTGATTAGATCGATCCGAAAGAATAGCTTGTTGTTATTTTAGTACGAACTCTAGGATAGATTGATCGGAAAGAATAGTTTTGAGGTGGTTTCGTACCCTACAAACAATTTCTATCTTTTGTTCTCCGCTAATAGGAACTCGGAAATGATTCTTTATTGCATTTTGAGGGATAATCATATGATCCAACTATGTTAGCATTGTTGAGAGATTGCACTAGTGAAAGTATGCACCTTAGGACTCATTTTCAAGCATTGCAATACCATTCTTTGCCCGTTTACTATTTGCTACCTTGCTGTTTTTATTTATTCAGATTATAAATATATAATTCTACCATGAATATTACACTTTTATCACCATTTCTTCGCCAAACTAGTGCATCTATACAATTTGCCATTGTATTGGGTGTGTTGGGGACACAAGAAATTTCTTGTATTTGGTTGCAGGGTCGTTTGAGAGACACCATCTTCATCCTACACCTCTCACGAATTGATAAATCTTAGGTCAACCACTTGAGGGAAAATTGCGACTATCCTACAAAACTCTGCGCTTGGAGCCCGACACGTGTCTACAAGAATAAAGTTGCGTAGTAGACATCACGTGCTTCAACACTCATGGGACCGCATACATCGGTATGTATTATTTCTAATAAGTCATTAGCTCCCTCAATTGTTCTGGAGAGCGAAGTTTTAGTCATCTTGCCCATAAAGCATGGTTCGCAAGTATCAAATGATTCATAATCAAGTGATTCCAAAAGCCCATCTGCATGAAGTTTTTTTCATGCGCTTTACACCAATATGACCTAAACGGCAGTGCCACAAGTATGTTGCACTATCATTATCAACTTTGCATCTTTTGGCATCAATATTATGAATATGTGTATCACTACGATCAAGATTCAATAAACCATTTTACATTAGGTGTATGACCATAGAAGGTATTATTCATGTAAACAGAACAACAATTATTCTCTGACTTAAATGAATAATAGTATTTGCAATAAACATGATCTAATCATATTTATGCTCAACACAAACATCAAATAACATTTATTTAGGTTCAACGCCAATCCCGAAGGTAGAGGGAGTGTGTGATGGTTATCGTATCAATTTTGGAATCATTTCCAACACACATCATCACCTCGCCCTTAACTAGTCTCTGTTTATTCTGCAACTCCTGTTTTGAGTTACTAATCTTAACAGCTGAACCATTATCAAATACCCAGGGGCTACTACGAATACTAGTACTGCGCTCAGGTTGAAGCAGGGTCTTCCTCCCAGTAGACGTGCTTCAATGGTTTCTCTTGTTGTATGGAAACAAAGTCCAATCTATGTTCGAAACAAAATTTGTTTTGTTTGGAAGCAAGTTCCGATCTCATGCAAACCTAGGCACGTTGGCGTGGGCGGTTGCATGCGTGGGTGCGGTCCCGAGAGGTCGCATTGTTTTCAGGCGCGTCGTCATAATTACCCTCACCTTCCTTCCTCACTGCTCTCTCCCCTCTTCCCCACTCACACCGGCGCCGCAGCGGGCCACAACCTGGGCTCTAGTGCGAAGCGATCCAAGACGTCGGCGGCAACCACCGGAGCAACTGCAGACCTCCACCGGAGCGACTGCAGACCTCCACCGGAGCGCATCGGCCATGGCGGTAAGACCTCATCCTCTCTGTACATTCAGTCCTTTTGACTTGGGCTAGATTAGATTAGAGCACTCGATTGAAGAGTTAGGCTAGGGATGGAACACATCGGGGGTGGAGGATTGCCATCAATCGATTCTGCATCGATGGCTACTAGGGTTCATAGGTTATTTTTCGACTACATTGGGGGTGTGGATTGGGGTACAAACTTTCTTGTCTAGCCGCGGTGACCCTGGAGTCGCGTCAAGTGGCGGTGGTGGGGGAGGGGGCGTAGACATCTTGTTTTCTTCCTCACCGTCTTCGTCCTCATCATCTTTGACAAGAAGGATTGGTCTTGCACGGTCTCCTACCATCGGCACCCTGGACAGCATATGCACCTCGTCGTTGTCGGCCTCCGGCGACCCAAATGTGCTACTATAGTACGCCGCCGCACGCTGGTCTTGAGGCGCCTTGTACTGACTGTACTTGGCCCATCTTGCCCGTTGTCGAGCGTCGCCGGATTGTGCCCGATTCGTGGCCCAGTGCAAGATGTCCACTAACATTGATCGCGCCCTTAGCTGGGTTCAGAACCAGTGTCTTCAGCTCCTCCGGCATAGCATTCTTCATTACAGCATCGGCCTCCTTGTGCATGTCATCGATGATGTTCAAGTTCGAGCACACTTCCATGGTGTGCTCGAACTTCTTGCGGTCACGGAGCGAGCACCCAGGGAAAAAGGCCCTCCATCCAATGCCCCAGGGGAAAGGGTTGGGGTTGGAGTTGGACTTCATGGCGAGGGTAGGGGGGGGGGTGAAACAAAGAGGTGGAAGAGGAGAGGTGGTGAAACAGAGGGGGTTTGATTGCGGTGCAGGGTTAATGGGGTGGGTTAATATAGGAGCCTTAGGCCGATATGAATGAATACTGACCATTGAACTGCATGCAGATGGACAAGGCCAAGGAGGTGGTGCCAGTGGCGGTGCCAGGATCAAAACCTTGTGATGTCAAGTTCCTCTCATGAAGTTTATTTTGTAGATAATGAACATGAACAAAAAGGATCATACTTTATTAGGAAAATATTTATGATAGTAGTCTTGTGATCAAGCATATTTTTATATGTATGCATCAGTACTAATAGGCTGGAATACATCTTGTTTTACAACATAAGTAATGCGACAATGATAGAAGAGATCATCCTCTATTCTATTGTGCAAATCAGACCGAAGACATGCTATCCAATTACCAAATCGAAGATCTGACAAAAACAAGATATAGCTAAGAAAATACGGCCAAGAAAAACAACATATTTTCTTAGTAAGGAGCAATCTCTTACTTCCTCATATTGCTCGTGAGATCAGAAAATTGGAAGATAACTAGAGAAGATGAGAAGGAAGACACAGTTTAATTATATACAAATCACAAAACAAAGGGGAAACTGGGGAAGGGCACCTTCCGAGTGTTGGACTGGATGTCGACCAATGATGGACGATGCGTAGACGTCGCTCACGGCTCAGGGCTCGCCGGAGGTGCCCATGCTTACGCCCAAACCAAGATTGCATCCCAGTTTTCTATTTTCGAGAGGTAGAAGAGGTAGAGGTTTACGGATAGGTTTACACAGGTGAAAACTGAAAAGGTGGAGAAGGAAGGAGAATCACGTGATTTGTGGATCGGCCGATCAAGGAAGTTATTACTTTACTCTTACTACTACTTCCTTTGCTTCCATTTGCCCAGCCAAACGCTTACTCAAAGTAGATGACCGGTGGGCCTATGTAGTCATTTTCTAGCATTTGTTCAGCAGGTGAATATACAGATTTTTGACTTGCCAATTTGCTGTGTTCTCAAGCGACTACACAGCCACAACGTGGCGGGCTTCACCACTGGGTGGTGCCACCATTGGAGAAGGACAAGAAGGTGGTGCCTCCATTGATCGAAGTGCCAGTGCAGGAGCAGCCAAGCCCCAAACGGAGAAACTATGGCCACTAGCATCAGGAATCATGACCAAACCACTTCTGCAAAGTTATCCGAACGATTATGCTTGCATGCCTGCATGGAGCCTCGTACATACTTCCTCCGTTCCCAAATAATTGTCTTTCTAGCCATCTCAAATGGATTACAACATACGGATGTATATAGACATATTTTTGAGTGTAGATTCACTCATTTTGCTCCGTATGTAGTCACTTGTTGAAATATCTAGAAAGACAATTATTTAGGAACGTGGAGGGAGTAGATCCATGGTAGTACATAGGAATTTTATTTTAATCCGGCTCGACTCATACGGTGATGCATGCTAGTAGTTTGCAGGCACTAATTAGGAGAAGCAATCGGACAAGTACGGGAAGAAGAGCTCGAGACGGAAACTGAAGCCGATCGATCCACAAAGAGCTGACTAATTCGGACACGGCAAGCCATGCTATCCACCACATATATTAGTCTCTGCCCAACACCGATGGAATCAAGTTATCAAAGCCTCCACCGCCAACGAGCGAAACCATAACCCTAAACGTACGTTATCGCCATGGCCGGGGGTTTGTGGAAGAGGGTCAGAAACACGTTCGCCAAATTCCCTGAAATTGTGCGCGTCGTCCACGACATGCGAGTCGGTGGCTGCCACGAGGAGTTCCGGACAGCGAGGGAGCAGTGCCGCCGCGAACGGGAACGGCTGACAGACATGGCCGGCGGGAAGCCGGGAGAGGGAGAGGTGGCCTCGTGCGCCAAGGCGACGGCGGCGCTGCGCAAGTGCATGGAGGGCAAGGACGTCTTGGCCAAGCACCTTGTTGCAATGGATGACGGCATCAGCGAGGACGAGTGGCGGGGGTGGGATCCCTATATGCAGGCCAAGCGGGCCGCGAGGTTTAGATGGTGGACGGGCATGAGCAAGTGTGAAGAAGACCACTACTAGAAGAGCACTACTAAATGAATGTTGTACATTTGTATTGTACGTCAGGGTGAATTGTTTTTCACATCTTTTTTACATTTTTAAATACATGGTCAACATTTTTTGAGCTCTTGATTGACATTTTTTTTCAATACTTGATTAAAAAATTCAAATATATGATTAATTTTTTTAAATTTTCATTACAAATTTTTATACATGATCAACTATTTACATACACGTTGTACATTTTTTTGTAGGGTGTGGTTAGGTCTCAATTGACTAAGACTTAACCAAGTCTATTCAAGTGACATAACGTATAAGGGAAAAGAGAAAAAATGAAAAGAAAATTTCTCAGCTCTTAATATAAGGTCTCATGAATATAGCACTGATTGAGACGTAACCAAGTCTCAGTCGATTGAGATTTAGTAAGACTGTTTATTTATACATTTTTCTCCTCTATATCTATATCCAATGGCGGAGCTATGTGTATAACTGAGGGGGCTATGGACCCCCAGCTCAACACAAATTCCTGAAGAAATTTTTTTAGGAGGGCATAATTGGAACAAAGTATTCTCATTAGTCCCTATTAACATGTATACTTTGCCCTCCCCCCCCCTCCCCTCCCCCCAACATTGCATTCAAGCTCCGCCACTGTCTATATCTATACCTAACATTAAAGGACGAAGACTTTCATAGTTCTTCATAAGTCATCTGTTTATATCCGTTAATTTTGTGTAAACCTCAAAGATTGACAGCTGCGATTTAAAAGTAGATCTACACACATGTAATATATGTCTAGCAATGTTTTTACAACCTATTGGGCACAAAAAAAAATTCAGAAACTAATGCTAAGGATATAAAACCCACGTCGTCTCCAAATCAGACCAATGCCTCCAGATTGGTGTTCGTTTCTTCAAAGCTACACATAAAATGTAGAAAGTCACGTCGCAACGCGCGGGAAATCATCTAGTTATACTAATGCCGCATGACGGAAGGTGTCCTTTGTCAGGTGACTTGATCAGGTATATTATCCGATGAAGCTTATTATTTTATTTCGTAATCCTGTATGTGTTCACTAGTAGAAAAAGGGTCAAACGTGCAGCACATTAGTGCCGGTTTGTATTAAAGCCGGCACTAATGTATACATTAGTGCCGGTTCCAACGGCTAGCCAGGCCGCTCTCATTAGTACCGGTTCGTGGCTAACCTTTAGCACCGGTTCGTGCCACGAACCGGTACTAATGAGAGTGGTGGCAGGATGTTGTCAGTCTGGGCCCCCTCCAGCACCTTTAGTACCGGTTCGTGGCACGAACCGGTACTAAAGGTAAATCTATAAACCCTTCGTCCACCCGAGCTCGCTCTGTTCTTCCCCTTTCCCCTGTCCTCTCTGTTCTTCCCCTTTCCCCTCGAGCTCCTCACAAATTTTGCCCAAAATTTGTCAAGATTTGAATGCCCCCATCCATTCAAATGATCACAAAGGTTAGCAACTTTGTCCTTTCAACTCTCATTGCTAGATTAGCTCTTCCCATGCTTTGTATAGTTACTAATTTGTGAGTTTAGTAATTTGGGAGGAAATATATATATGTGCTAGTATTTGATTTATATGCAATTTGAGGTCAAAAATAACACTTAGTTTGCATATGTAGGTGTGGTTTACTTAGTGCCTTCTAAATCTCCGTCGTAACCATCGCCGATCGCCGCACGTCCGTCACCGGCACCACCTTGTGGTGAGCCTCTTGTTCATGAAATTTTATATAAAAATTGATGTTTGTGTGATTTGGATATATAGTTAATCATGTAATAATTATCTTACCCGTCGTTGTTTGTTATACATAGTGCCATGGTTTTGATATCCGTCCCGTCGGCCCTCGTCCTTGTTATGATTCGGATGTGGTATATTCTCTTTTAAAACTATTTTGTTGCATTTCGTGTTTATGACAAATTATGCCCATCAAGTTGACATAGATATTTTTATCTAGCAGGTATGTGAACCGGAAATTCCAACCGACCCTATTGTCGAGAGGTTAAATTTAGTTGAAGAGAAAGCGAGTACTTGAAAGAAAAATTGAAAAGAATTGAGGGGGAGAAGATGGAATTGGAGTTGCATGTTGCCGATGTCATCGATGATCACAAGATCAAGATGGAGAAAATGCGCTTGAAGAATAGAAAGATTAGAAAATATGCCATCGATAGTGAGGCTTGGTATCATTATGCTGTTGGATCAATTGCTACCTTAGTTGCGATCTTGATCGCATTTGTTGTTGCATTTAAATGCTTTAGCTAGAGAGTTATTTGTTTGTTGCATTTAAGTGTTGTATGAACTTTATGTATGAACTTGTATTAATTTGGTCTATTCGTGTTGTGTAATGAAGATGAGCGGCAATGGATGTACGATGACCGATGCTCTCCCAGTTCGTTGAGGCGTGCATACTTTTACGCTTATGGCTGAGGAAAACAAGCGGGCGGATGGTTTTATGCCTTGTCCATGTGTTGGCTGTAAGAATGGTCACAATTACTCTACGTCAAGAACCATTCACGTCCACCTGTTTGAGTCCGGTTTCATGCCCCACTATAATGTTTGGACCAAGCACGGAGAAAGAGGGGTTATGATGGAAGACAATGAAGAAGAAGAGGACGACGACATCTATCCTGGCCATGGGTTCCCTGAATACGATGATACAACAATGGGGGAAGAAGCTGAGCCGGCAATGCGGGAAGAAGCTGAAGAAGAGGCATCAGATGAGCCCGTTGATGATCTAGGTCGGGCCATTGCCGATGCAAAGAGAAACTGCGCAAGTGATTTGGAGAAGAAGAAGTTGCAGCGCATGTTAGAGGATCACAAAAAATTGTTGTACCCGAATTGCGTAGGTGACAAGAAAAAGCTGGGCACCACACTGAAATTGCTGCAATGGAAGGCAGAGAATGGTGTGTCTGACAAGGGATTTGGAAAGTTGCTGGTAATGATAAAGGATATGCTTCCAAAGGACAACGAATTGCCCGAGAGTACGTACGAAGCAAAGAAGGCTGTCTGCCCTCTAGGGTTAGAGGTGCAGAAGATACATGCATGCCCTAGTGATTGCATCCTCTACCGCGGTGAGTACGAGGATTTGAACGCTTGCCCTGTATGTGGTGCATTGCGCTATAAGATCAGCCGCGATGAGCCTGGTGATGTCGAGGGCGAGCGCCCTAGGAAGAAGATTACTGCCAAGGTGATGTGGTATTCTCCTATAATACCACGGTTGAAACGTTTGTTCCAAAACAAAGAGCATGCCAAGGGGATGCGATGGCACAAAGAAGACCGTAAGAAAGACGGGAAGTTGAGAGTACCCGCTGACGGGTCGCAGTGGAGAAAAATCGAAAGAAAGTACGGGAAGGAGTTTGCAGATGACACAAGGAGCGTATGGTTTGGTCTAAGCACAGATGGCATTAATCCTTTTGGGGAGCGAGCAGCAACCATAGCACTGGCCTGTGACTCTATGTTTGTATAACCTTCCTCCTTGGTTGTGCATGAAGCGGAAGTTCATTATGATGCCAGTGCTCATCCAAGGCCCTAAGCAACCCGGCAACGACATTGATGTGTACCTAAGGCCATTAGTTGACGAACTCTTACAGCTGTGGAATGGAACAGGTGTACGTGCGTGGGATGAGCACATGGGGGAAGAATTTGACCTCAAGGCGTTGCTGTTTGTGACCATCAATGATTGGCCTGCTCTCAGTAACCTTTCAGGACAGTCAAACAAGGGATACCGCGGATGCACGCACTGTTTGGATGATACCGACAGTATATATTTGAATAGTTGTAAGAAGAATGTGTACCTGGGACATCGTCGATTTCTTCCGAGCAGGCATCCCATAAGAAAGAAAGGAAAGCATTTCAAAGGTGAGGCGGATCACCGGACGAAGCCTCGCCACCGTACTGGTGCGGATGTACATGATATGGTCAAGGATTTGAAGGTGATATTTGGAAAGGGTCCTGGCGGACAACCTGTACCGAAGGACGCGGACGGACGCGCACCCATGTGGAAGAAGAAATCTATATTTTGGGACCTGCCATATTGGAAAGACCTAGAGGTCCGCTCCGCAATCGACGTGATGCACGTCACGAAGAATCTTTGCGTGACCCTGCTTGGCTTCTTGGACGTGTATGGGAAGACAAAAGATACACCTGAGGCACGGGAGGACCAGCAACGTATGCACGGAGAAGACGGCATACATCAGGGTCATGCAAGCTACGCTCTTACCAAAGAAGAGAAGGAAATCTTCTTTGAATGCCTGCTCAGTATTAAGGTACCGTCGGCTTCGTCGAATATAAAGGAATAATAAACATGGCAGAGAAAAAGTTCCGAACCTAAAGTCTCATGACTGCCACGTGATTATGACGCAATCTGCTTCCGGTTGCATTGAGGGGCTTCTACCGAAAGCGTTCGATTAGCCATTGTGAAGCTATGTGCATTTCTAAATGCAATCTCTCGAAGGTAATCGATCCAGAAATCATACCAAGGTTCTGAGAATGATTTGGTGCAATGTCTTGTCGGTTCGAGTTGGTGTTCCCACCATCCTTCTTCAACATCATGACGCACGTCCTAGTTCACCTATCTTGAAGAGATTAACGTTTTGGGTCCTGTATTTCTACACAATATGTTCCCCTTTGAGAGGTTCATGGGAGTCTTAAAGAAATATGTTCATAACCGTGCTAGGCCGAAGGAAGTATCTCCAAGGGCCATCAAAATGAGGAGGTCATTGAGTTTTGTATTGACTTTATTCTGACCTTAAGCCGATTGGTGTTCTGAATCGGCATAAGGGCAGATGGATGGAAAAGGCACGCTAGGAGGAACAAATAATATGTATGGACGGACATTCTCTCTTTGAAGCACACTACAGTTCTCTGAATTCCACCTTGGTGGCTCCGTATATGGATGAACACAAGAATTTGCTACGCTCCAAACACCGGAGCGGTCGATGAGTGGATTACACGTGAACAAACCAGGAGTTTCGCCAACTGGTTGCGGACACGCACCATGCATGACACCTCTATTGAAGATGACCTGTACTTGCTATCCCGTTACCATCTTGAATATAATGACTTTCAAAGTGCGAGATAAATGGTAATACATTTTACACGATCGCCCAAGTAAGAAGAGCACCCACCAAAACAGTGGTGTCGCTTTGATGCGAAACCAAGACGGAAAGGAAACATATTATGGTTATATACAAGACATGTGGGAACTTGACTATCGGCGTGGTTTAAAGGTCCCTTTGTTTGGTGCAAATGGGTCAATATGACACGAGGCGGGTAATGAAGACCCGCGAGACGGAATGACAACAAGTGGATCTCAACAATCTTGCGTGATGAGACGAACCATTCGTCCTAGCCAATGATGTGGCACAGGTTTTCTATGTGAAGGACATGTCTACCAAGCCAAGAAAAAGAAAAGATAAGGAAGCGAATGCATCGTACGATGAGCCAAAGCGGCACATAGTTCTTTCTGGGAAGAGAAACATCGTGGGAGTGGATGACAAGACAGACAAGTCAGAAGATTATGAAAAGTTTGATGAAATTGCTCCATTCACAGTGAATATTGACCCGAGCATCCCGTTAAATGATGAAGATTTTCCATGGTTACGCGCGCAAGGGACACACGCTGAAGAAAAGTTTCACACCCAAAGATCTGGGATGTGATCGGCTTCACTATCATCACTTTCTTCTGTGTTTCACACCTAGGAGGGAATATCTGTAATAGTTAGGGTAGTTATGTGTTTTGGCATTTGAAACGCGAAGAAATTTTATCTGCAAACAAATTCTTTTCATGCATTTACTGATTTTTTTTCCAGCTAAATGACCCTGAATTTGAAGAGCAATTCAAATGAACTCAGAAAAGGTTGAAAGTTGGCATGGTATCATAATTTCATACAAATAGCATGTGCAAGAAAGTAGAGAGGGTTACGGAAAAAACTGGATGCACTTCGTGTACAAAATGGACAATCTCTTTCGAAATATCAAGGTTTCCGACGAAAACTAAACTGTTACAAAGGCATTTCATTTTTTAAATTACTAAACATTACTAAATTGAATATAATGATAAAACACACTAATATTAAACATAATAAAAAAGAATCACTGAAAAAACTTTTTTCAAAGTTAAGTTATTCACAAACTAGTGATTCACACAAATTTCAAATAATTCAAAATTTAAACTATTCAAATTTGAAATCTACCGGCACTACCAGAAAGTTTGTAATTTTTTGTACCTAAAGCAAAAATATTCACAAAGAAACTCTAAATACAGCAAAAAACAACTCAAAAATAAATAAAACAAAAAATAAAGCAAAAACAAATTAAGAAAAAAAAGCCCGCCTACTGGGCCAAAGCGGCCTGCATACGACTAGCGACACAACCTTTCGTTGGGCAGGATGCAGGCCAAGGCCTCAGTAGGCCCACAAGGCGAGGAGGACAGGTAGGCCCAGTAGGCCTGATTAGGAGAGGAGCTCGAGAGAGCTACCGCACTGGGGCTTATAAACCAGTGCGGTAGCCCCTCGACTAGCGAGGTGGGACTAAACTTCCGCACCGCACTGCTGCTAGTACACCCCTTTAGTACCGGGTGGTGGTACAAACCGGTACTAAAGAGAAACTTTTAGTACCGGTTTGTGCCATCACCGGTACTAAAGTGGGTCGCTTCCGCCGCTTGGCTCAGCCAAAACAGACCTTTAGTACCGGTTGGTGGCTCCAACCGGTACTAAAGGTGCCTTCTATATAAGAAAACACTTCAAAATTTCGTCGGTTTCTCATCTCTCCCTCTGCTTCTTCTCCTCGCACGTCGCCCGCCGCTTCGCCGTCTCCATATCCTCGACGCCGCCCGACCTGTCGCCGCCCGTCGCCGCCCGTCCCGTCGTCGTCGCCCGTCGTCGCCGCCTTCATCGCCGCCCGTCCCGTCGTCACCGCCCGTCCCGTCGTCGCCGCCCGTCCCGTCGTCGCGTTGCTGCCGCCGCCGCCGCCGTCGCCGCCCGCCCCGTCGTCCCGTCCCGTCGCCGCCGCTGCTGCCGTCACCGTCCCGTCGCCTGCCGCCCGTCGCCTCTCGCCTAGCCGGCGGTGAGCGCACACACACACATACATTTTAGTTATAGATTTTTCTGTTTTTAAGAAATTGTTAGACATTTTTCTGTTTTTAGAAATAGTTAGAAATGTTAGAATTGTTAGAATTGTTAGAAATGTTTGAAATTGTTAGAAATTTTTCTGTTTTTAGTTATAGAAATAGTTATAAAAAGTTAGAATTGTTAGAAATTTTTCTGTTTTTAGTTATAGAAATAGTTATAAAATGTTAGTTATATATATAGAAATGTTATAATTTTTTTCTGTTTTTTAGTTATAGAAATATTAGAAATGTTATAGAAATGTTAGTTATATATAGCACTGTTAGAAATGTTATAGAAATTTTAGTTATATAGAAATGTTAGAAATTTTAGTTATCAAAATCCAATCATTAAAAAAATGTTACTTTTTGCGGGCATATAGCTAGTATTTGTTCTCGACGATGCCTGGCCCGCATCCTCGCCGTCGACCCGTCCGCGACGACGTCCATCCGACCCATGTCCGGGACAGGGCTCCGCCGGGCTGGCACTGGGAGGTGCTGCTTGGAGGGGCGCGCCGCTTGACGAGGAACCCGGCTGCGGGTCCAGTCGTCGACCCTAATCTCGTTTGGTGGCGTTCGCGTGGGCCAGTTTCGGTGCGGAGGGACCCGGCCCCGCCGGAGGTGGTACGTCGCCATGTCAGGGAGGAGGACGAGCACGTCCATCGCTACATGGTTGCGTTAGAGGGCGGCAGGTTCTCCAATACGTGGCGATATCTTGGGATCTCACTTCAGCTATGATCTGTGAGGGTTCCTTCTCTTTGGGTGTCCATCGCCTGCGCCGGAGGAACATGAGTGTCCTAGATTCTTCTGTAGTATTCGATCTTTATTAGCTAATAGCCAGTGATGTACTATTCAATATTATATATTATTCGAGACGATGTATTGAGATTATATCTATTATTCTGTACAATGTATTGAGATTATATCTATTATTCGAGATTTGAATACTAAATTGTTTTATATTTCTTTTGGATTAGTTAAACAAAAGCTATGGCGACAATACCGACAGAGAGGAGAACAGACCATGTTCGATATGATCTGTGAGGGCAGATGATAATCAAAATGAAGAAGATTATGACGGCTCAATTTCTAAACAACACGGAGAGGGTGATATGATATTCGATCAGGACGAAGTCATGAATGATTATGACGATGACGAAGAACATGATCCTGAAACAACAAACACCGACGAGGTATATATATTTATATAAGCAGGCATCTGGTGATCATCACATGTTTTAAATGACTTGAAGATATATTAACGAATCGATCTTTGTTCTTTCAGCCATCCGGATCGAGCAAATCTTCAGGGAAAAGGACGAAACGAGGCCCGAACAAAAAGTTGAAGCTGGGCGTAAAGTACAATATCGAGGCACGCGGCCCTACTGGCAAACCAGTAAAGCCTAAGAAGATTGCGGACAAGTTCGTTCGTCAGTGCGCAGTTCTTGTGAAGGACCAACTCCCGATCAAACTTCAAGAATGGAGAGCGCCAACAAAGCCACGTCCAGATGTTACTTATGTCGACAAGAATCAAAAAGATCTGCTTTGGGATATTCTCATGGAACATTTCACCCTACCAGATCATTTCACAGAAGCAGATGTGCAGAAAGTCAAAGAGGCTGCTCTTAAGATGATGGCGACTGCATTCAAGAACTACAAGAATGGTGAATGGAACAAGTACGTCAACGGAGGAAGGAAGACTCCAGTATTCAAGGGAACACTGGAGAACTAACGTGATCATTGGGACGATTTCGTGAAATTCAAGGATTCGGAATTAGCTAAGGAACGGTCGAGAATAAACAAGAAGAATGCGAAAAAAGGATAAGTTCCATAAGTGGGGCGGTGGCTATCGCGGTGGCAATGCCTAAGTGGGATAAGTCCGAGAAAGAGATGGAGGATGCAGGTGTCACTCCGGCTACTAAGAGCTAGCCCCGTGGTCGGGACTTGGTTCTATGCGCATGGGGGAGTTGGACCGGAGAGCAGGCAATGTTTCGACGAGGGCAAGTCTGAAGGAGCCGACAATGCGATAGTTGTTGCAATAGAAGAGGCACGAACGGGGTGTTCCAGCCCAACAGAGAGAACGACGAGCTTCTGCGTGCTCGGGAAATCTGAACACCCGGAAGAACACGAGGCAAGGGCACTCTACCGTGGTATGAGGGTTTTCGATGGAACAACGACTACTGTAACCCGTGCGAGAAAGAAGATTGCGGAGGAGAAGAAGAGGAAGATGGAGGAGGAGCAGAGGAAGCGGGACTATGAACGCCTTCAAGGCCTAGAAGCAAGTCAAGCGGAATTGGCGGTCAAATTCCAGCGGCAGCAGGAGCAGATCGACTCACTTACCCATCAAAGGGGTCTCAAAGAATGCAGCAGCTAGCGGATGATCCAGCATTGGATATCACCGGCCCATCCATGCCGGGAAGTAGCGTGGGTTCCATCCCGGACGACCCAATGCTGGGTAGATACCCCGTGGATGACATCACGGAGAACACTAACTGCGAGCTACACGTCAAAATGAAGAACATATCCATGAAGGTGGCAGACGGTTGTGCTTTCACAAATCCCTCCGAGGCAACCTTCCATTGCAACCCGATTCCAGCGGGCTTTGCTCGTGTCTTGGTTGATGAGGTGGACCCACCATATTCGGGGCTACAGCTTGACATTGCCGGAGGTGACGGCGAGCGCTTTCTCGGAGAGGCCAAACATCGTATCATCCTATGGAAAAAGGATTGCATCATCTTTCCAAGGCCACCGACACCGCGTCACCCGAGTCCTCGTCGAAGTCCGCCACCGAGTCAGCAGACTCCCGCTCCTCCAAGGCCGGCAAAGTGTCAGGACAATCCTCCTCCTCCAAGTCCGGCAAAGTGTCAGGACAATCCTCCTCCTCCAAGTCCGCCACAGCGTCAGACGTCCACTCCTCCTCCAAGTCCGGCACAACCTCAGGCCTCCTCCTCGTCCAACTCAGTCCGTCGGCCGTCTCCGCCGCCTCAAGAATCGCAGAAGAGACACCCGCAGCTATGGTGCGTAGCGGTACGAGTCGAGGTAGTACAGGAAGTACAGGCGGAGGCAAGCGATATAAATATGGTCCAAGCCTCAAGGCTCTTCCGCAGAGGTCTTATGACAGGTCTGAGGAGGAAATCACAGCCATATCGAAGGCCGAGGTGGAAGCCCATTTTGCACCGAAACCGCCAAGGGAGAAAGTGCCTGAGGAAACGATTGACCACTTCATTCGTATGGCTCAACCACCAGCTTCCAAGCCTGTTGACACAGACTATGAGCGCCACATCAGGAAGTTAAATCGAGCACGTCTACAAAGGGAGGCGAGCACGTCTACATCGGGATCGAGCAAACAAGAAGCAGCTGCCAAAAAATGCGGGAAAACCATTCCCCAGCTGGGAGAACAGGCGCATAATCGATCCCTCGCTTGTTGTGCCAACAACGGTGATAAAGATCGCGCCCCAATATTATTGTGGGCAAACAGTGCATGTTCCCGAGGTGGGCAATGTGGTAATAACGGAGGAGCATATAATGCAGGCTGAAGTTCTCAATATCACTGTTGGACAACTCCTCAAGATCGAGCCCATGCCTTTGCTTAGAGAGGATGAAGTAAAACGGAAATATGTCCGGGGCCAACCTTTGGTCGCGCCAGACAAGGTCAAGAAGCTCCCAACGAGAATGTATGAATTGCATCAATGGTACATGAACATTACCAAGATTTCAGATCGAGTGTCCCTCATGGTGAATGTCAAGAAGGACCATTACTACCATGAGAAAGCTGGGTCCGTTGAGTATTTAGAACTGTTTCAGTTATACAATCAGGACCTTTTCGACAAATCTATCGTCGATTGCTATTGTGCGTAAGTGATCTCTTTCTATAATTGAAGTCTCAAGCTAGCTGTAGTGATCCTTTTGATCAATCATTACCTGTAATTATCCTCACTATATTCTTTTCTGTGGTATTATGCAGGATGAAGATATATGAAATGAGAAAAGGTGGACGCTATGGCATTGGGTTCATTGACCCAAACACCGTTAATGAATTCACATGGAAGATAAATGAACATCATGCAAAGGAAGTAGAGGACAGCATGCTAGAGTTCTTGAAGCGCCTCAAATACAATGAAGATATACTACTTCCTTACCACTTTGGGTGAGTCACACTGTCTTGTGCTACAAATTCTCTGTTTTTGCCTACTAGCTAGCTACATGTTTTTGCTTACATATGCCCGCTTAATTAAGACATGTATACGTGTGTGCATGCAGATTTCACTGGGTCTTGTGTATCATTAAAGTTGACGACGGAACAGTTGAAATACTGGACTCATTAATCTCAAAAAACACTGACTTTAACATCTTGTATCGGATAGTCAACAGGTAATTTCAATCATTATTAACTATATATCTCGGTCAATTTAGTTCGTCATTTCATGATATGAACTATTTAATAACCCCTTTATTCATTTTCTTTGTCGTCGGGCAGGGCTTGGGCAAGATTCATCAGCGTCACGGAAGGTGAATGGAAACAAAAGCTTCAATGGTTTCGACCCAAGGTACATAATTAAGTAGTACTAGCTAGCTAGCTAGCTGCCATCTCTTTAATTATCATGCTTGATTAATTTTTATCTGATCAAATTACATTCTCGTAAAGGCCCTGAAGCAGGCGCAGGGGACTGATCTGTGTGCATTCTACGTTTGCGAGAACATTCGCATGATGGCGTCCGAAAGGAGCAGATCTCAAAGACAGCAATGGGTACGCTTGTCAGAACACTATTCACAATTTTTACACCATTATCGATATCTAGTCACACAACTAATACACATGCATATTGATCTCCTTCTTAACAGTTCAAAGAGGTGCGGGAGAAGCTCATAGAAACGGAGCGCGTAGAAGCACTTCAAGAGGAAATAGCGGGATTTTTGCTCGACCAGGTCATAAATCCGAATGGAGAATTCTATTACCCGCTACCGCCCCCATGAAAACCACTTTCAATTGTCATCGTGCTTCGAAGGCACCAATTAGACTGGCTCCGAAGGCAGGAGAAATTGTATATAGCTATACATGTGTGTATGTGTGAATTAATTAATATGGTGGTTTAATTTGTGAGACATTGATGTGATATATATATGCATGATTGGTTCTACTAGAAATTATATATATATATATATATATATAGGGAAAATGCATCCTACTACCGGGTGTAGCTACACCCATTTCTCATATACTACTATGTGGTAGTATATACTATTTTATCATTTTTAGTATGTTCATATACTATATCTAAGATACTCCAAAGCGAGTTATGTGAAAAAATTGCATGTGAGTCTATATTTTTATCATATTTGTAAAAATACGTACATATTTGTACGTAAAAAGAAGTATGCTAAAAATATACTACATACTACCTAAAAATAGTATATATACCACCCAAATATTCTTACATACTACATACTACGCATACATACACTGCGGTACGGTAGATACTACCTAAAACGTACAAAATAAAAATGGGTGTAACTACACCCGGTAGTAGCAAAAATTTGTCATATATATATATATATATAGTGTTACTATTCATCACCCAGGGTGCAGAATAAGTTATTCTTCACCCGAGGTAATCTTGCGATCATTTCATAATTAAATTACGTTTGGAATTCAAATAGTTACATTCCTATCGATTCACGACGTAAAATTTGACATAAAAAATAAAAATATAGGTCATAAGACAAGAAAATTTACAGTTTATGTGTATTTTACACTATGTTTTTAAATTTGTAATTTTACATAACATAAAATATTTTTTCCGACGATTATATATTTTCTTACGGTCTCTTTTTACTTCAGAAATAAGGCAAAATTTACGGAACGTAAAATTACGGTCCATTGATAGTAAAATAGAGGGGGGTGAAGAATAACTATTCCTCACCCAGGGTGACGAATAGTCAATCCCTATATATATATATATATATATATATATATATAACGCGTATAATGTGTAGTATCGTAAAATACCAGCAAACGAAAAAGAATTAAAATGGAAACACAAAATTAAATGAAAAAGAAATCATAAAACTAAAAACCCTCCAAACCTTATAGTACCGGTTGGTCTTACAAACCGGTACTAAAGGGCTCCAGGTCCCCGGAGCTGGCTCGTGCCACGTGGTTGCCCTTTAGCCCCGGTACTAACGCGGGGGGGGGGCCTTTAGTGACCACAAAATAGTGCCGGTTATGTAACCGGCACTATATGGCCTTACGAACCGGTGCTAATGCCCGGTTCTGCACTAGTGGTTGTCCTATTTAAGGTATTTTCTTTTCAAAGATTTCCCCGTTCAGATTTAGTTTTCATAGATAATTGCCTTTCTGTGAAGATCTTTGTGTGGATCTTTTAGTTGATATGATCAGCAGTCAAACTGTTTGAATTTCAAAATCATTTGAATATTTCAATCATAAGGTTGCATATACACAACTAAATGTTGGCATTTTGTTGGTGTAGAGGCTGGGTGGAATTGGCATCTTCATGATATTAATATATTTTCTATTACTCTTTGCTAATTCATTTTTTCAAGGGATGACACATGCACCAGATGCAGGTGAGATGATGGTGATGTCCATCATTATTGCAAGTAATTATGATTATGTGTAGCGAGAGGTCGTTACTGCCCCGGAGGAAGAACGACACGAATGGTCTTGGACTAACGGCAAGAGTGGTGGATGGTGCGTGCACTAAGTTTGTGGAGTGCAAAAGGGACGTGTTAAAAGTATTATGACCAAGATCGGCGCCTTGAGAACCATCGGTGATGATAGAGGAGAGAGCAACAATATGAATGGGTCACTTGTAGCATATGCAAGGATTTGCTTTTTCCGTTGCAACGCATAAGTATCTTTCCTAGTGTTTTCCAATGAACACAAGAAGAGGCATCATGCCCACAAGGTTTTCCGTTGCAGCTGCACTTGTCTTCTTCCGCATCCCTTCCGTTGGCTGTGGAGCACGCGCCATGGAGTCGCTGCCGATCTACCTGCTGCTCCTCCCTCTCCTTGCCATTGTCCCACTCCTCTGCCTCAACCATCAGCGTCGGTGCCGCGCCCTTGCCATCCGTCTGCCCCCGTCGCCATGGGCGCTCCCGGTGCTCGGCCATCTCCACCACCTCGCTGGCGACTTGCCGCATCACGCCATGCACGACCTGGCGCGGCGCCACGGCCCGCTCGTGATGCTCCGCGTCGGCAGGCTGCCCGTCGTCGTCGCCTCCTCCGCGGACGCCGCGCGCGAGATCATGGTGTCCTGTGACGTTGACTTCGCCTCCCGCCACATGAGCCGCATGGTGCGCCTGTCCATCCTACGGCGATGAGTGGTGCCAGCTCCGCAAGATCTGCACCGTTGAGCTGCTCAGCGCCCGTCGCGTGTGCTCCTTCCGCCCCGTGCGCGAGCAGGAGGCCGACCAGCTTCTTCGCGCGGTGGCGGCTGTTGAGTATATCGGCAGCGATGTGTTCGCCTGCCGTTTACTAATTCCACCACCATTGCTTATTTTCCTTTTCAGTTGATTCATAGCGATGTGTGGACTTCTCCAATTCCCAATAATTCAGGCTATTTATATTATCTGATCATTCTTGATGATTATTCTCATTATGTGGACTTTTTCTTTGCGCAGAAAGTCGGATGCACTCTCTACCTTGACGGTCTTTTACTCCTATGTCCGCACGCAGTTTGGGCGTCCCATTCTTGCGATTCAGACGGACATTTGACAACCTCGCTTTCCGCACTTTTTTGTCGCATCACGGAACAGTTTTCCGCCTCACATGCCCGTACACGTCACAGCAAAACAGTCGAGCCGAACGCGTCCTTCGCACTCTGAATGACTGCGTTCGCACGCTCCTGTTTCATGCCAACGTGCCACCTCGTTTCTGGCCGGATGCACTCGCCACTGCATCACTTGTTCTTAACATTAGACCCTGCCGCCCACGGTGGAACTACGCATCTCACCATCTTCTCTTTGGTACGCCCCTGTATTATGGTGAATTGCGTATTTTTGGGTGCCTTTGCTATCCTAGCACTGCAGACACTGCTTCTCACAAGTTTGCACCTCGATCTGTCGCTTGCATCTTCGTTGGCAACCCCTCCAACTCCGAGGGATATAGGTGCTACGATCCCGCCTCTCACCGTGTGTTCACTTCTCGAAACGTTTACTTTGATGAGCATGTGTTTCCGTTTCACCAGGTACCCCCGGCTGTTCCTCCCGCCACTGGTGACGGGGCTCCTCGACGCCTCTCCCAGGGCGCTCGTGCGCCTATCTTGGCCCGCCCCTGGCTTTGAGGCGCACCCCCCGGCTGCGCCTCCTACAGCCGCGTTGTTGGCGCCCCCAGCGCCCCCGACGTTAGCACCCGTGCCCCCCCCTCCCCGGGCGCCCCCGATGTTGGCGTCCGCGGCCCCCTCAGCGCCCCCCGGCCCCCTCGGCGCCTGTGGCCTGTCCGGTCACCCGCGCCCGTACGGGTGTTTTCGCCCGAGCTCGCGCTACGCCTCGGATGACTACGTCCATGCAGCGTCCACCTCTGAGCCGTCGCCATTGCCGTCCTCCGTTCGAGCCGCTCTTCATGACCCGCTCTGGATGGCTACGATGCAAGAGGAGTTTGATGCCCTGTTGTGCAACCGGACGTGGCAGCTTGTTCCCCGTCCCCGGCACGCCAACGTGATTACCGAGAAGTGGATCTTTAAACACAGGCTCCGTCCAGATGGTACCCTTGATCGCTACAAAGCGCGCTGGGTCATTCGTGGCTTCCGACAGCGTGCTGGCATCGACTTCATCGACAGCTTTGCTCCGGTCGTCAAGCCCGGCACGATACGCACGGTTCTCCACCTTGCGGTCTCCCGTGCTTGGCCGGTACACCAGATGGACGTCTCCAACGCCTTCCTCCATGGTCACCTCGAGGAGCAGGTCTTCTACCAGCAGCCAACCGGGTTTGTTGACACGGTGCTTCCTAACCACGTGTGCCTGCTTTCGTGGTCCTTGTACGGACTCAAGCAGGCTCCGCGCACTTGGTACCAGCGCATCGCGGCGTTTTTCCACCAGCTTGGGTTCCACTCTACCCGCTCGAACACGTCGCTCTTCGTCTATCATAAGGGCTCTGACACGGCCTACTTGCTGCTCTATGTCGACGACATCATCCTCACGGCATGTGCGGCTGGTCTCCTTGGTCAGCTCACGGCTCATCTTCGTGCTGAGTTCGCCATCAAGGACTTGGGTCCTTTGCACTACTTCCTCGGTGTCGAGGTGGTGCGTCGTCCGGATGGCTTCTTCCTTCATCAGCGGAAGTACGCTCATGAGCTCCTCGAGCGCGTCAGCATGCTTAACTGCAAGCCCGCTGATACGCATGTTGATACGAAGGCCAAGCTTTGTGCCACGGATGATTCTCCTGCTAAAGATGTTCTTTCTATCGGTCTATCGTTGGTGCTCTCCAGTACCTCACTCTGACTCGACCGGAGATCCAGTATGCTGTGCAGCAGGTGTGTATTCATATGCATGCTCCTCGAGACGTTCATTGGGCTGCCGTCAAGCGGATTCTCCGCTATATCTGTGGAATTATGACTCTTGGTGTCACGCTTCACGCCTTCGCCGACACCGCCCTCACCGCCTACTTCGATGCACATTGGGCGGGCTGCCCTGACACTCGTCGCTCCACTTCGGGCTATTGTGTCTATCTTGAACCCTCACTCATCTCGTGGCCGTCCAAGCGGCAGCCTACGGTCTCTCGTTCCAGTGCTGAGGCTGAGTATCGTGCGGTGGCCAACACCGTCGCCGAGTGTTCGTGGCTTCGCCAGCTGCTTCAGGAGCTCTCTTGCCCTATTGACCGTGCCACGGTGGTCTACTGCAACAACGTCTCGGCGGTCTACCTCTTCGTAACCCGGTGCATCATCGACGGACCAAGCATATTGAGTTGGATATGCATTTTGTTCGGGAATAGGTGGCCCTTGGCCATATTCGCGTTTTGCATGTCCCTACTTGATGCGGAGCATCCCTCGACCATCACCATGCACGTCACACCACCACCGCAAGGACGGAGAGGACCGTGGACTAGAGCACACGCACGCACCGTCGAAACCGAGGTTGACTCCTTCCTCTTCAAACTCCATTCTAATTCACACGAGAATTGGGTCCTACCTCAAATGGAAGTACTATGCATGATTAGGTGTGAAGGTGTTGATCATGGAGAGGCTAGCGCGAAGACCCGAGCACCTATGGACGAGAAGAGGGGGACAAGAAGAGCAAGGATGAGGAATGAGCCAAGCCCCTGGACCACCCGGGTGCCCGGCCGCCTCGACCCCGGGTGCCCGGCCACCACTTGGCCGCAGCCCCAGCCGGCCCCGGGTGCCCGCCGCAAGCACCGGGTCGGGCCAATCGCCCAACCAGCTGGCTGGGCAGCACCAGTGCCCGGCCCCGCCACTGGTGCCCGGCCTCCTACTGGTTGGCCCAGCTTGCCTCCGGGTGCTCGGGCCACTACCCCCGGGTGCCCGGCCTCCCCCACCTGGCGTTGGAGATGCCCTACCGGGTGCCCGGGCCGCCACACTTCGGGTGCCTGGCCCAGCTGCTGGCACGGCCCAGCTCCGCCCGGGTGCCCGGGCCACCAACACCGGGTGTCCGGCCTCGACCGCCCAGGCCCCTGCGTCTACCCCAGGTGCCCGGGCCTAGGACCCCCGGGTGCCCGGGCCACCAGCCTCGGGTGCCCGGCCTCGACCGCCCAGGCCCCTGCGTCTACCCCGGGTGCCCGGACCTGTCTGTGGGCCTGCGTGCCTTGTTGGGTTTTTGCCCATGTAAATCCCTCTCCCAATCCTAGTCCATCTCTAGACTATAAGTACCTCCCTCCTAGCTCATTAGAAGGATAGCAAAGTATTTGATAGACATTTGTGAGCTTTGCAGCTTTGCTCCATGGATCCACTCCACTAGGAGATCAAGACCTCCTCTTGGAGTGACCAAACATCAAGACCTCCTCCTTGGGGAAGGATCCCCATCATAGGATCATCAAGCCCTCATCTCCTTCATAGGATTTGGGATGAACTCTACCATGTATCTTATTTCCCTTTGATTGTTCATGTACCTTGTGGATCTTGTGTGATTGTTAGTCTAGTAGATGTGTGATTTGGACGTGTTCTTGAGTGTTCCTCTTGTTTTCCCTCTTGTGTCCATCTTGTTCTTGGGGATTCCCCCTCCAATTCGTGAAAGATCTTCACTTAGGGTTCCGCCCTACAACATCTTGGTATCATGAGCCATGGTTTCTCACGAAATTGGAGCCCCCCATCTTTGTTTTCTAGCCTAATTTTGTGTGTTCTTCCCCAATTTCGAAAATTCCTCTTCAAAAATAGCCCCAATTTTTTTTATGATTTGTTAGTTTGATGAGGTTTTGTTGGATCCATGGATCTGCTTGGTTTCAAGTGGATCTACATTCCCCCATTCATCTCCACCTTTCCCTCCACAAAATCCACCAATTTTTTGCACTTTCCCACGAATTTCCGCCCAAACCCGACACCCCCGGGCACCCGGACCTCAAACCCCGGGCACCCGGACCCCCGTGCACCCCCCACTGACCACCCCGGGTGCGCGCACCCTGAGCCCTGGGCACCCGCACCCTGGGGCTGTTTGCCTCTGCCCACCCCGGGCACCCGCACCTCTCACCCCCGGGTGCTCGCACCTCCCCGAAACAGCCCAATAACAAAAACCGTTTCGGCCATAACTTTTGCTCCCGGAGTCCGTTTTTGACGTTCTTTAGCTCGTTGAGTAGCTATTGACATCCACCATCCATATAGATAGGTTTCAACACCATTTGACTCCATCAAAAAATTGACATTTTGGCATCTTTGCATAGGCCATCCACCATATCATCCGCAAAACCACCATAGCTTTCCGCAACCTAACCCATTTTCGATCCATATAGCATTTGTGGTTGCTTGAGTGGTGACTTGAGTCTCCTAAGGTGTTTCGGCTACTTAGGCATGGTTGCTTCATCATCAACCACCACCTCCACTTCCGCATTGCCAACTCCGGAACCACCAACGCTTTCCGCTACCACCATTTGACATTTTCCTTGAGATTTGAGTTCACGGTTTTTTACCGTTTCCTAAGGTGTTTCGGCTACTTAGGGACGGGTCTACATCATCTTGGTATCTACATCAAGAACACCACCACTCATCATCGCCACGAGGTCGTCATCGCCATCGATCACTTCACCATTTTTGACGACCTAACCGTACGCAAGAACGGTAACCTCCCTATCACATTGGTATCGTGGTATCCCTTCATTGTACATTCTTGCCATTACATTGTTAACCCCTTAGCCCATTTTGCGTCACTTGCCTATCGAGACTAGCCATTTGAGTATTGCCGGCAACGTTACTTGTGCACATTAGTGATCCATACCTTCCATTGCATACATACCATATCATCTTGGTATCATCATATCTTCCCTTGTGTCACAAGATCCTTCCCGTATATACACAATTGCTATCTTGGTTTGTGCATTTTGCATAAAGTGTCCATATCAAAAAAAAAGAGAATAAGCTTTTAAGAAAAAGGAAAAGAGAGCAAAGAGCTTGTAAGCAAGATCCATAGCATCATACCATTGCACATAAGATTGTCATATCCTATCATCTTGGATCATCTTGAGAAGAACATCGGGAACATCATACACATAGCATACTTGGGATAGAAAGCTCATACATTTTGCATCTTATAGGTTGTGCACAAGTGTCGTATCCGCCTATTGAGCAATCGTGCTAGCGACTCTCTTGAGTTGTGCAACATGAGCGTTTTCCGTGGATTCCACATTTTGTGCTCATTCCTTGGTTGCACGACCCCATTTATCTATCAGTGTGTGTGTTTCCGTGTGCCACATATTGCTATTGGTCTACTTGTTTCACTTGCGAATTTGTGAATCTTTTCCAACATTATTGACTCTTGCTAACATTTGCATCAAATATTTGTGCCACTATCCTCACCGAGCTCCACTATAAGCTTTACTTGATAGGTGTTAGTGAACAAGTCCGGTACCAATTCCATTATTCTTTCATCTCACATTGAGTGAAACGGGATACATCCTCAATTTTGGGAAAAGGTAACTTGCTATTGTTTATCTCATTTTCTACTCACCTCTACTCGAGTCTTGTGATGGATACGCAAGGCATTTCATCTCCGGTCTTCCACGACAACGACAACACGAACAACTACATCTCCAAAACATCCATCTTCGGACTACAACGAGCAATGCAAGGCATTGAGCGACTCGCCATCGACATTCGCCAAAATGAAGCAAGTATAAGGGACTACCTCGACAACAAGTTGGCCGAACAAAGGGATCAAGTACGAGACATGCTGGCCAACTACAAGTCTTCTTCCCCTTCGTCATCTTCAAGGTGGCGACGCTCAAGTGGCCAATCTTCGGAACGTCATCGAGCTCAAGCACTACAACACCATCAAGATGAAGATGCTCGCGATGTGTACACCTACAAGTCCCAAAAAGCTCTACATCAAGCTACGGCCAAACGTCATGACCACAAGAGAAGACCGCGAGACAAGCACCACCAAGACGGAGCTACGACTACTACGACCACTTCGGCATCTTCGCCAAGTGTCATCAAGGCATCTTCGCCTTTGGACGTATGGCATCTTCGCCTACCTTCGACGAGTACGCCTACTTCGACCTTCCTCCACGGTGACGGTGACGAGATGATCGAGCATGGGATTTTCCCTTCGGCCATGGAGGAGAGCAATGATGTGCCATCTTCGGCCTTCATCCACAGTGGCGACGACGAGGTGGTTGAGCATGGGATTTTCCCTTCGACCACAGCGACGTATGATGACTTGAGTGACTTGTGCCACCATCTTGAGAGTGAGAGTGACTTCACCACTAGCCCCATATATGATGAGTTGCCACAATTTCCATGTGAGGAGAGCCACCAACACCACCACTTGAGTGATTTGAGTGACTCCACCATATGTGACATTGAGTGCACCTACCTTGAGGGAGCGAGTGAGCCACCACCACATAGAGAGAGTGAGGTAGTTGATAGGGAATGCGAGGCCATTCCCATTTCTAACAACTTAACCTCTACCTCTATTGTGTCTTCTCATTCGGTGCTAGGTCCCATATATGATGATGCGCGGATCCGCGATGACTTTGTCCTTCCTATGGACAAGACGATGGCCATGGTGAACTATGATGCACCTCCCACATGGTTCGATCACGATGATGACGTTGACCACACTTTGGTCTTTCTCACCTTACCTACACCACTTGAGTGGAACGAGAAAGGTAACATAGGTGAAGGTGATGCTCTTGTCCCACTAGTGGACATCCTTGGTATTGATTGCTTGCATGATGTTGATCCACATATTGACATGCTTCATTCTAGTTCAACTTCCCCGTGCAATGGTTTACCCATTTATGATGAGTTTGATGATTGCCATGCGGAGTCTAGTAGTTGTGATGCCATGTTACATAGGATTTCTTGTGATAATTCTCTTGGTCACATCATGTTTGATAATCCGCTTTACTTCTCATATGCTATGAATGAGATCAACCATATGTCATATTTGCAATCTCTTCATAGTGACTATGCATATGCCATCAACATAAACCCAATTTGCACATATGGCATAGATGACAATCACTTGGTTATTGGCATTTGTTTTTCTTGTGATGATATTGATATGCTCCCTTTGCATCATTTATCTCATTTGCCATGCCACGACCACCTAGCTTCGGATATGCATTGTTTTGGATGTTCTCCATTTTCTCCATATGATGTTTCCGCTATTGCTCATGAGGAGACCCCCATAGTTTCCTCACCCATTTTAGGAGATTTTGATCAATCCTATCCTTTGCATGATCCCAATACTTGTGTGCACAATATGCTTCCCATGAATAAACATGTTATTCATGTGCCATATACTTCTATGCTAAATTTGCATCCCCATCGTGTCATACACAATAACTATTCTTTCATGATGGATGACATGTTCTTATACCATGCATCCAATTTCTTTCAGCGATGCTATTCTTGTGCTAACTCACATGTGCACATACACATCATGATGGATGATGTGTACATTTACCACGTGCACAATTTCTTTGGTTTGTGTTCCTTTTCTGTAGGTACCCATGAATACTTGCCAACCTCGCAATCCCATGAGTTGACAAAACGAGCTCTCGAGAGCAACGGTGACTTGGGATTCCATGAAGTGTACGTCTTTCCCACCGCTCTCTTCGCGCAAGGACTTCGCGCATTTCTTCTACATGGCTCTCACTTGGTTATGGTTTATTTACCACTTCTCACTTTATGCCCATCTTACCATGTTCACTTTGCATGATATGCTCATTCCTATGCCTTTGCCATGCATTTGTGATCCATGCTTTGCATTACACGTGATGCTTGATTCTACTCCTATGTGTATTTGCAAGCTTGGTGGAGATATTGCTTGTTATTGCCATGTTTGCTATGTGCTCCATTCCTATGATGATATCTTGCTTTATGAGCGTGCTTGTGATATGTCGTGTGCATTGCCTATGCCTACTACTTGCACACATGACATGATTGCCATGATTTCCTTTAGTGTGTTGCATCTTCGCTCCACTAGTTCACACGACTTGATTCCTATGCTTTCTCATGTTGCATCCAATTCTTGGATTACTTGGTCCTATAACATGCTTGGTTGCAACAATGTCATTACTTCACTTACGCCATGTCCCATTGCTTGTCACATGATTGATTTGATTGCCTCACACATGATGAACAATTTATCTTGCTATCGTGTTGAGTGCCACTCGATTTTCACTAAACCCTATGCACATTATGCTTGGATTGTCTTACACTTGACCCATGTGTTTAGATATTGCCTTTCATTTGGTGTTGTGAATGATTCTGATGCATACCATAGACCATTTATCGAGCACTTTATGCATGCTTGCTATGATCTTGAGGTTGATGCTTGTTCTCTTGTCAACAGTTTTAGCATCTTTACCTCACATTTACATGCTTCTTTCCATGATGTCCTTGGTTGTGCTCAAGTTACGTGCTTACATGCCATGCCACACTCCCTTGTCACACCATATGCTATGCTTGATGACAACATTTGTTGGGTGAATCACCTCTTGAATGCTTGGTTTTGCTTTAATGCCAACCACATTTGTTTTTCCAAGTGCTTGTTATCTTTGCTCCTTTTGAAGGGATTACAAGAAGGTGTGACATTGGAGAGTGCCCACTTCGAACTTCAACATGATGAGTGCTTGGTGGTTGTCCACTTCTACACGGCAATGCCTTCTCTTCCCCATGGTGATGAAGATCACGATCCGCGGACGGATCTCTCTCAAGGGGGGGGAGATGATGCGGAGCATCCCTCGACCATCACCATGCACGTCACACCACCACCGCAAGGACGGAGAGGACCATGGACTAGAGCACACGCATGCACCGTCGAAACCGAGGTTGACTCCTTCCTCTTCAAACTCCATTCTAATTCACACGAGAATTGGGTCCTACCTCAAATGGAAGTACTATGCATGATTAGGTGTCAAGGTGTTGATCATGGAGAGGCTAGCGCGAAGACCCGAGCACCTATGGACGAGAAGAGGGGGACAAGAGCAAGGATGAGGAATGGGCCAAGCCCCTGGACCACCCGGGTGCCCTGCCGCCTCGACCCCGAGTGCCCGGCCACCACTTGGCCGCAGCCCCAGCCGGCCCCGGGTGCCCGGCCGCCAAGCACCAGGTGCCGGGCCAATCGCCCAGCCGCGGCCTGGGTAGCACCCCGGGTGCCCGCCAACAGATCCCCGGGTGCCCGCCCTCCTGCCTGAGTCGGCCCAGCTTGCCTACGAGTGCCCGGGCCACTACCCCCGGGTGCCCGGCCTCCCCCACCTAGCGCAGGATATGCCCCACCGGGTGCCCGGGCCGCCACACCCCGGGTGCCCTGCCCAGCTGCTGGCGTGGCCCAGCTCCGCCCAGGTGCCCGGGCCACAAACCCCGGGTGCCCGGCCTCGACCGCCCAGGCCCCTGCGTCTACCCCAGCTGCCCGGGCCTAGGACCCCCGGGTGCCCGGACCCGTCCGTGGGCCTGCGTGCCTTGTTGGTTTTTGCCCATGTAATCTCTCTCCCCCTCCTAGTCCGTCTCTAGACTATAAGTACCTCCCTCCTAGCTCATTAGAAGGATAGCAAAGTATTTGATAGACATTTGTGAGCTTTGCTCCATGGATCCACTCCACTAGGAGATCAAGACCTCTTGGAGTGACCAAACATCAAGACCTCCTCCTTGGGGAAGGATCCCCATCATAGGATCATCAAGCCCTCATCTCCTTCATAGGATTTGGGATGAGCTCTACCATGTATCTTATTTCCCTTTGATTGTTCATGTACCTTGTGGATCTTGTGGGATTGTTAGTCTAGTAGATGTGTGATTTGGACTTGTTCTTGAGTGTTCCTCTTGTTTTCCCTCTTGTGTCCATCTTGTTCTTGGGGATTCCCCCTCCAATTCGTGAAAGATCTTCACTTAGGGTTCCACCCTACAACACTACTTCCCAACAATTTGCCGATATCATGACCAAGGGCTTGCCTACGGCGTCATTTGAGGAGTTCCGGTCCAGTCTTTGCATCAGCCACTGTGCCGCTACGACTGCGGGGGGGGGTGTTGAGTATATGTGTTATGTGCATATTGTGTATTGGGCCCGCCTCCTAGTTTTTTGTATAGTTGAGGTCTGTGGCCCACCTTTGTACATCATATATACGTGCCTATGCACGAAAAGCAATACGTCGTGCAATTCACATATTCTACATCGGCGTCTGCGTCTCCGCGTACGGTGAACCTCAGTGAGCTGTTGTCGGTGTACGCCGTCGACTCGTCGGTGCGCGCCATCCTCGGGAGCAGGTTCAAGGATCAGGGCGCGTTCCTGGCGTTGCTGCGGCACGGGACCAAGCTGTTCGTCGGTATGAGTTTGCCAGACTGAGGGAGTCCTGGATTAGGGAGTATCCGTACAGCCGGACTGTGTACAATGTCCGAACTATTGAAGCGTGAAGATACAAGACTCAAGACTTCGGCCCGTGTCCGTATGGGACTTTCCTTCGCGTGGAAGGCAAGCTTGGCGATCCGAATATTATATTTCCTTCCTCGTAACCAACTGCATGTAAACCCTAGCCCTCTCTAGTGTCTATATAAACCGGAGAGGTTGGTCCTTAGATGGCCGATCACAATTACATTCATACCATCATAGGCTAGCTCCTAGGATTTAGCCTCTACGATCTCGTGGTAGATCTACTCTTGTACTACCCATATCATCAATATTAATCATGCAGGAAGTAGGGTTTTACCTCCATCGAGAGGGCCCGAACCTGGGTAAACACATGTGTCCCTTACTTCTTGTTACCATCAGCCTTGGCCGCAGATCGGGACCCCTACGAGATCCGCGGTTTGACACCGACATTGGTGCTTTCATTGAGAGTTCCTCTGTGACGTCGCCGCAAGGCTTGATGGCTCGACTTGTCTTCAAGGACGACATTACTTTGGAGAGAGCTCTGGCTGTAGGCCAGACTCTCCGGCTCGGCGGCTTTATCATGGCCGCCCCGTCGGCGACAGAGCCGACGACGGCCTCTCGGGTCATCAATCATAACCTTCGGGTCAGTTCGGAACTTGCCGAACAGATGGATCCAATGGAGCTCTCCTCCATTAATGAACTCTTGGATCGCATCGCCGCTCTGGGAGTCACTACGAACTACGACCAGATTGGGCTTAAACCCGACCGAAGGGACATCAGATCCCTGCCAGCCACCCATGAGGTAGCGATTGTGGAAGAACCACACGCGGATCGTCCACCAGCTTTGAGGACGAATTATGTTCGGATCACCAAAGTCCTTGTGCCGAAAATCTGCTCAGAGGACAACCCGCCCCAGGTCCCGGACTTAGGATCGGGCACTGGGCCAAAGGAATCGGGTAGCATCCCGGATTCCGAGCTGTTGGGCTTGGAACCGCCCGCGTCCCTGGGCGTTAGATCGGATCATAATCCGGATTCTGCTAACAATACTTATTTGGACTTAAACTGTATCTCTCGCGTCAGGCAAGAGCCCCAGGAGATGGTACATCATCACTGGGCCAGATTCCTCCTTGCGCTTAACAAGGTTAAGGACTGCCGCGAGGAGGACATGGTCTCACTCTTCTGCAAAAACTGCACGGACGAAGGTCTCCTCAATGCTATAAGCCACCGCAAAATAATACGTTTTGCGGACTTGGCAATCATAGTACATAAGTACTGTGCAGTGGAGAGCGCTTGGAAGACCCAAACAGAATTTTGGGATAGTACCGCTCTCACCAAGACCCTTGTCCGAACCAAATGGACGAACTCTCGTAAGACGTCCGATCCAATCCCAAGAAACCGAGGCCCACCCCAGGGCGGGGATCCGTATTGGAAGAATGGCTCGACGGGCCATGTAAGCTCCACAGTACGCCGGATACAATGCCAACTCATAGCCTTAGGGCATGTTGGATACTCCGACAGGTGGCAAAAAGCTACGAGGATCTTCTTGCGAGCCATAAAGCGGAACAATATCCTGCCCGCGGACACAATATGGTACTAACAGTCTTCGAGACTTTCGCCTCGAACAACAGGCGCAAGCGGGCTCACCGAAGCTCTGCGGAAATTTGCCATGTGGCAAAAATAAACCCCTGGAACGACACGGCTATAACTTTCAATGCCAGTGACGAACCTCGATTCCAGACTGTCCGGGCACCGGCCGCTCTGGTCCTTAGCCCAATCGTGGACGACTTCCGGCTAACCAAAGTACTTATGGATGGCGGAAGCAGGTTAAACTTGATCTATGAAGAAACGCTCAACAAAATGGAGATGGATAAAGGCCGCATTGAGCAAAGCGGCAGCACCTTCAAGGGAATCATCCCAACTCGGGAAGCACGGTGCGCGGGAAAAATCACACTTGATGTGGTATTCGACACCCCGGAGAATTATAGGTCCAAAGAAATTACATTCCAAGTGGCTCCTTTCAGCAGCGGATACCACGCCCTTCTAGGGCGGGACGCGTTTAAAAGCTTTCAAGCTGTGCCCCATTACAGGTACATGAAGCTCAAAATGCCCGGGCCCAACGGAATTATCACTCTAGCCAGTGATCCGGACGTCGCACTCCGTGCCGAAAACAAAACCGCAGCACTAGCCCTGGAAGCATTATCTGAGGCCCTAGCGGCCGAAGAGTTAACAACACTGCGGGCCACCGTGGACAGGGACGACGTGATACTCGACAAACGACCCAAGTCCACCTCATTTAAAACCGCAGACGAGATAGTCAAATTCCAGGTCCACCCAACGGATCCCACGAAAACAGCATCCATCGGGACACAATTGAGCCCCGTGATGGACGCCGCACTGCGAGATTTCTTACGAGAGAATTGGGACATTTTTGCCTGGCACCCTTCGGACATGCCAGGCATCCCACGCCGGCTGGCCGAACATAGCCTCAATATACTAAAGGGATACAAACTGGTCAAACAGACCCTAAGGCGATTTTCAGAACCCAAACGGCAAGCCATGGGGGAAGAGCTAGCCAAGCTGCTTGAGGCCGGATTCATCAGAGATATTAAACATCCGGATTGGCTGGTGAATTTGGTAATGGTGCCAAAAAAGGAAAAATCCTGGCGCCTATGCGTCGACTTCAAAGACCTCAACAAGGCTTGCCCCAAGGATCCCTTCCCCCCCCCCTCGCATCGATCAAATTATCGATGCCACAGCTGGACATGACTCGCTGTGTTTTCTCGACGCATACTCTGGATACCATCAAATAAAGATGGCAGTGTCTGACTAAGCTGCAACAACTTTAATAACGCCATATGGCCCTTTTTGCTTCAACACTATGCCCTTCGGGCTCAAGAATACACCCCCACACTCCGAACCACCCGGCACAGTCGGAGGCTCTACCACCGAAATAACACCTTCGGCCCACGAAATCATGGCCATAATCGCCCCGTGGACCGAGCCGTTATTGGCCTACGTAAATAGGCAGGAGCTCCCCGAAGACCAAAATGAAGCACGCTGCATAGTCCGGCGTTCTAAAGCTTACAAGGTCCACGAAGGGGAACTCTACAAGAAAAGCGCGACCGGAGTGCTCCAAAGGTGCATCTCCGAAGAGGAAGGGCGGCAACTCCTGGCTGAAATTCACGCCGGACTGGGCGGACACCATGCCGCAGCTCGAGCGCTAGTCAGCAAAGCCTTCCGTACAGGCTTCTATTGGCCGACGGCCCAAGCAGACGCACAGGACCTTGTCCAACATTGCATCAGCTGCCAGCTCTTCGCCAATCAGAGTCATATGCCCCCTACCGCTCTCCAAACAATCCCCATAACTTGGCCCTTCGTGGTCTGGGGGCTGGATATGGTCGGTCCCCTTAAAGGGGGAAGCCATAAGAAAAAATACCTATTGGTCACGGTAGACAAATTCACCAAATGGATCGAATCCAAACCAGTTAAAACGGCCGAATCCGGACCAGTAATAGACTTCATATCCGGGGTGGTACACTGGTACGGTGTCCCTCATAGCATCATCACTGATAATGGCTCAAATTTCACAGCCGAAGAAGTGAAAACTTGGTGCAGCAAAATGGGCATTAAGCTCGACTACGCTTCCGTCTACCACCCGCAAACAAACGGCCAGGTCGAACGGGCAAATGATCTTATCATGAGCGGCATAAAACCTAGATTAGTGCGATCTTTAACAGAATCGGATACGCACTGGGTAGAGGAGCTCGACTTTGTACTCTGGGGGCTGCGGACCACACTGAATCGAACCATCGGATACACACCATTTTTTATGGCATACAGTGCGGAAGCAGTACTACCCTGCGACATAATACATGATTCACCACGCGTACGCATGTACGAAGAGAAGGAAGCCGAGTTAGATCGGCAGGATAACTTGGACGCCCTGGAGGAGGAGCACGTTGTCGCAAAAGCCCGTTCCGCATTCTATCAGCAGCAGGCTCGGCGATATCAAAGCAGAGAAGTGCGGGCCAAAACTTACAATATTGGCGAGCTCGTTCTACGCCTACCGGAGAAGAAGAAGGACAAACTCAAACCCAGATAGGAAGGTCCCTTCATCATCAACAAAGTTCTCACCGGAGGGCGTACCGCATACGTAATGTATCTGACAACAGACTCGAGCCGAACCCATGGAACGCGGCTAGACTCCGGAGATTCTACACCTAACGCCGAATGCAGTGTTCGTCTCCTCACCCCTCCTTTTTAAATTATGCTCCACCACTGTTCCTCTCCTTTCTCGACCCTCTTTCCATTCACACCAAGTATTTAATACAGTGCGGATTCCCGGATTATCCCGGCCGTACCATGTGAGCAAGCTGTATCTGGGGGCTTCCTATTCGGAAGCTAGACATAATTACTTTAATGGCTTTTTGCCCATTACATATGCGTTCTTTCTCCATATGTGCCTTTTCTTCACCATTATATGCATCGATATGACTTAAGATGTGGCCAAGCTGGGTTGCCTGGCTCTTGTATTTATGCCCTACGTTCCTGTTAATTCGGCTAGGGCATAAGGGGAGCACCTCTGCGATTATTCTTGCCGGTTGAGCGGATGTGTTTCTCAGATGGGTGAAGCGAAGCTAGTTTCCTTAAGAGAATATTCGATCGGTGAACAAAGGATGTATTCGTTGGTTGCAACAAAGAACCCCAGAAGCTTTGTATCCTGCGCCATCGTGCGTAGTTCGGACATGTGCATCGACATATGGATACCTAGGGAAAGGAACCCCTAACGGAACTATTCTCCCTAGAAGATGTTTCTTGCTATCCATGCAATATAACATAACTAGTTGGGTACTTGTCTGTTCAAGCACCTATGACCCCTACGCCTGGTCTCCAAGCATGCCCCGGTTTTCGCACAACCGAGCAGGTACTCGGACACACCCCGGACTATAGGACCCGGGGGCTTAAGCGAAAAGGTCTGCCATGACAAATGATTTCAATTTGGTTAGAGGCTACTTATGCCAATCAATTTACACAGTCACGGAGAATGACTATATTCCTCCTCTATACCATCCAATAGGTTATCTAGCCTACAATCCTGCTGAGAATACTTAGCGGCTAATGCTACCTGGTCATACACCAGGCTCACTGGAATTTCTTGCCCATCAGGCCCCGCCGGTCCCACTTCGGCCATATGGTTAGGGTCCAGCTTGTTGTAGTGCGTCTTCACTATCGCCCAGACTTCTCTTGCTCCTTGCCGGCAGGCTGATATCTTCCACAGACGGAAGCGCCGCCGGGCTCCTTGGAGCAGGTCCGCAAGCTCCCCCATGCCATTCGGCAGTAGGCTTGATGGCCACAAGGCCTGAGCAACGCCGTACATCACTTGCCGGGCACGCTCGTGCATCTGCAACAGTTCTTGTAGCAAATCACCTGCAGATGAGGGCATCTCCTCTTCAGGGCGACCCGTTAACATTCCTGCAAGGAAAAATCTTTTTAATAAACTTCCTCGCCGAATTATCAAACAGTTCGCTTTCTTTCCTACCATAGATGCCGCGACAAAGATTTTTGTTCTCTTTCACGGAGTCCGCTAGTTGTGCGCGGACGTCCTTTAATTCCACGTCCAGACGAATATTGGCATCATGAAGCTTGTTCTTCTCTTGCACCACCTGCGTAAGGATGCGCTCGCCGGCCTTTAGTTGCCGTTGGAGATGCGAGTCGTCACCCTCTGCGCCATCCGGATTCACTCTAGGATTGTCTGCAGAACTGTTAGACTAACCGCACCAGCCATCTACTAACTAGTACATCTGTGTATAATGGAGACAAATATTACCGGCAGGGGCCTTTCGGGACCCCTCTAACTTGGCCACAACATCAGATAATTGGGCCTTGCAGGCCTCCAGCTCCCGCGCCAATTGTTCATTCTTGTCCACAAGGACCTGCGGATATATTGATCCTTAAAACAGTTGTCCCAACTATTCTAAGTCTTAGGGGCTACTGCTAGGCATACTTATCAAAATCTCTTACCCGAATGTCTTTGGTATACTGGCTTGTCGCCTGGGCAAGCCCGCCTCGAGCGGCTCGGACATATGTGTCCGCCGAATTGAAGGCATTAAAAGCCTCTTCGGAAAAGATGTTGTGCCGGAGCACGGCCTTCCGGCGTCGGTGGTTCATGGCGCTCTCCACTTTGGAGTTTGTGGCCGAACACATATCTGTACCCTCCGTCGGGAAGCTATGCGATGCGGGCCCCGTATCCGCCTCCGCCGCCGAAGCCGGTTCTGGAACCCGGCTGGTGGAGGCGTGGTTGGTGGGGTTTCCGGGTATAGACCGGTTATTCTCTTTCCTGCCGGACACAAAGGGCGCTGTCATATTTCAAATTCTATGACAGCAGAACAGGCTATGACTTTACCTCTGCAGCGGTGTGTCAGCCCTCACTGCCCTCCTCTTGAGCCTGCCCGATCCGGATGCCCGTGGTTGACGAGTCCCCAGGGGCTCGGCCCCTCGCTCCAACAGTCGTTTCTGCAAATAGAGCGACGCCTCACAGGTAAAAATTACAATACCTGGGGAAAGTCCTCTTCAGAGGATAGGGTTTTTTAGCTCAGCTTACACGCGACGTGGGAAGCAGTCCGGGGGAGTCGGCTGTAATGGCCACTAGGGCGCCGTCCCAGCTCGCCTGATAAAATACTCCGTTGACAAGCTCCACAGCAATATCCGGATCTAGGGCCCTTGCAGGGTCCTCTGGTTGCGGGGAGGGGCTGAAGATTCCTTCCACGGCCCTCCTCGGTTCCTACTCAGAGGCATTGATGCATGTAATCTTAGTAGAAGTACGATAGAGTAAATGAAAACTGGGAAAAGAATGGCAACTTACCCACTCTGGGGGTTGTACATGGAGAATCTGTCCCGCATTTTTATACGAAGGAACTCCTCCTCTTCCCCTTTGTACAAATCAGACAATATCCTTGCCGAAGCGGCAGTGGAGTCCGGACCCTTACGACCACAGCGGGTGGCGTCGTCTTCCCCGTTGTAATGCCACATGGGCTTCCCCCGATATTGGAGCGGCTGCAGTCCTCGCTTTATGCAAATTGCCATGACTTCAACAATCGTCAGTCCGGACTTGGCCAGCAACTTTATCCTGTTCGTCAGGAGGAATATCTCCCTTGTGTCCTCTTCTTGAGGGCCCCGGGGACGCCAGCTTAGCCGTGCCCTCGGTGGGGCGTTGCTGAACTTGGGGAGACCCCTCCGGACTGGATCCGGAAGGGGAACATCATTTACCACTCTGAAGGCCAGTTTTCTGGTGCATTTTCAGGAGTGCCAGACAGGTATCCGTTCTCGGCAATGCGCCATACTTCGGCCCCGCCCACTTGATACAGGGACTCCCCCTGGGTGCGGGGGACAAGGCAGAACAGCTTCCTCCACAATCCGAAGTGTGGTTCGCAGCCTAAAAACAGCTCGCATAGGGCGACATACCCCGCTATGTGCAGAATGGAGGCTGGGGTAAGATTGTGTAACTGGAGGCCATAGAACTCCAGGAGCCCGCGTAGAAATCGGTGGATAGGAAACCCGACGCCCCTCAGTAGATGCGAGATGAGCCATACTCGCTCCTCCGGAGACGGGTTGGGAGACCCCTCAACTTGTTCCCCTCCGTCGTAAGTAGCTATTCCAGCTCGGACGAGAATGCCGGTGGAAGAAACCCTTGAGTTTGTAACATCATCAAGCGGCTGTGAGGAACTGAGAACTCTCCCCAATCCCCCGACTTAGAGCGAGGAGGGCAAGCAGAAGAGCTGCGACGGCAGGCCATGCTGGAATGGCTTTTCGCAAAGTGCTCTAGGATGCAAGCTCAAGGGAGGAGAGTGAGGTTTGGATCTGAGAATCCCTGCCCCTTCAAATAGACGGTTGGCCCGGAGGATCGAGGGTGGCAAATGCAAAATACCTTGACTCCTCACATTCACTCGACATGTGGAGGTGGTCATTACTGAGGTGCTGAAGCCGAGGAGCACGACATCGATTGGATACCGGCCACTATTTGTCGCAACAGGTACTTTGGAGTATTCGGAGGAAGAACCCGCCTTGCAATGCCGAAGACAATACTGCGCGCCGGACTCATCGTCATTGAAGCCTAGTTCAGGGGCTACTGAGGGAGTCCTGGATTAGGGGGTATCCGGACAGCCGGACTGTGTACAACGTCCGGACTATTGAGGCGTGAAGATACAAGACTCAAGACTTCGGCCCGTGTCCGTATGGGACTTTCCTTGGCGTGGAAGGCAAGCTTGGCGATCCGGATATTATATTTCCTTCCTCGTAACCGACTCCATGTAAACCCTAGCCCTCTCCGATGTCTATATCAACCGGAGAGGTTGGTCCTTAGAAGGCCGATCACAATTACATTCATACCATCGTAGGCTAGCTCCTAGGGTTTAGTCTCTACGATCTCGTGGTAGATCTACTCTTGTACTACCCATATCATCAATATTAATCAAGCAGGAAGTAGGGTTTTACCTCCATCGAGAGGGCCCGAACCTGGGTAAACACCTGTGTCCCTTACTTCTTGTTACCATCAGCCTTGACGCACAGATCGGGACCCCCTACCCGAGATCCACCGGTTTTGACACCGACACAGACCTCTACCCGTCGTCACGCCTCGCCATGCTCGTCAGTCGGACGCCAAGCTGGACCAGGCAGCACCGCCAGGAATTGGCCGCGTTCATGGACGCCATTGTCCGGGAGCACCAGAGGAACCGTCGGGCTGACGACGAGGAGGAGGACCTGTTGGACGTGCTCCTAAGGATCCAGTGGGAAGGCCAGCTGCAGTTCCCCTTGTCCACTGACAACATCAAATCGGTCATCGGCGTAAGCACGGCAGCTCTTTTCGGGTATCATCTCCATGTCCATCTGACACACACAATGCGAAAACTTGTGTATGTGTTTGTCATAGGACATGTTCGCCGGTGCCAGCGGGACGGCGGTGACGACGTTGCAGTGGGCCATGTCTGAGCTCGTTAGGAGCCCAAGAGCGATGCGGAAGGCGCAGGATGAGGTCCGTGGCGCGCTCGCCGGACAGCCCACGGTGACCGAGTGCTCGCTCGTCGATCTAAACTACCTACGCCTGGTGGTCAAGGAGGTGCTCCGGCTGCACCCGCCGGCGCTGCTGCTGCTGCTGCGGGAGTGCTGGAGCGACGAATGCCGTCTACTCGGGTACGACGTGCCCAAGGGGACCATGGTGCTCGTCAACGCTTGGGCCATCAGCAGAGACCCCGCCCACTGGGATGCGGCGGAGGAGTTCGGGCCGGAGAGGTTCGAGCGCGGCGAGGCCGCCGACTTCAGAGGCGGGAAGATGGAGTACACGCCATTTGGGGCCGAGCGGCGGATGTGCCGCGGGATGGCGTTTGGGCTGGCCAACATGGAGCTCACCCTCGCCGGGCTGCTCTACCACTTCGACTGAGAGTTGCCGGGCGGTGTGGCCGCCGGTGAGCTAGACATGGCGGAGGAGATGGACGTCACCGTGCGCCGACGCCAGGACCTCGTGCTTGTCCCTGTGCTGTAATTGCCCGTGCCACCAAATTACTGATAGTCGCAAAACAACCGAAATGATAACACCTACACATGGGGCATATTTGTACTTCGCCCACATGCTTTGATCTCCGACTGTTATGTTTTGCACGAATCTTGAAAGAATATGTTGGAATTTCAGTATCACGTAGGCATAGCGTGTTGTGTGGGCGTTAGAGCTTTCGCTCACATGACCCGCAACGCGCGATTGCCAGCTGCGCCATGTGGCGAACCAGTTCCCGCCCACACAGTCATCACCCAGTCCACGCGCATGTGGGTGAACTGCACTTTCGCCCACACGACGCTCGTACGGTGATAGATGGCAACTGCTATTGCATGTATGTGGCAACTAGGTAAACACATATGGCAATTATGATTCGTTGGTAGATGGCAACTGTAGTTGCGCGTACCTGGCAGCTAGGTAAACACACATACTATGATTAACCATACATGGCAACTACGGACGGACCACACGTGGCAACTAGGTAAACACACATGGCAACTATTGGTTGACACTGGCAAGTAGTTAATCACACACGGCAACTATGCTTTGCTTACACGGGGCAACTACCATAAATTAGACATAGTAACTATAGTCAACCAAAACAGAGAGAGTTGCCATGCTTTTACAACTACATTTGTCATCCCGGATAACTAAAGTTGTCATTCCCGGGGTAACTAACGTAGTTGCGTCAGGACGTGTGGGCATATTTGCTTTGTGCCACGAGCAGGATAGGGATGAGTAGTACTTGTTGGGCGTGTGGCATGAAGGAGCTGCACCCACACGTATGGCAGTTCTAATGTTCGCCCACACAGGCCGTGTGGGCAGATCTCTAATATGCCACACGTGTAGCAGTTATCAGGTCCTGAAACAATCAATTTAATCCGTATGCCACCAATATTTAAAAATTCTTGGTATTACGATAAGGGAATTCGTGTTTGCAATTACTGATATGGGTCTAGGTTTCCAAGCTCTCCGTCTACTCCCAAATATCAATCGATAACCCTAGCACTCTCACCACACATGATATATGCAGTCTTACTTGCTCCAGGTCGGTCCAGTGAAGCGTGCGCTGGGCCTCCTCTCCTGCTTGGGCCTGGTCTGGGCTTTATTGGAGTCGACCTTTGGGTCCACCACAGTAGTTCCCGTGACATTCCTTCCCCCTTTAGTGTTGGCTTGTCCCCGAGCCAAAGCTCGAGGAAAACGCGCCTGCAAGGGAATAGCATCTTCCCAGGATGCTAGCGATGGAGGGGAGCCAACCCACTGTACAAGGGTGATCAGGGTCACCCTTGATCAGGGTTGGGCCACCTTTGCCGCCGTTCACCGGATCATGATCGGGTACATGCTGACGTTCAAGCTGCTGACCCCCGACTCGATGAAGGTGAGTCTTCGGCGAGGAGGGCGTGGAGGTGGTCACCAAGTGCAAAGAGCACGACAACGCCTTCGCCGCAACAGCCTGAGCTCCGGTTGCCTCCTGTTGCTTCCTGTTGCTCATTACTTATTGGGTCTTTCTTTAAGATTTGGGTTTCATTTAGAACTTATCATACTTTGTTGGTTTAAAACTCGTTTTGTGTGGTTAAGACTTGTGTTTGTGCCTAAGATTGTTCTGTTGCTACTAGTTTAGTTGTTAGTAGTTCATGTGTGCCTTTGGTAACCTCACCACATCGAGGAGGAGGTTACCACACAACTGTCCTGAATATCACCAAACAACCGGACTTGTGTTTCCCCTCGAGCAAGTCCGCAACCAAACAGCAGGCCTTCCGTTTTAGCAAATGCAGACCAGATGATGAGGACATCAATACCATTGTTACACCCACAGCCCCTACTGTTACATATACGGGACCAATTACTAGAGCTCGCGCACGCCAATTAAATTACCAGGTACTTTCGTTTCTTGGTAATGATTCTAATGTTCATGAGAATATGATGCTGCCTAAATTGGATACATTTGTTTTGCTTACAAATGAAGGGCCTAGCTTGGAGAAGGATGAACATTGGAGCAAGAGCACGCATGGAGTTGATGGCATGTGCAAGGGGATCAAGAACGGAGTTACAAGTGATGATTTCAGGACTTTGAAGCCACCATAAGGAGTGCATGAAGCCTTGGACGAAATATACAAGATGTCACTTCATAATATTCGTCCATAGGCTATTCTAGGTGCTGCGTCACCTTATTATTGGGCCAGGCCCATATAATTTCGAAATACTTAAGTATAGGCTATTTTTAGAGTCCGTATGTGTGGGGAAACAAGAGTTAGGGTTGGTTTTGGACCCCACCCTCAAGGGCCACGAAATTCCCTCCTCTTCCCCCATATACTAGATGATATCCCGCGAGTTGCTGCGGGAATCTTGTTAAAAAAATATATAAACGGGTGCCACAACAATAATTAAAACTTATGAAAAGCAAACATAGAAGTTCCCTCAATTTATTTTATTTTGAATAAAAATAATAAAATTAAGCATACAACAAAATGATGTATATGAAGTGCAAAATGTTTAAACTACAGTTACCGAAATATCATTTTCATGCAAAAATGAAACATCAACTACATAGGTATTTTCTCCAAGCATTCAAGACATGTTGTCTAATTTATCTTAATTCATCTGGATTAATAATTCAGACGCAATAAAGCAACACTTAACATACTCAATAAAAATCAATACATATTGTTAGTTCATTAGTTCGCTTGAGTGGACTCAACTGTATGCCAAAACTAAGCTAATAAGATTCACATAGCCCTCCGTTGAGGGCTCCAGTTTATCAAAATAATTGTACGCCCAAAAAATATATTACAAAGATAACATGTAATATTTTTGTCTTGTAATGATCAAGTTTTTCTGACCTTCTTTGACCATCACCTTTTTTTTGCCAAAAAAAAGGAAAGAGACACTCTCATAAGAATCATTATGAATGGGAGAAAATATCATCACATGGATTTTCATGTGTAAGCATAACATGAATCAACAATATAACTTAGATTATGAAATTTCCTCGAATCTGTATGCATGCTCCAAATCCCCGGCGGAAGCTAGTGTAACAGTATCTGAAAGACATGACACATGTATCTCATGATTACATAATCGATTGCACTTGCTCCGGGCATAAAACTGGTGGACTGAAAATGTGAGAGGTCAATAAATACAACATGAGTTGAGGAGGGGCAATTGCCTCTGGCTATGGTTGCATTAAGATTTATTTCTTGTTTTCCAACACCATGGGTGAAGGTCAAATTTGGTGGTCATCGACATATCTAGTGTATGTTCCCATGTTGTTGAATGTTGATTCATATTAGTGACAAAGATGTCAATGGATATGAATGAGAAAAATGATCTTAAATATTATGTATTTTTCTTCTTATTATTTTTCATATATAAGTGGTCTATGTTTGGCTCAAACTCAAAAGTAACACACACCAATATCGAACCTCACTTTCTTGCATACTTGACAAAGTAAAGCCGTATATCCTGCAAATACAATATATCTATGAGACCGACAAATCATTAGACATCTTCAATTCAAGGGATACTTGAGATCAATTACGTTAATATGTGCCAAAGAAATTAGAACAGAGGCGCAAGGTGCGCCTGCTTTAAATTACTAAAGCCCCAACAAAAGACCAGAAAGTAACACGTGCCAAATATGCATCCGCTTATGATATATGTCCTTTATCCACTAACACCTCTTCCATAGCAATGAGGTCAGTTGAATGGTACACACAACAGTAGCAAACACAATTCACTTAATTAGTCAAGGAACAATTTGGGCAACTAAAAGTCTGTACCACAAAGATTTGACTTGAGATGAGAAAAAAATAAGTGAAGTAGCTAAATAGTAGTTCGATAAAAGTTCGCAAGGACAAACTAACCCAAATATGATTACCATATAGAAAGCTTAGTCATGGATATAGGGGTCTTACCCTTAAACTTAAATGGACATTAGAAAAATGACACCCGGCGAGACAACTCCTTAGGCAAATAAGAGTCACGTCCCTAGTGTATTGGACAATTCATCAGTTACCAAATCTTGGATTGAAATTCATTTTACCTATTTCCCTTGGCAATCCCTTATTAGGAGCATCTTCCAACATGCTATTCCCTCTGCAAAATCTGAAAACTGAATGGGCATGGAATGGAATAAGTTAATTGTTAGATGCGCTCAACAACTGACTGAAATCAAGAAACACCAATCGCTCTTGCGCCGCGCCGACAGTCTGGAGGAGGTGAAATGCTATAGTTAGCAGTGAGGAGATTGTTGTGGTTGTCCGAAATTCTGAGTAGAGGAGGATGCGGCGGGAGAGGTTGTACTCATGCAGTACGCCATCACCATTGCCATCTTTGCTGAATTCAAAATTTTCTTTAACACTATAGTACTCCCGGAAATTAACTGCCTGCAACTATAAACCGGTGTATTTATCCATATCTTTTGAAAAAACTTTTTTATTTTACTGAATTCAAAATTTTCTTTAACACTGTTTACAAAGGAGTCCCAAAAACAGAAAAGAAACAAAGTAGCAGGAAACAAAGCAAGTTCGATACAAACCCCTCAGAAATGTACTCACCTGTCAGTCCACATATATAATTCAAGTCCAAAAAGAGTTCTGCAGAGCGAAATATACCGTAAATACAAAGAGGTACCGCTATGGCATCGTTGCTACCCCTTTTCGCCCATGGTGGAGGAGCCTCGAGCCGAGTTTCTTCACATCGAGCATGGCGAAGGCTGGATAGGAAGGAAAGTCTGAGCATTTGTTGCCTTAGATCCTCCAAGCGCAACCTAAGATGATTCAAAGGCAAAAGCTTGAGGATGGGAACAATCATAGACTGTTGCAAATAGAGAGTGTTGAGCTACCAGGACGGATCCCTATTCCCAGATGGAACATGAGAAGCCGTGCGAGCTGGATGGATGGCACTACATAGGGGTATTTAAGCACACTTTCTCCCGCATTTGCAGCGTAATGGAGGGCGAGGTAATGAGGAGCGATGAATTATGTGGTGCATGGGGGCGTTTCATGTGCATTTGTGCCTACATTGTGGCTAGGAGATCATGCGTCATGGAGGTGGAAGGATTGTGGTTGCTTTGGAGCAGCCGCTGCAGGCAAAGTTAATGCGTATTTGTGGCCGGGAGATCGTCGACCGTGGCGGCTGACCTGGAGAGCGCCCGGCGTGGCAGCAGCTGATCGGGAGACTGGTCAAGAAGTGCCCGGCGTGGCAGCGTCTTGCCGAGGGACTGGTCCGGGAGCGTAGTAGCGGAGCCGGCGGCTGGTCAATGGGCTTAGAACGTGTCAAAACCCCTACCAACGACCAAATAGGTCAACTACATAGCCCGCGTACGAAAACCTTCGATAGCTCAGCGCAAAACAATAAGCGGCCTTGTCTAAAAAAAACAATAAGCGGTTGAGTCCGGAGGCACAACGATGGCCGGCGTGGAAGCAGGAAGCGTTACTTTCCACTTGGGTCGTGGCAGTACGGGGAATCATGCTGATTGGCTGTTCTTTTTCAAACTGAATGGTGAGGTGGCATGAAGATGATGTGGACAATGTGCATGTCTAGAGAATTGGTATAGTGGGGAGCAACTTCTTAAGAATGTAAGATACAGCCCTTAGGGCGTCGTTTAGACTTTGGGTTTTGTTTAGATTAAAAGTTCGCTATAGCTGCAACTTCGCGTATTTCATTTGTGTTCAACGACTAGACCAAGGCGTCACAGAACCCCACCTTTATTAATAAAGCTTTCCTCTTTTATTCGCAATATTCAGATTGCAATCTCAGTTTCTTGCTTGTTCTTCGTTTGCTCGCAGGAAATAGACCCTCGTTGTCAGGTTGATCGTGCTCCGGCGTGGTCAATAACCCCTCCGAAGTTGGTTTAGCGATTGCTAAGGCGCGACGTCTTCGCACGTTCGTAGTCGGATCGTCAAAGTCGACTCCCACAGAAAACGATTGCTATCTCATCGAAAGATCGGGACACCCTCGCCTCTATCAAGTGGTATCAGATTTCCAGGTTGCTCGGTGAGATTTTACAGTTTTTCATAGTTTAGATCGAGTCTGTTCTTCATACCTACAGTCCACGAAAAAGCCACACAAAAAATTAGGGTTAGTTCATCATATCCGAACCAATCTGAGCCTTTGCATAATCTTTTCTGTATTTGCGTTGTTGAATTTGCGGTTGCATCGTCGTGTCTAGTTGCTGGTCTTAGAGTCTAGTCTTTTAGAGTTTCGAGTTCTGGTCATAAGTTGTCACGCCGCCGCCGCACCATCATCATCGCCCTGCCATCTACCACCACCGCTTCTCCGCCACCGCTTCGAATCCGTATCCATATACCACCACCGCTTATCCGCCACCGCTTCGAATCTGTATCCATATACCACCACCGCTTATCCGCCACCGCTTCGAATCCGTATCCATATACCACCACCGCTGCCATATATCACCACCAATCCGAGTTCCTTGCATAGTTTGTTTTCAGGATCCATCTAATTTTCTGATTCGTGTTTCCTTGTCTGAGTAGGTTTCGGATCCAGCAATCTTTTGCCGTCCGTAGAAGAGGTTGGTTTCCAAAAAAAAAAGAGTCCGGAAACCACCCTCCGTTTAGGCCCAAAATTTTCCAAAAACGCACTGGACAAAAAAATTCTGGCTATCCTATTTTTAGGTGTTTCTAAGCGTATTGAGCCAGTCGCCGTTATAGAAAGTTTTTTTTGACCCGTTTCCAGTTTTTGGGTCCGGGCAGTCGAAAAAAAAAATTGGTCGAAAAAATTTTGTGCCCATCCTGTCAGTTTGACCTGGGAAGAGTTTTGAGACACTCGCCATTATAGTGATTTTTCGCAAAAAAAAAGCAGCGCAAAAAAAAAGCAAAAAAAAAAGAGCGAAAAAAATTCCAGAGTGTGCTTTTCCCTTGTTTACGTGCAGCGCCGTGATTTTGTTAGTGTTCTAGGCTCGCGTCTCTAGCACGGTCTAGCCTAGGACCAGCACAGTACCGTCGTTGAGCGTTTATTCAACTTTGCATCTCTGAATTGATTATTGCTGACCTTTTTTTGCTACCATATTGTAAGCCTTCCCAGCTCCACATACATCTACGTCGTGCGTTTGATTCTCCCTGGTAATCGCTATAGCCAAGCTTTGAGAGTTTTGACTACAACGGTTGCCGATCACTGCCTGCTGCTGGGTAAGAACTGGTAAGAATTTGAGATTTGCTTGACGGATTTGTGACTGTCCACCACACCACCACCACTACTTCCTAGTAGTCTGTAGGATCATATTCTTGTGTGTTTCTATTGCTGCTAACCATGGCAGGATCACAAGCCGACGAGACTAAGTGGGAGAACTTGACGAACAAGGAGCTTCATGATAAGTTTCAGCAAATGATGAGTGGACAGGTGCAAGATGTGATAAACAGATTTGATGAGGCCATGGAGAAGATAGATGGCATTGAGAAGGCGTTCGAAACAAAGCTCGATAACAAGTTTAATGAATTGCTCGCGCGTCTACCACCACCACCACCGGCTGCACCTAACGCACCTCTACAACAACAACAACGACTACCTCCACATCGCGAAACAGCCCTCCGCCGAGCGACCCGTGTCCCTCTTCAGCCTGGCCAAGCTGCTGGTGCTGCTGTTGATACTTCGGTGGCTCCTGCTGCTGATGTGGGGGAGGATGATTATGTGGGAGATTACGAGGATGAGGTTGATCAACATCAGAACTACGTGCAACCACCAGCACCACAACCACCAGGTCGTCCACATGCAAATAATGGCAATGTTAGGGCTCCCCTCAGGTACGAGATCATGACCATCTCCCTAAACTGAAATTGAATATTCCACCATTTGAGGGTAGATATGTTCCTGATATATATCTTACTTGGGAGTTAGAAACTGAACAACGATTTACATGTTTACAATATCCTGAGGAGAGACGTGTTCCTGCTGCTGTTTGTGCTTTCACTAGCTTTGCATGTGTTTGGTGGTCTGAACATTGTAGATTATATCCTGTTCCAGCTACTTGGGCTGCTTTGAAAACTGCTATGCGTACTCGTTGGGTTCCACCATATTATCAACGTGAATTACTTCAAAAATTGCAGTGCTTAAGACAAGGAAAAAATTTTGTAGAAGAATATTATCAGGAATTACAAACTGGCTTGATTAGATGTGGTATTGTTGAAGAGAATGAAGCTATGCTTGCACGTTTTCTTGGTGGATTAAATAGAGAGATTCAGACCATTCTAGACTATAAGGATTATAATAATATCACTCGTTTATTCCATCTTGCTTGTAAAGCTGAACGTGAAGTGCAGGATCGAGTGCATTGGCGCGGACTAACTTTTCTGCAGGTCGACCTTCATCATGGACACCACGTGCATCATCTACTTCCACTGCACCATCACCTCCTTCAGGTGCCACCTCCAACCGTGATACAAGAAAGCAGGCACAACCACCACTATCTGCCAAGAACACACCTGTCGGGCCTGCACAGAGTTCTTCTTCTTCCATGGCATCAACAGGGCACACAAGTGTTATTATTTGTCGTCGTTGTAAGGGAAGAGGACATTTTGCGAGAGAATGCAAATCTCAGCGTGTGATGATTGCTACTGAGGATGGTGGGTATGAGTCCGCTAGTGACTATGATGAGGAGACTTTGGCTCTTATTACACATGAAGAACACGGTGGAGATGATTCTGATCATGAGACGCAATGCATGGCTGCTGAAGATGCTGACAGGTATGAATGTTTAGTTGCTCAACGTGTTTTGAGTGTGCAGGTTACACAAGCTGAGCAAAATCAGAGGCATAATTTGTTTCATACAAAGGGAGTTGTGAAGGAACGTTCTATTCGCGTCATCATAGATGGAGGGAGCTGCAACAACTTGGCTAGCATGGAGATGGTGGAGAAGCTATCTCTCACCACAAGACCACATCCACATCCTTACTACATCCAATGGTTCAACAACAGCGGCAAGGTTAAGGTAACACGTACTGTTCGTGTGCATTTTAGCATCTCTACATATGCTGATTATGTTGATTGTGATGTGGTACCTATTCAAGCATGTTCCTTATTACTTGGTAGACCATGGCAATTTGATAAAAATTCTGTACACCATGGTAGAAACAATCAGTATACGCTTGTTCATAAGGATAAAAATATTATTTTGCTTCCTATGACTCCTGATTCCATTTTGAAAGATGATATTAATAGAGCTAATAAAGCAAAACAGGAGAAAAATAAGAGTGAAAATCAGATTGTGGCAAAAGAATTTGAGCAACAAATGAAGCCTAATAATAAACCATCTAGTGTTGCTTCTGAAATTAAATTGAAAAGTGCATGTTTACTTGCCACCAAATCTGATATTGATGAGCTAGATTCTAGCAAATCTGTTTGCTATGCTTTTGTGTGCAAAGAGGCATTATTTTCATTCGAGGACGTGCCTTCCTCTTTGCCCCCTGCTGTCACTAACATTTTGCAGGAGTTCGCTGACGTCTTCCCACAAGACGTGCCACCGGGATTACCGCCTATTCGAGGGATTGAGCATCAAATTGACTTAATTCCCGGTGCATCGCTACCCAACCGTGCACCATATCGTACCAATCCAGAGGAGACGAAGGAGATTATGTGTCAAGTACAGGAGCTGCTCGACAAAGGTTATATATGCGAATCTCTTAGTCCTTGTGCTGTTCCTATTATACTAGTGCCTAAAAAGGATGGTACGTCGCGTATGTGTGTTGATTGTAGAGGCATTAATAATATTACTATTCGTTATCGTCATCCTATTCCTAGGTTAGATGATATGCTTGATGAATTGAGTGGCTCTACAATATTCTCCAAAGTTGATTTGCGTAGTGGATACCATCAAATTCGTATGAAATTGGGGGATGAATGGAAAACATCATTTAAAACTAAGTTTGGATTATATGAGTGGTTAGTCATGCCTTTTGGGTTAACTAATGCACCTAGTACTTTCATGAGATTAATGAACGAAGTTTTACGTGCTTTCATTGGACGATTTGTGGTAGTTTATTTTGATGATATACTGATTTATAGCAAATCTTTGGAAGAACATTTGGAACATTTACGTGTTGTTTTTAATGCTCTACGTGATGCACGTTTGTTTGGTAACCTTGGGAAGTGCACCTTTTGCACCGATCGAGTATCTTTTCTTGGCTATGTTGTTACTCCACAGGGAATTGAAGTTGATAAAGCCAAGATTGAAGCTATTGACAGTTGGCCGCAGCCCAAAACGGTCACACAAGTGAGGAGTTTTCTTGGACTCGCTGGTTTCTATAGGCGTTTTGTGAGAGATTTTAGCAACATTGCTGCACCTCTCAATGAGCTTACAAAGAAGGATGTGCCGTTTGTTTGGGGTACCGCACAGGAAGAAGCCTTCACGATATTGAAAGATAAGTTGACACATGCTCCTTTACTCCAACTTCCTGATTTTAATAAGACTTTTGAGCTTGAATGTGATGCTAGTGGAATTGGATTAGGAGGTGTGTTATTACAAGATGGCAATGTTGCATACTTTTCTGAAAAATTGAGTGGGCCTAGTCTGAACTATTCTACTTATGATAAAGAAGTATATGCTCTTGTTCAGACTTTGGAGACATGGCAACATTATTTATGGCCCAAAGAATTTGTTATACATTCTGATCATGAATCTTTGAAACATATTAAAAGTCAAGCTAAACTGAATCGTAGACATGCTAAATGGGTTGAATTCATTGAGACTTTCCCTTATGTCATTAAACACAAGAAGGGTAAAGAAAATGTTATTGCTGATGCATTGTCTCGTCGTTATACTATGCTTTCACAACTTGACTTTAAAATATTTGGTTTGGAGACCATCAAAGATCAATATGTGCATGATGCTGAATATAGTGATGTATTGCAGAATTGTAAAGAAGGTAGAACATGGAACAAGTTCGTCGTTAATGATGGATTTGTGTCTCGTTCTAGCAAGCTATGCATTCCAGCTAGCTCCGTTCGTCTTTTGTTGTTGCAGGAGGCGCATGGAGGAGGACTAATGGGACACTTTGGCGTGAAGAAGACGGAGGATATACTTGCTACACATTTCTTTTGGCCAAAGATGAGACGGGATGTTGAGCGTTTTGTTGCTCGCTGCACTACATGTCAAAAAGCTAAGTCACGACTCAATCCTCATGGTTTATATATGCCTTTGCCTGTACCTAGTGTTCCTTGGGAGGATATATCTATGGACTTTGTTTTAGGTTTACCTCGAACAAAGAAGGGGAGGGATAGTATATTTGTTGTCGTGGATAGATTCTCGAAAATGGCACACTTTATACCATGTCATAAAAGCGATGATGTTGTTAATGTTGCTGATTTGTTCTTTCTTGAAATTATTCGCTTGCGTGGTGTGCCAAATACTATTGTTTCAGATCGTGATACTAAAGTTCTTAGCCACTTTTGGAGATGTTTATGGGCTAAGTTGGGGACTAAACTACTTTTTAGTACTACTTGTCACCCCCAAACTGATGGACAAACTGAAGTAGTCAATAAAACATTGTCTACTATGCTTAGGGCTGTTTTGAAGAATAATAAGAAAATGTGGGAAGAATGCTTGCCTCATATTGAATTTGCTTATAATCGTTCATTGCATTCTACTACTAAGATGTGCCCTTTTGAAATTGTGTATGGTTTCCTGCCTCGTGCACCTATTGATTTGTTGCCTCTTCCATCTTCGGAGAAGGTTAATTTTGATGCTAAAGAACGTTCTGAATTGATTTTAAAAATGCATGAGTTAACTAAGGAAAACATTGAGCGTATGAATGCTAAATATAAACTTGCTGGAGATAAGGGTAGAAAACATGTTGTGTTTGCACCTGGAGATCTTGTTTGGTTACATTTGCGTAAAGATAGATTTCCTAATTTGCACAAATCAAAGCTAATGCCACGTGCTGATGGTCCTTTTAAGGTGTTAGAGAAAATAAATGATAATGCATATAAACTTGAGCTACCTGCAGATTTTGGGGTTAGTCCCACTTTTAACATTGCAGATTTGAAGCCTTATTTGGGTGAGGAAGATGAGCTTCCGTCGAGGACGACTTCATTTCAAGAAGGGGAGGATGATGAGGACATCAATACCATTGTTACACCCACAGCCCCTACTGTTACATATGCGGGACCAATTACTAGAGCTCGCGCACGCCAATTAAATTACCAGGTACTTTCGTTTCTTGGTAATGATTCTATTGTTCATGAGAATATGATGCTGCCTAAATTGGATACATTTGTTTTGCTTACAAATGAAGGGCCTAGCTCGGAGAAGGATGAACATTGGAGCAAGAACACGCATGGAGTTGATGGCATGTGCAAGGGGATCAAGAACGGAGTTACAAGTGATGATTTCAGGACTTTGAAGCCACCATAAGGAGTGCATGAAGCCTTGGACGAAATATACAAGATGCCACTTCATAATATTCGTCCATAGGCTATTCTAGATGCTGCGTCACCTTATTATTGGGCCAGGCCCATGTAATTTCGAAATACTTAAGTATAGGCTATTTTTAGAGTCCGTATGTGTGGGGAAACAAGAGTTAGGGTTGGTTTCGGACCCCACCCTCAAGGGCCACGAAATTCCCTCCTCTTCCCCCATATATACAGCCCTTAGGACGTCGTTTAGACTTTGGGTTTTGTTTAGATTAAAAGTTCATCATAGCTGCAACTTCACGTACTTCGTTTGTGTTCAACGACCAGACCAAGGCGTCACAGAACCCCACCTTCATTAATAAAGCTTTCCTCTTTTATTCGCAATATCCAGATTGCAATCTCAGTTTCTTGCTTGTTCTTCGTTTGCTCGCAGGAAATAGACCCTCGTGGTCAGGTTGATCGTGCTCCGGCGTGGTCAATAACCCCTCCGAAGTTGGTTTAGCGATTGCTAAGGCGCGACGTCTTCGCACGTTCGTAGTCGGATCGTCAAAGTCGACTCCCACGGAAAACGATTGCTATCTCATCGAAAGATCGGGACACCCTCGCCTCTATCACCAGAGGGGATGCAGGCAACCAATCAACCTACAGATGTTGGTTTTTTGACTGCATATGCTCAACCAGGCTCAACTGGAACAAATACGCAAAGTGGCAAAAAAGATGCAGGTAACCAAACGCGCCCCTCGAGCTTGCCAAAACAATAGCTGCTGGTCAGGTCGGCAAGACGGTTTGGACAAAATAATCTTCACCGCATGTAGGCTGACCGCCAGGAGGAAGAAGTGCTAGACTTCTCTAGCAAGCTCAGCTGATACGTAAGGAGTGACGTCATCTATAATATAGTATCCCGCCCTTTTCCCACTAAGCTGGAGCCCCTGCATCATCAGAGAGAGATGCGCGTCATCAGTATTTTGACAGTGACACGAGTGGTATACGAATTGCGCGTCTGCATCCTCCTTGGCGCCGTACGTGTGGAAAATATGAAGCATACCATCCTTGTATAGTCAACAGTTTCGTACGTGATGGACATCGCGAGCAGCTCTCATCCACATGCCGGTCGATGCCACCAACCGCGCGCCGCGCTCACCAAAACCAGCCTGAGAAGAGTCCACCCTGCCGGCCTTTCCCCTTTTAGTCTTGGCAGAGCGGAGGCCTCGCTGAATAATCGTCTGCGTGAGATCTAACAGAGATTCGTACGTGACCCGGCATCGATCGTGCCTCATGGCTTATAAAAACCCAAGCGCGCCCGGGATGATCCATGTGCATTCAAGAGACTACCGCTAGCTAGCTTCAGAGTGAACACAGCGAGCTAGCTCTCCGGGTGGCGTCGTCCAGGAACAACATTTAGAGATGGGCCACGCGAGCGCAGCCCTCCCCGTGATTGACCTCGCGTCCCCGGACATCGGCGCCGCCACCAAATCCGTCCGGCAGGTACGTACGTCCGGTCTCCGGCGAGATCGATCCATAACCTAAGCCTTTCCTGTTTGATCCGTCACATATACATACGTACATACATACACTACTTGCTCCTTCCTTAATGTGTAAATTTCATTACCCTTATTGGATGCATGCATGCAGGCGCTGGTGGATTACGGCTTCTTCTACGTGATCAACCACGGGATCGACGACGCCCTGATGAAGAGCGTCTACGCGGAGAGCAGCAGCTTCTTCCAGCAGCCAATGGAGGAGAAGATGGCCCTGCACAAGAACAGCAGCCACAGAGGCTACATTCCGCCAGATTTTGAAGGCTTCGAGGCTGACGCCGGTGGCAAGGGTAACAAACCACCTGCTAGCTTTAACCATCTTTTCATTTCTTCTCTTTGTTACTCCGCAGATTAATTTGTGCATGCATGCTCTAACCATTTATCCACCTTTCCATGGGAGTATAGGGGACCTATTGGAGTGTTTCCACATTGGGTCTGGGGTAGACGGCGACTCCAAGAATCATGTGAACCAGTGGCCTCCTGCAGGTACTAATTAGTTTATTACCCGGCCCACATTAAACATGATTTCATCAATAACATCGGTTCGTGTGCCTCAGAACGCTTTCCACATTGGAAGGAGACGATGAAGTCGTACTATCAGTGTGCAATGTAAGCTTCTTCTTCTTCCTCTTTTCTGAATCATCAAGTATTTATTGTTGTTCTAATATGTTGTTCGTGTATATTACTGTGTTTTCCTGCTAACCAGGGGAACTAGCAAAAGGATATTGTCCCTAATTGCTTTGAGTTTGGACCTTGACTCTGAATTCTTCAAGCCAGATGGCTCTGAAACAATTCTTCGACCAATTCATTACTCAGGTAATTTGTTAGATGTATGTTGGCCGTTCATATCATCAAGGTGTCATGTCCAGATGAAATTTTAGCACCTTCCTAGCAACTGGTTATATTTATTTATTTATTTATATATTTGGCCAATTCACTACAGGTCGGGCAATTGAATCGAAACATGGAAGCGATCATGGTGCAAACGCTCATACGGATTATGGAATGTTAACTCTTCTTTCAACAGATGGCACCCCTGGCCTGCAGGTGTGCCCATAATTCATCAGCTCTAGTTTCTTTTGTCATTTTAGCTAATCACACAACCATGCACACAAGCACGCACTATATATGTTTGTGTAGTTGGCATCTATATATATTCTAGCTAGATTCTTACTCTACTATGAGTATACAGATATGCAGGGACAAGGATGGCCGTCCCCAGCTCTGGGAAGATGTTCATCACATTGATGGGTAAATACTTCTTTTCTGTGCTAATAAAATAAATTCCTTATAGAGTCAGGCACCCTTCATGGTCAACCAATTGGAAAAAGTACTACTAGTACATATTTAATCATCGCTAGTTTTATTTGTTCATTAATTAACCCTTTGGGTTGTGTCTTCCAATGCTCCTTAGATTATTTCTTTGATCTTACATATTCAACGTACTGATGTACTTGCAGGGCACTTGTTGTGAACATTGGTGATTTGCTAGAAAGGTGGACAAATAATGTTTATAGGTACATTCTCTCTAAACATTGTTGATCCTGAAGAACATTGGTGATTTGCTTAAAATGATTTGTTGTCTAACATCATGATCGTGTTTGAATAATGTTTTTGGATTAAAATTTGTATGTGATTTTTTTATGCACTTTCGAATTTGTAGGTCTACCCTGCACCGTGTTTTGATGGTTGGCAAAGAGCGGTATTCAGTGAGTATACTAACTAACCGCTAAATTCAGAATGTTTGTGTTCAGCAGTTTCAATAGTCAGCTCTTGGATTTATTTTAAATCATGAAAATTGGATTTATCGGCACTTCAATTTTCTTTGTCAAACTATCCACATAGTCATAATTGTATGCAGATTATTATACATAAATTAAATTTCATAACTACACTTTTTTTGCGGGGTTAAATTTCATAACTTGATGACATTAATATGGTCACCCTAGTGAAAGTACCATTGCCCCTCTAGTTATGGGGTTAAGTCCTCCTGTTTGCATTTATTGTAAACTCAACATATATTCTTAATTTTTTTAGTTAAAATTTAGGAAAAACATCTTGTATCAGTAACCTACGATAAAAATTCAAATCCAACAGCCAAAACCATCATTTAGTAGACACTACATTTCTGGTGATTTATACAGTTATCCATAATCCTGCCACACATAAGAAAAAATGTACTCTTTGTCTCCTTCTCTCGCTGTTTCACAACTTACACAGTACTATACAGAAACAACCATCCACAACCTTGGAGGAGCACGTACAACTTTAAAATTTAATGACTGATGATACATAAATGGAAAAAATATTCATCAGTTGTAAATATATTTTATACAAGTTTCTCTCATGTATCAGGTGGCTTTCTTTGTTTGGCCAAGCCCAGATACGATGGTTACATGCATAGAAAGTTGTTGCAGCGAGGCAAATCCACCAAGGTCCTCTTCTAATAATATCTGAATATTTCTTTTTTTTTGGCCTATTATTGTATCTCATGCCTTTGAAAATTGGACACCTTTTCAGATACCCGCCTATTAGGAGTGACGAATACTTGGAGCAGAGATTAACTTCCACATACAAATACAAATAGACTGTCCTGGTCATTCCTGGCTGTAGTCTGTTTGGTTCTATCAGAAGTTGGCAGAAGCTTTCTGTTGATGCAGTCAAGTACCATAGTTGATGAATCATGGGGTGTATCTCTATGTTTTTTGTATTGGCTTAAATTGAGAGTTTCCTAATAAATTGGGTGTGATGTTTTCTGATGTATAAGGACAATTTGGAATATGAGGAAGCTAGTATCGGCTATATAATTTGCCTACAATAGTCATATGTTGTAACAAATACAGTCAGTTTTCGCATAAATATACGCATATCGGAGTTTTACTGTAACAAAAGAGTCCGTTTTCGCACATATATTGTTTGCACATATAAGTTTCTCCGAAGGTTTTCGGTGTATCCCCTGTCGGTTCGCGCCATCAGGTAAAATTGATAAGGATCCTGGTGGTGTGTGTATGAACTCACTTCACTTAACGGCAACCTTTCTTAATATACGGGTCAACTCTAACATATGACATCGAGTACACGTTACAAAGCAGGAATTAACACAAGGTGTAGGGTACTAAGTCTACCCAATTATATAGCCAACTCTAATTATAGCCCAGAAAAGAAAACGTAGTGGAGATACCTAGTATACATCACCAACACCTCCTCCTCTCCTCCTCCTTTGGTGCCTCAGCCGGCGACAAGGGACGAACCCTGGCTGCCAGCCACCTCTCCACCTCCCCAACCCTCTGCCCCCTTCCCGCCGCAGCCAGAGGACGCGCCCGGGCAAAGCCTGGCCAGCGGTGGCGGCGGGGATTCTCACCCCCTTGTGCGGATGGGGCCGGCGCGGTCGGATCAGGGCTCCACGGAGCGCAGGACGCGGCGGCGGCTATGCGGGTGGCGTGGGGCTCTCCGGCGAAAGCGGTGGGCTGCAACGAGGCGGGCCATGCCCGGGGTCTAGATGGGCGCCTCGGCCATATCTGCCCCTGTAGCGGCGAGGGCCGCGAGCGGCGCTGTTTCGGGGGACCACCTCTGTCGGGACCTTCCTGCCTAATGGAGGTGTGAGCTGGTGGTACGTGCCGGTGGTCGGGGACAACGGTTGCAGCATTGGCATCGGCTCGGCCAGATCTGGTTTCTCAGCGGCACGGGCCTCATGAGGCTTGGGATGCGGGTGTCCGCCTCGACCGGGGCCATGTCGGCTGGTTGGGGTGGTGGCGCATTAGCGGTGGTTCAACCCCCTCTCCTGATGCTTGGGGTGCTTGGAGCTGCGGTTTGAGGCGCGCCCTGAGGGTGGAGCACGGTGGCTCGACGCTCCTCGTCTTTGGCTGGCCACGGTTGCCTGGGCACTCCGGGGGGTTGCCGAGTTGCCATGGGTGGCCTCCGAGTCTTGTTGTTGCCAGGGGTGACGACAGCGGCTTGGCCCCGGTTCGAGAAATGGTGAGGTGGCTGCGGCGTGGCCGGCAGCCGCCGGTGGCTTCCCCTGTCATGGTCCTACCGGGTAAGTCCCATTCTCGCCCAAAGGGCCCACCTTTCTGGTAGCAGCGTAGTTGGTCCATGTGGAAGGAGGTGGGGTGGTCTTCGATGCTCGGGCGGTGGCTCTGGTGGTGGAAGCCCGTGCTCATGGGCGGACGTCATGGCTCAGGTGCTACCTGGTGGCCATGGTCGTGTGGGCGGCGTGGTAGCCCAGGGATGACAATCGGTGATGGTGGTGCGGCTTCCGTACATGCCAGTGGCAGTGAGCGTGGGCCGGGATGAAAACCTGCTCTGTCTTCGGGCAGGCGGGCGACATCGAGTTCTTCCCCTTCTTGAAGGTGCCATTGCGGTCCTCATTGCCCGTTGTGTAGCTCCAGAGAAAACCTTGACCCTCGGTTCGGGCAGTGGCGGCACGCTGGTGCGGAACCTTCCTGAAGGCGCCGCCTTAAAGCTCACGGTTCATCGTCCGCAGCTTCCTCTCTTCGTGGTGGCATGTTCATGGTTGAGAACCCCGATAGCTCTTGTAGTGACTCGGTGTGGTGTTGCTGCGTCTAGTAGCTATGTATCCAGCATTGGATGTGTGCATGAGTTGAGGTGGCGTGTCTTTATATCAGATTGTGGTTGGTTGTTGCTTTAAATATAAAGCGAGGCGAAAGAATTTTTCGGTAATTATAGCTCACTATGTCTATACAAAAAAGTGGCCAGCACCTAGACTTGGTAGCCTCTTCCAACAGCACATGAACTGTGTATAATAATAATAATATATAATATAAACATATAATGTTGCGACGATTGCAGGCAAGAACCGCGCATCATACGGTAGCAGTAGCCCACGAGTCAATCTCGTGCACGGGCCTCGGCAACCTTACTTAACATACGGGTCAAATCAGAGTACAGATGACAAAGCACGCAAGGGGACTTGGTATCCAATGCCAAGTTTTTCAATTATATTCAACCAAGTCAAACCCTTCGTTCATTACGTATTCACAAATAAGAGCAACTTGTTTTGGATCCCAAAACCATTGCCGGCCACTGGTGTCTACGTACCGTCCATTGTACTAGAACAGACAAAACTATGGCCCTAAACTGACAAGCAAGTTGATTAACGTAGGGTCTAGCTGCTCGATCACACTCTACTGGCACCTTAGCGTGTTGGGCTCTCCTTTTTTCTTCACAGAAACGCAAAAAGCCTTGCTTTTCGCAGCATTGATAGAAAACAACAATCTGGCGTCATGGCATCAAATAGCCATGTGCATATACGGTGTTTTTTTTTTTGGAAATGGTCACCGGGGGATAGGCTCCCCACCTGAATATATTTCAAAAAGGCTAGAGTTTACAGGGGTCACGAGATTCGTGAGGAGAGGAAGTCATGCCACAGCCCAGCGTGTTCCTTTAGGGCGCCCGTCTTTAGACGGTGAGTCCACAGAATCATGTCCTCAAGAATAGCTTTTGCAGATGTTTTAACATCAATTTCCAAACTTTGGACAACCTTGTTGTTCCTAGCATCCCAGATTTTCGAGAACGAGTAGCATAAAAGAGCGAACTAAAGAGCGCAATGCCGCTAGCAGAGTAGTGGTGAAGAGGTCGGCCGTGGGCTTGAAACGCGGCCTGATACCCAAGGCCCACGAAATCCTGCAAGCCGCCGAGCATGTGAAGAACAAATGATCAGGGTCCTCTATCGCACTGTTGCATCTTGGGCAGGTGGCAGAGCTTAGTGTGTTCTTGTGAGGTTCTTCCTAGTATTCAACCTGTCCAAGTAGAATAACCATCCAAAGATTATCACTTTCTTTGGCACCTTGGAGTCCCAAATCTGTGAAAGAGGGGGTTCGGTGAGCTGTGTGGCAAGCGCCGCGTAGGCCCCTCGCGTGGTGAAGCTAGCGCCATTAAGCAGCCTCGGTGTGTCCGGTTCCTGCGAGGTAGTAATGTCCTGCAAGAAGTATTTTAGAGAGGCAAGTTCTATGACTGCAGTAGAGGTTAGTCGATTACGAAGGGCAAGTTCGATCCCATCCTGTAAAATGGCGGCTACCATGGCATTATGGTTGGTCAGGTGTGTAAAAAGAGCAGGGAAAACAACAGCCAGCGGCTCTGGCTGCAGCCAACGATCTAAACAAAAGAAGGTGGAGTGCCCATTTCCAATGGAACACTGAAATCTCTCTCAGGCTCTGCAGTTTTTTAAGAATGGTTTTTGCAAGGAACTGTTAGCACCATGCCCAATGTGGAGGGGTGAGTGATGCAGGATCTAGTCCTTCCTGGGTAGGTTGGAGGAGTGCAAAAATCTATAAGGACATTTCAGCAGTAGACAAAAGTTCTGTGCATGCAAGTTTTTGACACCCAGACCACCCGCATCCCGAGGAGTACATACTTTGTCCCAAGCCACCAAGCAGTGTTCATGCTACAACTGTCGAATAAAAAATGTAACGTGTTCAAAATTCTGATTGGCATGACAAAGGGAAGATCCAAAAGAATTGAAGAGACAAAGGGAAAGGAAGAGATATGCACGAAACAGAGATGAGATATGAAAAGGCATGAGGCTAGGAATCTCAAGAAAGATTCTGCTATTATCAATGAGAAATAGACTCCGTCTAACACACCCGTAGCCATAACACTGGGTACTTCAATTCTTTTGGTCCGGCCGATATGATGGAATACTCACAAGCATGATGATGCCTATGATAAATTCTTTCTGTCAGGTTTTCATCCTATGGAGGATGCCATTGGGCAGTCTCTTGTTACCCAACTACGATGTGCTCAAACTACAGAAGGTTATGACTCCTAACCAGATATAGCAGCATCACATGTGTATCATACTAATGTTCTATAAACGATGGTGATGTAGGTATACCTACAGTTGTGGTGCCATCCAACTCGACTACACTTAATATACCATCCGGTTGTGCCTTCACCGCTCGACTCTTCTCCCCTTGACTAGGGTTTCTATATCAAGCTGCGTGCACCTATGGATGTCACCCTTCTTCCAGCATGGTGAGCGACTCCGAACCCTGACAGCAACGTGTGCCTAACTATGTGGCAGCTTGAGAACCAGGCGCAAAGGAGGACGTGCAGGAGTTGTGGCATCACACTCTCCCCGATGATTTAAAGTCATCTACCCTACATCAGCGACTTGATTTGGCTCTGCCATACTGGTCCTTTGTTGTTGATGAGTTTCACGAGCCTCCATGGATGCGGCCGGCAAATATGAAATTTGATGAATGACGGTAATAGGATTGTTGTCGACTTTTTTGTGTTTCATGAAATTAAATGGTTTGCCATAGAATATGAAATTTCAGCATGATGCTTGTTGAAGTGAAAATAATCTGACAAGCAATAATAAAATCAAGAATAGCATCTCGGACATTCCTCGAGGTGGCGGCGGCCATAGCAGCATCGCGAAGCAGCGGGTGGCGATAACGGCGACCGCAACATCTCGGACTGGTAGGTGGCGGTGGCAGCCTAAGCCAGTGGGTGGGCGGAGATGCTTCTCACAACCGGCATCTGGATCCACTCCATTCAGCCGTTCCCGAGCTTCTTGGCAATTCCTCATGATGGAGATGATGACTATAGCTTCGCAGAGCGACGTGTGGCGGCGTCCCATGTTATGTGCGTGGGCGGACATGCTATTTAGAGGGTCTTTTGTGGGATGTTATTTAAAAGGGTCTATTTTTCTAAAGAATTTTTTATTTTTTTCTTTCTATACAAGATTTTGCACCTTCATAGAGTTTATGTTTCATTTTTGTTAGTTGTGAGTGGTATTGCTTGAATTTTCTTTAAACTAATTGAATTCCATCGAAGAGAGGCCATCATGACTGTCTTGCATTATTTATGAGATCACATCAAATAAATAGGTCCATCAACCCAATATGATGTTTCTTATAATTAAAACAAAATACATCTAACTTTTGCATATGATTTCCTTATCTTTGGAAGTGATTTAATTTGGCCTTCCAATTGATGTCAAAACTTAGGCATGCTAGGGAATCACGGTGGTCAATGAAACAAATCCATCGATCGGGGGCGGAGCAAACTGCGATCGAGCGAGCGCTTGTCTATAATGACCATGTCCAAACTCCATTTGTGTGGGTGCTAGCAACCTGTTTGGGCGCTTAAGGCTGAGCTCCCAACATTTGTGGTTGAATCTCTGGGAAGCTCGCTCCAGGCCTCAAATCAAAAAGAACCCTAACCTGAACACTGGTTACGGCCGGCATACTTTCGATTATTTACTTTTTTTTCCTCTTTTTTGTTTTCATTTATTATTTTTCCTTTTTTGTGTTACTTTTCTACCTTTTCGGTTTTTTTACTCTTTTTATTTTATAAAAATAAATTGCTCACTTCCAAAAATATTTGCATATTTTCAAAAATATTCAAAAATAAAAATAAATATCAAAAAATAAATCATGTTTTCAGAAAATTTCGTAAAAAGTTATGATATTTCAAGAAAAGGTATGTTCTCTGGAAAAAAATTGAATGTAAAGAACTCTCGTTTATAAATTCAAAAAAATTTCTTATTTTCCAAAATTATTTGGGATTTGTTATAAATATTTTTCAGAGCTTCATGAAATGTTCTCGTTTAAAGTTTTTCTTACAAAGTAAAAAAGATTTTAGGAATTTATGAAAATGTCAGCGTTCTTCAATAAAAAAATTGAAATAGAAAATTGTAAAAAACTAGCTCGCTATAGTGACCCGTCGCTACAGTGGACGGCATGGTACAGTAAATAAGCTCACACTACAGGCAAGTTGTTGACTTGGCGTGCCATGTGTCATCACCGGGGCTGCACCTGTATCAAACTGAAGGTGGGGAAAAAGTTTGCGGAGAAAATTGTTGCGCTTTGCGAGATGATGTACGGAAGTGACCATTCGGGAGAAGTTGATGTATGAATGATGCATTTAACTCCAGAAAATTCACTTCAGTCTCACGCACTGCTAATGGGCTGGCCCAGTCGAGCCTGCATGTGTTTGTCACGTAGCTACTTGCCATAATAGGCGGTATATAGGAGATCCCTAAGTCCACAACTGCATTTTCGACCAAGGGAGTAACTTGTGCCCATACGCTCTAGATGCGGCTGATCACCAATACTTTCCTCTCTACTACTCTGCCATACCATGTTCCTCAGGATCACAGACGCGCGCCGCTACAGAGTTGCCAGGCCAGATGGACTTTATGATGCCATGTTATATATCACATGCAGAGATAGTACTTTCGGTCTACAAGGGTAGGTAGCCTATCCCTCTCGTTGCTAGCATCTCAATAGCATAGATTTTGGGTGTTTCATAGGAAATTGTTTTGTTTTCCATGCAACGTTCCCCATCAGAGGTGTGAAACGATGACGGAGGAGAAGGGGCGTGGAGCCCGAGTGTACCGTTGGAGGTGACAGACTCATCGAGTTTCGGCAAGGGTGTGGCGTGGCGGCCGGGGTGGTGGAGCAGCGGTGAAGGCAAAGACAGAAAAACTGAAGGAGAAAAGATGGCAAGATGGAGGCGCGGGGTCGGGGTGGTTGAGTGGGTCGGGGTGTTGGATTCCTACGTGGCTGTTATCCAGACTCCCACAAAGCCCCCTCCCGTCCTGCTTTGTCTCTGGTTTGCCAGAAACGGTATGTCCGAACCGCTCGGCTGACCGGTGCAGGCCCATGTTGGATGGCTAAACACGTCCAGCTCGTGCTATCCAGACAATTGCGGCCTGTTTGAGGGTCCGTTTTGGAGTTGCCCTAACACCGTTTAATCGAAAAGTATATATAGGTAGAGATTGTTCTTGAAGACCTCAAATAGATGAACACCCTTTAAATGGATTATGTTCTCTTAAAAAGTGATAATCCATTTACATATGGTTTATTCTTCCATGAAGTATTGAGTTTGCCAACAAATAAATTATTCCCAAATTATCAGACCACAAAACTACCATTTCAGGTTGAGATATGATTATAGGATTATTGCCATGGTAGTCATTTTCACAGTATGCTTAGACCAAATAGTTTGGAAGACATATATCTTTGCACCAATAGTGATGGTGTGTCAGAATGGCCTTTCTACTCTTTTGTAGAAAGGAAAATTGACGTGTATTGGCGATATGTCAATACTATTCCTGATATAAAAAATGGGTAGTAAAAAATTCATGAGCTCCACACCAATGAATATCTTAATCTTAACATGATGTAAAAAGTACAAGGAAAACCTTGGGTGACTGCATGAATGAGTCTTGGAAGCACATGCTGCACCAATGTTTGATAACTGAATAAAGAAAATAAAAAGTAGAATGAAAAGGATCACGGTTATTTTTCTTTACTTTTTCTGATTAGTTTTCTACGAAATATCTGCGTTCTTTGAAAAATGTTCGGAAAGTGAAAATAAATGTTTGCATCATGGTTTAAAAAAAATCATGCTTTCAAAAAGTTGTTCGTATTTTTTACGAGTGTTCAGTAATTTTGAAAAACTTGTTCATGTATTCCAAAAATCGTTTAGAATATCAAAAAAAGTTCTCCCTTTGAAAACTGTTCGGGATTTTTCACTAAATACTTGTGTTTAGTAAGAAAACAATTGTTCAGAATTTCAAGAAATCTGCTTGTTTCAACCTTTTCTCACGAATTCAAATAACGTCTGTGAATTTAAAAAAAAATGTGCTTGTTCATCAATAGGAAATCAAAACAGAAAAAACTAGAAAATCAGACCGCCACAGCTACTTTTTCTGTTTTCGTTTTGTTTTATTTTTGTAGTTTTTTTATCATTTAAAATATTCTAATCATATTACAAAAAAGAATCTACAGAAACATATAATTTTTGTGGACAAGTATTTGAATAACGTTAATGAAGTATTCGGAAAATGTTGAACAAGTATTTAAAAAATGTTAATAGAGCATTCAGAAAATATTTACTAAGTATTTTAAAACACGTGAACAATTTTGAAAAATGTTAATCAAGCATTCGGAAATTGCTCAACAAGTACTTGAAACATGTTAAACAATTATTCAAAAAATGTTAAAAAATTATTTGAAAAATCTTAACCAACCATTTGGAAAATGTTGAACAATTATCTGAAAAATATTAGTGAGGCATTCAGAAAATGTTAAAATGTATAGAAAATTTGTGGATCATGTATTAAAAAAGATGATCAATTTATTTTATGATGTATATAAAAATTGAGATTTTTTTTTAAAATATGTTCAACAAGTATTTGAAAAATGTTAATCTAATATTTTGGAAATGTGAAATGTGCATAGAAAATGTTGACCCTGTATTAATATATTATATACTCTTTTAGCATATATTGAAAAATGTTGAAAAGCATTTGAAAAATTGTGGAGCAAGTGTTTGAATAATGTTACCAATCGTTTAGAAATGTTAAATGTGTAGAAACAATATTGACCATGTATGAAGAAAACATTAGTATTTTTATTAGAAAACTGTTAATCAAGCATTTCAAAAAGTTCAAACATGCGAATAGTAAAAAAGTTGAGAAATTAACCAAGAAATGTTAATCTTGTATTTAAAAAAAATCAAGCATTTGAAAAATGTTTTAAATGTTGACAACGTATTAAAAAATCTGAAATTTATATTGGAAAAATGTTAAACGTGTATTAAAAAATGTTGTTGACATGATAACCAAACGAAATAAAGAAAACCAATAAATTGAATACGGAAAGAAACAAAATAAATCAAAGCAAAAGAAAATAAAAAAACATAAGATCTAAATGTAAAAGAATGAAAGAAGAAAAAACACCAATGAAAAGCAAGAACCCAATGAAAAAAATAAGACAAAGAGAAAACAACAAATCCAATGAAAATTGGTAAAGAAAGGAAAAATCTAATGAAAAAGCAAAGGAAACAGTAAAACAATGAAGAAACACAGAAAAAAAGCAAAAAGGAAACGAAAAAACAGAAAACAAGAAAACCCGAAGCAAACCAACCCACCGAGCAAGACGAAGGAACCAGCAAAAGAAAATACCAATAGAACTAGGCCGACCAGTCGTTACAACGAAACGAAAGGAACGCTCTCTTAACACAGCGCTAACGCGGTAGGCACGCCACTTCCTGAAATTACTAATTGAGGATTACTCCTTACAAAGATCACTCCCAACTCCTTAGGTTGTGACAAGTGGTGCTCTGCATGTGCACCAGTTGTCGCAACCTGAGAGTTTTCCCTTTTTTCGTACCTCCATTTATTCAAAATGTTTTACCTCTTAAGCCGTGCGTACAAATCTCGAACCGTTTTCACCGTTGGATTCCTCACATTGAGATCTTCAAAATTAGGTCCCATTTTGATAGGTTTTGGCAAACTTTTTTTCACAAAAAACTGGTCGGAAAAACTAATGAAAAAACCGAACCGGGAGCACGGTTTTTTCCTTTCCGAAAGAGGTACGACTGTGCCTCCTTGCGGAAGCAAAACCATGCCTCTCATGGAAGAAAAAACAACAAAAAACGTGTTTTCTTCTGTTTCCGAGAGGCACGACCGTGCCTCTCACGGGAGCAAAACCGTGCCTATAGCGGAAAAAAAACTGAAAGGCATTTTTTTCCTTTTCTGAGAGGTACGGCCGTGCCTCTCGCGGAAAGCAAAACCACGTCTCTCGCGAAAGCAAAACCATGCCTCTCGCGAAAGAAAAAAAAAGTAGAAAAAAATGTGTTTTTTACGTTTCAGTGAGGCATGGCCGTGCCTCCCGCAAAAGCAAATCCGAGCCTCTTCCGCAAGCAAAATCGTGCCTCTCACGCAAGCAAAAAAAGGAAAACATGTTTTTTCGTGAAATAAAATTTTATGAAAAAACAAAAAAAATTGAAAAAAGTCGGAAAAAGAAAGATACCGTTTAAAAAGCTGAAAACGCGTGCGAAAAAATAAAATAGAAAACAAAATCCAAAGGGAGTGTCCAAAGTGCGACATGTGGCAGCGGCTGAGAGCGCATCAAATGGCATTGATCGTTGTGAGGCTCCCGAAAAAGCGCTCGTCCACTAGTTTCTCTCGCCACTTCTTATTTGGCGCTTAATGCGCCAGATACAGCATTATCTGTATGCAGCGCACACAGCAGCTCCCAGATTGTTTCATACTGCATCGGCCCATATAGCGTTTTCACTCTCATATGGTTTTTGGCAAGGTTCCGCCGGTTTAGCGGTTGGTTTTCTCAAGGTTTTTTCCAGACGGTTTTACATGCTTTTTTCCTTTTGTTTATCTTTTTATTTTATTTTTAATTGTTACCTTTTTCTTTTTTTTCCAAAATATTTTTCCTTCAATCACTTTTCAAAACTTCCCATATATTTTCATGAGCTATTTCTTTTTCAAATTCGTAAGCTTTTTTAGTTAGTTAACTATTATTAAATCCATCAAGATTTCTCCTTTCATGAATATTTTAAATTAACAAACATATTCCAAATTGGTGTACTTTTATCAAATCCATCAACTATTTTTCGATTTGTGACCATTTTCAATTGATGAGTGTTTTAAAATTTGTGCATTTTTTAAGTTCACAATTTTTTTAATTCACAATCTTCGTGAACTAAAAAGTGTTCATGAATTTTGGAAAAATTTCAAATTTTATTAAAAATGTTCTGAATTTGAATAAAATTTCAGCCATTTGGAAAAAGTTCAGCAAGTTTGAAAAGATGTTCATAAATTTGAGAAACAAGGTCACAAAATTGAAAAAGTTCATCGATTTCGGTAAAAAGTTCACAAACGTGAAAAATAATTCTTCAATTTTTTAAACAAGTTCATGCATTTGAAAAAACATCAATTTTAAAAAAACACACAAATTTGAAAAACAATTAGATGATTCAAAAAACATAAATATGAAAAAGGTTCACGCAGTTTGAAAAAAGAAAGAAAAGGTGAACTACTAAAAAAACAGTTTCACGAAGAAAGGAAAAGGAAAAACCCTGATAATTTTTTTCAAAGAAGTAAGAAAAAAAGGAAAAGGAAAGAAGAAAAGAAGGAAAAAGCTCTAAGTAAACACAAAAAGGTCAGGTGGCCGCTTTGTTAGTGAAGCACGTACATAGAATCAAGATCGCCGGTCCGGACCAAACCCTCCTCTGAATATATTTTTTTCCCGTTTGAGAACAGAACAAAAATGAAGACGGGCCGGCCCAGCACAGAGAAGAGGGTGTGCGTCCGATTGCGGAAATAGAAGGAAACGGCGCTTAAGGCACCGTTTAGGAATTGCCATACAAGAGGTTCCCGAGTCCACAACTGCATTTTCGGTATACAGTTGTGAACTATCTGGAACGATCAACAGTTTTGATTTCCAGCCTCAACGGTATCTCCGATCAGCGGATCGATGCGCTGAAATTAACCGGGCTAGACGATTGTTTGCAGATGGTGAATCTAATACGTACCGACAGATCGGAAAAAGCAAGAAGGGGTACCATCATCCGTGTGCCACACGTTAAAGTACGTGTGACAGCGCGCGGTGCTCGGACAAGTCCGACGCGGCTGCTGTTCCGCCACGACGCAGGCCAAAATGGCGAGTGCATTTCCAGTTCGTCCCAACGAAGGAGGACAGTATGCCACTGGCAATCTCATCTTTCATAGCAACTTCAACGGGCCAATCCAAACGGACAGCGCATTTGTCCGCTTATTGTTCGTTTGGATCGGCCGCCCGCCCGGCGTCCGTTCAGTTTTGTATTTGGGTCGACAGTGCGCCCAACACGCCGATCCATTTCATATCCTCAACTTTTAGAAAAAAGGTCCACGGGCGATCGTTCCAGCGGCCATGTCTCATGCGGGCACCATGCTAGCGCCGGCATACAATGCCGGCTTCCGAAAATATCACCACAATTCATTATGGCGCACTCGTCAGCCGGCTGGCACACATGCCAGCACACAAAAAAGGTGGGACTTGAGTTCGACCATGCCATCGCGGCTTCCGTGGTCATTCCGGCACACACTGCCGGCATATAAAAAAGATGGCGCTCGCCTCCATAGATCACTCGTCGTCGTATTTGAGCATGTCGGCTTGCATCTTCTCGAACCACGGCCTCTTCCTTGGCGACACGGTGTTGAGATCCACCTTCATGATCTCCACCCCGATCATCATGCTTGCGAGAGCCACTTCTTTCGCCTTGGTCTTGGCATTGGCAGCCTCGATCTCTAGCATCTTGACTTGCTTCTCCGCCTCTAACTCAAACATCTTGGCTTGCTTCTCGGCATCCAGCTCAAGCCTCCTTCTTTGGATCTCCATGAAAGCGTCCATTTGCTCCGCCTTGAAACGCCGGCGTTCCTCCTCCCTTGAGTCCTTCTTATTCATCATGCCATCCACGCTTGCGATCAAGGCGTTGGTGGCCGCATCTCGCTTGTCCTCCTTCTTGGAGTTGGTCTTCCCCTGCGGCCGTGCCGGCTCGCCCTCCCCAACATCCTTCACGGCTTTCTTCCCCCCACGCGACTTGAGTGTGGCATATTGCGCCTTGAACTTCTCCTCGTCCTTGATGACCCGATAGCAATGGGAGAGGTTGAAGCACTTGCCATTGTGTTGAACCTTGAATTCCTCCAAAGCTTGAAATGCCTACAAAATGTTCTCATGCAAACATATGGGCAAGTGATTTGCAAATGAACACGCAAAGGATGAACTTGATGACACAAAAGAGAGCGGCTTGCTAGCATACCATGTCTTGCATGCCGATGCCGCTCACGGGGCGGGCCTTGACACTCTCAAGAGTGGCGCAAAACTTATTGCATTCTTGTTGGATCCCCCTCCACCGCTTGGAAATGGAGACCCACCCACGCGTGCTCACAAATTGGTAAGGCGGAAACTTCTTGCGCTCATGAAACTCTCGGTGGACACGAATCCAAAAGGTTGAATGCTTTTGCTCGGCGCCCGTCTTGGGGTCTTGTCCAATGTCTCGCCAACACTCACAAAGAAGCTTGTCCTCGGCCGCCATGTACGCCTTCGTGCGCTTACTCTTGCGCTTCGGCTTAGGACCGGCGGCTTGGTTGGCGAGCTCGTCCTCGAACAAAGGCTCCACTTCGATGTCGCACTCGTCCTCTTCCTCTAGCCCGTAGTCATCCGAGAACTCGTGGTTGAGGGGGAAACCGTCCAGGTCGATGTCGACCTGATCATGCATGAAGGCTGCCTGGTCGGGATCATAGCCAGCGGCCGGCGTGAACGCCCCACGGCCGTCCTGGCTTTGTGTCTCGTTGGTATCGTAGCCAGCGGCCGGCGCACCGCCCACGAAGATGAGGTTCTGCACGTAGTCGTCGTCGATGGAGGACAGCATTTCCTCGAACAGGTTGCGGGCGTCCGGGAACACGCCGACCGGCGTCTGCCGCGCGCGTTTCCTCGCGCCGTCGGATGACGAGCCACCGGCCACCGGGGTGGCGTTGATGTCGATGGGCGTGGAAGGCGCGACCACGCTCACGTCGGGCGAGCACTCCCCGGAGAGGCGGGAGGCCTGCGGGTAGACATGGAAGCCGGGGATTGGGTTGCAAGCCGAGGCGCGGGACGAGTCGGGCAGTACCATCCGAGGAAACGCCGATGAGCCGGTGCTGGCCGCGGCGACGGCGGCTTGGACGAGGCCGTGCTGGCTACGGTTTAACCCTAGCATGTAGAACGCATCCCTCGTTGCCGCCGCAACACGGGTGTTGATGACCTCCTGCTGCGCGATGGCGGCGATGGCGGCCTGCACGGCGGCCTCATCCCTCGCGTCCGCGGCGTGCCTCCGGCCCTTCCGCTTCGACTTGCGTGCCCGATGTCCGGGCGTCAGCGCCTTCTTTGGCTTGGTCGTGGCAGCCTTCTTGCGCCGGGCAGGAGACTCCCCTTTCCCGGAGCGGGCGGCGGCGGCGTCGAGGTCAATGGCATCGTCAATGGCTGGTTGGGGCGGGAGCGCGCGCGGGCGGGAGTGTTTTGAGGAAAATTGGAGAAAATGGTGGTGGCTGCCACCGACTGGCGGGCCCGGGAGAGGAGTAGGCGCGCGCGCGTCCGTCTCGTGTCCACGGCGACGCACATCCGGCTAAAAAATAGGCCGGAAATTGGTCGTCATGCAGACGTCAAGCGGACACGTGTTCGTTTAGGTCGGCACGTTTGGCCGCCTTTTCTGTCCGCGCCAACCAAAACGGACGGCGGCGAACGAAATGGGTCGCCCCGTTGAAGTTGCTCTCAGGCTTCTGTGAATAATGAAGGTGGTCCGCCAAGATGTTCCTTCACGTCGTTCTTCGTGGAATTTAATTAAGCTTAATCCGTGGAGGGTGATCGACAGCGCCGGTCTTCTCCAAGGATGCCAGGGGATACGTGTGGCACAGTAAGAACAGAAATAAAAAATGCGTGCGACGATCCAGAATGAAATAAAAAATCGCGTCTCCACTTGTATTCCATCTCTGGACATGCGTCCACGTATAACTCACCGAAGCATAATATAGTCTAATGATCTACACATATACGGCACTGATTCGTTCATTCAGCCGACGACTTAAGTGTAAAGAAAAGGCATCAGATGTGACTCTTTTCAACGGCCAGGAATGTCCTCAAGAGCACGCTGTTGGCACAACACGTGGTCCATCATGTAGTGTCCACGCTTATTGGCCAGGCAAGCATATATACTTGTCACCTCAATTACATCCCTGCCCTTCTTCCCACGACAGCTTAATTTGCATATGTCCCTATCTCGATCGGCAGGGCAGCGGGGGAAAGCAACGAACTAGTTCTAAGCTATGTTTTTTTTTTCATATTGTGAAAGCCAACAATAATCCACACATAATAGTACTGCTAATTAAGATAACTAGATGATACCCCGCGCGTTGCTGCGGCATTCATAGTGCAAACAATTGGGACTGAATATTAATAAATATAATTCAAACATAATATCAATATAATGGAAGTACATGTAGATATGCATTAGCATACCATATGGTCTAATTTTACATAACATTAAAATGACTTACAATTAGAGGAAAAAGGTATACATGCAGAAGTGTTCTTATTTAGAAAAAAGAACATAAGGCATTAAGCTCTTGCTTGTGTTACAAATACATGCATATATTTCATATGCAACTACTTATGCTGATCCACTGAATAATAGATAAACCAATTTGCTGAGAAAATCCAATCATTACCACAAGTTAAAAAGTAATGGAGACAAAGCCTTTCGATCTGGTTTTGGTTTAGTAGCTTCACCAGACAGCACATTATATCTTAGCCAAGCAACATGAATATGAAAAAGAAGACGAATAAATGATTGTGTATCATGACATCTATGTATAGCACAACAGCCGGTCACTGGGAACAGCAAAAGAAACAGTTAAAAACTCACACTTCTACCAAACTAAACCATGAATATGGTTAGGGAACAAAGAAAACAATAGAAAACACTGTAATTGGGTCAGAATGTCTACTTTCAGCTAAATGTACCAACTTGCTTGCTTGCTATATCTATGACCACACCACGTGAATGTAAGTTGATCCAGCAGTACTGTCTGACTCCATGGATACCAAGAACATGTAGCTTCTTTCACCTTCATCTTCATAATCAAATATCTTAGACCTCCCGGAAAGTAAGTGTATGTATAAAATAGACTATTATCTAAGAGAAAATACATGCAGTTGTATCCAGGTTCACGATGAATCACACTTACTAAGAAAACATGGATGAGATGAGCGAGAGAGAGACAACAAACAGTAGACTGAAACAATAGAGTTGAAGAAAAAATAAGATTGATATGTAATACTACATGTGGAAATCTAATCAGTGTGTCGAACGCCTTGAGATGACTATCTGCATAACAAATAAGCGAAATTCATGATAATATATATAAGTTGGTGAACATAATTCCATGTGAAGATATATCAAGCAATCACTTGACTTCCCTCTGTACAGTTTGTTGAAATGTTGCAGAATTTGCCATTAACAAACAGCCATGTGCAAGAATAAAAAAGGCCACGTCAAGTCTAATAGATCGGTAAGAATAAAAATAGTCACCTCAAGTCTAAATTAGTTCTGCAAGAATCTTATAAAGTGCATGTTTTGACTCAATCTAGATAGTATTCAGATTCAGGTGCATGTTTTAGCTTAGTCCAAATAATGTTCTGGTTTGGGACTTTGGGTGCGCATTCACTTGAGCCAACAGAAATTCAGAGTAAGATGCGAAGGGAATGCAACAATTTTTTTTGCATGGTTGTTCCATAAGAGTGGATGTATTCAGTCATTTGTGAAATAATCATGAGACATCACATAAATATTAACAACTCATCTGCAGGTTATTGTGCCAGTAAAGCAGCAAGGCAATAGGGGAGGATTGGAATTAGGGGGAATCTGGACTAACCTCATGAGTGAACTGGAAGAGGCACCGGCGGACAACGAGGGCTCCAGATTCGTCTCATCCATCCTCATTGCGCTAAATATTAACAACTCATCTGCAGATTATTGTGGCAGTAAAGCAGCAAGGCAATAGGGGAGGATTGGAATTAGGGGGGATCTGGACTAACCTCATGAGTGAACTGGAAGAGGCACCGGCGGACAGCAAGGGCTTCAGATTCGTCTCATCCATCCTCATTACGCTACCAGTAGGCGATGTACCAGCATGTTGACTGCAACTTACTAATCAAAAATTCAGCTCACGTTGGAGACAAATACCATAGAGTAAATGTCGAAAACCAAAAGGGATGGCTCACCGATGCGTTCAGATTTCAATCAAGGCACAAGAGATAGGAGGAACAAAGGTAAAGAAGCAGCACCGCAGCCGATTCAACGACGTTACAGAGCACCAGATCGATTCTCACCATCAATGAAACTACAGTCCAAGAGAGCCGCGAGAGCCACCGTATGCGCCGCGGACTGGCGACCGTGACAGAGGCACACACGGAGATCTCTTCTTAGGCGGCGCACTATTGCAAGGGGGGAACGGAAAAGACTGATCCTTTATTTAAGGAGAGAGAGAGAGAGAGAGAGAGGAGGACGAACGGAAAGCATGGCAGGGGTGCGGGCAGGACGGCTGTTCTTCTTCTAAGCATGACGTTTGGGCTTTTTTCCTGCTGCGAGTGGAAACCATTGGGCTTCGGTGGTAACTTAAGTCTGAAAATATAGCGACGAAATCAGTTAAATGGGAAAATAATTGATGATGTGGCAGGATGCTGAGGTGGATAGGTTGCATGTAGAGAGAATTGCTAGTAGTGGGGATCAACTTCTTAAGAATGTAAGATTCTGAGGCATGTTTCTCTTCTTTTTCCATATAGTAAATACCAAGAATAATCCACTTTTGCGGGGGTAAAGTAAACGCGTTCACACCAGTCTAGAAATCATAACGAAAAATCGGTCATTCAATCACTTCAGTTAAGTAAACAAAATTAAGCATCCCATGTCAACCTTCTCTATCGGTCTCTTGGAGAAAAAGTCACACAACTACAAGAATTGTTTAGTATCTAATCTACTTGTGTGCTCCTGAAACAAAGCGTTTACTTAGGACACTCTGTATTATGGCTGCCAGTAATGGCAATATTATAGATTGTATCATGCATGTCAATTAGACAATTTTAATGAGGTGGTATAGAGCTAAATAAAAAAAAGGTAGAGTATCATATCATCATACCGTATCATATTAAATAATACGCTACTATGTGTCATGAACGGCAATAAATTAAGTCATCTATGATACTATGCACTACGGATGTACTATTATACACTAGTATCATATGCAAGACACTAGTTCATGATAATAGCTTTGATTCTGTTTTTGCCAACATGCAGTCTCTGCTGGTTGAGTATGACACAGCTTTGATTCTGCTTTTGCACGTAGGCTGTGCCTTGTGCTGACTTTACGCACACGCGCATGCATGTGTTCATGCGTGCATTCACCACACTGTCACTAGATTAACCAAGTGATTGTGCAGTACTTTTCTATCCAATTATAAAGACTCCGCTTCAACGGGTGAGATACTTTTACCCCCATCACAAAACTGCAGAGATTCATCTCGCAATCGACTCCGAGCTTGGTATAACTTTTTTAATATTTCTTTACGAGAAAACTTGTTATAACTTGTGGACAAAGATAGTTGTTGCACATGTCACGCAATTTCGGATCAGGCAACCAGTGTTTTCAGCCCGCATGCGACATGGGCCTGCTCCATGAGTGTCTTGGCCCACCAACTAGGCCCAACCGAAGAGCAACATAGACCTATATCAGGGCCTTAGAGCAACTCTAGCAGAACCCGCAAAAATTCGACCCGCAAAACGCGTTTGCAGTTTCACGAAAATCGTGTTTGCGGGTCGAAAACATGCGCGGCCGAATAGAACCCGTATCAAAACCTGCATAATTTGAAAAAACACTTTCGCAGGAGAAATTGCACAAACATAGTTCATCACATACTACATAGTTCATCACATGATCAACAAACTACAAGCATAGTTATTACTACATACTACGTTAAACTAGTAATAGAGGGGTCGGATCTGACGGCGGCGAGGTCGCGAAAAATGGACAACGCCATAGAAGAGCCGGACGCTCAATCCTCCTCGCCGGAGCTACACAGGTCGGCGTACTTTGCCGCCTACTCTGCGCAGATGCGGCGCCACTCCTCAGCCTTCTCGTTGGCAGCGATGTTGTCGGCGACCGCCTGCCGGCACTCGAGGGCTTCGAGCTCCTCGGCGTGGCGCCGGCGCTCCTCCTCCTCGCGCGCGCTCCGCTCGGAGATAGCGGCGGCGATGGCGTCGAAGTCCGTGACGTAGTCCTCGGGCCCGACGACTCCGCGGCGGCCGAGCGGAGCAGGCTCTTCGGGCTCGTCCTTCACCGGGACAAAGGCGAACGGCGCCGGCGGCTCCGGCTCCTCCTCGTCGTTCGACCACTCCCTCTTCACGGGGAGGAAGCCCGCACAGGAGGACGAGGAGGATCCGGCGCAGGACCTCGCGCAAGAGAAGGACGCGCGCCGGCGGTCGTACTCCTCCGTCTCGCGGCGGTTGAAGCTCGACGGCGGTGACATCCCGTGGTTGGTCCACTTTCGGGCGCCGCGCTTCCTCGCGCCGTCCGACCGGACGCGCGCTTCGCGCTCCGGTCGCCTCACGGCCGGATCTGCTGCGAGCAGCGTCCGAGTTTCCACATTCGCCCCCACATGGCGGCTGGAGGCGGGGCGGGTTGTCGCCGGCGGCGAGAAATTGGGAGAGGGGAAAGGGGAATCGGGTGGCTCGCGGCGGCGGGGGGATAGGGTTTGGACCCACAAAAGGGTCACGGAACCACAGTTATACTGCTCGGGGTGTGCGGTTTGCGGGCTGCAGCAAAAAAATTTGCGGGTCGGGTGAGTATGCGGGCTCTGTTCTGGCCGGAAAATTGGGCCGATCCCGCATACTCGCCGGAATTTTTGCGGGCCGGGTGTTTTGCGGGGTCTGCTAGAGTTGCTCTTACTAGAGCCAACAAATCTTCGCCTCATACATCGGTCATCATGGGCCCACTAGCACCAACCCTTCTAGCCCACCAACCATGATCAATTACCCGTTAGTTCATTGAGATTTATTCCGGACATCCGAACTCTGATATCAATTGTTATGCAATCCTAGATCCGCTAACTAGTGTTTCGGACTCATATGAATGATGAGCCTGCACAATGAGCATCCATGCCCAACAACCAGCCCCAATAGGACAGCAGCATAGACCTATACCAGGGCGTGGGCCCTCTTGCCCCCAAAACTAGTCTCATATGAGTGGACATCCTCATTCTTATAAGTCGTGCTCTGTCTCCTCCCACAATCGTTGTAGGACTAAACCTAACAAATAGGTTAACTATATTGCACCACTCCTAAGACTACCAATTAATGTGTTTTATATTTATGGATATTGAACTGAAATTTAAGTACATAATATTATGATGGCTAATGTAATAATATTACTTTGAGTAAAACCCAATTTTAGCAAGATATACAATCCAGCATAATAACAAATTTCACGCAATTTTGCATGTTGACCCAACTAAACTACATTTGCACCATTCTGTTATGATGGACCAACTTGTGAAGGTGACGAAGCGGTGTCTATAGGTCGGATCCTTCTGACCTAAACTTCTCTTCATCGGCGGCAGTTGGTGTTCGGGTCCACTGGTGCTTTTGTGCCTTGCAATATGACTTTCCGACTGCCTTGTACAACATGCTTCCTCGGTTTCGATGGCGGAGGGACGATGACGGTGGCGCACCTTCGATTTAGTTCAGTTTTTGTAGTTACCGTTAGGTGGTCTATGGACATGAATGTAATCTCTTTTACTTGTGATCTTCATACCGCGATGATGTTTGATGAATAGATCAGAAGTTTCCCTGAAAAAAAGTTGCTGGAGCCGTCATTGTAGTGAGATTACATGACAAGTAGGGAGCACATCCCGTTACTAATTGTTACTATTTGTTTTTCGAGAATTACTCTGTTACTAATTGATTGGACAAGCTTAAGTCCCCGCACATGCATCACGAGTGAAGCCACAAAAGTATGATCCGTCCAACTAAAGAAAAAGTATTATCTGTCAATCACGCATACGAGGCGGGTGCATCCGTGCATGGTTTTGGGTTTTCGAGGGGCAGGACTTGTCTATGGATCGCCTTTAGAGAAAGCACACGCATCATCTGGATTGAAGTAGTATTATACACATCTTAAGCCCTGCATCCCCGACCCTCCCGACGATTAGTATTAGACCAACGAAACATTCACATTCCTTTCATTTCCACTCTTTCTTAATTGCTTCATTGAGAATTAGGCTGTAGTGTAGCCTAGTGGCAAGGGTATATATATATATATTTTTAGGAAACTTTCGATCTATTCATCTTTAACCATGGCAGTACAATAAACACCGAAAATAATAAAAAATACATCCAGAGTCGTAGATTCATCGCGCTGCCACGACCCTAAGGTCACCGAAGATGAGGCGGACCGACGCTGACGCCGACGGGAGGCAAGGGAACACAGTAGTGTATCCTGCGCCTAGGGTTCGAATACATTTTTAATTGCTTCATGGACCTCACGAGATCCCACGTTTGCTATTCTTGCCTAATGCCGCGTCTCCGAGGCGGCGTGGTTGGCCGCAACGTCGCCGACGGAGATGAGAACGAACGGTGGACTTTTTATCAGTGCCGCTCGAATTGGATAGTTGTCGAGTCCGAGACTGGGTACCACGATCACGCCGACACTAGAAGCTACCTACCTAATAAGGACGGGACCGTGGCTTCCTCGCTGAGCTAACAAAACAGAAACCTAATTAACTAAACGGGACCGCTTTTTCCAACTCGGACTCCATCGCATCACCTTCCTTTGGCCGGATACGTACCTAACCGGCTGACTACCCACAATGAGAGTAACATCGGTAGTAATATCACACATATCTAGATAAAATAGATGATGTGGCAAGCAATAAATGAAGAAAGAGAGGGAAGTAGTAACATAGCTAGTTACTAGTAGTATGAGTAACATCACACATATCAAGGCAAGATGTGTCTATAGCCTAATAAATAAAGTGTTGTGTGGTACTACCTTCGTCCGGGTTTATTGGACCCCTTCGTGTTTTGTGCAAGATTTTTACCATCTAAAGACTGTTAAAATATAAAGTATATGCTATAAAAGATTATACTGTTGGATTTGTATTTGAAAGAGCTTTTCGGCAATATATTTTTTGTGGCATGTAGTTTACATTTTGTTAGTTAAATTTTTAGGTCAAACTTTAGCCCAAAATGAGAGGGGGCCTAATAAATCCGGACGGAGGGAGTATCACACATATGTTACTGTAGAGGTAGTAACATAGATTAGTAACATGCCCTATGTTGCTGTTCTATGTTACTACCCATTGTGACTAGTAACCTGACACACACGCACCGCAGACATTCGCCACACTGTCACCGTATTAATCATCCAGTAGTACTACTGCTCTATTTCTCAAGTCTCCATCGAAAGACGACTTGGCTTCATGGGTAGATGAGAGCCATACTCAAGTGGGCGGCAGACATCTCGCCAAGCAACCACACGATTATCGTTATTGATTTTCTTCTCGGGCACTAGTACAAAAGAATCTTCTGCCTCTTGCTAATCGCCTGCCCCTCTCTGTTGCACAGCCACTTGGCCATGTCGATCGCCAGCATTGTGTGTGGGTAGGAGCAATATGCCCACAACGCCGTTTTTTTTTTTTTTTTTGCGAATTGGTCTATCTTATCTTTCAATGCCATGATTCTAGTCTCGTTTATGGCAAATTATTCTGATGATACTGTCATTTTCATCCCACAAAAATCTGACAGCAATGTTATTTTCATGGCCCATATGTATACACGAGCTACACAGGCGTGCATGTGTTCAGGCGTGTGCGTACATTCACCATACTGTCACTGAATTAATTAAGTGAGTTTTTAATGGAGTACTTTATCTAAGGACTTTGCTTCACTGGGAGAGATACTTTCACTCCCGTCACAAAACAGCCTAGGTTCCTCCGCCGATCGGATCAGACATCAGAGCTTGGTGTAACTAGTTTGATGGGAAAGGAGAAAGAAAGTTGGACAAGATGTACATAGTAAAAAAAAGTTGGACACGGTGTACATAGTAAAAAAAAAAGTTGGACACAAGTTATCTGCTCGAGCTCATATACTTTCTTTTAGCAAAAATTAATGAATGTTTTGGGTGAATGCAAAGTTTCATTGTGAAATCACATTTGTGGAAGTCATAGAAATAGCATATTGATGCTCCAAAAATGGTACTTACTGTCAAACGCATTTTGGAGCATCAATTTTTTAGCAACGGCTTTCATGAATGTGACTTCATGATGATACTGCGTAAGCACTCCAAACATATATTACTATTTGCCACAAAAAAGTCAGAATGCTTTGAATTTGTTTCTTTTTATTTTAACAATAAATAATAGGAGCATTTGACCTCGAGCTGAGCTTTCACTAATGTGGTCACTTCCTTGCGGGACCTCTGGCAGCCTCCGGCCCATTGGTCACGCAAAATATAATAGCACATACTTGTTTCTTTTAGAGCAGTACACCCTTTTTAAGTTAGTACAAAAGGTCAAAAACTTTTGAGTGGGTTCAAAGTGAAATTTACACTCTAGTCGTAGCCTAATATAACAAGCATGGACGTTTGCGCATACGTCACAGGTTAGTTAAGCTAACACAAAATTAAGATATCAGAATGAAAAAAAAGTCGTCTTTTTCACGAGTCTTTGGCCGCGCAAGTGCGTGTACTGTTTTTGATGGGCCAGATTTAGGTTCCTGTTGGTGATGCCATAGCTATGCAGGAAGCGCACGGCAAGGAACATTCTGCGCGCGCCCTCGGCTTACTGTTCCGGCGGCTGGCCGGCGAGTGGGAAGTTCCTATTCCTTCCCTTTCATTCCTTCTGTCCATTTGTTTTCGCAATGCGGATGAGACCCACATGTAATCATGGGTCAGCGCGGCGTGCACCGGATGGGATGGGATGGGATGGAATTCGTTGGTTTGTTGGGACCATCACCACCCAGCGTCTCTGGCCCGTTCGTTACTTGACGAGGTCGCCTCACCTGGGTTCCTGCCTGACCATGGTCCTGAGTCCCTGACCTGACCTGATATTACAGGATGAAACACGATCGCCGGATCAATCAAGTGAGAGCATCTACACCGTGATGAGAAAATTCGGACCCTCAAACGCCCACGAACGTGCCTGGCGCGTACGTGGACATTGATCGGTCACGCCTTAAATATTTCATTCTACAATCGGGCATCTCAAATTAGAAATCTCAAATCCATATTATTACATGCAACGTGAAACCTAATCTAACCGGGGCTCGCCCATTTCTGCCGTGGTCATGTCCGGCGGCCGGCTGCGCTCCTCAAACTGTTGGTCCGGTTGCCGGCAAGGTAAAGTAGGGTATGGGACATGAGCCGGCTCACGGACTCAAGTCGCCGCCATCTCCCGTGCCCTACTCTCCCTCGTCGGAGCCCGTAACCCGAACGGTGTCGGTGGACGTCAGATCGATGACGGATCCGTCCTCATACAAGCCGGCGACGTCCACCACGATGTGGTTGCGGCGCCCGGACTGATGTGCCATACGTGGCGCCGGCGACCCCGCCTTGCCGACGTCCGTCGCCGCGAGGGCTGCCGCCACCTCCCACGCTCGATGCCTGGCACGACGGGCATGTCGTGCCATGTTCTCGTCGGATGAGGCCCATGGTGCGTCATGATGCTCAGCGCGCCAACATAGGGGTTGCGCATCTGCCACCGCATTCGGACGCCAGACGGACCGCACCGCCACTAACGAGACAACTACGGCTGGCCTAGCACCGGATCCATGCGCCATTTGGGCGGACACAATGGATTTCCGACGGAAAGAGTCCGAGCGCTGCCGTGCACGGGCCTCCTCCCGGGCACGGCTGAGTGCAAGCCGGACGGTCATCTCCTCCTCGGGGCCGCGTGGGATGAGCTCGGGGTCAACGGATCTAAAGTTGAAGGACTCGGATCCGCTGCCCGCCACGCCGGAGACAGCCGGAAGGTGCCGGAGATAAGTTTGGGTGGCAGATCGGAGTGCAGGAGTGTGAAGGGGAGTGGAGTGAAGTGGCTAGGATTTGGTCCGGCGAGCGGATGGAGAGGAATATATGTGGGGTCGGATGGGCCAGCGTGGACCGGGTCCGACGTGACGGGCGCGCCCGGGTGCCCTCATATCCGCTCCATATTCGGGCTGGATATGAGGGGTGCCGGTCAGCTCGGGCGTTTGAGGGTCGTTTGAGGCGGCCCTCTGGGTTTAAATTTTGCGACCGACAGTGACCGGGCGGCCTGCCCGGGAGTATGAAACGGGTTAGGTGCCCAGCTGTAAATGCTCTGAGTGAATGTTTAGTTCCTTCTTCTTTACCATAAAGGTCGGAGCCAGCTCGCCGGCCATCTATCTACTCCCTCCGATCACAAATATAAAATGATCTGTTTGCTTTTAAAAATCAAATGTATTATGTATTTACGTTTTAGTGTGTTTATTCACTCACTTAGTCTATATATACAAAACACTTTATAAGCAGGGAAAGCATCCAACGACCATGACAGAGAAGAACCATTTTTCCTCCTTCATTCTGACCACGGCCGAGCGGACTCCCAGAGGTGGTACCCAATCTAGCTAGCTCTGATAGATTTGCTCACTGTGACCATACGTGCCAACATCATCGATCCACTGTGCGCGTGCGGTGCTCGACGCCCCTTCGGTAACTGTCGTCACACCGCCACATATGCTCGCTCGATGTCGATTTTTGTGGCAGTTTTTTCTTCATTTCGAGCTGGTTATTTTGACAAAGCTGGTCGATCGATCTGATAACAAGGACGTCGTTTTTACCACCGAAAATCCAAAGAAATACGGTACACGTGACAGGTATGCATTTTTTTGCTTTACATTTTCTCCATCGGAACGTGACGTGAGAGGTATTACGCGCGCGGTTGCTTTCCATCGACAGGTCCACGTCTCCGGTCTTTATTTTTGCCTGCCCGTATTACGACCGTCTCGGTCGTTACTAGGAAGCCCACGCACGAGGGCAATGATACATCCATAGACTCTGCGTGCGTCTACTTGGTGCTCCCGAGTTCTGACCATTCGTTTGAACAACGACCATTACACCATCTCTCCGTGACCAACGGAAAAATCATTACTCCCTCATGTTCAAAATAAGTGTTATAACTTTAGACTAGTCTTGCACTAGGTATCTTAGTTCAACGCGGAGACACTTATTTTGGATCGGAGGTAGTACATATTTTTAGTTAGTCCCCGCAACCGAATACAGTACGTGAATGGTCGCAGAGGAAGTGTTAGGAATTAATTAATTGGAAAAAGTTCAAAATAAACCTTGAAGTTGTAGCCAAAAGCTAAATCAAACACTAACCTTTGAATCCCGGAAATTGGCACTCCGAACTTGTCATCCCGGTCTATTTTAGACCCTAGGCCTGTTTGGCACACCGGGAATATTACAATCCCTGCCGGGATAACCAACTACTCTCAGAAACAAGAATTTGGGCCTGCCCACATAACACAAGAAGAATTCGTGAAGGTTAAAAAATGTTTGCACGTTTATAAAATTGTTCAGAAGTTAAAAAATGTTCATGTTTTATATTTTTAGCACGAATTCAATTCATTTTGTGTTATTTAAAAATTATTTGGAATTCTGAAATTTTGTTCGCACTTTAAAAAAACTGTTCACGATTTCAAAAAAACACATTTTTCAAAAAAAAAATCAGAACTACAACAGTTATTCACATGATACTAATTTTTTCGGATTTTCAGAATTGTGTCGCATTTTTTGAATAATATTTTTGGAATTTTCATAAATTATTTCGTAATAATGTTTTTAAAAAATGTTTCGGGTTGTTGGTTGTGGACTCGACTAGGCCGGCCCATCAGACATAAAGCGAGTTTTTTTCTTATCATGTGCTATAAAAATTCTTTTTTTTCTTAACACACGACGTAATACATCCAAGAGAGAAAAACATGCCGTGTAGTCGAACTTTGGACCTGGTAGGGTTGACCTGATTTCGCTAGCCACTACAGCAGAAGACTATGACTTACATAATAAGAAGCGGAAAATATTTAATCAAAAATCAAAGTGTCGAACTGTGAAAAAAAATTAGGGGCAAACAAGTATTGAAAACGTATTTATTTCTGAATTCTTCGAACACTTTATAAAGTGCGTTTTTGAAAATCTCAAATACTTTTATAAAATCAACAACTTTGAAAAAGAGAAGACCTTTTAAAACATAAACATTTTCTTAAACCTGAAATTTTTTTAAGTGCAAACACTTTTTGAAACATATTTATTTTTTGAAAGCTGAACAAAATTTTAATGTGCCAACAATTTTTGTACAATGTAAAAAAATGTTTGTGTGTTGTAAAAAATTGTGGCATAACATTAACAGAATATACGTGACATGTGTTTGAAAAAGTGTATGCAAATTTGTAAATGTTGAACCATGTAAAAGATTGTTTGTGTAGTTTAATAAAATATTTATTGTTACTAAGAAAATATAAAACATGTATTTGGAAAAAAATACCATGTATTCGTAAAAGTTTTGAAAACATTTAATTTAAGAATCTCCATAATGTATTTGGAAATATCAAAAGTTTATAAAATATTTAATGTGTGCGTTAAAATTATATATTTGGTACTGAGAAAAATTAGACATGCGCGAAAATGAAAAAAGAAAAGAAAACGTAAAAGAAAAAACTAAGAAAAACAAATTAGTGTGCGTGCATGAGCGACTGTGCTACTGGGCCGGCCCAATCCAGCAAGTACCGGCGAAGTCCTCTCAAGGTTTAAAATAGACCAGGATTTGAGAGTTTAGTGTGTTGATTTCAGGGATTAAGAATTCGGGGTTTGGTTTAGCTTTCGCCTACAAATTCAAGGTTTATTTTGGACTTTTTACTAATTAATTAGATTAATTAACTATTATTCATTGCTATGTCGGTGCCACTTTTGGCAATTGCCTCCCTTTTGTAACCGCCTTGTAAACTGGGTATATAAACACCTCAATCTTCAATCAATGAAATAATGGTTCCATCATTTGCTCTCCCTCTCATGTTTTTACTTTTACAGGAAGAACAGGTTCGAGAGATTTTGCGGCTGGGTCTGAACGGACGTGGCAGGAAGGATGCTGCAAGTCGGGTGACCCGACGTGCACCGGCCGGCCGTGCAGCGTGTAATTAATTATCAACATAGTTGATTAATTTCCCAAAAAAAAAACATAATTGATTAATGTCATCACGCAGTATGGAATTTACTTCAGACGCAGGATGCATGCGTGCGGGATCGTGGAGGTGGTGGCGCCAGTCTTCTCCGGGGATGCCTGGAGATCCATGTGGCACAGTCACCCGAAAAATAAAAAAGTGCGTGTTACAGAATCATCAGATCATCTTTTTGTGAAATGCAAGAATGTGAAACATATATGGAGGCAACTAGATATGGAAGATGCATGCCTAGACCTGATGCAATTCACAACTCCCATGGCCACTGGCGGGGCTATGCACAACTCTGGGGCGGGGGCCTGTGCCCCCCCCCCCCCCTCCCGCGGAAATGTTTTTTTCCTCTGTGTTCCGCACCGTGTCTACACAGTGCGTTCAACGCCGGTTGACACTCACGTCCGCTGTTTGTTGGGCAGCCCATTAGCGTGAGAGCGTGCTTCGCTTGATCGCTAACATTCGAATTGATCGGTTTGCTCAAGAAAAAGTAAGGGCATGTTCGTATTGGTGTTTTCGAAAACACGGGAATGGAAGAAAGTGAAGGAATAGAGAAGCATCTAGTTGCAAACTGGAGGAACGGAAACATGAGAAAGATATGAAGGTTATGCGTCTGGCAATGCATAAGAGGAGAGGGAAATTTTGTAGTGAAACGTAGTTTTCCTAATATTTTATTTGGCTCAAGACCCACACTCTGCCATAAGAATTGTATATTTTATTTGCTACAGTCACCTGACTCCACGTACCACCTTGTATCTCAGATTTGTTTAATACTAGTAAGTTTGCACGTGCAACGCACGTCTTAATCGTTGGAAACTGAAATCACATAAGTATAAAATAAAATAAAAGGAGTTTTAAAATATATGAATTAAATGGATGCACAATGTCTTGAGTTCACTGAAGTTGTTTCTTAGAAGAGAGACTACATCTGATGATGTTGTTGCATGGAGACAATAATATATTGTTTAATACCCAGTGCTTAATAAGTTGTAAAAGATAAAAAAATCTAGTTGCGATTGGAGAGTAGCCTTGCACTGTGTTTAGTACATGGAGATGTAATCTTTTGGTCTTAATATCATGGTGTGAGCAATTGATACCTAATCTTAGAAAAAGATATTAATATCATGGTGTAAGCAATTGATAACTAAAATATGAGAAAAGTTCAAGAGATAAAAGTTTGATCCATCGATATGAGATTACTAACCAAATGTTTATATAAATCTGGAAATGGCATGAAATTTCTAGGACTTGATTACATGTTGCGAATACTCAGAACTCAGCTTGATGACTACTAAAATGAAAAAGATATATCCTAGATAAAAATATCAATGGCATTGAACCAGTGTTCAAGTAAAATCTTAACACCAACAGATTTTAGGGAGTTCCTTTTTTACAGTCAAAGGAGCTCACCTATATCGCTCAAGATTACTCAGTTTGAAAAAAAGGCAAGATCGTCGGAGCGGCATTACGCACAGCCTCGGTCAGTAACTTGCAAGGGTAGCTTTGCAGAGAGTGGTGCATAGAAATTAGCCTCTCTGCAAATAAAAGACAATCTTGAACAAAAATCTGGGCCCAGCTCCTCAATTTCACACAGGAGGCCCATAATCTCTTATCTGTTTTGTTTTCTTGAGTTCCACATCTCTACCCGTGCTTGACAATCAGATTTGAAGGCAACATCGGGCCATTTTTCCCCCTTTGCAAGCTGTACCCCATCTTCGAGAGCAAGTATTTCAGCAAACACAGAGAGTAGAATACTCATACCTCTAAGCAGCGGCTAGCATGAACTTACCTCCAGTATATCTTGCAATTACTCCCGTGGTCACACGAGCATTAGCACCTCAGAACGCCACATCAACATTAACTTCGATAATCTGGATGTCTCCAACTCACATCTCAGCTTGCTAGGATAGGGATAATCTTCATATGGAGAGAGCAGAGAGCTGGTTGCCTGAACCACATCAGGAACCCATTTTGTCAGATTTTAAGGGGCTTCATATAATTTTTTGCCTGCTACTAGGAATTTATTTGTATGTACTGCTGCAGGTGAGATGCTGAGAATAATAATGGATGTTCTACTAAAAAGGTACAGGTTTTGTGCGTTCCAGCAACAGTGTTAGTTCTTGAAAAAAAATGTAATAAGTCGAGGGTTACATTCCTTTGTTTTGATTATCTCTGTCCTCTCTTCTCGTTTCCAAACGAAAGTTGATCTCTCATCTCTGAAAAATGGAAAAGTAGGTCTCATTCTCATTTTTAGATGCAATTTTGTACAGTGGTCGTAACAAGCAATATGCAGTAACAAGCAAAAAAAACAGAGTTTGCTCAACTTGGCAATTCAACGTGCAGGGAGGGGCGTGTTGTGTAGCATTAAAACCATTTATCTTGTGAACGTCACCTAGGAAGTTTTCTTCCAATAACGACACACTGGTCAAGATATACAACAACTCCGTAATGAACATCATTGATGTATATGCCTAGTTAAGTCCTGTTTTGGCAATCAACCTATCTATCAAAATTTGTTAACTATATCAACATAAGCTCTGCAAATGTGACTAAATCGGTAAAGTATTTATTTCTATAGTGGACAACAAATGAAATTGTTCAAGAGTTAAATAGCATGGCCACCCTTATTAGAATAACCTAGTTTCCTTCACGCAATACATGTAGTGGTAAACATATTGTGCACTGTTCTGTATGCAAATTAAAATAAAAAGGAAAACTCTTTTTTTATCTTGTTGAAAATCTTCACCTTCCTTTAGAAATACATCCTCTGTTTTAGAAAATCTGGGCGTAGAAGTTTTTTTCTTGAACTTATAGTTAACTCAATAAAGAATGGTGTTTGAATTAGATCTTGGAGTTCTTTTGGCAGATATTTCAAAACCTTATAGATAGCTTAATCTTTTTTGTTAGCTTCTATTTCAGACACAGTGCAGGTTGTTGGACGTTGGGTGCACATATACCTTAGTGAAAGATAAATAGAGAGAGGGGGGAATGCACATATACCTGGCGGATAAGGCGGGGACTTAGGTTATTGTGCGTGTTGTTGTATGGGTGTTACGGAGGATGGCGACGGCGTTAACAGGGTTGGCGGCAAAACTATGCAAGAAAATAAAAGATATATCAGATTCAAAGAGAAGGTGCACTATGCACATTAAAAGAGTTTTTCTGCTAGTCATAGAGCATTATCGACATTGTACTGCAAATAAATTAACCTATCAGAAGTTCTAAATGACCCAAAGTATCAGAGAATAAGGAAATGGGGAGGGCTACATACATATGTCAAGTTGAAAATCTGAAACCAAATCCAAAGCTATAGCACAACCAACTAAAGAAAGCTCGCTGGAGTCAGGCTCGAGATCAATCCATGCGGCAGGCTACAATATTATGAACACAAAGATTACTACCATATATCAGCTCCACGAGTATTTGTTGTGAAAAACGTATAAGCAGACAACTTTGAAACCTAACAAGACCAGCATTATAAGAATCAAATTAATGCGTACTCTGAAGGAAATATGCCCTAGAGGCAATAATAAAGTTATTATTTATTTCCTTATTTCATGGTAAATGTTTATCATTCATGCTAGAATTGTATTAACCGGAAACATGATACATGTGTGAATGCATAGACAAACAATATGTCACTAGTATGCCTCTACTAGACTAGCTTGTTAATCAAAGATGGTTATGTTTCCTAACCATGAAAAAAAAGAGTTGTTATTTGATTAACAAGGTCACATCATTAGAAGAATGATCTGATTGACATGACCCATTCCATTAGCTTAGCACACGATCGTTTAGTATGTTGCTACTGCTTTTATCCATGACATATACATGTTCCTGTAACTATGAGATTATGCAACTCCCGTTTACCGGAGGAACACTTTGGTGCTACCAAACGTCACAACGAATCGGGTGATTATAAAGGAGTACTACAGGTGTCTCCAAAGGCAGATGTTGGGTTGGCGTATTTCGAGATTAGGTTTTGTCACTCCGATTGTCGGAGAGGTATCTCTGGGCCCTCTCGGTAATACACATCACTTAAGCCTTGCAAGCATTACAACTAATGAGTTAGCTGTGAGATGATGTATTACGAGCGAGTAAAGAGACTTGCTGGTAACGAGATTGAACTAGGTATTGGATACCGACGATCGAATCTCGGGCAAGTAACATACCGATGACAAAGGGAACAACGTATGTTGTTATGCGGTCTGACCGATAAAGATCTTCGTAGAATATGTAGGAGCCAATATGGGCATCCAGGTCCCGCTATTGGTTATTGACCGGAGACATGTCTCGGTCATGTCTACATTGTTCTCGAACCGTAGGGTCCGCACGCTTAAGGTTTCGATGGCGAGTTATATTATGAGTTTGTGTATTTTGATGTACCGAAGGAGTTCGGAGTCCCGGATGAGATCGGGGACATGACGAGGAGTCTCGAAATGGTCGAGACGTAAAGATTGATATATTGGAAGCCTATATTTGGAGTTCGGAATGGTTCCGAGTGAAATCGGGAATTTACCGAAGTACCGGGAGGTTACCGGAACCCCCCGGGAACTTAATGGGCCATAGTGGGCCTTAGGGAAAAAGGAGAAAGGGGCTGCCCTAGGGCTGGCCGCGCGCCTCCCCTCTCCCCTAGTCCTATTAGGACTAGGAGAGGTGGCCGGCCCCCCCTCTCCCTCTTCCCCCTCTTTCCCCTTGACAAGTCCTAGTCCAACTAGGATTGGGGAGGAATCCTACTCCGGAGGAGTAGGACTCCCGGCGCGCCAAGGGCTTGGCCGCCAGCCCCTCCCTTGTTCCTTTATATACGGGGCAGGGGCACCCCATAGACACACAAGTTTGATCTACGGATCGTTCCTTAGCCGTGTGCGGTGCCCCTCCACCATATTCCACCTCGGTCATATCGTCCGCAAAGCTTAGGCGAAGCTCTCGCGCCGTAGAACATCAAGATCGCCACCACGCCGTCGTCTTGACGGAACTCTCCCTCGACACTCGGCTAGATCGAGTACGAGGGACGCCATCGAGCTGTACGTGTGTCAAGAACTCGGGGTGCCGGAGTAACGGCGCCGGATCGGTCGGATCGCGAGGGAACGACGACTACTTCCTCTACGTTGTGATCGCTTCCGCTTCGGTCACGAGGGTACGAGACAACACTCTCCCTCTCGTTGCTATGCATCACCATGATCTTGCGTGTGCGTAGGAAATTTTTGAAATTACTACGTTCCCCAACAGTGGCATCCGAGCCTAGGTTTTTCTATGGTTTGATGTTTTGCACGAGTAGAACACAAGTGAGTTGTGGGCGATACAAGTCATACTACCTACCAGCATGTCATACTTTGGTTCAGCGGTATTGTGAGATGAAGCGGCCTGACCGACATTACGCAGACGCTTACGCGAGACTGGTTTCACCGCCACGAGCACTCGTTGCTTAAAGGTGACTGGTGGGTGTCTGTCTCTCTCACTTTAGTTGAACCGAGTGTGCTACGCCCGGTCCTTGAGAAGGTTAAACGGAGTCTATTTGACGAAGTATCGTTGTGGTTTTGATGCGTAGGTGAGACTGGTTCTTGCTTAAGCCCGTAGCAGCCACGTAAAATTTGCAACAACAAAGTAGAGGACGTCTAACTTGTTTTTGCAGGGCATGTTGTGATGTGATATGGTCAAGACGTGATGCTATATTTTATTGTATGAGATGATCATGTTTTGTAACCGGTTATCGGCAACTGGCAGGAGCCATATGGTTGTCGCTTATTGTATGCAATGCGTCGCTGTGTAATGCTTTACTTTATCACTAAGCGGTAGCGATAGTCGAGAAGCATAAGTTTGGCGAGACGACAACGATGCTACGATGGAGATCAAGGTGTCGCGCGGTGGCGATGGTGATCATGGTGGTGCTGCGAGATGGAGATCACGAAGCACAAGATGATGATGACCATATCATATCACTTATATTGATTTGCATGTGATGTTTATCTTTTATGCATCTTATCTTGCTTTGATTGACGGTAGCATTATAAGATGATCTCTCACTAAATTATCAAGAAGTGTTCTCCCGAGTATGCACCGTTGCCAAAGTTCGTCGTGCCCAGACACCACGTGATGATCGGGTGTGATAAGCTCTAACGTCAATCAACAACGGGTGCAGGCAGTTTTGCACACGCGGAATACTCAGGTTATACTTGACGAGCCTAGCATATGCAGATATGGCCTCGAACACGGAGACCGAAAGGTCGGCGTGAATCATATAGTAGATATGATCAACATAAGATGTTCACCATTGAAAACTACTCCATCTCACATGATGATCGGTTATGGTTTAGTTGATTTGGATCGCGTGATCACTTAGATGACTAGAGAGATGTCTGTCTAAGTGGGAGTTCTTAAGTAATATGATTAATTGAACTTAAATTTATCATGAACTTAGTCCTGGTAGTATTTTGCAAATTATGTTGTAGATCAATAGCTCGCGTTGTTGCTTTCATATGTTTGTTTTTTGATATGTTCCTAGAGAAAATTGTGTTAGTAGCAATGATGCGGATTCGATCCGTGATCGGAGGTTTATCCTCATTGCTGCACAGAAGAATTATGTCCTTAATGCACCGCTAGGTGACAGACCTATTGCAGGAGCAGATGCAAACGTTATGAACGTTTGGCTAGCTCAATATGATGACTACTTGATAGTTTAAGTGCACCATGCTTAACAGCTTAGAATCGGGACTTCAAAGACGTTTTGAACGTCATGGACCATATGAGATGTTCCAGGAGTTGAAGTTAATATTTCCAGCAAATACCCGAGTTGAGAGATATGAAGTTTCCAACAAGTTCTATAGCTAAAAGATGGAGGAGAATCGCTCAACTAGTGAGCATGTGCTCAGATTGTCTGGATACTACAATCGCTTGAATCAAGTGGGAGTTAATCTTCCAGATAAGATAGTGATTGACAGTATTCTCTAGTCACCATCACCAAGTTGGTAGAACTTCATGATGAACTATAGTATGCAAGGGATGATGAAAATGATTCCCGAGTTTTTCATGATGATGAAATCGATGAAGGTAGAAATCAAGAAAGAACATCAAGTGTTGATGGTTAACAAGACCACTAGTTTCAAGAAAAGGGCAAAGGGATAGAAGGGAACTTCAAGAAGAACGGCAAGCAAGTTGCTGCTCAAGTGAAGAAGCCCAAGTCTGGACCTAAGCCTGAGACTAAGTGCTTCTACTGCAAAGGGACTGGTTACTGGAAGCAGAACTACCCCAAGTATTTGGCGGATAAGAAGGATGGCAAAGTAAATAAAGGTATATTTGATATACATGTTATTGATGTGTACTTTACTAGTGTTTATAGCAACCCCTCGGTATTTGGTACTGGTTCAGTTGCTAAGAGTAGTAACTCGAAACCGGAGTTGCAGAATAAACAGAAACTAGTTAAGGGTGAAGTGACGATGTGTGTTGAAAGTAGTTTCAAGATTGATATGATCATCATCGCACACTCCCTATACTTTCGGGATTAGTGTTGAACCTAAATAAATGTTATTTGGTGTTTGCGTTGAGCATGAATATGATTTGATCGTGTTTATTGCAATACGGTTATTCATTTAAGTAAGAGAATAGACTGATGTTCTATTTACATGAATAAAACCTTATATGGTTACACACCCAATGAAAATGGTTCATTGGATCTCGATCGTAGTGATACACATATTCATAATATTGAAACCAAAAGATGCAAAGTTAATAATGATAGTGCAACTTATTTGTGGCACTGCCGTTTAGGTCATAATGGTGTAAAGCGCATGAAGAAACTCCATGCTGATGGGATTTTGGAATCACTTGATTATGAATCACTTGATGCTTGCGAACCATGCCTCATGGGCAAGATGACTAAGACTCCGTTCTCCGGAACAGTGGAGCGAGCAACTGACTTATTGGAAATAATACATACTGATGTATGCGATCCAATGAGTGTCAAGGCTCGCGGTGGGTATCGTTATTTTCTGACCTTCACAGATGATTAGAGCAGATATGGGTATATCTACTTGATGAAACATAAGTCTGAAATAGTTGAAAGGTTCAAAGAATTTCAGAGTGAAGTGGAAAAATCATCGTAACAAGAAAATAAAGTTTCTGTGATCTGATCACGGAGATGAATATTTGAGTTACGAGTTTGGTCTTCAATTAAAACAATGTGGAATAGTTTCACAGCTCACGCCACCTGGAACACCACAATGTTATGGTGTGTCCAAACATCGTAACCGCACTTTATTGGATATAGTGCAATCTATGATGTTTCTTACAGATTTACCAATATCGTTTTGGGATCATGCATTAGAGACAGCTGCATTCACGTTAAATAGGGCACCATCTAAATCCGTTGAGACGACACTATATGAACTGTGGTTTAGCAAGAAATCAAAGTTGTCGTTTCTTAAAGTTTGGGGCTGCGATGCTTATGTGAAAAGTTTCATCTGATAAGCTCAAACCCAAATCGAGAAGCGTCTTCATAGAATACCCAAAGGAAATTGTTGGGTACACCTTCTATCACAGATCCGAAGGCAAAACATTCGTTGCTAATAAATGGATCCTTCCTAGAGAAGGAGTTTCTCTCGAAAGAAGTGAGTGGGAGGAAAGTAGAACTTGATGAGGTAATTGTACCTTCTCCCTTATTGGAAAGTAGTTCATCACAGAAATCTGTTCCTGTGTCTACTACACCAATTAGTGAGGAAGCTAATGATGATGATCATGTAACTTCAGATCAGTTACTACCGAATCTCGTAGGTAAACCAGAGTGAGATCCGCACCAGAGTGGTACGGTAATCCTGTTCTGGAAGTCATGTAACTAGACCATGATGAACCTACGAACTATGAGGAAGCGATAATGAGCCCAGATTCCGCGAAATGGCTTGAGGCCATGAAATCTGAGATGAGATCCATGTATGAGAACAAAGTATGGACTTTGGTGGAGTTGCCCGATGATCGGCAAGCCATATTGTATAAATGGATTTTCAAGAGGAAGACGGACGTTGATAGTAGTGTTACTATCTACAAAGCTCGACTTGTCGCAAAAAAGTTTTTTGACAAGTTCAAGGTGTTGACTACAATGAGATTTTCTCAACTGTAGCGATGCTTAAGTCTGTCCAAATCATGTTAGCAATTGCCACAATTTATGAAATTTGGCAAATGGATGTAAAAACTGCATTCCTGAATGGGTTTCTGGAGGAAGAGTTGTATGTGATGCAACCAGAAGGTTTTATCGATCCAAAGGGAGCTAACAAAGTGTGCAAGCTCCAGCGATCCATCTATGGACTAGTGCAAGCATCTCGGAGTTGGAATATACGCTTTGATAAGTTGATCAAAGCATATAGTTTATACAGACTTGCAGTGAAGCCTGTATTTACAAGAAAGTGAGTGGGAGCACTACAGCATTTCTGATAAGTATATGTGAATGACATATTGTTGATCGGAAATAATGTAGAATTATTCTGCAAAGCATAAAGGAGTGTTTAAAAGGAGTTTTTCAAGAAAGACCTCGGTGAAGCTGCTTGCATATTGAGCATTAAGATCTATAGAGATAGATCAAGACGCTTGATAAGTTTTTTCAATGAGTACATACCTTGACAAGATTTTGAAGTAGTTCAAAATGGAACAGTCAAAGAAAGAGTTCTTGCCTGTGTTACAAGGTGTGAAATTGAGTAAGACTCAAAACCCGACCACGCAGAAGATAGAAAGAGAATGAAAGTCATTCCCTATGCCTTGGCCATAGGTTCTATAAAGTATGCCATGCTGTGTACCAGATCTATTGTATACCCTACACTGAGTTTGGCAAGGGAGTACAATAGTGATCTAGGAGTAGATCACTAGACAGCGGTCAAAATTATCCTTAGTGGAATAAGGATATGTTTCTCGATTATGGAAGTGACAAAAGGTTCGTCGTAAAGGGTTACGTCGATGCAAGTTTTGACACCGATCTGGATGACTCTAAGTCTCGATCTAGATACATATTGAAAGTGGGAGCAATTAGCTAGAGTAGCTCCGTGCAGAGCATTGTAGACATAGAATATTTGCAAAATACATACGGCTCTGAATGTGACAGATCCATTGACTAAACTTCTCTCACGAGCAAAACATGATCATACCTTTGTACTCTTTGGGTGTTAATCACATAGCGATGTGAACTAGATTATTGACTCTAGTAAACCCTTTGGGTGTTGGTCACATGACGATGTGAACTATGGGTGTTAATCATATCTGAGATATGATTATTGGTGTTCAATCACATGGCGATGTGAACTAGATTATTGACTCTAGTGCAAGTGGGAGACTGAAGGAAATATGCCCTAGAGGCAATAATAAAGTTATTATTTATTTCCTTATTTCATGGTAAATGTTTATCATTCATGCTAGAATTGTATTAACCGGAAACATGATACATGTGTGAATGCATAGACAAACAATATGTCACTAGTATGCCTCTACTAGACTAGCTTGTTAATCAAAGATGGTTATGTTTCCTAACCATGAAAAAAAAGAGTTGTTATTTGATTAACAAGGTCACATCATTAGAAGAATGATCTGATTGACATGACCCATTCCATTAGCTTAGCACACGATCGTTTAGTATGTTGCTACTGCTTTTATCCATGACATATACATGTTCCTGTAACTATGAGATTATGCAACTCCCGTTTACCGTAGGAACACTTTGGGTGCTACCAAACGTCACAACGTAACTGGGTGATTATAAAGGAGTACTACAGGTGTCTCCAAAGGCAGATGTTGGGTTGGCGTATTTCGAGATTAGGTTTTGTCACTCCGATTGTCGGAGAGGTATCTCTGGGCCCTCTCGGTAATACACATCACTTAAGCCTTGCAAGCATTACAACTAATGAGTTAGCTGTGAGATGATGTATTACAGAACGAGTAAAGAGACTTGCTGGTAACGAGATTGAACTAGGTATTGGATACCGACGATCGAATCTCGGGCAAGTAACATACCGATGACAAAGGGAACAACGTATGTTGTTATGCGGTCTGACCGATAAAGATCTTCGTAGAATATGTAGGAGCCAATATGGGCATCCAGTTCCCGCTATTGGTTATTGACCGGAGACATGTCTCGGTCATGTCTACATTGTTCTCGAACCGTAGGGTCCGCACGCTTAAGGTTTCGATGACAGTTATATTATGAGTTTGTGTATTTTGATGTACCGAAGGAGTTCGGAGTCCCGGATGAGATCGGGGACATGACGAGGAGTCTCGAAATGGTCGAGACGTAAAGATTGATATATTGGAAGCCTATATTTGGAGTTCGGAATGGTTCCGAGTGAAATCGGGAATTTACCGAAGTACCGGGAGGTTACCGGAACCCCCCGGGAACTTAATGGGCCATAGTGGGCCTTAGGGAAAAAGGAGAAAGGGGCTGCCCTAGGGCTGGCCGCGCGCCTCCCCTCTCCCCTAGTCCTATTAGGACTAGGAGAGGTGGCCGGCCCCCTCTCTCCCTCTTCCCCCTCTTTCCCCTTGACAAGTCCTAGTCCAACTAGGATTGGGGGGGAGGAATCCTACTCCCGGAGGATTAGGACTCCTGCGCGCCAAGGGCTTGGCCGGCCAGCCCTCCCTTGTTCCTTTATATACGGGGCAGGGGCACCCCATAGACACACAAGTTTGATCTACGGATCGTTCCTTAGCCGTGTCGGTGCCCCTCCACCATATTCCACCTCGGTCATATCGTCATGAAGCTTAAGCGAAGCTCTGCGCCGTAGAACATCAAGATCGTCACTGCCCGTCGTCGACGGAACTCTCCTCGACACTCGGCTGGATCGAGTCGAGGGACGTCATCGAGCTGTACGTGTGTCAAGAACTCGGGGTGCGGAGTAACGGCGCCGGATCGGTCGGATCGCGAGGAGAACGCACGACTACTTCCTCTACGCCAGATCGCTTCGCCCGGTCTCACGAGTGCGTACGAGACAACACTCTCCTCTCGTTGCTATGCATCACCATGATCTTGCGTGTGCGTAGGAAATTTTTTGAAATTACTACGTTCCCCAACATACTCCTACTGTCAGAACAAAGCTAACAATACGATGCAATAAAGAAACAAATTGACGCAATTAGTGAGAAACACAATAGAGACTGCTCCTACTGTCACAAGAATGGGTAGCAAAATCTCTCTTTAAGAGAAAAAAATAGGGTCGCAAGCTGAGGAATATCCCTAGCCTTGGGAGGCATATGAAGTTCAGGGAACTTATATGGAGGTAGGGCGATGTCCATACAGGGGGTTGGTAATGCTCAGGTACAAGGGGCTGCTGGTGGAGAGGGAGGTCGGGGAGAGGTCGCCATCTCTGTTCCAGCCGGAGACGATGTTGTAGGTGAACGTCGCGGAGACCGAGTCTTGGAGAGCAAGGGTTAGAGCACCAACCAGGAGTCCGGTGAAGAACGAAGCTGGATCCAACTCCCGCCACGCACCAAGCCATGAAAGGACCAAAAGAGCAGCCGACACCGTCGCCACCGTCGAAGACCGAAGTGGCGGACGCCCAAGGCCAGAGAAACAGGCCCGGCTCGACATCAACAAAGAGTACAGCGGAGATCAACGGAACCCCAACTCGCAGGACCCAGATGCCCAGATCCGAGACCAAAAGGCACACAGCCCCTCATCGACGCCGAGGGTGACGACGGACGGGCGAAGAAGGGGGCGGAGGCGGCGACCATGGCGGGAGGCTCCGGCGGCACGGCGGGCGGCTCTGGCGGGACGGGGCGGCGGTGACCATGGCGGGAAGGCTCTGCCGACGGCGGGCGGCTCTGGCGGGGCGAGGCGGCGGCGACCAGCGGGGAGGCTCCGGCGACGGCGGGCGGCTCAAGGGACGGGCGGCTCTGGCGGAGGCAGCGGTGAGGAGGTCGTGCGGGGGGCGGCGCTCTGCAGAGGAGGAGGTCGTGCGGGGCGGTTTTCTTTTTTTTTTTGATCATGGGCGAGTCTTGGGCGATTAGCGATCGATCGTGGCTTGTTGCGTGGTTGGTAGCGTTAAACACAGAATGATTAAGGGCCATTAGATTTTGATGATGAATGGGTGTGATTGTTTGGATCTGCCCCTTTCTTTCTTTTATAGTAGTAGTAGATAGACACAAGCTGCATGCCTCGGGCGGATTCCTATTTTCCCGTGAAAAGCAAAGGAAACGAAACGTTTCCGTCGGAATGGGCTAGGTAGTTCCTCTGAATCGAACACCTTCGCTGGGATTTTTTCCAAAGGGATGTAAACCAGTACGATTCCTCCAAAAAAAAACCTTTGAAGCGAACGGGCCCTAAATGCTAGTTCGTTCGTTCCATTCACGGTTTAATCATCTTCATGCACTTTTGGTAAAAAAAATTCCCACATTTAAAAAAAATCAACATTTCAAAGAAAAGTTCGGAAATCTGAAAATATATCATCAATTTTGACAAAAAGTTCATTGATTGTGAAGAAAAGCCACTTAACAAGTTCAATGATTTTTTTAATAAAAACAACAATTTTCAAGAAATATCCATCAGTTTTAGAGCAAATGATTATTTTTGGAAGGAATATGATTTGAAACAAACATACCCAGAAATACAGTGTCATATTTTAGAGAAAATGGAAATACATGACCCAAACATTTATATAAATTACATAAAATACATATAATATTAAAAATTTACTTTCCCCGCAAAAAGAATTACTTTGGATTTATAAAATAATCATTAAACATTTTTAGACTTGGAATACATATCCAAATTAATATTTAAACATTTCCAACTCTTCTCATATTGAAGGTGTCATATTACTTTCTCTCATTTATTTTATTCTTGAGTTGGATTTGTTTTAAATAATAAAATTCAGATAATATCCAATAGAAATATTCGGGAAAGTCATTTCATTCCTTGTGTCTGTCCATTTGTTTTCGTAATGTTGGCATGCACGCAGATGAGACCCATGCATGTTTAATCATGGGTCAGCACGACGTGCACCAGATGGGATGGGATGGGATTCGGTTTGTTGCGACCATCACCCACCCAGCGTCTCTGACCCGTTCGTTACTTGGCGTGGTCACCTCGCCTGGGGTTCGTGCCTGACCATGACCTTGAGTCCCTGGCCTAATATGATAGGCTCAAACACGGTCGCCGGATTAACCAAATGAGTGAATGTTTCTTTCCTTCTTCTTTACCATTAAGATCGGAGCCAGCTCCCCCGCCATCCATCCCTCCATTCAGAAATATAAAATGATCTGCTTTTTCTTGAACTCAGCCATATGCAGATACATTTATGTGCGTTTGTTCAGTCATTTTAGTCTATATATACAAAGGGTACCGCTACGCGTCCACCGGCTGATCTTTTTAAAAGATCGGCCGGCTCGCGCGCCATTAGATTTGGCGCATCGGTGCCCTCCATCATTGGAACATACCCAAGCCTCTATTCCAGGGAGCTTTTTCGCCCCAAGGTTGTGCCATTTGGTTGAAAGTGACTTCTAGTGAATTTGGGTGTGGCACGTGCCCTTTTTTTGGTACGCTGTGGGGTAGAAATCGCGTGGTGGCTCTAGGCTCACGGTCAAAATTTTGTGAACGTGCTTGCTGAATTCGTGGGTGCGGTTGGGTGCGGTTAGCGATTTGTGCTATGTGTGGGCCGCCCCGTCGCGTTGACCTGATCGCATGCGGTTGTGTGCACGCGTGGGCGCTGAGATAACTGGAATTGTGGGCCACAGGCTGCATGTGCGCTGCACGGTGCCATGTTCAATTTGACGTGCTTTTGTTTGTTTGGTTTCGGTGGCGTGCCGCTTGATATTTTCTTCTCCGTACGCGTGTATCTGTCCGGCTGTTAGATGTGGACGCAGGTTTCTAGATATTTCGTTCGATCCTATCTCTTCCTCGATTCACTTCTTCTCTCTCGATGCCTCGAGTTGCCACCGATCCACCGCCCCATGGTCGTATTAAAGACCTCCCGCATTGTGTGCATCCTCTTCCCACATCTCTTCTCTACAAAGCCATCAGATACGACGTAGATTTTTTTTCAAAACTATGACGTATTTTATAGCAAATTCGGAAACTATAGCAAAGAGTGCAGAAAAATCAAAACTAGCACCCCGTCGGCCACGTGTGGGCGAAAAGTGTTTTAAACCTCCCTTGGCGAAATGGACTTTTCGGCCATGCCTTGGCGAACAGTGTGTCGATACTGGGCGAAAAAGACCTTTTGGTCGGGAGTAGGCGAAAAATACTTTTGGTCGGTGTAGGCGAAAAGATACTTTTTTGGTAGAAGTAAACGAAAAGTACTTTTTGGTCAGGAGTATGCCGAAAAGTTCCTTGGGCCCACCTTTTCACGTTAATGGTTGGCCGAAGTTGCATGGCTCCACTCTTCGGCTAACGTTAGGCCGAAGAGAATTTTTTTATTTTGGTATATAAATACTGTGCAACCATTGCCCATCTTAGACATTGAGAAAATATATTTTGGCGCAACCCTTTCCCCTCGATATTTTTCCGCCAAGTCTTTCCCGCCACCCGTTTCCCGCCAACCCCTTCCCGCCATATTTTCCTGCCACCCGTTTCCCGCCAACCCCTTCCCGCCATATGTTCCCGCTAACCCTTTCCCGCCAATACCACAGTTGTTCTTTCCCGCCATTTTCTCCTCTCTACCTAAACGTTGTGATTGCTTGGTTCTCCTACTGGTTCGATACCTTGGTTTCATAATTGAGGGAAATACCTACCGTTGTTGTGCTACATCATCCTCTCCTCTGGGGGAAATACCGACGTAGTCCTAGCGACACCATCAAGTAGAATTTCTCGCGCCATTGCCGGGGAGGATCTTCAACATAACCAGGTACCTAATCACAAATCTCATCTCCTCGCAATTTACATTATTTGCCATTTGCCTCTCGTTTTCATCTCGACTACACTACACTGGACTGCTTATCCGCCTCCGTCTGAAGGGGGTTTTATAGGTAGAGAGGAGAAAATGGCGGGAAAGAACGACTGTGGTATGGCGGGAAAGGGTTGGCGGGAACATATGGCTGGAAGGGGTTGGCGGGAAACGGGTGGCAGGAACATATGGCGGGAAGGGGTTGGCGGGAAACGGGTGGCAGGAAAGAGTTGGCGGAAAAATATTGAGGGGAAAGGGTTGCGCGAAAATATATATTTTTAATGTCTAAGATGGGCAATGGTTGCACCGTATTTATATACCAAAATTAAAAAAAATCACTTCGGCCTAACGTAAGCCGAAGAGTAGAGCCATGCAACTTCAGCCAATCATTAACGTGAAAAGGTGGGCCCAAGGGACTTTTCGGCCTACTCCTGACCAAAAATTACTTTTCGCTTACTCCCTACTAAAAAGATTTTTCGACTACTCTGACCAAAAAGGTCTTTTCGGCCCAGGTACACACCTCTTCGGCCAAGGCATGGCCGAAAAGTCCATTTCGGCCAAGGGGTGGCCGAAAATACCCTTTTCGGCCCACGCGTGGCCAACGGGGTGCTAGTTTTGATTTTTCTTCACTCTTTGCTATAGTTTCCGAATTTGCTATAAAATACGTCATAGTTTTGAAAAAAAATCTACGACGTAAAAGGGAGCGCACACGAAGTCTGCGATCAAGAAGATTACGCTCATGTAGGGCCCCGGCTCATGGCATGCTCGAAGCCTCGCTTCACTCGTCGGCATGCATCGTCAGGCAGCCGCAGAGCTGCGAGCCGCTGAGTGCCGCCAACCTGCTCCTGCTCTTCCTCCGCATCTACATGATTTGTATCCAAGAGAGCTCGACTCGCTGGCGTAACTCCCTGTCACTGGCACCTAGCTTCTATGTTCGCCGTTCTACGGCTCGATGCCAAGAAGAATCTAGTGTACCAGCACGGTGTGAAAGGGAACATGGAGATGTGCATCGAGGTGCTCGGGCGCGAGTCCAGTGGTATCGACGGATCAACCCAGCCACTAACGACGTCAACAAGGGCGTGGAGCAGATGAGGAGATGAAGGTGGAGCCGATGGAGCGGGGGATGCGTGTGCGGCTACGCTGTCGGCTCGGTAACTCGACCTGGCGCTTGCAGCATCTTCCTCATGCCGTCCCAGGCAGCCGGTGATCCACCTTCTCTGTCATGTGTCGTCTCCATGGGAACTATTGCTGCGCCTGCCCAGGCCGCTGGGACTTCTCATGTCCGACCCGCGTCGTCACCATGCGGAACTATGGAGTACTGTCGCCTCGGGTAGGCTACCGCCGGCAGCGACGCGATGAGGCAGTGAGGCACTCCGCCCCTTCTTGAACTGCAAGACGGCAAGCTCACGACGGCTGCATCCTCTTCGCTGAAGAGAGAGACACGATGAGCGATTACGTCAAGTCCTTCCGGCAGCAGAAGGCCCGTACCTATGGGTTGGCAAGCAAGCCCAGCGGTGGCATCTCCAAGAAGGCGGTGCACCACCACCACCACTAGAAGCAAGCGGGGCGCAGCTCCTCCACTCGACGCCAGGTATGACCGATCGACAATTTGTATTTTGTTGTTGTTGCGGCAGATCAGGTGCGATGACGCTGATGTGAGGAGGGAGAACGACACGGAGAGGACGACCACAAGGATCAGTCTGGCTCGCCTACACGGAGCTCTTGGCCGTTTTGGTGTCGTCGTATGCCGGCCAGACATGGGATCACGTGGGATGCACCGGCAGAGGACCCCGTACATTGTGTCCAGTCCACCCGTCGGCCGTGTGCGCAGTCAGTCACCAGCCATGTAGCCAGTCTGTCCGCTGTGTGCCCAGCAGTACTCTCGTGGACAGTCTGCCTCCGGCCGTATGGCCAGTCCGCCCGTCGGCCATGTTCGTAGTCCGTCGCTGGCATCCGCGCTGCCTAAAGCTAGGTGCTTGAGTGCCTAGCCCAGCCAGTGCTAGCGGGTAGCTAAGTGGAGTAGTGGACAGAAAGGGGACGTGCAGCAAAGGCAATGAGACAGTGGGCATAAAAAGGTCTAACTTTTTCTGAATTTCAGAAGTTTTTTGTATTTATGTGTTAACTGAATTCCAGATTTATTTGCATTTGTGCGTTAGGATTTTTGCTTTTACGACTGATTCTTCTTTTGCTGGAAACAAGCACACGCGTACACAGGCTAGCCAATGTCACACCGATCAATTTAGCCAGGTCTAATACGCATGACACGCACGCACGCAAGAGTTGATGTGTGAGCACTATGCAGGTTTCGCCCTTGGCTTCCGTGGATTTTTTGGGTATGTCACATAAACACGTTAAGCAGCGTCGTCGAGAACCATAGGCAATGTACCTACCCACGCAATAACAGCACGTCGGACGTTAAAACCAGATTAAGTGCCATCAAGAAAATCAATCCAAACATGAAAAAAAGTACAACCTCTTACTTCAAGGGGCAAGCACTAGCACCGTACAAAAAAAAATCTAAAACCACCTACACCAACCAATCCTTGAGAAAAACCGGGGAACAACTGTTTCATGCACATGGTCACATCATACATGATCTCCTCCAACCATTGCATGCGTGTATCTATGAAAAATCCAGAAACTAATTCCCCGCCACCGCCCGACGGAACGCAATCGAATCAAAAAGCAAACAACTATTTGCACACCTATCACGTACCCCGCCAGATCCTAACCAACTAGGTGCGTCAATACCATTAATCAGTTTTAGGCTGGAAAATTCTAAAAAACCCAGAAAAGAAATAAGAGTTTGGTCGAGAAAAGTAAGAATCCATATGTGTAGTTTATGATTTGGTGTCCAATAAATTATATGTTTGATGTAGGTTAGTGGAACTGGAATGATTCCATATCATGGCGAACTTGCAATGTGAGGAGCCATGATAATGAATTATTTTATCTACTAAGATTTCAACATTTTAGTTATGTTTTGTGTCATGATTCTATAGCGACGTATAGATTGGCGCGGCGTGCCGCCGCGCGGGTTAAGCTAGTAGGTATTATTGCAGAAATATTTCTGCAACAGAGGTCTTGTTGCATAATTTTTTTTGCAACTGAGATTCTGTTGCAGATTTTTTTTGCAACAGAGGCTTTGTTGCAATTTCTTTTTTCATCTTCATCTTTTTACAAACTTTTTCTTACAACTGCGATTATTATTATTTATTTATATTGCATTAGAGGCTTTGTTGCAGATTTTTTTTTTCGTCTTTGTTTTTTGCAACATAGCTAATGTTACAGAAGAAACTTGTGCAACATTGGTGATGTTGCAGAAATTGTAAAAAAGAAAAAACGTTAGAAGCCAGCAGCATGTCACTTGGGACACGTGTTGTGCGAGTGAGGTGGCGGATGAAATGAAGGGAGTAGCTACCAGTACTAGTTAGGCAACAATGCAATATGAGTGAAAGGTTGTAAGTCAAAACGCACACATACTCATCTGAATCATGTGCGACACATATTGAAAGTATCATCCAACGGGCCACAGGGCATGCACGCTTCCGTGTGAACACTTCCAGCACGACCCGAGTGAAATCGTCACGAAGCAATCCGACGGTGCATGCAGCACCCAGTGGACGTGCAAGTTATGACAAGCTGACTGCTTACTAACGTTTCTCATATACTCCCTCTGTTCCTAAATATAAGACCTTTTAGAGATTCCACTATAGACTACATACGGAGCAAAATGAATGAATCCACATTCTAAAGTCTATATACATCTGTATGTAGTTCATAGTAGAACCTCTAAAATTTCTTATATTTAGGAACCGAGGGAGTACAAAACATCTTATAAGCAGGGAGAGTATCCAACGACCGTGACAGACAATGAACATTTTTCCTTCTTCCTTCTAACCACGGCCGAGCGGGGTCCCAGAGGTGCTACCCTCCTATCTTAGCTAGCTATGCTCAGATAGATTTGCTCACCGTGACCATACGTGGCAACATCGATCGATCCACTGTGTGTTGTGCTCGACGCCTCTTCGGTGACTGCAGGGCCGGCCCTGAGGGGGGCGGACGGGGCGGCCGCCCCGGGCCCCCGAGTACGGAGGGGCCCCCGATGGCCTTGTTTCCATATACACATACGTAATGTTATCCGGTTTAAGATCGATTGATTTCTATAGAAAAGGAAAAAAATAGGTAACAGATCACAATCTTCTCAGCTTGCCGCACGGGCGTAATCTTCTCCGCTTCCCTGCCACTAGAGACGCTAATCATGGAAGCAAAACTGCCGGCCGGCTAGTGCGCTCGCTGCCTTTGAAGTCTAATCTCGTATGGAGAAAAAAGTAACTGCTCGACGCAATATCCTTCATGGATGCCACACATGACTCTGGGATCCGAGATTGCAACTGCTGAATGGCCAGGAAAGCAATCCTGGCGCCCTATATGGCAAACGAATCAGACCCAAGGTTGACCGTGCCCCCGTCCATGTCTTCTAATCATGGTTTTGGGCTGCTGCGCATGATTACTGGAAGAAGGTAATACAATTTTCAGATTCCAATCAACCTGCTCTCCGATGCAAATCTCTCTTTTTGTATAGTCTTTATAGGTCGTTCATTCGTTTCATGAAGATCATACCCATCCATATCTATTTCTCACTCTAATTTCTTATGTTGGGTAGGATCAGAAAAGGCGAGCTCTGATTTTTTTCTTGACTAGTAAGCAGCAGAAATAACTTGCAATTTCTAATTTTCTAGCCATCCAGATCTTTTTTTATTAAACTAATAGAGGTTTTAATTTCTTGGATCATATTTTTGTGTGCTAATTAGCAAGATGTTATCTAGAAAGTATGCAACTGGTGATGATTAAAGAAAATAAACTTGCATATCAACTGATTGAGAATTTGAGATCAAGAAAGGAGATATTGACATTCTTCTAGAAATTCCGTCGAATGCCTTTAGTTACTATTGAAAAAAGTGGGATAACACTAATAATTACTGTAGGCACGAACCCAATAGAAACACATATATATAGCGCTATTGAAAAGAGCAACCAGTTTTTCTATGAATGTTTATGACCTTCGTTTGTTGGATGGTCGACATGACAATGCAACATAAAATATGGTGTATTGAGTATTTAGATGCAATTGAGATAGAGAAAAATGTGGCTTCAGGGCCCATTTGTGTTATCTTGCCCCGGGCCCCCGAAATCTCAGGACCGGCCCTGGGTGACTGTCATACTGCGCCACATATATGCTCACACGATGTCGATTTTTGTTTACAAATTTTCTTCCTTTCGAGCTGATTATTTTGGCAAGCTGGTCGATCGATCGATCGTTTTCACCGCGGAAAATCCAAACATATACAGTACAGCTGAGAGGTGTTCATCATTTCTTAAATGTTTTCTCCTTTGGAACGTGATAGGTATTACGCACGGTTGCTTTCCATCGACCGGTCCACGTCCCCCGGTCTTTGTTTTGCCTGCCCGTATATGACCGTCTCGGTCGCTACTAGGAAGCCCACGCACGGCGGCCAAGATGCATCCATAGCCTCTACGTGCTCCCGAGTTCTGACCATTCGTTTCAACGACGACCGCACGCCGCGGAGTAGGTGAGTACCCGAGTGCAATCTCGGTCACCTACAAGCGGTTTCTGACTGAACTTTGGTCACCAAGTAGAGGGTTTACTGTCGTCAGACGAACTCTGAACCCGGCTGCCATCATTCGTGTGGCACACGTTTAAACTACGTGTGACGGCTGCTGTTGTTCCAGTACGAAGCAGACCAAATGGCGAGTGCATCGTCAGTCACTCCCCACAAACAAATACAGTACGGGCGTGTTTGGTTCAAGTTTTGAACAGTAGTCACATTGAATACACTTCTCAACCCAGCCTGGTTGAGCAAAAACAGCCCCGAATGAGTCATCTGCAAGTTGTTTGGTTGCCTGCATCGAGGGTCACTGCATTAGGTAATACGCAAATGCACTTTGTTTGGTTGCCTGCATTAGCCCAAGCGGCACATGAACACGGTGTTTGGTTGCCCACATGGGGTGTGATTAAGAGCTAGCACTTGCACTTAGCACACACAGGTTAAGAGCTAGCAGAGGGAGGCGGAAAAGAAATGCAGTGTGTGCCGGACCATGTCGACTGCGGTGGATAGTGGCTGGTGGCCCCGTGTCCGACATGACGAGCATGGAGTCGTCGACGAGCGACACCATCGGCGGCACGGCGAGCGACACCGTCGACGAACTAGTTGCGCTGCTCGCGCAAATACAGTCGACAGAGGAGAAGAATGCAGTGCTCGCGCCATGGTATCGTCAGTGCAGTGGCCGAGAGAGGAGGCCGACATGATCGATGCAGGAAACGACTTCAGTGTAGTACGGCGAGAGAGAGAGAAGGCGCAGATGATCGACCCCGTCGGCGGCGCGGCGAACTGCAGTGTGCGCGGAGGCAGAGGAGACAAAAAAGCAGTGTGCACGCTATTGCAGCGTGAGTGCAGTAGGAGGACGACATAGAGTAGGCCGAGCTGAGCGACGCTGGAAACGACTCTAGTGTAGTAGCACACGGGCAAGGAGATCAAGGGGAAGGGGTTCGGCGTCGAGAGGGACGAATAGGAGGGCTCTGAGCAGAGGACAGAGGAGCTCGACATGGCGGCGTCAGTGCAGTAGACTGCTGTCCAAAGAGAGATGAAACTACGATCGTCGAAACAAAAAACTTACAACACGAATGTTGTGAGGAACTGCGAGCTTAGGCTGCTGGTCAAAGAAAATTTCAAATGACCGATCGTGCGTGACGGATCTGACAAAATTCGTTCAGAATAGCTCCAAACGGGAACACAAGATTAAGAACTTACGGCCGACGAAACTACAAACCGATCGCCTGAATGGAACCGTAGCATCGAGGTGCATCTTTTTCGTTTAGAGCTTACCTCGAACCGAAGCACCGTTGTGTAGATCAGAGGGGCATGAAAGAAAGGAGATTATGGAGGAGCTTAATGGAGGTCGAAGAAGACACCATGTAAACAGCTCGCATCCCTCCCGTTTCTTCTTGTGCAGGGGCCCGCTGGCTGCGCTTCCATTCGGTCTGGCTGTAGAGAAACTGCCGATTCTTGGGTTCCCAGCGAGTCAGGCCCGGAGGTGCTTTCAGTTTTGTGCTATGCAGGCCCAAATAGTAAAACAGCCATCCAAACAGCCCGTTCCCTTTCCGCGCGGGCCTGGTTGGGCCTCACGCAGGCAACCAAACACGCCCTACCTGAGGAAACATGGGTTGGAGAGATCTTGCAATTGGGCCTCAAACGCGATCCAGGATGACCTGATGAAGAAACATGGGTCGGAGAGATCTCGCAATGGCTGTCTCTTTCTAATTGAACCCTTTAACAGTCGCGGCATGGGCGCCCGCTCACGAGTGCCACGTCCGCAGGTTTTACTGTCGCGTTTTACTGTGTCAAAGAGGACAGAAACCCTTTAACAGTCGCGGCATGGGCGCCCGCTCACGAGTGCCACGTCCGCAGGTTTTACTGTCGCGTTTTACTGTGTCAAAGAGGACAGAAACAACGCACCCCTCGCACCTCTCGCGCACAGCCTTCATTCTCTTCTCGCCGCCGCCGCCGCCGCCGCCAGCCTCGCGCTGGTGCTTCATCTCCCGTCCCGAGCCCTTGACCCCAACACGCCGCCGCCTCATCTCCCCATCCCAGTCCCCCTCCCCCTCTATGTGACCTATCTCCTTCCCCTTTCTCTTCTCAATCTCGATTGGGCGGCAGGGGCGCCATCGATCGCGACGATAGCCGTTGCCACGGATCAGAGGCTTGCGGGCACGGTGGCGGGCGTCTCCAGTAGCGGCGGCGACCTGCAGGCCAAGGGCTACGGCGGGGGCGCTCGATTTGATCCAGCCTAATGGACTGGTCCCTTCAGGAGAGAGAGAATGAAGGAGAGGAGGGAGAAAGAGAGGAACGAGGAGAGGGAGATGCAGCGGCGGATGGGAGAGCATCAACCCCCCCTCACTTCTGGTCAACGCTGCCGCCTCCATCCCCGCAACATCTTCGTCACACGCAGCCGCCTCCTTCCGCACCCTCTTCGTCGCGCACGGCAACAAAGGGAGGTCCTCTCAGGTGAGATCACACAATCCTCCATAACCTTCTCTACAGTCAGTCAGCCACGCAAAAATAGTGAGGAATCTGATGCGTGCGTGCTATTGTTATTTTGGCTGTCTAAAGTGTCCCTTGAACTAATCCAGCAACCTGACATTTCTTGGTATCTAACTAATATCATTCTTATGACAGGGAGTACTAATATTATTCAGTTAGCATGCTTTTCGTGGAAGAGGAGTGAGGATGTAAGGGTTAGAAAATGGTAACTAAATGAGTGTTCTCTTTTTTCTGCCTCTGACTTGAAGAAATATATTTGCTAATATATAGAAGCTTAGATCTGTAATCAAGCTGTGAAAGAGAGTACTGTAATAGAGACTTCTATAAGCAGAGGTATGTACCTGCATTTACACCTTAAATATCCCTTAATTACTTCTGTATGGTTCGTCTAATTCATGTTGAAATGATTTTCTTTAGTCTGTTAATTGTATAGGTAATTAAACGGTGTAGTACTATGGCGGTGGTATACTGATTTGGCGTAATAATTACTGACATGACTTCGTGTGTACAATCTTACAGGTTTAAAATTAGCAGCGTGTTTTTTTGTTTACTGCTGGATTTCCTAACAATCTGTCTCTTCTGTTGTTAATTGATATATGCAGACTTGCTGTTTTTCATTCAGTTGAAGAGCTCTCCAGGCTTAACATCTTTCTTGGATAATTGTGTTGTTAAATATGAAGGTATATGATTGGTTTCTCAACTCATGTATCGATAAGCATTTTTTTCATGCTCAATATATTGTTGCTTGCCTGACTTGTCCTACATTTGTCAGGTGTCCGAGGACGTTCAGTTCTTGTATGCGGCGTAAAACTTGAACTACCTACAGATGATTTCGCCAGTTCAACGGAAACTTAGAATACCAAGGGAACTTTCTCAGATTTTTTGTTTTTGCTCTTCTCAGATTTTAGGCTGGGGGTATTAACATATATGCCAACCGTAAATTTAGATACTAATGTAAGATTAAATAGGGATAAATCCTTCTGCCATGTTGACTAATTAGAATTACAAAGAAGAAAAGAAATTATTAAAGAAGAGATATAGTCGAATAGGTTGTTGTGGTGTTTCTTTGATCTTCACTAGACCTCTCATTTTTGATTGGCATGGCGATGATCTGTTTCTTCTGGTGTTTCTCTGCTTCAGGATTCGCTCATGTGCCAAAGCCAGCTCGGGGAAGCCTTCCTGGACTCCTGGTCAACCAGGATAATCACGACACGGTGAGTAGATTTCGAATCTTTCTTGCTTCGTCGGATCAGATTCGGTGGTAGTTATGGATTGCTGACTGCTTAATGTTGTGTTTCCTCTGTGTACTATGGTGCGTGTTGTTTTCAGAGCTTAAGCGAGCGGAACGTCGAAGGAGGATCTTGGGGATGACAGAGGCGTCGACGACAACCTCAAAGGCGAGAGGTATTGCTTTCATGTCTCTGCGTTTCTTACTTTATGCAACTCTGTCGGTATTAAGGCCGTATATTCGGTGGGAGCAACGAAAACTGAATTTGTTAATGTTTAGAATTTGGACGATCTGTTTGATACGATACGTCTTCACTGGTGATGCCGAACATTGTTCAAGACACTGTGGGTTCAGATGTGAGGAATACAATTTGGCTTGCAGGGTTCAGGCTACTCTCTTCTGCTTGTTTTGCCTTGTGATTACTTGAAACTGCAGCCTGCAGATTGAATGGGCACTTGATTTGTTAGGGCGGAAGGCTGAAGCAAAGAAAGCTGCTGCTCTTTGAGCTGTAGTACATTTCATTTGAGAGCCAGATGAGGTCCATTAAATTAGGATTAAAGTCTGCACAATAATTAAAAACACTAAATAAGCAAGGCCATTCAGAAGAAGTTTGCACTTAACACCGTGCAGCACCATTGCTACTAGCTAAGGTAGATTAGGCCGCGACATGTCCAAGCCATGTTGTGCTTGTACCCTGTGCAAATCCAGCTGTTTTCGTACAGCTCCGCTAGCATCATAAATTAATTGTGGGATATGATGCACATGAGTAGTCTTCTGTTTATTTTTCACCAGCAGAGTACCACTCTTATTAGTGCATTTGTTTTTTTTCAAGATGTGTACATTTAGGAACAGGTTTCAAAATTAAATGAACACAATAGTTTGGTTTGCAACTCCCCACTTAGTTTGCAATCATCTACATCAAATGGCAATGATGAAGTATTCAACATTTGTGTTATGTCTAGATGAACTTTGTAGTTAGAAAGGAGTTCTGAAATTGCTAGGGGGCATGTTTGGTTTAATGTAAAGTTGACATATATATATAGACACAAGTTTTCCTGATTCATGTGTATATAACCAAACTCGTCCAAAAGATAGCATATGGAAAGATTGACTACAGACATATATATACTGATCAAGAATTAACCTGTAACAACGGACGTGCGTAGGCTGATAAGTGCGCACATGAACGCTCAGGAGGCGTGCCAATGGCACGCCCCAACCACTAGTCTCTTTTCAACGGCCAGGAACATCCTCAAGAGCAGGTTGGAACAGTATGTGGTCCATCATGCACTGCCCACGCGCACAGGCCAGGTATAAACCCAGGCATATATACTTGTCACACCCTTCTTCCCACGAAAGCATTATATATGTTCCATATTGCCAATACAAATAATGATCCATACATACATAATATAGTACTACTAATCAAGCTAAGCATGAATGCATAATGGAATATGTTTTATGAGCAGACTAATTATATTGCTGCTACGCTTAATGAGAACGTTTTAGGTGCCTGCCGGTAGGTGAGAGCTAGCCCGGCAATACGAGGACATGCATGCACGCCTTTGACTCCAAAACGGTCGGCGCTGGCAACGACCTCGCCAGCTCTAGCCCCAAATCATCATCATCCAACCGTAAATTTGTCTACTTAACTACCAGTTACAGCACACAATCAGATTACTACTAAAAAAATCACTAAACACTAAAGAATTCTCCTGGTTGTGTGACTTTTCCTCGAGGAGACCAATAGAGAAGGATGGGAGGAGGCATGCTTAGTTTTATTTACTGTAATGATTGATTTGATCGAATTTGTTTCATTATTGCAATCATCATTGTTTTATACTACGTTGATCTTATATTGGTGAGAAAGCGTTTACTTACGGCTTTGTATTTTTAGGTTATTTTGTCTTGGCCAACATACATGTTTTGGTGGTTATACGACGCTATAAAATAATGGGCAGATTCTGCTTTTCCACGTAGGCTTGCCTTGTGCTGACCAGACGCGCACGCACATGCATGTGTTCATGCGTGCATTCACCACACTGTCACTGGATTAACCTAAGTGATTGCTCAGTACTTTTCTATCTAGTAATGACTTTGCTTCATTGGGAGAGATACTTTCACTCACATCACAAAACAGCACAGATTCTTCTGATCTTCTCGCGATCGCCTCAGAGCTTGGTATAACTTACTGGACAAAGACAGGTGTTCCACATATACGAAATAAGTTAATCATATTGCACCACTACTAAAACCACCAATTAACGCGCATGCTCTTTATTCGCGTATGAATATTGTACTGAAGTTTCATAAAAAAGGAAAATTGTGAAAATATTGTGATGGTGAATTTCACAATGTTATTTTGTGCTTTGAAATTCCCGTTTCAGCAAGATATATATTGTGAGTTGAAGGGCAATTAGGATGCGCATTTACCTGATACACCGTAGTCGGATGTGGTGGAAGCCACATTAGATAAAAGTAATTTAGTGTTTGCATAAGTTCTTTTTTCGATAAAGGGTATTTTTATTGGCTCATAATATAGCTTCGAGGGATACAAGAAAAAGGAAAACATCCCAGCAATGCGATAAAAATAGTGATCAACGACAACCATCGGCTCCAACTATCTCATGACAACATATAGACTATGAGAGAGGTTCTTCAAAAGTGATGCCTCCAGAAAGAAAATGACACACAAGTGACGGCGTCACCGGATCCAACACCCCAAGGTCAAATCATGGATTTTCACCCTAAAGATCAAGTCTGAGTAAACTCTGAGCAATGCCTTCCATAGAAGATAAGTGTTCGCATAAGTGGATGTCAATAAAGGTTGCTCTCTTTCGTTCTCATATAGTCGTTATTCTTAGCACCTTTTGACCCTTTTAAGCTGCAAATGGGCTGTCCCGAATCACAACTTGTTTTGTTCTTTTTGTGTACCTAAAGTTACACACCAATATGCACAATTTGGGATCGAATGATCTCTTGAAAGGCTCTCCTTTGCATCTCACTGCCCTTTGAAAAGCAGTTTCTTTTTGGAATAGAGTTCTGATATCGAAGAATTGTCCTTTGACGAAACATTAGGCCTTGTACAAAGGGAGGTGCTTAGAAAAATGAACTGAATTTTTCTAAAGCACTGATGCCTATTTCTACAGGAGAGACGCTTAGTTAAGCGTCTACCCTGTACAAATAAGCACCGATGTTTAAGAAAAACATGATTTATTTCTCTAAGCATCTTCCATTGTACAAGGTCTTAAGGATGCACCTTCTAACTTATGCTAAAAAAAAGGATGCACTCTCTAACTAGCTAAATTTCACCAACAAAATTACACATCATATATATAGTCACCACAATCTTGCCAAGAAAAGAGATAAAGGAAGTCGTGATGCGATGAAAACCAGGACACACCTTGTATCATGTATAGAATAATATATGCTGTTAACACAGTTGCTTGGTGGAGCAACCTTTTTGTTTTTGTTTTTAAACAATTGCTTGGTGGAGCAACCTATGACCATTAGCTGTTATAAACTGCCCACCCAAGCAATCCTCCTGGACAAAAAGAGAAATAGTACCTGGCTTGCCCAGATCATGGCAAGCAAGCACATATCCATCAACAGAATATACTATATATGTTCAAAATCAAGCAACCTTTTGTACAAGAAAGGGACCGTATCCTATAGTTCCTAACCCAACAATGTTTATACAATTATGTCCTCAAAGAATCAGTGTTTGTTGTATCCTAATCTTCTTGGTTTGTACACTGCAGTGCATCAGCTACGATGAGCTGCTGCTGTGTCCTACAGTAGTTGTTCCCAAACCCAACGCCGAACCATCTCCGGGTCGCGTCGTGGAGCAGAGTATCATTCACCTCGCAAAACTTGTGCGTCCAACCGACCGGTTCGACGGCCTCGAAACCGAGGCCGGGGGTCCGGTCCTTGGACTGAAGGTTCACCGGGTCGGTCCAGTCGGCCACGTACGTCGACACCCGGCGCCTGAACTTGACCTTGAACTCCTCCCAAGCTTGGTACTTGTAGTGGTTGACACGGACCCGCTTGCTCCACTCGACCCGGAACCCGGGGCGGAGCGTGAAGTGATGGATGGAGTTGAGCAGCGAGTCGTCCGCCGCGTCGAGCCGGAGCAACGACTTGTGCCGCTCCTCGACTCGCCTCCGGCACGTGTAGCCTTGGGTGACCCCTTCCTTGGGGTTGGAGGTCTTGCCCGAGGGTCCGAAATCGGCGCACCTCATTGACACCCGACCAATGTTTGGTTCGACCGATGAGACAACCGACCGGAGCAGGGATCCGGTTGGGGTCTCTGATTGGTTCCACCGTGGGGAGAAGATGAACTCGTCGACGTCGACAAATGCCACCCACTCGCACGAATCTCGGAGCACCGCGGCGCCGTGGGAGAACCCGGCCTCCTGGGCCTTGGCCCACGGCCATGTCACGGTGGAGATGTTGTACCCGGCTGAGTTGAGCTGGTGGACCTGGTCCTCCAGGTCGTCCTCGCTCCCGTTGTCGTAGAGGTAGAACCGGTCCACGCCCACGGCCGCGTGGTACACCACCCACTCCGGCAGGAACTTGGCCACGTCGCGGACCATGGTGCAGGCGCAGATCAGCTTCTTCTCCGGCGCCTGCGTTGTTGACGATCCAGAGATCGGCGGGGTGTAAACGGCCAGAGACGGGAGGGGATCCTCGCCGGCGACGGCGAGCGTGACGCGAAGCTCCTGCGATGCGGCGGCCGACGGCGGAGGCGGGCACCGGAAGACCTGCTGCGCCGAGGTGGCCGCGGGGAGCGAGGCCACGACGGCTTCACCGGCGCCGGCACCCGCGCGGCGGTAGTACACGCACCGGACATCAGAGGCCGCCCGGTTCACGCCTTGCCGCGGGTTGACTCCCTTGGCGAATACGAGCACGTCGCCGCCGTGGACCACCGCGGACTCGTACACCAGCCGGCCGCTCCACCTCAGAATCTCGGGCGATTTGCCATGACTGGTGGCGGTACTAACCTTCGACGACGACGAAGACGACGACGAGATCACGAGCCGCGGTGCGCGGAGCCGCTTCTGGCCGCGCGCCGGCACGGGCACGACGCAGAGGTACGCGCGGCGCCCGGACGCCGGCAGCTTCCCGAGCGTGCGCGCAGGGGACGACGCCCCGCGGCCGAACGCGCACGTCGCGTTCCCTCCAGAGTCGTCTTGGGCGCCGGGGCGGAGCAGGACGAGCACCTCCCAGTCCGGCAGCAGCACGGCCTCGGTCTCCAACGGCGGCGGCCGCGACTTCCGGCCGGCTGCGGGCGTGGCGGTGGCAGTAGTCCCTTTGACAGCGCCGAGGCGGACGTGCAGCCGGCGCGGCGGCACGAGCTGGAGCGCGCGCGCGGGCGCGGCGAGCAGGCCGGCGGGGTCGACGCGGCTGAAGCAGAGGACCGCGGCGAGCGACATGGCGACGGCCGCGGCGGCGATCAGCAAGCGGCACCGCTCCACGGCGTGCCGCCGGCGGGCGTGCAGCTGCATGGCCGCCAGCGGTGGCGGCGGCGGCGGCGACGGGGATAAGGGATGATCGACGGACACGCCAGCTACCGCGGCAGCAACAGGGCGAAAAACCAACGGACTCTTCCGGCCGGGTAGTCAGAGGCCGTTCCCCTCGGGTTATATACGTGGCGTTGACTGTGGGGCGCCCGTCCGGCGGCGATGGCTTGAGTTGAAGCGGTTCCGGTTAGCCTGGTTGATTAGTTTAGGAAAGCTCGAGTAGCCGACGTAATTATAGCAACAAACGCGGCGACGGAAGAGATAAGACGTAGATAAAGGAGGAAACGCAACCAAGTTTTGAGAGTCCTCTGCAACGACACTCTGTTTTGAAAATTGCAGTTGCATATATTTATTTAAAATTAGAGGCTCCTCTAAAAAATGCTTATCTACAAGCTTTTTCCCCTATAAAAAAATGTTATTTTCAAGCTGCATATTACCTTTTTACGGGCTGAATAAAAAAATCCATTTGTGTGACAAGGGGAGTGCTTTTTAAATTTACAAGCTGCCTCTTGTACACTTCTTCCTCGTTTCAATCATTCTCAACTGATCTAGATGTTGGCTTTGTCGCCTGGGGATTGGTTCTTGGATCACTCACAACAATTAGAGTATAAAATAGTTCAACAACACATGTCTTTGAGTGACTCTACACAAAACATATAACATCAAAAGTAGTAATTGTATCTGGCGAACGTTCGCTGTAAGGGGGTGGCAAGCAAACCATCTAAGCTGACAGTTTTAGTTATAAAACGAGATCAAACGACGGCAGTTTTACACAAAAATTGCCTTCTCAAGGAGAAACCGGCATGTCGCTTGAAGAAACTGTCACCTCTCCCCACTCCCTCACAACTAAAACTCCAGGTAATTGTTCGCAATTGCCACCTTCCCTAGTTAACGTTGGCCAACTAGTGTCCTAATAGGAACAAGAAAGGTTGCTCCCATCACTGATATATTTAGATTATGTTGGAGGTGTTTAATTAATCAACTATCAGTTTAATTTTGACTCGGGGTTGAAGTAGTTTGAATCAGAAGTTTATTGTATTATTTTACGACTCTATGATTCAAACCAACTCCTTCGATTCCATAATTCTGCTTAGTGTAATCTCCATTTGCACGATTCTGCCAGTAAAGATTATATGATTGGCAATCCTACCATCGGTGCTTCAAATCCGACGATTCCGACTATCTTGATTTGGCTTGATGTAAATATCGTGGTCATCTCACACGCACCCATTTTCCACCGGCATGTCTTTGACTCGGCCGTTGGGTTGTACAAGAGGTCCTGATTTACTGGTGGGAGCTTTTAGTTTACCCCATCTTGGCGCATTGGGTAGGTCTTCATTTGTTCGTTGCTTTGGCCCTTTCGACGGTGGTGACGATGTTGCTTAATAATGGCTCCTCCAGCTTCGACAATGCATGCACCGATAGATCCAGTGGCAAGTGACGGTGGTGTTGCCATCCGTCCATGGCTGACAGTATAGATGTTACTTTCTCGTCTGTCGGCAGCGCGGAACCCTAGTGGCGGCAACATTAGCATGCCATCGGCATGCGCAAGGTCAAGCGTAGTCAAAACCATGATTTAGAATCGGATCGGAGCTTCAATGATGGGATCACAAATCGTAAAATCCCAACTATAGTGGAAACCTAGATTCTACTCACCAGAATCGTAGAATCAGAAGGGTTAGTCTGGATCGTAATGTCATAGCATCGTATCATAGAATTGCCGTTCTGACAACTTGCTGAGATGGCGATGCTGGATTACTCCCGGAGGACTAATTGCATTTTAATTTCTCTTTCAGGTATTTTATTGGAACATTGGTGTTCGATTAAGCTTTTATATACAGAAAAGATAAATCTTTCATCCCTTATCTCTCATATGCACAAGCAGTTGTACCTCCTACGCCGTGGCTTCATTATAGGACGCCGCTAACTGCCACACGTGTGGCATATACGACATGCGTCCACACACCGTGTGTGGTGTGAGCAGGAGGCAGCCCACATGGGCTGTGTGGGCGGACATTGAAATTGCCCACACGTATGGGCGCGGCTACTTCGTGCCACACGCCCAACAAGTACTACTCATCTCCACCTCGTGCGTGTGGCACGAAGCAAAAATGCCCACACGTCCTGACGTAGCTACGTTAGGTACCCCGCGGGATGGCGATTTAGTTGCCATCCTGGTTGGCAGATGTAGTTATTAGGGATGGCAAGTGTAGTTGTAAAAGCATGGCAACTCAATCTTTTTTGGTTAACTATAGTTATCATGTCTAATTTATGGTAGTTGCCGCGTGTAATCAAACCATAGTTGCCGTGTGTGATTAACTACTTGCCATATACGGTAAAAAACAGTAGTTTTCATGTGTGTTTACCTAGTTGCCATGTGTGTTTATCTGTTTGCCACGTACGAGCAACTGCAGTTGCCGTGTAGCAAAGAATCACAGTTGCCATGTGTGTGTATCGAGTTGCCACGTTCACAGAATAGCTGCGATTGCCGTGTAGCAAAGAATCACAGATTGCCGTGTGTGTACCGAGTTGCCGCGTTCACAGAAGCTGCAGTTGCCGCCACAACATAGGAGTGTCGTGTGGGCGGCAGTTCCCCACACACGCATGACCTAGGTGGTGGCTGTGGGCAGAACTAGTTCGCCCACAGCAAAGTGGCAAACAGCATGGTACGGGCGTGTGGGCAAACTTTCCAACGCCACACACCAGCCCCGTCCTACGTGGCATAAAAAATCAACCTTTTCGTGCCAAGGTTCGTGCAAAAGGTACTGGACGATGATCCAAGCGTGTGGGCGAGTTGGGGAACGCCCACACGTGTGGGCGTTAGACTTTTCGTAATTATAAGAGCCAGTCTTTGTATACACTTTAACAATTTCATTCACACGAAAAAGGAGATGAGAACATTACTAGGGACGTTCATGCTCTCCATTGGTCACACAACAAGTAGCCAGTACGACTAGTCGTCGGAACGGCCGGAATGGTCAGAGTGTGGTACCCATATGCAAAATCCTCTTTGTGGAACGAGTATCTATACGCATGAACCGATGCATGATTGCAGCCCCGTGTTGCTTGCCTGCCTACACGGGCACACGGCCGGGCAGGCAAATTGAAACGGGTGACGTCGACGGCTCGGTCGAAAGCAACGGTGCACACCCGTCCCGTCCCGTATATATGCGAATTGGTGAGGTGAGAACGACGTCGTTTGTCACACTTCTCTGTGCGACGAGGACGGACGATGGACGGTATTATCTCGAGAGATACGACCTCGATCGCGTTTTTTGCCCGGTCGAGAAAATTGGGCGGTCAATTCTTCCTTGTCGGCCGCGGCTGCCGTCCATGCGCATGTACTGTGCTGGCAATTGACATGCCCAAGTGGCACGGCTGTACATATGAGGCCGGGAAGTTTCGTTCGGATAGATAGATGTTACTACTTGGCGCCATGTCCGCCGCCCAATCGAGCATGGCCGATCCATGGCCTGAGAGCGACGTGCCGGCCCGTAGACGTTGCGTCGATCACAGGACGCTCGATCGAGATCGGTTGCCATGATTCAAGCTTGTGTCCAATCGGTCAGGCTGGGCGACGATCAGGCTTGTTACACAACACGCTATCGCAGTCCCCGTCACATGACCGGCGTCGGATATAATAGATCGACGGCCGACGAGCCGGCTCCGATCGATCGTGCGTGACCATGGTAACGGGTCAGGCACTCTCAGCAGAAGAAGGGAAAATTGGTAAGAGGTCAGGCACGCTGGCGGGTCTGGGACGGTACGTAGACCGAGGCTGAGCCACGCACCGAGGTGAGGCGGTTGGAGTTGACTAGAGTTCTCTGTTAGCTTAGAGAAGAAGGGTCCGTCGTTACCTTTCTAGCTGGCTGCCTATGGCTGCCGGTGTCTACGTGCTTCAGACCCGCGATGGACGCCGCGTTGACATTACCAAATCTGAGTATTGAAATCTGATGCAGATCTCGCTCGATTTATCTAGGGAGCCATGCGTTTTGCATCAAATAGTTAACTGCTAAGAAAGCAAGGAAATTGGTAGAGGTAAGAGTATTACTAGTAGAGCCCTTAAACCCTCAAATATTTTTAAAGGTCCAACCCTCAAACCCTCTCCCAACCTTCAAAAGTAATGGATGGGGAGCAAAACCTACCACAACCCTCATTTGGCGGTTATCCTCGCGTGGGAGGAAAAAATCCTCCCAACTCCCGCGCCCACGCCCGCGATTGCCGCTGCGCTAGTCGCCGTGCGGCCGCCCGTCAACCTCCCCGTCGACCTCCTGCGCCCCGCTCATGCCCTGCCTAGCCGGCCTCTCCACATCCTCCCGGCCGTGGCATGGTCGCCCTCGCCGACCGTCGCTATCCGTCCGCTGCCCGCGCCGCGCCGCCTCCGGCTCCCGCCTGACCTCTCCTCCTCCTCCGCCCCTCCGCCTCGCGCCTCCGCCTCGACCCGCCGCCACGCCTCCGGCCCATGCCCGCCGCTTGCCTCCGCCTGCCGCCTCCGCCTCCGCCTCCGCTTCCCACCCCTGCCAATGCCCTTCGCCCGCCTGCCCGCCCTCCGCCCTCCGCCCCGCGCCCTCCGCCCGTCGTGCACGAGGTGCTCGACGGTATGCCCGCAACGACAACGTCGTTCATGGGGAATACTCGGTTATAAGGGTTGAGTTTGAGGGTTCTAATCTTTGCCCCTGTTTTTCAACCGGTAAAAATGCACAAAAAGACTATTTTTAGACCCTTAAAATGCTAGTGAGGGTTTGAGGGTTTGAGGGTTCTACTATTAATGCTCTAAGAAATGGGAATGTTCCACTGGCCAGATAGAGTACTATCCACATGGTGGCGGGTGTGCGTGCTGTCTGCTGTCGGACTCGGGCCTCTGCCAAAGCCTCCACAACGTAAAGGCTTGGCACGGACAAAACCTCGTGAAATTAATAAAGCCCAACAGGGCCAAGCACAGTCACAAGACAAACCCAAGGTAGCAGAAACACACCGGCACACAGGTAAACTGAAGGTAGCAGCCGGCTACAACCGGCAACCAGGCACGCAGGCCCAAAGCTAAACTAAAAGCAAAGCGCAAAAGTTTTCTTCTTCTCAGGTCTTGTTTTCTTGGCGGCATCGACAAGGTGGTGGCTGTGATAGCGTGTTGTAATAAGGTTTCTTCGGCGTCTCCCCTCCTTGACGACGCTTGACCTGACGACGACGAAGAGCCTGCGAGGGCGTGTGGCTAGATCTGCTGTCTCTCTTCGGATCTAGGCTTTTGGTGTGTATAACAAGGACATCAATTGGCTAGCTATTTGTGTGCCGGCTTCACCATCTTACTCCGTGTTGTTCTGCAGTGCAGTATAATGTGGTTTCTACAACTCTCTGCACCAAAGGTGAGGGATTGCAAGCCTGTATTTGAGTGGGTTGACGATCCAACCGATCGTGATGGATTGCAAGTTTGTACTGCGTGTGATGATGATCCAACCGATGCCTCTTCATTGATTTCTAGATCTCATCGCAAGCGACGAGTGGCTATCACGGTCTTTAAAACATAGTATGGCGAGGGCGTTTACAGACATCCCTTTTCTTAACTGTTGGTTCAGTGCAATTCCCAATCTTCGATGGACGCGTATAATCGTGGAAGAAGACTAGTATGATTTTTAATATAATTTTATTTTGTATTGACCATTCTCCATACCATTGTCTTTTCATTGTAATGACTATAGTTTTCCTTGATAAATATTAGATCTAAGATGCATTTGGCTGTTTTTCTTCAAAAAGAAAATTCCTCAGCAACGTGGAATGTAGCTTCCACCACGTCCAACTATGGTGGTTCAGGTAAATGTTCATCCTAGTTGCCCTCCAACTCAATAGTGTCAATGAGCGCTACATCACCATGACAAGTGGGTCCATCATGTCAAAATGCCGCAGATGAAGCCCATAGAGATGAATTCTTTTGCAGAATCTAGTTAAAAGTGGCACAGCAAACTTGTTGGTATGCGGCAATATATATCTTGCCATAATGGGAATTTCAAAACACAAAATAACATTGTCAAATTCACCATCACAATATTTTCACAATTTTCCTTTTTATGAAACTTCAGTAGAATATTCATACGCGAATAAAGAGCATGAACGTTAATTGGTGATCAGGTCTTAGCAGTGGTGCAATATGATTTAAGTTATTTCGTAGATGTGGAACACCTGTCTTTGTCCACTAAGTTATACCAAGCTCTGAGCCCATCCCGAGAAGAATCTGTGCTGTTTTGTGATGGGAGTGAAAGCATCTCTCCTAATGAAGCAAAGTCTTTATTAGATAGAAAATTACTGCACAATCACGGTTAAACCTGTGACAGTGTGGTAAATGCACGCATGAACACATACATGTGCGTGTGCGTCTGGTCAGCACAAGGCAGCCAGCGTGCAAAAGCAGAATCTGCCCATTATTTTATAGTCTCATATAACCACCAAAACATGTATGTTGGCCAAGATATAAAATAACCTAAAAATACAAAGCCGTAAGTAAACGCTTTCTCACCAATATAAAAGCAAAATATAAAACAATGATGAATGCAATAATGAAACAAATTGGATCAATCAATCATTAGAGTAAATAAAACTAAGCATACCTCCTCCCATCCTTCTGTATTGGTCTCCTGGAGGAAAAGTCCCACAACCAGGAGAATTCTTTAGTGTCTAGTGATTTTTTATTAGTACTACTATTTGATTGTGTGCTATAACTGGTAGTTAAGTAGACAAATTTAGGGTTTGATGACGATGATTTGGCGCTAGAGCTGGCGAGGTCGTTGCCAGCGCCGACCGTTTTGGAGTCAAAGGTGTGCATGCATGTCCTCGTATTGCCGGGCTAGCTCCCACCTACCGGCACGCACATAGAACGTTTTCGTTAAGACTAACAACGATATAATTAGTCTGCTCGTAAAACATACTCCATTATGCATTCATGCTTAGCTTGATTAGTAGTACGAGTACTATATTATGCATGTATGGATTATTGTTGGTATGTGCAATATGGAACATATATAATGCTTTCGTGGGAACAAGGGCGTGACAAGTATATATGCTTAGAACAACTCTAGCAGACCCCGCAAAAGGCCCCGACCCGCAAAATAACCGTCAAAATGTGGGTCGACGCGGAAAATCCTGCCAGAACAGACTCCGTATACGTGTCCGACCCGGAAATATTTTTTGCGGGGCGCGGCGAAAGATCTCCCCCGCCCTCTAGTTTCACGGGGCGGGAGCACGAGCCGAGCTCGGCCCCTATCCGCAGCGAGATTTGGCGGGAGGGACATTTCTGCGCGGCCGTTCCCGCTTTTCCCACCCTCCACCACCATTGCCCCGCCACCTCCCGCTCCGGTTCATCTTCCCCGGCGTTCATTCGCCACCATGGATGACACCTTGTTGTCCCCCGTCACCGTCGAGGTCGTGCACGCTCCATCCCCTCGGGCGGATCTCGTCGCCGACCATGTTGGCCCCGCCGTCGCCCGAGGCGCCACCGCACCTGCCCGCAAGCGGCAGGGCAACATGGTCGTGCAGGGCAGGAACCCGGCTTCCCCCACCGGCAAGCCCCATGCTTCGGGCGCCAATGCCGGCGCATGATCCCGGCCGGCGGCGGAGAAGGTCGCCAAGGTCTCAGGCGTAAAGCGGAGGAAGATTCTGCCTACAAAGCGGCCGGCTACTTCATCCACTCCCTCCGGCCCGGAAAGAGGTTCCCAAGCGATCCCGCTCAACGGTGCTGCTCCCACCGCAGGCGATGTGTTCGACGAAATGGGCGCAAGGTATGACTCGGTCATCCACTTCCTCTTCGGCCAGGGAAATTTCCTTTGCTTTCGCGATAGCTCGTGACTTGTTGTCGTTTACTATAGCGGTGGTTCAAACAATGCAACTGCCGAGTTCGTGAACTTGTTGGACACCAACGCCGTTGACATCGATGAGGCCCCATTCGCCGCATTTGAATACAATGAAACGGAGGGCGGCGTGGATGATCATGGGGGTGAAGAAGAATTGGAGGAGATTGATGAGATGGCGTATGAGCAATCGCAAGCAAGAAGTGAAAAAGCCAGAGATCAAAGAACTACACGATCTTGGAAGTGTTGGGGAACGTAGTAATTTCAAAAAATTTCCTACGCACACGCAAGATCATGGTGATGCATAGCAACGAGAGGGGAGAGTGTTGTCTACGTACCCTCGTAGACCCGAAGCGGAAGCGATCACAACATAGAGGAAGTAGTCGACGTTCTCCTCGCGATCCGACCGATCCGGCGCCGTTACTCCGGCGCCCGAGTTCTTGACACACGTACAGCTCGATGGCGTCCCTCGTACTCGATCCAGCCGAGTGTCGAGGAGAGTTCCGTCGGCCGACGGCGTGGTGACGATCTTGATGTGTTACGGCGCAGGGCTTCGCTAAGCTTGCGACGATATGACCGAGGTGGAATATGGTGGAGGGGCACCGCGACACGGCTAAGGAACGATCCGTAGATCAAACTTGTGTGTTCTAGGGTGCCCCCTGCCCCGTATATAAAGGAGCAAGGGGGTGCGGCCGGCCTAGAGGAGGGCGCTGGAGGAGTCCTACTCCCACGGAGTAGGACTCCCCCTTCCTAGTTGGAGTAGGATTGGGGAGGGAAAGAAGGAAGGGCGCCGCCCCTCCTTGTCCTATTCGGACTAGGGGGGGGGGCTGCCTGCCCTGGCCGGCCCTCCTCTTCTCCCTCATGGCCCACTAAGGCCCAATAACCCCGGGAGGTTCCGTAACCCCGGTGTTCAGTAAAATCCTGATTTCACCGGAACCATTCGAACTCAAATATAGGCTTCCAATATATCAATCTTTATGTCTCGACCATTTCGAGACTCCTCGTCATGTCCGTGATCACATCCGGGACTCGAACTCCTTCGGTACATCAAAATACATAAACTCATAATAACATCATCGAAACCTTAAGCGTGCGGACCCTACGGTTCGAGAACAATGTAGACATGACCGAGACACGTCTCGGTCAATAACCAATAGCGGGACCTGGATGCCCATATTGGTTCCTACATATTCTACGAAGATCTTTATCGGTCAGACCGCATAACAACATACGTTGTTCCCTTTGTCATCGGTATGTTACTTGCCCGAGATTCGATCGTCGGTATCCAATACCTAGTTCAGTCTCGTTACCGGCAAGTCTCTTTACTCGCTCGTAATACATCATCTCACAGCTAACTCATTAGTTGTAATGCTTGCAAGGCTTCAGTGATGTGTATTACCGTGAGGGCCAGAGATACCTCTCCGACAATCGGAGTGACAAAACCTAATCTCGAAATCGCCAACCCAACATCGCCTTTGGAGGCACCTGTAGTACTCCTTTATAATCACCCGATTCGTTGTGACGTTTGGTAGCACCCAAAGTGTTCCTCCGGAAAACGGGAGTTGCATAATCTCATAGTTACAGGAACATGTATATGTCATGGATAAAAGCAGTAGCAACATACTAAACGATCGTGTGCTAAGCTAATGGAATGGGTCATGTCAATCAGATCATTCTACTAACGATGTGACCTTGTTAATCAAATAACAACTCTTTGTTCATGGTCAGGAAACATAACCATCTTTGATTAACAAGCTAGTCTAGTAGAGGCATACTAGTGACATCTTGTTTGTCTATACATTCACACATGTATCATGTTTCCGGTTAATACAATTATAGCATGAATGATAAACATTTATCATGAAATAAGGAAATAAATAATAACTTTATTATTGCCTCTAGGGCATATTTCCTTCAGTCTCCCACTTGCACTAGAGTCAATAATCTAGTTCACATCGCCATGTGATTGAACACCAATAATCATATCTGTATATGATTAACACCCATAGTTCACATCGTCATGTGACCAACACTCAAAGGGTTTACTAGAGTCAATAATCTAGTTCACATCGCTATGTGATTAACACCCAAAGAGTACAAAGGTATGATCATGTTTTGCTCGTGAGAGAAGTTTAGTCAACGGATCTGTCACATTCAGAGCCGTATGTATTTTGCAAATATTCTATGTCTACAATGCTCTGCACGGAGCTACTCTAGCTAATTGCTCCCACTTTCAATATGTATCTAGATCAAGACTTAGAGTTATCCAGATCGGTGTCAAAACTTGCATCGACGTAACCCTTTACGACGAACCTTTTGTCACCTCCATAATCGAGAAACATATCCTTATTCCACTAAGGATAATTTTGACCAATGTCCAGTGATCTACTCCTAGATCACTATTGTACTCCCTTGCCAAAATCAGTGCAGGGTATACAATAGATCTGGTACACAGCATGGCATACTTTATAGAACCTATGGCCAAGGCATAGGGAATGACTTTCATTCTCTTTCCATCTTCTGCCGTGGTCGGGTTTTGAGTCTTACTCAATTTCACACCTTGTAACACAGGCAAGAACTCTTTCTTTGACTGTTCCATTTTGAACTACTTCAAAATCTTGTCAAGGTATGTACTCGTTGAAAAACTTATCAAGCGTCTTGATCTATCTCTATAGATCTTGATGCTCAATATGTAAGTAGCTTTACCGAGGTCTTTCTTTGAAAAACTCCTTTCAAACACTTCTTTATGCTTTGCAGAATAATTCTACATTATTTCCGATCTACAATATGTCATTCACATATACTTATCAGAAATGTTGTAGTGCTCCCACTCACTTTTTAGTAAATACAGGCTTCACCGTAAGTCCGTATAAAACTATATGCTTTGATCAACTCATCAAAGCGTATATTCCAACTCCGAGATGCTTGCACCAGTCCATAGATGGATCGCTGGAGCTTGCACACTTTGTTAGCTCCCTTTGGATCGATAAAACCTTCTGGTTGCATCATATACAACTCTTCCTCCTGAAACCTATTCAGGAATGCAGTTTTTACATCCATTTGCCAAATTTCATAAATTGTGGCAATTGCTAACATGATTCGGACAGACTTAAGCATCGCTACAGTTGAGAAAATCTCATTGTAGTCAACACCTTGAACTTGTCAAAAACCTTTTTGCGACAAGTCGAGCTTTGTAGATAGTAACATTACTATCAACGTCCGTCTTCCTCTTGAAGATCCATTCATACAATATGGCTTGCCGATCATCGGGCAACTCCACCAAAGTCCATACTTTGTTCTCATACATGGATCTCATCTCAGATTTCATGGCCTCAAGCCATTTTGCGGAATCTGGGCTCATCATCGCTTCCTCATAGTTCGTAGGTTCATCATGGTCTAGTTACATGACTTCCAGAACAGGATTACCGTACCACTCTGGTGCGGATATCACTCTGGTTTACCTACGAGATTCGGTAGTAACTGATCTGAAGTTACATGATCATCATCATTAGCTTCCTCACTAATTGGTGTAGTAGTCACAGAACAGATTTCGTGATGAACTACTTTCAATAAGGAGAAGGTACAATTACCTTATCAAGTTCTACTTTCCTCCCACTCACTTCTTTCGAGAGAAACTCCTTCTCTAGAAAGGATCCATCTTAAGCAACGAATATCTTGCCTTCGGATCTGTGATAGAAGGTGTACCCAATAATTTCCTTTGGGTATTCTATGAAGGCGTACTTCTCGATTTGGGTTCGAGCTTATCAGGATGAAACTTTTTCACATAAGCATCGCAGCCCCAAACATTAAGAAACGACAACTTTGGTTTCTTGCTAAACCACAGTTCATATAGTGTCGTCTCAACGGATTTAGATGGTACCCTATTTAACGTGAATGCAGCTGTCTCTAATGCATGATCCCAAAACGATATTGGTAAATCGGTAAGAAACATCATAGATTGCACTATATCCAATAAAGTGTGGTTACGATGTTTGGATACACCATAACATTGTGGTGTTCCAGGTGGCGTGAGCTGTGAAACTATTCCACATTGTTTTAATTGAAGACCAAACTCGTAACTCAAATATTTTACCTCTGCGATCATATCGTAGAAACTTTTATTTTCTTGTTACGATGATTCTCTACTTCACTCTGAAATTCTTTGAACTTTTCAAACATTTCAGACTTATGTTTCATCAAGTAGATATACCCATATCTGCTCAAATCATCTGTGAAGGTCAGAAAATAATGATACTTGTCGCGAGTCTTAATATTCATCGGACCACATACATCAGTATGTATGATTTCCAACAAATCTGTTGCTCGCTCCAATGTTCCGGAGAACGGAGTCTTAGTCATCTTGCCCATGAGGCATGGTTCGCAAGCATCAAGTGATTCATAATAAAGTGATTCCAAAATCCCATCAGCATGGAGTTTCTTCATGCGCTTTACACCAATATGACATAAACGGCAGTGCCACAAATAAGTTGCACTATCATTATTAACTTTGCATCTTTTGGTTTCAATATTATGAATATGTGTATCACTACGATCGAGATCCCATGAACCATTTTCATTGGGTGTGTAACCATATAAGGTTTTATTCATGTAAACAGAACAACAGTTTATTCTCTTACTTAAATGAATAACCGTATTGCAATAAACATGATTAAATCATATTCATGCTCAACGCAAACACCAAATAACATTTATTTATGTTCAACACTAATCCCGAAAGTATAGGGAGTGTGCGATGATGATCATATCAATCTTGAAACTACTTTCAACACACATCGTCACTTCACCCTTAACTAGTTTCATTTTATTACGCAACTCCGTTTGAGTTACTACTCTTAGCAACGAACCAGTACCAAATACCGAGGGGTTGCTATAAACACTAGTAAAGTACACATCAATAACATGTATATCAAATATACCTTTGTTTATTTTGCCATCCTTCTTATCCGCCAAATACTTGGGGTAGTTCTCGCTTCAAATGACCAGTCCCTTTGCGGTAGAAGCACTTAGTCTCGTGCTTAGGTCCAGACTTGGGCTTCTTCACTTGAGCAACAACTTGCTTGCCGTTCTTCTTGAAGTTCCTTCTATCCCTTTGCCCTTTTCTTGAAACTAGTGGTCTTGTTAATCATCAACACTTGATGTTCTTTCTTGAATTCTACCTTCATTGATTTCATCATCATGAAAAACTCGGGAATCATTTTCATCATCCCTTGCATACTATAGTTCATCACGAAGTTCTCCTAACTTGGTGATGGTGACTAGAGAATTCTGTCAATCGATATCTTATCTGGAAGATTAACTCCCACTTGATTCAAGCGATTGAAGTACCTGACAATCTGAGCACATGCTCACTAGTTGAGCGATTCTCCTCCATCTTTTAGCTATAGAACTTGTTGAAGATTTCATATCTCTCAACTCGGGTATTTGCTTGAAATATTAACTTCAATTCCTGGAACATCTCATATGGTCCATGATGTTCAAAACATCTTTGAAGTCCCGATTCAAAGCTGTTAAGCATGGTGCACTTAAACTATCTAGTAGTCATCATATTGAGCTAGCCAAACGTTCATAACATTTGCATCTGCTCCTGCAATAGGTCTGTCACCTAGCGGTGCATTAAGGACATAATTCTTCTGTGCAGCAATGAGGATAAACATCCGATCACGGATCGAATCCGCATCATTGCTACTAACATTTTTCAACACAATTTTCTCTAGGAACATATCAAAAAACAAACATATGAAAGCAACAACGCGAGCTATTGATCTACAACATAATTTGCAAAATATTACCAGGACTAAGTTCATGATAAATTTAAGTTCAATTAATCATATTACTTAAGAACTCCCACTTAGACAGACATCTCTCTAGTCATCTAAGTGATCACGTGATCCAAATCAACTAAACCATAACCGATCATCACGTGAAATGGAGTAGCTTTCAATGGTGAACATCTTATGTTGATCATATCTACTATATGATTCACGCTCGACCTTTCGGTCTCCGTGTTCCGAGGCCATATCTGCATATGCTAGGCTCGTCAAGTATAACCCGAGTATTCTGCGTGTGCAAAACTGGCTTGCACCCGTTGTAGATGGACGTAGAGCTTATCACACCCGATCATCACGTGGTGTCTGGGCACGACGAACTTTGGCAACGGTGCATACTCGGGGAGAACACTTCTTGATAATTTAGTGAGAGATCATCTTATAATGCTACCGTCAATCAAAGCAAGATAAGATGCATAAAGGATAAACATCACATGCAAATCAATATAAGTGATATGATATGGTCATCATCATCTTGTGCTTCGTGATCTTCATCTCCACAGCACCACCATGATCACCATCGTCACCGGCGCGACACCTTGATCTCCATCGTAGCATCGTTTGTCGTCTCGCCAATCTTATGCTTCTACGACTATCTCTACCGCTTAGTGATAAAGTAAAGCATTTACAGGGCGATTGCATTGCATACAATAAAGCGACAACCATATGGCTCCAGCCAGTTGCCGATAACTTCGGTTACAAAACATGATCATCTCATACAATAAAATATAGCATCACGTCTTGACCATATCACATCACAACATGCCCTGCAAAAACAAGTTAGACGTCCTCTACTTTGTTGTTGCAAATTTTACGTGGCTGCTACGGGCTTAACAAGAACCAATCTCACCTACGCATCAAAACCACAACGATACTTCGTCAAATAGACTCCGTTTAACCTTCTCAAGGACCGGGCGTAGCCACACTCGGTTCAACTAAAGTGAGAGAGACAGACACCCGCCAGTCACCTTTAAGCAACGAGTGCTCGTAGCGGTGAAACCAGTCTCGCGTAAGCGTACGCGTAATGTCGGTCCGGGCCGCTTCATCTCACAATACCGCTGAACCAAAGTATGACATGCTGGTAGGTAGTATGACTTGTATCGCCCACAACTCACTTGTGTTCTACTCGTGCAAAACATCAAACCATAAAAACCTAGGCTCGGATGCCACTGTTGGGGAACGTAGTAATTTCAAAAATTTCCTACGCACACGCAAGATCATGGTGATGCATAGCAACGAGAGGGGAGAGTGTTGTCTACGCACCTCGAGACCCAAAGCGAAGCGATCACAACGTAGAGGAAGTAGTCGACGTTCTCCTCGCGATCCGACCGATCCGGCGCCGTTATTCGGCGCCCCGAGTTCTTGACACACGTGACAGCTCGATGGCGTCCCTCGTACTCGATCCAGCCGAGTGTCGAGGGAGAGTTCCGTCAGCACGACGGCGTGGTGACGATCTTGATGTGTTACCGGCGCAGGGCTTCGCCTAAGCTTCGCGACGATATGACCGAGGTGGAATATGGTGGAGGGGCACCGCACACGGCTAAGGAACGATCCGTAGATCAAACTTGTGTGTTCTAGGGTGCCCCTGCCCTCAGATATAAAGGAGCAAGGGGGTGCGGCGGCCTAGAGGAGGCGCGCCTGGAGGAGTCCTACTCCCACCGGGAGTAGGACTCCCCCCCCTTTCCTAGTTGGAGTAGGATTGGGGGGAGGGGAAAGAAGGAAGGGGGCGCCGCCCCCCCTCCTTGTCCTATTCGGACTAGGGGGGGAGGGGGCGCGCGGCCTGCCCTGGCCGGCCCCTCCTCTTCTCCCTCATGGCCTACTAAGGCCCAATAACCCCCGGGAGGGTTCCGGTAACCCCCCGGTGTTCCGGTAAAATCCCGATTTCACCCGGAACCATTCCGAACTCCAAATATAGGCTTCCAATATATCAATCTTTATGTCTCGACCATTTCGAGACTCCTCGTCATGTCCGTGATCACATCCGGGACTCCGAACTCCTTCGGTACATCAAAATACATAAACTCATAATAACTGTCATCGAAACCTTAAGCGTGCGGACCCTACGGTTCGAGAACAATGTAGACATGACCGAGACACGTCTCCGGTCAATAACCAATAGCGGGACCTGGATGCCCATATTGGTTCCTACATATTCTACGAAGATCTTTATCGGTCAGACCGCATAACAACATCGTTGTTCCTTTGTCATCGGTATGTTACTTGCCCGAGATTCGATCGTCGGTATCCAATACCTAGTTCAATCTCGTTCTTGGCAAGTCTCTTTACTCGCTCGTAATACATCATCTCACAGCTAACTCATTAGTTGTAATGCTTGCAAGGCTTAAGTGATGTGTATTACCGAGAGGGCCCAGAGATACCTCTCCGACAATCGGAGTGACAAAACCTAATCTCGAAATACGCCAACCCAACATCTGCCTTTGGAGACACCTGTAGTACTCCTTTATAATCACCCAGTTACGTTGTGACGTTTGGTAGCACCCAAAGTGTTCCTCCGGAAAACGGGAGTTGCATAATCTCATAGTTACAGGAACATGTATATGTCATGGATAAAAGCAGTAGCAACATACTAAACGATCGTGTGCTAAGCTAATGGAATGGGTCATGTCAATCAGATCATTCTACTAACGATGTGACCTTGTTAATCAAATAACAACTCTTTGTTCATGGTCAGGAAACATAACCATCTTTGATTAACAAGCTAGTCTAGTAGAGGCATACTAGTGACATCTTGTTTGTCTATACATTCACACATGTATCATGTTTCCGGTTAATACAATTATAGCATGAATGATAAACATTTATCATGAAATAAGGAAATAAATAATAACTTTATTATTGCCTCTAGGGCATATTTCCTTCAGGAAGACCAAATCTTGATCAAGGCATGGAGTGCGTTATCTCTTGATGCATGCACGGGTACTTCTCAAACCGCCAAGAGTTATTGGCAATGGATCGAAAATCAATACTTCCGCATGATGGCAAGGTTTTCCAATAGGACTCCACACACCTTTCAGTCGTTCCAAGGGCGTTGGGACGTGATCAAGCCCATTTGCAGCCATTGGGCAGCTTGCTTGGAGCAAGTACGCAATGCACCTCCAAGTGGAACCGTGGAGTCCGACTATGTGAGTTCATTTTACCTTTGTTAAAGTTGTGCACATCATATTGCATCATATGAAACGTTTACATCGTTCTAATTGTGTAGGACAAAATTGCCCAACAAAAATACAAAGACATGGAAGCTTCGGAAGGCAGATTCTTCAAACTAGAGCATTGTTGGGACTTGCTCAAGAATTGCGAGAAGTGGGCGTTGATTGAGAAAGAATCCCCACTGAAGAGAGGTTCACTTACAACCATGGATGAAGCTGAGGATGATGATGGCCCGAGAAACTTGAACAACCGATTAGCGACAAGAAGACTAGGGAGAAAATGAAGAGAGAGCACGAAGCGTCGAGCTTGAGGGAGAAGATTGATGCCATGGTGCAATCAAATGAGATGATGTTATTGAAGTCGTTGGAGATCAAGAAAGAGTTGGCCGAGAAGAAGGCACGGGAGAAGCGAGAGAAATGGCAATTGCTCAAGGAAGAGGGGCTGCGCAAAGTGGCCATTGAGGAGAGAAGAGTACGTGCCGCTGAGAACAAAGCTACGTCCGTGTTGCTCGCTGAAGAGAATAAGATCATGACAATGAACCGCAATGACATGCATGACCTCACGAGAGAATGGCATGATATGGCACGAAGAGAAATCTTGAAGAGAAGAATGGTTGCGTCGGCCAGTGCGTGTTACAGTGCCGGAGGTCGATTTAGTGCGAGGTTTGGAGCCAATGTCGCCGATGCGTTCAGTGCACCAGCTGATGATTTCGGTGCGGGAGTTGGAACAAGCGCCGGAGGTGGATTCGGTGTTTCCGATGATCTCCATGGACTCGATGGCACGGAGTGAAGATCGACCAAGATGATGCCGGACGTGGTCTTCGCTTTTGCAAGTCCTTTTGCGTTTGTCCTACCAAAACTATGCTTTTATTTTGCGCGCGAACTATGTTTTAGCGTTTGAATTTGAACTCATTTGCCCGAATGAGTGTCAAATGCGCTTATTAGGGTTTTCGGTTTGCGGGTCGATGTGGCAGTGCCTGAGCAGACCCCGCGTAGCCGACCTGTAAAAAAGCATATTGCATATACCGAATATGCATTTTTACGGGTACGTTTTGCGGGATCTGAGTCTGACCTCGCTCGCGGGGGACTGCATGCACACTTTCGTGCAAACTGCAAAGCACTTATACGGGTTCGGATTTTGCGGGGTCTGCTAGAGAGATGCTCTTATACCAGGCCTGTGCGTGTGGGTACTGCATGATGGACCACGTATATATTGTGCCTGCCTGCTCTTGAGGATGTTCCTGGCCGTTGAAAAGAGATTAAAAAGACACACCCACATCTGATGCCTTCTCTCTTAACAAACTTGCTGCGCCATGTTTCTTCAGGTCATTGTGGATCATGTTTGAGCCCCAATTGCGAGATCTCTCCAACCCGTGCTTCCTCTGCATGCATGCGGCCATTCACTTACTGTATTTGTTTTGTGGGGGCTGACTGAAAATGCACTCGCCATTTGGTCTGCTCCGTAGTGGAACAGCAACAGGCATCACACGTAATTTAACGTGTGCCACATGACACGAATGATGGCAGCCGGGTTCAGTTAGTCTGACGACAGTAAACACACTAACTAGTTACGTACTTCCACGCATCGACCCGCTGAATCAAAGAGACCATTTTGGTTGGAAATCAAACTGGATCATTACAGAGAGTCCAGAACTGTATATAGCTAAAATATTTTTGTACGAATGCACCCCTGAAATGGCTGCTTCGTCATGTTGCAGGCCGGAGAAGAGAGAACCATCTCTGCATGCGATTTATACGTACCATGGCTTCACACAATCCACCTGACCTGAAAGAAGAGGGAATGGCAGAGTAAAATAGTGGGTGATGGGTGATTTTTTTTAGAGAAAAGGCGCCGGCCAAGCCTGAGAGGAGCTCGAACCTAGCCCGACTTGGAATTCACAAAGCCATCAACCGGTCAGGATTACAAAGGCACCATGATAAAGATGAAATGCAAAGCAAAGCGGAAAGGAAGATACAAGGCACTTGATGGAACAACACAATGACAACAGCAGGAACACTGATGTCGACGCCCAGCACTACGCCTACACCAACAAGCCAACTAAGAACACGGAAGGAGGGCCACACCGAGCAAGCATCGAGCGCCGACAGCATCCACAGGCCAAACATGGGCAACACTTGAGCTGTCTCCACCGTCGCAAAGGGCCATTACCCTTTCACCCAGGCTCGATTAGTGCCGCACCGGCGACCAGCAGAATGGCTACCACAAAGCCCAACTCAAGGTGTCCTACAGTAGGAGAAGCAGACGGGGCTGACCAGCGAACCACAGAGGACCAACCAGATGAGCACCAAGCCCGCAGTGGCAGCACGGAGCATGGGACGCAAGCTGTCGAACGAAGGCGCACACCGATGGAGAAGACCGAAGAAGGCATCACTATGCACCGGGCGAAGCCGAGCATGAAGTCGCAGGAAGACAAGGCCGTCATGCTTCGGAGCCAAGCCACCAGCCGCTCCACCCCCAAGAGCACATCCCGGTCGCCGCCTTCAAGAAGGATCACGGCACCAAGGTGTCGTCGACGCCCAGATCAGGGGAGAGCCGTCTTTCGCCGGAGCTCAGGGGAGGCAAATGGGAGAGGAGCCACCCCAAAGCCTCCAAGAAGGGAATCGACGCCAAAGGCGTCGACTTTGGGGGGCCGCCGCGCCGGCCAGGGGTTTCCCCCGGATCCTCGCCCAAACGCCAGATCCGGCCAGCAATCACCAAGGAACGCCGACCGCAGCCACCAGGGACCAGCGCTGGCACGGATCAGAGCAGATCGGGCAGCGCCGAAGCTTCTCCATGGTGGACCGGCGGCCAGCAAGGTGCCACCGCAACACCGACGTCCGCAACCACCACCTGCCCACGCAACCGTGGAGGCCGCCCACCAGCACCCGCCGGCGCCGCCCGCCGCCCAGGCCAGGCCGCCCGCCACCGGCGGCGCCGCTGCCCCGGGAGCCGCAACCCTCCACCCAGGGAGGGGCGCCAGACCCCCTGCCAAGTAAGCTTGGAACGGATCAGAGACGCTGGGTGGGTGATGGTCGTCGCAGCAAACCAACGCATCCCATCCCATCCCATCCCATTCCATCCGCTGCACGCTGCGCTGACCCATGATTAAAAATGCATATGGGTCTCAACCGGGTGGATGCGAGCATTGCGAGAACAAATGGAGAGAAGGAATGAAAGGGAAGGAACAGGATCTTCCCACTGGCCGGCCAGCCGTCGGAACAATCACAGGAGCAGCTCCGATGTTCCTTTTCCGAGTGCTTGCCTGCATGCATAGCTATGAATGACATCACCAACAGAAACCTACTATACCACACAAGTCTGACCCGTCGAAAATAATACTACGCGCACGATATGAAACAGGAGACTTCTGATTTTTTTTATTCTGAAATATTAATGCCGTGCTGGCTTATAACTAACCTATGACGTGTGGGAAAACGGAGCATCGATAGATTTGGAGCAATTTTTGAACGAAGGTCCTATGTTGTATCCTTTGGTGCTCGTTGTTGCCCCAGATTGAGCTTCAGATGCGCTATGTACTCCAATTGGCCTGGTGTTGGTGCTTCAGAGGCGTTCCAAATGCGTTCAAAAGTAATACCAGTTTTGGAGCATCGATTTTGGTTTTTTCCACGACCTCCACGAATGTGATTTCGTGATTGGAGTAGCTAATTAGGTTTCTGTTTTGTTAGTTGAGCGAGGAAGCCACGGTCCCGTCATTAGGTAGCTAGCTAGCCGCTAGTGTCGGCGTGATCGTGGTACCCCGTCTCGGACTCAGCAACTATCCAATTCGAGCGGCAATAATCAAAAGTCCACCGTTCGTTCTCGTCTCCGTTGGCGACGTCGCGGCCAACCATGCCGCCTCGGAGACGCGGCATTAAGCATGAATAGCAAACGCGGGATCTCGTGAGGTCCATGAAGCGATTAAGAAAGAGACGAAAGGAAAGGAAAGGAAATGAATGCGAATGTTTCGTTGGTCACATCTAGTCTGTACTACTAATCGCCGGGAGAGTTGTGGAAGTCTTAAGAGGTGTGTATAATACTAGTACTTCAATCTAGATGACGCGTGTGCTTTCTCTAAAGGCGATTCGTAGTATAGGTTTTTAGGTTGTTCATCGTCTTTGCTTCGGCGGCGACGATGACAACGCTGAATAAAGATTTTTCGGATTCTTCCCTAATGAGGCCATCGGTCCTATGGTTGGGGATGGATTTGGAAACCAGTCTGTTCAAGCAAGGATGGCGTGGCGGCGGCGGCATCCGTGGTGGACCTGTGTCCTCGGGCTCCGCCGTTCGCGGCGGCGTTTGCTCCAGCGTCGGCGCGGAGCTTGGGAGGTAGTTCAGGAGCGGATGCAGATTGTGGTCTGCATCGACGACATCTGGAAGACGGAGCATGTGCTGGGCTTGTGGTTGGTGGATGGCAGATATGGTTTCCTCCTTCCGCATTTTAGTCGTGGTGGGCTGCCAGATCTGGAGTTCGATGGTGTGTCCGGGGTGTTGCCCCGGTCTGATTCGTTCAACGGTAAGGGTTTCACTTTTGGTGAGCCACCTTGGAGGTCCGTAAAGCTGCATATCAGCGATGGAGCCGCGTCGAGCTCGGGTGAGGAGGTGATTCATCATTCTTTTTTTCGGTGGCTGCTGCGGTGGTGCCGGAGGCAGGTGACGGATGTTGGTGTCAAGCTCAGAAATGTTCTGCTATCTTTTCAGTTTTGTCATGTCGGTCTTTACGTGACTTGTACTTTGTTCTTTATGATATGAATGAGACACGTATTACCATGAAAAAAAAATAGACAAATCCCAACCCTGAAAACCCAAAACCATGCACGGATGCACCCGCGTCGTATCCGTGATTGATCATACTTTTTCTTTTAGTTGGTGGGATCATACTTTTGTGCATGGCTTCGCTCGTGATCCATGTGATGGTACTTAAGCTTGTCCTGTTCAATCAATTAGTAACAGAGTAGTTATCGAAAACAAATACGAGCAGTAAAAATTAGTAACGGGAGTACTTGTCATGTAGGCTCACTATAATGATGGCCCATGTCGTATGTGGGTTGAAAACACTGGTTACCTGATCCAAAATTTGCACGACTTGTGCAACAACGATCTTCGTCCACAAGTTTATACCAAGCTTTCTCACAAAAAAAATAAAAAAAGTTATACCAAGCTCAGCCGATCGCGGGAGGAATCTCTGCAGTTTTGTGATGGGAGTAAAAGTATCTCTCCTATTGAAGCGAATTCTTTATATTTGGATAGAAAAGTACTGCACAATCACTTGGTTAATCCAGTGACAGTGTGGTGAATGCACGCATGAACACATGCATACGCGTGTGCGTCAAGTCAGCACAAGGCACAGCCTACGTGCAAAAGCAGAATCAAAGCTATTGTCGTACTCAACCAGCACACACTGCATGTTGCCTAAAATAAAATTACTCAACCGGCCTAATAGTACAGAGTGTTCTAAGTAAACGCATTTTTCTTGCGGGGTAAAGTAAACGCTTTCACACCAGTCTGGAATTCATAATGAAAAACCGATCATTCAATCACTGAAGTAAACAAAATTAAGCATCTCAACTTTCTCTATTGGTCTCTTGGAGGCAAAGTCACACAACTAGAAGAATTGCTTAGTGTCTAGTCTACATGTGTGCTGCAAGAGTATCTCCAAACTCGACCATCAAACCACTCGCAACCGTCCAGACTGCGCGGTCCAGATGTGTTGCGCCATCCGATACGGTCCTGTAATGGTCAGCAAGGTGGTCCGGACGTATTTTCTTCCACAAATCGGAGACAAACATGGGGACGTTGCGGGCGTCCGGACAACACCCACACCTGCTTCTGACCACCATGGCCAACACAAACCCCCTTCTCCCTCGCTCGCGCGTGTTCCCGCCCGACAGGAGCTCCCCGCATTCATGCCACTGCAGATCGGCCGCTCCACACTGAAACCGGCCCAGAGCAGACATGACCTCTCACTGCTTCGGGCAAAGAAGCGGCGCACCTCCCGAGGGCACTGCTAGTGACGCGTCCTTTGTGTACGCGCATGTTCAATGCTGGAGACACGTTTACTGGACGGGACGGGATGGATATCTACCACACCCGTTCAATGCCCCGTTGTTCGTATGATGCCTTAAACAGGCTCACCCGCCGAGAAACCCACTGCGGGCCGCGCATTGACGCACCCGGGTGCCTAGCCTCATCGGAATCCGCTATTTAAAGGCGGCTACACCCGACTAACTCTACGCCACAACACAAGTCGCTCCCCATCCTCCTCCCTTCCACCACATCAGCCATGACTGCAGGCAATGAGGTCTATGGGAGAGCCTTTCCACAGAGAGGAAGCACGAGGTGGCCACCCTTGCGGCCGCTTGCCAGAGCCGCCCTGCCATGAGGATCGAGTACGGCCTGCCGACCAACTCGCCCGAGGTCTCCGACGACGAGGATGACCCCATGATGGAGACAGGCTCCGGCGACGCCGCCCCGGCTCCCGCGCCTGTGCAGGCCAGCTTCATCATGGAGCAGGCATAGGCGCACTACAACGCCGCCATGGTGGAGGTGTAGCCCGCGCCGACGCCTATGTCGGCGATCCAGCAGGCGCATGAGGAACATCAGTACAACCTGTTCCTCTTGGAGCAGCACCGGCTGGCGGAGGGCCAGATCTACGGTGAGCGTGCGAGCGAGGAGGCTATGGCGGCCATGGCCGCGATGAACCCCAACTTCGTGACGGAGCAGCATGCCATCTATGAGGCTGTCTGCGCTCAAACCGCCGCTCTCTAGGCGGCCGCCACGGAGGCGCCACTCTAGTGGATCAGGGAGGAGAACAACGCCATGTGCGCCTCCGACACGCCGCCGAAAAATTATCCGGCGGCCCAGTGGGACGACAACAACGCGGGCGCCACAATTGCCATTGTGGACCTCACGTCCACAGGCGGCAGACAGATTGCGGACTCTTCCGAGGATTAACCCGAGGGGAACGGACTCTAACTACCCATTTCGTTTTTCGCTCTATTCCTGCCGTGGTTAGCTAGCGTGTCCGGCCGAAGAAGAAGCTGATCCGCGATGTTTGCCGGAGTGGGCGGTGTACCACGTGGGTGTGGACCGGTTCTACCTTTACGACAACGGGAGCGAGGATAACCTGGCAGACCATGTTGGGGAACGTAGTAATTTCAAAAATTTTCCTACGCACACGCAAGATCATGGTGATGCATAGCAACGAGAGGGGAGAGTGTTGTCTCACGCCCTCGTGACCCGGCGAAGCGATCACAACGTAGAGGAAGTAGTCGACGTTCTCCTCGCGGTCCAACCGATCCCAGCGCCGTTACTCCGGCGCCTCCGAAGTTCTTGACACACGTACAGCTCGGTGGACGCTCCTCGGGCTCCGATCCAGCAAAGCTCCGGGAGAGAGTTCCGTCGGCCGACGGCGTGGTGGCGATCTTGATGTTCTACCGACGCAGGGCTTCGCTAAGCACCGCAACGATATGACCGAGGTGGATTATGGTGGAGGGGCACCGCACACGGCTAAGGAACGATCTCAAGGATCAACTTGTGTGTCTATGGGTGCCCTTGCCCCGTATATAAAGGATGGAGGAGGAGGAGGCCGGCCAAGGGTTTGGCGCGCCAGGTGTGGAGTCCTACTAGGATTCCAAGTCCTAGTAGGAGTCCATCAAGAGGAGGAAGGAGAAGGAATAGGAGGAGAAGGAAAGGTGGCGGCCCCTTTCCCTAGTCCAATTCGGACTAGAGGAGAGGCGCAGCAGCCTTTTTCCTCTTCCCACTAAAGCCCATCAAGGCCCATTACTTCTCCCGTAACTCCCCGGTACTCCGAAAAATACCCGAATCACTCGGAACCTTTCCGAACTCCGAATATAGTCGTCCAATATATCGATCTTTACGTCTCGACCATTTCGAGACTCCTCGTCATGTCCCCGATCTCATCCGGGACTCCGAACTCCTTCGGTACATCAAAATACACAAACTCATAATATAACCGTCATCGAAACCTTAAGCGTGCGGACCCTACGGTTCGAGAACAATGTAGACATGACCGAGACACGTCTCCGGTCAATAACCAATAGCGGGACCTGGATGCCCATATTGGCTCCTACATATTCTACGAAGATCTTTATCGGTCAGACCGCATAACAACATACGTTGTTCCCTTTGTCATCGGTATGTTACTTGCCCGAGATTCGATCGTCGGTATCCAATACCTAGTTCAATCTCGTTACCGACAAGTCTCTTTACTCGTTCTGTAATACATCATCTCACAGCTAACTCATCTATCATTCTTAAGAAGTTGCTCCCCACTCTTTCCTATTCTCTTAACATGCAGCTACTCCAACTCAGCATACATGCCACGTCAGTTGCTTCCTTGACAGCATGCGCAAGCAGAAATGAACAGCCGGTCCATGCATCTACCAACAAAACACAGCCCAGCACGTATTGCTTTAGTTACCTGGTTTGCTCATCTTCCCCGTTTCTCTCCGTGACTCTCGACTTCCCCACTAGAAACGCACATTAAATAGATGGGGCAAAATCATCCACCTTCATCAGCCGAGGGATCTGATTCTCCTCCGCCATCTTCTCCATTCACATCATCACAACAACAATCGGTGTATCTGACTGTTTCTCCAAATTCGTTGATTTCGCTCCCAGCGAGTCAACGCGAAGTTGAAGCCCTTGCCGCCGTGAACATGTGCTGGGCGGGACAAATTGAGCCCTCGCCGCCGCGCCGCTGCTACCGGGCGCTAACGCTTGCTAGGCAAACCCAAATCCTCTACATGTACACCTTCATCAAGCCAAACTGAAAACCCCACCGTGACTCTTCTCCTTCAGGTGCGATGTTGTTGTGCTCTGGCTCCTCTTCCTGCCGCGGCCTCCCCACGCCGGTCGTCAAAGCCGCTCCCTCATGCCGTTCCTCGGCTCCGAGTCCTCCTTGCGGCGCGACATCGGACGCTCGACGCAGTGGTGTCCCCATCGCGACCCCAAGTAGTGCGGGATCCAGAGGATGCCCTCAGGAATGAGCAGGACGCTGGCGTCTCCGCCGCCACCATGGTCTGCAAGCCATCCCGTCATGCCCCGAATTGGAAGGAGCAGGTCGCTGAAACTTACTATTTTATTCGCTGCAAATTATTGTCCCTGCAGTTACTCCTCGGCAATTTTAGTTAATTTCTTAAGTGCGCACCCTCATCTAGCTTAAAAATCGCCCATCACAATGCGCATGTCTGACGCCTTCCTTCCTCTTCTATTCTGCAGTTTTTTTTCTCGGTTTAACATACAACCATGATATTTCTCTCGACACACCAGGTATCCATGTTGAAGATCTAATTTTCATGTTCATGATCCTTTTTGTTCTTTGATTTTCCAATTTCCATTATGCCTTGAATTCATCGCAAATAAAAGAGCCTACATTAATACCTACAATTCAATAACTCTTATACGATAAAAAAAAATTCAATAACTCTTATTTTAATACCACTATTTACATTATTTTTCCAGCCCTGCATCCTAAACTGACGGAACTGTTACTTATACAGGTTGCACTTTGGAAGTAAAGTTTGTTTCACATGCTAAGCTTTGCAGGTAGTATTGATAAATGATATTCTTACCTTATGAATAATATTTTTTCTTCATTCTGGGCAGGCTAATTCATACCCAGTTTATGTTATTTGTCGCATTTACGATCTCAGAAGAAACCTTTTATCTTAACTTTACTCTCAACTGATCTCTTAGTACAAATATCCGTTGCAATGCACAGGGCGATTGAATTGAAGGAAGCTATCAGTGTTAAAATCCAAGCAGTTCGCAGCCCCTTTTCTTTGTGCACAATTTTGTTATCTAGAGCAGATATAATTTGACCACCGATAATCTCCTCAACCACTTTTACAGGTTGCGCATGTCACTATCTGTCCTAGCACATGATCAACAGAATGTACTCATAACAAATCAGCTTGGCCCTGATATTTTGATACTGAAAGAAACTTTGAGTCTGGTACATGGTATGCTTTATCGTACGGAACGAAGAAACTTATCTGAAAAGTAGACTATTGCCTGCCTCTCTTTTCTTATGAATCTGTACGTTTTGGCATGGCAAATTGGGATAATCTGTTTGGTGATTATTGAGTTAAATGTTTGCCTATGTTGGTGTACAGCTGGTCATCTTGCTGATCTTGATTTGCCATCTCCTTTTCTCAGTCAGGTTTGATGTAGATTCTTATCAATAGATTTATGTAAAATTGCAGTCTTCTCATGTGATTTGCAGGACTACATATGGAGGCAAATAAATTTTCCATGTATGTTCTCCACATTTGTGTAACATTTTTATGTCGTATGGGGCTGGACCATAGCATTGATTTCCTTTTATTTGACCATATGAATATGAATAGGTGGTGATATTGGGCTGTTCGTAGACAGGCATCACTAACAGACAGTAGACTACTACACTTTTAATGAGGTGGGTAATATATATCTTCCAATTAACCAAATCTGTAGGATGTTAATGGAATTTGAATATAGTCCATATTTTACATTATTTATTATTATGGTGTTTTCTATATTTTTTATGTCTAGGTAGTGATGCATTTGCTAAATATGATCTCAAAGGACTGGATTGACACCAACACAAATTTGTTCCATCATCTGATGGCTTTCACTATGTAATATTAGTGTAGTAGCTCTTTCTGAGATCATATTTGTACTTGCAGTAGCAAACCGATGTGTGAGAATAAGCAACAGTGGCATATTCATTTTGCACATTATGATTCCTTCTGGCTGCTGCTTTCTACAACAATGAACTATCCATTTTGCTACTATATCAGCAATGCATTATTTTCATTGTAAGCGAATCAAAGCAATAATTTACTGCAACAACGTGAAATAGATTGCAACCGATTCCCGCAGCAACGCGCGGGGTATCATCTAGTTAGTTGTAATGCTTGCAAGGCTTAAGTGATGTGTATTACCGAGAGGGCCCAGAGATACCTCTCCGACTATCGGAGTGACAAAACCTAATCTCGAAATACGCCAACCCAACATCTGCCTTTGGAGACACCTGTAGTACTCCTTTATAATCACCCGATTCACGTTGTGACGTTTGGTAGCACCCAAAGTGTTCCTCCGGTAAACGGGAGTTGCATAATCTCATAGTTATAGGAACATGTATAAGTCATGAAGGAAGCAATAGCAACATACTAAACGGTCGGGTGCTAAGCTAACGGAATGGGTCATGTCAATCAGATCATTCAAGCAATGATGTGATCCTGTTAATCAAACAACAACTCTTTGTCCATGGTTAGGAAACATAACCATCTTTGATTAACAAGCTAGTCAAGTAGAGGCATACTAGTGACACTCTGTTTGTCTATATATTCACACATGTATTATGTTTCTGGTTAATACAATTCTAGCATGAATAATAAACATTTATCATGATATAAGAAAATAAATAATAACTTTATTATTGCCTCTAGGGCATATTTTCTTCAGACCAGGTCCACCAGCTCAGCTCAGGCAGGTGCAACATCTCTACCATGACATGGTCGTGTGGGCCAAGGCGTAGGAGGCCGGGTTTTGCCACGGCGCCGCGGTGCTCTGAGATTCGTGTGAGTGGGTGGCATTTGTCGACCTCGACGAGTTCATCTTCTCCCGACAGTGGAGCCAATCGGTGGCCCCGATCGAATCCATGCTCCAATCGATCGTGTCATCGGTCGAACCAAATGTGGGCCGGGTGTCGCTGAGGTGCGCCGACTTCGGACCGTCTGACAAGACCTCAAACCCAAAGGAAGGGGTCACCCAAGGCTACACGTGCCAGAGGCGAACAAAGGAGCGGCACAAGTCGTTGATCCGGCTTGACGCAGCGGACGAGTCAATGCTCAATTTGATCCATCACTTCACACACCGGCCCGGGTTTCGGGTCGAGTGGAGCAAACGGGTCCGTGTGAACCACTACAAGCACCAAGCTTGGAAGGAGTTCAAGGTCGAGTTCAGGCATCGGGTGTCGATGTACGTGGCCGACTGGACCGACCCGGTGAACCTCCAGTCCAAGGACCGCACCCCCGGCCTCGGTTTCGAGGCGGTCGAACCGGTCGGTCGGACCCAGAAGTTTTGCGAGGTGAACGATACTCTGCCCTAGGACGCGACCCGGAGATGGTTCGGCGTTGGGTTCCAGAACAATATCACTACTGTAGGATACTCTGCCCTAGGACGCGACCCGGAGATGGTCCGGCGTTTGGTTCCAGAACAATACTCTGCCCTAGGACGTAGCTGATGCATTGCAGTGTACAAACCAAAGAAGATTAGGATACAGCAACGCTGATTCTTTTCAAGACATATTTAATTGTATAAACATTGTTGGGTTAGGAACTACTCCCTCCGTTCGGAATTACTTGTCTTGGAAATGGATGTATCTAAAACTAAAATACATCTAGATACATCCATTTTCGCGACAAGTAATTCCGAACGGAGGGAGTATACTATAGGAGAGGGTCCCTTTCTTGTACAAAAGGTTGCTTGGTTTTGAACATATATAGTATATTCTGTTGATGGATATGTGCTTGCTTGACATGATCTGGGCAAGGCAGGTACTTCTTTTTTCTCCAGTAGGATTGCTTGAGAGGGCAGTTTGTAACAGCTAATGGTCATAGGTTGCTCCACCAAGCAATTGTCAAAAACAATACTTCAAAAAGATTGCTCCATCAAACAACTATGTTAACAGCATATATTATTCTATACAAGATACAATGTATGTCCTGGTTTTCATCGCATCACGACTTCTTTTGTCTCTTTTTTTGGCAAGATTTGTGGTGACCGTATATGATGTGTAATTTTGTATGTTATAAATTTAGCTAGTTAGAGAGTGCATCCTTAACTTTCCGCCAAAGGACAATTCTTCCATAATTCAGAGTTCTATTCCGGAAAGAATGTGCTTTCCAAAAGGCATTGAGATGCAAAGGTGGCCTTCCAACAGACCATTCGATGCCGAATTGTGCATATTGGTCGTTTTCACTTGAAAAAACTTTATTGACCTACCTCTTATAACGCGCTTAATTATTTTTTATGATCTATCCTGATGTTGTGTGATGAACGATTGGTCGTTTTCATGTTTTCTTCCACATCTACAACATCATACATAGAAAACATATTGAACGATGAACAATTGATAGTTTTATGTATGTTGTCAATATTTACCAAGGTTTCACCCGTAAAAAAAATCTAGTTATCTACAATATCAAACTGAAAATAATAATCTGTAAATAGGTTTTGTATTGTTGCTTCATCATTTTTATTTCTTGGATGTACATATCAAGTTTACCAATCCTCGTAGTGGGTAGGTACAAAACAAAAAATATCTTCATTCAGAATATGCAAGCAAGTGGAAATCATTCCCATTATTCATGACATGCATGCCATGTTTCTTCAAGTGTAATTATATATGGAAAATCTTTTAAAAAATAAAAAAAAATAGTATAATAGGTCGCTCTAGACTGGGTTGTAATTGGCTAGTAGGTGTACTAGTAGGTGCATTTTGGTTATTGTATTCGGTGTCTGATGCGTCCTATTCTCGACATAGCGCACATGTACAGAGACATGGGCCGACCCAATAACTAGCTCGCCCACACTCTCGTGTGATTTTTTTCACTTGACTTTTGCTACTGCTGGTTTGATGCGTCCTATGCGTCCTATTGTCAATATTTTAGCTAATTTTGGTGAATTAAACCTTTTTTTTCAAAGTCTTCACAAATTTGGGAAAAAAGGTTTACGGATTTGGAATAATGACTGCAAACATTTGAGAAAATGTTCATGATTATTTTATGAATTTAGAAAATATTCACAATTTTTAAAAGTTCATAAATTTAGAAATTTAGAAATACTCAGTGCAAAATGAACATAAAATAAAATTAAAAATACAGAAGAAAGGATTCATGAGAAAAATGGAATCTTTTAGAAACTTCACAAAATCGGAGGAGTTCATGCCCACGTAGATGGGCTGGCCAGTACTTAAACCTACTCCCCGGGGGTGTGCGTGTTGCGACAATTGCTCTCCATTCGGGCGCGATCCTATATAGCGCGTAGGGCGCCCCCTACCACCGTGGCGGACCACCCCATGTGCGGCGCGAGGTCCCCCATTTTTTTCTTTTTTCTTTTCTTTTTTCTTTTCTCCTTTCCTTTCCTTTTCTGTTTTCTGTTTTCCTTTTCCTTTTCTATTTTTTCCTCTTTGATTTTTCCTTTTTTGCCAACTATATTATTCATGGACACTTTTTTGTTTATCGAATTCAAAAATGTTCACCATTTAAAGAAAAAGTTCATCGAATCCAACCTTTTTGTTCGTCAGATTTAAAAAATGTTTACCAAATTTAAAATTTCTTCACCGACCTAAACAATTATTCATTAAATTCATACTTTTTTCAGCACCTTCCAAAAATGTTCATCGAATTCAACGTTTTTTTCATCGGATTTAACAAATGTTCGCGAAAATTCAAAAAAATGTTCAATGATTTAAAAAAATGTTCATTAAATTTAACTTTTTTGTTTATCAGATTTAAAACATGTCCACCAAAATGCAAAAATTGTTCACCGACCTAAATAAATGTTCATTAAATTCATATTTTGTTCATCATTTCCAAAGCATGTTCGTCAAACTCAAAATTTGTTCATGAAATAATAAAAATTTTAATTAATGTTAAAAAAATGTTCATTCTTTGGGATCGCAGATATTTTTGAGTTCAAGAACTCTGTTGATGACATGTCACAATTTTGAATTTTAGATGCAATCACGAATTATTTCAATATAGAATAAAACAAAAGCAGAAAATAGAAAAGGAAAAGTAAAAAAAAACAAAAAAGAAAAAAACTGGGGCACCCGCCGTATAGGAGGTCTCTCCATTGGGCGCTACAGGAAGGGAGCTCCTATTCATCTCGTTCTGCGCCAGCTAACCGAAGCGGCGCTCAGGTGCCTTTCCACATGGGCCGGCTCAACAATGACAGATGCTCGCTCACTCAGTTTTCCCCAGTTGATTTGATCACGTCGTTGACGAGTGGAGGGGCTTAACATCTAAAAAAAAATCATAAAATTGCAAAAGATATCATAAAAATTTCACGAATTAAAAAAACATGGATTTGAATTTTTATTGCAAAATTTTAAAAGTTCTCAAATTAAAAAAAGTTCATCAATTTTGAAAAAAGGTTCATAACTAGGGAAAAAATCATCAATTTAGAGAAAATGTTCATCAATTAAAAAATCATCAGTTTTGAAAAAAGTTCAACGATTTTGAAAAAATGTTAAATGATTTTGAAAAAAATTGTCGATTCGAAAAAGGTTCATGCATATTGAAAAATAAGTAGAAGTCTTCAAATAGAAATTAGGATTTCGCGTCCAAAAGAAAGAAGAAAAGAAGAAAAAGGGAGTAAATTATCACAAAAGGTCTGTTGTCCAGATTTGTTATTGTAGTTATATTGTGTATCTCGGGTGGATTACTTTTTGCAGGTTAACAGAAAAAAGGTAAATGGCCGGCCCAGTCTGTTTGCGTGGTTCAAATCACCTCGGCCACACGATTTTTACATGTTAACAATAAAATGTAAATGGGATGTCCCAACCCGTTTGCATGTAATAAAGAAACGGGCGTTGAAGGCGCCGAATAGGAAACCGGCTACAGGATTTGCCAACTGCAGTTTTTCTATGAGCTGACGTTATAAACGCTTGAATGTTTCTAGGGTAGCGAAGAGGATGGTAGCAGGGTAGTGGCATAGATGGCAAAGAGGACGAAGATGCCAAATCGAAGGGGTGAGCACACCGACCTGTGTTCCCCCGACAGGGAAGATGACAAGGGGAGGATAATGCAGGCAGCCACAACGTGTTTGCGCAGCCGCAGACCCACCCTAAATTTGGGCTAGGAATGGGTCAAAGCGGACAGCACAACGGACATCATTACGTTTCTGTCGCCGCCTTGGGCCATGGTTTCTGATGATAGAAACGGATGTGGGCGGATGAAATATGTCGCCCTATTGGAGTTGCCCTTACCCCTTACAAAGATCACTCCCCAACTTCTTAGTGGCAGACAACTGGCACACTGTGTGTTACTTGTCGCAACCTAAGAGTTTTATTTTTATTTTTTCATAGATTTGTTTATTCCCAATGTTTTATCTCTTGAACCATATGTCCAAATCCTGAAGGATTTTCACCATTGAATTTGTTGCGTCGACATCTTCGAAAGTAGATCCCATGTTAATAGTTTCGGAAAATGTTTTTCGTGAACAAACAGGGAATAACCGGAAATGGGAAAGGGGAACAAAAATTTGAATACTAGAAAACAATAAAAATACTGAAAACCGAAAAATCTGGTAATCGGACAAAACGAATACGAATAGTCAAATTGAAGAAAAAACCCAGAGTCTGGAAGCACGGTTGCGGCTTTTCACTTTTTTCCTTTTTGAGAAACACAATTGTGCTTCTCGCGAGCAAATCTTGGCTTCCACGTGAAGCAAATCTGTGCTTCTGGTGGACGCAATTTTTTTTCTCAAGAAAACCAACACAATATTTTTTTGGAGAAGTCCAATTGTGCTTCCCATGAAGCAAATCGTTGATTCTAGTGGAAGCACACCACATTTTTTTTCCAAGAAGCACAACTATATTTCTCGTTGAAAAAAACCTATGCTTTCACGAGAAACAAATTTGTGCTCAACAAATTACATATTTGTTTTCCCAAGAAGCACTGTTGTGCTTCTTGCGGAAGCAAAACCGTGCTTCTTATGGAAAGATTTTTTTTTGAAGAAGCATAGCTGTTCTTCGCAAAAAAAATCAAAATTAAAAATTTCTCCAACAGCTAGGGAAAACCAGGTGAAAACCGAAAAGCCAAAATAACCCCCCAAAACCATCGAAATCCCAAAAATATGTATAGAAAAAAATCCAGAGGAAGCCTTAGAATGCGACACGTGGTGATGACTGGACGCACCACTTTGCGCGCTCCCAGGTTCTAAATATGACCCTTGTGTGAGCCCCCAAGGGATAACCATTGGTCCCATTTGCACCTTAAAATGGTGGTCCATGTGCTTGAAGGGACGGAATAAAATCGAAATTCCTATTCTTTTTTCGATAGTAGAAGTTCCTATTCTTTGTCTATTTAACACAGCGGCCCATCTAGGCTAGTTGCTTGCCATGCGAGAATAAGTTTCTACCACTTTTTGGTTCCATCATTTAAGTTTTCTATTATTTCTTCATGTTTTTTGTCGATTTCCTTTGAGTTTTGTTTATGTTTTCATTATTATTATTTATTTATTCTTTATTCCATTTTCTTTTTTCTTATGTTTAATGTTTATTATTACACCATTTCTTTCACATTGACAAACAATTTTCAAAGCTAATGAAGATTCTTTTTAATACCTAAATATTTTATCCAATCTTGAATATTTTGATGGAGCCCCTACGCCCCGGTTTGCGGGACCATCCTACGGTGCCCCGGATAAAAAGGAATAATGCCCGTTTTGCCCTATTTTTTGACACCATCCCGGAATTAGGAGCCTCCAAAATCCGTGACACACCATACCCGTTTTCACATCTCCGTGAGCCCTTTGAGACACGCGCAGCCGTGGTCACTTTCTCGCTGTTTTTTGGGCGGGAAAACGAAATTTCATCATGCCAAAATAGGGTGTGTTCTTATTCACAATTGCCACGATGTCTCCCCGTCAAAAAATAAATAGAAAAACACGTGATACAAAAGAGAGGGATCCAAATATGAAGAACGAGCGTGAGACGATATTTCGAGCGGGAGACGGAACTTTGGGCAGGAAAACAAAATTACGTGCTGCACGGGATGTGATGGGTCCGATCAGCAAGGAGATCGAGATCCCGTGAACATGAGTTAGACGTGGAGCCCTTCCGGCGAAAAAGCAAGAGCAAACATTGCAGAGAGAGACGTGGTTTTGGTTCGAGCACTTACTGGGCCAAGACGTGGTAGAAATTGCGAGGGAGGGAGATGCGGCCGTTTGCGATTTGGCATGGGACTACGCGTGGCGCGGGCGCGCCCGGGACGCGTGAGATAGTACTCCCTGGTCGCCACCCCACAAGGCCTCTCCGACGGGCCCGGAATCGCCCGGGCTGGAGCCCCTATGCTCCGGTTTGCGGGGCCATCCTACGGTGCCCTGGATAAAAATGAATACTGCCCGTTTTCCCCCTATTTTTCGACACCATCCCCGAATTGGGGGCCTCCAAAATCCGTGCCACGTTCCTATACCCGTTTTTACACCTCTGTGAACGCTTTAAGACACTCGCAGCCATGGTCACTTTTTTGTCATTTTGGGCGCAAAATAAAATTTCGTCATGCAAAAATAGGGTGTGTTCTTGTTCACCATTGCCATGATGTTTCCCGGACAAAAAATAAATAGAAAATAAGTGATACAAAAGGGAGGGATCCTAATATGAAAAACGAGCGCGAAACGATATTTCAAGTGGGAGATGGAACTTTGGGTGGGAAAACGAAATTACGTCCCGCACGGGATGTGATTGGTCCGATCGGCAAGGAGATCGAGATCCGTGAACATGAGTTGGACGTGGAGCCGTTCCGACGAAAAAGCAAGAGCAAACATTGTCGAGAGAGACATGGTTTCGATCTGAGCACTCACGGGCCAAGATGGGATCGAAATTGTGAGGGAGGGAGATGCGGTCGTTTATGATTTGGCATGGGACTGCGCATGGTGCGGGCGTGCCCCGGACGCGTGAGGTAGACCTCCCGGGTTGTCGTCCCCACGAGGCCTCTCCGACGGGCCCGTAACCGCCTGGGCCTGAGCCCCTATGCCCCGGTTTGCGGGGTACGGTGCCCCGGATAAAAGGGAATAATGCCCGTTTTCCCCTAATTTTTCGCACCATCCCAAAATTTGGGCCTCCAAAATCCGTCCTGCTTCCTATACCCATTTTTACACCTCCCTGAGCGCTTTGAGACACTCGCCGCAGTGGTCATTTTTTTGCCGTTTTGGGCGGGAAAACAAAATTTCATCATGCCAAAATAGGGTGTGTTCTTCTTCACCATTGCTATGACGTCTCCCAAACAAAAAATAAATAAAATACAAGTGAGACAAAAGGTAGGGATTCAAATATGAAGAATGAGCGCGGGATGATATATCGAGCGGGAGACGGAACTTTGTGCGGGAAAACGAAATTACGTCCCACATGGGATGTGATTTGGTGTGATCGGCAAGGAGATCGAGATCCGTGAACATGAGTTGGACATGGAGTCCTTCCGGCGAAAATGCAAGAGCAAACATTGTAGAGAGAGACGGGGTTTCGGTCCGAGCACTCACCGAGCCAAGACGGGATCGAAATTGCCGAAAACAAATGAAACCAAAATTTATTGGCCTAGCACTCCTAGACACGCTAAATTGATTTACTGGTCTATCCTCATATTATCTGATGAAAGATTTGTCGTTTTATGTTTCTTACTATATAAGAGACTTAATGGTACACGTGGATTTTTGGGACATGGTGCCACGCGAGGATGAAATCTGAGCTGCCCATCCGTGCTATGAGATTAGCACTTAATATAGTGAATTAATGAATACAAAAATGATACGGTGGTTTAATTTGGTGAATACGCGTCAGTGATATGTGAAGTACGTGGGTTGAGCCATGCATCAGTGAGTCAGTGGTGTACGTGGGTTGTTCAGGTCTTGCATGTCATCAATATGTATGGGGTCATGTTCAATTAATGGTGCCTTTGGATTCCACCAGGCATTGATCGTGCATGTTAAGCATGCATTACTGCTCCCTCCCGGGTGTGGACGACGGTTTGGATAGACAGTTCACATGTTTTGTTATAAATATTTGCGGCAGATTTTTTTTACGCATGAACAGTAGGAGGAGCCCCTCGTACAGTAAATTTCTATTATAAACAAGCAATGGAAAAAAGTCTGTCCAGGAACTACATCATTTACAAAGAGGTTTTCAATCTCCAAAGAACAAGAAAATAGAAAGAAATTTAATTTTTTAGCATGTATAAACAGCAACTCACACGACACTGGCATCGAATATTTTAATTAGCTTGCTGGGAAATATTACATTTAGGCGCTTAGAACATTAGCACTCGACAGAATCAAAAATGGTAAACTACTAGTACTAGCTAATTATGTCACCCTAGATACATCTGGACGTTTAACTCCACCGTATGAACCTTAACTTGTTGTGACTAGTGGGAATAGAGCAACCAGACTAATGGGAATAAAGGAACTACATCGCCATGGGCGTCACTGGAGGAGCTAAACAACCGGGACACTGATGAGCACATGCATGACACTAGGACATGAATATACACTACTGGTGTTGAAGGTGCTAGTGCTACTAGGACATGAATATAAAATACTGGCGTTGAAGGCGCTGGTGCTACCACACACATACACACACAGAGAGAGAGAGAGAGAGAGAGAGAGAGAGCAGTATAGCTACGAGTCTACATCTCCATTTTTACAAAAAAAATAAGGAGCTCTATATCTCCATGGATGTGTTCTAGCTAGCTATGAACATGAACAGAGTGCATGAACTAGGGAATGAGGATGAACAAAGTCCATGAACTAGAGAAGGAGCATGGGTGAGAGAGGAGCTGCTGGATGATGAAAGGATGGGGAGAAAATGTAGGCGGAGGTGCAGGTTGCCCATTAACTCTTCTGTAAACAATAATGTGGGATCAGTGCAATTATTGTGTGGTGGGACACACATTTATTGACTGTGTAATACATGGACTAAAGACATTAATACGACGCTGGGAAATCGCTATACATGGCTCGTTGTACACAAACAGCGCGAATCACGTGGCAACGGACGGGGGTGATACCATCCTCGCGTGGAACCATGTCCACTCGTGATTTATCGCTTAATGGTAATGCTATTGTACATTTCTACTTTGGGCAAGTTTTTTTTATTAAAAATGTATATTACTAATAAAGGATCGTGTGAACCATTCATGGCATTTGTTACAAAAATAATCGTAACATGTTTCATTGAAGATTAGTGTTTTCCTAAAATTCATATTTTCGATTAAAGAATATCTAAACAAGTGTATGTTAATATGACACATTATCATGGATGTTTCTTTAAGCGTAATTATATATCCCAACCATGATTATTCTCGCCCACAAGAACAGATTATTGGTAAAGATCAATGGTAGGTGGAAATCAATATGTAATTAAGCAATATACTCAAGGGCATGCAACACACAAGAATCAAGCACAAACAAATAACTAAAAAGAATCATGCCAATGGTTACAATTATACTGTAGAAGTATATATAAATTTTCTTACCTAGTCATACACCGGAAACCGCCATTAAGATATTTGTCAGACCACGTGCTTTACTAATCTCTATGGGAGTATTTAAGGATACTAAAATATAAATGAATACACATACACATACAAATATATAAATACATGTTATAAAACTCATTCAATTATGAAAAACTAATCTAAGGTGCTGTTCAATTTCAACTTTTTATTCCTTTTACATTTAAGGATATTCTGTTCCAAAATCTTGTTAAGAGTAAATGTATCCAAAGAGAAGGAAACTTGCACCATTTAAAAATAGTTTAAATGCCGAACAGTCCAAACATATTTTTATATAACAAAAAATATGTAATACATTTGGCCATATTATGTTGTCGTTTACGTAATACCGAAGTATAGCAGCTAAAATTATAGTACGGTAGAATCAAGTAATAACGAATTATAAAAGTTTTGTATAAAATATTTTTATCACACTCTCCCTTGTCTAAAATCTTCTTAGCTCCAATGTTTTAACCAAATTAATTAATTTGTTCCAATACAAAATGTTTCAAATTATTTTTGTAATTTGTCAACTCATGTTTTTTGACTTTTTTAAAATAATTTTTGTATAATAGGTCATATTAATCGGGCACAACAACGCTATTTTTTTAAATAATACATTATTTTACATAATTTGTAGAAATAATACATACTCCCTCCGTTCCAAAATAATTGTCTTTCTAGCCATCTCAAATGGACTACAACATATGGATGTATGTAGACATGTTTTAGAGTGTAGATTCACTCATTTTGCTCCGTATGTAGTCACTTGTTGAAATCTCTAGAAAGACAATTATTTAGGAACGGAGGGAGTAGATTTGAGAATTTTCACAAATAATACGGCCTCGGTTTCTGGCAAGCCGATTGGGTCCTGTCGGCTTGCAAGAGGCCGATTAGGGCCTGTCGGCGTACGTTACCCGCTATCGGCTTGGGCGAAGCCGATATGTTCTGACACAAGCTACGTACCCCTTGAGCCAATCGACTGAACACTTGCTAGCTCTATACGTGTATGATTCAAAACTTCTGAAGATAATATTTCTCAAATGGTGAATCAAAATTTTAATCCATTTGCACCATCGTGATATGCATGACGAACTCTATAAAAAGAGCCCAATATATATATTTCATAGATATTTTGTATGTCATGGGACCCACACGTCATAGACAGGACCTGCGATAATCCATATTTATACTATGAATATTTGGTACCAAGTGGTCAGCTTGGAAAGCTACCAACAAAAAATTGAAATATTTGGTACAAAAATTCATCAGACACTCTTGTCGGGAAATTGGCAGATGCACCAGTGCTCTCATAGTATAAACTAGCGACAAAGAAGCGCCCGTGAACGATTCTTTTAGTATTTTATAAGCAAAAACCAACATGTATTACGCGAGAAAATAAAATGAAAAGGAGAACACAAATTGTTTCTTTACCCCATGATCTGTGTAGGCACATAATAAACAATTAATGATTTAACAAATTAAGTAAAGCAGCTGGCCTAATAATATTTTTTCATAAGCACATATTTTCCACTTTCTTAAGTAAAAAAAGTGATGGGTGTCATTGATGATGGCAAGAACATGGCTATTTTTCTTGCGTAAGTGAATGGACTGAGGGAGAAGGAGTTTCGGTTTTTTAGGGATTTTCTTTGGGTATTTCTTCTGGATTACAGTTGACGTGAATGCATAGTGTTGATTTACTGTTTTTGTTTTTCTGGTTTATTCGGGTGTATTGTTCTCAGTAATAATTCGGGTGTTGTTTTGGTTTATGCTTTGGATGGGTTAATATATTCGGTTTATTCAGGTGTTGTTCTGTGTCACCAGTTTCGGTTCGAGGGAGGAGTATTTTTATTTCCTCTAGATTACTGTTCATGCAAATATACTGTTCTAGTCTATTGTTTTGTGCATCAGCAGCACCATCACAAGAAAGGTTAGGGAGACAACAGAGGTGGCTCTACACCGATATGCCGGTGGAGAGAAATATGGATTATCCCAGCTCCTATCTATGACGTGTGAGTCCCACAACATACAAAATAATTATGAAATTATATATATATATATATATATATATATATATATATATATATATATATATATATATATATATATAGGGAAAATGGGCTCTTTTTATAGAGTTTGTCATGCACATCACGATGGTAAAAACGGATTAAAATTTTAATTCACCGTTTGAGAAATATTATCTTCAGAAGTTTTTTTAATCATACATGTATAGAGCTAGCAAGTTTTTAATCAATTGGGTCAAGGGGAGCTGTCCTATGCACGTAGTTTGTGTCAGACTACATATCGGCTTCACCCAAGCCGATAGCGGGTAATCGGCATTTCATTGGCCGATAGGCTATAATCGGCCTCTTGCAATGTATCATTTCTAGAAATTATGAAAAAAAATTATTAAAAAAAATTAGCCACAACAACCACCTTACTCGTGCAGCACAAACAAAACAAGTTTTGTATAATCATTTTACCTAAATCTTCAGCTCGGCTAGTCTTTATGTAAGAATAAATAATAATCAAATGAATTTGTTTTGAATGCGAGAACCTCATTTTTTGACTCAACTAACGAACATCTCCTTATGTTGTTCATATCTCGAAATGATTATTTTATTTGAATATGCTATTCTAGTTATAATGTACGATGTAAATGCAAAAAATAGACATAAAAAATGATATGTTTACAAAATGTTAATCATGTATTTGAAAATTGTTTTAACATGTTTTATAAAAATGTTTCTAATCTATGAAAAAAATCAGAGTGAAAAAAAACAAAGAAAACCAATAAAACTTAAAAGACACAAAGGAAACAAAGGAAATAAAATTAGAATGAAAAACAAAACAGTGAAAACAAAGAGAGACATAAAGAAAAACAAAGAAGACGGATGAAAACCAAAAAAGAAGCAAATAAAACCAAAGAAAATGAGAAAAGTATATAAAAACAATGTAAACCAAAGAAAAAAAATAACCGATGTATAAGGAAGAAAAAACTTGAAGAAAACCGGCAAAGAAATAAGAAAACAAAAAAAATGAATGAACACATCAGTTACGAGACCGAACGAATGAACCATCAAGAAACACATTACTGGGCCGGCCTATACGCGCGCGGGCGGCGGGACGCTTCAGGCGAGGTGAGCTACCATCTCGCTGTATCCGAGATATAGCTCCCACGCTCTATCTGGCGCTACAGGCAGTTTCCCTATATATTGGCTTCACATATACTTGAAAGTTTGCCCGACAGGCTGGCCAATAATGCCAAATGGCCTCTCGGTTTATTTCTATATCACTAGCAAAAGGGCCCGTGTGTCGCAACTGGATATTTTTTATTTCATAATGTCCAATGACGATGACCACAATTTGTTCACATCTCACCGCATGATTTTGAAAATTTGTTCACAAATGCATGAAAATGTTTCCTTTTTTCTAATTTTATTCACAAATCAAAGCAATGTGCACATTTTTAAAATAATATCATGGTTGACAAAAAACTTGGTAATTCAAATAATTATGTATTTAAAAAAATATACTATAATATTTCAATCCACCCCGCTAGTTAATTCTTCAAAATTCATGCGGGTATATAGTCACAAGCATTCAGAAGCATGACTGTTTAAGTACATACCTTCGATCATTCATTAACATTTTTATGAATTTGGGAATATTTTTAAAAATCATGAACATTTTTACTATTTACAAACATTTTTCAAAAATTGTGAACATTATTTTATATTGCGGATGGTTTTTAAGCTTTTTCTTTTGAATCGGTGAACAATTATAGAATAGACTAACATTTTTTTTTGAAATTCACGAACATTTTCTGAATCAGTAAACTCTATTGTAATTCACCTACTGTTTTGTGAATCCCGTTTTATAAGCTCACTGTTTATTTCCCAAGGCGAGTGATGGCAATCGTTTGAGAAAGTATATAAACTGATGGTAATCACTTTAACTGAGCAAGGTGGGACTATTGACAAAAAAAAGACGCATCATACAGGCCTACGCTAGCTGAGAAGATTTTGATTCCATTGAAAGCTGAGACGTGTCCGCTGGCCCATAAGGCCCAGCCGGACGACTGATTTTTTAATTAGGAAAAAACTGAAACAACATACGGGAGGGCATAGGAAACAGGAGGAGCTTGATCGCCTACTCGATCCCTTGCGGGAGAAGGTAGGATTCTTAACAAAAAAGAAACTAAAACAACCTTTTTTTTGAGAAACAAAACTGAAACAACCTGAGGCGTTTGATCATAACGTACGTGTGAAGGCCCAAGTGGAGCAACGCTGGCCCAACTCAGCTGATACGAACCCTTTTTAATAGCCGATACAAAACTTTGCTCTACAAATTAGTACCACCTCATGTATTTCACGTAATGTAGGATCAGATGCGGGACGAAACCAAGAATATCACCTTGTTTTAATAGTAAAGTATAGAAGATTATGTTTCATATTTTTTTATTCTTATATTCTTGTCCATTTTATTTCTATTTTCACTTAGTTTCCCTTTTATTTTTCACATTTCTATTTTAATCATCTTTATTCTAATCATTTTTTATTTTTTTATTTTAATGTAGGAAAGCACATGCATGAACGATTATTTTCAATACATTTTAAAAAATACACGAACACTTGTTTTCACATACATGAACATCTTTAAGCATGAGATAAATATTCAATTTCAAGCCTACAAATATTTTCTATTATATGAAAACATGTTAGTTTGCAAAGTATGAAATCGAAATTTTAAAAATATATTTCATAATGTTCAAGAATTTAAAATATTGACAATTAACAGTCGATGTGTCCATGGACTGCACTAGTGGCAAGTCTAGACCCTCTATAACACTATGCTCCCTAGTTTTAAAGAGTCGACCTTCAACGGAGTTCTCCAATTGAACCCGGTCATCCGGTTTTGACCGGGTCAACAATTTCTCAAAACTCTCTCATTCAATTTTTTATAGTATATATTATGCTTCCTAATTCTTAAGGCCTCATAATTAATTGAGGTCTTCAATTTAGAATTGGGCTACTCAATTTTGACCAGTCAGCAATTTCTCAAGGAGCTCTTCCACTCAATTCTTTTAATTCACTATGTTCCCTAATTTCGACGCTCTTGCATTCAATTGAGGTATTCAATTTCGGATTTGGTTTATGATTTAACCGGGCCAACAAATTTTCAAATCGATCAATAGGAATCGGCCTATAAAAACAAAGAAATTCCACGCACCCTCGCACCACCTAGAAAAAAGTGCCACCATGTGACACTGTAGCATCAATATAGTACATGCAACAACGACCCTGAAATTTCCTCACATAAATATAGGTTCGTAGCGGATAACACAGAATTACACCATGAAAGGCCCACCAAATGAACACATTTATAAATAAAAATAAATCACACTCAATCATCTCCCCCACCTGCCAAACTAAATATTCCATCAGTTCCAAATATAAGGGGTATTAGTTTTTTGGGAAGTCAAATTTCTATAACTTTGACAAAATTTGGAGAAAAAAAAATATTGACATCCACAATATTGAACAAAAAGTATGTAAATTCATTTCATGATGAATCTAATCATAAAAATTTGATATTATGGATTTTGATATATCTCTCTACAAATTTGATCAAACTTAAAGGTTTGGCTTTTCAAAAAGTATGTAATACACCATAGATTTATAACAGAGTGAGTATTTGTTTTAAGAACTGCAACAACACCAACAAAGTAGCAAAGCGCACCCAACCCTTCTAGTAGCTACCATTCAGGTTAGTGTGTTCCTACTGCCTGCTTAAAGCGGCAAATAGGAGCTCCCTTGGGTCCAACATGAATCACAGAACTGAATGAAACTGGCTCAAAATTGATCCGTAGGTTTTTCTTTTTTCTCTTGAGGTAGCAGATTTGGGAAGGTAGATGGCTGCAAATTTGTGTAGCCGAATAGAGTTAGCAAATTTGCGGAGCCAAATAGAGTTAATAGAGATCACCTAATCATCGTGTGTCCATGCGAGCATGGGGGCGCACGCGCGCATGTGTGTGTGGGCAGGCACATGCACGTGCGAGCGTGTGTGAAAGCAATCAACAAGCTTTGTTTGAAAAAATTATTTGTTTTAATGTTTGTTGCTATAACATTCTCTGTGCGAGTCTTTGTGGTCTTATTGGTGAACACACGAAGAAGCACAATGCCATCTATAATAACTCAAAGCGGCCCCTTTCTCATGTTCCACGGTCGAGCCTGCATATGTGAGAAACTCTGATAATATGTTATTAATCACTAATCTTTGTTTGCCTTTAAAGCTATTTTGATCATCATAGCATGCCTCCTTTGTCTTGTCTCACTATAGGGATCACAGATTTGTGGTGGTGCAAAGTTATGTCGTTTGCATAACAGATACATATGCATTTTTTCAAACGTTATTCGTAGACATTGATTCTTATTGATGCATACATAGGAAAACAAAGATGCAACCCATATTACAAAACTAATTAATGTGTATCCTTCGAGTAAAAAAATCATGCACACTTGAGAACATTCTTGAAAATTCCATGAGCTCATGTGAATACCTAGATATTTTTTATGAAAGATATTGGAGAAGGTTCTTCATGTCAAAGCAAGAAGCTTCTAGAAATATTTTGAGATTACAAGATAAAGATATTTGACAAGATGGTTGTAGAATAAATTAAAGTTGGCAAGTTTCATGTCAAATGGTAGAGAAATCAAGATACAATATATTTATATGGAGGTTTCAGGAGTCATGGAATAGTCAGAATATACTGTATTGTACCACGTGCCAACATAGGCAGAAAAAACATGCAAAGATATACGTACCGCATACGAGAGTGCTGGAATGCCATAACCAGGGTAGGATAGGTAAGGTCTGACAAATGTTGTGTCAAGATTATATATGCAATAAATAGTTGAGTTATTTCTGGTGGGAAGGTTACTCCCGGAGACAAAATCCTTAGGCTGGTCGTAATGGTAGTATCATAGCTAGTATCATGCATGCCAACTAGGCAATTTTGATGAGGTGTCATAGCAATAAATGAAGAAAGAGAGGGTGTAGTATCATATCATGATACTGTATCATATTAAATGCTATTCTACTTTGTGTCATGCATGGCAATAAATAGAGTACAACATGATACTAATATCTGATACCATGCATTAGGGAGGTAGTATCATACACTAGTATCATATGCATGATACTAGTATATGATACTCGCAATTACAACTAGCCTTACGCCTTAGTGTGTACCACCATCACAATATAATTATCTTTAGCACCGCACACGAGCCGTCCGAATAGTCAGCCAAGGGCACGGAGTGTCTCTTCTCCCTTTCAATGTGCTTTCCTACACATAATTTCTCTCCAAGTAGTATATGAGCTGAGTGAATCGGTTTCTATAGTTTGTATCTGACTAGAGTTAGTTAGCCTTCACATCTTCATCCTTGCATATATTTTTTTTGCAGGGAATCCTTGCATATATTTACATCACGAGCGAGCTACAGCTTTGAGCATTCTGACACGACGGGCCTACTATATTTACTCGTATAAAGTATAGCCATGCATAAAGCACACTCGCAAGGAAGATGGAACATTTTGTGCCCTCGTGACATCCTGTGGCTATTCTGACGGCTGGCCTATTCCTTTCCTTTCATTCCCTCTATCTATCTATTCCGGATGGGGCTGAATTCGTTTGTTGCGACCATAGCCCAGCATCTCTGACCCATTCGTTAGTTGTTCGTGCCTGACCACGACCCTGACCTATTTTTTACAAAGGACCCTGCGCTGGTAGGCTCTCATATGGTCACCGGATTAACCAAGTGAAAGTTTAGTCCCTTCTTCACCGTCGCGGTCGGAGCCAGCGCACCGGCCATCTACCTATCCAATGACCATGACAAAAAAGGACCATGTTTTGTTGTTTTGCTCCACTTGGTGTGTCGTTTTCTCTTCTTCCGCTCAACTCAGTCCATCGCTTCTTTGAAAAACACTCGATCCATCACTTCACACTCTGGCCTGGGTCCGGGGCGAGTGGAAGGCATTTTTCCAATAAAGAACGCTTTTATTAACTAAAAATGTAGCATCAAACAGATGCAAAGCATAATGAGTAACACCTGGCCTTTATATAGTTAGGATGCACACAACCAAACATGGATCGTCTGACAAGAGAGAAAATAAAATCCGACATGTTGGCACCAGTAAAGTTATAAAGGACCGACACTACGCCTATGTCTAAGGAGGTGATGGACTGATCCGAAGATTATGCTGCCACCCACATTGGGTGAAAACATCCCTGGCCACTATGCCTTGAATGATGGTCGGCACTCCGTTTGATCTAGTATAGACTGTGTACGAAGGCAGTGCGTAAAACGAAAAATCACCTGCAAAGGAGTAGACTTTTTGCCGTTGATAACCAAATCATTTCATGCCCTTGTGCTGGTGCCCGCATGTTGCTGCTCTTTCGGATGAACTTGGTTCAGTTTGCCGTTGCCATGTGTGCGTGAAGTTCACAATACTGGAACTGAATGGTTGCTACACTTAGTTGCAGACATTCCAAATAATTTGAGACTGCACCTTCTCATGCTTCTTTTGCAGAATTTGGTTTTGTGCGCAAGAAACTTGTCCACAACAAGCCTGCTCCACCTGTACATGTTTCAAAAAGAAATTTATCCTTTTATGTTAAGTCCATTATATCGCTCCATGATGATCCAAAAATTGATCCTACCAAAGGCAAATCAATTATTGGTGAATACCATGTTGCCCCTCCAAGTAGGAAAGCTGAGTTTCAGGTTTCATCTTGGCAGGTTCCTGAAACTGGATGTGCTAAGTTTAATACAGATGGTTCCTTTGTCCAGGCTACGAGAGTTACTGGGAGTGGTATGATTCTTCGAGACCATATGGGGGAGATAGTGTCTTGTTCGTGCAGGTGCCTTCAACATTGTTCGTCTGCATGCTGAATTATATTCAATCGAACAAGGACTGCCTCTAGCCATGAAGTGGAGCCAACTCTCAATATATATCGAGAATGATTGCCTTGAAGCGGTTAACCTTTTGAGGGAAGCAGGTATGAATAGATCAAGCTTTAGATTCCTTGTGCATGATATCAAATTGTACATGACACAGCGAAATACTTGTACTGCTCATGCTTGATGGAATTGTAATAATGTTAGTCATACTTTCGCTACTTATGGTAGAAGTAGTGGCCGGACAACTGTATGGCATGGTTCTGGACAACATCGTCGAATTTTGCAAGTTTGAAGTAGCCATGCTACATGAGTAATAGAAGCTATTTCCCGCAACAACAATTAGCCACATCGACCATAATAAGGTAGGCGCTCCCACCCTTATTAGCGTGCTAAACCTATTTGGAATTCCATCCAATCAGCGACCACAAATAATGGCAACGCTTGTGGATGAATACAAATTGGATGCTATTGGGATGACTGGCCACGTAGAACGCACAAACTTACACTGGATAAAGAGGTTCTTGATTGTCTCATCGTGAGTACGAAAGCTACACTTCTTACTTCCTTGCCAATTGCGGCGTGCGAGGTTGTCTTTGGTAGCACAACTCCCGTTCGGAGATACCACATAAAAATCTTCACTTTTAGTGGAATGTTGGATTTCCAAATTTGCTTATTGTTTTCCACTAGGATCTTAGAATGTGTAAGAGCTTGATACATAGAGTTGACTGTGAATGACCAAGAAATAGTGAGATTCCAGCAAAAAACATCCCGTCCTTGTGTCAAAATAATTAAATATAATCTAGATAGAAGATTTTTTCCATGACAAGAGGCGAGGGCCTATAAAGTCCCGTTTGAAAGAAATATCTGGCGGGGATGATCAGAGCACGTGCACCATTACAAGTACCAAGCTTGGTAGTAGTTGAAGGTGAAGTTCAAGCATCGTCTGTCGACATATGTGGTGGACTGGGCCGACCCGGTGAACCTTTGGTTCATGGACCGGACCCCTGTTTGGCTTTCTAAGTGGTTGTACCGGTTGGTTGGACATAGAAGTTTTGCGAAGTGAAATGATACTCAGCTCAATGATGCAACTTGGAGACGGTTTGGCCTTGGGTTTGGGGACAATCTCACTATAGGATACGGCAACTCATTGTACCTGGTGCAATGTACAAACAAAAAAAATATTAGGATACAACAGGCACCAAACAAGCACCGATTCTTTGAAGAAATATTCTACAAACATTGTTACGTTAGGAACTATAGGACAATGTCCCTTTCTTGTACAAAAGGTCACTTGACTTGGACATATATATATAGAATATTCTAATGATGGCTATGTGCTTGCTTGACATGATCTGGGCAACTGGAGGTACTTTTTTGTCCAGCAGATTACTTGGGTGGGCAGTTTAACAGCTAATGGTCATAGGTTGCTCCACCGAGCAACTGTGCTAGTAGTATATCCTTTTCTTCACAGTAATATACCAACTCTTTGTCTCTTCTTGGCAATTATGTTACTATGGCGTTTACTCCTCCGTTCCAAAATAATTAAAGTTCTAGATTGTTCATAAGTCAAACTTGCTTTAGTTTGACCAACTCTGTCGAAAAACATGCTAAGATCTACAAAACCAAATACATATAGTACACAAAAATATTCCATAAAGAAACTAATGAGTCTAGTTTGGCATTCTAAATGTTAATATAATTTTTGTAGTCCGATCAAATTTAAACAAGTTTGACTTGAGACAAATTCAGAACTTCAATTATTTTGAAACAGAGGTCGAAGTTGTGTGTGAGAAATTTAGTTGGTTAGATACATCCTTAATTTTACTCTAAAGGACAACCCTTTGAAAATTGAAAATTCTTGTAAGATATCCCCCCGGCAACTGTCTTTAAGCTTGTTTTCTATTCAGTAAGAATGCTACTGCTTCCCGTTATTCGAAAAAAGAAACATCATGGTTTCAACTAACCAATACACCCAAAATTATCCCTAAAACATCAATACATCAAAAAATGCTTGAATTAAAGCAATAAATTAATTTTAAAATGGCGATTCAAATGAGATCATTAAAGAGACCGACTGTCCCAAATTGCGCATATTAGTTTTTTTAGCAAAATTTTGCATATTGGTGTGTAACTAGAATTAAAAAAAGGAAAGTAGTTGTGATTTTGGCCCATTTGCAGCTTAATAGGGCCGTCAAGCTGCATTGGGGGAATAAAAGAAAGTAGAAATTCCTATTCTTCGCCAATTGCTGCGATGAATTGTTGCTAGAACGCATCAACACCTACATAACGGACCAGCCCATCTAGCATAGTTGTTCGTGTGCGAGCATAAGTTTCTATCACATTTTATTTCCATTATTTTATTTCATTTCTCTATGGTTTTCGCTGGTTTCCTTTCTTATTTTTCCTGTCTTTTATTTTTCATTTCTTTATTTATTTTATATTTTATTTTTGCATGTATTTTTTATTAACGCATAAACATTTTTCTAATTAATGAACAAAATTATGAAATCAGGATTAATTTTCTAAAATACAATTTTCTTTTTTTGAATCTTGAATATTTTTTGAACTTATTAAATTGAACTAATTTATAATTTAGATCATGTTCTAATAAATTGGTAAATATTTCATCGATTATGAAAATTTTAAAATATATAGTTTAAAAAATGAACAATTTGAAAATTCATTAAATCTTTTATAATAATACTTCTATCTATAAAAGGGTTATTTTGGAGCCAGGAGTTATAGATATTTTTTCCATTGGTCCTTACTCAAGATCAAACAACACCAACTTTTTTCTTGAGCCACAAGCATAGTAGTTCGGGTGGTCTATTGCGAGTTGTAGTGTTTGTCTGTCAGTGACATGTAAAATAAGAGCACCAAAAGAAACCAATTGTTAGTGGCTAGCTCTCCTACACACGCTAAATTGTCTTTTCGGGTCTATTCTGATATTATATAATGAATGATTGGAATACTTAGTTGTTTTATGTTTGCTATTATACATGAAACTAAATTGTAATGCTATTATACATTTCCACTTAGGGCAACTTTTTCCATTTAAAAGTACAGATTAGTAATAAAGGATCGTGGGAACCATTCATGGTATCTATTACAAAAATAATCGTAACATGTTTGATAGAAGAGTAGTGATTTCCTAAAAGTTGTCTTTTGGATTAAAAATTTGAAGGAAATATGCCCTAGAGGCAATAATAAAGTTATTATGTATTTCCTCATATCATGATAAATGTTTGTTATTCATGCTAGAATTGTATTACCTGGAAACAATACATGTGTGAATAGATAGACAAACATAGTGTCACTAGTATGCCTCTACTAGACTAGCTCGTGAATCAAAGATGGTTAAGTTTCCTAACCATAGACATGAGTTGTCATTTGATTAATGGGATCACATCATTAGGAGAATGATGTGTGAAGGAAACACAATATCCGGATCGCCAAGCTTGCCTTCCACGCCAAGGAGAGTCCCGTCCGGACACGGGCCGAAGTCTTGAGTCTTGTATCTTCACGCTTCAATAGTCCGGACGATGTATACAGTCCAGCTGTCCGGATACCCCCTTATCCAGGACTCCCTCAGTAGCCCCTGAACCAGGCTTCAATGACGATGAGTCCGGCGCGCAGTCTTGTCTTCGGCATTGCAGGGCGGGTTCCTTCTCCGAATACTCCAAAGTAGTTATCGAACACTTAGACCGTGTCCGGATCTGCGAGATGATCTTCACATACCATTGTAGGGAACATAGCATAAATCTGATCCGCTGGCAATCTTCGTACGTCGTGCCTTTGCATCGTGGCCTGGTCCAATGCGAACCGGCGTTTCTTGCCCCACCTCGACTCGTATTGCGAGGCGGTTTCACTGGCATGTCCTGCCAAAGCAGAGATCGTGTTCCCCTTATTACGGGATTTTCATCAATACGGGTGCGGGTAATAGAACTGCACCGCTAATCATGGCGAGTGGGAGGAGAACGGGCTCCACCAGGCAAGTGGGGAGGCGCAAAAAGCATTTATCGCCCCTATAAAGAGATGAGGTCTCTTTCTTTTTACCCACGCCTTCTCTTTCTGCTAGCTCATCCCCCTCTGTTCGAGCCCTAACGCCCAAGCACTCTTCTTCTCCATCGAAGAGAGGTTTTCCGAAGATGTCCCGATCCGGAGCAGGAGGCAGATGGATGGCCTCGACCGTCCAGAAGAAGGACATCAAGAAGCTCCGGGGAGCCGGTATCCGCCCAAGATCGCCACCGTCTCCCACCGGCGGGACAGGTCGTCCCCACTCCGGAACCTCACGAGAGAGTCGTGTTCCTTCCCCATTTTGTCCGCGGTCTCGGGTTTCCCCTTCACCCATTTGTTCGTGGAGTCATGTATTACTACGGGATTGATTTTCATGATCTTTCCCCAACTCCTTCCTCAATATTTCGACGTTCATCGTCATGTGCGAGGCTTTTCTCCGGATCCCACCTCACTTCGGCCTGTGGCTGAAGATTTTCAATGTGAAACCCAAGGTGGTGAGTGGCGAACACGCCGAGTGCGGCGGCGCCACGGTAAGCAAGATGCCCAAGGCCGTTTGGCCGAAGGGTGCCTTCAACGACTCCGTCAAGGAGTGGCAGCAGCAGTGGTTCTATATCACCGAACCACGTGGCAAAAAGTGGGCGGCAGCTCCAGAGTTCAGATCTGGAGCTCCACTACAGGTCACGTCCTGGCCCATGAAGGGCCCGAACTAGTCCTCGTCTGACGAGCTGTCACTGCTCCAGACGCGCGTTCAGAGTGTGGTTGACAGGGACGTCAAACTCGTTGACGTAGTCCAGGTGATGCTAATTCGCCTAGTTCTCCCCTGTCAGCGCCGAGCCTGCAATCTGTGGGAGTTCGACCCAACCGAGCACCAAACCCTTCAGGAGCTCTATGATTCTTCCCACAAGGATATCTGGAAAGTGCTCTTCAAGTGCGGCAAATCATGGCCGGGCTCCGACGAGGACAGTGGGTATCATTTATCCCATTCTGCAAGCCCGGTAAGTTACAGCCACACTCTGTCCATCCATGCTTTAGTTGGCATGTCGTGTGGGAGGCATCTTAATCGTGTTTTATCGTGACCTCAGGGGTGGATAAAGAAGGTGGAGCGGATACATTGTCCGACCTCACTGCCGGAGGAACCGGCCGGACCCCTTCTAATGAAGATGCTGGTCCCCGCGCCTTACGAGGCGCCAAAGAAGGAGGCCTCCAAGAAGGTCAAAAAGACCCGGAGTGGCCTCTGTCATCGTGAGGCTTTGGACGCCAAATCCGAAGACTCCAGCGACGATCCCTCTTCTGAAGACGAAGAGGAGGAAGCAGAGGAGGACGAGCCTCACTCTAATGGCGGGAAGAAAAGGGCGGCCTCCACATCCCTGGAGGCCGGATCCCCCAAGAGGAGGAAAGGTTCCCTCCCAGAGGCATCCACCCCGGCTGCCGATAGCAGCCCGGAGTGGGATCCCAGGGCCCAGCTCCTGGAGAAGTCGTAAGTATACGAAACCTGAACACGCGCATGCGACTGGGATTGTTTTTGGGTATAGTAGTTTGAACTGTTGCCATACTTTGCACAGTCCGGCAAGGTCTCGCGCCGGACAGTCCTCGTCGGAGGATTCGCTGAGCTCAGACACCTTGGCGGGCGAGACGCCTCTAGAGGCCCCTTCCCCAAGGTCTAGGCGCGGCACTAAGGTGTCGTCTCAACGGGACCTGGAGACGCCTTATGTATGGTAGCCCTATAGCGACGACACAGAGGAACTCTCAATGAAAGCACCATAATCCACCTCAATAATATCGTAGCGGTGCTTAGGCGAAGCCCTGCGTTGGTAGAACATCATCATCATCACCACGCCGTCGTGATGATGGAACTCTCCCTCAAAGCTCGGCTGGATCGGAGTTCGAGGGACGTCATCGAGCTGAACGTTGCTGAACTCGGAGGTGCCGTGCGTTCAGTACTTGATCGGTCGGATCGTGAAGACGTACGACTACATCAACCGCGTTGTGCTAACGCTTCCGCCTTCGGTCTACGAGGGTACGTGGACAACACTCTCCCCTCTCATTGCTATGCATCACCATGATCTTGCGTGTGCGTAGGAATTTTTTGAAATTACTACGTTCCCCAACAGTGGTATCAGAGCCAGGTTTTATGCGTTGATGTTATATGCATGAGTAGAACACAAGTGAATTGTGGGCGATACAAGTCATACTGCTTACCAGCATGTCATACTTTGGTTCGGCGGTATTGTCGGATGAAGCGGCCCGGACCGACATTACGCGTACGCTTACGCGAGACTGGTTCTACCGACGTGCTTTGCACACAGGTGGCTGGCGGGTGTTAGTTTCTCCAACTTTAGTTGAACCGAGTGTGGCTACGTCCGGTCCTTGAGAAGGTTAAAACAACATTAACTTGACGAACTATCGTTGTGGTTTTGATGCGTAGGTAAGAACGGTTCTTGCTAAGCCCGTAGTAGCCACGTAAAACTTGCAACAACAAAGTAGAGGACGTCTAACTTGTTTTTGCAGGGCATGTTGTGATGTGATATGGTCAAGATGTGATGCTATATTTTATTGTATGAGATGACCATGTTTTGTGGCGAGTTATCGGCAATGGCAGGAGCCATATGGTTGTCGCTTTCAGTATGCAATGCAATCGCCCTGTAATTGCTTTACTTTATCACTAAGCTGTAGCGATAGTCGTAGAAGCAATAGTTGGCGAGACGACAACGATGCTACGATGGAGATTAAGGTGTCGTGCCGGTGACGATGGTGATCATGACAGTGCTTCGGAGATGGAGATCACAAGCACAAGATGATGATGGCCATATCATATCACTTATATTGATTGCATGTGATGTTTATCTTTTATGCATCTTATCTTGCTTTGATTGATGGTAGCATTATAAGATGATCTCTCACTAAATTTCAAGATAATAGTGTTCTCCCTGAGTATCAACTGTTGCCAAAGTTCGTCGTGCCCAGACACCACGTGATGATCGGGTGTGATAAGCTCTACGTCCATTTACAACAGGTGCAAACTAGTTTTGCACACGCAGAATACTCAGGTTAAACTTGACGAGCCTAGCATATGCAGATATGGCCTCGGAACACTGAGACCGAAAGGTCGAGCGTGAATCATATAGTAGATATAATCAACATAGTGATGTTCACCATTGAAAGCTACTCCATTTCACGTGATGGTCGGTTATGGTTTAGTTGATTTGGATCACGTGATCACTTAGATGATTAGAGGGATGTCTATCTAAGTGGGAGTTCTTAAGTAATATGATTAATTGAACTTAAATTTATCATGAACTTAGTACCTGATAGTATTTTTACTTGTCTATGTTTGTTTTAGATAGATGGCCCGTGCTGTTGTTCCGTTAAATTTTAATGCGTTCCTTGAGAAAGCAAAGTTGAAAGACGATGGTAGCAATTACATGGACTGGGTCCGTAACTTGAGGATTATCCTCATTGCTGCACAAAAGAATTACGTCCTGGAAGCACCGCTGGGTGCCAGGCCTGCTCAGATGCAACTGACGATGTTAAGAATGTCTGGCAGAGCAAAGCTGATGACTACTCGATAGTTCAGTGTGCCATGCTTTACGGCTTAGAACCGGGACTTCAACGACGTCTTGAACGTCATGGAGCATATGAGATGTTCCAAGAGTTGAAGTTAATATTTCAAGCAAATGTCCGGATTGAGAGATATGAAGTCTCCAATAAGTTCTACAGCTACAAGATGGAGGAGAATGGTTCTGTCAATGAACATATACTCAAAATGTGTGGGTATTGAAATCACTTGATTCAACTGGGAGTTAATCTTCCGGATGATAGTGTCATTGACAGAATTCTTTAATCTCTGCCACCAAGCTACAAGAGCTTCATGATGAACTATAATATGCAAGGGCTGAACAAGACAATTCCCGAGCTCTTCGCAATGCTAAGGGCCGCGGAGGTAGAAATCAAGAAGGAGCATCAAGTGTTGATGGTCAATAAGACCACCAGTTTCAAGAAAAAGGGCAAAGGGAAGAAGAAGGGAAACTTCAAGAAGAACGACAAACAAGTTGCTGCTCAAGAGAAGAAACCCTAGTCTGGACCTAAGCCTGAGACTGAGTGCTTCTACTGCAAGCAGACTGGACACGGGAAGCGGAACTGCCCCATGTATTTGGCGGATAAGAAGGATGGCAAGGTGAACAAAGGTATATGTGATATACATGTTATTGATGTGTACCTTACCAGAGCTCACAGTAGCACCTGGGTATTTGATACTGGTTCTGTTGCTAATATTTGCAACTCGAAACAGGGACTACAGATTAAGCGGACACTGGCTAAGGACGAGGAGATGATGCGCGTGGGAAATGGTTCCGAAGTCGATGTGATCGCCGTCGGCACGCTACCTCTACATATACCTTTGGGATTAGTTTCAGACCTAAATAATTGTTATTTGGTGGCAACATTGAGCATGAACATTATATCTGGATCTTGTTTGATGCGAGACGGTTATTAATTTAAATTTGAGAATAATGGTTGTTCTATTTATATGAGTAATATCTTTTATGGTCACGCACCCTTAAAGAGTGGTCTATTTTTGATGAATCTCGATAGTAGTGATACACATATTCATAATGTTGAAGCCAAAAGATGCAGAGTTGATAATGATAGTGCAACTTATTTGTGGCACTGTCGTTTGGGTCATATTGGTGTAAAGCGCATGAAGAAACTCCATACTGATGGACTTTTGGAATCACTTGATTATGAATCACTTGATACTTGCGAAGCATGCCTCATTGGCAAGATGACTAAAACGCTGTTCTCCGGAACTATGGAGCGAGCAAATGATTTGTTGGAGATCATACATACTAATGTATGTGGTCCAATGAATATTGAAGCTCGCGGCGGGTATCATTATTTTCTCACCTTCACAGATGATTTGAGCAGATATGGGTATATCTACTTAATGAAACATAAGTCTGAAACATTTGAAAAGTTCAAAGAATTTCAGAGTGAAGTTGAAAATCATCGTAACAAGAAAATAAAGTTTCTACGATCTGATCGTGGAGGAGAATATTTGAGTTACGAGTTTGGTCTACATTTGAAACAATGCGGAATAGTTTCGCAACTCATGCCATCCGGAACACCAGATCGTAATGGTGTGTCCGAACGTCGTAGTCGTACTTTACTAGATATGGTGCGATCTATGATGTCTCTTACTGATTTACCGCTATCATTTCGGGGTTATGCTTTAGAGACGACCGCATTCACGTTAAATAGGGCACCATCAAAATCCGTTGAGACGACACCTTATGAACTATGGTTTGGCAAGAAACCAAAGTTGTCGTTTCTTAAAGTTTGGGGCTGCGATGCTTATGTGAAAAAGCTTCAACCTGATAAGCTCGAACCCAAATCGGAGAAATGTGTATTCATAGGATACCCAAAGGAAACTGTTGGGTACACCTTCTATCACAGATCCGAAGGCAAGACATTTGTTGCCAAGAATGGATCCTTTTTAGAGAAGGATTTTCTCTCGAAAGAAGTGAGTGAGAGGAAAGTAGAACTTGATGAGGTAATTGTACCTGCTCCCTTATTGGAAAATAGTTCATCACAGAAACCGGTTCCTGTGACGACTACACCAATTAGTGAGGAAGCTAATGATATTGATCATGAAAGTTTAGATCAAGTTACTACCGAACCTCGTAGGTCAACCAGAGTAAGATCCGCACCAGAGTGGTACGGCAATCCTATTCTAGAGGCCATGTTACTTGACCATGGTGAACCTACGAACTATGAGGAAGCGATGATGAGCCCAGATTCCGCAAAATGGCTTGAGGCCATGAAATCTGAGATGGGATCCATGTATGAGAACAAAGTATGGACTTTGGTTGACTTGCCCATTGATCAGCAAGCCATCGAGAATAACTGGATCTTCAAGAAGAAGACTGACACTGATGGTAATGTTACTGTCTACATAGCTCGACTTATTGCAAAAGGTTTTGGACAAGTTCGAGGGGTTGACTACGATGAGACTTTCTCACCCGTAGCGATGCTTGTGTTAACAATTGCCGCATTTTATGATTATGAAATTTGGCAAATGGATGTCAAAACTGCATTCCTGAATGAATTTCTGGAAGAAGAGTTGTATATGATGCAACCAGAAGGTTTTGTCGATCCAAAGGATGCTAACAAAGTGTGCAAGCTTCAGCGATCCATTTATGGACTGGTGCAAGCCTCTCGGAGTTGGAATAAACGCTTTGATAGTGTGATCAAAGCATATGGTTTTATACAGAATTTTGGAGAAGCCTGTATTTATAAGAAAGTGAGTGGGAGCTATGTAGCATTTCTAATATTATATGTGGACGACATATTATTGATTGGAAATGATATAGAATTTTTGGATAGCATAAAAGGATACTTGAATAAAAGTTTTTCAATGAAAGATCTCGGTGAAGCTGCTTATATATTGGGCATCAAGATCTATAGAGATAGATCAAGACGCTTAATTGGACTTTCACAAAGTACATAGCTTGATAAAGTTTTGAAAAATTTCAAAATGGACCAAGCAAAGAAAGGGTTCTTGCCTGTAATACAAGGTGTGAAATTGAGTCAGACTCAATGCCCGACCACTGCAGAAGATAGAGAGAAAATGAAAGAAGTTCCCTATGCTTCAGCCATAGGATCTATCATGTATGCAATGCTGTGTACCAGACCTGATGTGTGCCTTGCTATTAGTTTAGCAGGGAGGTACCAAAGTAATCCAGGAGTGGATCATTGGATAGCAGTCAAGAACATCCTGAAATACCTGAAAAGGACTAAGGATATGTTTCTCGTTTATGCAGGTGACAAAGAGCTAGTCGTAAATGGTTACGTCGATGCAACCTTTGACACTGATCCGGACGATTCTAAATCGCAAACCGGATACGTGTTCGTATTAAACGGTGGACCTGTCAGTTGGTGCAGTTCTAAACAAAGCGTCGTGGTGGGATCTACATGTGAAGCAGAGCATAGCTGCTTTGGAAGCAGCAAATGAAGGAGTCTGGATGAAGGAGTTCATATCCGATCTAGGTGTCATACCTAGTGCATCGGGTCCAATGCAAATCTTCTGTGACAATACTGGTGCAATTGCCTTGGCAAAGGAATCCAGATTTCACAAGAGAACCAAGCACATCAAGAGACGCTTCAATTCCATCCGGGACCAAGTCCAGGTGGGAGACATAGAGATTTGCAAGATACATACGGATCAGAATGTTGCAGACCCGTTGACTAAGCCTCTTCCACGAGCAAAACATGATCAGCACCAAGGCTCCATGGGTGTTAGAATCATTACTATGTAATCTAGATTATTGACTCTAGTGCAAGTGGGAGACTGAAGGAAATATGCCCTAGAGGCAATAATAAAGTTATTATTTATTTCCTCATATCATTGTAAATGTTTATTATTCATGCTAGAATTGTATTACCCGGAAACATAATACATGTGTGAATAGATAGACAAACATAGTGTCACTAGTATGCCTCTGCTAGACTAGCTCGTGAATCAAAGATGGTTAAGTTTCCTAACCATAGACATGATTTGTCATTTGATTAACGGGATCACATCATTAGGAGAAGGATGTGATTGACTTGACCCATTCCGTTAGCTTAGCACTTGATCGTTTAGTATGTTGCTATTGCTTTCTTCATGACTTGTACATGTTCCTATAACTATGATATTATGTAACTCCTGCTTACCGGAGGAACACTTTGTGTGCTACCAAACGTCACAACATAACTGGGTGATTATAAAGGTGCTCTACAGGTGTCTCCGAAGGTACTTGTTGAGTTGATGTATTTCGAGATTAGGATTTGTCACTCCAATTGTCGAAGAGGTATCTCTGGGCCCTCTCGGTAATGCACATCACTATAAGCCTTGCAAGCAATGTGACTAATGAGTTAGTTGCGGAATGATGCATTACGTAACGAGTAAAGAGACTTGCCAGTAAGGAGATTGAACTAGGTATTGAGATACCGACGATCGAATCTCGGGCAAGTAACATACCGATGACAACGGGAACAATGTATGTTGTTATGCGGTTTGACCAATAAAGATCTTCGTAGAATATGTAGGAGCCAATATGAGCATCCAGGTTCTGCTATTGGTTATTGACCGGAGACGTGTCTCGGTCATTTGTACATAGTTCTCGAACCCGTAGGGTCCGCACGCTTAAAGTTAGATGACGGTTTTATTATGAGTTTATGTGTTTTGATGTACTGAAGGTAGTTCAGAGTCCCAGATGTGATCACGGACATGACGAGGAGTCTCGAAATGGTTGACACATAAAGATCGATATATTGGACGACTATATTTGGACACCGGAATGGTTCCGGGTGAGATTGGGGCAATACTGGAGCTCCAGGAGGTTATCCGAACCCCCCGGGAGGTATATGGGCCTTAATGGTCTTTAGTGGAAAGGAGGGGAAAGGAGCAAGGGAGGGGGCGCCCCCCAAGCCCAATCCGAATTGGGAAGGGAGCCGCCCCCCTTTCCTTCCTCCCTCCTTTCTCTTCCTTCCCTCTCCTTCTCCAATAGGAAATGGAGGAGTCCTACTCCCGGTGGGAGTAGGGCTCCCCCCTTGGGCGTGCCTCGTCCTCTTGGCCGGCCCCTCCTCCACTCCTTTATATACGGGGGAGGGGGCACCCCATAGAAACAACAATTGATCCCTTGGATCTCTTAGTCGTGTGCGGTGCCCCCCTCCACCATAATCCACCTCGATAATATCGTAGCGGTGCTTAGGCGAAGCCCTGCGTCGGTAGAATATCATCATCGTCACCACGCCGTTGTGCTGACGGAACTCTCCCTCAAAGCTCGGCTGGATCGGAGTTCGAGGGACGTCATCAAGCTGAACCTGTGCTGAACTCAGAGGTTCCGTGTGTTCGGTACTTGATCGGTCGGATCGTGAAGACGTACGACTACATCAACCGCGTCGTGCTAACGCTTCCACCTTCGGTCTACGACGGTACGTGGACAACACTCTCCCCTATCGTTGCTATGCATCACCATGATCTTGCGTGTGCGTAGCAATTTTTTTTTGAAATTACTACGTTCCCCAACAAAATTATCTAAGCAACTTGATATTAATATGTTACACATATCATGCATCCATGTTTCTTCAAGCATAACTATATAACCCCAACCAGGATTATTTATGCCTACAGGAGAAAATTATTAATAAAGATAAAACATTACTGGACATTAAGATGTAGTTAGTAGCAAAGAGCATGCAACATAAATGCATCAACCGCTAACAGAGAACCTGTAAGAATCATGCAAACGGTTCAAATTATACTCTAGAAGTATTATAAATTTGCTCACCTAGTCATACATCGCAAACCACCATTAAGATATTTGTTAGACCATGTGCTTTACAAATCTCTACGCAAATATTTAAGGATAGTAAAATATAGTTGAATACACATACACATAAAAATATATAAATATATGCTTTACAATTCATGCACTGTGAGAAAAGTAATCTAAGGAGCCATGCATTTTTATCATTTTTATTCCTTTTGCATTTAAGGGTGTTCAATTTCAAAATCTTGTCAAGAATTAATGTATTAAAAGAGAAGGAAACTAGAACCATTTAGAAATAACTTAAATGTGGCACAATGCAAACATATTTTTAATAAGGGAAAATACATCATACCACCGGTGGTAGTTACCCTCACGTCTCATATACTACCATGTGATAATATATATACCACTTTATCATTCTAGGTATGTTCATATACTATATGTAAGGTTTTTGAAAATGAGTTATATTAAACTATTGCATATATGTTCATAGTTTTTAGTATATATCAAAAATATATTTGTATTTGTATGTATAAAATATTATACAAAAAATAGTACATATACTAACTAAATGGTGTTATATATAATACCAAATATTCATATATACTACGTAAAGTGCATGCATACTCTCCCGTTTAACAGATACTACGTACAACATATAAAGCCTACGGGAGTGTAATTACCACCAGGTGGTAGAAAACAAATGCCCTTTTTCAATAATATATATATTTCTATATAACAAAAGTAATATCCATTCGTTATTGTGTTGTTGTTTATGTAATGACAAAATATAGCCGCTAAGATTATAGTTTCATAGATTGAAGTTTTAATGAAATATAAAAGTTTTGTATAAATTGAAGACTTCCCGTCAATAAAATAGCCTAGACTTTTCACGTAAGTCTCTTTCTCTGTGTGGGACGTGACCAATAACCATAAAAGCAATGCATATTAGAATAATTGTACCTGGCATGATTATTTTGAGCACCCTGATGATCTTACACATTTCAGAGTTATTTTGTTTGCCATGTTGATATAAGCTTTAGCTAAAATATTTTCTTGAGCTATTATCTAGTGTTAAAGGTTATTGTTGTTGTTTTTGTTGTTAAAATAATGTTTAGTTTGTATCACTTCAAGAGAAAATCGCTGTGGTGTTAAGGGATGCTCCCTTTTTTCCATTTGAGCTACCATTGAGCACTATTTTTAGAAATATTATCTTAGTCCACAACTGTAGAGATAACTGTTGGGTTGTATGGTTGATAATTTTACACCTATTCTTATTCTAAAGATTGGATAAAAACTAATATATTATCTAAATATATTCTTTAAATGATTGCCTTGTTTCTTAGTGATGCACCTTCCACATGGTTGGTCTCTGTACTAACTTTCCTTTCTTTTTTCTTTATCCAGTTTTGAAGCTCGATGACTGTGAAATGTGACCCACCTTTTTCTAGGTTGTGTTGCTTTTCAAACTTACCGTAAATTTGGAGGACTTCAGCTTCTACAATTTTCGCCTTTTATTATTTGTTGGAAAGCTGGGATTGAGTATTGAGCTAATGTAAATTATAGTGTCAGTATAAGCAATTCTTGATTTACAGAACCATAATGAGGACTTCTATACATCGTATTTGCTTATTGTTCAGTATTAAAATTAGTATCACCTTCTATATAATTGTATGCGTCGGTACTTGAGTTGATCCTTCATGAAACTACTACGGTATAAGATACTAATTCCTTGTTTTATTTTACTTTACTTGGGGTGTGATGTCTACAATGCACCCTTCTTATTGTAGACTCGTGTTGGGCTTCCAAGGGCAGAGTTTTGTAGGACAATAGCAAATCCCTCAAGTGGATGACCTAAGGTTTATCAATCCGTGGGAGGCGTAGGACGAAGATGGTCTCTCCCAAACAACCCTGCAACCAAATAACAAAGAGTATCTTGTGTCCCCAACACACCCAATACAATGGTAAATTGTATAAGTGCACTAGTTTGACGAAGACATGATGATACAAGTGTAATATGGATGATAGATATAGGTTTTTGTAATCTGAAAATATAAATACAGGAAGGTAACTAGTAACAAAAGTGAGCAAAACGGTATTGCAATGCTTGGAAACAAGGCCTAGTGTTCATACTTTCACTAGTGCAAGTTCTCTCAACAACGATAACATAATTGGATCATATAACAATCCCTCAACATGCAATGAAGAATCACTCCAAAGATTCTATAGGAGAACGTAGGACAAAAACGTGCATCAACCCCTCTGGATAGATTACCCCAATGTCACCTCGGGAATCTGCGAGTTGAGTGCCAAAACATACATCAAGTGAATCAAGGGAACATCCCATTGTCACCACAGATCTCGCACCGCAAGACATACACCAAGTGTTCTCAAATCCAATACTCAATCCAACATAACGAAACTTCAAAGAGCAAGACTCAATTCATCACAAGAAGGTAGAGGGAAGAACACCTTAAGATCCAACTATAGCAACAAAGTTCACGATACATCAAGATCGTGCCAAATCAAGAACATGAGAGAGAGAGAGGGAGATCAAACACATAGCTAATGGTACATACCCTCAGCCCGCAGGATGAACTACTCCCTCCTTGTCATGGAGAGTGCCGGGATGATGAAGATGGCCACCGGCGATGGTTTCCCCCTTCGGCAGAGTGCCGAAACAGGCTCCCGATTGGTTTGTCGTGGCTACAGAGGCTTGCGGCGGTGGAACTCCTGATCTAGGTTTCTTTCCGGGGGTTTCTGGATTTATAGGAATTTCTGGCGTCGGTTTCATGTCAGGGGATCCACGAGTCAGCGATAAGGCAGGGGGACGCGCCCTCCACACTTGGCGTTGACTCGGGACTCTTTTGTACCAACTCTTGTGCTTCGGGGGCTTCTTCTGGTCCATAAAAAATCATCGTAAATTTTCAGCTCGTTTGGACTCCGTTTCATATTCCTTTTTTGCAAAACTCAAAAACAAGGAAAAAATAGAAACTAGCACTGGGCTCTAGGTTAATAGTTTAGTCCAAAAAATAATATAAAATAGCATATAAAACATCCAAGATGGATAATATAATAGCATGGAACAATAAAAAATTATAGATACGCTGGAGACGTATCAAGCATCCCCAAGCTTAATTCCTGCTCATCCTTGAATAGGTAAAAGCAACTTTTTTGATGTGGAATGCTACCAAGTGCACAAATTTGATCAATGATAATTTCAATCACTTTTTCTAGCATCATTATATATCATAAACATTAGCTCATATCATAAAGCTTCTCATGATCAATTAACAAGCTATTCACATGTTAAAGCATAGACCATAAACTTTCTTGAAAACTAACAAACTATGTTCTCAATCATCAAACAATTACAGTTCATCTTATTTTCAGGAAGGGTCTATGTAAGATCTTTGATTTAGCAAATCCACCATACTCAACTATCATATAGTCTTCCATGATTGCTACCACTCAAAGCATATTTTTAGAACAAATAGCATCCATTGAACACAGAGAAAGATAGGGGCTTTATGTTTCACCTCCCAACTTATTTATCACACAGAAAATTGTCAACAATAATAATTCATGATCAAATATATTTGAATGGCCATATATGTTTAGATATTTCCCCACCACATGATGTTTGACAACTAAAGAGTAGGTTGGAATGAGAAGGAATACTACTGACTCTTTCATAAAAGTAAAAGATAGGCCCTTCGCAGAGGGAAGTAGGGATTTGCAGAGGTGTCAGAGCTCGAAGCTTTTAAAATAGAGATGAAAATAATTTTGAGAGGTACGCTTTCATTGTCGACATAACAACCAAGAGTTCTCGCTATCTTCCATGCTAGACACATTATAGGCAGTTCCCGAACAGAATGGTAAGGTTTTTACTCCCCCACTACCAACAAGCATATGCCACGGCTGGTCCGAAACAACAGGTACCGTCCAACTTTCAATAATCCTGGGGGAGTTTTGTTTGCAATTATATTTGATTTGATTTGAGCATGGAACTGTGCATCCCGGTTACCGGCCATTTTCTCGTGAATGACCAGCGGAGTCCACTCATCATGAGAATAACCCACCTAGCATGGAAGATACTGACAGCCCCTAGTCGCTACATGACCGATTCGGGCATACAAAACAGATTATTATTTGAAGGTTTAGAGTTTGGCACATGCAAATTTACTTGGAACGGCAGGTAGATACTGCATATAGGTAGATATGGTGGACACTCATGGAAGAAACTTGGTTCAAGGGTTTTTGCATGCACAAGTAGTATCTCTACTTAGTACAGAAATTTTGGCTAGCTAAAGATTCTAAAAAGCAAGTAGCACATATTGGAGGATCCATAACAATATAACTTCTATACAAATATATCCAAGCATAACTCATCATGTTGTCTTCCTTGTCTAACTTCAAATAATTTGCTCAAGTTTGAAATTAATTAATGGGGCTCACAATCATAGAAGATGTCCAAGATAGTATATTTATATGTGAAATCTCTCTTCCTTCAATATTCTTTCATGAATTGTTCAAGTGACCAATACTATGTTTGCTAACTTTCAATAAATTCACCACCTATACTTCTTATATGTGAAGTCATTACTCCCCATGGAATAAGCATATGAAACATATATAATTTCAGATTTATGATATTCAAATCATTCAACCATTTACTCAAAGGATATAAGTGAAGCACGAGAGTAAATGACAAACTACTCCAAAAAGATAAAAGTGAAGATCAATGAGTAGTTGAATAATTATGTAGCTATGTGAAGACTCTCTCATTTAAAAATTTCAGATCTAATGTATTTTATTCATACAACAAGCAAAAAATAAAATAAAATGAGACATTGCAAGGATAGCACATATAATGTGAAGAAGCAAAAACTTAGGCTCAACCAAAACTGACCGATAGTTGTTGAAGAAGAAAGGTGGGATGCCAACCGGGGCATCCCCAAGCTTAGATGCTTGAGACTTATTGAAATATTAATTAGGGATGCCTTAGGCACCCCCAAACTTGATCTTTTGTGTCTCCTTAATTCCTTTTATATCACGGTTTCCCTAAATCTTAAAAACTTCATCCACACAAAACTCAACAAGAACTCGTGAGATAAGTTGCTATAAATCAACACAAAACCTTATCATTCTCTACTATAGAAAATCACTAAAATTATAATTTGACATTGCATACCAAATGCCTCTGCATATTTAAAACTCCTATCCACAAATAGAATCATTAAACTAGAAAACATATGCAAACATAACAACAATCTGTCTAAACAGTACAGTCTGTAAAGAATGCAATAGGAATCATACTTCCCTAACTCCAAAAATTCTAAAAATTACCACACTGTAGATAATTTATCATAGCTTTCTGTGAAAAAACTTCAAAATTTTACTACATTCTGACTTTTCTCGGGATTTTTACAACAGCGATAAACTTTCTGTTTCCAAACAGCAACATATAGACTTATAAAATAAGCATGGTAAAGGCTATACTCGAACTTTTTATTGAACTAAAATATAGAAAACCTGTCTCTGAATAGCAGCAAGCAAATACAAACAAAATAAAATGACGCCCCAAGAAAAACACATATCATGTGGTGAATAAAAATATAGCCTCAAGTAAATTTACCAATAGACGAAAACGAAAGAGGGGATGCCATCCGGGGCATCCCCAAGCTTAGTTGCTTGGGTATTGCTTGAATATTACCTTGGGGTGCCTTGGGCATCCCCAAGATTACGCTCTTGCCACTCCTTATTCCGTAGTCCATCAAAACTTTACCCAAAACTTGAAAACTTCACAACACAAAACTCAACAGAAAATTTTATGAGCTTCGTTAGTATAAGAAAATAAATCACTGATACGTCTCCAACGTATCTATAATTTTTGATTGTTCCATACTGTTATATTATCATTCTTGGATGTTCTACAATCATTTTATAGTCACTTTATATCATTTTTTGGTACTAACCTATTGACATAGTGCCCAGTGCCAGTTGCTGTTTTCTGCTTATTTTTTACGTCGCAGGAAATCAATACCAAATGGAGTCCAAACGCAGCGAAACTTTTTGTGGATTTTTTCGGGACCAGAAGACACAAGTTGGGCCAAAGAAGTACCAGAGGGGTGCCCCAAGGGGGACAAAACCCACCAGGGCACACGTGGGGGCCCAACCGCGCCCAGGTGGGTTATGCCCACCTCAGTGGCCTCCCGCACCGCCTCTTTGCTCTATAAATACCGCAATAATCCATAAACCCTAGGGGAGTCGACGAAAATCATTTCCAGCCACCGCAAGTTCCAGAAACACCAGATCCAATCTAGACACCATCACATAGGGGTTCATCATGTACATTGGTGCCTCTCCGATGATGCATGAGTAGTTCTTTGTAGACCTATGGGTCCGTAGTTAGTAGCGAGATGGCTTCCTCTCTTTCTTGATTCTCAATAAATTGGTCTCTTGGAGATCCATATGATGCAAGTCTTTTTGCGGTGTGTTTGTTGGGATCCAATGAACTATGAGTTTATGATGAGATCTATGTTTTTATCCATGAAAGTTATTTGAGTCTTCTTTGATCTCTTATATGCATGATTGATTATAGCCTCGTATTTATTCTCCAATATTTGCGTTTTGTTTGGCCAACTTGATGTATTTATCTTGCAATGGGAAGAGGTGCTTTGCGATGGGTTCGATCTTACGGTGCTTGATCCCAGTGATAGAAGGGGAAACGACACGTATGTATCGTTGCTATTAAGGATAACAAGGTGTGGTCTATTTCTACATAAATAGATCTTGTCTACATCATGTCATCGTTCCAATTGCATTACTCCGCTTTTTCATGAACTTAATACACTAGATGCATGCTGGATAGCGGTCGATGTGTGGAGTAATAGTAGTAGATGTAGGCAGGAGTCGGTCTACTAATCTTGGACGTGATGCCTATATAATGAACATTGCCGTGATATTGTCATGATTATTTGAAGTTCTATCAATTGCCCAATAGTAATTTTTCCCCACTGTTTGCTATTTTTCTCGAGAGAAGCCACTAGTGAAACCTACGGCCCCCGGGTCTCTTCTTTATTATATTTTCCTTCGTGATCCATTTTATTTGCTTTTATTTTCAGATCTATTAAACCAAAAATACAAAAATAATTTGCTGCACTTTATTTTATTTGTGATCTATTTATCCAATCTATTACAACTTTCTCCCGTCTCCGTGCCTTCTGGCGCCGTTACCCGAAAGGGATTGACAACCCCTTTAACACATCGGGTTGCGAGTATTTGTTATTTGTGTGCAGGAGCTGTTTATGTTGTGGTGTGGTTCTCCTACTGGTTTGATAAACTTGGTCTCATCACTGAGGGAAATACCTACTGCTGCTGTGCTGCATCATCCCTTCCTCTTTGGGAAAATACCGACGTAGTTCAAGCAAACATCAGTCACCACTTAGGTACTGTTGTGAACTCATTCTAAATTCATATTGGTGTTGTATCTACTGTATTCTAACTTCTCCATGGTTCATACCCTCCGATACTACTCATAGATTCATCAAAATAAGCAAACAACACAATGAAAACAGAATTGTCAAAAACAGAACAGTCTATAGTAATCTGGAAACTTCCCACACCTCTGTAACTCCAAAAATTCGGAAAAATTTGGACAACGTAGAAAATTTGTATATCAATCTTGTGTAAAAAATTCACATCAAAAGCACGTTCCAGTGAATTTTCACAATTCCCGGACTGAGAGCAAAAGTTTTTGTTTTTGCACAGAATCAAGTCAACAATCATTCACACTATCCCAAAGGCTTTACTTGGCACTCTATTGAAACAAAAGCTATACAACTTGATTACTACAGTAGCATAATCATGAGAACACACAAAATAGTAGGGGTAAATATTGGGTTGTCTCCCAACAAGCGCTTCTCTTTAATGCCTTTTCAACTAGGCATGATGACGTCAAAGATGCTCACATAAAAGATAAGAATTGAAACATAACGGGAGCATCATGAAGTATATGACTAGCACATTTAAGTCTAACCCACTTCCTATGCATAGGGATTTTGTGAGCAAACACTTTATGGGAACAAGAATGAACTAGTATAGGAAGGCAAAACAAGCATGACTTCATCAACACATAGAGAGGAAACTTTATATTATTGCAATTCCTACAAGCATATATTCCTCCCTCATAATAATTTTCAGTAGCATCATGAATGAATTCAACAATATAACCATCACATAAAGCATTCTTTTCATGATCCACAAGGATAGAAATTTTACTACTCTCCACATAAGCAAATTTATTCTCCTTCATAATAGTGGGAGCAAACTCAACAAAATAACTATCATGTGAGGCATAATCGGATTGGAAATTAAAATCATGATGACAATTTTCATGGTTATCATTATTCTTTATAGCATACATGTCATCACAATAATCATCATAGATAGCAACTTTGTTCTCATAATCAATTGAAACCTCTTCCAAAATAGTATAATCATTACTAAATAAAGTCATGACCTCTCCAAATCCACTTTTATCATTATAATAAAATTCAACACCCTTCGAAATAGTGGGATAATTACTTCCTAAAGTTGACACTCTTCTAAACTCACTTTCATCAATATAATCATCGTAAATAGGAGGCATGCTTTCATCATAATAAAATTCCTCATCAAAAGTTAGGGGACTAAACAAATCATATTCATCAAACATAGCATCCCCAAGCTTGTGGCTTTGCATATCATTAGCATCATGGATATTGAAAGAATTCATACTAACAACATTGCAATCATGCTCATCATTCAAAGATTATATTCTAAACATTTTATAGACTTCTTGAAAGTGCGTTATATCGACTAGAGGGGGGGGGGGGGTGAATAGGCGATTTTTATGAATTCTTCACTGAGGAATTTGCTGGTGAGGAAATTCCTTAGCGAAGAACTACTTGCAGCGGAATATGTATTCAGAAGTAAACATAACAGGATACACACATAGTCAGCATGATGAAATGAAGACTAAAAACAGAGTACGGAAAGAGTAAACACAGGATAGCAAGATGAAGACAAACAGACTGAAGAAATTGAACTGAGGAATTTGTGAAAGTCTTCAGTCAAAGTCTTCAAGCACAGATATGAACAACATTCAACACAGTAATGAGGAAATGAAAGAGTTGAGGAAATAGAACCGGTCAGTAGGTGAAGACAATGATTTGGTAGACCAGTTCCAACTGCTGTCTCGGTTATGCGTCTGGTTGGAGCGGTGAGTATTTAAACTCGAGGACACACAGTCCGGACACCCGCCTCTCGAGCCGCAACTCAGGACACCCAGTCCTCACCGTATTCTCCTTGAACTAAGACCACGCAGGCCTCGCCCAATCACTCGTGGTAAGTCTTCAGGTGACTTCCAAACCTTCACAGACTTGGTCACTCGGCGATCCACAATTCCTCTTGGATGCTCTAGACCTTGACGCCTAACCGTCTGGAAGAAGCATAGTCTTCAAAGTTAACAAGCGTCGGATCCACGCAAGATCAATTTCTTTAGTGATGCTCAATCACTTTGGGTTTGTGGGGGTTTGGTTTTGGGATTTTCCTCACTTGATGATTTTTGCTCAAAGTCCTCGGAGGATGGGTTGCTCTCAAATGACAAGTGTCAAGTTCTCTCGGAGCAGCCAACCAGCTGGTGGTTGTAGGGGGCGGCTATTTATAGCCTAGGGAGCAGCCTGACATGATAAGACATAAATGCCCTTCAATGATATGACCTTTAGGTGGATAAGATATTTTGGGACAGCGGTAGCCAAGAAGACAAAGAACGGTCGGAAATTTGACTCTCAAATTCCTCGGGGCTATCATGTTCCTCCTTTGTGTAGGTAATTCAGACTGGCGAATTCCTAACTCCTCGATCAGAACAAAGTCATCGATGACTGTAAGAACTGCGCTCTCACATCAAGAATTTGACTGAATCTGTATGAGATTTCCAATGGCTTCACTCAAGGGATTGGTAGGTTTAGGATTTTGAGTTGAGCATCACATGGAAATTTTTCCTTAGTATTTCCTCGACCCCTTTAACGAAGACGGTGTTTCCTATGACTCAAGAAAGAGAAAATGAAACTACGAAAACAAAAGTCTTCATGCTTCATATTCCTCGAATGAATATCAAGTCTTCAAGGTCACACCAATTTCTTCACTTTCAAAGTCTTGTAAAGTCTTCGAATATCAAAGTCTTGATCGAAGAACTTCATTTTAGGGGTCGACTTTCTCTGTAAATATCAAACTCCTCATAGACTTATAGACCTGTGTACACTCACAAACGCATCAGTTACTTAACCTATAAGTCTTCAATACACCAAAATCACTAAGGGGCACTAGATGCACTTACAATCTCCCCCTTTTTGGTGATTGATGACAACATAGGTTAAGTTTTCAATGGGGAAAAACATATGAAGTGTAAATACTGATATTGAGGAATTTGATTGCAAGATATAGAAGAACTCCCCCTGAATATGTGCATAGTGAGGAATTTGCTTTTGAGGCAATGCACATTTGAAGAGTTGAATCATGGAGATCTCCCCCTATATCTTGTAATTCATACACGCATTTGATATATAATATGAAGAATTTGAAATGCATGATGAAATGTGGTGCCTGATGAGACTCAGCATGCGTGCAATAATATTAACAAGGAATAAGCATGCGGAATAGCACATCAAAAGTTTCAGAGCTCAGTGCATCAAAAGCATCAGAGCACGACCAAGAGTATCAAGGCACCATCGGATTTAAGATTACAGCTCGATCCAATAAAAGTTTCGGAAGAACGGGAGTTGTAACTTAATAAAAAAACGCCCATAATGTAAACCCGCTTGAAGACTAACTCAGATTTCTCCCCCTTTGTCATCAAATGACCAAAAGGATCAAAACTGAGGACTAACGCCCCTGAAGATATTCAAGTCGATGGAGGAGCGCCAGCGTTGTCGGGGTTGGTTGTTGAAGTAGGGCCTGCCGCAGTGTCGTCCAAATCTTCATGTTCATTAGTTTCACGCGATGAAGAATAAGAACCGCCACGGATCGGGAACTTTGACTCTCTTGAATTTCTTGGAGGTGGTGCAGACCAGTCAAAAGCTTCACGGAGACCCATAGTCTTCAATTCTTCCATGGAATATACATGATTGAGAACAGCCAGTGCGGTTGAGGGTTTCATGAAGATAGTACTGATTTTCTTCACCGCATTATGTGTTGAGGTCATGTTGTGAAGAATTGCAGCAAATTGATGCTTCACCCATTTCGATTACGCTCAACCTTCCGATGAAGACCGAGGAGTAACTCACGGTCGGTCATCACCACGGTGTCTTTGTTGCTTGAGGCTTTTGCTTGGCTGAGGTATTTGCGGCAGAGTCATGTGTTGCAGAATCGTCATTGGTGGAGTAGGATGTAGCTAGACGGAATTGACCATCCAATGGACGAGTGCCTTCATCAATCACAGCTGTTGCCTTGCCCTTATCATCAGATGATGAAACTGGTCGCTTGAGGACTTCAATGGGTGGCAAGTAGCTGCCATGGTTCAGAGTGTCAGCCTTGTAATTCAGTGAAGATCTTGCCCTTATGAATCTCATAATCCAAGGCGCATACGGCTTCAGCTCAAAAGGTGACATTGCAACATTAGCCAGAGTCCTCATGAAGAAATCATGGAAGTTGACGGGAACGCCATGAATGATGTTGAAAAGCATGTTCTTCATGATGCCAACGACATCTTCATCATTTGAGTCGTGGCCTTTGATGGAACTCATTGTCTTCGTCAGAATTCGATAGACAGTCCGAGGCACATACATCAATTCCTTGACGAGGAATTTGGTTCGAGGGGCCTGCCCTGGCTTCAAAGGCTTCATGAGCACTTGCATAAAATGATCAGATAGTTCGTGGTCATTGTAGATGCAACATGCACTTTCATGGGGAGGATCAAGAGGAAGGACACGAAGCAATTCAGTTGCTGGTGCCTTGTAGTGAGTGTTTTCCGTCATCCAGTCCAGCACCCATGAATTGACATCTTCAGCATCGCCTGTGATATGCAAAGTGGCATAGAACTGAAGAATGAGTTCTTCATTCCAGTCACAGATATCAGTGCAGAAATTCAGCAGCCCTGCATCGTGAATAACTCTGAGGACTGGCTCGAAGCATGGTAGTGATTCCATATCCACATGAGGAATATGCTCATGGTCGAAGATCTTGTCCTTGTCAAATAGCACTGAGGAATAAAAGTTTGCTTGAGTAGGAGTCCAGAAGCGTCTTTTCCTCATGCGAGCAGAGTCATATGGATTGTAAGTAGTGAAGAACACATGCTCAGAAAAGAAATCATCAGCCTTAAATCTTTGCTTGCTCGAGAACGGATTCTTTGGTTTGGGCAGAGGAATATCAGTAATTTGCAGCACAACCTCAGGAATCGCGATCTCAGGTGCTTCAGGCTGAGGAATTTCTGGTTCCTCTTCTTGTGCAATTTGGGGATCAACAGCAGGTTCTTCAGCACTGGCGGCTGGAATTTCTTCATGAACAGAAGATGTGGGATGAGTTTCTTCAGAGCCCAATTGAACAGTTGTAGCGGGGGACTGAGGTATTTGTTGAATTGGAGTGAAGAGAGGAGTATTGGGATGCTGACTTTCCCAAAAGTCATCGTTCATCACTGGTGTAGTGCATCCAATATCCACGTCTTCATCTTCTTTTTCAATTTCCTCAACAGCCTCTTCAGCTGTGAACTGAGGCATGGGTGAGGAAACAACTGGCGATGAAGGGAATGCTTCCACTTTAATTTCTTCATCAAACTGTTCTGAGGTAGCAACAGATTGATTATCTTCATCAGATCCGCTTGGGATCTTGTAGTCTTCTCCATAAGGAACAATTTCCTTAGACGACATGGAGGAAATGGGAACGGCATCAATGGGATTTTCAATCGAGCTGGTCATTGGCTTCATTCTCTTCGCAGCCGAAGAATTTGACGCAGCTGATGCCTTCCTCTTCTTCACTGCAGCTCGTTCTGCAGCCTTTGTTTTCTTCACTTCATAAGCAGAAGGAAGTATTGGAGTTGGTGTTGGTGCAGTAGGAGCTGAGGACTGTGGTTCAGTTATTTCAAAGAATCGTGCGATTGCCTCGATCTCTTGATTTCTTCAAGCGCACCGCTAGTGGATGCCCTGGGAATTTCATCAGCGGTTGGAATGGAGTCATCAGCCCTGGAACTTGTATTCTCATCAGCAGGCTGAGAGTCATCAGCAGTACTGGCATGTTCTTCAGCAGGCTGAGCAGAGTCTTCAGCCTGAGGGTTTTCTTGTTGCGATGGGGCTGCAACAGTTGTCATTTTCTTTGTCAAATTTACAAATCTCACCTTGGCTCCTTGCCAATCAGCATTGTAAGCATCGAAATCCTTGCTGAGGGCTTGGATTTCAGATTGAGCCTTGAGAAGTTATTCAGGAGTCAGGTTGAAAATGTTCTTTCTCAGAAGCTTCTCCTTTCTAACTTTTGCTCTCTTTATTTCATGAGCCTTTTCAAATTTCCATTTCTCTTCAGCGATGAAATGGTTCAGCATATGACTTTGACCAGGAGTCAGTGGCAGATCCGGAATGGGAGTGTTTGGATCTTGATGCCATAGGTCGATGAAGTCAAGGATCTTCTTCGGATCCAAAAGCAGAGGCACAATTGTTCCTTTTGCTCTAGCGGCCTTTGTCAGTCTGTCTCTGATGATTTCTGCGAGTTCTTCATCCGAAGCTTCGTCATCAGAGGGAACGCTGAAGGCAACTTGTTTCTTTCGAGGACTTGGCCGAGGACCGCGTCCAGCAGTTGCTTTCGTCTTCAGCAGAGTGGGGCCTGATGAAGACATTGGTGCAGCTGAGGAACTTGCTGAGACACCAGAAGCAATCGAGAAACCCTGAGTCCTTTGACATGTAGCCAGATGCACAGGAGTTGCGGACTTGGAGGGAGCTGCTGAGGATTTTGAGGGAGCAGCAGCAGTCTGAGGAATTTGCCGTGAGGGCGCGGCTGAGGAACTGGGCCATGAGGGCGCTGATGGTGAAGCACTTGTCTTGCGAGCAGGCTTCTTCGGCATTGATTTCCTCGGCTTGACCGAGGTCTCAGCGGCAGCAGCAGCAGCAGCAGAATCCTCATTGAATTTCCTCACTGCCTCCTTGGCCTGTCTTGCCAGTTTGGCTTGGCGCCTGGACCATTCTTCAGGAAAGTCTTCACCACGCTTGATGCTGGTGGGATCAGCGACTTGGCCAGGTGCCAAAGGAGCTCTTGGGCATGGAGGGTTTAAGGCGAATTTCTTCATGTACTTGGGAGTAACATAGGGATATTCCCTCCATTCTCGTGCCCATCTTCGTTCTATCCTCTGGATGCGCACTTTGCGCTGATTTTTGGTCTCCTTGCCAAACTTAGCTTCATCAGGTGTGCAGTAATCTTTGTAAATTTCATCAGGAATCTCAAAGGCAGTCATGACCTCTGGTTTCTTTCCTCCCTTCTACGGTCTCTTGCCTTCTGCCATTTTCTTCAGATGAGGAATTTGAACAATAGAACACTCTGAAGAAGTATGCAGTTTTTCTTCGAGGAACGATGCAAATGAGTTAAGTTGATGAGAACCTAGTGATTCAGCAGTGGACATGAGTACCTGTGAACAGAGTGTAGGTGCGAGGAATTTGGAGAGGTCATATGCGTTCTCAGAAGATTTTTCAAAAGGAACAAGTTTTGAGGAATTTGACCAGTTGAGCCTTGAGGAATTTCACTAAGCGTTTCGTCTTAGGTTCCAGAGTTGTACAGATTGAAAATCTGCACAATTGAGGAATCTTGAAGAAATGAATGCTTAGAGAGATAAATCAAGAGCATATAGTGTGTGAGGTGTTTATATGTGAAGATTTGAGGAACAAAACACCTTTGAAGATTTTCAGAAAGATTTGAGAATCAAAGTGAGTAATAAAAATGACTTTTAATTACCCGAACTGAAGAACACGACGAACAGAGATGAACCATGGTGAAGTTCGTCACGTTAGATCTCCCACGCCCTAACTTGGCAGAGGGAGACGGCTACGGCGGCGGCGGAGTGAAGATTTTCCGCGGCCGGCGCGAGTACGACGGCGACGAGGTCGAGGCAGTGAAGCTCTTCCTCACCGACGGCGATGGAGTAGCGGCGGCGCTAGGGTTTGAGAAGAGCTCGAGTGAGAGACAGCGACCGAGCAGAGTAAATGAAGTAAGGAAGGGAGAGGGGTATTTATAGCCACGGTGAAAACTGTTCGCCCGAAGATTTTGGGACGAACATGCCCCTGCCCTTTCTCCTTCACGCGACATGTGTCACCCACGTACTGTGCAGATGAGATCGTGTAAGATCGTGGGTGAATAAACTAATGTATCGTGGGAAGCGGAACGGTTTGAGCGGTAAAACCGAAAATCTGGATAAGATTTGTTTTAAAATTTCGTTCGCAATTTCTTCAGCTGTCAAGGACACAGTGAAGACTTTGAACGAGTTTCAATCAGAACGCACATGAAGAATTTGTGAATAGATTGGGTTGAGTATAGCATAGAGGGGGAAGGGTCCGATCACATTCACTTAGCAGAAATCACAACTTGAAGAAATAGCAATAAGTGAATGCTGTAGAGGACATAAACTCACACACATATATATATATATATATATATATATATATATATATATATATATATATATATATATATATATAGCCAATGAAGAAAAACGACGGAAACAGTGAAGATTTTGCAAAGTTGAAGAATTTGAAAAACTGAAGAATTTCAAAAATGAGGAAAAACTCAAATTGAAGATTTTCAACTTTTGTGGTGGCGTGACCCATCAGATAAGAATGATGATTTCAGACACCGCGCACAATTGTCGAGGGTTTCGAGAATCAAATTCTTCATTAATTTCTTCACACTTAGAATGTTATTCTTCATTGATTGAAGAAAACGTTTCTTCATGTGTTGCACATCTAAGTCATCAATTCTGCATAAGGGTTAGGATGTGTCCTTTTCAAAGAACATTCAAGATTCTAAGATATTTAGCTCACACCGCAACTTGCTAAATTTCTTCTCATCCAAGGGCTTAGTGAAGATATCAGCTAGCTGTTCTTGATCTTCACATGCTCGATAGAGATGTCGCCTTCAACACATGATCACGAAGAAAATGATGACGAATCTGGATGTGCTTAGTCTTCGAGTGCTGAACGGGTTGTGAGCAATCTTGATGGCACTCTCATTGTCGCAGAGGAGAGGCACATTCTTCACGCTGACGCCATAGTCCTTGAGGGTTTGCTTCATCCAAAGCAGTTGAGCACAAGATGAGCCAGCAGCAATGTATTCAGCTTCAAAGATGAGCGGTGATACGCAGTTCTGTTTCTTCGAGGACCAACTGACCAAAGATCGTCCGAGGAAATGACAAGTGCCAGATGTTGACTTGCGGTCCACACGATCACCAGCATAGTCAGAGTCAGAATATCCAATGAGATCAAAAGCAGAGCCCTTGGGGTACCATAATCCTAGTGTTGGTGTGTGAGCTAGATATCGAAGAATATGCTTCACAGCCTTATGGTGTGATTCCTTTGGTGCAGCTTGAAATCGGGCACACATGCAAACACTAAGCATTATATCTGGCCTAGATGCACATAAGTACAATAAAGAACCAATCATGGAGCGGTATACCTTGTGATCGAAGTCAATACCATTTTCATCAGTGCATAGATGGCCATTTGTGGGCATAGGAATTTTGACGCCTTTGCAATCTTGCATGCCGAATTTTCTCAGTACATCTTTGAGGTATTTCTCCTGAGATATGAATATGCCATTGCGCTGCTGACGAATTTCAAGACCTAAGAAGAATTTCAATTTTCCCATCATAGACATTTGATATTCTTCACTCATCATATAGGCAAATTCATCACTATATCGTTGGTTAGTACAGCCAAAAATAATATCATCAACATATATTTGGCACACGAACAGTTCACCATCATATGATTTAGTAAACGGAGTAGGGTCGAGTGAACCGGGTGTGAAGCCATTCTTCACGAAGAATTCCTTCAATGTGTCATACCACGCCCGAGGGGCTTGCTTGAGGCCATAGAGGGCCTTATTGAGTCTGAAGACTTTGTCAGGATTCTTGGGATCTTCAAAACCTGGGGGTTGAGCAACATATACTTCTTCCTCAAGCTTACCATTGAGGAATGCACTTTTCACATCCATTTGATATAAGATGATATCATGATGGTTAGCATAGGCAAGTAAAATGCGAATAGCCTCAAGTCTAGCAACAGTGCAAAAGTTTCATCGAAATCAATTCCTTCAACCGTGTGTAGCCTTGAGCTACTAGTCGTGCCTTATTCCTCACCACAAGGCCATTTTCATCTTGCTTGTTGCGGTAGATCCACTTTGTGCCAATGATATTATGCTTGCGAGGATCCGGGCGATTGACCAATTCCAGATTAATTGTTCAACTCGAATCGATGTAATTCTTCTTGCATAGCCTGAATCCACTCCGGCTCGAAATGCTTCATCTACCTTAGTGGGCTCGAGATAGAGACAAAAGCATAGTGCCCACAAAAGTTAGATAAATGTGAGGCTTTTGAGCGGGTGAGAGGACCTGGTGCGCTAATGTCATCGATGATCTTCTCCACTTGCACTTCTTTTTGCGCGTGGATGAGTGGGCTGTCGTGAAGATTTTGATCAGCATTTTCTTCACACCATTTTCCTCATCATATTCTTCAGTGCATCAGCTCGACGTTCTTCACGAACAAGAATGAATTCTTCAGCAGATTCTTCAAGAGGGAATGACATCCTCGGCTGTTTTGAGCTTGATAGCATCCTCGGTGCTGGTTCATCTAACACAAAAGGTAGGTGCTCTCTTTGCGAGCCATTAGTTTCATCGAACCGCACATCTACAAATGTCAACAATCTTGTGAAGAACAATGTTGAAGACTCAGAGGTGTGCGAGTCCTTTCCGTAACCAAGCATAAAACCTTCATGTGCTTTCGTGCAAATTTAGAGTTGTGGTGAGGATCTCTAATCCAACATTTAGCATCAAGACTTTGAAATAACTCACATTGGGTTTCTTGTCGTTGAGGAGTTCATAGGCAGTCTTCTTGAAGAATTTGTGAAGATATACTCTGTTGATTATGTGGCAGGCAGTATCAATTGCATCAATCCAGAAACACTAAGGCGTTTTGTATTCATCAAGCATAGTGCGAGCCATCTCAACAAGAGTTCTGTTCTTGCGCTCCACGACGCCATTTTGCCGAGGAGTATAGGGAGCAGATAATTCATGAGTAATACCAAGTTCATCAAGATAGGCATCAAGACCAGAATTCTTGAACTCAGTTCCATTGTCACTTCTGATATGCTTGATCTTCACACCAAAGTTGGTTGAAGCCCTCGAGGAAAATCGTTTGAAGACTTCCTGCACTTCATGTTTGTAAGTAACAATGTGTACCCATGTATATCGAGAATAATCATCAACAATGACAAAACCATATAAAGATGCATCATTAGTGACTGCTGTATTATGATTAGGTCCGAAGAGGCCCATGTGAAGCAATTCGAATGGACGGGTAGTGGTCATGATAGTCTTCGCTGAATGCTTGGCCTTGGTCATTTTTCCGGCTTCACATGCTCCGCATAAGTGATCCTTGAGGAATTTGACATTCTCAATGCCAATGACATGCTTCTTCTTCGCAAGCGTGTTCAAATTCCTCATGCCTGCATGACCAAGTCGTCGATGCCATAGCCAGCCTTCTGAAGCTTTTGCTAGTAAACACACGGCTGGTTGTGGTCCTGTAGAGAAATCAACAATATACAGATCTCCTCTCCTAAAGCCTTCGAAGACTTTGGAATTTTCAGCTTCCATAATCACAACACAGCGATATTTGCCGAAGACAACAACCATATCAAGATCACAAAGCATCGAGACTGACATAAGATTGTATCCTAAGGACTCAACATGCATGACTTTGTCCATGTGCTTATCCTTAGAGATAGCAACCTTACCAAGACCCAATACCTGACTTTTGCCTTTGTCAGCAAAGATGATATGCTTCAGAGGTGACGGTGATAAGGGAGCATCCATCAATAGATTCTTGTCACCAGTCATGTGATTTGTACATCCACTATCGAGGACCCATTCAGTGGTTTTGGGTTGATCATCCTGCAGATGAATTAGTGTAGCTTACAATCTCATATGCTTCATCAGTGAAGAATATGATATCAAGTTCATCAGATGAATTTCATCAAAGAACAGATATAGCAAGATGAGGACGTGTGAAATGAAAGTTCATTTCATCATGATTCGCTGCGCCCTTTCGAGCATTTTTGTCGGGTCCCAAAGAAATTCTTCAGACGTTAGAGCACGTCGGAGACCTGACCCTGCAGAAGACATTAGTTCTTTTTCTTCACCACCCACATCTGGAGGGGTGGCAAAGAGTTCATCATCCTGCGAGCACCATGTGAGAAAGGTGGCAAAGATCCCAAACCATTTCGCTTAGCATGAGAGGGGTTAGGGTATGCATATGAATAAGCAGAGTAATTCTTCGAGGACTTATGAACATAATGGTTTGAAGAATAATGCACATACTCATAGCCCTTAGCTCTACCCTGCGAGACAGAGTTGTTAGCACGATGATAATCATATGAGGACTTTGATCCAGTTGAGGAATTTGATCCTCGTGAAGAATTTGGTCCATATGAGGACTTGGATCCATATGAAGAGTTTGGTCCATATGAAGAATTTGATCTGGGGTTCCTGTTCTTCACAGGTGGTGTGATGAGGACATTCACCTGAAGACTTTCAACACATCTTTTGGGAACCCAGATTTTCTTCATGGGGAACCGCTCTGCAGATTAGTGCCAACATATCTAGCAAATACTTCACCATTTCGATTTTTGAACAGTTTATAGTTGAGTCAATTGACTCATCGGAAGAATGAGGAGATTCACATGTAAAGCCGCAAGTTAGATGGATCAACTGGAGGTCCCTTTGCAGCAACCCATGAGGTTTTGGGATACTGCTCAGGCTTCCAATATGTTCCATCGGCATTAAGTTTCCTCTCAAAGGCAATACCCTCTTTCCTAGGGTTTCTATTGAGGATCTGCTTTTTGAGCACATCACAAAGTGTCTGATGCCCTTTGAGGCTTTTGTACATGCCTGTCATGTATAATTCCTTCAGCCCTGCATTGTCAGTGATACTAGCAATGTCCTCGGATGAGGAATTAGTGATAGCAGAGGCAGATGAAGAATTTGTAACATTTGAAGCATTTGAACATTCAGGTGAAGAATTAGCAGATTCACGTTCAATGCACTTTAAGCATGGAGGAACAAATTCTTCCTGAGAAGAGCTGATTTGTTGAGCTAGTAATGAATCGGGCTCCTTCTGAAGATCTTCATAACACACTCTTAGCTTTTCAAGATCTTCCTTTCTTTGAAGAGCTTCAAGAGAAAGCTTCTCATGATCTTGCTTTTCTTGAAGAAATTCATAAGAAAGTTTCTCATGATCAGACAAGAGAGAGTTATGATGACCTTGAAGATTATCATACCTAGGTGAAGTCTCAAGATTTTCACCAAGGCTTTAGTACGATCCATTTCTTCACCCAACATATCATCACTTTTATCTAGCATGTTTTGAACCTTTTCAAGAGCCCATTGTTGTTTCACAGCAATTTTAGCAAGTTTAGAGTAGCTAGGCTTGAGATCCTCATCAAATTCATTTTCACTAGAATCAGAGGAGTTGTATTTGAGTACCTTAGCTCCTTTTGCCATGAAGCAATAGGTGGGAGCGTAGCCATCATTATCTTCACCAGGCTTGTCGGTGGAGTCAGTTTCTTCAGTGTTGAAGATGGACTTGTCGACGAAAGCAAGAGTAACGGCCGACTTGCCACACTGCACTCAGATTCTTCAGACTCCTCCTCTTCATCATTTTCCTCGATTCACCTTGAGTCCATTTCCTTGCCAATGAATGCCCGAGCTTTCTTGGAGCTGCCCTTCTTGTGAGATGAAGACTTTGAGGGTTTTGATGACGAAGATTTTGATGATTTCTTCTTCTTCTTCTTCATATCATCAGAACTGTAATCCTTGTATTTCTTCTTCTTCATTTCCTTTTCCCACTGAGGACAATCTTGAATATAGTGACCATGCTTCTTGCATTTGTGGCAAAGTCTTCTATTGTAGTCACTGGATGAGGAATCATTTCCTCTTGAGGGTTTTCCAAAGCGATCACGTCTTGTGAACTTCTGGAATTTCTTCACAAGCAGAGCTAGATCCTGGCTCAGTTCTTCAGGATCACCAAGGCTACTACCAGAATCCTCACATTCAGAGTCAGACATAACCTTAGCCTTCAAGGCACGTGGTTTGCCATAGTTTGAGCCATAGAGATCTCTCTTTTCAGCAAGCTGGAACTCGTGAGTGTTTAGCCTTTCGAGGATATCGGCAGGATCAAGCGACTTGTAGTCAGCAGGTTCTTGTATCATCAGTCCCAGAGTATCAAATGAGGAATCAAGCGATCTCAGTAGTTTCTTCACAACTTCATGATCAGTGATGTCAGTGGCACCGAGGGCTTGAAGCTCATTTGAGATGTCAGTGAGGCGATCAAGGGTTTGTTGGACATTCTCGTTGTCGAGTCTTTTGAAGCGGTTGAAGAGATTCCGAAGAACATCGACTCGAGAGTCACGCTGAGTTGAAACTCCTTCATTTACTTTGGACAGCCTATCCCAGATAAGCTTAGCAGTTTCCAAAGCACTCACTCTTCCGTACTGTCCTTTGCTCAGATGGCCACAGATGATATTCTTCGCTTGAGAATCGAGTTGTTTGAATCTCTTCACATTGGTAGCGGTCAGTGTTTCAGTGATAGAGGGGACACCATTTTCCACAACATACCAGAGATCATTGTCAATTGCCTCAAGATGCATTCGCATCTTGTTCTTCCAAAGAGGGGTAGTCCGCTCCATCAAAGGTAGGACACCCAGCCGAGACCTTGATCATACTGCGGTCGACATAACTAAAACTCCAAAGCGGTTAAACTAAAATCACACAGAACAAGGAGTACCTTGCTCTGATACCAATTGAAAGTGCGTTATATCGACTAGAGGGGGGTGAATAGGCGATTTTTATGAATTCTTCACTGAGGAATTTGCTGGTGAGGAAATTCCTTAGCGAAGAACTACTTGCGGTGGAATATGTACTCGAAGTAAACATAACAGATACACACATAGTCAAGATGATGAAATGAAGACTAAAAACAGAGTACGGAAAGCGTAAACACAGGATAGCAAGATGAAGACAAACAGATCAAGAAATTGAACGAGGAATTTGTGAAAGTCTTCACCAAAGTCTTCAAGCAAAGATATGAACAACATTCAACACAAGAATGAGGAAATGAAAGAGTTGAGGAAATAGAACGGTCAAGAGGTGAAGACAATGATTTGGTAGACCAGTTCCAACTGCTGTCTCGGTTATACGTCTGGTTGGAGCGGCTGAGTATTTAAACTTGAGGACACACAGTCCGGACACCCGATCTCGAGCCGCAACTCAGACACCTAGTCCTCACCGTATTCTCCTTGAACTAAGACCACGCAGCCTCGCCCAATCACTCGTGGTAAGTCTTCAGTGACTTCCAAACCTTCACAGACTTGGTCACTCGGCGATCCACAATTCCTCTTGGATGCTCTAGACCTTGACGCCTAACCGTCTGGAAGAAGCACAGTCTTCAAAGGTAACAAGCGCCGATCCACGCAGGATCAATTTCTTCATGATGCTCAATCACTTTGGGTTTGTGGGGTTTGGTTTGGGATTTTCCTCACTTGATGATTTTTGCTCAAAGTCCTCGGAGGATGGGTTGCTCTCAAATGACAAGTGTCAAGTTCTCTCGGAGCAGCCAACCAGCTGGTGGTTGTAGGGGCGGCTATTTATAGCCTAGGGAGCAACGACATGATAAGACATAAATGCCCTTCAATGATATGACCGTTAGGTGGATAAGATATTTTGGGACAGCCGGCAAGAAGAAAGAACGGTCGGAAATTTGACTCTCAAATTCCTCGGGGCTATCATGTTCCTCATGTGTAGGTAATTCAGACTGGCGAATTCCTAACTCCTCGATCAGAGAAAAGTCATCAAGTGACTAGAAGAACTGCGTCTCACATCAAGAATTTGACTGAACGTATGAGATTTCCAATGGCTTCACTCGAAGGGATTGGTAGGTTTAGGATTTTGAGTTGAGCATCACATGGAAATTTTTCCTTAGTATTAATTTCCTCGACCCCCTTTAACAGTACGGTGTTTCCTATGACTCAAGAAAGAGAAAATGAAACTACGAAAACAAAAGTCTTCATGCTTCATATTCCTCGAATGAATATCAAGTCTTCAAGGTCACACCAATTTCTTCACTTTCAAAGTCTTCAGAAAGTCTTCAGAATATCAAAGTCTTCAATCGAAGAACTTCATTTTTAGGGTCGACTTTCTCTCTGTAAATATCAAACTCCTCATAGACTTATAGACCTGTGTACACTCACAAACGCATCAGTTACTTAACCTATAAGTCTTCAATACACCAAAATCACTAAGGGGCACTAGATGCACTTACACTTCTTCTTGCAACACTTGAGCACAATTTTCCTTTCCATCATTTTCACAAAAGATATTAAAAATATGAAGCATATGAGGCAATCTCAATTCCATTTTTTTGTAGTTCTCTTTTATAAACTAAACTACTGGTAAAACAAGAAACTAAAAGATTTGATTGCAAGATCTAAAGATATACCTTCAAGAACCCACTCCTCGGCAACGGCGCCAGAAAAGAGCTTCTTTGACGGGGATGTCAGTGCCGCTTACCTAGTCTCCCCGGCAACGGTGCCAGAAAAGAGCTTGATGTCTACTATGCAACCTTCTTCTTGTAGACTCGTGTTGGGCCTCCAAGCGCAGAGTTTTGTAGGAAAGTAGAAAATTTCCCTCAAGTGGATGACCTAAGGTTTATCAATCTGTGGGAGGCATAGGAAAGAGTCTCTTGTGTCCCCAACACAACCAATACAATGGTAAATTGTATAGGTGCACTAGTTCGGCGAAGAGATGGTGATACAAGTGTAATATGGATGGTAGATATAGTTTTATGTAATCTGAAAATATAAAAACAGCAAGGTAACTAGTAACAAAAGCGAGCAAAAACCGTATTGCAATGCTTGGAAACAAGGCCTAGGGTTCATACTTTCACTATTGCAAGTTCTCTCAACAATGATAACATAATTGGATGATATAACAGTTCCTCAACATGCAACGAAGAATCACTCCAAAGTTTCTATGGAGAACATAGGACGAAAATGTGCATCAAGATTACCCCAATGTCACCTCGGGAATCCGCAAGATGAGTGCCAAAACATACATTAAGTGAATCAACAGAACATCCCATTCTCACCAAAGATATCCCATCACTAGACATACATCAAGTGTTCTCAAATCCAATACTCAGTCCAACATAATGAAACCTCAAAGAGCAAAACTCAATTCATCACAAGAAGATAGAGGGAAGAACACCATAAGATCCAACTATAGTAACAAAGCTCGCGATACATCAAGATCGTGCCAAATCAAGAACACGAGAGAGAGAGAGAGAGAGAGAGAGAGCGCGCTGGGATGATGAAGATGGCCACCAGTGATGGTTTCCCCCTCCGGCAGAGTGCTGGAAAAGGCTCCCGAGTGGTTTTTGTGGCTATAGAGGCTTGCGGCGATGGAGCTCCCGATCTAGGTTTATTTCTGGGGGTTTCTGGATTTATAGGAATTTTTGGTGTCGGTTTCACGTCAGGGGGGTCCGCGTGTCAGTGACAAGGCAGGGGGGGCGCACCCTCCACCCTTGTCATTGACTCGGGACTCTTCTGGCCCAACTCTTGTGCTTCGGGGGCTTCTTCTAGTCCATAAAAAATCACCATAAATTTTCAGCTCGTTTGGACTCCGTTTGATATTCCTTTTCTGCAAAACTCAAAAACAAGGAAAAAAAACAAAAAATGGCACTGGGCTCTAGGTTAATAGGCAAGTCCGAATGATAATATAAAATAACATATAAATGCATATAAAACATCCAAGATGGATAATATAATATCATGGAACAATAAAAAATTATAGATATGTTGGAGACGTATCAGGGTGTCCATCGGTGCCATGGTCGAGAAAATTGCAACAAACGAGCCACATTATGTGTGTTGTTACCTCCAATTTAGTCCGAGTTGCCAACATCAACTATGCCAGGCACAACGGAGTACGCCTTACCATCTAGTTCAATATAAAAGTGTGTGCTAGCTGCATGTGGAAAAAACTTCACTGGAGGGTGTGTGTGGAAGGACCCATTCTTTATATATTTGAAGAATGCAACACATGTAGCTCAATTCAGTTACCTTATGCATCATCCAAGTGACGCAAAGCAGTTCTGGTCGTCCATTCTCCATTTGACGTCTTCCATTCCTTTACCACTTCTCGGGATTATGGTAAAGTGGTCGACGTGCAAAGTTCCAAGCGTCATTGTTCTCCTTCTCGGCAAAAGGAAATAGTGAACAGCCACTCTGCTTTACGTTTCTTTCGTTCCTATCCCTTCTCTAAGGCTATACAACCAAGGACCAGGAGCCTTGGTATTCTACTTGTATTGGGTTAAATCCTAGCTGGCAATGTTCCTGGCCGGCCCTTAGGTGATTCTAAACTTATCGTATTTTCCTTGCAATCAAGCTATAGTATCACTAAGTTTTGTTTTTAGTGAGTAGTTGTTTGGATTTAGTTCTTCAAACTAACCGGGTCTGACAGTCGGTAATCAGAGCTTGGCTTATTTCTGAGCGATGAGTTGATCTGAGTGCCAAAGAGGAATTGCTAGAGTCATAAAATCCTTCTCTTCTCCCCTGATCCCGATGTCGGTGTGTTCCCCAGCAGTTCTAGTGGTGGTGGATTCATTCGACAGAGATTTGGTTAGATGGTGGTTTCAAAAAAATCCTTCTTTGGCTGTAAAATCCCACCCTCCCTCCCAAATCTAGTGTACTTAAGGCTACCTGACATAGACAGCGGTGCTTAGCGGGGGAAGAATCTATCTTACAAAGCCTGGTTGGAGCAAAAGCGGTGGTAAAATCCCCTCCTTGCCAGACAGATCAATGAAGTCACAAGGTAACAAGGTACTCTGTCATGTTATGAAATCCTTTCTAGTAGTTGAGTTATGAGATCATGGGTGGTGATGGTGACTCTCAACTCACAGAAACTTCAAGTTTCAGTCTCCACAACTGGGTGTTAAGAACTTGAAAACCAATACAAAATTGGACAAACATGAGTTTGGGGATTTTTGAGAGCATGCCAATACCAACTTCGAGAGTGTCTAGATAAAACCCAGAGAAAACCCACCCCATACACCTAAAGGAGGATGTAATAGTGCCAATAATCACTCCCCAAGGTCCTCTAAGATAATATGTTGAAACTCCTCACACTGCTAGATTAATGATAACCCACAAGTGTAGGGGATCTATTGTAGCCATTTTTGATAAGTAAGAGTGTTGAACCTGACGAGGAGAAAAAGGAATTGGATGATGGAAACTAGTAAGGAATCACTATAAAACCTGGAAAGACTGTTTGATGGTTTGTTTGATCATTATAGTAATTGCAAGGATATGAATTGTAACAAAAATGCAATAGCGCGGAAAGTATACCAATTCTTAATTGTTCCAAGTATAAGCCAGTCTTTTACTTATAGGGATCAAATCTTCCTCGATGACACATGGGAGTTTCACCAAATTACTTTCATTTAATTAAAAAACAATCATGCTTTGATAATTTGTTGTGTTGTGGAACCTATAATAGTGTGTTGTTCTTACTTGAACGAACAACATACTTATGATTATTTTCTCTATGCAAGCATCCGCAAATATAACAGAATAATTAAGATAACATCTAACCATATCACGACCCAAATTTTCCAAAAAACCCTTTAGACAAACTTTTGGGCTTTTAAAAAACCCTTTTTCTCAGGTGAAATTTCATAATTTTAAAATTCATTTTACATTAATTTTGGTATACATGGTTCAGATAATATTGCCCGTGCTATTGAACAATTTGTCAATTAGAACGTATTCCTGACTATCTATTGCTCAAAGAAAGTTACTTAATAACTTACTTTATTGAATTGTCTTATTTCTCATAAACAAGGGTTTAATTAATTTTAAGACGTAAAAGCGTTGGTTAATGCATATTGCAAAATTATTGGCGTGATATAGGTTTAAACTGGAATTATGGCTAGGCCCTTCGAGAGAAAAGGGTATTTTTGTGCAAAGCTTTTCAATGTCAAAATTCAAAATACCACTTTTTGCATCCCATTTTTCCAAATTTTTTGGCGGCTTAACTGTTTTTCATGAATGCATAAATACTGTAAATGATGGTTTTAATAAAACTTACAGCACTATATGCAATCCAAATATTTACCTGTAGTAGTTTAATCCACCCTTATAGGAATAATGTAAAATTCGTGAAACAAGGTCACCTTGGTTCCTCATAAATATTAAATTTCAATTTAGCTAAATGTAAACCTTCGGTTTGCTAAGGAATAAAAATAACATTGTGAAAATTTTATTAAGGTTGAAAACTGTCAACTTGTGTTATTCGTGATTGGTCCTTTATCTTGTCACTTTTCAGAATTATTCAAAGTTTGTTAATTTTATCCAAAATTCTAATTCCAATTCTAACAGCAATGAATTCCATTGTAATTTGACATTCCGTAATACCTCATGTTTTAAAAAATTTTTTAATGTAACGGTTGTAATATTTGCCAAAATGGCTTTCAATTTTTAACAACTCGTTAAATTTGTTTGCTGGAAGATTTTAATAAAAGGAAGGATTAATACATAATTGTGTCTCCAATTTCCCATCCCCGTTCATTAAATTTCATAAAAAACACCATTATTGTGAAAAATTAAGCCCTCTTCAAAAATTTGAAATATTACAGGACATTCAAATTAAATTCCAATATTCTCAATAAAAATTATAAAATATTTTTAAAAGTTTATTTTGTAATTTAGCAATATATACTAATACAAAGTTTTAATTGCAAATTAAGTGATTAAAAAATTAAAATTGTTTAAAAAATACTTCAATATACTCAATTACATTATCTACTTTAATTCCCCTTTTCTTTTCTTTAAAATGCCATTGGCCTTCATTTTAAATAAAAAAGTCATTTTTTAATTTAACATTTTAAACAAAAAAATTTAAATACATATAACGATGAAAATACTTTTTGGTTAAAAATTAAGGTGCTACAATAGGTTGATGCTATAAAATTTAATATGATTGCGTGTTTCCATTTTTGGAGTAAATTCTTGATTATGGTTATGATTTGAAGACCACTAATGGACATTATTGTCCTTTAATTTTGGAAAAATGTTTTAACTTACAATAATATGTATAAGAAATTATTAAATATTATAATTTGACTTATTAAAATTATTTCAGGAAACTAAAAATCCCGATACGGAAAATTTATTGAGGTCTTCACCAAGATGCGTATGAGCAGTTCAACTTTTACATAATTCAAATTTGAAATTTCTGACTATGTCACTCTATTTTTCATTCTTTGCTTAAATAAAAATATTAGCAACTGTAATTTCAAAATTACATTTAAAAACTGATCAAAACAAAGGAAAAGTTATTTAATTTTTTTTCCAATGCAATTTCTATCTTTTCCTTAAACTTCATTGCTTTCATTCTTGTTAAATTGAATTTAAAAATAAGAATTGTTCAAAAATCAGGCAAAATATGAAACCTAAGGCTAAAAATTAAAGACAACAATTTTATTAATATTGTAATATTCTTGTGCATTCTAAATCCCTACTTTATTGTAAGTTCATAAAAGGGTGTTCCTTAAAGTTGTGGCCAAAATTCCGAATTGAATAATACATCTTAATTTATATGGCAAATTATTTGAAAGAAACAAAAATATTTTGACCAAGAATTATATTAGTTATTTTTAAAAATTTTCGATAAACTAATACAATCAATTTAGTTTATGATTCTAATGGTCAAAAACTTGAATTAACTTCGGTATGAAGCGGATTAAAAGAAATCTTCTTGGGGATTAAAGAAAATATTTTGAGGCAGATTAATTTAAAGGCCACCTTACCAATTTTTCAAATGTAAAGGACCATTTATGCCGGTGTTGATGCAATCTGTGTAATCCTCAATTTTATAGCACTCTATGTCAAAGTAAGGGCCAGACCCGCCATAGAAACCGTCGGAAGAACTACGCGCGCTTGAAGTAAGGCCGTTTTAATATAAATTAAAATCTATCTGAGCAAATTCAGGAAATTAAAAATCTCTTAGGATAGGTAATTGAACCGTCATTGTACTTACTGAAATTAAGTTGAATTAAGATGCCGATTAACCGAGCCAATCATCCATTGCACGTTTCGCTAAAGTTGATTAAAGGGATTCTTTTAATAACACTTAAGTTTTGGCAGTATCAAATAAAATCAATAGAACCAATATCTGTAAAACCCGGGGTACAATTAGGGGCAATGGTCCGCACGTGTCCATCAATTTGATGCAGTCATTAATTCGTTCACAGTCTGTATTTCTCATTACAGGCAAAAGGGTCCATACCTGTTTATTGAGTAATTTTCAATTTTAAAAATTCGTGAAATGGCAATCAGAATGTAATTAAAGTTAGCCACAACTTAAAAGGGGTCTTTTGGGAATAAAGCTTCAAATCGATAATTCTATTTTCCATAGAAACATATAATCAAGAAGTGATTATCATATAGAGACGCGTAAAATTTTGGCATAACAATCTACTTAACACCAATTTCAATCCTCAAGGTTTACCCAATGAGCCCAAAATCGTCATTCAATTACAAGCCTTGCAAAATCCCCAATAAGTAGAATGGGGGATGCATAAAAATTCCGTTTAATATTCGGCCTTGAGGCTTCAAAACTAGGTAAGCGTCCATGATGTTAAGACATTATTCTCGGAAGGGAATGGACGAAACACTAGGAGTTAAAATAGCTTTGGGTGATATTAATTTTGAACACGGGCACTGGTTCTGGAAAGATTAAATTTAGCTTTACATGTTTTGAGGAATCGTCGAACATGCCCATTTGGCCGCCCAACTACTGGGCAATTCTTGATCCTTACCATTTTGGGTTAATTAAACCTAGCCCGGATGAGGGCTGGCAATGGTTAATCCCACAACATATGCACTGGATGGCATCAATAAGCAGACCTTAAAGTTCCAAGCGTAAGCATATTAACGGCCGGGCCGGGGTTTCGGCCGGCGTAGCATAGTTCGGCCCTACCTTCCCGCTGGGCTCTAGCCTCATGCCTCCCGTCGGCCTGCCATCCGAAGCCGGTACCACTCCCGGGTGACATGACGGGATATTTCTTCCCGTTGGGAAACTTGCGGCTAAGGGTACAATAATTTTTAATGTAGGCGGGCAAATACGCACAATCGGTAAAGTGAAAAGTTTTAGCATGCTTATGCTTTTTAAAACTCGTTCCATCAATCAAAAAGAGCACGTCTCTGGACTTAAACAAAACATCAGGATTGATGGCACATTTCGCCCTCCCACAAGTAACAAAGCATGAAAGCAAGCGACCTAAGATCCCCCAGCTCGATAAGCTTTGAATAGCAAGGAAGTTACCAGTGGAAGATTTCCCGGATATGTTAGAACACTTAATCCTTGGAGATAGGGGCCTTAACTCAAACCCCCAAGTGTGGGACTCGTCTTTGAGCATGGTCACATCTGGTGAACTCCTGGATTCAAATAATCGGTTGGGTTCAAAGGAATGGTTTTGAAATAGTTTCTTAACCTTAAAAGGGGTATATAAAATCCTATGGGTCTGGCCCTTTAATGATGGTTTGGTAATTGCAATGCCCTTAGTGTTACAGCAATTATCCACGTTGGCAGGCCTCTAAATCTTGAAAATTTCTAAAAGGCATGCAAAACAAAAGTGGGAATGAAAGATTTTAATCTTGATCATAACCCTTTGGTTGTTTCCACCAACATGTTGTACCCTTCGGACCTGGGCCTTCTCTTGGGGCTCCGGCTCATCCACCTCCCCCGGGGTTTTCTCATTTCCATCTTAAACAAATGGCCTGTTAACTTCAGGCCCAGTATGATTTTTTCACCAGAATGTATCAGTTCCTCCGTGCTCTTACCGATGTGCTGGATAAGCCGAAGGGAATGACGCATCTGAAGCATACAAGGCCTTCACGCGGGACCAAGTGTCCCCCGAAATGAGACCTTTGTAAAGGGTCGCCCCCCGCTGGGGCCACCCTTGTTTCAATGCCACCCCCTTCCTCTTGGCTCATACCCCCGGCTTCACTTCCTCTATTCCGACCACAACCCCCCTTGCTGTAACCCCCCCCCTTCCGGCCTTCCTTGACCCTCTCACCCCCCTCTGGTCGCTCTTAGAGGTCCAAATAGCCCAAATGACCGTAATAATTTTTGCCCGATCACTCTCTGAGAACCTAGAGTCACAGAGAATATCCCTACACCAAGTCAGAGGGTGCAAATCCGGTAACTTGATGTGTAGCCATTCTCTAGCTTCTGCCCAGAAAGATTGAGCATGTGAACACTTGATCAAAGCATGCATCAAATCTTCATCAGCGCCATTGCACACTTTGCATCTTGCCAAGGTCGCAATATGCCTATATTGAAGTGTTCTTTCCACTGGTAGAATGCCTCGGAGGACCCTCCACCAGAACACACGCAGCTTAGGTAGAACTTTGAGCTTCCACAGACGAGTCCATAACTGTTTATTCTTCTCTGAAGATTCTGTAATCGTCCCTTCCTCTAGAGCTAGATGCTCGTTATGAGTCATTAGAGCACGATACGCTGACTTGACAGTATAGGAGCCCGATCTCTCATGGTCCCAAGCCCAGTAATCATCCCCACCGCCGTTTCTGAGTGGAATATTCAGAATAGTATCAACATCCGGTGGTATAAAGTTTTCTCGAACGAGATCAGCTTTCCACGACCATTTCACAGCGTCGATCAGGTCGGAAACAAGATGTATATGTGATGTGCCGATCTGCGCGTCAGGCCGCAGCGTCCGCTTGCCTGGTAGCCATCCATCCTGCCACACACGTGTGGTCGTACCGTCGCCAATCCGCCGCAACAGGCCAATGTCTAGTGCCCCCCTTCCTGCGACGATCGCTCGCCAGGTAGCCGAAGCGTTGCTGGGAACAGTAGCATGCATGAAGTCTGTATTAGGGAAATAGCGGCCTTTCAACACCCGAGAGCATAGAGAGTTGGGGCTGGTGATAAGCCTCCAGCCGTGTTTCCCTAACAGCGCCATATTGAAGCACTCCAGATCACGAAATCCCATTCCTCCTCTGATTTTTGGAAGCGACAAGGACTTCCACTCTATCCAGTGCAGGGATCTTCGATCAACAGAGCTACTCCACCAGAACTTAGCCATCGGCGATGAAATATTTTTGTACACTTTTTTTGTGAGTTTAAAGCAACTCATAGTGTATGTTGGCACCGCCTGTGCCCTTGCCTTGATGAGTACTTCCCTCGCCGCGCAAGATACCAATCTCTCTGTACCTCCATTCAGCTTTGATCTAACCCGTTCACCAACAAAATCAAAGGTGTCAGAGGTAATCTGTCCAACTGCTGTGGGGAGGCCCAAATACCTTTCGCTGAATGCCTCAACTGAAATACCCATTGCAGTTTTCACACTGTTTCGAACTGTACTTGGCGTGTTTGGACTAAAGAATATGGAGCTCTTCTCCTTGTTGACACACTGTCCCGAACACTCGCCATAAATCCTAAGGATGTTATTTAGCCGCACTGCACTCTCTAGTTTAGCTTGCATGAAAGTAAGGCTGTCATCTGCAAACAATAGATGATTAATCCACGGTGACTGGGTGCACACACGAATCCCCTTATCTGCATAAGCTCCACCATATCCCTTCAAAAGGGTAGTGAAACCCTCAGCACACAGAAGGAATAAATAAGGTGACATAGGGCACCCTTGCCTGAATCCCCTTGAAGGGGTGAAGAAAGGCAACAACTCCCCGTTCACTCGTACTGCAAACCGCACTGATGTTACACACTTCATAATCAGTCGGGTAAAGGTCGAGCTGAAGCCCAATTTTGTCATAATCGCGTGTAAATAATGCCATTCCATGCGGTCATAAGCTTTCATCATGTCCAGCTTAACAGCACAAACCCAATTCTTTCCTTTCCTTCTTTTCTTCATTGCATGGATACTCTCATGAGCAATAAGAACATTATCTGTAATGAGGCGGCCAGGCACAAATGCACTTTGCTCCTCACTTACAATATCATCAAGAAAATCTCTCATCCTATTAACAATACATTTTGCCACAATCTTGTACAGAACAGAACAAAGAGAGATAGGTCTATATTGGGTTATTCTTTGTGGGTGCCGAACCTTTGGAATAAGGGTGATGGATGTATCATTCATACCTTCTAGAAGTTCGCCCCCATTCAAGAACCGTAACACTGCCGTGATTATATCATCTTTGATTAGTTGCCAATGCCTCTGAAAAAAACCCGCAGTAAAACCGTCCACGCCTGGTGCTTTGGATGGGGCCATTTGAAACATCACCACCCTCACCTCTTCTGCCGTAAAAGGCTTATCTAGGTGTGCGTTCATAGGTGCTGTTACCCTGCGTGGAACTAGATCCAGTAGTTCATCCATGGGTCGGATTCCTTGAGACGTGTATAAAGCTGTGTAGAACTGTTGCACCTCCTCATGGTCATCTGCCCAGGATTGCCATACCGATCCATCAGCTCGCACAAGTCCCTCAATTTTGTTCATCCTTCTGCGTTGAGCTGCCTGTGCGTGAAATTTTTTTGTGTTCCCGTCTCCCTCGCGCAAGTAAGGTACTCTGGACCTCCGGCGCATCCATATTTCCTCCTGATGAAGTGCCTCACGTAGCTTCTTGACGATGGGTCTCTCTTCATCAGTTGGCCCCCGTCTGCCCGCTCGACTTCTAAGCTTGTTCAAATTTTGACGGAGTTTCCTCACCTTAGCCGTCAGGCTACCAAATTCCCGCGCGCCCACTTGGATAGTGAGCTCTGCATGTTGCTAAGCGCGCTGATTACTCCCGTCAGGCCCTGCAGACCAGCTCCTTTTTGCCAGTTATTCAAGACAACATTATCGTAGTCTGCATGAGTCTGCCAAACATCTTCATAGCGAAACTGCTTCCCTCCTCTTCTCCTCGCGGCCACATCCGTACGGAGTTCGACCAGGACAAAGCAGTGGTCGGAGTCTGTAGTGCTTATGTGCCGAACCTTGAATGCCCAAACGTCTGAATCAATGCTGGGTTCCCGAACGCTTTATCAAGTCGTGCCCTGACATTATCATCACCCATTTGACCATTGTCCCACGTATACTCCGTTCCAGACCATCCCATGTCTTGGAACAAGCAATCATCAGCTGCTTCACGGAACGCACGCATCTGCCATTCAGGCCGGACAGCCTGCGACAAGTGTTCCGTAGCATACAATGTTTCGTTGAAATCCCCTATACATAACCACGCCTGATGATTGATCGAAAACAAGGTCCGCAAACATCTCCAGCTGTGGTGTCTGTCTGATGCACGAGGGGCCCCATAGAAGCCTGTAAAAATCTCCATTTATCACGATGCAAATTATTATTCTGTACCAGCACGTCTATGTGTCCCGAACTGAAACTCTGAAGATCCACCTGAACATCACTTGTCCAGAATAGACCAATGCCGCCGCTCAAGCCATCGCTGTCAACTGCAAAACAACCCGCAAATCCCAGAAGATTTTGCAGACTCTGCACCCTCTTCGCCGCAATTTTAGTCTCCATCAGAAAACAGGAGACCGGGCCCTTCTTGCTTCACTACACTGCGAAGCTCGCGAACTGTCGCTGGGTTCCCAAGCCCGCGACAGTTCCAGCTGAGGCAATTCATTGAGCCTAGCAGGGCTGCACCGCAGCCTCTGCCGTCTCACCGGAATTCACTTGGGTAGGTTTCTTCTTCTTTAGCAGCCTCCCATCTTCACCACTTTTCTCAGAGGAGTCCGATAGCACCTCTACATCACCCTTTAGGCCTTCCTCTGGGTTGTGTGCCTTGTCCATCAGCAAGGGTATAACCCTTCTGTACTCTTGTTTCTTCTCCTGCGGCCCTCCCTTGCGTTTATTCAGGTTTTTATTCTTGGCCGGAGAGTTAACTTCAGCTCCTTTCTCAGCTGCATTACTCGATCCTCTTGTCTCTGCTTTGTTCTGTTGGCTGTTCGATTGTTGCCGAGGCGAGTTCTCACTAGCACTCGGTGCCCTGCGATCTTCCGGCGCCCTCAGTCCTCTTCCAAAGGGGAGATCCCCATTGGCATCGCGAGTGCCCGGAGTCAGACAATGCAGATCCGAGTGGCCCAACCTTCCGCATGAAAAACAGAAGTGCGGAACATTCTCATATTGGATGTCATACAGGTCCGTCTGTTTCCGCCGCGCTGACTCAATCAAAATCCAGCGCCTTAATGGTTTGTCCACATCCACTGAAACTCTAGCTCTGAGGTAGCCATTAACATGATCAAACTGCACCCTAGATGCACGTTTGTCAATCTGATTCGCTATTGCAGCACACCACTTCTCTCCCCTAAGATTGAAGGGCAAATTGATGACCCTTGCCCACATATGAAGCTTGGTAAAACTCAGTTCAGAAGGCCGCATACACTCATCAAACTCCGACAAGACGACGGTGTTTTTACTCACATGCCAAGGCGATCCTTCCCAAACTCGATCTCGATCTCTCTTGCTCGCGAAATCGGCCACGAACGTGTTTTCCCCAACCGATCTAAAATTCAGACCCTTAGGGTTGCCCCAAGCCGGGCGGAGTGCGCTGATGATTGTCTGGATGTGTAGAACACGTCGGTGAAGAACCTTTCCCGCTATCATCCACTTCTCCGGCTGACCATCCTCTCTGTCATCGAGAACCAGCGGCGTCGCCTCTTCTTCAGTAATATCCAGTTTGCCTAGGGCCTCCGCCAGCTTCGCCCTTGCCGCGCCCGGCGACAGGGGCTCTCTCCCGTTGCCATGCCCCGATGATGAAGCCATCACAGGGATCACGAGCCGGTGCGCCATGCCGTAGACCTGCGTGCGCCGTCGCGTTCCACCCGCAAAACCCTAATCGCCCTCGGCGGCGCTCCGGGAGTTTCGGGAAAAAAAAAAGAATAAATAAGGCAGTCCTGGAGTGATACTATCATCCATTCTTCTTTTGTCTCTCGTACGTACTTATATGCTTCTATATATTGTATAGAAGTTTTGCTTCATACGATGCCAACGATGCTTCTTTGTTTCTAACATGTTTCTATTGTATACCGGCCGTTGGGCACATGGCGGAAGTGCGACCGGAAGATGAAGGTGTACCCGTACATGTCGTTGTCAGCTGTGTCGATTATGCCAGGCATGGCAAAGTTTGCAGTGTGACGAACCCGACTTGTGAGCCATGCTGGTGGGGTCCGACATGCATGTTGGGTGAATAAGCCGCGGTGGTGCACTGGGCTCGACCGACGCGTGTATGGGCGCGGGCCGATCGCGTCGGGTGCACCGGGTGCGCGGGGTAGGCGTGCGTGTAGGTGTGCGTGTGGTGCGTGGGTGTGTCTACGCAGGTGAACACCGCAAGGGCGCGTGCGTGGCCAAGTCATTAGGTGATCCGGATGCAGCGGGAGCGCGAGGTTGTTGCGGGCTCGGCGTGGTGCGCGCGCACGGAGGGCGCGCCACGGCGCGCCCAGAGCGGGCCGATAGGAGCGCGGGAGTGGGTGGAGGCGTGCGGGTCGTGGCCCGACGCCGGCCCGGGTATAAGTACGCTGCTGTGATCATTGTAATGGGTGTGGTGTAAGCTGAGTTCGTGCTCAGGAAGTGGCGTTCGAGCGCCGGAAAAACTCCACCGTGTCACCGTGTTCTTCCTCCTTCCTTCTTCTTCCTTGTGTGAGCCACGGCGAGGGAGAGCGAGCTGAGTGACAGGGAGAGGAGGGCAGCGGCGAGGGAGGCGCGGCAACAACATTTGGCATCAGAGCAAGGTTCGGTTCAAGGCGCGCCGGCGATGTCCATCGTACCGAAAGGTGGTGGTTCGGGCGGCGCGGTGGCGCACCCAGCGCCGGTGCTCACCGGGGACAACTACCTCACCTGGGCTATCAAGGTGGAGGCCGACCTGGACGCCGCAGGGCTCTGGGAGGCGGTGGTGCCGCCGGAGGACGCGGCGTCGGCGGTGATCGCGAAGAAGGATAAGCCGGCGAGGGCTTATCTGCTCCGGGCGCTCGGCGACGACCTTCTGCTGCAGGTGGCCGCGAAGAAGACCGCGGCGGAGATCTGGAGCAGCTTGAAGGCGCGGTACGTTGGAGCGGATCGTGTGCGCGCGGCGCGGCTAGGCACGCTGCGCGGGGAATGGGAGCTGTTGCGCATGGCGAGCGACGAGACGCTGGACGCGTTCGCCAGGAAGATCTGCGGCATGGCGGCGCGCTTCACCGGGCTCGGGGCGACGCTCGACGAGGCAGCGAAGGTGAAGAAGCTCCTGGACTGCGTCCCGGACCGGCTGTACGCGGCGGTCGCCGGGATGGAGCAGTTCTGTGACTTGGGCACGCTGCTCTTCGACGACGCGCTCGGACGCCTGAAGGCGTTCGACGAGCGGCTCCGGCGACGCGGGCAGGCAGGCGGCGAGCGGGCGGATGGTGAGCAGCTCATGTTCACGGCGGCGCAGTGGCGGGCGCGCGAGCGACGTCGGGGCGGTGCGCGCGGAGAGGAGGACGACGACGGGGCGTGCAGCGAGGCTTCGGGCTTCGGTGGGAACCGGCGCGGCCGCTGCTACAAGTGCGGCGAGCGCGGGCATTTCAAGCGCGAGTGCCCGCAGTGGAAGAAGGCGCCGGCGACGGAGCGCGCCCTGCTGGTCGACGGTGACGTCGAGGACGGCGGGCTACTCTGAACCGCGGCTTAGGGCGCGAGTGTTGGGTGAATAAGCCGCGGTGGTGCACTGGGCTCGACCGGCGCGTGTATGGGCGCGGGCCGATCGCGTCGGGTGCATCGGGTGCGCGGGGTAGGCGTGCGTGTAGGTGTGCGTGTGGTGCGTGGGTGTGTCTACGCAGGTGAACACCGCAAGGGCGCGTGCGTGGCCAAGTCATTAGGTGATCCGGATGCAGCGGGAGCGCGAGGTTGTTGCGGGCTCGGCGCGGTGCGCGCGCACGGAGCGCGCCACGGGCGCGCCCAGAGCGGGCCGATAGGAGCGCTGGAGTGGGTGGGGCGTGCGGGTCGTGGCCCGACGCCGCCCGGTATAAGCACGCTGCTGTGATCATTGTAATGGGTGTGGTGTAAGCTGAGTTCGTGCTCAGGAAGTGGCGTTCGAGCGCCGGAAAAACTCCACCGTGTCACCGTGTTCTTCCTCCTTCCTTCTTCTTCCTTGTGTGAGCCACGGCGAGGGAGAGCGAGCTGAGTGACAGGGAGAGGAGGGCAGCGGCGAGGGAGGCGCGGCAACAACAATGCATGCTAGCGCTCGTCAACATTCCTCATCAAGCGATCGTCATGACACAATTTTGGTGTGGCTTCGCTTCATCGAGGGCTTCAACGAATCAAACATGTTCTAGTTCCCACACAAGACCCCGATGTGGCTTCTAATCAACATAGCTGATGCTGGGGCTGTTTCAACATACTAATATGAATCAAACATGTTCCAAGCCAAACTTCTCCCAAGAGCCGCCATGGGTAGGGCATCCTCCTTTGCCTCTTTTATATCCCATGATCTATGCGAAGATCAATGAAGCGCAAGTTTGATCAGGGAGGTTGTATACGTGTGTGTTCAGGTCAACCTTCTGGAACTATGTGCAAGCATCATGCAGGATTATGTCAGGATGAAATCAAGTTAGCTTGCATTAATTTCCACGGCGCCGTGGCCGGCCATCTGTGATGGTATACACGGCGGGCACCCAGTGAGGCTGCATCACTGCGAGGTGATAACAAGCATATAGGAGTACTTGCATGCCGTGGGTGACAAGCGGACAAGTACCTGTGCCCTCCGAACAAGGTGTCGTGCACTCGTGCTAGGTGGTCCAGGTGGACTTCAAGATCGCGTTAATCTTCTCCAACCTTTTTCGGCGGATATTGTGATGGCACACTATGAGATGCGCTTCCTGCCTCTCCTCCAAACCCTCTATGCGCTCTCTGGTAGCGCGAATGCGCGCTTCTTTCTTTGCAGGATCCATTGTTCTAACACTTCTCAACCTTTTTCGGCGGATATTGTGATGGCACACTATGAGATATCTTCTCCACGAGCTAGGTCCAATTTATTGGAGCGTACAAGACGCCGGCAAGCTCATCTCGCTTCCTGAAACAAACAGTACTACCTCTTTGATTGTTGTTACGATTGGTGTCTTAATTTTGGCGAAACATACAAACAAAAGGAGTCAATTACACCACAGGTGTCTAAACATGGCAAGAAAAGTCAGTTTGGTGCTAAAACTTGTAGCATTCATTGAACCAGTGACAGAACTTGACTTGGGCGTGCATCTACGGTGTTAATCACGCTTGTATACGTACAAGGTGCTGATGTGGCGAGCCAGCATGGCCCGGGGGCCCACCCGTCAGTGACTGAGAGGCGGGGACGAGGGCGTGTGGCCTGTTTTTTTTTTCTTTTTTGCAAAAACGCCTTGAAACTTTTTCTCACAAAAAGCCCCTCAAAACTTTTCCATAAAAATTTAAGCAACACTATACATCTGTATATGCATTGCCCCCACCTTTCAGGATACACTACACGGAGGAAATTAATATGAAAAATATTGCACAAGCAGGTTCGAACAGACGACCAATGGCTTGCTGGTCTACTAGCATAGCCACCTGACCATGTACAATATGCTGTCGAAATTGGATAGCTATACTTAATGAACTATAGGCCAGCGCGCACATAGTATAGCTATCCACTTCGAACATAGCTATCCAATAATAGTATTTTTGAATTATAGAGAACGAACATGTAAAAATGGTCCGTGGTAACTGCAGCGGTGCAGCCTAAGTCCCATGTGCGTGTCTGTTCATAGGATATTAGGCTTGCTATCCCACGTAGACAACATGTAATACCTGGTGTGGTGGCTAGGTTGCCCGTGTTCTAGAAAAAAGAAAAAAAAAGGGGGCTATTTTATGACAAAAGTTTTTTCAAGGTGCTTTCTGCAAAAAACCAGTCCACACTCCTTCGCCCCGTCTCCCATTCACTTACGGGTGGCCCCCAGCCATGCTGGCGTGCCCCGTCGGCATCATGTACGTATACAGACGTGATTAACACCGTAGATGCACGTCCAAACCAAGTTCTATCACTGGTTCAATGTATCCCACAAGTTTTAGTACCAAACTGACTTTTCTTACCAAGTTCAGACACTTATGGTGTAATTAACTCCAACAAAAGCTCATTATTCATCTCTGTCTATGTGGCTGACAGTTTGACACTCCCAGGTACTCCCCTGGTCAATAGGTGTACATATTTATTCCCGTTTGTTTTATATGGGTATGGATGATACATGGTATCACGTATTACATGCATGCCTGATGGCTATGTGAACAGATTTATGTACCAATGCTCTAGACGTGTACGTGCTAAATGGTGCACCTGTCTGCACGTATACGTGCTAATTGTGCTTGCTGTCTTCCAATGAAAAATAGAAGAGACATGTAAATCTTCATACACTAATGGATTTCTAGATCTACATCTGTGCTCCATGCCATTCCGGTGCTTCTATTTTAGTGACATATTGTATTTCTTTAATTTGCACCGGTGCTATATCAGTAAAAAAAATTAAGGGAGAGGTCTGTTCTTTTTATCCCTTCAGACGTACATTTGGCAGGACATTCGTTTGAACAGGCCTGCAAACGCTCTCACTGGTATGTCGTGCAATTTACAGAAATATACAGTCACTCATGTTTTGTAAAAACCAACGTGTTTTCCTTATAACTTATAATTCATATAAATAATTTGGGCCTAATACTAAGTTATCTATTTTCTACAATGTAATTGGGCATATAAAAAATTTGATATATGCATGGTGTTATTACGATATAATAAACACATTGCCAAGTGATAATCATCAATTTTCACATGTATGTTGTCATCTGTTTAATTTCCCACCCCCCCTTATTTTCTTTCATAAAAGAATGAAACAACATATCGAGCGCAAACAATGTGCTCCCATTCTTCAAATTGCAAAATATTAAAAAAGATCAAGTTTCTTTTTTAAATTTATAATTCATTCCTTCGTTACTATATAAAAGGACCACTATATATAATATAATATAATTTGATTGAAAATATTTGTATTTTCAGGTTGCACGAAAATGTATTAACGTGTGGACTGAAAACAACAGTAGATAAAAGTGGTGCACACATTTGTATTTCTGTGTAACATTCAAATTAAAATATTTTCTAATAAAGTTTGTATTTGTAGGTTGCACAAAAAAATTACTGTTATGGAGTACACATCTACATGTACATTTTACTGAAACATTAAAATTCATTTGTTTTCTTTACTTTTTGAACCGATCTCAATGGAGCCATTCAAGGTTAAGGCAAAATATCATGCTATAGTAGTGTCACTCGGTTTTGTGTAATGGATTTTGACAAGAAACATGCTTTGGCTCACACCATTTTAAGGCAACACGTAATACTATTGCGATGGGAAATATATTTATCATTTATAGAGTAAGGTATGTTACTTAAGAATTTAGGTCTCAGCGAGACTACTTTCATAAATATACAAACGAATATACTTGCGAATATTTTCATTTTTTTGTGTAATATCTTTTCCTTCCATTGATATATGTCGTGAGTATAGATCTACAGAACCAGTTCCAAAAAAAACATATTGAGACAATACAGTTTTAGCGAAACATTATTGGTAAACCAACTTATATCTCAATGTAAACTATAGTATCACAAATTTATTGAAAGAGTTTATCATTTTGTCACATTATAATACAACCTGCAATAAATTTCAGTATAACTAGTAAAGGTGCCCGTGCGTTGTAACGGGGCATAAATAATTCAGTGATTCAACACCATATGGATCCTCATCTATCTCATGTGGCATTGTCAAATTCTTTTTACCATTAATCTACTATTCTTTTTCTCTTCCTCATTCTCCTTCACTGCTTCTCTTCATGTGCTGGCTGGGCTTGAATTTTAAACTATAGCCTTATAGGAGGCAAACATGTATTACAAAAATATTATCATGTGCTTAAAACCATAGAACGTGAGATCCTTAATAAGGCATAAGAAAACGTGTAGAAAGCTCACCATCATTTATTGTTGTGGCAATCGATCTGAATATTAAGATATGACGATATGCATTTGCTTGCTTTCCATGTGGGCTGGATTAATTCCCCTTTGCTTTTTATTTGGATTTGCAAAGACTACTAAAGATGGTGTATCATTAACATGCAATGGCCAAAATTTGATTTTCCGGGAAATAAAGTAATGCATCTGGTAGAATATATGGTCAAGATTCATAAAGAAACAACAACAAAACTATGGATATTGACCTCGTTATTATTCTTTGTGCATATATAGAAGTCCAATCCGTGAACGATACAACCTGCAGATGGCCTAATGTGTCAATCAAGGTGCTCAGCTAGTCCATGCAGGCTTGATGGCACCTTCACATGTGGGAAGAAAAGAACTTCAACTTTGCAGGGGTTATGTCCTGGATGATGGCACTTCTGATTTTTTTCTGCTTATTCTTTGTAAGTTAAAAGTCTAAAACCCATTTTCGAGAGCGCAAAGGATGTACAGTTTTCAACCAAAGTTGATCATCCTTTAAACAATTTTTTTTACAGAATAGGAAAACGACAAAGATATTATGTGAACCGGGTGTTGTGTTCTCTCATGGCATCCTTCCTTAGTTTCTCCTGACAAAAAACTTGTCAATTTGGTTCATCTCCTTGGTCAGAAGATAAGTCAGAAGAATATACCACATCCACCCTGTTCCATGAAGCAAAATCAGTTCATTAAGGTTCCACTAAAGACCAACTAACAAAATGATGTTTGAAACATTCAACTTCCGTTTATTAAATGATAATATACAGGACATCAACATCTGACGCAAATGTCTAGCATAAATGGTCAACACAGCGATACCTTACCCTTTATAAGTTAGTGTGTGTAGATTGCCCAGACAGTGCAGCATCAAATACCACTACCACTTTTACCTATGCAAGCATTACAGTGATGAATGATGTAAGATAGCTGATGTAAAATAACACCATATGACCCTCGAGAGGAAATTATCTATTGCAGTTACTGTCTTAGTAGAAAGTGACAGGAGATTGTACTCCATACTTTGATAAATACATACAGTCGTAATTTAGTTTATTTTCACTACAAATCAGAGAATAAGAAATACCTCTCATCATCCTAGGAACACGGGAAATACTTGTAACTGCTGGTGTGCGTTTATCTAATAATAAAGAGTGATGCACTACGCCACATGACGTGACGCTGTTACGTGTTGCAGACATATCTGAACGCAGTGGCACTACATGCATCTGATGGTCCGACCCCATCAGGATCTGTTTTCATCTCTCAATTTAAGAGGGGACAGTGTCGCGTGTTTCAGTATATGCATTACTATAGTGTAAGAATGCATTTGGTATTAATGATATTCTGAAACTATAGTACATACCTCAGGTGAAGCACGACGAGACAGAGCTCCGACGAAGGGTAGAACACAGGATTGCGGAGGTCCAGCGAAGCCCGCGGTGCACGGGCGGAAGGTGTTGCCTTTTTTGAAGGCGAGTAATCAAAATCCTCTGCAATGTTCAGTTCAGCGATGTCATCTATTTTCTGCAGTTACAGCAAAAATAAAAGGTAAACCTCCAACCGTTAGTTTGTTCGTACAATATATCAGACTGCGCAAAAACATTACGTTGAAAGTGCTATTAAGAAAATCGCTATTTCAAGCCAGGCCTCAATCTATTCAAGTTCTCTTGCAGCCAGGTAATGTCAGCTTACCAAATATCGAGATTAAATAATGAATTTCTTATTTTCTAGCATAAGAACACCATTGGCTGGTCTAGCAAAAGGGAAGTCAAATAGTAATATGGGTGTTAAATATTTCTGCATAACCTAATTTCTCAGTTCAAACAGTTATATTTTCCCATTACAGAAGGTGTCTCCAGTCAGATATAGTAGCCTCATAACAACTCCCGGATTGAAGTATGCAATTATTACTATAACCAAATGGCAAAAATTGTGCACACGAATACCACGTTAGGGAGGGTTCGGGTATAAGCATATGAGATAGATGATCCAAATTTTGAACAAATATTCTGGTGAGCTTACAATCAATTAAGCTGTTGGAGATTGATAATGTGGTGTCAAGACTTTAAAAGAGAAAGCATCATTGTACTGGTAATGAAGGGGGAAAGGCATCAAAGAAAACACGTGCAGAAGGATTAATGGAACCTGACTACTGATTTTGTGTTCAGATTATTTTCTTAAGAGTAGCCTGACCTATGATCCAAATATGTACAATTTGTGGAAATACCTATCTTCGCCCTCTTAGGCACAGCAATTGTGATAATACCTCAAGTTTCAGCACTACCACAATCGCCCCCTATGCCGACGGCCAGGGCCGTCGGCATATCCCCCAATCCCGTCGGGACAGACCTATGCCGACAGCCCCCGTCGGCATAGGGCCGTCGGCAACATATATATCGGCGTAGCCCGGGAGGCCGTCGGCATAGAAAGGACGTAGGCATAGTAGCTTTCCTGACGGGGGCCGTACATCTATGTCGACGGCCCTGGCCGTCGGCAACGTCCACGTCTAACGGCGGCCGAGTATGACCAATGCCTGGTCGCCACTTGGCACACCTATGCTGACGGCCTAGCCGTCGGCGGGGCCAGGGATATGCCAACGGCCTAGCCGTCGGCTTAGTATCAAACTATGCCGACGGCTAGGCCGTCAGCATATCCCTTCCTCAAGAGCTACCAGTTGCTGACACGTGGCATCTATGCCGACGGCCTAGCCGTCGGCTTAGTTCAAAAACTATGCTGACGGCTAGCCCGTCGGCATAGATGTAACGTGTCAGCAACTGGTAGCTCACGCCAGCCCTATGCCGACGGCCTAGCCATCGGCATAGCTTGCATTTGTTTTTTTCTTTTTTCTGTTTGTTTTCAGATCGATTCAATTCAAATATACAACACATATCAGCAGATATATATGATGGAAATAGACATGTAGAACACATCAGGATATCATCCGGCACCATCCCAACAATACATGCATAAGCATCATCACAATCATAAGCATAATCATATAGAGCAGCACACAAGTCATCTAAAGGATCATCACCACACACAAGTCATCGAAAGAAACATAAGCATAAGCACACAAGTCCCCGAAAGGTTTAAGCGCCAGGACGTCGAGCACCACGGAGGTCGTCACCGCCAAGACCGCCGAAGCCCATGTCGTCACTGCTAGCGGCAGCGCTACCGCAAAGACCGCCTCCACCTCCGCCTCCGCCTCCGTGGATCGAAGTGGTCGGGCTCCGTGTCTCGGGAGTGCTGCGAAGACCACCGCCAACGGTAGATCCACCTGTCCCCTGGATGTTGAAAAGACATATTAACGGGATATATGACTGTGTTGAAAGGAATGACATGCTTTGGGTGAATAGATTGGGGATGAACTAACCGGCAAGGGGCTAGTGTTCTGTGCCGCAAACTCCTCAAGGGTCAGCAGCACTAGTTTTGCTGGAGGACATTGTGCTGGCTGCAACTATTGACACCTGCCGGTCTCCATATCCTGAAAAGCCTGATGCATCTGGCGATCCCTCTGCACTTGGTGTTCATAAAGCCTCTCATGCCTGCATGTGTGAGAGCGGCCGCTTCAGTTTCTCCTCCTGCATCACCAAACAGAGGTTAGTCATACATAAAAAAGTGATGGTAAATAGAAGAAGAAGAATCTTTAATGGGGTTAGTCATACATTAACTGCCTTGTGGAGATGGTGGTTTCGGTTTCCCTGAGCATGTACTCCCTCCTTCCCTCGGTTAGCCTTGTTTCTGACTCTCATAGCCGCCCAGGCTCCAGCCTCATCACACCAAAGATCCACCAATGCCGCCCAGGACTCGTCTTTTTCATAACACCAATTTGGTAACACCTACATAATGAAAGCATAATGGCATGTCAAAATGAAACGGTGAAATGTGCCACAAGGTAATGAAAGCATAATGAAAAATATTTTATACTTACCTTCAAGAACTCGTACCTATCCAAGGTAATGCCCATCCTCCGCGCGTCTTCCTTGGCCATCTTCACACCAAGATAGTCGTGATGGTATGTCGAGATGGCATCTGGCGGGCCTTCTTCTTGCAATGGCGCAGCACGATCTGCTCCGCTCTGGCCCTGTGCTCCGGAAGAACTCGATAGAATTTCTACAATCATGCATGAAACAAGAATGGAAGAAGCCATGAGTTAAATCATTCATGAAACTAGAATGGACTTTGTGCTTCTGAAGAGAACTCACCCAGAAAGTGGTGATCACGGCCTTGGCATGGGTCCCATGGTCTGCGTGGAGGGCCGCTTCCCAGTGCTCCCAGCTCGTGGCCAAGACCCGATGGTCCGGGTGCCTGACTGGATCTGGACAGTACAACCCCGGCCAGTGTAACTTCAGCAAGACGGTGATGAGGCCGTTGGGAATACGGACCCCTTTAGAATATATCCAGTTGCTGCAAAAGAATGAACTAGTAGCATGTGACAAGCAAAATAAATAACAACCGGAATGAGCATGTGACAAGCAAAATAATGAAATTATTACAAAGTGGCACTTACTCTTTCCCCGTGGGCTCAATGAGCCACTTCTGCTCCTCAGTAGCAGGAACCTGCTTTGGTAGCTTTGCGTTACCACGCAGCCACCCCTTGTTGTCAACCCCCTCCCCGCCACCACCCTCCTCCTCGCCTGCCTCCCCCTCATCCACCTCCTCCTCCTCCTCCACCTCCTCCTCCTCCTCCTCCTCCACTTCCTCCTCGGCCCCATCCCGAACCTCCTCCTCCTCCTCGCCTGCCTCGTCCTCCTCCTCCTCCTCCTCGCCAGAGGAGGGTACCTCACTAGAGGAGGGCCTCAAGACAACACCCCTAAGTCGGTGAGGGCGCTCTTTCAGCGCGACCCCAGAGTGGCTCTCCCCCCACCACCTCGCCCTCTAGGGGCTCTCCCCTCGCCCCTCCTCCTCTAGGGGCACCTCTCCCTCGACCTCCCTGTGAGGAGTCATTGTCAAGTAGCCGGGGGGAGGATTACGTGCTCGACCACTCCGACTAGGCAGGCCGACCACCTTGCGTAGGAAACCCACGCCATCGGCCTTCCCCTTGCCCATGTTCCACGAACCTGCATTAAAAAGAGAATAAGCAATTAGTAAATTAATGAAATGAAGGAAAAGGCATGATAATAAACACATTAATAAAAATGCATAAAAAGGCATATTCCCAAACTATAGAAAAAAAGACTTGAAACGTACATCTGCTAGAAACCATATGAATCATCACTGTTGTAACCTCTTTCTCGGTCCGTGTCATCATCACTATCAATCATATCATCTTTGTTGTCTGACGGAGGTCGAGGCTCTTCCTCGTCGTCAGCGTCTTCGTTTAACTTTTCTAGCATAAGTATGTCATTTTCATTGACAATGGTCTCACCATCATTCTGTGCATCGTCGTCATTTGGATCCATGTCATCATCACCCAATGGTCTAGCGTCATCGTTTCTAACCACATTATCATCATCAGGTTGCTCTTGATAGAACACTCCCTCGTATGTCATGGGGTTAATGTTGTAGTAATCGTCTTGATTCGGGTTCGGTAGCTTACCATGTGGCGACACCTTGAACACAACTTCCCAACCCTTTAGGTACTCTTTCTGGCATGGGTAAGGTAGATAATATACTTGTGTAGCTTGGGTAGCCGCAATGAAGAGATCAGCTCCGGCATAGACGGTTGATGGTTTAACTTTGACCAAACCAATGGAAGGCGTATGTTTTACCCCCTCCTGCGGATCGAACCATCGACATTTTAACACAGGCAGACTTAGGGTCTCGCGCCCCTGGTGGAATTTAATCTCGTATATATATTTTGTACCCTTCCGTAGTAGTCTACTGAATTTTGACTGGGGGTGTACACTCTGGTATTTATAGTTTTGGGATCAGGCTGGCTGTTCTGGTGCTCCCCTGTATGGAAGCGATACCCATTCACATCATACTTTTTACATGTCATGACGGCAGGGTCAAAACCCATGGAAACCCATCTCAATTCATCATCCATAGATATGTTCGGATCTTTTCCCTACAAGTATAATTGAAATTCTTGCGTGCATTAGTTAACTAATAAATGTTGAACTAGGTATTTAATAGGGGAGTGTGGAAAATTACTTTCTCCATGAACCAAGGAACAAATTTTTTACGTCCAGGGTTTCCATGACGGAGAAGAGTAAGTGCCTCTGCCTCAGTAGGAGGATTCATTCCCGTCCATTCCTCTTGAACGAAATCACTAGAAAAAAGAAATGCGGTGTTAGACCGGGACTAAGTGAACATAAAACATGATGACGTGGAAGACATAAAGGAATGGTGTAGTGGTATTACCTCATCCACACTTCCTCAACTTCCTTGATGTTGTGCAAGATATAGAACATGAGGTCCTCTCACTCTTGTCGTGGTATGTTATAAGGTTTCGAGGCCCCAGCCCTCCCACCTTGCGCGTTGAGTAGATGGAGCCTGGGTTGATACTTCGGCTCTTCTATATTGTATTGAGGCACCTTGTTATGCAGATGGGGAACGTGGTCTGGATAGTATGATGTCCTGAGGTCTGACACCTCCTTTAGGATAACTACCTCAGCTATGGAAGCTTCAATCTTAGCTTTGTTTCCACATTTCTGTCAGAGATGCTTGTTCTGTCTCTCAGGGCCGTACTGCCAGCGATTCTGCACAGGCCCCCCCTGTCGATGTCAAAACCGGCGGATCTCGGGTAGGGGGTCCCTATCTGCGCGTCTTAGGCTGATGGTAACAGGAAGCAAGGGACACAATGTTTACCTAGGTTTGGGCCCTCTCGATGGAGGTAAAACCCTACTTCCTGCTTGATTAATATTAACGATATGAGTAGTACAAGAGTAGATCTACCACGAGATCGTAGAGGCTAAACCCTAGGAGCTAGTCTATGATGATTATGATTGTAATTGTGATCGGGCTTCTAAGGACCAACCTCTCAGGTTTATATAGACACCGGAGAGGGCTAGGGTTTACACGGAGTCGGTTACAAGGAAGGAAACATAATATCCGGATCGCCAAGCTTGTCTTCCACGCAAAGGAGAGTCCCATCCGGACACGGGACGGAGCCTTGAGTCATGTATCTTCACGCTTCAATAGTCCGGATGATGTATATAGTCCGGCTGTCCGGATACCCCCTAATCCAGGACTCCCTCACCCCGAACAATACCTCGTTCGCGAGGTGCAGAATGAGATGTGTCATCGGTGTAAAGAAGCCTGGCAAAAAGTGTTGGGGAACGCAGTAATTTCAAAAATTTCCTACGCACACGCAAGATCATGGTGATGGCATAGCAACGAGAGGGGAGAGTGTTCGTCCACGTACCCTCGTAGACCGTAAGCGGAAGCGTTATGACAACGCGGTTGATGTAGTACGTCTTCATGAATCGACCGATCGAAGCACCGAACGTACGGCACCTCCATGTTCAGCACACGTTCAGCTCGATGATGGCCCCCAGGCTCCAATCCAGCGAAGCGTCGGGGATGAGTTTCGTCAGCACGACGGCGTGGTGACGATGATGATGTTCTACCGGCGCAGGGCTTCTCCTAAACTCCGCGACGATATGACCGAGGTAGATTATGGGGAAGGGGGCACCGCACACGGCTAAGGAACGATCCGTAGATCAACTTGTGTGTCTATGGGGTGCCCCCTGCCCCCGTATATAAAGGAGCAAGGGGGAGGGGGCCGGCCAAGAGGAGGCGACGCGCCCAAGGGGGAGAATCCTACTCCAAGTAGGATTCCCCCTCTTTCCAAGTCCTACTAGGAGAAGGGAAGGAAGGGTAGGAGAAGGAGAAGGAAGGAGAGGGAGGAGAAGAAGGAAAGGGGGACCGGCCCCCTAGTCCAATTCGGTTTGGGCTAGGGGGGCCGCGCGCCCTACCTACTCCCTTCCACCACTTGGCCCATGAGGCCCATAGCTTCTTCCTTGTATTCCCGTAACTCCCCGGTAACCCCGAAAATACCCGAATCACTCGGAACCTTTCCGAACACCGAATATAGTCGTCCAATATATCGATCTTTACGTCTCGACCATTTCGAGACTCCTCGTCATGTCCCCGATCTCATCCGGGACTCCGAACTCCTTTGGTACATCAAAACTCATAAACTCATAATAAAACTGTCATCGAAACCTTAAGTGTGTGGACCCTACGGGTTCGAGAACTATGTAGACATGACCTAGGACTATTCTCGGTCAATAACCAATAGTGGAACCTGGATGTTCATATTGGTTCCTACATATTCTACGAAGATCTTTATCGGTCAAACCGCATAACAACATAAGTTGTTCCCTTTGTCATCGGTATGTTACTTGCCCGAGATTCGATCGTCGGTATCCAATACCTAGTTCAATCTCGTTACCGGCAAGTCTCTTTACTCGTTCCGTAATACTTCATCCCGTAACTAACTCATTAGTTACAATGCTTGCAAGGCTTAAGTGATGTGTATTACCAAGAGGGCCCAGAGATACCTCTCCGACAATCGGAGTGACAAAACCTAATCTCGAATTACGCCAACCCAACATGTACCTTCGGAGACACCTGTAGAGCACCTTTATAATCACCCAGTTACGTTGTGACGTTTGGTAGCACACAAAGTGTTCCTCCGGTAAACGGGAGTTGCATAATCTCATAGTCATAGGAACATGTATAAGTCATGAAGAAAGCAATAGCAACATACTAAACGATCAAGTGCTAGGCTAACAGAATGGGTCAAGTCAATCACATCATTCTCCTAATTATGTGATCCCGTTAATCAAATGACAACTCTTTTGTCCATGGCTAGGAAACATAACCATCTTTGATGAACGAGCTAGTCAAGTAGAGGCATACTAGTGACACTATGTTTGTCTATGTATTCACACATGTATTATATTTCCGGTTAATACAATTCTAGCATGAATAATAAACATTTATCATGATATAAGGAAATAAATAATAACTTTATTATTGCCTCTAGGGCATATTTCCTTCAGAAAGATCTTCTCTAGCTTGACTATCAACTCCGGTGCCTTCTTATGCATATTTTCAATCACGTCTTTACTTACTTCTTTAGCACAGAGCGTGCGGAAGAGATGGCTTAGCTCGGCAAACACTGGCCAGACATGCTCGGGGACATAGCCTCGAACCATCACCGGCATTATCCGCTCAATCCATACATGGTAGTCATGACTCATCAGGCAGGTCACTTTGCCCGTTGAAAGATTGACTCCCTTACTTATATTCGATGCATAACCATCGGTGAACTTCAAAATGTGTTTCAGCCAGATAAGTACTTCCTTTTTTTCTGGCGGTTTAAGGACAAAGTCAGCATCTGGCTTGAACCAGTTTTTTCGACCGCCTGTGGGAGGCTTCATGTTCAGACGTGGTCTATCACAAATTCTCTGTTGATCGGCTCTAGCTTTAACGTTATCCTTCGTCTTATCAGGAATGTTGAGGATCCTGTGGAAAAGGGACTCTGCCACATTCTTTTGGGTGTGCATCACATCGATATTGTAAGGAAGCTTGAGGTCCTTGAAATAGGGAAGCTTCGAGAAGGGGGTAATGTGAGTCCAGTTATGCGTCTCACATATCCCTCGAAGCCTTTGGCTTTGGCTTTGCCTTTGCCTTTGACTTTAGGCTGGAGAGCTTTTAGCTGAGCAAGAACATCTACCGCTGAAAATGTTGGAATCTCGGTTACTTCATGAACAACCCGGCCTTTCATGAAGTTCTTCTTGTCTTCCCTGTCTGGATGGTCTGGAGGGAGGAACTGTCGATGCAGGTCAAAGGCTACATACTTGCCACCCTTACTCAGCCAAATCATTCACAGAGCTTGCATGCACACTGGGCATGGCATCTTCCCACTTGTACACCATCCGCAGAATAGAGCATAGCCGGGAAAGTCATGCATGCAATAGTGCAACCAAACTTTCATCAAGAAATTTCTCTGCAGATCCTGGTCGTATGTCAACGTCGGAAAGTACCAAGAATGGTGCAAAGCATCCACCAGCAGCTGCATAAACACACACAATTGCTTCCCCGAATAATCAGGCCCCGGAATGATGAGCGACAAGAACATGGTCTTGCATTGCATTAGGGCACCGGGAGGAAGATTGAGCGGAATTACAAACACGGGCCAACAGCTGTATGGATTGGACGACATACCATATGGATTCAACCCATCACCTGGTATGGCTATTCTGACATTCCTATCCTCGGCTGCTTCCTCGGGGTATTCTTCATCGAACGACTTCCATGCTTCCCCTTCCGATTGATGTACGATTTTTTTGGGATTGTACCATATACCTTCCTTGTGCCACTTCATCATTTTGGCAGACTCTTTCGTGATGAAAAGGCGCTGCAGTCTTTTTATAAAATCAAGGTACCGAAGAACCTTAACGGGGATGGTTAGCTGCTTTTTCTCACCATCCTCACCGACCACCTCAATGTACCAAGACGAACCGCACTGCCTACAGTACTTGTCATCCGCATACTCGTGCCTAAACAGAAGGCTATTCTTCGGGCAAACATCTATTTTCTCATAATCCATAGAGAGTGCCTTCATGATTTTCTTTGTATCGTACATGCTTTTTGGCAGTTCATGACCCTCAGGGAGGCTATTAGCCCATGCTCGCAAGAATGCTTTGAAGCATTTCTGGCTACAGCCGTACTCAGCCTTGACTACAATCAGTTGCGAGATGGCATCCAACTGAGATATTTTCGCACCCGCATAAAGAGGTTTCTTCGATGAGGCCAAGACCTCCAAGAAGGCCTTTGCGGTTGCCTCCGGCTCCTCCGGTTCATTCTCTGAAGGTGTCGCATTTGCCGCTTCTGCAACAATGACATCATCTAGCATGTCCCTGACCCCGTTGTCCTCATATCCATCGATGCGTTGTCGCATCACCTCTTCTCTACCACGGTCCTGCTCGGCTATGTTTATCGGCGACATGTCAAAGTTTGGCATATATCCGTGCGTGCGAAGGTGCTCACTCATGTCCGTCTGATTTCTACGGTGATGTCTGGCACATCTCACACAGGGGCATGGTGGGATAATTCTCATTGGACGACAGAATATCTCCTTCAAATACACATCGGTTTTCGTGATCCACTCTGATGTTACTCGATTCCGACGGATAAAACCACTGTACATCCACTGATTATCTGCCATCCTCTGCCTTTTTGCAAGCCACACAACATAATTAAGGATTCACTTAAATTAATCACATCAAATTTTCAGTTTCTACCGCGTTGAATCCACCTACATCTCTAATAGGTAAAGATGGGTCCTAATCCCACCCGAGGATGTGTAGATTGAGTATGTTCTCCATTCTACCCTGTTGCGAGACAAAATTTCGACAGCACCTCCCCGCTGTTCTCTAGATACACGTCTCGGCAAATAGCCAGAGAATGTGCTCCGGAGAACAATGGGGAGGCGCCGCCGAAATCCTGTCTCGGAACGGGGTAGAACATGGAGAACATACCCAATCTACACATCCTCGGGCTGTCCGTGGAAAACGCTGGATAATCCGAAAGAGCTGTGGTGATAAATATGCAATTGAATGCATATTTATCGATGCAACCCTTTCGGACGGGAGATGCCTAGGTTACGCCAGGTGACTTGAGAATGAAATCTAGTGATATGAAAAAAATGGAGGAGAGGGACTTGTAGCTCACCCTCAGTTGTAGAGGAAGTAGTCGAACAACAAAGGGATGCTCAGGGGGACCAATGTGTCGGACAACGGTCACTCCGATGAAATGCGACACCACAAAGCCTGCAAAATCCACCGAAAGAACAACTTAGATCATCACATCTCAGTAAAGTGTGAAACTTTTTTCTTCTATTTTTTTAGCAAGATCATCATGAGTACCATTTTTTTTAGCAAGATCATCACATCTTAGTAAGTCTCAAAATTTTCTCTTTAATTATTTCAGCAAGATCATTATGAGTATCAAAAAAATAGCCAGATCATCACATCTCAGTCAAGTGTCAAAATTTTGTCCAACATCCATCCATCCATTCATCTATCATTAACTTGACCAACATACATTCATCAACATGACCTAACATTAAATTTATGACAAACAAAGTTTCTAAATAAATTTACCGACATTCCATCCATCCACCATCTATGATTCTAACAATATCCATGAATCCATCTAACAAAAAAAATACCTATACATCCATCCACCTAAAAACAGTAGCAAGAAGAATAAAAAAACATAAATTTTTTTATTTATCTAACTATCTATCAATCCATTCATCTAGCAGCACAGCAGCGGCAGGGGAGCAACGGCAGCAGCGGAGGAAGCGGCAGGATGGCGGGGGAGCTCACCGAGGGGGGCAGGGGACGTGGTGGCGGAGGTGGTGTCGGAGGGGCCGCAACGGATGGCGGAGCGTGGGCGGCTGGGGGCTCCCCGGTACTCACCAGCAGCAGAGGAGGGCCGGCAAGGGGGCGCCGGACCGCCGGAACCGTGGCCGCGGCCAGCTCACCACCAGCAGGAGGGTTGGGAAGGGGGCGAGGACAACAGGGCCAGTCCGGGACGGGGCCGCGCGGTGCGGGCGGCCAGGAACGACCAACGGCAATGCGGGGTCGGCAGGGACAGTTGGCGGTGGTGTGGGGCGACGCGACCAGGACGGGGGCGGCAGTGGTGCAGATGGGGGCGTCGGCGGTACGGGGCTGGGATGGCCGGTGGCGGGGGGATCGAGTGGCGGAGGGCGGGGATCGAGCGGCGGCGGGGCTGGATCGAGCGGCGGCGGGGCTGGATGAGGGGTTTAGGTCAAATGAGTGGTCGGGGCGTGGTCTGCCCGGTTCGATAAGGTGTGAGGTATGCCGACGGTGTAGCCGTCGGCATAGGTTGTTTCCACCTATGCCGACCGTTATGCCGTCGGCATACCTGTTTTTTTACATTAAATTCAATTTATTTTAAAAATGTCCTAACAAAATATAATTATTAATTTTACATAAGCTAGTTATCTAGGTGACAAGTTCGGCACCGATGTAAAGTACTGTAAAAAAAATAAACATATATTCAGTCATACCCGCATGATTCCCCCCTCGAAGTGGCGCCGACACTGTTGTCCATGGAGGGGGGCACACCCCGGAGCCACGAGCCGGGTGCATGCACCTGCCACCATGCTTGCACAAGCGTAGGAGGGCCCACCGCAACACGTGGCGGCATTGCTAACCCCCCAGGTAACCCGTCCCGTCTAACCCTCACACAGACGACCGCCGGATCTACCCCTTCGACTTTCGTCGAACGAGGTTTGACCGGTGGACCTTTTCACGTGGTAGCCATAGCCCAGCCTATAGCTACACCCCCCCAACACCGTCCTGGCCCAACCCACCCAAAGATTCCCTCTGTGTCGGCCCGACATGGTCGTTTCCCCCCTCTGGGACACGGCGGCACGGACGCCCGTGAGGGGGGCACACCCCGAAGCCGCGTGTTGGGTGCCTACGCCTGCCACCACACTTCCACAAGAATAGGAGGGCCCACTGAAACAAGTGGAGGCAATGCTATCCCCCTCCCAAGGTACCCAGTCCCGTCTAACCCAGACACAGACGACTGCCGGATCTAGCCCTTTCACTTTCACCGTACGGGATTTGACCGGGGGGATGCAATGCCATCGGAGCGTCGCAGCGGACCCTCATACATGCGGGATGGTGTGGTGGCATGTATGAAGAGGCGGCACACGTCTCCGGGGTGTGCCCCCCCCCCTCACGGCCGGCACCGCCGCCGGCACCTGGAGGGGGGAAACGGACGCGTCGGTCTACACAGAGATGATATTGCTATGGGTCTGGCCTGGATGTTGCTCCAAAGTGTTCCTATGGGCTGACCTAACACAACCGGGTGGATAGGTCCACTGCTCAAAGCCCGTCGGTGCAAAGTCAAAGGGCTAGATCCTGTGGTCATACGCTACAGGGTTAGGCGGGACGGGGGCCCTGGGTGGTAGCAATGCCACCCGAGCGTCGCACGGGGCCCTCATACATGCGGGGTTGTGTGGTGGCATGTCCGAAGATGCGGCACGCGTCTCCGGGGTGTGCCCCCCCCCACGAACGGCGCTGCCGCCTGCACCTAGAGGGGAAACGGAGGCTTCGTGTCTACACGGAGGGGATCTTGCCGTGGGTATGGCCCGGATGTTGCTCCAAAGTGTTCCTATGGGCTGACCTAACACAACCGGGTGGATAGGTCCACTGCTCAAAGCCCGTCCATGCAAAGTCAAAGGGCTAGATCCCATGGTCAAACGCTACAGGGTTAGGCGGGACTGGGCCCTGGGGGGGGGGGGGTAGCAATGTCACCCGAGCGTCGCACCGGGCCCTCATACATGCGGGGTGGTGTGGTGGCATGTCCAAAGAGGCGGCACGTGTCTCCGGGGTGTGCCCCCCTCACGGACGGCGCCGTCGCCGGCACCTAGAGGGGGGAAACGGACGCATCGGGTCTACACGGAGGGGATCTTGCCGTGGGTCTGGCCCGGATGTTGCTCCAAAGTGTTCCTATGGGCTGACCAAACACAACCGGGTGGATAGGTACACTGCTCAAAGCCCGTCCGTGCAAAGTCAAAGGGCTAGATCCCGCGGTCAAACGCTACATGGTTAGGTGGGACGGGGGGCCTGGGGGGGGGGGTAGCAATGCCACCCGAAGGCCGTGACCGGCTCTCATACATGCGGGATGGTGTGGTGGCATCTCCGAAGAGGTGGCACGCGTCTCCGGTGTGTGCCCCTTCACGGACACGCGCCGCCGCCGCACGGGAGGGGGGAAACGGACGCGTCGGGTCTACACGGAGGGGATCCTGCCGTGGGTCTGGCCCGGATGTTGCTCCAAAGTGTTCCTATGGGCTGACCTAACGCAACCGGGTGGATAGGACCACTGCTCAAAGCCCGTCCGTGCAAAGTCAAAGGCTAGATCCCGTGGTCAAACGCTACAGGTTTAGGCGGGACGGGGGCCCTGGGGGGGAGGGTGGGGTAGCAATGCCACCCGACCGTCGCACCGGGCCCTCATACATGCGGGATGGTGTGGTGGCATGTCCGAGGAGGCGGCACGCGGCTCCGGGGTGTGCCCACACGGTAGTAGACGTTCTGCGGTAACAATGCGGCGTGAATATTATTAAATACTCGGAGCGCGATAAAATCATGAGTTTTTTACACGACGTGGGCACATGTGCCGTAGGACTGATGGTAATTTTTCATAATTGTTCATGATGGAGTAGTATCTGAACAATTCCCTCTTACGCGGATTGCTCTTCGTGTGTCTAAGACTGTGGCTGGCGGCCTCCGGGGGCTAGCATGCTGCCAAATCTTGCGTAGGCGGCCTCTCACAAGTCTGGAAGTGCTGTGGCGGGTGGAAATGCCCAGCACGCGTCTCCGGATGCGCCCCCCTCACGGACGGCGCTGCTGCTGGCACCTGGAAGGGGGAAACGGATGTGTCGGTCTACACGAAGGTGATATTACTGTGGGTCTTGCCGGATGTTGCTCCAAAGTGTTCCTATGGGCTGACCTAACACAACCGGGTGGATAGGTCCACTGCTCAAAGCCCATCCGTGCAAAGTCAAAGGGCTCGATCCTGTGGTAAAACGCTACAGGGTTAGGCAGGACGGGGGCCCTGGGGGGTAGCAATGCCACCTGTCGGGGATATACCCCGCGGTGTAACCCGGCCGGAAGTATAACCCTGCCGTACTTGGCGACTCACTGATGACCCGCCCTGGCTGGACGACACACTAAGTGACCCCCCGATCCTGGCGAATTATGGGTGACCTGGCAAGCGGATCAGAGGAGCGACAAGACCGGGGGCCCGGGAGGCTCAAGGCCCAGAAGGCCGGCTTATGTTATGGTAGGCCGGCTTAAGAGGAAAGGCGTGAGGAATATCTTCCTTACAAGGAATCAAGACCCGGACTTGTATCCGGCTTGTAGTAGAAGATAGGCTGGTCCTAATCCTATTTGGACTCCACATGTAACCCGCTCCTCTGACTTATATAAGGAGGGGTAGGGCACCCCAAAGAGGGACAAGTAAGAAGAAACAATATCTAGGGCTAGACACAAAGGGGGAGCCGGCTTATGCGGCGACTCTCGATGAGCATAATGAGACCTAGCCTCAAACAGCATGTAGGACTATTCCGGATGATGTTTCCCGGGGCCCGAAGCTGTCTAAATCCTTGTCTTGCGTATCGTGTCTCTCGTCCCGATCAACCCCTCTCAAGCTACCACATAGATACGCTGGCCTCGCGACTAAGTCCTCACAGTAAGGACATCTACCGTGACAAATCCACGACAGTTGGCGCCCACCGTGGGGCTTACGCACGGTGGTGTTGAGATCTTGGAGGGATCTTTTCCATGGTTTTGAGAAGTTCGCAATTTTCCAGATGAAGAAGAGCTGGTTTGAAAGGATTTGCATAAGCTTCAAATTCATCCGTCCAGGTTTAATACGGGTAAGATTTAAGGTTTAAGAGAAAGATAGGGTTGCGCCTGTGCGCCATCATAAGTCGCCGACATCGACGTTTTCTACTATGGCCTGTTTTCCGCTGGCGTGTCAAGTCTGAATCCATAACTCGCCAAATCTGGTACAGTTGGAGTCGCCGAGTAATCATCAACAGCGATGGAAAAAGTATTTTTGGAGTCACTCAAGAGTTGGAAATTTGCCGGCTACTAATCGGACACAGTTCATTGAATACAATTGGATATTATATTCGGAAGTGGACAAAGATTACAGCGTATTTCTTAATGAGTGTGGAAAAACCCGTACAGGGGAAAGTTACCTTTCTAAAAAAACTGGCACAAGTTGTCCTCGAGTAGCGTTGGCCGTTGAATCGCAGTGGTCTGGTGTTTCCGAGCCGTGTCACGCCTCGATAACATCGCTGAGCCGTTTCCTGCCTCCACAGCTGTTGCGGCCATTGCCGGCCGCCTCCATGTCGACCCGCCCGAAAAGATCCCTGACGAAGAATATGTCTGCTGCATGGAGCGCCTCAAATTGCCTGCTGACCCGCCGGCCTGAACAGTCACCGAGCGCCTCCGCTGAGTACATGTGCTCGCATTTGAAGTGGGCTTTTTCCTCAGTACTATTTGGAAGTACAAACCATTTCACGTACTTAGTCAAGCCTCGACAGAAATTAAGCTAGTACAGATTCCATCTCAAGCCGTGGGTCACCTCTCCTGTGTTGAGCCGCCGTGGCTGTGCGCCAGCTACTGCCGGGTCTGCTCCGCTTCCCTGCTTGACCCGCCACCAAGTTGGTCTCGGCCTGCGCCTCTCAGCCGTAGAGCCGCGTGTTTTGCCAGGCCGCACTTGCCGCGAGCCGCCGGCACCCCTCTGCAGCTGCAGCACCAGCTTTAACCCGCCGTTGATACAGTAATTACCTGGGTCTCTATAGTCTCAACGCTCGCTTCAGCTGTAGCCTGTCGCCGTGGCCGCGACCCGCCACAGCCTTGTATTACCTCAGACGCGCTCCGCCACATGCCGCTATTGCCGGTTCATCTCCGTTCCAAGTTACTGCTGCATCCCACATAAGGCCAAGTACTGGTAGTACTTTGTCTGTTCAAAGGTTGAAATCGCAGTACAAGACATCCTGGACAGATTCTAGCAGACATTTTATGTCTGCTGTTCAAATACATCAGGTGATATCTATCTGTTTAAGTTTATTTTATTAAACATATTGTTTTCATCAAAGAACAATTACTTTGGTCTGTATATTTTTTATGTGCAGCAAAGGTGGTGCCATATTGTGCCTATGAAGTGTACGTCACCACCATCACGCTCCGGCGTCTGCGCCCGCTGGGACAGGTGTGCCCAAGTCGCCGCCCGTGCAGCTTAATATACATCAACCCGCCGGAGCTGCGTTGAGCCGCCCTTGCTGCTTTGAGCCGCCGGAACTATATTGAGTAGCTGGTCTGCCGGAGCCACCTTCTGTCGCGATAAACGGATCATCCGTCATTCAAATAAATCAGGTGATATCCATCCAAATTTGTTTTATTACCATAGGTTGTTTTTGTCAAAGAACAAGTTTATCTTTGCCTTGGTCTGCAATATTGTTTATGCAGGGCAATTATTTATGACAAAAAGTGACATTAGACCACGGAGATGGAGGCACGCCAACATCTTTTGGCACAGGTGGTCGTCCTTACTCAACGGACTCCCGCACCGGCTTACAACGTCGTGGCCGTCTCTCGCGACCGCGCCGGCTTACAACGCCATGGCCATCTCTCGCGACCACGCCGGCTTACAACGCCACGGCTGTTTCATCTGTCTGTGCGTCTTTACCGTCCGTCTCTCACGACCTGGTCTACATCAACACACCGGGCCGCACCTGTCTGCATGAGCTGTTTATTGAATATAAGCGAGTCACTGCTTGGGAAGCCCGGTTTTTTCTTCCAACAAATTGGAGGCGAATTATCATGTATTATCAGCCGCCGTCTGCACTGGATGGCTCAATGGGCAGGCGCACAAGTCACCGCCACTACAAGTTTGGTTAAACTTCAAACAGCCAGTTGGAAGAAACCATTGGCCGAGTTGCTGACACGGCTCATACGGGATCATTTATAACCCGTCGCAGTCACCTCAACCTTCTGTGGATTCACATCGCGCTATCAACGCCAATGATATACACTTTCTGCTATGGTCAAATATGGAGAATTTCAAGCCAACTCTTCGAGTCATCTTGAGACTCGGGGGCTACAATGGTATGGCTCGGCAAAATTAGCCGGTTTCACTGGATTCAAGAACTCCGGGTCATTGGAGGGAAGGTAACCCGGTTCCAGAGGCTACCGCTATAATTGGTGAAAAATTTAAAGGCTGTCAGAAAATTTCCGGCTTAAAAAGAAGGACTCCGGTTTCAAGAGACATCTCTCTCCCACAAAGCACTGACACTCTCAATATCTGGTTTAAAATCCGGCTCAAGGTAAATTTATCTCTCACAAGGTTTTGAAGCTTTCAAATCCGGTTTAAACTTCCGGTTCAAAAAGAATTAATCTCTCGGAAGTTCGAGTGCTTAGAAAGATTAAAGGGTGTCAAAAAGAACTTGCTGACATGATGCGCGGTTCAAACATAGGTATCCTGCCTTACGGCTTATCTTATTATGGTCATTTGAGGGCTTGCTGCTCATCGGGCATAGCTGTCAGTACCTTCTTGATCGGTGCAATGCCATAACTTATATGGTCACTTGGGGGCTTCCTGTTCAAATATAGGTCGTATTCGAACCAAAGAGAACATAGCTGTCGATACCCTTTTGATTAGCAAACCGCTAAACCTACTTGGGGGCTTCTTGATCGTATCCGAATCATAGCTCAACCCCTTTGGGAATCGACGTGGATCGTATTTGAATCAACGTCGCTAAACAACTCTTAAGGTCACTTGGGGGCTTCCTGTTCAAACATGGGTCGTATTCGAACCAAAGAGAACATAGTTGTCGATACCCACTTTGATCGGCATCACCAACGCCACTGGGGGCTATATGATTGTATTCGAATCTTAGCTTAACCCCTTTCGAACGGTTTACTGATCGTATTCGAATCAGAAGCCTCAAAAATTTTATCTGTTTTTATACAATCGCAAGTATTTGAGTTCTCACAAATATCATATGTGCCGGCTCTTACAGAGTTGAGTTATCAACTTCACTATCCGGGTCACATAAACCGGCGGTATCATTCAAAGGATCATAGGGATCTTGTGATCTACTTGTGTGCAGGATAAGACTACATTTGGGTGGATACCCGCCCTGGCTTTTGACGTTAAGTCGCCAAGGCGTATGCTGTTTAAACTCTGTGCAGGATTTGCAGAATTATGACTTATATAAATGCTTCAGTCCAAGCTCATCACTGAAATTGGTGTCTCAAAAGGGTTATCAATTATTGATTTTCTCAAGGGCTATAGGCCACCGGGTTACAAAAATTCTGGCTTACAATTAATGCGCATTAAGTCGTCATCGGCCAAGAGCCGCCAGGTATTTAAACTCGGGATTTACTTATCAACCAATGAGGTGTTCAAATCTTTAATAGCCAAAACTGGCTGGATTTTCATGATGATATTGAATGATTGAGGTTTTCATACCGGATTATATTATTCAAATCTTTAATAGCCAATATGGGTGGATTCTTATTATGGTTATCAATAGCCAATATTATGATGGAGGTCTTCAAAGTCGCTTCAGCGCAATGGCTATTATTTTATTAATGGATATGATTTATTCTACAATAGAAGGAATAGTTCCGAGTCGCTGCAGGCTTACGACCCGGCACTTGGGGGCTACATTATTCAAATTGAGGTTTCATTAAATATGCAAGTTTCATGTCGCTGCAAGCATGCACCATGACACTTGGGGGCTAATGCAAAAGTCATTTTTTTCTCAACTTATTGAAGACCCGAGTCATCACATCATAATGAGCCAGTCCTTGGGGGGATACCAATTGCTCCTGTCAAAAATTCAAGGTCCCAGCTCAGTATTATCTTACTAAGCCGGCCCTTAGGGGCTACACATTGCTGTTCAAATTTACATGGTTATATCTACAAAGTCCCTGCTCATTATTGCATAATGACCCGGCCCTTGGAGGCTACACTGGTTGAAGTTTTCATGAGCATAAAGCAATTACAAGTCCCAGGTTTCTGCAAGCATGACAACCCGACACTTGGGGGCTACATATGGGGAATATTTAGTTTATGACTAATGATTGAGATGAATAACACGGATTTCTTCAAGGTTGCAACACTTATATTGAAGCAAGTCTTGAGTTATCACTATGTTCTCCTCTTAAGACTTGAGGGCTACAGGTATTATGCATATAAAGAAGGAACATCTTCAAATTCTCAGCGTTGAGTAAATCAGGAAGATCAATTACATGACCCGGTGTCAACAATAATTATGACTCGACATCATCAGTCTTTTATAACTCAGAGATTTTGGAAATTATAACTTGGCAAGATCTACATATTTAAGCCGGTTGAAAATCAGATGAGTATTTCAAGACCTATATTTTTTAAGCCGGCGCTTTGGAAGCCGACTCAAATGGATTATTTGTTTGCAATGTTTCTTCTACAAGCAAATTGATTGTGAAGTTGGTCTATTGACCCGGATTTTCTAGAAGAAGGAAATGACAAGGACTTAAGGATGTTCAGGTGCCGGTTTACAAGAATTCTTAACCCGGAGCACAACCTGTCAAATTTGTTCTTGTGTTTATTTTTGCAGCATAAGTTTACCATGGATAAATCCAAGATAAACTTGGGGGCTAATGTCGGGGATATACCCCGCGGTGTAACCCGGCCGTACTTGGCGACTCACTAATGACCCGCCCTGGCTGGACGACACACTAAGTGACCCGCCCGATCCTGGCGACTTATGGTTGACCTGGCAAGCTGATCAGAGGAGCGACAAGACCCGGGGGCCCGGGAGGATAAAGGCCTAGAAGGCCGGCTTACGTTATGGTAGGCCGGCTTAAGAGGAAAGGCGTGAGAAATATCTTCCTTACAAAGAATCAAGACCCGGACTTGTATCCGGCTTATAGTAGAAGATAGGCTAGTCCTAATCCTATTTGGACTCCACATGTAACCCGCCCCTCTAACTTATATAAGGAGGGGTAGGGCACCCCAAAGAGGGACAAGTAAGAAGAAACAATATCTAGGGCTAGACAAAAAGGGGGAGCCGGCTTATGCGGCGACTCTCGATGAGCATAATGAGACCTAGCCTCAAACATCATGTAGGTCTATTCCGGATGATGTTTCCTGGGGTCCGAAGCTGTCTAAATCCTTGTCTTGCGTATCGTGTCTCTCGTCCTGATCAACCCCTCTCAAGCTACCACATAGATGCGCTGGCCTCGCGACTAAGTCCTCACACTAAGGACATCTGCCGTGACAAATCCACGACACCACCCGAGCGTCGCACCGGCCCCTCATAGATGCGGGGTGGTGTGGTGGCATGTCCGAAGAGGCAGCACGCGTCCCCGGGGTGTGCCCCCCTCACGGACGGTGCCGCCGCCGGCACCTGGAGTGGGGAAACGGACGCGTCGGGTCTACATCGAGGGGATCTTTCCGTGGGTCTGGCCCATATGTTGCTCCAAAGTGTTCCTATGGACTGACCTAACACAACCGGGTGGATAGGTCCACTGCCCAAAGATCGTCCATGCAAAGTCAAAGGGCTAGATCCCGTGGTCAAACGCTACAGGGTTAGGCTGGACGGGGGCCCTGGGGGTGGGGGTCGCAATGCCACCCGAGCGTCACACCGGGACCTCATACATGCCGTACGGTGTGGTGGTGTGTCCAAAGAAGCGGCACACGTGTCCGGGGTTTGGGCCCCTCCAAGTGACGGCGTCACTGCCTTGCATGCACAGGGGCACACCGCGGAGCCCCAAGACGGGCGTCTACGCATACCTGAACACTTTCAGATATGCATCGAGACCCGTGCGATGTTTCGGTGACATAGCTACACCCCGAATCCCCTCACCAACGAGAATTCCCTCCGTGTCGACCGTTTCCCCCCTCTGTGACACGGCGATAGCGACGTTTGTAACGGGGGGCAAGCGATATACCATCGGGGTATGTTTTTTCAGATAAGGCATAATTATCTTATGCAAAAACAAAAACTAAAATAAAGTAAAAATAACAAAATAAAGTGAAAATAAAAAAATAAAGTAAAATAAATGTATGCCGACGGCCGTGCACACACGGAGGTGCAGTCCCACGGATCGAACGTGGCATGGCACACGGATCAATGACGTGGCAGAGGGGCTTATGCCGATGGCTATGCCGTGGGCATTACTTTTGCCATAGATAGTATAAAGCAAAATTAAAAATAAAACTAAATAAACATATGCCGACGGCCTTGATGCGCACACGGATCGATGACATGGCACGGCACACAGATCGATGACGTGACAGAGGGGCATGTGCCAGGTCTATGCTAACGGCGTGGCCGTCGGCATACCTCTGGCATAGCTATGCCGACGGCCGCCGTTACCTACCGTCGGCGTAGATTCAACGCCGTCAAACGGTCAGCGCGGTCCGCGTAGGTGGGCCCGGGCTATGCCGACGGCCGCTCCTATGCCGACGGGCCCCGTAGGCGTATCTCGAGCTTTCCCGACGGCCTCGTTTATGCCAACGGCCCCGTCGACATATATGGATTTATGCTTATGGCTTTTCTACGCCTACGTCCTGTCCTTGGTCGTCGGCATAGGTCCATCTATGCCGACGGGGGCCGTCGGTATAGGTTTGGCCGTCGGCAACCCAGGTTTTTCTGGTAGTGCAGTAGAAAACAAGAAAAACACTGTTAAATGATAGGTTCCAGTACTCGTTTATACTCTGAACTCTAGACTCTCGAGCACTGAAATCAACAGGCATACAACACAAAGAAATGATGGATTTGCTATAATGTATGTAATGAAAAATACAATATTTAGATGCTTCTCAAAAGTGATTAAACACGATCTATTACCAGAATTTCACAGCAGTTTGAAATCTATAATTTGCTGCATCTTAACTGCAAACAAAATAGGTCTGGACCATTCTTGCCAATCGAAAAAGATATCTACGGAATCAAGCATACACAAGACATACCTTTGCTTCATCTGTCCCGATGAAAAAATCTAAATCAGCGTGACCGGAAGGGACTCCAACGTCTGTAACTTCCCGCCGCCGGGCAGATGAGGAAGAGCGGGAGGGCAGGGTCATAGGAGAGCCCTTCATGTTAAAGGGAGGGCGCCTGCACCATGGCCCAGAGCCTACTTGGTTCCCTTGATCCAACTGAACCGGGGAGGAAAGAAGTTTAAACGGAACGGGTTAGCCAGATGATTTCCTGCAGGCTTCTCCTAACTCATGTACCAATTTATGGAACCCGACCTAGAATATGCGAATAAGATAACTTGGGCTGGGTGCTTTAATTTGGACATGGGGCCGGACCCTTGTAATCATCCAATAGGAACCAATCAGCCAAAAAGGGAGGAATCTACGGTAAAGAAAAAGTGCCTTGACCGGCTAGTCAAATGGTGGAAAGGGAGTTCAATTTCCCAAGCTTTTCTTCCCGATCCATCCGGTCCCTTCATTAGTTACTTTCAATTAGGCCAAGGCCAATACCTTTTCACTTGACAACCTAACTCATCCGAACCCAACAATCCTTGACAATCCTTAAAACGCTTATATGGTAACCAAGTGTTCGAAACCTTCTCCGGGTTGAAAACCATTAACTATTCCAAACATTCCGCAACACCATGGACACCTATATTCCCGGTTCTACAATCTTTTCCAGTTTGGAAGATCCATATTTGTTGGTAAATGGTACTTCAGAGCTATAATACGCATAGTTCCTAGGAACATTCTAAGTTATAACATCATCCTAATATAAGGAATAATTAAACTTATTTGTCAGGCAAATTAAATCTTTAGCATAAATGTCCCTTGATATTTGTCAGTTACTACTTGAACTCGTTAATAATACCGAAATCTGACTGGGAATTTTCCTGGACCAATTCCTTAAATCTCCAATCCTACAATTCATTATATAAAGCTTTCCTTAAAGATCTTCAACGATGGGCCAAGGGCAAATAATCCCCTAATCTTCAAACGGGCTAACTAAATTGCCCCAACAGCTAACCATTTTGAAAGTGTAGGGCATACTATCCTTTAGGCCCTTTATATCCTCGTTATTTTGGTTTGGATTTGTGGAAAAATTTCTGTAATTTGTTTGCTATCTCATGGGAATTTGGCTGAAGCTTCTAGAACAATAATTGGGTGCCTCAATCAACTAGTCTAACGAACTTTAGAGGGTAGTGAAGAGATCTAATTTGGAACGCTTCATAAACTGCTTCCTGAACTTCTTCTTGTTCCTTTGGATGGTCAGACTACGCGGATATGCTGAAATTCCCTAACCTAATGGATCTTTTACCATCATGGTGGAATGGGAAGTTCAGCAATAGTAAAAAATTTTTCCTAAGACAATTCTATGCATTGAATACCATTGTGGACATTTAGCATAAAACAAATGCTTAATTTAACTTATTTCCATCAAGTGGGTTGCAGAAGACCAGGTTGCATCACACCGAGAGAAGCCTTTTGATCCCAATCAACGAAGGCTTCTTATTGGCCTTGACAATCGGCGAATTACTTGCTTACTGGATTTGGGGACTACCTGGCAACCATCATGACTTGGATTATCCGCCTTTATTCATCGAAGCCCATGGCCCTTTCCCGTTTAAGTTCATCCCTTCCTTTCACACGTGCTCCAGAGGAACTATCAAAATGGTTTATTCGTTGAAATTTTAAGTAGCTTGCTTTCCTCCGGTCTGGACTTCCTCACCGCTGACCAGTTTGTACCGATTGTGGATTCAACGAGATTTACCAAAATTCTTTTTGGCAGACCTAGGGCTTTATGTCAGCCTCGGTTACTCGGGTGTAGCTCGAGGCTCATTCCAACCTTCCGTTGTCACCAAATGAATTGGACAAGCTTGATTATAGGCCGGAGGGTTCTAATGGACCGGGAAGCGTTGCATTCCCGAGTCATTCTTGGATTCATCCATTTCGCTAGGCATAAATTTTAGCCACGAATCTCCCTCATCTTTGTGATCCTCTTCCTTGGATCCGTTGTTTGACCTCCTTTCTGATTCTTCTTTTCACCCATTTCGGTGAAAATTCAGGTAATTTATCAGGAAAATTAGGGGTTTACTGTGCAACCATTGCCCCGCATCATTCCCAATGCATCCGTTTGCCCGATGAACTGGGCCCAAATTTCCATCCTCCTTGAAAAACATACCAAATTACTCATAATCCTAAACTTTCATTTAAACGTTGATCATCTTCAATTAATGCCTTCCCGGGATGGATGACAAATGTCAGATTTCCACATTAGCTTGCTTAAACTACAATTGGGAATGCCAAAAAGGAGGGCACCGTGAAGGGAAAAAATGGGCCAATGCTCCGGGCACCGTGAAGGCAGCTTCCCGTCAAAACCTGGGAATGCATTTTGATGCAAATACATGGTCACCATTCCCGATCCCTTTACGCAATTTCCTTATTGTCCTTGTATCAAAAATGAGGGATTTATCTTTCGGTTCAATTCATCCTCATTATTGAGCACATTTGGGATTACAATTCTTTTGACAAAAACTCAAATCAAAGGAAACCCTTCCACTCAAATGTTTCCATTCGAATAAAATCCAAACCTTCACCTTACCATCTTTTAAAACAAATTATTAATCACTAAATTAACCCAAGGAAACCGCAACCTCAAATCTTGCTCCTAACTCCATAGGAGGCTAAAGTTTCTTATTACCCTTCCAAATCTGATCACTCCCCGATTTCTAAACTACCAAAGCTCCGGAGCATGCCGGAAACTAATTTATCCATGACATAGACTAAATTCGCACCGGCACGGGGCAGATTGTCCGACTGGGGGGTGGTGGCGATGGGGAGCATGGGTCGTCGGGCGGGGGGGTCCAAAAGGGCCTGGCGCGTCCGAAACTGGTATCCGAAGGGTGGGAGGTTTACTACCGAGTGCCAACGATGACAAAGGACTGGGACCAAGTCCACAATTTGGGTTCCATAACATCTGGGCCCACGGTTTGCAACGCATGTTACCGATCAGCCAATTTGATAAGGTGCGGCCAACCGGGATCCGAGACTTTTGGCGGGACGATAATTTAGCAATTGGTCAGGGTTCCGTTAATTCCAAGGGACCGCGGATAATTTTACATGCGACCACTTCCGTGTTCCTTTTCACCCCAATACCCTTGTCCACATATTACCTCATAACTGTTTCGTCAAGGACCGACACACCAAATAAAAACATGTTTGAGGGCCATAAACCAAGTTAGGTTACAACCATCCAATGCTTAAGCCTGGGCCAACCGCGGCGGAACTTCCCGGTAGATCACCGGGGACTCCCAGCTTCCGAGCGGATTGGGTGGCGTGAGCCTCCGCCAGCCAGGAGACCTCCACCCAAAGCTGGACCGACCGTGGCAACATGGCAGGAGCAGCGCCGGGCCGTCGGAGGCGGGAACGGGGGGATACCAATTCAAAGGGCCCGTAGCAAGTGGTGAATTGCACCCTGGGTGGTGCAAGGGCCGTTAATGCATGGGATGCGGGGGCATTCTGGGCGGGATGGCCCAGGGGTTCCCGGGGCCGAGGTGATCTGGTGGTGGGGCCCTTTGCGGGTGTAGGTTGTAGCCCTCCCGTTCGAAGTGGTTCCGCCAGGCCGGGCCGGGGACAATGTACAAATTTTTATCTGTTAAAATTTTGCATTCAAACGTTCTAGGTTCCACCTCGAAAGGGAAAATCCCTTTATCTTGGTCCGGGGGCCCTTTGTTGTCATGCAGGGTCCACCACGGGGGTTCACCTCCCTTTTCCAAGGCAGCCCACCGGGGCATTTCCGGCCGGGTTCTCTGCAGGATCCGTTTCTCAACATTTGGGGCCATTCACGGTTCCATCCAGCAAGGTACCACTCCTGGCCAGCCCAAGTTACGGTGGCCCGAAGGCTAGAATCGCACGGGTGAGCCCAAGCCGGTGTTGGTCCTAAACATTCCGGGTGACCTACAAGGAGACCAACATCCCTCCCAAAACGTCCGCAGCCAAGATATCCGGGACCTTTTCTGGATTTACGGGCAATCCAGGGCCTGCCGGGGGGTAGCGGAGGGGCGGAGTGAAGCCGGGGTCGGCGGGGTGTGCCCCGGGAGGGGGCTGGAGCCGCCCATGAAATTTAAAAATATTCATGATATCAAAAGTGCCCATGCATGAAATACAATCGAGAAATGAAGACTACGATTTAAATACAATCGGTCTTAGCTAGCTATCTCTGTTCACAATCTTCTTGCCCTTCTTTTTCGCAAGCGGAGTTCTTACGTGGAGCGGACGTCCTTTAGGTAGGGTGGTCCTGCTTCTTCTTGTGGTGTGTGCTGCTACTTCATAAATAAATCGTCATGTTCGATCTTGGTCGCCGTACTTGTCGAAGTCTTGCTCATTGGCTACTCCATCCATTCCGATGATCTTCCTTTTGCCTCTCCTCACGACAACACGTTGGGCTTTGGCGGGTCGGTAATGAAGAAGCATTGGTCCACTTGGGAAGCCAGCACCCATGGCTCATTTTTAGCGGTGGCGCTTGCGCCCATGATCTTGGATTAACCGCGTATAACCATGGTGGTGAAATACGGTCTTCTTTTATGACGTTTTGGCCCATCGACACGGAACATCGGGACCTTCTCTCGGCGTAGCTCAGCTCCCAGATCTCCTCGATCCTTCCGTAGTATCTGTCCTTGTCGTTACGGTGTAGGATTCCATCGTTACCCGGAGTTCGATAACCATTGCTCTTCATGTCCTTGTCCTCGGTGTAGAATGTGTAGCCGTTGATATCGTGACGCCTCATAGGTCATCGAGGTTGTGCTCGGCGCCTGTGACAAGGCGAATAGTAGTTGTTCTTCCGCGGAAGAATCCTCATGTAAAGGGTGCAGCGAAGCTTCGCTTGAACCAACGCGTGAAACATGAGTTGTGCTCTTTGAGTATATCTCCGTCCGTCCTCTGTTGGCCTCGGTCATTGTCGTCTTCTTAATAAAGGTTTTGTGCTCTACCACCCAAGGATCGACCACGTCTATGTGTTGTAGCGCGACTAGGTTTGCTCTTTCAAAGTCGGCGAGTCGACCCTCGGCCGACATGCATTTGTGGCGACCCTCATGGTGACCCCATCCAGCGAGCCTGCCGAGGTGCTGTTGACGGGCAGACCAGCGGGTTCTCGATGCCTAGATAATTCATGCAGTAGGAGATGCACTCTTCGGTCAGAAAGCCCCTGGCTATGCTTCCCTCTGGACGTGACATGTTGCGAACGTATCCTTTGATGACACACATGTTGCGGACGTAGACTCCGCGTGCTCGTCCCGATAAATGATGCAATTGTTCATGCACACATGGTATTTCATGTGCGGTAAATCGAGAGGACACACGATTTTCTTCGCCTCCTCGAAACTGGTCGGGCACTTGTTCCCCTTGGGAAGGCGTTCGTGCGAATGACATGTTCTCGTCGAAGCATCGTCGGTCATTTTGTGTTTTACCTTCATCTCGAGCCATGGCGTTACTTTGAGACGGTATCCTCGGGCCTGCATCCTTCATACAGCGGAGTAACCGCGTCTATCTCCAGTTGATCCAGCAGCTTTCTCTCGGCGGCAGCTCTTGCGTTATCCGTCCGCTTGAGAAGCAGCTCTTGAATATGAGGGTCCTGCACCCAGCCTCCATCGTCGTCTGCTCCGGCATCTTCATCTTCATGATCATGCCCTTCGTCTTGATCTTCCTCATCATCATGTACGACATCTTCTACATGATGACTGTGTATAGCATCACCGTCGTGATCATGTCCTGGAGATTCTTCGTCTTCTCGCCCGCCCTCGCCACGGTGGTACTTGTCTTGTTGCCCTTCCTCATTTCTTGCCCGGCCCCGGCCATGGACGACTTGATAGTCATCTTCATCACCTTGCCACCGATAGCCATCCATGAAACCACGCAAGAGCAGGTGGTCCCGCACCTGCCCGGAATCCGGGTCCGCAATAAGGCTCTTCAACTTGCATCTTCGACATGGACATCTTATCTCCGTCTCGTTCTTTTGAAGCATCTCGGCCTTCGCGGAGCTCAAAAACCTATTCACGATGCCTTCAGTCATCATGCGGACCATGGTTGCCTGCGGGGTAGAGCAAAACGATATGTTAGAACGTCGAAAAAATTTGGCATGACCTTCCCTAAAAATAGGACCAAAAAGAATGCATAGTGCCAAAATTCTCGCCGAAACGGAAATGAATCAAAACGTTCCGGCAAAATATTGGCAACTATCGCATATTTCAAATACCGGTACCTTCAAACACAAACATATATGCAACACCACAAACACTTGCAACACCACAAACATACATAGATCTAGCTAGGCCACAAAAAGTGCATGTGCACGTTGTTGGAGCGAGCTAGGGAGAAAAAAAAGTAGATCTATATCATGAAGATAGCTTTCCCTTACTTACCTATCAAAACTAGGTAATTTCACCACTTAATTTTGTTGAATCTATGGTGGAAATGAGGTGAGGAGGAGGAGATGGCCGAAATCTTGGAGAAGGAGGTGGATGGAATGAAGTGGGGAAAGTGAGTGGGTAGGTGTGGGCTGTCCAAAATATCTTGTTGGTCCCAGGTTACTAATGGCGCACCCTGTCCTCATGCGCCATTAGAAGTTGTATATAGTAATGGCGCATTGTAGGAGTCATGCGCCATTAGTATGTATGGGAAAATGGAAAAAAAAATACACACTAGAGGCGCACCCTGTCCACGGTGCGCCATTAGAAGTTATATATAGTAATGGCGCATTGTAGGCTTCATGCGCCATTAGAATCTATGGGAAAATGGAAAAAAAAATTCATACTAATGGCGCACCCGCTCCACGGTGCGCCATTAGTGTCTTCCAATCTAATGGCGTATCTGGGGCAGGTGCGCCATTAGTATATAGTAGTGGCGCACTGCACACACGGTGCGCCATTAGAGTCAATCCTATCTATAGGCCTTTTCCTAGTAGTGGCATGATCAACTCCAGAAAGATTTGATGGAAGAGCATTGGAAATGGCATGGCGAAAGAGCCGCATATATTCATTATTTGTTTCTGAAAAACTATGTTGTATTGTGCAAAACTATGTTGTATTTGTGTTGCATCTGATCTCATGGATTTGAAGAACTATGTAATAATTTGATATTGTGGGCATGTATAATTTTTTATGTTGTTTTATAAGTTTTTTTGCAATATGTGCGGCTGTACAGTGGCTGAACAGCAGCCGTGCGGCCGCCGGCCGATATTGCATCTACGTTTTGGATCATCTGTTGGAGTTGCTCTTTTTTTACATCTCCCTTTTGGGCCATCTGTTGGAGTTCAGCCTTTTTGGGAGATGTAAAAAGCACTTTTTGGTGCTCCAAATTACCATGACCTGTTTGGACCACAAAAATATACATCATCTGTTGGAGATACTCTTAATTAGTTTTCTGTAAAATCTAGACTTTTTAGGAAAAACCCAGAGTTAGTTTCCAATTTTTTGAGTCCTAACACACTTCCTTTATGAATGAATAATGTTCATAGGGATACAATTCAAATCTGGCGGATTCACAAGCCATACATGGCGGCCAACATCTAACCCAAAAAACATGTTTGGCAAGGCTATATGCCTCTAAATTCGACTCACGGCCTTCGAAGATGAAGGCGCAATGTTGTAGTTGGAAGGATGTAGTTGTTATCTCCTTTATAATGTTGACGTACATCCTTTCCATACCTTGATTGATTTCTTTCACAACACCTTAGCAATCAGATGATATGATCACATGTAAAGTGGATGATCCATAGCTAGTACTAGAGCCTCGCGGCAGGCCAATGCTTCAAGCATCACCGGATCCGATACGCCGAAACATCTCATGACTGAAGATCCAAGGTAAGCACCCGATGAATCCTTGCACATGGCACTGAATGCATCTTTGTTGGCTGCCTTTTACACAGCCCGTCGACTCTAATCTTGGCCATCCCCCGATGAGGTGGTATCCATCTAAGCCTTCCTCTGCTAGGGGGTGCAAAATGTACTGCATGAGATGACTTTAGTTTGCATTCTTCAAGCTCATGTATTTACCTCATGGCAAAGCTATGTGTAGCATGTAAGCTTTGAAAAATACGTTCACGGAGAGCTTGCCGCCGAGCAAACCAAATTGCCCATAAGGTGACTAGTACCTAAGTGAATTCAGAAGAGGGGCGGGTCCATCAACGCAAACACCCATCACTTTGTATCCGGTCTTGTAATCCTATTCATGGCTTCCAGAAGATCAATGTCTTGATGCGCCCATACATATCGTATTTCATTACAATGCAAGAGATGCTGCCAAGAGTTCTCATTGCGACATAGACCACACGATGTCACAGAAGACATATTCTAGTGATGGAGAAGATCAGTTGTTGGGATAGATTGTTGGGCTAATCTCCATAAAAAAAATTAATCTTGGAGGGTACATCTATTTCCATAGCTTAGACCATGACTTCCGATTGCCTTCATTGTTTGAAGAACCCAGTCTACCATCTAGCCATGTTGCGTGTCTCAGTTGTGTAGAAGCAAGCATACGGTGTTCTGACCGCACTGAAAAGACTCCATTCTTCTCGTGTACCCATGACCAGAAATCATCAACATATTTTGTGCACACTGGTATGGATAGAGTAGCTTCGACGGTCGTAGTTAAGAATATTTCTGCAAATGCCTCTCGGTTCAAAATTGCATTACGCAGAATCAATTCCCCCGCAAACTTTGGAGGGTTCTGTACTCTTCTCATGATTGTCCTCATATTATGGGGATGGGGTAGCCAATTATGCTGCCAGATTTGTCTCGTTTCTCTGTCACCTATCTGCCATATAATTCCTTGACTTAAAGTGTCACACCCTTCTAGAATTCACCTCCAAACTTGCGAAGCCCCCCCTGCTCGGCTTAGAGAAAATTAGTAAACGGAAGTACTTTTGATTTAAGGATCCATGCAGTTAGCGAATTTGCCTCCACTAGGATTCGCCAAGCTTGCCTGGCTAGAAGCGCGAGGTTGAAAAGCTCTATCTACTGAAAACCTAGGCCCCTAGACTTATTTGGTCCCGTCATCATATTGCATTAAACCCAACTGGGCTTCCTCTGGCCCTCCTTACTGCCACACCAAAACTTCTGTATCAAAGAATTGAGGTGTTCGCATAGTCCACGAGGGATTTTGAAACAAGACACAGAGTAAACCAGCACAACCTGAGCAACAAATTTAATTAACACTTCTCCTCCTCCAACAAACAGAATTTTGGCCGTCTAACCTTTGACTTTTTTCCACAGACCGTCCTTTAAAAATTTCAAGGCCCCATTTTTACTGTTGCCAACATCAGATGGTATCCCCAAGTATCTCTCTTACAATGACTCATTTGTAGCGTTCAAATTATTCATCACATTTGAGATTGTTAGGGCAGCCCTTGCTAAAGAAAACAAAGGACTTGGACAAATTCACTCTCTGGCCTGAAGCATTGCAGTAACAATCAAATAATGAGGACAACTCATTTTCTCCATCAGCACTAGCTTTAACAAACAATATGGCGACAGATAATATTGCCGTTAATTTATGATATGGCGACAGGTACGAAGAATATTGCATAAGATTTGGTGCCTTAATTGCCCCCCTTTGTAATTTTGGCGTCCTTTTAAACCTTCCTTTTATAAATCTGTAATTTTGGCATCCAATTAAACATTTTAACTTTACACACGCGCGACCGTTAATACAATCTTGTGCGAGCGCCACATGTTGTACGCACACGACGTAATTTTGTAAATCTGTAATTTTGGAATCCACGTGACGTAATAGTTCACTCTAGAACGCGTCATGTGCGACGCACATCATACCACTGAGATCATCAAGCTGAGCAAATGAAAGGGCCAAGCACAAGCCCTTGATGCTCCTATCGGACGGGACAAAGGAATATATTATTAACAGTAGACCGAAAAGCCATCAATGGTATTTCTAACACACACCCAATTAAGCGAAAAAGGTTACCATCTATGAGCCAAAAATAGGGTACATAAGTACTGATTCCTTATAGCTAGGTCAATTACACTAAGGGACTTGCGTCAGACCATGCCGATTGTGTGACTAAAGTTCTGCCCAAATTTTGATGTATGTGAATTGAATGTGGTTATATATATACGGCGTTGAGTCCATTGCTGTCAGCACAAGTGCTCACTATTAACTGGCAACCTAAAAATCCATCAGCGGTGCTTGCATCATCACTCTTCGTCCATTCTTCGCCGGTATGTGATGCACCGAAGGTCGGCCAAAAAAGAGGTATTTTGCAAGTAGGCATGAAAGACTACACCAAAGACTAGTGATAATAGGGATTAGTTGGGTAGTTGGATCCTATTCCTTGGGGATAAATAGTGCAATCAAATAATACTAAGGCTTTGGTTTGGTTCTCCTTAATTACCGAGGTAACCCGCGAGATGGAATTGGGCCAGCATACGACACTGTAATCCTCGATTTAGCAACAATCAGTCATGATGTCCCTTGGACTCGTCACCCACTTATACATTCACATGGTGTCCTATTTTATTTATCTTACCAACTTTCTTTATCTATCTTATTGTCTCGTGCAAGCGAATGAGGTTCCAGATGAAAATTTTGTCGTGTCCTATTTACTAAATATTGTTTACAACTTCCTCTCTTTTTTGTAGTAGTAACATTTAATCCATCAAAGGAAAAATGCTTGACATGTTAAGGACTTGTACGGCGTCCCTTGCCATCCCCATACTCCCATGATTCAATACTAAGAGGATCCTATAGAGATCGAGGTAACAAAGGGACAACACTTCCTCTGATTTTTTTATTCCATTTCCTCTAACGATCAATCTACATTAAATATTTGAACCATTTCAGTGAGCATTATGTACCGAAAAGAACAATGAACAAGCAGTAAGTTGTCGAACAAAAAATAACGGTTTAACCTTGCAACAACTAATTGGGTTGATTATCATTGATTAATCGACTACCTTGACGTTTGTAGTCATTGTGTGTTTTAGGATTCTTACTACCTCCATTTACCATATCTTTGTATTTCTTTGCTCCCACGAGCCTGTGAAACGTGCCCTCACTACCCTCAAAATTATTTTTGCACGTTGTTTTAGGTCTAAACATAAGAAAGGCTTGCGGCCAACATTAACTAAAATCTAGCTATAAACTACAAATACTCCCTCTAGCCAGGCAACGACACATAGTGAACTCGATACCTGCATATATTTATCTTATCCCTTTATCACTGCTAATATTTAAACTTTTATTAATGGACTAACCTACCATAACACTTTCCTTGCATCTTTCTATTTTGATCACAATGGACCTATTGCAATGATACAATGGTTGCAAAGAAAATAAGATTATGCCAATCTAGTCAATATCAAAAGTTTCTAAGAAAAAATTTACATGAAAGTAGGGCAATGGTTCAGTTGATCATTAATACATTATCGTATCTCCTAGTAAAAAGTGCTTTGTCATGAAGCAAACTTTAATAGCTTGCAGAATGTCTCAAAACTATTACCAACTCATCAATTCTATTTACTCAAACTCTAGTTGATGTTTTATTAAGTCTTTTTGTTCCCAGGTGCAATTTAAATGTTCAGTACCAACTCAACGAAAATATAACCAATATATGACATTAAATTCAAGTGCAAACTATGGTTTCAACTTTTCAATAGGTATGAGTGAAGCATATAAAGTTCACAATGTTTCCACCACCACTTTTACTCTAAGCGATACAAGTAAACTACATAGAGAAAATGATCAAGCCATGCGTCATTGTGAAAGGTGGCTCTTAGATGTGATGATTATATTGAAAAGGTAAGAAAAATTGGCGCTCCTAGAACCTATACATGATGCAAGGATAAATGAAAAGGGTTAAATGAAGTCATATTAATATGTTGAAGAAGAATGGGAATGGCTAGGGCATCCCAAAGCTTAAAATTTTGAGCCCTCTTGGAGATAAATTGGAGGTGCCTTGGGCATCCCCAAGCTTTAATCTCTTTCTATCCTTGACTTTCCTCCAATAACTATGCCTGCCCAAAATAAAAAAAAAATTCATCCAAAACCAAACCTAAATGAGCACGTAAGTTAATTACTCCACAAAAAGTTACTAAGAGCTCTACTTGTTGTATTAAAATCAGGGAAATTTCATTTATGTTAGCTACAATATGTACCACAATACAGGGTGTTCTCTTGATCTTGAAGAATCCTAAAACTATGCATACAAAGCTAAAGAAAAAGAAATACATGAATCTGCATAGCAGACCAGCAGGAAATTATGTAATTATTAACAAAAACATTGTAACACAATAACTTTCAAAAACCTTAGCTCAAATAAAATACTCGTAATGCTTTGTTGTGTGAAAAAATTATGATTTTATCACGCCCTATATAGCCGAGTGATCTTGCGATAATAACAAAGTTGCAGTTTCACGGCATTAAAATAATAATATCTAGGCCATCAATGCTAATGGCAATTCTTGCCACTTTATTAAAAGTAAAACATACAAACTTCATTGCTAAAGTAGAATAGCATTATGATACAAGAAAAAAAAGTTAAAATCATAACTACGGGGTGGCTCAACATGTGCTTTCCTTAATGCCTTTTAGCTAGACATTGATAATTGAAGGACTTTAAATTTTCTCATCCCCACTTCATGGGAAGTAGTTCTCTTCTTCTAGGTCTAGGTTTTGAACCTCTACTTCATCTTGTTTTAAATAAAGTACTTACACAACTACAATCCTAGGATAACCATTTTTATCCTTACACCTTAGAGGTTTGCAATCCCCTTCAAAATGATGTTTAGGAGTATTCCAACAGCAGTTTCTTTCCGCAGCATAGGAGATAATTAAAAGTTTAAAGGCAAGATCTATATCATCCTTTTCTTGTTTAACTTTCATATTTCCCTATTAACCTATTTAATTCATCTAGACTAATATATCTTGTCTAGAACATTACAAAATCCAGGAAAACTAGGTGGCATGTTATGATGTGAGAAAGTTTATTGAGCTTCCCTAGCAATGCTTTCAAACTCATTAGTTAATGCTTCAAGAATAAAATCTTTATCACTAGCCTTTTTCCATATTATTCAATTTTACAAATGTTTACTGCATGTATGGATTTAAATTAATAAGTTTCCCATTCTATCTCTTCTATGCCAGAAGTAAGAGCTCGATCATAGCAGTTGGTACTCTAGAGAAAAGTTTTATTAGGAATTCATTTAACATGATATATTCGGAGAGGAAGCACTCCAATCTCTCTCTTCCTATTATATGTCCTTCTCCCACTCTAACTTTTTTTAGTACTAACCTTAGGAAGAAACATAATGACTAAAAGAAGAAAACTGGTAGGTGCTCAAATTAATTACAATTTTTGTATTTTTTGATATATAAGCAAAAAACTGCAAACTAGGATATAATTACAACTAAGAAAAATAGATAACATCGAACCTAATAAAAGTTATACAGAACATAAAGAGTAGAATATACCTCCTCGATAACGGTGACAGAAAAAGACTTGATTGCTTTGAGGGTAAGTGTTTCTGAAGTTTTTGGGGTATATATAAGCCAAGTCTGGCCGAGAGCTATACAGTAGAGCCGTGGTGGGCCCATGCACCGAATGGTTCTAGGTGCCTAGGTAGGGAGCTGGCTCCCCTGGAGCACCTAAAGCCTGGTGGTTGGTCCGTATGTTCTATTACTAGAATCCTATCCTCATATTTTTCTGAATTTTTCTTGTTAGTACAAATAGTTATGTTCCCTGAAAACACAAAACATCAGAAAACGAGAACTGGCTTCCGGCACTTTACTCGTATGTTAATCCATCTAAAAATCCTCCCCGGCTTCGCCTGAATGTGTTGCGCGTGAGGAAGAGCCGTGATGCCATCATTTCCAAACATATTCGAACAAAAGATGAAATGTTTACATAATACTTAAAAGTATCTATAAAACCAATAAAATTACTATCATGTATCTATAAAATTGATCGATAATTTTGGCATGAGCTTTGCTACAAATGGTACATATTGGGTGCGAGTAAATTGACGAAGGAAATCAATCAACATTTTGCCAAACATTGGCAACTCTAAACATTCCCTACAAAAAGAGCAACACACAAAATGTGTGTGCATCGAAAATTTCAGCCACATCCATCTGAAGGACAATTAAAACTACAAAATTTTAACCACGTTCAATCACATCCATTAGTAACACAATTCAAAATTTTGCAACTACAACTAATCTCTAAAATGTAGGATTGTATAGCAACTAGATCTAATGTGCATGAACTAGCAAAAAATGAAGAGGGGCTTACGTACCGACAAAATCGAGTAATGACGCAAGGTGACAAGGTCGACGGGGAGGAGGAGGTCACTAGAGGCGAGGATGCCCCATTCGGCGCCGCCAGAGGAGAGGTCGAGGTGGATGGGAGCGACATCGCTCGTGGGAGAAAGCGAAGTCACCGACACACGATAAGACAAGGTCGAGCACAACGGGTGGCGACGGCGGCACGAGAGGAGGATAAGTTGCTGTCACTTGTCCCTGGAGGGAGTCAAGGGTGAGTGGGGTAGGAGTGGCACGAGAGGAGGAAGATGTTCGTGGAATAAATATTTTGGCATCGTTCTTCGTCCAAAACGGCTAATAAATCTTGGTGAAACTACATATGGCATTGTGCCCAAGACTTAGAGTTTTGGGTGCAAAAAATACTTTTTGTAATTTAGAGTGTGGTTTTGTATCTATTTGTAATTTTCTTTTTCTTTTGTAATTTACAATAAAAGTAACATAGATTTATTAGATTGATCCAAAGTATGGTAGATACAAATCCTGATTAAAGATATACATAAATCAAGTACGACAATGTCGTTTCCCAATCCTCTCTCAACAGAAGATTTGGTCTCGGACAACGTAGTTTGACTCCTAGTGGTGTACTCTTCTTCATTGTAGTCGACATCTTCTTCGGTTGGTCAACACCAGATTGGTCATAGTCTTCCCATGGCTCAACGACATAGCTTGTCTATGTCGGCTTGGTTATGTAGACGAAGTAGTAAATATCCTTATTGGCCGTCCAAATGATCTTCTTCATGTTCGGTTGCCTCTTCGTCGTTCCCTCCTTCGGGCTCTTCATCAAAAGGATTTCCCGCTTCGTCATCTACCGCCCCTTCGTCGTTGGAAACGACAACCTCATCCTCATCGTGACTTGCCACCATGTATGACCAAGCATGACATCATGTTTGACCAAGCACATCTTCACACAGCAAGTAAAAGGGTTGATCAAAACTTTGTTTTTGCACTTCTTACACAGACATAATATCCCATTTTTACCATTTCAATTCATATCTTCCACCACCACCTTGAAGAACTCATTTATATTTCGATCCATGCATAGTATTGTTCAATCAATCGAGCTAACTACAAGGGTATAGGAAATAAAGAACCAACGAGGTCACGAATTTTTTTTTGCATTACCTTTACTAAACTTTGTACATGTTGAGTGCCAGAAATTTGAGAAACCCAAATTTTGGCATGACCTAGATAGACAAAGATGATTGAGCTAGTCGTCGATAGATTAAGATAGAGGTCGACCGTAAGTATGTAGGGCATGGGTGCGTGGTGCGATCGTACTACTGCACCATGACACCATCTTTACTAGCGTAGCATCGAGTAGGGCTTACACTCTGCTTGGCACAACCACCTATGGAATGCAAATAAGCTCACACATCTAGTCATCAGATACAATCATGGCGCTAAACAACTGTCGGTTACAACCCAATGTCGTTCTTTGCATAGGATTTCCCCATTGGGTTCCTTTGCCGAAAGGGAAGGGGTTGGAGGAGTGAGAACATGTGGCCCGAGTCTCCTAGAGCGGGGTCTATTTGAACAAAATGTACATATTGTTTGCCTCCCTCCGTTAGTACCTTTTGGTCGTTATGTAACAGTTTGATTCAGCTTAACTATTTGTTTGATCAATTGATCATCTTCGGATATGCACACTACAAATGCTTTACATGCTTGCTGAATGTTTGACCCTATGCTAATAAACCTAAATCATTGCAAATTTTTACTAGAATTACTACTCAAACATATGTTAACTGACAAGCAAACAATATTCAACAATGAAAATTAATTCAAATCCAATTTAACATACAAGTTTAATACCATCACTACACTCGACCATGCTAAAGTTTCCAAAGTTTGGGAGTCAAAAATAGAGTAGCAAGAATGTTCAAGATAACATAAAACTTCTTTTGAATACTTGACTTCAAGGAGGCTACAAAGGTTTTTATTTCGCGAATCAAGGACACAACTATTGAATATAACAACAGTGGTCGCGATCTAATGCCGCCCTAATGCTCCTGGCAGATCCATGTTTTGTAAATCCCTGTTTGTACTTAGTTGGCATGTGTGCCTTTTATGTCTTCTTTGACTATGATCCGGGTGCCGGTATGGTTGTTAAACTGATGTGAGCTACTTTCATGTGTTGTTTGGGATGGTTGCCTTATGCCTTTATGTATAAAGTCGGGCCTAGGCCTTTTGCCTAAAAACAATTAGTAGGAATGCAAATGGTTCCTAAGAAGGATTTTGACACAATCAAGATCATCCAATATTTTCATCATTACAACCTTCTGGATGCCATGTTCATCTTGAACGAGCATTGCTGCAATGGATGTCACCTCATGCTTAGAAACAAAAATCAAACTACACATGGCATATGATAATTAAGTTGAAACTACATTTTATGTAAAAATCATATAAATATAGTGGCATCATACCTGCACCCACCGAGCTTCCAACTTTACAATCCTTACAAGTTGCTCAAGGTCTTGCAGGTCAACTGCATCACCCTTAGATTCACATCCAACTGAAATGGTGATTTTCCATTATATAAAAAAGATATGGTTCAATGTTAGCAATGGATTTTCTTAGATCATAACATAGTTTCAACTTTTTTCCAAGAAAATCCATTGAAGTTGAGGTAATGACGAGAAAGTTTTCAGTGATGGGACCCTAACAACATCTTATGCCGGTGATGGCAACATTGATTTTTTAGGTTATTGCGACAAAAAAAATTCTTTTCTGGAGGCATGTGAGGTAGGAAAAGAGATCCTAGAGGATTTCAACAAAAAACCCGAGAGAAAGCTCACAACTCTTAGTTGCGAGTTGCTGCAAATGCACAACTGATGCAACAGTTGGGTGTGTATGTTTTACAAAATCTCACAAGTCACTATGCATATTCATCCTCTTAAGCTCACCAAATATAATTTTAAGTTGGTAATATATTACCTCCTACCATGTCATGTGACAATTTGGACGTGATATCTCCATTGGGATGGGGAAAGAACTAGGGATACTAAATAAACTGATGCCCCCTACTGCCCCCTGAATAGAAACAAAATGTGCACACAAGTTCAGTCAAAAATTCTAAATGAGTTACAACTTTTCTCACAAGTTAACCATTCACTTTTTTCCCTATTCTAAAGCGCGCAGTCCGTTTATCTAGCTTCACACCACGAAAATATTGTTTTGTTGATTTGATTTTGATCATGCTGTCGGTAGGAAGTGACATCATCTGGCTACCGTCCGCCATTATCGTGGTGTCGCTTGCAATTTACTATCAACATCAGAACCTAATAAGTTTGCCGACCAATGGCTAAAAAAGTATTATACTCTCTATCTTAAATATCCACATCCAACTAAATGGACAATTGATACCTGATTAAAATATTTAATTTTCCATCATGCCATCAATATGTGATGATATTCTTCTTTTCGAATTAACATTAAACTCGTAAAAGCATCCCTCAAATCCTAAATAAGACCAAATGGGTCTAATATGATTTATACAAAGCTTTTATACTTTTATATTTTTGAAACTTATCTTAATTATAGTATGATCTTAATCTTTTTATTATTACTATTACGTAGTTCGAATCATTAACAACATAATAATATTATAATTAGTCCCTTCATCAGGGTTTATTGCCACTCTCGTATTCAGGGTCACACTTTGCCTAACATTTAATTAATAAAATGTAAATTATATATAAAAATATATACTGTGGTAATACTCTTTCAAATACCAATCCCATGGTATACTTTTGTAAAATGATAGTTTGTTAGTCATATAAATGGTTAAAACTTGACTCAAAATACAAGAGGGGCGGGGGCATTGGGCTAGTAAACCCGGACGAAGGAAGTTATAGTTAAAATATTATTTGTTATATGGATATAATTTAGATTTTAACAACCAAAATATTTAAATGCAAAAGGTAACAAAATTCCATAGATCATCGAATGAATGTTCGACAATTTGCGGAGAGTGTATAGTATATTTGTATACCTTTGTATTTTAGTATCCTGAAATATCTTGGTAAAGATCTCTACACCATATGGACAAACAAATATCTTACCATCAGTTTGTCAAGTATGATTAGGTAACCATAATTTTAAAAGAACTTTGAGAGTTTATATTAAAGCATTGGCATGATTTTTTACACTTCTTCATGGTGAACGATAGCTCAGAAACTGCAAGTCACAATGGGCAATTTACGTTGGTAATGTGTGCATGATCTGTATTTTGTACAGAAAATAACATTGCTAATAGTAACAAACATTAAACTGTTGTGGATTTTACTACTTCCGTATACATAAGATTTGACTATTTCGTATGGTCTTCATAACCGTGTCCAGTATAATCTGGTGTTTAAAACTTCTCATACTAATATCTCAAGAAATGCATGCACAAAATTAAATAATCGTACATTCCTTGCTCCTGTATCTATGATTCTATCGTTGATTTCCCCCTTACCTCGACCCTAGAAATTATCTATATATTGCACTATAACTTCATTTGCCCACACTCTTGTTTCTTTCATGCTCCTCGAGAACACGTGTCAACCATAACACTTCACATCTTAGTCTGGTCCATCAGATATATGTAAAACATGGAAGGAATGTGTGTTTAGTATTCAATGCGACCTAAAAAACATACCTTGTTTTCTTCACAACATTGAGCCAATAAGAAAACAAAGAACCAGTTGGTAAACTAATAGCATCTTCAACTTCGGTCATGTTTCATGGAACTCTGTCGATAACTCATCACTTGTATGTCACCTTGTCTTCCTGCATTTTTTCCTTCCATTCGCAATGTGCTCATCATGAGCATTGAAGCAATCATGCACCTCATCCAGTTTCTTTTGCACATCTATTTACCTATATTCCATAAGAAGAGAACATTTCGGGTGTAAAATGCCAAAAGTTAACTAGAAATGGTAATTGTTTCCATACAACAGAAATGTGACTACTTATGCTAGATCACTAGGGATGGAAACACATGAAGGGAAGGATGGAAATGGTCACAATAGTTGGAAAGGGGTGCATTTTTCCTATAAATAATGGCTGGTCCTGATCTACTTTGTGTGTTGTAACATGGTTCATTACATGATGTCCTTCTTCCACGTGCCAAATGAAGTTGAATTTATTTGTGTGGGTTCTTATTATTGATAGTTTTAATACATGAAATATCCTGAAGCGGAGACACTTTAATTCTAGTAAATATTAATTACTCTTGCGTCCTCTGTACTACTAATGCTGAAGATAGCGTTGAGCACCTCACTTTTTTTTTAAATGGAGGCGTACCCCCGGCCTCTGCATCATGATGATGCATGCAACCATCTTATTAAAAAATCCACAATGTATCACAAAGTCATAAAAGTATTACAGCTCGCAAGTGGAGAGAAAGAAAGAAAAATACATGCTGACAATCACAACCGGTACGGCAATATGAAGGATAACGTCCCTAGACTCCTATCCTGTTATGTGACCGCCATCTGAACCGATTGAATATAGTCCATGCTACCATCTCCCATTGGTTGCACCCAGTAACCAAAGGCTCCCTCGAGTCCATAGGAGTGAGCACCTCACTTCTATTGGCCCTTTAGCATTTTTCTTGTTGGACATGCTTCAAATCTAGAGGTCTCCGAATGCCATGTGGATTGCTTTAGTACCAAGCTAAAGGGTTGTTTCTTGGTTACCTATATTCTGAAATCTTTATTACGATCGCTTGGAATTTGGAAGGAGCGCAATAATATTTCATTTTTTGAGGTCAGTTCTTGCAGCTTGTATAGTTTATCTCTAGCAAAAAGAACTAGATAGCACGTCATGGAACTAGCTCATAATTGCAAACTTATATGTTGAAGGAGGCCAGGGTCAGTGGGATGATGTAGAGCCTGAGGACTGATGGTGTAGTTGTGTAGAGGCCGTAGGCGATTCGAGAGCCCCAGGCTAGCAACAGGATGATGCCTCCACTGACCGAAACTGGCTTGTTGCCCGCTGCCGCCAAGGTAAGTGAGGCCACGATGTCCCCTTCTCGCCTCTGATCATCGGTCACGAGGCGTCTTGCAAAGCAAGATGACTAAGGATGTAGCGTATGAAGAAAACGTGGTCGTCCTCGGCTTAATCACCTGGAACAAGACGCAGTTACCATGCACAGAACAGGCGCAAAAATCACCTAGCTCCTACTAGGGCGTGGAGGGCGAGCATCGACTGCATGGCAAACTCTGTAGTCTCTGTCATTGGAAGTGATGATATTTCTTATTCTTACTTGGTTGTTCACTTGTTCTGCATTTTACAAGTTTCAGAAATATTGGCTAATCGACAAGTTGTGCCATGCTGTCGCGGTGTAATAAAGTCGGTAATCTTTATCCTGGCAATCATGAACAATCCAGCAAAAATTGTCACCATGAAATTATGTCGCAAATCATTAATTCTGCAGCACATTTACATATCTCCAGGAGAGCATATCTTCAGCACGTTTCTACCCTCCAAACCATAAGGTTTTAGACACCAAAAATGGCATGAAATTAAAGGCCCTGCCAGTACATCTCCCGAAGCACGACCAAGTTTCTTTCCTTTAATCATGGTAAGTGAGGCCACGGTGTCTTCTTCCGACCTCTGATCTTCGGTCACGAGGCGTCTTGACAAGCAAGATGAGTAAGGACGGAGTGGATGAAGAAAATGTGGTCGTCTTCGGTTTAATCACCTGGAACCAGATGCAGTTACCATGCATAGAACACGTGCAAAAACCACCTAGCTCCAACTAGGGGGTGGAGGGCGAGCATCGACTGCACGGTGAACTCAGTAGTCTATGTGCATTGCAAATGATGATAGTTCTTATTCTTACTTGGTTGTTCACTTACTCTGCATTTTACAAGTTCCAGAAATATTGGCCAATCCGACAAACTGTGCCATGCTGTCGCAATGTAATAAAGTCGGAAATCTTTATCCAGGCAAGCATGAACAATCCAGCACAAACTGTCGCCATGCAATAAGTCACAAATCATTAATTCTCCAGCACATTTACATTCCTCCAGGAGAGCATAACTTCAGCACGTTTCTACCCCCCAAAACGCAAGATTTTAGACACCAAAAATATCATGACATTAAAGGCCCGAAACAAGACCATGTTTCTTTCTTTTAATCATGGTAGCAATCAGGGAACTACCAGGCACGAAGCTGTGCTGTACTTAAGTGCCGTAATACACACAACAAGCTGCTGATTTCTCTACACATGCAACTTACTATCTGCAGCGACGAACTGAACAACAACAGAGATCAAACGAAGGCCTATGGAAGAGACTTAGAGACCCCTACTGAATAACAAATTCAATCACTACAAATAAAAATGCCTTATTCATCAAAAATAATTATTAAAAGTACCCTGGCTCAAAGGTGGCGAATAAAACCATAACAAGATACAACAATTCCAGGAAATAGCTGAATGTCACATCTTCATGATGCCACTGTAGAATTTAACCATGCAGAAACTAATAAAACGAGACGAGACGAGATCGACGCTAGCTGGCCATGCACTCCAACGATCCTCATCCAGCTTACATGGGTACATGGGAGGGAACTGACTCCAACCGAACTCCAGAATGAAGTCCTCATCCTCATCCTCATCGTATCACCGCCGGTGAAGCCGGCCCCTTCGTGGCCACCAGCGTAGCCACCGTAGACCAGGGTGCCCAGATCCCCTCCGGAGCTCAGCAGGGTGCCCTCCTGCCGCTGCACTGGCGCCTGATGCAGCGCTGGAGACCCCATGTCTACGCTGCCGGTGGTGACGCATGGAGATGGCGGCGGCGCCTGGGAATGAGTTTCCCCCATGCCGTCGCCCAAGGTCTTGAGGAGCTGGTACATGGGAGGAAACTGACTCGAACCAAGCTCCAGATTGAAGGACTGTTCGATGAGATTTTGTACTACAAATAGTATGAAAATAAGAAGAAGAGAGTTGTCTAATGATGACGAGTCCCGAGCCAACCCAGGGGAGGGGCGAGGAGACGCGCCCGCTGCGGCAGCGCGCCAAGGAGATCGCGGACGGAGGGTCCAGAGGAGAGGGCGCGCCCATGGCGGCGGCGCGCTCACCCGGCAACATGCACGCTGTCCAGCGACGGCTGCGCGTGCGCCCAGAGGCAAGCCAGAGGAGCAAATGCCAGTCGTCCATCATCTTCAAGATGCATGTTCAGGATGGAACGTGCATTACAAGTCTACAACACAAGACCATCGGTCTTTCCTCTACGCATCAAAGGTCAGCACATGTTTTTGTTAACCCACCTCCCTTCATTTCCTAGATCTGTCCTGGAGCACAACCGCAGCCGTCGGCGATGCCATCTATCATCGGCGACATATTGCCGCTGCTTACACGGTGGCGCCGGCCGGCCGTGTACGCAGTCGCGGCCTCCTCCCTTTGGTCAGCGTGCGGGGTCGCCCGAGGTCCATACCTCGGGCGTGTGCTCCAAGTCTTCGTCCAAGGCCAAGATACATACACGCTGATGTGTGTCCGCTACAAAGGAGCTGCTCGGCATGCGTATGTGCGTCTGAAGCTAGCTCATCAGGCGCACGTAAGGGGGCAAATAGCTCCCATGCGACGTCGTTGGTGTGAACTGTCTCTCATGCGACGTCGTTGGCTGTAATAGCTCTCATGCGACATCTTCGCTGGAAAAAATAGCTCCCATGCGACACACCATTTACGCGGCTAGTTGGCTGTCCGTTAGGCTGAGATTTCGTTAGGACACTGGGGGTTATGTGCTCTGACTGGTGGGGTCCACCTATGGCCACGTAGTTAAGAGTCAACCGTCCACGACTCGATTGGTGACTGTGTGACCGTGCTCGACTCGCTCGTGCTGGACTGGGCGAGCGGCACCGCCGTAAGCATCTTCTCCGGCAGCGGTTTCTTCTCCGCGGTGGTGGAGCGCATTTCTCGGCAGCGGCAGAGCTATTGCGAGGTGAGCCCGAAACCCTAGTCCCACTCCCCAGGATTTTGGGGGATCTGTGGCCTCATGCTACCCTCTGTTTCTTGGCGATTTAGAATCGGGCTCCATTGGATCCGGGGGTTGTTTCTTCTCCGCGGCCCGGTGGTGGAGCGCCTATCTCTGCAGCGGCTATTGCGAGTGAGTATTTTCCAAACACTACTCCCATTCCACTGAATTTTGAATAAATCTGTGGCCTCTACTCCCATTCCACTGAATTTTGAATAAATCTGTGGCCTCATGCTGCCCCTGTTGCTTGGCGTTTTAGAATCTCGATTGGATAGGAGATGGAGCGAGGGCTGGATGAGATGGAGGCGAGAGGCAGGCTGCCCGAGGAGACAGTGCTTCAAATCGGTAATGCCACCCTCTTTTCTTGGCGATTTAGAATCGAACTCGATTTGGTAGTGACTGCCGCCGCTGCCTGCCATTGACAAAACAGGGGAGGTTCAGGTTCTGCCACCACATTTGCAATTATAGTGGAATTTTTTCCCTGTAAAGCCAAGCTCAGTGATGGAAGTGTCCAAGACATTGATAGAGATACCACCGTGAGGTTGGATGTCGATTTTGCAGATGTTGATCCCCAGGAATTGGAGATCATGAAGGAGAAGGCCGTGGGCAATTTGGTGGAGAGAATTGGGGAAAGTATTGTTTGGAGTCCAGAACAAGAGGTATCTCTGCAACGTTTCGATAACTATAATGGTGAATATGTGAGAATTGAAGATGGAGAATCCATGGTTGCTGAAATTGATCAGCAAGAAGGGTGGGCAAGCAAACAAGTAACATTTATGCAGAGCTAATTGATCTGCAAACTCATTCCAGAGTTGGTTATGTGCCATCAAAGATGACTGCACAGATGGAAGATGATGAGTGGGTTTCACAAAAGAAGATGTTGGCATTGTTGACTGAACCGACTATAGTAGCTGAAGATACAGGGATTGATGCAGATGGAGAGGAGGGAACCCATGGTGCTAGGAAGATTGTTGTTGACTGGAATGTAGTAGAGTTGAATGAAAAAACAGATTTGGTCATTACACCAATATCTGACATTGATATGGCTGAAATGTTTGGCATTCAAGTTGATGACAAAGATAAGGAGAAGGATGACAGTTCTTTGCCTGCTGAAGGTAACACAGGCCCTAGAAATGCAAATGAGGATGAAGAACAACTGATGAGAGAGGCTACAGATGATGTGGATGATGCAGATGATAATGAGCTGGTTTGTTTGTATGACAAAGAGAACCCAGTTATTGAGGTGGGAAAGTTGTGGCCAAGCATGAAGGAGTTTAGGATGTCTTTCGGGACGTGTGCAGTGAAAAAAGAGTTTGATGCCAAGACTATGTGGACTGATCGAAAGAAATTTTATGCTCGGTGCAAAGGTTATGATGGTGGTGGCAATCCTTGCAAATGGTACTTATGCGCGGACTACAACCTGATGGAAATACAGTGAGGGTAAATCAAATACCACACCAGCATACATGTATGACCACGTCACAGAGAGTTTCAAAGATGACATCACAGCTTTGGGTTACAGAGAAGATTACTCCTATTTTAGCCAAGACTCCAAACACTACTGCAAAGAGGCTTAAAGTTGATTTGGAGAAGCTGTACCCCATCCAGCTGCAATATACCACAGCGTGGAAAGCAAAACAAAGGGCCATGAAATCATTGTATGGTGACTGGGCAAATACATTTAGGATGTTGTATAGTTTTAAAGCAGAGGTGGAGAAGAGGTCACTGGGAGTGTGGTGGAGATAGATCTGAGAGGTAACAGAGGATGGCAAGGTTTTATTCAGCAAGTTTTTATGTGTTTGAAGCCTTGCATAGATGGATTCAAAGCAGGTAGTCGTCCATATTTGAGCATAGACTCGTCTTTTTTGACTGGAAAGTGGAATGGTCAGTTGGCTGCATGCAATCCTCTAGATGGACACAACTGCATGTTCCCAATTGCAATAGGAATGTTTCAATTAGAGACAGAGGCATCATGGATATGGTTCATGATGCAACTGAAAAGATGCATAGGGCCGTTTCTCCTTTGGCCATCCACACAGATGCATGTAAAGGGTTGGAAAATGCAGTAAAAATGTTTTCCCCACGCTGAGCAGAGGAGTGCTTTGGACATATGTGGATGAATCGATAAAAAATTCAGAGGAGATGAATTTGGGCGCATGTGGCCAGCAGCAAGATCCTACACCAGGCAGACACATTCCTATCACCTTGGTAAGATATTGGCATCATGTAGTGATAATGAATTTGCTTCATGGTTGAACACCCACCATTCTCTGTTGTGGTATAGATCAGGTTTTAATACTGCCATAAAACGTGATCATATCAATAACAACTTGGCACAAAGTTTTAACAACAAAGTGAAGCATTTAAAAGACTTGCCTGTGCATGACATGGTGGACCAAATAAGGATCATGATCATGCGTTTGTGGGAGTTGAGAGGAAAAATTGCTAATATTTTGGAAGGGGACAAGCTTCCAGTAGTGGTACAACAGGTGGTCAACAGGAGTAGAAATCTTTCACATCTATCTGTTGAGAAATCTTCCTTGTGGTGTGCTGAAGTTAGAGATACAAAGAGTGGCAAGAGGCATGTGGTAAATCTTGAGTTGCATGAGTGCACTTGCCAAGAGTGGCAACACACTGGAAAACCATGTGAGCATTCCATACTTTTTGGCATCTAAACCCAGGTTAAATATGCACCCATATTTGCATGAGTATTATTCAGTACAAAAATTCAAAGCTGCATATGCAAGTCCAATTCCTGCCTGATCGACCAATCTCGGTGGCTTTGAGGTGGAAATAGAATTTACCTTGTGTCCCCTGTCACTAGTAGAAAGGCTGGGAGGCCTAAACAGAGCAGATTCAAAGCTTGGTTTGAGAAAGGTGGTTGTAGTAAGAAGGGGAAAAGGAAAAGGAAAAGAATGATAAGCCCAAAAGGGCTAAATAAGTTAACAAAAATAGGTGCAAGTTGTGTGAGGTACTTGGGCACAGAATTGGTTCATCCAAGTGCATCTACACTCCTCAGAGGCCAAAGTATGTTTATGTTACTGTTTTTGCAAGTTTTTGATTTTGCTACTTGTTCTAGTATCTAACCAAGTCAAATGCTTTATTTTTTAGGAGGAAGCGTGCAGAAAAAGCCCCACCTCTTGTTGTTGAACAATGCTGGCCAGTGAAAAAAGCAAGACTCAATGGCTATAGAAGGAAGAGCACTAAGCAGATAATGTTTGGTGACAAAGATATGGAGCTAACTAAAACTGTTACTGCTGAACATGAGCTAAGTGTTTCTGTTTTGGACGATGTGATGCATACTGAATCTATTTTGCAGATGCTAGGGCAATCTGAAACTGTTGCAGATGAAGCAACTGTTGTGCTGCCATGCGAATCTGCTTTGACAACTGTGTTGCCATGTTTGGAGGTTGTGCTGCCAAGTGTTGAGTTGCAAACTGAAGTAGTTGAACAATGTGTGCCATCTACTCAATCTGCAGAAGTGCAAACTGAAGAAGTGGGACATGGTCAGGTGCAAAAGTTGTGGGGGCCTAGTGGAGTTTGCAAGGGGCCAAAAAGCAAGAGCATCAGCATCAACAAACTATGCGTCGTGGAACCAAACGCTGGAAAAAAGCAGAAGAAATCGAGTGGTAGAAAGAAGCAAAAGAAATAGAGTCGAAATCATTCAAATTTGATGTGAAAACTTAAGTTTGTTGTCATTTGATGTGAAAACTGATGTTCTTTCATGTGAAAACTTATGTGCTATGATGTTGATTTGACTTGAAATAAAATTCAAATTTGAACCGACATTCAAATTTGAACCTATCTCCAATATTTTTTGAGTTCATTTGTTTGTTCTGTGATGTTGCATCATTTTATGTACTACTATGCACTTTAGTTCATAAATCCAACCCTTTTTGTAAAGTCCAACTCATAGTCACTGAAAATGTTGTCCAAACAGGCTCCAATGTAAGGGAAAACGGCCCCATTTCTAAGCAAGTTTTTTTCGACCTTCTCAAAATCACCCAAAAAAGATTTTCTTAGCTTATATTATACCTATATAGGATCAATACGAAGTCTCACCTTTTTTTTGAATAAGTATTCATATTATTTAATTTATTTTTGAAAAAACACCCTTTAATACAAAGTCAACAATAAAACAAGTTTAAAAATTTTAAATGCAAAAATAACTTCAGATCCTCCTTAGTCACTCTAAAATGAAGCTAAGGTGATGTTTTTGATTTTTTTGCATTTTCAAAACCTCAAACCCTCTTCTCACTCCTTTGAACTCTACACAACCTCAGTCGAGATAGTCCAATTTGTGAAGGTTTTTTCATGCAAAGATCATTAGATCAAGTTTATCATTTTATATCATAACTATGTAACATAAAAAGGCTATATGCGCAGGTTTTTCATTTTTTAGATTTTTTTGAATTAGTTATACACATTTGAATGTTCGGTCAAACCTTTCAAAACCCCGTTGACTGCCTCCAAACCCCATGTAACCCAAGCGCCAAACGTCCATCGTCGATCTAACCCTAACGCCAAACTGCGGCCGTCGGATAGGCCTTCTAGAAGGATTCCGCGGGGCGATCCGTGGGCTCCAATCTGATTGCCCACCGTTTTTTCTCTCTGACGAACAGATAACGTTGAGCGGGGGAGCATCTAAGTGACCGTTGGGCCGAGCGGATTGGGCTCGGCAGAGCCTGGCGTGAGTGCGCACGGCCGTCGAGAGGGGGGGATGGGCTGCATGCGAGAGGGTCAATGACATGTGGGCCATCCCTGTCCCATGCATGCCATGCAACGTCGCAACCTAGCTATTCTTTGCTCGTGAACACCTATCCATTTGCATGCGGGATTGCATGCACGCGTCGACGCAGTAAAGCACGGCAGGGGCGCAGTGTATAGGTACGTCGCATCTAAGCTATTTTAACAAATTGTCACATCCCTAGCTTCTGGTAATGCTCTAGACTAGCTTCATGTGTGCATCATATTTAAACTTTGCTTAATTTGAAATGGGGATGTTGAAACCCTAGCACTAAATGAATTCATCTAGGGCTTACCAAAATCTTTTCAATGAAACCAAAATGCCCTTCATAAATGTTCACCATCTTTGGTCCTGGCTAAACCCTCTGCCAAAAATGGTTTCATATTTTTGGAGGCTATTCTGGATTTTTTGAATTAATTCATAAGTATTTGAATTTGGACATTTAAATCTTATAATATTTTTAAATGTCCAAATAATCCTGAAAGTACTTGGGGGCTATTGGAAATAATTCAAATAGTGCCCACAATTTTTGTCAGGATTTTATAAAATGAGTTAGTATTTTTACTAATTCAAAACATATCAAAAAAAATAGAAAACAGAAACTAAACTAAAAAAAGGCAGAAACCTCACCTGGCCTCCCTGTAGCCTGGCCCAGCTCCTCCAGCAGGCCCAGCCCAAGTGGCCGGCCCAGCCCACCAGGCCGTCTTTCTGTCGTCTTCCTCCTCGAGCCAATAGGCATGGCGCGTGGCCGCCGTGCGCGCACCCGACCGCGCCACCTCCTGCTTCGCCGTGTCGTGCTCTCCGTCGACCCAACCCCACGCCTGGAGACGCCTCGAAGCCCCTCTCGCCTCTCCCTCACTCGCTGCACTCTCCCCCCTCCTCTGTTTCTCTCTCCCGAGCACACCGCGCGCTGCCGTCGCCGCCGTTCGTTGCTGCCACGCCCACCGCCGATGCCTTGCCTTCCCGTTCAGTCCAGCACCTCCGCCACCTCGCACCACGCCTCTCCACCGAAGGAAGCGATCCCGGACGGCCTCCATCGTCTCCACCGCCGCCTTCTCCATCACCGGCCGCCGAGGATCTTCTCCGTCGATTCGGCCACTCCGGCGCGTCCCCAGGCCCGCTAACCATCCCTGCAGCTGCGTGGTGAGCTGCTGAACCGTTTCCCCCTTGCCCCATCGTCCCTAGCATCCTGTAGCCGCCGCCCCCATGAGATCCGAAGCCCGCCGCCGTTAGGCCTCATCGCCGCCGCGGCCAGAGATTGCCATGACGACAACCGAGCACTGCAACATGCTCAGAACGCCGTCAGGAGCCTAGAACGCTCACCCGTTGCTCCTGCCGTGCGCTGCAGAGTCGTTTCCGCCGACGCCCGAACTCCGGCCGCCGCCGCGAGCTCGTTTCCGGCGAGCTCCGGCCACCCCAGCTGCTCCCACTTGCCCCGTTGGATGCACGCGAGTCCCAGCACCACGTAGAGCCTCTCCGCCGTCGTTTTGGTCGCCGGAGGAGCTAACCCGAGCCTCGCGCGCTGCTTTGTGGCGGCGGCAGCCGGCGTGATAGCCTCGGCTGACCAGGGGTTTGACCACCCCTGGGTCGCTGACAAGTGGGCCCGGCCCCTGCTAACTTTTGGTTAAATTAATAACTAATTTTAGTTAAGCCACTTACTCACTGACATGCGGGCCCGCCCGACTAATTAAACTAGGTTAGGTTTAATTTATATTAGGATTAGCCCAGTCACTGACGTGTGGACCCCACTGGTCAGGTTTGACCCGGACCAGCCCCTTTGACCTGCTGACGTCATGCTTACGCATTGCTGACGCAGTAATAGGTTTTTCTGGATTTATTTTTATTCAGGAAATTCCAGAAAATAGTGCAAACTTCTAAAATTCATAGAAAATCAACCGTAGCTCCAAATCAAATAAATTATATATGAAAAATGATCAGAAAAATCCAATCTATCCATCTGTACTATTTTCATGCATGTTAGAACAACTTATGACTACTGTTTAGGACAATTCAACTAAATGGCATCTAAATAATCACATGTGGAGTTTGAATTTGAACCTAGGGTTCAAACCAACTTCATTTAACTTGCTGCTAGTTGCATTAGTTCAAATCACATCATATTGCCATGTCACATTCATGCATCATGTTGTCGCATTGCATTGATTGTGTTCTTCCTTGTTTGCCGGTAATTGTCCCCTCTCGATAGACGTGTACCGGCGATGTGATCGATGACACCGATGAAGAACTATACTATCTTCAGAAGTGCCAGGCAAGCAAAACCCCCTTGTTCATTCCGATACAATCCCACTCTCTCGCTTCTGCTCTATTTTACTGCATTAGGACAACAACGATACAACTGTTACATGCTGCGGTAGTTGAACCCCTTTATCCTCTGCATGACCTGTCATTCCACAGTAAATAGATGAAACCCACTAGCATGAGTAGGAGTTGTATGAGCCCTGATGTGCCTACTCATTCATGCTTGTTTGACATGCCTGCTATTGCTTAGAGTTGTGTCAGGTTTGATTCATCGGGAATGAATCGGAGGTGTGTGAACATGTCCTAATGTTGAGAGCTAAATGTGTGAACACGATTTGGTAAAGGTAGCGGTGAGAGGCCATGTAGGAGTACATGGTGGGTTGTCTCATTGCAGCCGTCCTCAGGAACTGAGTTCTGTGTTTGTGATCCATGAAGAGCTACTACCACACATTGGGATCCTTAATTGACCCTCTCGGCTTCTTAATCACCCTTGTTCTCTGTCCAGGAGTTGCAACTAGTTTCTGGTGTTTGTAGGTAGTGTTAGTAGTCTACCAAGTGGCACCCGGTACAGGTGGGCTTGGGACAGACTAGGCACCGTGGCACGGTGTACCAAGCGTAGATCCACCCGTCGAGGTGGGCTTGGGAACCCTGCTCACATCGTTTGGGGCCGTGAGCGACACCCCGACCGGATCTCCTTGCGGATGGAACCCGAATAGGCGATAAACCTGGACGAGAGACTTGAGTGTTTAGGTAGGTCGTGGCCGACTCCCTCGCCTGGCTTCCGCTTGAAGGTTGCCGAGGTACATGACGTGTACAGGGCTATAAGTGGCGAGAGCGTGTGTGAAGAAGTACACCCCTGCAGGGTTATCATTATCTATTCGAATAGCCGGATTCCTCGGATATGGAAACGTGGACCCCTTGTACAGTTCATAGACAAGTGAAAGTGGATACTCTAAAATGCGCAAGATAAGCGTGAGTGCTATGGATGGCGTTCTCGTAGGGGGACGGGAGTGGATCCATAGTGGTGTATTGATATGGTGAACATGTGGACTCGTGTGCGCCACCTCAAAAGAGTTACTTGCAGTCGTAGTTCAGGTTAGCCACCGAGTCAAAGCTGGCTTGCTGCAGTCAAACTCCACCACCCCCTTTGTTGGTAATGATGCATATGTAGTTAGTTCTGATGTAAGTCTTGCTGGGTACATTTGTACTCACGTTTGCCTATTTTATGTTTTTGCAGAGAGACTTCCATCTTACTAGTAGTTCCGCGTGGACTTCGACGTTTAGCTTGTTACCTCAGCTACGATCTTGTGCCCTCGGCAGGATCTAGTAGATAGTCGCTTCTCAGCCTTTTTCATTTGTAGTTATGCGTACTCGGACATGTTAAGCTTCCGCTTGTGCTTGATTGTATGCTTTCAATGTCGGGTCATGAGACCCTGTTTGTAATATCTCGCTCTTGAGCCTAATGAATAATATCTGAGTCGTAGAGTCATGTTGTGATGCCTTGTTGTATTTGCACATATCGAGCATATTGTGTGTATGTTATTGAAATGCTTGGTATGTGTGGGATCGACTATCTAGTTGTTTATCTTTAGTAGCCTCTCTTCGGAAATGTCTCCTAGTGTTTCCACCGAGCCATGGTAGCTTGCTACTGCTCCGAACACTTAGGCTGGCCGGCATGTGTCCTTCTTCGTTCTGTGTCTGTCCCTTCGGGAAATGTCACGCGATGGATACCGGAGTCTGTTAGCCGCCACAGCCCGGTTCACCGAGTCTGCTAGCACAGTTTTACACTGGATTCACTCGCTGATGACCGACACGTTCGATCTTTGGGTCATGGATGCTGTCCTGTAAGTTTGTGCCACTTTGGGTTTACGACTAGCCATGTCAGCCGGGCTCCTTATCATATTGATGCTAGCGACATTATCATATCGTGTGCCAAAAGGCATAAACGGTCCCGGCAAAGGTAAGGCGACACCGTGGGGATACCGTGCGTGAGGCCGCAAAGTGATATGAAGTGCTACATGCTAGATCGATGTGGCATTGAGTCGGGTCTGACAGCTTTGGTATCGAGCTTGATTGCTCAGAGGATTACCAAGCCAAACTGGTCGAAGTTGAGTCTAGAAATGCTTTAGTTATATAAGGGAATTGATTGTGGGATGGAACGTAAGGCTCTTTTTACTCCTTATACCCCATGGCCTTCTGATCTGAGTCATCCTCTTCTCTTCCTACGGGGTTAAGAACTAGGCTTCTCTTCTATCTCTCAGGATGACGTGTTACTAAACCGTAGTTGCCCAAGATTGTCGGATTTAAGCCCCAGTTCAGTTTCTATTACTTCTGTATGTTGAAAGTTGATCTCGGAACCTTGATATGATGTTGTTGAGTGGTTATGCCACCATTTTGCATGATGTCTCAAATCTTTTTGAGCATTTACAGCCGTTATGCTGTCCGAGTCATCCCAGGTTTCTAAACAATCTGATGCACTTGCAAATTCCCTCTTACTGTTCCGGTGTTCCTTAGGCCAGGTTAATCACACTAATTGTTGAGTTGAGGTATTCTATTGCCTCGACATTTATGTTGGAGCTATTATTATGACCTTAGGTGTCTAGAGTATCGTCTAGTAATCCAGCCATGCTTGTGTTCCCGTGTGATGATTCTGGCCATCGTTCTTGAAAGCATCCCGTGATGCCATTTAGTAGTAGGTATTCTACTCCTGGGTTCTTGACCCAAGATTCACTCTACATACCTCGTGTTGATAGTGTTGCTAGTTCCTTTAGGTTATTAGCAACCTTGCGATAGTTCTCGAGGTTCGTGGTATATCGTTCTTCCAAATACCATGAACTGCTTATGGCAGAAGTTCTTGAACCAAAAGATCACAACCAGAGTGCTCTTGATGAGTTCTCCATTCTATATTGCGAATCTGCCAGTTCTACCTTCTGCATGGGTTATCCGGAAGAAATGTTGAGTTTCGCTCGACATACTAATCTATGCATCCACAACTCAGAAAGATTTATGTTCCTTTGAGTTGTCCCTCTTTAGTTGTATTCCGACCCTCGTCTATCAATTGATAGTCAAGAGTATGCGTGCATTTGTTCATCGATGCCTATTACTCTTGTGGTCCGTCAAGCCATTCTATTCTGGAATGACTAGGAGAAACAAACTCCAGTACCTCATCCATTTCTAGGATTGGGTCAAAGCAGTTGTATTCCGCAGATCAAATGCAATCAAGATTTTGGTCTGTTCCACCTTGGAGTGTTACCCTCTTTACGTCGGGATTGTCATGAGAATTGCACCATCTCTTGAAAAATCTTGACGTAGTCATACTTCTCGCCATCATTATTCATTCCTCGGTTCCGTGTTGTTGTAGCCGGAGTGCCGACAAGTGAATCGTGATGTGTGAACTCAGTACTCCTAGCAACTCTGTTGCTTGGTAGTTAAAGGACAATAATTTCATTCTTAGCATGTTGGTTATTGAATCATCATTCTAAGATTGATCGTGCTACCTAGTCCATTCTCCTGGTGCACTCTTCGATCGATGGGATAGGATTTTGCCAATCCCTCGCTCTGTTGATTATATCGTCTTGCCCTGAAAAGCAAGATTGTTCTCGAGCTTAGTAACTTATCGGTGGTTCGTGATTTTCCGTATATCTTCTTGGAAGTATTACCAGGTTGTCACCTGACCGCTATGTTGAGCTCGTGATCAAGTTGGTTTTCGAAACCACTCTTTCTCCAAGAATCTGTGTTGGATACCCCTAAGCTAGTTGGTTAAGCTAAACAACAACTTGGAGAGTTGGAAGATGAAAGCTTGTCCGACTCGGTTCATGTTAAGGGATATCTTGTGTGTGTGTTGAAGAAAGATGGTATCTTCATCGATTGACCCTCGTGTTCAGTTAATGGACCTATCATCTTAACCAATCTTTGATTTGAGTATGGGCTATCCTCAAATCGAATCAGAACCAACGATGTTCGCAATGTTGTCTTACTCGTGGTTGATCCCTCGAGCATACACCATTACATCGTTTGGTCTGACCAATGCTATCTCCGTGTTCACATGACGGTGGAAGTCCAGTGATATGGAAATTTCGATGAGTTGTTGTTGAGCCCATCAGCAGCATTTTGTCTCCCCCATGATTCATGTTGAACATCAACCTAGTGTTGGAAACTTTATAAGCACTATCTTCATGTCCCATTCATGAAGCATATGCTTGGATGAAAGGAGCGACTCTCTCGAACTCACGTGCACTTGATGTAAGTTGCCGCCGTGGATCTGAGAAGAATTGTTTTCCTTCCTCTGGAATCGTCCCAAGTTGGTCATGCACATGTGCGAAGTACTCTATGGTTTGGTAGGTTGGCCGCCTCCATTCTATATGTGTTCCTAGCACACCAAGCCACTGATTGACTTGTTCAAGGAAGAGAAGTCTATGCTTGGGATCTAATCCATGGACTTGCGTAAAGACTTCGACATCCTCGATGAGGGTTCCCCACCTGAACTCGGTAGTGTTTTATTATAAGACTACTATGTGGTCATGCTTGTCTAGGACAGCGTGCTCATATGTGTGTAGCAGAACTAGCTCATGTTTTGGAGCTTGCTATCGAGTTCATTTCCTGAGAATTTCGCAATGGCATCTCGTCGATTTGTGTTGCAAACTTTAATGTTTCATTCTAGACTCGTTGAGTCTGGAATATCCTATCACCAACCGGATCTGAATCTCAGGCAGATATGATGGTTGGAACATTCCCAGCATTAGCACTTTGCTCCCAGCTTGCACTGTCATTCTGCAAATTTCTATGGGCTTCCTTCTTAGTAACTCTTGATTAGGATCATCCTCAAAAGTGGTCCTACCATGGGTCCCATCTATTTCCGATGATAAGAAAAATCATCCATTGTGTTTCCTCAACAAGGTAATCCACATCATCCATACTAGTCCGGGTATGTCATCCTTTCGGACTCCTTCAAATAGTTGATTGTGCTTTGCCTTAGGCTGGTATAAAGAGTTTCAATGATCTTCGAATCAAATGTAATTCTTTTTGCCACTTCAGGGGATATTTCTACGAGTCACCTTCCCTAGGGTGCATCGTTGTGGTATCATGGCAACTCAACTCCTCGCTACGTTGACAACCATTCACCACCCTCTTAAGCGTGGAATTGTTGTCTACCTAGTGAATCCTCGTCATTTGTTCCACTCCATCCCTCTAGATGTGTGTTTCGTGTCTCAGCTCGGGAGATGTTGCTATGTCCCATCCCATGAGTTGATCCTGAGTTGTTCGGTCTTCGAGAAGATCAATTCTTTTAGAGTCTTCCCTTTCCTCTTGTTGTCATGTTAATTGGAGTCCTCAGAGCAAGACTTTGAGACATTAATAGTGATCGATTCAACGTTCTTCGACGTGCCACCTGGATCGTGAAGATTATGTTAGTTTGCGATACCCCTTCATCTTACCTTACGCTTGAATCTCGGGACGAGATTCTTGTTTAGTAGGGGTGAGCTGTCACATCCCTAGCTTCTGGTAATGCTCTAGACTAGCTTCATGTGTGCATCATATTTAAACTTTGCTTAATTTGAAATGGGGATGTTGAAACCCTAGCACTAAATGAATTCATCTAGGGCTTACCAAAATCTTTTCAATGAAACCAAAATGCCCTTCATAAATGTTCACCATCTTTGGTCCTGGCTAAACCCTCTGCCAAAAATGGTTTCATATTTTTGGAGGCTATTCTGGATTTTTTGAATTAATTCATAAGTATTTGAATTTGGACATTTAAATCTTATAATATTTTTAAATGTCCAAATAATCCTGAAAGTACTTGGGGGCTATTGGAAATAATTCAAATAGTGCCCACAATTTTTGTCAGGATTTTATAAAATGAGTTAGTATTTTTACTAATTCAAAACATATCAAAAAAATAGAAAACAGAAACTAAACTAAAAAAGGCAGAAACCTCACTGCCTCTCCTCTAGCTTGGCCCAGCTCCTCCAAAGAGGCCCAGCCCAAGTGGCCGCCCAGCCCACCAGCCGCGTCTTTTCGTTGTCTTCCTCCTCGAGCCAATAGGCATGGCGCGTGGCCGCCGTCTGTGGCGCGCACCCGACCGCGCCACCTCCTGCTTCGCCGTGTCGTGCTCTCCGTCGACCCAACCCCGCGCCTGGAGACGCCTCGAAGCCCCTCTCGCCTCTCCCTCACTCGCTGCACTCTCCCCCTCTGTTTCTCTCTCCGAGCACACGCCTGCTGCCGCCGCCGCCGTTCGTTCTTGCCGCACCACCGCCGATGCCTTGCCTTCCTGTTCAGTCCAGCACCTCCGCCACTCGCACCACGCCTCTCCACCGGCGAAGCGATCCCGGACGGCCTCCATCGTCTCCACCGCGCCTTCTCCATCACCGCCGCCGAGGATCTTCTCCGTCGATTCGCCACTCCGGCGCGTCCCGAGCCCGCTAACCATCCTCGCAGCTGCGTGGTGAGCTGCTGAACCGTTCCCCTTGCCCCATCGTCCCTAGCATCCTGTAGCCGCCGCCCCCATGAGATCCGAAGCCCGCCGCCGTTAGGCCTCATCGCCGCCGCGGCCAGAGATTGCCATGACGACAACCGAGCACTGCAACATGCTCAGAACGCCGTCAGGAGCCTAGAACGCTCACCCGTTGCTCCTGTCGTGCGCTGCAGAGTCGTTTCCGCCGACGCCCGAACTCCGGCCGCGCCCAGCGCTTCGTTCGGCGAGCTCCGGCCACCCCAGCTGCTCCCACTTGCCCGTTGGATGCGCGAGTCCCAAAGACCACGTGAGCCTCTCCGCCGTCGTTTTGTCGCCGGAGGAGCTAACCCGAGCCTCCGCCGCTTCTTTGTAGCGGCGGCGCCAGCCGGCGATTAGCCTCGGCTGACCAGGGGTTTGACCACCCCTGGGTCGCTGACAAGTGGGCCCGGCCCCTGCTAACTTTTGGTTAAATTAATAACTAATTTTAGTTAAGCCACTTACTCACTGACATGCGGGCCCGCCCGACTAATTAAACTAGGTTAGGTTTAATTTATATTAGGATTAGCCCAGTCACTGACGTGTGGACCCCACTGGTCAGGTTTGACCCGGACCAGCCCCTTTGACCTGCTGACGTCATGCTTACGCATTGCTGACGCAGTAATAGGTTTTTCTGGATTTATTTTTATTCAGGAAATTCCAGAAAATAGTGCAAACTTCTAAAATTCATAGAAAATCAACCGTAGCTCCAAATCAAATAAATTATATATGAAAAATGATCAGAAAAATCCAATCTATCCATCTGTACTATTTTCATGCATGTTAGAACAACTTATGACTACTGTTTAGGACAATTCAACTAAATGGCATCTAAATAATCACATGTGGAGTTTGAATTTGAACCTAGGGTTCAAACCAACTTCATTTAACTTGCTGCTAGTTGCATTAGTTCAAATCACATCATATTGCCATGTCACATTCATGCATCATGTTGTCGCATTGCATTGATTGTGTTCTTCCTTGTTTGCGGTAATTGTCCCCTCTCGATAGACGTGTACCGGCGATGTGATCGATGACACCGATGAAGAACTATACTATCTTCAGAAGTGCCAGGCAAGCAAAACCCCCTTGTTCATTCCGATACAATCCCACTCTCTCGCTTCTGCTCTATTTTACTGCATTAGGACAACAACGATACAACTGTTACATGCTGCGGTAGTTGAACCCCTTTATCCTCTGCATGACCTGTCATTCCACAGTAAATAGATGAAACCCACTAGCATGAGTAGGAGTTGTATGAGCCCTGATGTGCCTACTCATTCATGCTTGTTTGACATGCCTGCTATTGCTTAGAGTTGTGTCAGGTTTGATTCATCGGGAATGAATCGGAGGTGTGTGAACATGTCCTACTGTTGAGAGCTAAATGTGTGAACACGATTTGGTAAAGGTAGCGGTGAGAGGCCATGTAGGAGTACATGGTGGGTTGTCTCATTGCAGCCGTCCTCAGGAACTGAGTTCTGTGTTTGTGATCCATGAAGAGCTACTACCACACATTGGGATCCTTAATTGACCCTCTCGGCTTCTTAATCACCCTTGTTTCTCTGTCCAGGAGTTGCAACTAGTTTCGGTGTTTGTAGGTAGTGTTAGTAGTCTACCAAGTGGCACCCGTGCAGGTGGGCTTGGGATGACTAGGCACCGTGGCACGGTGTACCTAGCGAGATCCACCCGTCGAGGTGGGCTTGGGAACCCTGCTCACATCGTTTGGGGCCGTGGCGACACCCGGCCGGATCTCCTTGCGGATGGAACCCGAATAGGCGATAAACCTGGACGAGAGACTTGAGTGTTTAGGTAGGTCGTGGCCGACTCCCTCGCTGGCTTCCGCTTGAAGGTTGCCGAGGTACATGACGTGTCAGGGCTATAAGTGGCGAGAGCGTGTGTGAAGAAGTACACCCCTGCAGGGTTATCATTATCTATTCGAATAGCCGGATTCCTCGGATATGGAAACGTGGACCCCTTGTACAGTTCATAGACAAGTGAAAGTGGATACTCTAAAATGCGCAAGATAAGCGTGAGTGCTATGGATGGCGTTCTCGTAGGGGGACGGGAGTGGATCCATAGTGGTGTATTGATATGGTGAACATGTGGACTCGTGTGCGCCACCTCAAAAGAGTTACTTGCAGTCGTAGTTCAGGTTAGCCACCGAGTCAAAGCTGGCTTGCTGCAGTCAAACTCCACCACCCCCTTTGTTGATAATGATGCATATGTAGTTAGTTCTGATGTAAGTCTTGCTGGGTACATTTGTACTCACGTTTGCCTATTTTATGTTTTTGCAGAGAGACTTCCATCTTACTAGTAGTTCCGCGTGGACTTCGACGTTTAGCTTGTTACCTCAGCTACGATCTTGTGCCCTCGGCAGGATCTAGTAGATAGTCAGGCTTCTCAGCCTTTTTCATTTGTAGTTGTCTGTACTTAGACATGTTAAGCTTCCGCTTGTGCTTGATTGTATGCTCTGAATGTCGGGTCATGAGACCCCTGTTTGTAATATCTCGCTCTTCGGAGCCTAATGAATAATATCTGAGTCGTAGAGTCATGTTGTGATGCCTTGTTGTATTTGCACATATCGAGCATATTGTGTGTATGTTATTGAAATGCTTGGTATGTGTGGGATCTGACTATCTAGTTGTTTATCTTTAGTAGCCTCTCTTACCGGGAAATGTCTCCTAGTGTTTCCACCGAGCCATGGTAGCTTGCTACTGCTCCGGAACACTTAGGCTGGCCGGCATGTGTCCTTCTTCGTTCCTGTGTCTGTCCCTTCGGGGAAATGTCACGCGATGGATACCGGAGTCCTGTTAGCCCGCTACAGCCCGGTTCACCGGAGTCCTGCTAGCCCAGTGCTACAGCCTGGATTCACTCGCTGATGACCGACACGTTCGATGCTGGGTCATGGATGCCTGTCCCTGTAAGTTTGTGCCACTTTGGGTTTACGACTAGCCATGTCAGCCCGGGCTCCTTATCATATTGATGCTAGCGACATTATCATATACGTGTGCCAAAAGGCGCAAACGGTCCCGGGCAAAGGTAAGGCGACACCCGTGGGGATACCGTGCGTGAGGCCGCAAAGTGATATGAAGTGCTACATGCTAGATCGATGTGGCATTGAGTCGGGGTCCTGACACAAATGCATGTTTGAATGAGACGGACGCGTCGGTGGTGCAGCTCCATTTTCAGTGTCACGCCTGGATGAACGGGCCTGTTTCCCACGCGTCGATGCAAGTGCACGAAATGATGCATCTCGCCTGTGCCGGCCGTGCCTCTTTGGATGCTCTGCCCGCCGTTTTTTGAATTAATGCCCGCAATTACATTTGCCAGTGCGAACGGAGAAGAGAAAACGATGGAGAAGGCACCGTATACACATTGACCACGGCTGCAACGCGGCTATAAAAGGGCACACATTTCCTCATCCTCTCACACTCATCTCTCAAGCCTCCTCCCCTTCTTCTTTTCGAGCCAAATCCACCACTCGATCCACCATGCAGTTCAACGGCCCTACCTACCGTCGCCCTCGCACCGTGCCAGAGAGGCAGTACCCGGACAGAGTCATCGTCGAGAATAGCCTGAGGGTGTGGGCCATCTCTAGGTTGGGGGGCCCTAGAGAGTTGGCTCGCCTCTTCCTCCAAGCCGGCTACCGCCACCTCCCTCCGGCCACTCCGCCCATGTTCCACCTCCACGAGCAGTACGATGGCAACGCCGGGCCCAAGGGCTTCGTCATCGGCCTCTACGTCACCTTCACCCAACCCCTACGACGCTTACCACCTCCTCGGGGAGGTGTTCTGGTGTGGATGCGAGTTTATCGCGTTCACGACCTACAACATCTTCACAAACTTCCACCACATCTTCCGTCACCCCAACGGCATGCACACCCTCCCCTACCAGATGCCGCAGAACGACGAGTGAGGGGCCCAAGGAGGAGGGGCCAAGGAGTTGTTCAAGTGCGAGTCTTCTATCTATCTAGTTTGTGTTTGTGTTGGTTCGGGCGTGTGTGCCCGTGTCTTCTATATATCTAGTTTTAATTATTTTACTTTCATGTTTTATAAACTATATGTAGTGGGGGGATACCCCTCTATATGTTCTATCTATCTATGCTACTAGGGTACCCGATGCCCCTCTATCTATCTATATGTTTTTTCAGTCCTAAAGTTTCTCCATTGCATTTTATTTATGTGGCCATGTGTACTAAAAAATGCACTAAAACATGATCCAATCATATAAGTTGTTGTTAGCACGTGTCTAGTTAATTATCTTCCTTTTATGTTTTATGCACTATATGTTGTAAGGGGATGCCCCTCTATGTTGTAAGGAGATGCTACTAGATGTCTTCTTTTTTTGAGAGGGGCACAACCTTTTTCGGTTGAAACACACGAGTAAAAACTTTGAAAACACCATAGCACAAGTCAGAAAAAATATTAAAAAATGGTGCTTGGTGGAAATAAACTAGAACCAAACAATTGCAACTTTTTTGGTTCACAAAGACTGCAAGTTGGACTGCTAACTAGAACCAACCTTTTGTTTTAGCCGAAACAACACGGGACCCTACCATCGGACACGATAGCTTATGCATAAAAATAGCTCAAATAATTATCAGATGAGTTATGTCAAAAAAGGTGACTGCATGAAACTTAAAATTTGTGAAATAACCTAAAGCCGAAAAGATATATCGATGTCAATGACCGTGTGCACTTTTTTTTGCACTAGCTACACTTATTTTATCAATGTGCCTAGATATGTTCTATTCGGCCCTGCCTCACTTCTATATGGGCCTGGCCTTTTTGGGCAACGGGCTGTGGACGAACCTTTTTTTTTCCTTTTCTCCCTCTACCACTGAAACTGAAACTGATGACGAACTGAAGAACTAAAAATACGGGGCCGAAACAGAGTGGAGAGGACATGCTGAATTCGTACAACGCAACACTTTTTATTCAAATATACATATCATTACGATTACAAATGATGCCCAATCTATTCACTTACGACTAATTATCATCACATAAACAAATGCGAGAGCAATTACACAAACATAAAAAAGTCCGGCCATCAGCCCCATCAAATTGCCCTGCTTCTGCAATTCGATGAGTTTCTTCATCTGCTTGTTCAGCTTCTTCAGCTCTGCCATCACTACTGCATCCCCCACAGTAGCCCCAATGGAATGGGCAGATCCAGGGGCTCCAGATCCAGACGCGCCCGATCCAAACTTGCCAAACTTCTCCGCCTCCAACGGTAAATCGAGCTCCCCTGATGCACCCTCCAGTTGAATCCGCTCTATGTACTCATCTAGCCACTCAAAATGGGTGCATTGCTTCAATTTCTGAAATTAGGAAAGATGAACCCTAAATCCCCAAATCCGATGAAAAATGGGGAAAAATGGAGCAAATATGAAATTGGGAGACAAAAACCAAAATTGGCATATTGAGAAGTAAAATCTCACCTTTCCCTTCTCTGGTTTGCTCTCGCATTTCACGAATTCCCGCCCAAGGTTGCCATTCTTGTCGGTCGTTGTGACTAGCCGCTTCAGGGGTGCGATACGTGGGCATGCAGGGCACCTTGTCATGGGCACTGCGCCATAGCGCGGCCATGAGCGGCAGGAGGCTGAAGCGGAGCTCGACATTGCTAGGCCGCGGCCCGGAACGGCGTTGCTGCGCGTCATTGCCGGAGAAGAAGAACAACAACGGTCGGTGAGGGGGAGGGGGGAGGAGGATGGCCTCGGGTGCTGCACGGCTCGGGCCACGGCTCGGTGTCCTCTTGTACCAATGCTGACCTGGATAAGTTAGTGGGTCCCACGCTGTGGGTCCTGCTCACCTAACCAATGCTGAGTTGGATAAGTTAGTGGGTCCCATGCTGTGGGTCCCTCTCACCTGATTCGAGTTTTAATAATGTGTCTTTGGATTAGGCAGCAGTGTCGCATGGGAGCTATGTTTTCCAACGCAGATGTCGCATGAGAGCTATTACAGCCAACGACGTCGCATGAGAGACAATTCACACCAATGACGTCGCATGGGAGCTATTTGCCCCACGTAAGGTCCATGCACATACACGTGCGTGGCCTAGCGTGGCCATCTTCAAGAGCGAGCCACACCAGAGAGGTTTACATCATCCACGCACAAAGCATCTCCATCAACTCTCGCAGTCTCGCACGCATCTGGAGAGAAGGAGCCCAAGACTACTCCGAGGCCCGCAGCCATACGGGAGTACTCGCGCAGGCAACCGAGACTCCTGTACGCAGCCAGGCGAGGCTCACCGGAGGCGCTGGCTAAGATCGATGCCGATTGTCTTTTCTAAGCAAATTACCACTTGATATGCCGACGAGGCAATCATGTCATCCAGTCCGACACCTACGAGGCGGACATCACCAGGTCGGGCACCGACGAGGCGAAGGCCGCCCACATCTTCATCATCGGACATCGACACGGCGGAGGGATATGGATAAGCATAGCTGGAGTGATGGGCGTATCGCTCTCCCTTTCCACTTCATCAAAACATCACCATCATCTACACCAACCATGGAGAAGACGAGACGTGAGGACGACGACCATTGTAGCAGTTTAATCGGAGGTGGTCCGCGAGCTCGACTCGCAGACGTAATTAAGCTGGAGCTTCCCGAGGCCCCGTGAACTAGAATCTCACATCGCCGAAGTCATCGTGGTCGCGCCAGCAGGCCACGGAGCGCATCCTTCATAGGGATTTTTGTACTTTTGTTTCTCGATACGTTCAATAAAAATGCACGTTTTCCCTATGTCATTTCTTTGTGTACTATGTACACTGGCACGCCCGTGATTTTTTTCGTGTCAAACAAGAACTGCATCTGCATCACCGTAGCACCGCCGGTTGAGCCGGCCCCGTCGTGACCACCAGCGTAGCCACCGACCAGGGTGCCCTCCTGCTGCTGCGCTGGCACCTGAAGATACAGTGCCGGAGACACCATGTCTATGCTGCGGGTGGTGACACATGGAGCTGGCGGCGGCGCCTGGGAATTAGATTTCGCCATGCGTTCGCCCAAGGCCAGGAGCTGGTCCACCTTGTACCCAACGCGGGTGAGCTGCTCCACGCTGAGGCCAACGAGGCCCGGGAGGTTCCCGTCCATGATCTGTTTCAGGAGGTACCTGGTCTCGCGGTCCTGGCACTCGCGCCGGGACTTGTCGACATGCTCCTGGAGCTTGGCGATGCGCTCGGTGAGGAAGCCCTCCTGGTCCATCGTCTTCTTGCAACGCCCCAGCTCTGGCATGCTCTTGAATCCATTCAGGATACCCACCGCCTTGTCAGGGGAAGGGAACACCTCAGGCGCCACCCCGTCCTCGCCGTACACCACCACGCAGGTGTCGACATCGTTGTGCCCCTCTGTAATTTTGGCGTCGTTTTAAACCTTCCTTTTAGTATAACTCTGTAATTTTGGCATCCGTTTAAACCTTTTAACTTTGGGACACACTTTCAATCCGTCGTCTGACTCTTTCCATTCTCTCGTGTAAAAAAAAAGGCGGGTGATAGGCGCCGGTCGACCGGCCCAATTTGGGCCGGTCGCTAGGCAGCCCTTCGATTAGACGAACGACAACCACTCGATCACTTCCTGTTTCTTCCTCCACCCCTTTTTTTTGCTGGAGTTTCTTCCTCCTCCCCTCCTCCCTCACGAACACACCGTGCCGTCCGGAGGCCGCAACCGCGCTTCACGGGAGCCCCACCGCTTCCCCTACCGGCGAGCTTGAAGGACCCTCTCTGCCGTCGAGCTCGAAGCATCCCCGCCGGCGAGCTCGCTCGAATTCTGCAGCACCTCCCCCCTTCCATCTTGTGTGCTTCCCTCGGTTCCAGCTCCGGGCACGACTGTTGCAGCCCCACGATGAAGCTGGTTCCAGCATCTTAGCACTGTCGCTGTTGTTCCAGTAGCATCCCCTAGCTGGATGCACCTCCAAAACATCCCTGGCCGGTTGTAGCTCCTGCCGATGCCGGTTCCAGCATCCGTAATCGTGGTTGCAACATCCCTGAGCCACCGCCTCCGCTCGTCGCCGTGGCTCGCACCACCATGTCCTCCAACAAAAAATAGGAAAAAACACGAAATCCATTAGTTTGGCGGCAGTAGCAAAAACACATGCCGGTTGCAGCAAAAAAAGAAAATCATCGAATCCAGCAAAAGAAGCACCGTAGAGCCGGCGGCTGCAAAGGTCTTGACTGTCCCCCCAACAAAAATACTTGCGGGTTCCAGCAAAAAATTATGCCGATTCCAGCAAAAACCATCTCGACGCCACCCCGTTGCATCACCAATCGATAGCGGTTGCAACTTTTTCCCACCCGGTTCCAGCAAAAAAACTATCTGGTAGCAGCATCGTACGTCGCCGTCTTCACCGCCGGGAGCTGTTGATTGCAGAAAAACTGGCCGCTGGTTCCAGCATCTCCGGGACCCGGTTCCAGCAAAAAGAACTTCGGTTGCAGCACTGGAGCCCCTCTCGTCTTCACCGCCGGCAGTGCTGATTTCATAATCGCCGGACCCCTGGGTCGCAGCTCTTGGTTGAGCTACGTTGTCTCGGTTGACCGGCACCAAAAAACAAGCTCGACGGCCTCGCCCACGGGGCAGACAACACATAAGGCGGGATTTAGAGGAGACTGGAAAAGAGGTTTGGATTCATGGAGTTGTTGCCGGTGTATAGAGAAGAGGAAGAGAGCGATTTGTTCGGTGGAGAAGAAGTTTGGAGAAGGAAGGGGATAAGATACGTTTGGTGTGTGGTGTATACTGGGGACACGTCTCCTGTGCAGCCCACCCCTACACGTGGGCCACGGAGGCATGCGCGCTAGCGACAAAGGTGACCGGCGCGTCGCTTCAGCCGGCAGTCCGTAGGGAAACGTTTCCCAAAAAAAAATCTCCACGCCTCACGTCTCCCATAATCCCGCCGCCCGTTACTGTCGTTCAGTTCTCTCCCTATCAATCGAAAGCTTCGTCTCCATCTCGGTACCGTCGCTCCGGGCACCGGTCCAAACTGTAAGCGCCGGAGGCAGAGGAGGTGCTCCACGAGGCCCTCTGTTAGATCCGTTCACGGCCTCCTTGCTTCCATAGTTGCATGAACGTAGTTGTGATCTCCTTTATAATGCTGACGAACATCCTTCCCATACCTTGATTGATGTCCTTCACAACACCTTGGCAACCGGAGGCTATGGTCACATGTGAAAGTGGATGATCCATAGCTAATGCTAGAGCCTCGCGGCAGGCCAATGCTTCAAAGCGTTGCCGGATCCAATACACCCAAACATCTCATGGCTGAAGATCCAAGGTAAGCACCCAACGAATCCTTGCACATTGCACTGAACGCACCTTTGTTGGCGGCCCTTGACACAGGCTGTCGACTCAAATCTTGGCCATCCCCTGAGGAGGTAGTATCCATCTAGGCCTTGCTCTGTTAGGAGGTGCAAAATGTACTGCATGAGATGACTTCAGTTTGCATTCTTCAAGCTCATATATGTACCTCATGACAAAGCTATGTGTAGCATGCAGGCTTTGAAAAATATGTTCATGGAGAGCTTGCCGCCAAGCGAACCAAATTGCCCATAAGGTGACTAGTACCTGGATGATTTTAGAAGAGGGGAGGGCCTTCATCAACACTAACAACCATCACTTTGTATCTGGTTCCGTAATCCTATTCACGGCTTCCACAAGATCAACGTCTTGAAGCTCCCATACACATCGAGTTGCATTACAATACAAGAGAATGCTGCCAAGAGTCCTCATTGCCACATAGTCCACACGATGTCACAGAAGAAATATTTTGATGATGCAGAAGATTAGTTGTTGGGCTAACCACCATCAGAAATTTTTAATCTTGTAGGGAACATCTATTTTCCATAGCTTAGACCATGATTTCTACTCGCCTTCACTGTTTGAAGAACCCAGTCTACCATCTAGCCAGGTTGCGCGTCTCAGTTTTGTAGAAGCAAGCATATGGTATTTTGGCCGCACTAAAAAGACTCCATTCTTCACGTGTACCCATAACCAGAAATCATCACAGAATAGCTTTAGCGTCCGTAGGTAAGAATATTTCCACAACCGCCTCTCGGTTCAAAACTGCATTAGGCAGAATCAATCCCCCCGCAAGCTGTGGAGGGTTCTCTACTCTACTCATGGTCGTCCTCATGTTATGGGGACGAGATAGCCAATTCTGTTGCCAAATTTGTGTCGTTTCTCAATCACCTATCTTCCATATAATTCCTTGAGTTAAAGTGTCACGCCCTTCCAAAATTCACCTCCGCACTTGTGAAGGACCCCCCAGCTCGGCCTATAGAAAATCAGTAAATGAAAGTGCTTTGATTTGAGGATCCATGCACTTAGAGAATTTGGCTCAATTAGGAATCACCAAGCTTGCCTGGCTAGAAGAGCGAGGTTGAAAAGCTCTATCTACTGAAAGCCTAGGCCCCCAGACTGTTTTGGTCTCGTCATCATACTCCATGAAAACCAACTGGGCTTCCTCTGGCCCTCCTTACTGCGGCACCAAAAGTTATCTATCAAAGAATTGAGGTGTTCATATAGTCCACCAAGGAGTTTGAAACAAGACACAGAGTAAACCAGCACAACCAGAGCAACATATTTAATTATCACTTCTTTTCCTCCAACTGACGAAAGTTTGGCCATCCAACCTTTGAGTTTGTTCCACACACCGTCCTTTAAAAATTTCAAGGCCCCAATTTTACTGTTGCCAACATTAGATGGCATCCCCAAGTATCTCCCTTGCAATGACTCATTTGTAACGTTCAAAGCATTCATCAAATTTAAGATTGTTAGGGCAGCCCTTGCTAATGAAAACAAAGGACTTGGACAAATTAACTCTTTGGCCTGAAGCATTGCAGTAACAATCCAATAATTAGGACAACTCATTTTCTCCATCAACACTGGCTTTAACAAACAACATGCTATCATCCGCAAAGAGCAAGTGGCTTATCGGTGGAACTGATGGAGCTACTCCAATTCCAGTAAGGTGAGATGATTCATCTTTACTAGGCATGACAGGCCCTCCGCTGGAAACAAAAACAGGTATGGAGAAATAGGGTCCCCTGACAGATCCCCTGGTTTATGAACTTAGCGAACTTTTTAGATTTAATGAATTTCTACTTTAAATACATGTTTTTAATAAATTGATGATTTTGAAGTATAAATCTTTTAAAATATATGAGCAATTTTTAAAATTTATGAACAATTTGAAAATTTATTAAAAACTCATTAAATCTCTTCAAAATTATATTTTTATCCATAAAATTGTAGATTTTTCCCTGTCTTTACAAAAGATCAAACAACACCGACTTTTTTCTTGAGCCACAAGAATAGTAGTTATGCCAGCTTACTGCGAGTTGTAGTGACTATGTTGCTCGCACGTAGAATAGGAGCAGCAAAAGAAACCAATTTTCATTGGCCTAGATCTCCTACAAAGGTTAAAAAAAATTGGTCTATCCTAATATTGTACAATGAATGATTAGTCATTTTATGTTTGTTACTATATAAGAAACAAAATGGTAATGCTACATTTCACTTAGGGTATTTTCTGCTGTAAAAATGCACATTAGTAATAAAGGATTGTGTTAACCATTCATTATTTGTTACAAAAATAATCTTAACATGTTTCATGAAAGATGAGTGATTTCCTAAAAGTTTATCTTTGGATTAAAAAACTAAGCAAGTAGATGTCAATCTATTACACATTATCATGCATGCCAAGCGTAATTATATATCCCCAACTAGGATTATTCAGGCCTACAAGAACAATTTATTGGTAAAGATCAAAGTTTTGTGGAAAGTATGATGTAGTTAAGGAATTTACTCAAGTATAGCAAAAGAGCATGCAATACATAGGAATTAAGCACATAGAGGAAACCGGCAAGAATCATGCTGACAACTTAAATTATATTCTAGAAGTATATATAAATTTTCTTACCTAGTCATACGCCACAAAACACCATAAAGATATTTTTAAGACCATGTGATTTACAAATTTCTATGCAAGTATTTTAAGGATACTAAAATATACATGAATACACATACACATAAAAATATATAAATGTATGTCGTACAAATCATGTAATTGTCAAAAAAGTAATCTAAGGAACCGTGCAAATTTTATTTTATTCCTTTTCATTTAAGCGTATTTGGTTTCGAAATGTTGTTGAAAGTTAATTTATCTAAAGAAACCAACACCATTTAGAATATAGCTTCAACGTAGCACAATGCAAACATATTTTTTCAATAATATAGATATTTCTATATAACAAAAAATACAATATATTAAACAATTATTACATTGTTTGGTATGTAATAACAAAATATAGCCACCCCGAAAAAAATAACAAAATATAGCCTAAGATTATAATCCCATTGAATTATGTTATAACGGAGTATAAGAGTTTTGTATAAATTCTAAATGTTTGTCCATCGACTAATTACTGTAGCCTTATTAATGTATTCTTTTGGTATGTGAAAGCACCATAAGATGGCCTTAAAAGTAAAGCATTTCAAACGAGTGTAACATACTTGATTATTTTGAGCACCCTAGTCATTCTACACATTTCATATTTAGTTTGTTCTTCATGTTGCTATTAGCTATAGCTAAAATATTTTTTATAGAAAGGTAGCAGCTTCTTCCAGTTACAGTTAAAAAATCTTTAGTTCGGGCCACTTCAAGATATATTTGGTGTGTTGATAAGAGACACTTCATTGTTTGGCCATTTCCGCTACTATTGGGTAATGTTTGTAGCAATATTAGCTTCGACCACAATTTTAGGGACAATCTTTGGGTTGCAGATTTGATTAATTTACCCCTGTCTTGATTCTGAAGATTGGTATAAAAACATACATTGTCCAAATAGATTTTTTTACATGACCGAATTATAATTTGAGTGATGTACCTTGCCGCATGGTTAGTTTGTTATTAACTTACCTTTATTTCAGGTTTATCCAATTTGAAGCTTGATGACCATGAAATGCGACCCACCTTTTTCTTAGTTCTATTGATTTTAAAGCTTACCGTAAATTTGGATGACTTCAGTTTTTAGAAATTTTGCCTTTTTCTTATTTGTTGGGTAAACTGGGATTGAGTACTAAGATACTATGAATTATTATAGTGAAAGTATGTGAAATTCTTGATTTACTTAACCATAATGACGACTTTTATACATTGTAATTAATTATTGTTCATCATCAAAATTAGTATGACCTTATGTACGGTTGTATACATGGGTATTTGAGCAAATCATTCATGACACTTTTAAGTCATAAGCTACCAGTTCCATGCTAGAATTTATGTCACTTGGGGTGTTCATTGGTGCGCAAGTCGGGAAAATTGAAACAATCAGGTTGCATTCTCAATGTTGCCGCCACTGGCTCTGGCCGAGTTGCGCAGATCAACTATGACGGGTGTGACAGAGTGAGACTTACCATCTAGTTCAATATAAAAGTGAGTTGGTGCCTGCATGTGTAAAGAAAAATTCCGCTGGAGGGTGCGTGTGTCAGGACTCATTCTTCTTATCTATGAAGATCATGACACATACACTAGTAGAAAACGGGCCTTTTGTCCCGGTTCCACAGGGCCTTTAGTCCCGGTTCTGGAACCGGGACAAAACGGTCGAGACTAAAGGCCCCCCCTTTAGTCCCGGTTGTGTTACGAACCGGGACTAAAGGCCCTCCACGTGGCCGCTCTCTGGAGCTCCACCTTTAGTCCCGGTTGGTAACACCAACCTGGACTAAAGGAATCTTTTAGAAATTTTGTTTTTCTAATTTTTTGATTTTTTTTCTTCTTATTTGCAAATTTCTGAATTATTTGATAATTCAATCTCTAATCACCCGTCATCACTGCTTAATTATGAGCCAGTCATTCTAAATCGTCTAACTTCCTGGCCGGTTACCCATCCTCTCACTACTCCAGCCTGAGCACGCTTAACTTTTGAGTTCTATTCCCCCTAGTTTCGAAGTCTGCACTTGTTGTTTTCCTGACAATAGTAAGCTGTCAGTCCTATTAACCCTTAGGAGTTGAACTTGAGCATTAAGCACCATTTGAGTTTGAAACTATTGTTCTAAAAAATAATAATTATTTAGTAACACTAATATTTCTTGAATAAGTAGTTTGACCATAGTTTGACCACAGTTTGACTAGATTTATCAAAATGTCACAAAAGCTGAAACTTGAGCATATCTTTTCTCCTTTTAGAATTTGAAAAGTAAAAACGGATGCGCATTTTTGTGCTAATTTATTGATATATTATGCGTTTTTTCGACATCGTATGCAAAAGATATGGTCATTTTAATTTTTCATAACACTTTTTTTGCAAAACATGTCCAAATTTAACTTTTTTAATTTTCCGAACTAATAAATGTAGTAACATAACTACATCTCGAAGGATTTTAATTTTCGAAGTTTTTATCATTTTCTTTTGCTTTTTACAAAACTGAAAAGGCGATACACTGTGGGGGGTACAGTTTGAAAATGGGACCTTTAGTCCCGGTTTGAGACACAAACCGGGACTAAAGGGCACCGCACCCTTTAGTCCCGGTTCATCTCTCAAACCGAGGCTAACCTTTTAGCCTCGGTTTGAGACACGAACTGGGACTAAAGGGCATCACACCCTTTAGTCCTGGTTCGTGTCTCAAATCGAGACTAAAAGTTCCATTTGAACTGGGACTAATGCCTTCCTGACGCCTTAGCCACTCGAAGCGGGACAAATGCTCACATTATTCCCGGTTCGTGATGCAACCGGGACTAATGTATACATTGAGCTGTGACCAAAGCCCTATTTTCTACTAGTGATAATGCTCGATCCGATCATCTTTTGAAGCATGCAAGTTGACGTGAAGTAGTTTCGTGTGTGCTACTTATGAGTTGTGTTGGGATTTCTCAGAATAAGAGGGGATGATGCAATACAGTAGAGATAAGTATTTTCCTCAGTTAAGAAGCAAGGTTATCAATCTAGTAGGAGAATGATAACCCACAAGTATAGGGATCATTTGTAGCCTTTTTCGATAAATAAGATTTTCGAACCCGACGAGGAGCTAAAGGTAGAACGAATATTCCCTCAAGTTCTATCGACCACCGATACAACTCTACATTTGCTTTACCTAGAACAAGAATATAACTAGAAGTACTCTGATGGTATTGTAGGATAGGTTTGCAAGATAATAAAAAGAACATGAAAATAAAAGTTAGGTGTCATTTTGATAAAGAAACAATTAAGTTTAGCAAAACAAGTGTGGTTTAGTGGTGGTAGGAATTGCGGAATTATCCCTTAGCAATTGACTATGTTGCTAGACCAATAGTAAGTTTTTATGTGGGAGAGGCCACTGCTAGCATGTCGCCCCTTACCTGGAATTCCATGCACTTATCATTGGAACTATTAGCAAGCATTCACAACTACTAACGTTCATTAAGGTAAAACCCAACCATAGCATTAAGATATATATTGGCCCCCCTTCAATCCCGTATGCATCAATTTCTCTAAAGCTGCTGTCACCCTTCCCCTCCAATGCATAGTCCTATCAACATACAACTAACCCTATGGTGTGATCTACATGCGCGCTCATATGATGGACAACAAAGGACAACAACATAACCACAAGCAAATTAAACCAACCATAGCAATTCACCAATTACCGGTAGGACAAAAAATCTACTCGGACATCAGGATGGCAACATTTGAGAAACCAGTAAAACGGGGCGAGCTACAGCTCCCCACAGCGGTTTGAAGTCCTTGGTCGTCCGATCATACTTATCCACGGTTCAGATCTTAGGGTCGTTTCATCGCTTGCATGTGCTCGTTTTTAACCTCTCAAATCGCGCGACCTGCTCGGCCCACGATAACTGGGCAGCTGCTCCGCAGCCCGACCTGGGAGTTATCTCCTTAATCGGGCCCGACAGTCAAAGGCGCCCGTAGGCCCAATAATTCCGATCCCGACGACTCCGTTCGTCTCGGCAGCGGCTGCGCGCAGGGAGTCGCTTCATTCCCATGTCTCCAATCCCCACGACTCCGTTCGTCTCGGCGGCGGCTGCGCGCAGGGGGTCGCTTCATTCCCATGTCTCTCTGCTTCGCTCATCCACGAACCTCCGTCTCGCCGCCGCTGCCGTCACCGCCACCGCCTCCGCCACCATCATTCCCCTCTGACCATGTCTCCTCTGGCGAACCATAGGTGTGCTGCCGCGGCCAGGGCCAAATTAACCGTAGCCATGCGCCCGTTTTCCTCCCCCGCTGCAACGCCGTGAGGGGCAGCATCACCAACGAGAGAAGGATTTGGAGGCAATAATGCGGTTGATTTCTTATACATCGTTCGGTTCTACATGCCTGCCCTTCTCTTTGCTTTGTTTTGTCCAAATCCTAACTCATAAGTCGTGAGTTCGTTCTGTATTTTATTTTGGTGGGTTCCTCAGCCGATGTAGCTATATTGAACGAAGATTACCTTCTGCCGTTTTCTCAATATGGATGCGTGATGATTCTTTCTTGCCATGGCTTGGATATAGCTGCTCACTCCTCCCATCTAATGTGTATCATCGCATTTTTTTCGGAGAAAAACTGTTCGAAGATTTACGGGTACAACTTATTTTTTAACCTTGGGCAATGACTGCTTCATGCAGTAAATCCTGGAGCATTTTTTAAAGTATGCTTGTTTTATTATTTAGTATAGTTAAATATTTCAGTTTGGGTAACCAAAACTGAAGCCTTGCATCTATTTAAAAATTAGATATGATTATTACTCTAATTGATGCAGTTAAAAATTGACTACCTATGTAGGTATTGCTTCGTCTACACTTGCAAGATCAAAATAGGTAGTGCTTCATCATAAGCTATTTTTTTTACTGCTGACTTATCCACCCATGCGCTTTTGTGCCTAGGGCAAACCGTTGGTGCGTTGCTGCCACCGAGGAAAGGAGGAAGGACGAGGACCAGGAAGCAGCATAGTCACAAAAGGTAATAAAAGCCTTACAATTGTCCATGTTATTTCTGTGCATAATTTGTCACCAAATTTAGTCGTTCCTTGCCGCAAGTCATGAAATGGTTGCAATTGATCTCTTTTCCTGAAAATGTGTGTGTCCTTGCGGAAATAAAATCTCGTGAAGAAGCATTTGGTGTGGTTTGTGGATTGATCGAATGCATGCATGCCAAGTCTTTTTCAATATATTTTTCTTACTACTATAGAAATGCATCGAGTGACATCGATAATAAGAAATAGCCAAGCTTAAAATATGCAACATATTCTTTTACTATAGACCTATTTAACTTTCATTTTCCGCATCTATACTTATAGAAGTACATATCATTTATTCGTAAAAATAGACGGGCGCAGCAACGCGCGCCATAATGATCTAGTATCATTGGATAATAGTATGAAGCATAAAGCACCATGTTCAAGTAGAGGGTACAATGGGTTGCAGGAGAGTAGACCACTGGATATAGATGGGGGAAGGTGATGCAGTTGTTGGTGAAGATGACGGAGTTGTTGGAGTAGATCGCTATCACACGATGATTGCCCTGGCGGCGTTTCGGCGCCACCGGGAGAGAGGGGGAGAGAGCCCCCTCCTTCTTCCTTGGCCTCCCCCTAGATGGTAGGAGAGTTCCCCCTCTGGTCCATGGCCTCCATGGCGCCGGAGGGGCAGGAGCCCTTTCGAGATTGGATATCCCTCTCTGTTCTCTTCTATTTTGCGCTCCCCAGATTTGGCCGAAAATCGTTTCTTAAATATCCGGAATCCGTAACTCCGATTGCGCTGAAATTTTAACATGACTTTTTTCCGGATATAAGCTTCGTTGAGACCGAAGTAGAGCTCCAACCGACTTATGTGGAGGGCACAATCCACCACCACACGCCTGGGCTGCCTGGCATGCCCAGGTGTCTTGTGGTGGCTGTGGGGCCCCGTTTGCGTTGATCCCACCTCCCAAAATTCATATATTTCCAAAATAATTCTTCATAAATGTTATTGCTTTTGGACTTCATTTGATATGGATATTCTACGAAACAAAATATGCAAAAAAAAAAAGGAACCGGCACTGGTTACTGGATCAATATGTTAGTCCCAAAAAATAATAGAAAATATTGCCAAAAGTATGTAAAAGTTCTATAATATTGGCATGGAACAATAAAAAATTATGGATACAACGGAGACATATCACCATCACCAAGCTTAATTCCTGCTTGTCCTCGAGTAGGTAAATGACAAAAAAGATAATTTTTTATGTGGAATGCTACCTAGCATAATCTTGATCATATATCTAATTATGACATGAATATTAAGATATGAGTGATTCAAAGCAATCTTATATCACTGGTAGAAAAAAGGCCTTTAGTCCCGGTTCGCAAAGGCCTTTAGTCCCGGCTGTGCAACCGGGACTAAATATGCGCGACTAAAGACCCCCCCCTTTAGTCGCGCCTCTTACGAACCGCGACTAAAGGCTTTAGTCCCGGTTCTCGTGGCTAACGGGACTAAAGGCCTCCTCCCATGGTTTAAATTTTTTACTTAATTTTTTTTGCGAATTTTTCATTTTTTTTATTTTCAAATTTCTGAATTATTTTAACCTCTAATCTCTAATCACCACCCTTCATCACTGCTCAATTTATCCTCTAATCTCTAATCACCCCTCATAATTCCAAATCATCTAACTTCCCGAACGGTCACCCATCCTCCCACTCCCCACTGAGCACGCTTAACTTCCGGGTTCTATTCTCCTCGTTTCCAAGTCTGCACTTGTTGTTTTCCGACAATAGTAGGATGTCAATTCTATTAACCTCGGTATTTAGCTTGAGCATGAAGTGACACATTTCACTGTTTGAGTTTGAAACTATTGTTTTAAAAACAATAATTATTTAGTAACACTAATATTTCGGAATAATTAGTTTGACCATTTTTGACCACAGTTTGACCAGATTTGACCAAAATTTAAAAAACTGAAATAATTATTTAGTAACACTAATATTCTAGAATAATTAGTTTGACCATTGTTTGACCACAGTTTGACCACAATTTGAAATTTTTGAATTTTTTGCCTCTCCGAACTTAAAAGCCCGTATCTTTTTTTTCTGTTAGGTTTTTGGGGATTCTAAAATGTTTAACGGGTTCCCAGTTAAATTCGGATGTAACTTTTCGAGTAGATGATTTTTCATATAAAAACTTTTTCATCCGAGTTCGTATGCAAAAGTTATGCCAATTTTAAGAATTTCGAGAGATTTTGCAAATAAAGTCGAAATTCATATTTGTTAATTTTCCCAACAACTAGACCACATATCACATGGAAAACTTATTTTATTTTATTTTTTGACATTTGCATAATTTTTCTTTTGTTTTTTCTAAAACTGAAAAGGCGATCCGGGGGTAGAGTTTGAAAATGAGGCCTCAAATCCCTTTAGTCGCGGTTGGCCAGACCAACCGGGACTAAAGGTCTAACCTTTAGTCGCGGTTGGTCTCGCCAACCGCGACTAAAGGTTCGAACCGATAATCGCGGTTGGCGGACCAACCGGGACTAAAGGTCTAACCTTTAATCCCGGTTGGCCTGGCCAACCGCGATCTAAAGGCCTTCGGGCCAGCCTGAGGACCTTTAGTCCCGGTTGGCCAGGCCAACCGGGACTAAAGCCCCTCCCGTCCGCCAGCTGTCAACCGAGCGCGCTGGGCCCAGATAGTTGGTCGCGGGTCTCCTCCCGAACCGCGACTAAAGACCCCTTTAGTCCCGGTTCTATTATTTTGGGGACTAATGGGGGCGCCTGGAAGCCTCTTTTTCTACTAGTATATCTTATATCTTATCTTATATTTACTAATTGGAAGCATCATCCGAGCTTTCACGTTAATCCTAGGAATTAATAACTAAGAGTCGTTAGATATACTTTAAGATAGAAAATTGTCCGCTAGATGGATCTGGTTTTGCTTACCAAGCTGACTCAATGTCTCCCACGTTTTCAAGTTATCTCCATGTGTACTTAAAAAACATCTCCGTATGCAAGCCTTCCTCCTTTCTCCTAGAGTCCTCGAGTCCTACCCAACACATCTCCTATTGTGCTTTTTCTCCCCCGGGTTAGGTCTCAATCTTGACGTTCCCTCGAGTCCTCCCGTCCCCAAATCTTCCATGTCGCTGCTCCACTGGGAGCGTCCTCTCCTGCCTCCAGTTTGAGAAGCTGCAATTTTGGTCATAGCAGCAGCAGCGCCATGGTCCATGTATGTCTCATCAAATATATGCAACGGTCCTAACTCCATTTGTCCCTTCAATATAGATTACCCTTCCTTTGTTTTCTCTATGCTGATTGTGGGCGATCTGATTGTTTTGCAGGGGAACAGATTCAACCGCAATCATTCTCTCATTGAGGGCACAACCTCGGGTTCGCCCTCAACTGGCCTTCCTTGTCCCTGCCATACAACATCAGGAACAACCATGGACGGACAAACTAGCGTTCGGTTCATATCACCGCTTGCTCCTTTCCTGATGTGAACCTGAAACTTCTTTGCTGCAAGCTCTTGTGATATGAAAGCCACGAAAGGAGCAAGTGGTGATGTGGAGATGATGGCTTTATCTCTTAGAGATTCGTACTAGCGTTCGGGAATTTGTTGCAAACATGCAATTAAGAAGTGTTGTATTGGTGATCATAATTAACCGTCCAGGTACAAATTTAATGCATTTCTTTTTTGTAGTTTCTGAATCCAGAGAAATTGTTTATTTAATACAATGAGAATTAGATGCAGGACATATCATACAATGAGAATTAGATGCAGTACAATGAAAGTATTGGTGTTAGAGAAAAGGGATTGTTTAACCTTTACAAATGCCATGCATATTTATTCTTTTTTCCCTTCATGCTTGCGGTTTTTATATGCTTTTTTAACTGCTTGAATGCGTCTAGATTCTTGCACCATTACTGTTGTTAGTGCTTGAACGTCATATCAAAATTACAAATAGAATTGTTAAGACCTGGGATTAATTATTTTGGTTATTTTTTCTAAACAGAGCAAAAATTACTATTTGGAAGCAGTTTCCTGAGGAACATTAGTCGTTGAGAACTTGCCTATGGAAGGACAACATCCACGAGTGCGCTTTGTACGAGCTACTTCTATAGTTCTTTGATGAAGTACCACTAATTGGTAAGGCGGCAGTGATAACCCACAAGTGTAGGGGATCGCAACAGCTTTCGAGGGTAGAGTATTCAACTCAAATTTATTGATTCGACACAAGGGGAGCCAAAGAATATTCTTAAGTATTAGCAGTTGAGTTGTCAATTCAACCATACCTGGATAACTTAGTATCTGCAGCAAAGTATTTAGTAGCAAAGTAGTATCATAATAATGGTAACAGTGGCAAAAGTAAAGATAATGGTTTGTAGTAATTGTAACAGTAGCAACGGAAAAGTAAATAAGCGAAGCACAAGATGTGAAAAGCTCATAGGCATTGGCTCAGTGATGGATAATTATGTCGGATGCAATTCCTCATGTAATAGCTATAACATAGTGTGACACAGAACTAGCTCCAATTCATCAATGTAATGTAGGCATGTATTCCGAATATAGTCATACGTGCTTATGGAAAAGAACTTGCATGACATCTTTTTTCCTACCCTCCCGTGGCAGCGGGGTCCTAGTGGAAACTAAGGGATATTAAGGCCTCCTTTTAATAGAGTACCGGACCAAAGCATTAACACATAGTGAATACATGAACTCCTCAAACTACGGTCATCACCGAGAAGTATCCCGATTATTGTCTCTTTGGGGTTGTCGGATCATAACACATAATAGGTGACTATAGACTTGCAAGATAGGATCAAGAACTCACATATATTCATGAAAACATAATAGGTTCGGATCTGAAATCATGGCACTCAGGCCCTAGTGACAAGCATTAAGCATAGCAAAGTCATAGCAACATCAATCTCAGAACATAGTGGATATTAGGGATCAAACCCTAACAAAACTAACTTGATTACATGGTAAATCTCATCCAACCCATCACCGTCCAGCAAGGCTACGATGCAATTACTCACGCACGGCGGTGAGCATCATGAAATTGGCGATGGTGGATGGTTGATGATGATGACGGTGACGAATCCCCTCTCTGGAGCCCCGAACGGACTCCAGATCAGCCCTCCCAAGAGAGATTAGGGCTTGGCGGTGGCTCCGTATCATAAAACGCGATGACTCTTTCTCTCTGATTTTTTTTCTCTGTGAAACAGAATATATGGAGTTGGAGTTGAGGTCGGTGGACCCTCAGGGGGCCCACGAGACAGGGGGGTGTGCCCAGGGGGGAGGGCGCGGGCCCCACCCTCGTGGACACAGTGTGGGCCCCCTGGCCTTGATTCTTTTGCCAGTACTTTTTATATTTTCCAAAACTTATCTCCGTGGATTTTCAGGTCATTCCGAGAACTTTTGTTTTCTGCACAATAAACAACACCATGGCAGTTCTGCTGAAAACATTGTCAGTCCGGGTTAGTTTCATTCAAATCATGCAAGTTAGAGTCCAAAACAAGGGCAAAAGTGTTTGGAAAAGTAGATACGTTGGAGACGTATCAACTCCCCCAAGCTTAAACCTTTGTTTGTCCTCAAGCAATTCAATTGATAAACTGAAAGTGATAAAGAAAAACTTTTACAAACTCTATTTGCTCTTGTTGTTGTATATATGTAAAGCCAGCATTCAGGTTTTCAGCAAGTATTATGAACTAACCATGCTCACAATAACACTTAGGTCTCACAATTACTCATATCAATGGCATAATCAGCTAGCGAGCCATAATAATAAAACTCGGATGACAACACTTTCTCAAAACAATAATAATATGATATAACAAAATGGTATCTCGCTAGACCTTTCTGAGACCGCAAAACATAAATGCAGAGCACCTTTAAAGACCAAGGACTGACTAGACATTGTAATTTATGGTAAAAGAGATCCAGTCAAGTCATACCCAATATAAACTAATAGTAATGAATGCAAATGACAGTGTGCTCTCTAGCGGGTGCTTTTTAATAAGAGGGATGATGACTCAACATATAAGTAAATAGATAGGCCCTTCGCAGAGGGAAGCAAGGATTTGTAGAGGTGCCAGAGCTCGATTTTAAAATAGAGATGAATAACATTTTGAGCGGCATACTTTCACTGTCAATGCAACAACTATGAGATGGCTATATCTTCCATACTACATGCATTATAGGCAGTTCCCAAACAAAATGGTAAAATTTTATACTCCCTCACCACCAACAAGCATCAATCCATGGCTTGCTCAAAACAACGAGTGCCTCCAACTAACAATAGCCCTGGGGGAGTTTTGTTTAATTATATTGATTTGCTTTGATCTTTTTGGTTCATGGGACTGGACATCCCGGTTACCGGCCCTTTCTCGTGAATGAGGAGCGGAGTCCACTCCTCTTGAGAATAACACACCTAGCATGGAAGATACGGCAGCCCTAGTTGAAACATGAGCTGCTCGAGCATACAAAATAGAATTTCATTTGAAGGTTTGGAGTTTGGCACAAATAAATTTACTTGGAACGGCAAGTAAATATCACATATAGGAAGGTATGGTGGACTCATATGGAATAACTTTGGGGTTTATGGAGTTTGGATGCACAAGCAGTATTCCCGCTTAGTACAGGTGAAGGCTAGCAAAACACTGGGAAGCGACCAACTGAGAGAGCGACAACAGTCATGAACATGCATTAAAATTAATTCATATCGGGTACAAGCATGAGTAAGATATAATCTACCATGAACATAAATATCGTGAAGGCTATGTTGAGTTGTTTCAACTACATGCGTGAACATGTGGCAAGTCGAGTCACTCAATTCATTCAAAGGAGGATACCATCCGATCATACCACATCGTAATCATTTTAATAGCATGTTGGCATGCAAGGTAAACCATTATAACTCATAGCTAATCAAGCATGGCACAAGCAACTGTAGTCTCTAAATGTCATTGCAAATATGTTTACTTCATAATAAGCTGAATCAGGAACGATGAACTAGTCATATTTACAAAAACAAAAGAGGTCGAGTTCATACCAGCTTTTCTCATCTCAATCAGTCCATCATATATCGTCATTATTGCCTTTCACTTGCACGACAGAACGATGTGTATAATAATAATAGTGCATGTGCATTTGGACTAAGCTGGAATCTGCAAGCATTCAACTCAAGAGAGAAGACAAAGTAATATGGGCTCTAATTTAAATAAACAATCATGCATATGAGAGCCACTAAACATTTTTAATATGGTCTTCTACTCTTGACCCACAAAGGAAAGAAAAGAAACTAAAATTATTTACACGGGAAAACTCCCAACAAGCAAGAAGAAGAACGAGAAATGTTTTTGGGTTTTCATTTTAATTTCTACTACAAGCATGGAAATTAAGATAACAATTTTTTTGGTTTTTCTTAAGGTTTATCAAACACACAAGAAGAAAGCAAGAAAAAGAAAATTAAACTAGCATGGATAATACAAGGAAAGAGTATGAGCACCGACAACTAGAATAATGTGTGAACATGAAAGTAAAGTCGGTGAGAAATACGTACTCCCCCAAGCTTAGGCTTTTGTCCTAAGTTGGTCTAATGCCAAGGATAGCCTGGGTGATATCCGTAGTTGTAACTGGGGTCGTACTGAGATGCGGCAGCAAATGCATCCTGAGCTGCGGCATGTTGGCGAGCCGCCTCCGCTCTCCCCTCGTGTTCAGCTGCCTCCTCCCCGGTAACAACATATCTTCCTTTTGCCTGGTAATTAAAAAGGAAAGGAGCAGGGAGAGTAACATGGACAGGGCTATGTCTGTCAAAGATTAGTCGATACTGGAGGAATTGTTCATTCCTCAAACGAAAACGATGTTTAACCATAGCGTCATAATCTAAATAAGCAGGACACAACACCATATCCCCCTCTTGTGGGGCTATACCAAGATAATTAGCCACATGGGTCGCATAAATTCCTCCAAATAAATCTCTAGCTCTACCATTATTATGCAACCTACGTGCAACTATTGCCCCCAAGTTGTAATCTTTATTACCTAACACGGCACTCTTGAGGACACAAAGATCAGTGACACACATATGACATGCTTCATCTTTACTGCTAATGCATCTATGAATGAATAGAGCAAAATAATGTATAGCAGGAAAATGAATGCTCCCTATGGTAGCTTGTACTATATCCCTAGATTCTCCCACAGTAATATTAGCAAGAAAGTCTCTAAATTCAGATTTGTGGGGATCATTAACATTGCCCCACTGCGGAAGTTTGCAACCAGTTGTAAAATCCTCTAAGTCCATGGTATAAGATGTATCATAAATATCAAATAGGACACTATGAGACTTACGTGAACATTTATATTTAAACCTTCTCACAAATGAATCAGTCAATTGATAGTACCGAGGACAATTATCTTGTAAGAAGTCCTCAAGATCGGCATTACGCACATATGCGTCAAATTCATCCTTAAAGCCTGCATTGACCATAAAATCGTCTGATGGCCACTCACAAGCTCGCACTTCTGCATCCCTCGGTAGTTCATCGTCTTGCTCACGCATAGCAAGCCTGTGTCCTTTCTTTATCGAGGAACCACCTTGATACATTCTCCTAGACATATTTCTTTTTCTGAAAAATTTATGAAATTTTAGTAACTATAAAATAAAAGTGAATAAAACTAAACAAGATTGGTAGCAACTACTCCTACAAGTGCCTAGAGCCTATATCATGCATTAGAATTACTTGGGACCTCATAAATTTGACATGATAGCTCAAGAACGGGGTCACCTATGCAGCAAAAATTTGCGATGAATAAAGCACTAGAACAAAAACTAATTGGACCAATGTAGGAGTCACATACCAAGCAACAATCTCCCAAAGGAGTTTTGTGAATGGAGCTTTGAGCAAGGAGATCGAAATCGCAACAAAATGAGCTAGAACTCGTGCTTGAGTTGGATGGGGATTTTTTTGGGAAGAAGATGGAGTGTGTGGGTGCTGGCATAAGTGGAGGCGGGCCACCAGGGGCCCACGGGACAGGGGCGCGCCCTATAGGGGGGGCGCCCTCCTCTCTCGTGGCCTGGTGCTTGCCCCTCCTGTAGTGTTTTCAGTGCCTAAAATCCTCAAATATTCCATAAAAAATCATACTAAATTTGCAGGGCATTTGGAGCACTTTTATTTTCGGGATATTTTTTTGTTACATGGATAATTCGGAAAATAGACAGATAATACTATTTTTGTTTTATTTATTCTAAATAACTGAAAGTAAAAAGAGGGTACAGAAGGTTGTACCTTCTAGTTTCATCCATCTCATGATCATCAAAATGAATCCACTAACAAGGTTGATCAAGTCCTGATAACAAACTCATTCTAAATAACACGGAACCGGAGAAATTTCGAATAACACTAAGTTACCTCAACGGGGATATGAACATCCCCAATAATAAGAATATCATACCTTTTCTTGACAATAGGAAGAGGAAATTCAAAACCTCCAATAATGATAGTTGGACTTTTTCCAATAGAATTGATGCTATGAACTTGAGATTGTTTCCTCGGAAAGTGTACCGTATGCTCATTACCATTAACATGAAAAGTGACATTGCCTTTGTTGCAATCAATAACATCCCCTACAGTATTCTAAAAGGGTCTACGAAGGATAATCGACATACTATCATCCTCGAGAATATCAAGAATAACAAAGTCCGTTAAGATAGGGTCATTTGCAACCACAACAGGCACATCCTCACAAATGCCGACAGGTATAGCAGTTTATTTATCATCCATTTGCAAATATATTTCAGTAGGTGTCAACTTATTCAATTCAAGTCTACGATATAAAGAGAGAGGCATAACACTAACACCGGCTCCAAGATCACATAAAGCAGTCTTAACATAATTTCTTTTAATGGAGCATGGTATGGTTGGTACCCCTGGATCTCCAAGTTTCTTAGGTATTCCACCTTTAAAAGTATAATTAGCAAGCATGGTGGAAATTTAAGCTTCCGGTATCTTTCTTTTATTTGTACTGATATCCTTCATATACTTAGCATAAGGATTTACTTTAAGCATATCAGTTAAGCGCATACGTAAGAAGATAGGTCTAATCATTTCAGCAAAGCGCTCAAAATCCTCATCATCCTTTGTCTTGGATGGTTTAGGAGGAAAAGGCATGGGTTTCTGAACCCATGGTTCTCTTTCTCTACCGTGCTTCCTAGCAACAAAATCTCTCTCTTGTCATAACATTGATTCTTTTTTTTTGCGGGGTATAACATTGATTCTTTGATTCTGGGTTATCAAGATCAACAGGACGTTCAATCTCTACATCATTATTTTTGCTAGGTTGAGCATCAACATGAACATTATCATTAAAATTATCACCAGGTTCATGTTCATCACCTGATTGTGTTTCAGCATCAGAAATAGAAATATCATTGGGATTCTCAAATGTGTCTACAACAGGTTCACTAGAAGCATGCAAAGTCCTATCGTTTTTCTTTTTCTTCTTTTTAGAAGAACTACGTGCCTCTAAATTATTTATTTGAGAATTCTGCTCGATTCTCTTAGGGTGACCTTCAGGATACAAAGGTTCCCGAGTCATTCTACCAGTTCTAGTAGCCACTCTAACAGCAAAGTTATTTTTGTTATTTAACTCATCAGGCAAATCATTTTGAGCTTTAAGTACTTGCTCAGCTTGAGTGGCATTATTCTTCGAAAGCATTATTCCTTAAGTTCACCTTTAACTCTAGCCATATAATCACTCTAGCGTCCTATTTCGAAAGCATTATTCTTTAATTCTCTACCAACATAAGCATTAAAACTTTCTTGTCTAGCCATAAAGTCATCAAATTCATCTAAGCATGGGCTATGAAATTTAGTAGAGGGAATTTCAACTTTATCATATCTATAGAGAGAATTGACCTTTACTACCTGTGTCGGGTTATCAAGACAATGTATTTCTTCGACAGGCGGTATATTAAGACCATGTATTTCTTCAATAGGTGGTAAATTCTTAACATCTTCAGCTTTGATACCTTTTTCTTTCATTGATTTCTTTGCCTCTTGCATATCTTCAAGACTGAGAAATAAAACGCCTCTCGTCTTCGGAGTGGGTTTAGGAATAGGCTCAGGAGTTGGCTCAATTGGTTCAGGATTGGCTCAAGAAGAGTTCAATTATTTTCATTAGTCAACATATTATTCAATAGTAATTCAGCTTCGTCGACTGTTCTTTCCCTGAAAACACAACCAGCACAACTGTCCATGTAGTCCTTGGAAGCATCGGTTAGTCCATTATAAAAGATATCAAGTATTTCATTTTTCTTAAGAGGGTGATCAGGCAAAGCATTAAGTAATCGAAGAAGCCTCCCCCAAGCTTGTGGGAGACTCTCTTCTTTGATTTTCACAAAATTATATATTTCCTGCAAGGCAGCTTGTTTCTTATGAGCAGGAAAATATTTAGCAGAGAAGTAGTAAATCATATCCTGGGGACTACGCACACAACCAGGATCAAGAGAATTAAACCAAGTCTTAGCATCACCCTTTAATGAGAACGGAAATATCATAAGGATATAATAATAGCGAGACTTCTCATCATTAGTAAACAAGGTGGCTATATCATTTAACTTGGTAAGATGCGCCACAACAGTTTCAGATTCAAGGCCATGAAAAGGATCAGATTCAACCAAAGTAATTATTTCAGGATCAATAGAGAATTCATCATCCTTATCAGTAACATAGATAGGTGAAGTAGCAAAAGCAGGATCAGGTTCCATTCTAAACTTTTTAAGATCATATCTATCTTTGCTAGCAAAATAGCTCTAGCAGCTTCTTCATTCATAACATAACCCTTAGGAACAATAGGTAACTCATAATCGGGGGGAGAACTTTCATCATCACTATCATCAATATTAGCATCTTTAATAATTTCATTCTCTCTAACCCTAGCAAGTTATTCATCAAGAAATTCACCTAATGGCAAAGTAGTATCACTCACAGAAGTAGTTTCATCATAAGTATCATGCATAGCAGAAGTGGCATCATCAATAACATGTGACAAATCAGAATTCAAAGCAGTAGCAGGTTTAGGTGTCGCAAGCTTACTAATAACAGAAGGAGAATCTAGTGCAGAGCTAGATGGCAGTTCCTTACCTCCCCTCGTAGTTGAGGGCAAAATCTTGGTTCTTTCATCTTTCAAGTTCCTCATAGTGATTAGCAGATATCAATCCCAAGTGACCCAAAGAATAGAGCTATGCTCCCCGGCAACGGCGCCAGAAATTAGTCTTGATAACCCACAAGTGTAGGGGATCGCAACAGCTTTCGAGGGTAGAGTATTCAACCCAAATTTATTGATTCGACACAAGGGAGCAAAAGAATATTCTTAAGTATTAGCAGTTGAGTTGTCAATTCAACCACACATGGATAACTTAGTATCTGCAGCAAAGTATTTAGTAGCAAAGTAGTATGATAATAATAGTAACAGTGGCAAAAGTAAAGATAATGGTTTTGTAGTAATTGTAACAGTAGCAACGGAAAAGTAAATAAGCGAAGCACAAGATGTGAAAAGCTCGTAGGCATTGGATCAGTGATGGATAATTATGTCGGATGCAATTCCTCAGGTAAGAGCTATAACATAGGGTGACACAGAACTAGCTCCAATTCATCAATGTAATGTAGGCATGTATTCCGAATATAGTCATACGTGCTTATGGAAAACAACTTGCATGACATCTTTTGACCTACCCTCCCGTGGCAGCGGGGTCCTAGTGGAAACGAAAGGATATTAAGGGCTCCTTCTAATAGAGTACCGGACCAAAGCATTAACACATAGTGAATACATGAACTCCTCAAACTACGGTCATCATCAAGAAGTATCCCGATTATTTTCACTTCGGGTTTGTCGGATCATAACACATAATAGGTGACTATAGACATGCAACATAGGATAAAGAACTCACATATATTCATGAAAACATAATAGGTTCAGATCTAAAATCATGGCACTCGGTGTTGGTGTCAAAACCGGCGGATCTTGGGTAGGGGGTCCCGATCTGTGCGTCAAGGCTGATGGTAATAGGAAGCAAGGGACACAGATGTTTACCCAAGTTCGTGCCCTCTCGATGGAGGTAAAACCCTACTTCCTGCTTGATTAATATTGATGATATGGGTAGTACAAGAGTGGATCTACCACGAGATCGTAGAGGCTAAACCCTAAGAGCTAGCTTATGATGGTATGATTGTAATTGTGATCGGCCTTCTAAGGACTAACCTCTCCGGTTTATATAAACACCAGAGAGGGCTTGGGTTTACATGGAGTCGGTTACAAGGAAGGAAACACAATATCCGGATCGCCAAGCTTGCCTTCCACGCCAGGGAGAGTCCCATCCAGACACGAGCCGAAGTCTTGAGTCTTGTATCTTCCCGCTTCAATAGTCCGGATGTTGTACACAGTCCGGGTGTCCGGATACCCCCTCATCCAGGACTCCCTCAGTAGCCCCTGAACCAGGCTTCAATGACGACGAGTCCAGCGCGCAGTATTGTCTTCGACATTGCAAGGCGGGTTCCTCCTCCGAATACTCCAAAGTAATCCTCGAACACTTACACCGTGTCTGGATCTGCAAGATGCTCTTCACATGGCATAAATCTGATCTGCTGGCAATCTTCGTGCGTCGTGCCCATGCATCGTGGCCTGGTCCAACGCGAACCGGCGTTTCTTACACCACAACGACTCGCGTTACGAGGCGGTTTTATTGGCACGTCCAGTCGAGGCAGAGATCGTGTTCCTCTTATTACGGGATTTCCCATCAATATGGGCACGCACGACCCCATGACGGCCGTTGGTATAAATCTGTGTGTTTTTATATAAGCCTCAAACGGTCACACCGAGGACTCTTGATATTCACCCTCTTTATAAAGGGATCGAGGCCTATGCCTCTTTTCTACCTTCCTCGCGCCTTCTCGCACCTCGAGTTCTAACACCCGAAACCCAAGCTTCAACACCCCAGATCCTCCAATATGTCCGGATCCGTCCCTCAAGGCTGGTGGGTGGCCTCCTCGATCCAAGAGGACAACATTGCGAAGCTTAGGGAGGTCGGATACCTGACTGCCGACATCCAGCACAGGCTTCCTGCTCCAGGGCAGGTCATCCCCACACCAGAGCCTAATGAGTGCGTCGTTTTTGTCCCGCACTTTCTCCGCGGCTTGGGCTTCACCCTCGATCCCCTTTGTGAGGTGGCTCATGTTCTATTATGGGTTGGATTTTCACGATCTGGCGCCTGACCCTATCCTCCATATCTCGTCGTTCATTATCGTGTGCGAGGCTTTTCTCCATGTCACCCGCACTTCGGCTTGTGGCTTAAGACCTTCAATGTGAAGCCGAAGATGATCAAGGGGTGACATGTGGAGTGCGGAGGTGCCGTAATAAGCAGGAACGCCGATGCCCCATGGCCAGAGTGTTCTTTCTGAGAAGTATCCGATGTATGGCAACAGAGGTGGTTTTATGTCACGGCTCCCAGAGGCACAAAGTGGGTAGCTGCCCCCGAGTTCCGCTCGGGCCCTCCATCACAGTTGGCGTCTTGGGCAGACGTAGGACGGAATTGGGGGCCCGCTGGTGATGTACCAATACTGCAGAATCGCATCCGGGAGCTTCTTGAGAGGGATATTAACCTCGTCAGCGTAATGCAAGTGATGTTAATCCGACGGATGTTGCACTAGTAGAAAAGGGGGCAATGGTCCAGGCCGGTCCAGCCCATTAGTCCCGGTTCAATCCAGAACCGGGACCAATGGAACATCGGACCGGTTAAATGAGCCGGGGCCGGCCGGGCCACGTGGGCCATTGGTCCCGGTTCGTCTGGACCTTTTGGTCCCGGTTGGTGGGATGAACCGGGACCAATGATCCCCGCTCCTGGCCCACAACCATTCGTCCCGGTTCGTGGCACGAACCGGGACCAAAGGAAACCCCTTAGTCCCGGTTCGTCCGACCAACCGGGACCAATGGTGGTGCCTATCCCCAGCGCAAGAGCGAGCACACTTTGCTCTTTTTTCCGGCCGAGGGGGAGAGGGCTTGGTGGTGCTCTAGCTCACCTCATATGCACACAAGGTGTTCGATGGAATGCCCGAGCCACACTACTTAAGGTTTCTCCTCTCCAAGCTCGACCGCCAAGCTCCATTTTCCTCCATATTTGTCTAGGTTTAGCGGTCCGTCACGCCCCATCCCCGTCTTCAACGTCGTCGATCACCCGCACCGATCTCATCGGCGGCACCACCGTGGTGAGCCTCTTGTTCTTATCTTCTTTCGAAAGGAAAAATATTCTTATTTGTATGTTTAGATAGATATATACTTGTATAATTTTCTTACTTTTATTATTGCATCTTATATAGTGCGATGGTTTTGGTATCCGCCCCGTCGGCCCTCGCCCCTGTCTATGATTCGGATGTGGTATATATTATCTTTTCATAACTATTGGTTCATTTATTATTTATGACAATTATGCCGACCAACGTGACATAGATTTTATTCATCTAGGAGGTTGTTGAACCGGAAATTCCAACCGACCCTATTGTCGAGAGGTTAAATTTAGTTGAAGAAGAAAACAATTTGTTGAAGGAAAAATTAGAAAAATTGAGGAGGAGAAGATGATATTGGAGTTGCATGTTGCGGATGTCGCCGATGATCACAAGATCAAGATGGATGCAATGCGCTTGAAGATTAGAAAGATTAGAAAATATGCCATTCATACCGAGGCTTGGTATCATTATGTCGTTGGATCGGTTGTTACATTGGTTGCGATTATGATCGCATTTGTTTTCGCATTGAAATGTTTTACATAGTTTCAGTGTATGGTTTAATTAATTTAGATGCTCTGCAGAGCTTTATGTTGTTAGATGAGAACTATGTATGTACTTTGGTTTTAATGTGATGATTAACTTCTATTAATTTGGTCACTTAATTAATTATCTATTCATGATCTCTCTAATGATTTTTGACACACTTAATTATATATAATGCACACAGATGAACCGCAATGGATATACGGTTCAAGACACACCTCCGAGTACATTAAGGCGTGCATAATTTTCTCGAAGTGGCTGAGGCAAACAAGCGAGAATGGTTTTATGTGTTGTCCATGCCCTATATGTGGGAATCGAAGTCTTACTCGACCGGAAAATCCTGCACACCCACCGCTTTACAAGGGTTGCATGCCACACTATAATGTTTGGACGAGGCACGGAGAAATAGGGGTTATGATGGAAGGCGGCGAAGAAGAAGAGTAAGATGACAACTATGTGCCCCTGAATACGATGATGCTCCGAAGATCAAGAGGAACCAGACGATGTGCACGATGATCTTTGCAACGGGAGAAGCTGCTGAAGATCAAGAGGAACCAGATGATGTGCCCGATGATGATGATCTCCGCGGGTCATTGTCGATGCAAGGACGCAATCACGAAAGTCAAAAGAGAAGATGAAGTTCGATCGCATGCTAGAGGACCACAAAAAGGGTTGTACCCCAATTGCGAAGATGGCAACACAAAGCTAGGTACCGTCTTTGGAATTGCTGCGATGGAAGGTAGAGAATGATGTGCTCGATAAAGGATTTGAGAAGCTACTTAAAATATTGAAGAAGAAGCTTCCAAAGGATAACGAATTGCCCGACGGTACATACGCAGCAAAGAAGGTCGTATGCCCTCTAGGATTGGAGGTGCGAAGATACATGCATGCCCTAATGATCTGCATCCTCTACATGCGGTGCGTACAAGGATCTGAGCGCATGCCGGTATGCGGTGCATTACGGTATAAGATCGACGAGATGACCTGGTGATGTTGTGGCGAGCCCCCGGAAGAGGGTTCTGCGAAGGTGATGTGGTATGCTCCTATAATACCACGGTTGAAACGTCTGTTGAAGCGGAGAGCATGCCAAGTTGATGCGATGGCACAGTGAGGACCGTAAGAAAGGCGGAAGTTGAGAGCACCACGACGGGTCGTGATGGAGAAAAATCGAGAGAAATCTTGGGATGAGTTTGCAAGTGAGCCAAGGGCGTATGGTTTGCTTTAAGCGCGGATGGCATTAATCCTTTCGGGAGCAGAGCAGCAATCACAGCACTGGCCCGTGACTCTATGTATGTATAACCTTCCTCCTTGGATGTGCATGAAGCGGAATTTCATTATGATGCGGTTCTCATCCAAGGCCCTAAGCAACCCGGCAATGACATTGATGTGTACCTAAGGCCATTAGTTGAAGAACTTTTACAGCTGTGGAATGGAAGCGGTGTGCGTCGTGGGATGAGCACAAACAGGAGAATTTAACCTAAAGGCGTTGCTGTTCGTGACCATCAACGATTGGCCGCTCTCGGTAACCTTCGGGACGGACAAACAAGGGATACCACGATGCACGCACTGTTTACTTGACACCGATAGTATATACCGGCAAGCTGCGGGAAGAATGTGTACAGGCCATCGTCGATTTCTTCCGACCAACCATCAATGTCGAAAGAAAGGCAAGCATTTCAAAGGCGAGGCAGATCTTTGGAAGAAGCCGCCATGCGCATCGGTGATCACGTGCTTGCTATGGTCAATGATTTACACGTAATCTTTGGAAAGGGTCGGCGGACTAGCTGTTCCGAGTGACGCTGAGGGACACGCACCCATGTGGAAGAAGAAATCTATATTTTGGGACCTACCCTACTGGAAAGACCTAGAGGTCCGCTCTTCAATCAACGTGATGCACGTGACGAAGAACCTTTGCGTGAACCTGCTAGGCTTCTTGGGCGTGTATGGCAAGACAAAAGATACGGTGAGGCACGAGAGGACTGCAACATTTGCACGAAAAAAGACGGCATGCCTCCAAAGCGATATGAAGGTCCTGTCGGCTATGCTCTTACCAAAGAAGAGAAGGAAATCTTCTTTGAATGCCTGCTTAGTATGAAGGTCGGACCGGCTTCTCGTCGAATATAAAAGGAATAATAAATATGGCGAGAAAAAGTTTGAACCTAAAGTCTCATGATCGCCACGTGATTATGACGCAAGCGCTTCGGTTGCATTGAGGGGCTTCTACCGAAAAGCGTCCGATTAGCCATTGTGAAGCTATGTGCATTCCTCAATGCAATATCTCGAAGGTGATCGATCCGAAACCATACCAAGGCTAAGGAGTGATGTGGTGCAATGTCTTGTCGGTTTGAGCTGGTGTTCCCACCATCCTTCTTCAATATCATGACCACGTTCTTGTTCATCTAGTTGGCGAGATTGTCATTACGGGCCCGTATTTCTACACAATATGTACCCCTTTGAGAGGTTCATGGGAGTCCTAAAGAAATATGTCCAGTAACGCGCTAGGCCGAAGGAAGCATCTCCATGGGCCATCAAACGAGAGGATGTCATCGGGTTTTGTGTTGACTTCATTCTGGCCTTAAGAAGATAGGTCTCCCTAAATCGCGGTATGAGGGGAGACTGATTGGAAAAACACGCTTGGAAAGGACTCAATAATATGCACGGGGACGGATATTCTTGGTCTCAAGCCCACTACAGTTCTCTGAACTCTACCTTGGTGACCCGTATGTCGATGAACACAAGAACGATCTGCGCTTCAAACACCGGGCGGCAAAGGCGACGATTGGATTATGTGAACACATCGGGACTTTCAGCAGTTGGTTGGAAGCACGTGTCGAGGTGACAGCACTGTTTGTGAGGAGCTGTACTTGTTATCGAGGGACCATCTTTGACCGTATTGATTTGGAAAGGATCTGAGATAAATGGGAATACATTTTACACGATTGACCAAGATCAAAAGAGCACCAACCAAAACAGCGGTGTCGCTTTGATGCAACAACCGAGAGTGGAAAGGACACATATTATGGTTACATAGTGGACATATGGGAACTTGACTACGGACATGATTTTAAGGTCCCTTTGTTTAAGTGCAAATGGGTCAATCTGTCGAGGAGGCGGTATGTGTAGACCCACGATGCGGAATGACAACAGTGGATCTGAAAAATCTTGGGTACAGCGACGAACCGTTCGTCCTAGCCAATGATGTGGCACAGGTTATCTATGTGAAGGACATGTCGAGAGACCGAGAAAGAGAAAAGATAAGGAAGCAAATACATCATACGATGAGCCAAAGCGCCACATAGTTCTTTCGGGAAAAAGGGACATCGTGGGAGTGGAGGACAAACAGACATGTCAGAAGATTATGAAAAGTTTCATGAAATTCCTCCTTTAAAGTCAAGGCTGACCCTGACATCACGATAAGCGATGAAGATTATCCATGGTTACGGCGCAATAAGCAAATGACACAAGCGAAGAAAAAGTGAAGACTTTCTCCGCAACTATTGTTCGTTTATGATACCATTATATTATGGCGATGAGTATGATACCATTGTTCGTTTTGTACATGCACATGCTATGTGTGGGTCAATTTATGATACCATGCCAACTTTCAACTTTTTCAGAGTTCATTTGAAATGTCTTATGGTTCGCCTCGTAATAATTAAAAATAGCAACAATAAGTATTTTGTTGTAAGTAGAAACAAAATAAATTAAATAAAGCAAGAAAGAAAACAAAAAAAGTGTTTTCAAATTTGAAAATTAGTAATGGCACTAACAGAAAGTTTATAATTTTCCTAAAACTAGAAGCAAAAAGATTTAAAAATAGAGCAAAAACAAAAGAAAATAAATAATGCAGAAAACAAAACAAAAAAACAACAATAAGTATTTTGTTGTAAGTAGAAACAAAATAAATTAAATAAAGCAAGAAAGAAAACAAAAAAAAGTGTTTTCAAATTTGAAAATTAGTAATGGCACTAACAGAAAGTTTATAATTTTCCTAAAACTAGAAGCAAAAAGATTTAAAAATAGAGCAAAAACAAAAGAAAATAAATAATGCAGAAAACAAAACAAAAAAACAACAATAAGTATTTTGTTGTAAGTAGAAACAAAATAAATTAAATAAAGCAAGAAAGAAAACAAAAAAAAGTGTTTTCAAATTTGAAAATTAGTAATGGCACTAACAGAAAGTTTATAATTTTCCTAAAACTAGAAGCAAAAAGATTTAAAAATAGAGCAAAAAACAAAAGAAAATAAATAATGCAGAAAACAAAACAAAAAACAACAATAAGTATTTTGTTGTAAGTAGAAACAAAATAAATTAAATAAAGCAAGAAAAAAATGACACCCTCTTGGGCCGCCACGGCTTGAATACGACCGGTATCCCTATTTGGGCGAGATTCAGTTGAAGGCCCAGAAGGTCCAACAGGCAACGAAGGAGCAAGTAGGCCCATAAGCCTGCAGTTCAAAGGAGTTCAAGAGGGGAGCGGCAGTGGGGCTTATAAACCACTGCGCTCCCCTCTCAACTAGCGAGGTGGGACTAAACTTTGGCCCCGACGTGGGCAGCGCAGGGGCCTTTGGTCCCGGTTGGGCTTTAGTCCCGGTTGTAGCCACCAACCGGGACCAAAGGCCGCAGCTTCCCGCCCTTTGGGCTGCCGAAATTGAGGCTTTTGGTCCCGGTTGGTGGCTCCAACCGGGACTAAAGGTTGCATTAGTCACGGTTGGTGCCACCAACCGACCACGCGCTTTGTATATAAGTGGCACTTTGCAGTTTTGCGTTCATCGCCACATTCCCTTCGACGACGCCGAACGATCGCGCCGCCGAGCTGCCCACGCCGCCCGCCGCTCCCCGCCGTCGCCGTCGCCGTCGCCGTCGCCGCGCCGTCGTCGTCGCCGTCCTCCCGAGCCGCGCTTCGCCGTTATCGCCGCCGAGCTCTGCCTGTCGCCGCCGAGAACTCCGCCGTCGCCGTCCCCAGCCCCGCGCCCATCGCCGTCGCCGTCGCCGTCGCCCGCCCAGCGCCGCCACTGCTGTGAGCCACGCGCCCGACCGCCAGGCTCTTTTTTTTCATTTTATTATTTTAGTTTTTTTCTGTTCATATAATGCATATATGTGTATGTGTATGTATATGTTCATATATGTTATGTATATGTTTCATTTTTATTAGTTTTTTTCTGTTCATATAATGCATATATGTGTATGTATATGTATATGTTCATATATGTTATGTATATGTTTCATTTTTATTAGTTTTTTTCTGTTCATATAATGCATATATGTGTATGTGTATGTATATATGTTCATATATGTTATGTATATGTTTCATTTTATTAGTTTTTTTCTGTTCATATATGTGTATGTATATATGCGGCTCTGTTCATATGTGGCTATATATATGCAAAAGATAGATTTTTAGAAAAGTTAGTTTTCTTTCTGTTCATAGATTTTTTTGTTGATATTAATTATTGTAGAATATGCAAATGTTGGTATATTCATATGAACAATGCATTAGGCAAAACCTTTGTTTTTTTTTGGAATTTTCTATTTGAACATTTTTTTAAAACAAGCAATACTAAAAGAATGAGAGGAAAAGGAAAATAAGAAGAGGAAGAAAGGAGAAAAGAGGAGAGGAAGAAGAGGAGAAATAAATAAGAAGAGGAAAAAGAAGAAAAAGAAGAGGAGAAGAAGAAAGGAATAGAGGAGAAAGGAGAAATTCTATTTTTCTTCTTCTCCTCTATTCCTTTCTTCTTCTCCTCTTTTTTTTCTTCTTTACTTCTTCTTCTTCTTCCTTCTTCCTTCTTCCTCTTTTCTTCCTTTTCCTTAATTATTTTCCTTTCTCGAGGGAGAAGAAGAAAAGAAGAGGAGAAGAAGAAAGAAAGGAAAGGAGAAAGAAGAAACTTAAACACGAGGGGTGGTACCGATACCCCTCCCGATATGTATATGTATGTCGCGTCGTTGTCGATATAATTAACCCCTCTAGATACAACTGCAGCACCCCTCGGCCCTCTCGCTCGACCAAAACTCTCGAGGACACCCAAACCCTAGAGAGAAAACGATGTTGAATAATAATTGACATGTTGTCAATATTTGCGTAAACTATGGAGCACTCCGAGACGAAGAAAGCGAAGCGATGTTGGGGAAATAATCGCAAATGGAAGTGATGATGTTGCGTCATTTCTCATCGACACCGTTGGTCAGATGGATGAAGAAGAGGGCTATGATTATGATGGCTTCATAGGACACCGTTGTGAATAGAATAGGTATATGCAGAATAGAAGAGTTATCACAAACTGCAGAGGATTTTGCAAAAAAAATGAGTTCAAACTTTAGTCTTAGGTTTTCACAGAATACATGTCGGTCGACCGAGTCTATAAATTCGTGAATCCAAGTGTCTAAACAGACCACATACACCACTTTCGGTTGGACGAAATGGGTTTCAGTCTAGCCGAGAGCACTAGGGTTTCACTAAATCTTCACTTCGGTCTTACCGATTTGCACAACTTCGGTTTAACCGAAAAGTGCGGTCACAATGACCAGAGGCCAAATCGGTCATCCGAAAGTGTCGAATCGGTCACACCGAGATGTGTTCGTGGAAACCTAACCCTAAAATTTTCACTCGAATTTTGTTCTATGACCTAAACAATTTGGATAGAATGATTTCAATCTTGGCAAGAAACAGGCAAAACCTATCGTGCGAAGAATCAGCGATTGGAGCACGAGAGGATGAAACTCACCCAATGCGGTGGAGCTTCACTCACGCGGCAACGGCGCGATGAGAAAGACCGTTGACGACGATGGAGACCAGCGGCGAGGCGCCTGAGCGACGGCGGAGACGATCCGGAGACCAAGGCGACGGCGTGAAGGGTTTGAGGCGAAGCGTTTGAAGAAGTAATCAGCGCTCTGTCCTCGGGTATATATACCCTTCGGTGTCGGTGGGACCGAAGTTGGAAAACTTCGGTGGGACCGAGATGGTTAAGCTGCGTGCGATTACACATTTCGATCACGCCGAATTTACAACTTCGGTTTCACCGAGGTGAAAACCTAGATCAATCCAAGTGATTTGATGCGTCCGATTTGAATATATCGGTTTGACCGAAAGTACTTAGAAGGTTTTGGAAGTTAGGCTTTTGACGGATCGGTGGCTCCGAGTGCTCCTCACTCGGTCTGTCCGAAAAAGTCTTGTTCAAAGTTTGTGATATATAAGCATGAATAGAGTTTGAGACAAGAAAGCATAGATAGCTAGGGGAGGAACTTAGGCATTCTTGTCCATCCATTTGGTCAAAAGAAAAATCCAAAAGACCAAAGCAACAAATGGATGTCCTCGAATGGATAAAATCATGCATCCAACATGCTCACACAATTAGATAGCAAATGAAATATGTGTCAAACATGCACAAACAAAATACTAACAGCTAGCACACAATTTGGCGATGACTAGGTCATCTATATATGAGTATATTGACTTAGGAGTCAAATGAGAACATTTGATCATAGGTCATACTCATCGTTTAAGCACAAGTGGGGTTACCACTTTTCCATAAAGCATTAATGTGTTCACATCATTAGAAGATGCTTTGGCTCATTTCTTTAGAGCAAAGCTCCCCCTTGATGTGAGAACCCCTTTTAAAGGGTCAAACTAACCTTGGGTTGTCGTAGAAGACTTCATGTAGATGTTGAAGATGTGGATGCTCAATGTTGATGAAGATCACCAAGAGTTGGGAGCAATCCTTTGGATTCGGGCACTTTCAATACCTACATGGGTTAGTCCCACAAGGAACAAACAAGGATATCCATGGACATAGATTGAAGTACACAATAGATGATGTCCATGAAAGCAATGATTACCTTGTCCTTGACTTACCAACATGAGGGTTTGTGACTCCATGAACTAGTGCAAGATGTGGAAGTTGATTGCACAAGTCCTTGCCATAAATGAATGTGAGTGAGGTATATTGGCGGAGTCACCCTCAAGAACTCTCTAGTTCTTCTTCTTCGGGATCCACATCATCTTGATGGGAATCCTTGGTGTAGTAGTTGAGCTTGTCGAAGTAGAACTTGAAGTTGCCTTGGGAACCCACTTGACCATGGCCTTGGGTGCTTCAATGAATGCATCAATCTCCTCTTGAAGCTTGTCCTTGCCTTTTAGCTTGTGGTCTTGTGGTGGAAGGTCATCTTGAGCTTGTTCCTCATTTGAAGAAGTAGGATCATACTTCTCCTTTGAGAAACAAACATTGGAGTGGGATATTGACCTTCTTCCCATTCAACACCCTCGGCGTTGAACTTTCGCTCAAAACCAATTCCTTGATTCTTCCGGTGTCTTCCTTGCTTGCGAACAATTTCCTCAAAGCTCTTGCTTCCGGCAAGACTCTTGTAGACACCTTTCTCTATAATCCCTTTCAAAAGACTATTTTCTTGCTCAAGTGAAACTTGGCTTGAAACATTGTTAGTGGAATCAAGAGAATTACTAGAAGTAACAACATTTGATTTAGCATGATTATTGTTACTACTAGATGAAGAATTTTTCTTATGCTTGTCATGCTTAGTTTTGATAGGTGGCAAGAAATTAGACAAGAGAAGTCGTTTGGCAAGATATGAAGAACTCTTCTTTCGAAGATCGTCATTGATAGCTTTTAGAAACTCATGTTCTTGCTCTAGATTGAGCTTCTCGAAGCGTAGCTTCTCATGAGATCTTAGGAGCTCTCTATGATCTTCTTGAGTTGTTTCATGAGCTAACTTAAGAGTGTTTAGTTCTTTAGTTAGTCGCTCAATCTCCTTCATAGCATTGTCATTCGACTCTTCTCGACTATAAAGACTACTAGCATGTTCATCATTACTAAGCTCACTAGATTTATCATGTAAAAGCTCATCTTCACCAAGCAAGTCATCCTCATCACTATCAAAGTCAATAAACTCAGGATGTGATACCTTGGGGCCTTTTGCCATGAAGCATCTTCCAATTCCCTCATTTGGTGAATCAAATATGTCATAGGAGTTGGAGTTGGAGGACACGAGAGCAAGACCGGCAACACCTTCATCTTGACTGTATTCGGAGTTGGAGTGATAGCTTCTTTCGGAGTGATTGTCGGAGTCGGAGCCGGAAACCCATTCACCAACATGAGCTTGATGTTTTCTTCTTGTATACCTCCTTGATGACTTGTCTTTCCTTTCCGAATCCTTGCTTCTCCGAGAGGATCTTCGTTCATAACGATCATCTCTGCTCCTTCTCTCTTTTCGAGGCGACTCTTCTCTTGAGCTTCTTCTTCTTGGAGATTCTTCTCTTCTCTTGTGGGGAGTCGAACACTCATTTGAGTAGTGTCCGGGTCTTCCACAATTGTAGCAGTTTCGATCACGACTAGAAGATCTCTTTTCATCATATGATCTAGACTTTGAGCTTCTTTCCTTGCTTCTACTCTTGTAGAATTTGTTGAAGTTCTTCACCATTAGGCTTATCTCTTCATTGGAAACTAGCTTGTCACTTGAGGTTGTGGGAGCTTCAACTGCAGCTTTGTAAGCACCACTTGACTTGTTGTGAAGCTCTTCCTTATCTTTAAGTGTCATCTCATGAGCAACAATCCTTCCAATGACTTCGGTAGGCTTGAGATCTTTGTAATTTGGCATCATTTGAATCAAAGTGCACACGGTGTCATACTTTCCATCCAAAGCTCTGAGAATCTTCTTGATGATGAATCGGTCGGTCATTTCTTCACTTCCTAAGCCTGCCATCTCATGGGTGATGAGAGCAAGCCTAGAGTACATTTCAGCGACCCCTTCACCTTCCTTCATCTTGAACTTGTCAAGCTGACCTTGAAGAACATCTAGCTTTGATTCCTTCACGGACTCGGTACCTTCGTGCATTTCGACCAAAGTATCCCAAATCTCTTTTGCATTCTCAAGACGGCTGATCTTGTTGAACTCCTCGGGACACAAAGCATTGAAGAGAATGTCACAAGCTTGAGCATTGTTCTGTAACATCCGCAACTCATCCGCAGTAGCTTCGCGATCCGGAACTTTTCCTTCCTCGAAGAACTCACCTTGCAAGCCAACACAAATAATGCCCCATGCGGCAGGGTTATGTCCAAGAATTTGCATTTTCATTTTATGCTTCCAACTAGCAAAATTTGAACCATCAAAGTAAGGACCTCTACGGAAATTACCCTCACTAGACGCCATACTCTCCTAGGTTGTGAAACCAAGCTTATGGAGTCCAATGCAATGGAAACCAATCTAATGGAAACCTGGCTCTGATACCACTTGTAGGATCGGAAGTATGTCTAGAGGGGGGGTGATTAGACTACTTGACAACTTAAAAGTTTCGCCTTTGGTTGGAGTAGATTTTTAGCAAGTTCACAATGATATCCAAGTCAAGTATCACCCTACACATGCAATTCTAGAGTTGTGGCAGCGGAAAGTAAATTGCACGTATAGTAAATGAGAGGGGGAGAAGAGCAAACGCAATTTGGAGACACGGAGATTTTTCTCGTGGTTCCGTAGGTGGTGCTATCGTCAATCCACGTTGATGGAGACTTCAACCCACGGAGGGTAACAGCTGCTTGAGTCCACGGAGGGCTCCACCCACGAAGGGTCCACGAAGAAGCAACCTTGTCTATGCCATCATGGCTTACGCCCACGGAGGACTAGCCTTACTCGGGTAGATCTTCACAAGTAGGCGATCTCCTTGCCCTTACAAACTCCTTGGTTCAACTCCACATCATGACGGAGGCTCCCAAGCGACACCTAACCAATCTAGGAGGCACCACCCTCCAAAAGGTAATAGATGGGGTTGGTGATGATGAACTCCTTGCTCTTGTGCTTCAAATGATAATCTCCCCAACACTCAACTCTCCTCACTGATTTGGCTGTGGTGGAAGAAAGGATTGAGTGGAAAGCAACTTGGGAAGGCTAGAAATCAAGTTTCATATGGTGGGAGTGGAGCAACTTGATTTCAACACAAGGGTAGGTAGTTTTCTTCTCGAAATGTAAGGTAGGAGTGGTAGTTCTTTTCGATGGCTCTCTCCACGAATGAAGAGGAGGTGGAGGGTATTTATAGCCTCCACACAAAATCCAACTGTTACACATTTGACCAATCTCGGTCGGACGAAGTTGACAACTCGGTCGGACCGAAAGTTCAAATCTTGTGAAGCGTTGGGATTTTCGTGGGACCAAAATACAATCTCGGTTAGTCCGATTCTTCCAAAGTCTAGGGTTTGCCAATCTCGGTGGGACCGACTTTCTCATCTCGGTGACACCGATTTGAGTCTGAAGGTTCTGAAGCTTGGCAACACCAATTTCGGTATGACCGAGTTTGGAATCGGAAAATCCGAAATTTTAGGGTTTGGCTATATGGTGAGGTGGTTCATCTCGGTGTGGTGAGTTTGGAATCGGTGGGACCGAGATTACTTATGAGTTTGTGTTGGAGTGAAAGATTGCGATAGTTTGAGAGATAAATCACTAAGCACTTAGAGCAACCAGATCATCATCATAACCTCATCCCTTTTAATAGTATTGGCTTTCCTATGGACTCAATGTGATCTTGGATCACTAAACCAAAATGGAGTCTTGAGCTTTTGCCAATGTTTTCCTTAGCATTTTGAGGGGTCCACATCATCGGTCATTGCCATACCCATATCACTTGAACTTTCTCGAAATATTCTCAAGAAATGATTAGTTCAATGATATATATGTTGTTATTAATTACCAAAACCACCCGGGATTAGTTGCACTTTCAATCTCCCCCTTTTTGGTAATTGATGACAACATATAGATCAAAGCTTCGACAAATGATATAATCAATGAATAACATCGTCGCTTTGAGAAGTATGTGATAAGCAAGAGCTCCCCCTAAATTTGTGCATTATTTAAGATTTGCGTTTGAATGCAAATGCACAATCGATTAGGATCATGGGTTACTCTTCCATGTCACATACATCTTGGTGGAGCGCACAAAATGATAAGAATGAATAACATGCACCCAATCACCAAGACATGAGTAAATGATCATACAAGATATGAATGGAATATGATAAGCAATAAGCACACATTAAGCATAGTATGATCAAGCACTCATCAAGATCGAGCAAACGTAGTATCAAGCACACGAAATGTCTCGGAAAACTCAAAAGTATCTCAAGGAAAACCGCAAACGAAAGAGCAAAACGAGCACTCTCTCTCGAAGCCCTATGATCTATACAATTTTCCCCTTTGGCAACAAGTTACCAAAAGTTCGAAGGTATAGAGCTAATCGTCACTCGGGACTCTGCTGGCGGCTCTGCTCTGCGTCGATGGAGTGGAGATAGCTGCATCTGCAAAGCTTCTGCTGAAGTCTGTGGAGCTGGAGGAGTGGATCTTTGAGCTGGTCTTTGAACCGACGGAGCTGTAGGAGGTGCTGATGTAGTAGCCACAGGGTCATCACAGAATAGCAGTGATCTGGGCTTTGTGGGCACTGCTGCAGAGCTGCTCATAGTCTGAACCATATCACCTTCCATCTCTGTCATGAGTTCTCGCCTTCTCCTCTTAGCTTCCTCGATGTCGCCTCAAGCTTGTTGACGGTGACTGCACTTGATCGACTTGACGCCCGTCGAGCATGGAACTTATCTTCAACTATCCTCTCAAGGCTCTCCCGAGATTGCACTATGCTGGCCAGCGTAGCTCAATTCTCCGAGTGGCTTCAAGAAGTTGTTCTGCAACGCTCTTGGGCTTTGTCTTGCTTCCTTCTCAGCTTTAGCTTGTTTGGCAGCTTCAGACTTAGCATGTCCTTCTACAGATGTGGGAGCATCCTCGGTCATCACAACTTCGTTATCTTCGTGTTCGGGCTGCGGTGGCAAGTGGGGTCTATCCAACGGTAGGTGTCCGTGCCAAACTTGGCATTAATGAGCATCTGAATATGCGGAGCAAACCCACACGACCTCTTCTGGTCTGCTGCTGTCCTCTTGAATAGTCTCTACTATCGGGTCCATCACCTTAAAAGGTGTCTTCGATCTAGAATGTGCAGCATGTTGATAGAATACCCTCTTATCATGCGGTGGTCTCCTGACTTAGGCATCAAAGTATGCCTCAGAATAGTGTTGGAGGTTGGGAGACCTGCCTGAAGATAATAGACTGAACCAAGCTTCCATATCTCTACATCCTTCTCAGATACCTCATTGTACATGTTCCTCATTGACTCGTGATTTTTCTTTGGAATGCCATAGACATCAACATCATCATCCCTTGATACTGGTGCATTCAAGAACGCTCTCCATTCTTCAACAGTTGAATGGAATCTACGTCCTTCATCATCCATACAATTCGCCATCTGGATAGAAGTGTGCGGTGGCATAGAATCGCATGATCATCTCATCGTTCCAAGCGGTCAATTTCGACCAACGAACTCGCAATCCCACAAGCGGTGAAGCTTTCATGCACATGTGGGAAGTAGTCTCTGTGCTCTTCACTATCGATGTATTCCCAATCAACGATCTCGGTGTCAAGAACAATTGGCTTCTTATCCATGAAGACTGCCTCATAAAAGTCTTGTTGCTCTCTTGTGTGGAATCTTGGGTCAATCGCTGTCCTTCTCCCGGTGGCATATGGATCAACTTGCCTCCATAGCTCGAGTCCTTTATCCTTCCTCTCCTTCATATTTTCAGCTCGAGGATGAGCATCATTATGAACTCGGCGGTTTCGTCTCGAGCTTGACAAAACATGAGCCTCATCATCGATTCTGCAGGTGGCACATTGTCCTTCTTCTTCTCTCAAGCGGTATGTTCCTTCATATCTTCTTTGGCTTGGCAGCAGGTTTGGCTTGGGCTGCCTTTTTTGGAGCTGATGGCTTAGCTTTGTGGGTGCTCCTGCTCGATGGCATCTCCCATCAACTTCGCTTCGAGGAGGTGGGGTGCTTCCTCATCGTAATCATCATCATCGACTTCTTCATGAACTAGTCTCTTCCTCTTGGAAGTTTTCTTGATCTTCTTTGGAGGTTTCTTCTTCCATGCTTGAGCTTCTTTGCTTGATGGACTTCTTCACTTTGCTTGTGCCTTTCTTTGATTTGTTGCCCTTGATATCCCTTGGCAACCACTTGCCTTTTGGCTTAGATGTTATCTCCTTATCTCGCAACAAAATCGAATCCTCCTCATCGAATTCCTCTTCTTCTTGGCCCGTGGCAGCTGCAGCAGATCCACTTGGAGTGCTTCTCTCTCCATCATCCAAAAACTGCTTTCTTCGGACTTGTCACTTGCCTCGGGAATCTCAAGCGGCAACTCGGACCTGTTCGATTGTCACTTCCATCGGACATGACCGACAACCTGTGAATAGAATAGGTATAGGCGAGAATAGAAGAGTTATCACAAACTGCAGAGGATTTTGCAAAAAAATGAGTTCAAACTTTAGTCTTAGGTTTTCACAGAATACATGTCGGTCGACCGAGTCTATAAATTCGTGAATCCAAGTGTCTAAACAGACCACATACACCACTTTCGGTTGGACCGAAATGGGTTTGATCTAGCCGAGAGCACTAGGGTTTCACTAAATCTTCACTTCGGTCTTACCGATTTACAACTTCGGTTTAACCGAAAAGTGCGGTCACAATGACCAGAGGCCAAATCGGTCATCCGAAAGTGTCGAATCGGTCACACCGAGATGTGTTCGCGGAAACCTAACCCTAAAATTTTCACTCGAATTTTGTTCTATGACCTAAACAATTTGGATAGAATGATTTCAATCTTGGCAAGAAACTAGGCAAAACCTATCGTGCGAAGAATCAGCGATTGAGCACGAGAGGGATGAAACTCACCCAATGCGGTGGAGCTTCACCACGGGCAACGGCGCGATGAGAAAGACCGTTGACGACGATGGAGACCAGGCGAGGGCGCCTAAGCGACGGCGGAGACGATCCGGAGACCAAGGCGACGGCAAATAAGGGTTTGAGGCGAAGCGTTTGAAGAAGTAATCAACGCGCTCGTCCTCGGGTATATATACCTTCGGTGTCGGTGGGACCGAGTTGGAAAACTTCGGTGGGACCGAGATGGTTAATCTGCGTGCGATTACACATTTCGATCACGCCGAATTTGTAACTCGGTTTCACCGAGGTGAAAACCTAGATCAATCCAAGTGATTTGGTCGTCCGATTTGAATATATCGGTTTGACCGAAAGTACTTAGAAGGTTTTGGAAGTTAGGCTTTTGACGGATCGGTGGCTCGAGTGCTCCTCACTCGGTGCGTCCAAAAAGTCTTGTTCAAAGTTTGTGATATATAAGCATGAATAGAGTTTGAGACAAGAAAGCATAGATAGCTAGGGGAGGAACTTAGGCATTCTTGTCCATCCATTTGGTCAAAAGAAAAATCCAAAAGACCAAAGCAACAAATGGATGTCCTCGAATGGATAAAATCATGCATCCAACATGCTCACACAATTAGATAGCAAATGAAATATGTGTCAAACATGCACAAACAAAATACTAACAGCTAGCACACAATTTGGCGATGACTAGGTCATCTATATATGAGTATATTGACTTAGGAGTCAAATGAGAACATTTGATCATAGGTCATACTCATCGTTTAAGCACAAGTGGGGTTACCACTTTTCCATAAAGCATTAATGTGTTCACATCATTAGAAGATGCTTTGGCTCATTTCTTTAGAGCAAAGCTCCCCTTGATGTGAGAACCCTTTAAAGGGTCAAACTAACCTTGGGTTGTCGAGAAGACTTCATGTAGATGTTGAAGATGTGGATGCTCAATGTTGATGAAGATCACCAAGAGTTGGGAGCAATCCTTTGGATTCGGGCACTTTCAATACCTACATGGGTTAGTCCCACAAGGAACAAACAAGGATATCCATGGACATAGATTGAAGTACACAATAGATGATGTCCATGAAAGCAATGATTACCTTGTCCCTTGACTTACCAACATGAGGGTTTGTGACTCCATGAACTAGTGCAAGATGTGGAAGTTGATTGCACAAGTCCTTGCCATAAATGAATGTGAGTGAGGTATATTGGCGGAGTCACCTCAAGAACTCTCTAGTTCTTCTTCTTGGGATCCACATCATCTTGATGGGAATCCTTGGTGTAGTAGTTGAGCTTGTCGAAGTAGAACTTGAAGTTGCCTTGGGAACCCACTTGACCATGGCCTTGGGTGCTTCAATGAATGCATCAATCTCCTCTTGAAGCTTGTCCTTGCCTTTTAGCTTGTGGTCTTGTGGTGGAAGGTCATCTTGAGCTTGTTCCTCATTTGAAGAAGTAGGATCATACTTCTCCTTTTGAGAAACAAACATTGGAGTGGGATATTGACCTTCTTCCCATTCAACACCCTCGGCGTTGAACTTTCGCTCAAAACCAATTCCTTGATTCTTCGGTGTCTTCCTTGCTTGCGAACAATTTCCTCAAAGCTCTTGCTTCCGCAAGACTCTTGTAGACACCTTTCTCTATAATCCCTTTCAAAAGACTATTTTCTTGCTCAAGTGAAACTTGGCTTGAAACATTGTTAGTGGAATCAAGAGAATTACTAGAAGTAACAACATTTGATTTAGCATGATTATTGTTACTACTAGATGAAGAATTTTCTTATGCTTGTCATGCTTAGTTTTGATAGGTGGCAAGAAATTAGACAAGAGAAGTCGTTTGGCAAGATATGAAGAACTCTTCTTTCAAGATCGTCATTGATAGCTTTTAGAAACTCATGTTCTTGCTCTAGATTGAGCTTCTCGAGCGTAGCTTCTCATGAGATCTTAGGAGCTCTCTATGATCTTCTTGAGTTGTTTCATGAGCTAACTTAAGAGTGTTTAGTTCTTTAGTTAGTCGCTCAATCTCCTTCATAGCATTGTCATTCGACTCTTCTCGACTATAAAGACTACTAGCATGTTCATCATTACTAAGCTCACTAGATTTATCATGTAAAAGCTCATCTTCACCAAGCAAGTCATCCTCATCACTATCAAAGTCAATAAACTCAGGATGTGATACCTTGGGGCCTTTTGCCATGAAGCATCTTCCAATTCCCTCATTTGGTGAATCAAATATGTCATAGGAGTTGGAGTTGGAGGACACGAGAGCAAGACCGCAACACCTTCATCTTGATCAGATTGGAGTTGGAGTGATAGCTTCTTTCGAGTGATTGTCGAGTCGGAGCCGGAAACCCATTCACCAACATGAGCTTGATGTTTTCTTCTTGTATACCTCCTTGATGACTTGTCTTTCCTTTCCGAATCCTTGCTTCTCCGAGAGGATCTTCGCTCATAACGATCATCTCTGCTCCTTCTCTCTTTTCGAGGCGACTCTTCTCTTGAGCTTCTTCTTCTTGGAGATTCTTCTCTTCTCTTGTGGGGAGTCGAACACTCATTTGAGTAGTGTCCGGTCTTCCACAATTGTAGCAGTTTCGATCACGACTAGAAGATCTCTTTTCATCATATGATCTAGACTTTGAGCTTCTTTCCTTGCTTCTACTCTTGTAGAATTTGTTGAAGTTCTTCACCATTAGGCTTATCTCTTCATTGGAAACTAGCTTGTCACTTGAGGTTGTGGGAGCTTCAACTGCAGCTTTGTAAGCACCACTTGACTTGTTGTGAAGCTCTTCCTTATCTTTAAGTGTCATCTCATGAGCAACAATCCTTCCAATGACTTGGTAGGCTTGAGATCTTTGTAATTTGGCATCATTTGAATCAAAGTGCACACGGTGTCATACTTTCCATCCAAAGCTCTGAGAATCTTCTTGATGATGAATCGGTCGGTCATTTCTTCACTTCCTAAGCCTGCCATCTCATGGGTGATGAGAGCAAGCCTAGAGTACATTTCAATGACCCTTCACCTTCCTTCATCTTGAACTTGTCAAGTCGACCTTGAAGAACATCTAGCTTTGATTCCTTCACGGACTCGGTACCTTCGTGCATTTCACCAAAGTATCCCAAATCTCTTTTGCATTCTCAAGACGGCTGATCTTGTTGAACTCCTCGGGACACAAAGCATTGAAGAGAATGTCACAAGCTTGAGCATTGTTCAGAACATCCGCAACTCATCCGCAGAGCTTCGCGATCCGGAACTTTTCCTTCCTCAAGAACTCACCTTGCAAGCCAACACAAATAATGCCCCATGCGCGGTGGTTATGTCCAAGAATTTGCATTTTCATTTTATGCTTCCAACTAGCAAAATTTGAACCATCAAAGTAAGGACCTCACGGAAATTACCTCACTAGACGCCATACTCTCCTAGGTTGTGAAACCAAGCTTATGGAGTCCAATGCAATGGAAACCAATCTAATGGAAACCAAAGCTCGATACCACTTGTAGGATCGGAAGTATGTCTAGAGGGGGTGATTAGACTACTTGACAACTTAAAAGTTTAGCCTTTGGTTGGAGTAGATTTTAGCAAGTTCACAATGATATCCAAGTCAAGTATCACCCTACACATGCAATTCTAGAGTTGTGGCAGCGGAAAGTAAATTGCACGATAGTAAATGAGAGGGGAGAAGAGCAAACGCAATTTGGAGACACGGAGATTTTTCTCGTGGTTCCGATAGGTGGTGCTATCGTCAATCCACGTTGATGGAGACTTCAACCCACGGAGGGTAACTGCCTTGAGTCCACGGAGGGCTCCACCCACGAAGGGTCCACGAAGAAGCAACCTTGTCTATGCCATCATGGCTTACGCCCACGGAGGACTAGCCTTACTGGGTAGATCTTCACAAGTAGGCGATCTCCTTGCCCTTACAAACTCCTTGGTTCAACTCCACATCATGACGGAGGCTCCCAAGCGACACCTAACTAATCTAGGAGGCACCACCTCCAAAAGGTAATAGATGGGGTTGGTGATGATGAACTCCTTGCTCTTGTGCTTCAAATGATAATCTCCCCAACACTCAACTCTCCTCACTGATTTGGCTGTGGTGGAAGAAAGGATTGAGTGGAAAGCAACTTGGGAAGGCTAGAAATCAAGTTTCATATGGTGGGAGTGGAGCAACTTGATTTCAACACAAGGGTAGGTAGTTTTCTTCTCGAAATGTAAGGTAGGAGTGGTAGTTCTTTCGATGGCTCTCCACTAATGAAGAGGAGGTGGAGGGTATTTATAGCCTCCACACAAAATCCAACTGCTACACACATTTGACCAATCTCGGTCGGACCGAAGTTGACAACTCGGTCGGACCGAAAGTTCAAATCTTGTGAACGTTGGGATTTTCGTGGGACCGAAAATACAATCTCGGTTAGTCCGATTCTTCCAAAGTCTAGGGTTTGCCAATCTCGGTGGGACCGACTTTCTCATCTCGGTGACACCGATTTGAGTACGTAGGTTCTGAAGCTTAGCAACACCAATTTCGTATGACCGAGTTTGGAATCGGAAAATCCGAAATTTTAGGGTTTGGCTATATGGTGAGGTGGTTCATCTCGGTGTGATGAGTTTGGAATCGGTGGGACCGAGATTACTTATGAGTTTGTGTTGGAGTGATGATTGTCGATAGTTTGAGAGATAAATCACTAAGCACTTAGAGCAACCAGATCATCATCATAACCTCATCCCCTTTTAATAGTATTGGCTTTCCTATGGACTCAATGTGATCTTGGATCACTAAACCAAAATGGAGTCTTGAGCTTTTGCCAATGTTTTCCTTAGCATTTTGAGGGTCCACATCATCGGTCATTGCCATACCCATATCATCGAACTTTCGAAATATTCTCAAGAAATGATTAGTTCAATGATATATATGTTGTTATTAATTACCAAAACCACCCGGGATTAGTTGCACTTTCACTTCACCATCGCACGGGTCGTGGCTACCTCAAAGCCCGCCTAAGTGGTCCAAGGCTGAGCATGATCTGCTTGAAAAGGGATCGAACCGAGAGGCGATCTTGTTGGCGGAGATCGTTGCGGACTTGGTTCTTGGGCTGGCGGAACCTTGGACCTCGTGAATGAGGCAAATGTCGATGGACTAACGAGCAAGCTGCAAACACCAGTCAAGAAACTTCGACAATATATTGATGCTGCGCAATGCGGGACGTTCCTTCCAAAGCAGGAGAAGGACGAGCTCACAATGGCCCTTGGGAATCCCGAGCACCCCGGACGGACACGAGGCACGCCAGCTCGCTTCCGTGGAAGGTTGGTTTTCCGGACGCAGGGGTTACAAAACCCACGAGAGGAGGAAGAAAGTGGAGCATGACCAAATGCAAAGCGCTGCTTGGAAGGGTAATGGGGCTAGAGGATCGAGAAGAGGAACGAGAAGCGGCAGATCGCAACAAACGACATGCCAAGCTTCCCCGGTTACCCCGCCATCTCGGTAGCGAAAGCGTTGCTTCCACCGAGCTGCTTCAACCGAGCATGTCTTGACGGCTCTGCCAGCTATCCGTGGATGGTATCACGGAGTCTCAAAATTGCCACATTATGGCGCCAAGCATGAATTTGAAGGTCAAGGCGGCTGTTGGCCAAGTTTATCCTAGTGGACCCGGCACAACTTATCACCGCCACCGATTCCGTATGATTTGCTAAGGTGATGGTTGATGAAATAACGGAGGGATTTGAGGACCTCGCGCTTGAGCACCCTACCGGTGAAGGGGAGACTAGGCTGGGTTCTCGCTCAAGACTCCATGCCTATGGCGGAAGGAGCTCATCGACCTTCCGGCTGGGACGCCCCGCCTCCTCCTCCTCATCCCGCGAGTCGGGGCACTCCGCCTCCTCCACCGCCTCCTCCTCCGTGAGTGACGATCGGGGCACGCATGGCGGCACTCCGCCTCCACCGCCTCCTCCTCCGCGAGTGAAGATCAGGCACGCGTGCGGACTCCGCCCCTTCTCCGTGGCGTGGCGGCACTCCGCCTCCTCCTTCTCCGCCTCGCCAACAAGGGCGGAAGAGACCCGCCCGCCGGCTGCTCGGGACGTCGTCAGAAGTCCTTCTCCTCCGCCTCGTAAGCAAGCACGAAGGAAGACAGACGCCTCGGCCGCTCCGTCTGCTCCGGCGTCTAGCAAGACAAGAAGAGAGAGGCAATACACATACGGTCCACCTCTAAAGCCCTGAGAGAAGTTACCGTATGAGAGGAGCAAGGAGGAAAACGATACGACGATCGTGCAGACCCAAGTGAATGAGTTCTTTGAAGGGGTTAAAGCAAAGATACATCCACCTCCGGAGGAGAAGGTCGATCCGTGAAAGCAAAGCGCACTCTCAATGCCCCGAGGAAACCACCAAAGTCTCCGCCGAGAACCAACTATGAGCGCATTCTTGAGCAGACATATCTCCAAGCCAAGCGGTGGGAACTACTATCAGCGATAAAAGGTTAAAAGAACAACGGGCAAAGGGGAAAAAATTGCCCAGCTCGGCGAACAAGCACAGCAATCGTGCCCCCATTGAATGTGTCTAATCCTCCGGGACGGTGGCGGTTATGGCAATCTTGAAGATTACCCGCTCGACGATGCACTTCTGATTTCATGGAGGTGGACTTATTCGACATCTGAGTACGGGAAGCCTCTCGTCAAAGATGAAAAGTCTCGACAACAATGATGCGAAGATTCCACAGTTGGTACATGAAAACCTGCAGAGAGTCTGAGGGGACGAACACTTTGTATCTGAATATTAAAGAGGAGCACGACCTCGTTTCAAATGATCTGTTGTCTATTCCATTTGAGGAGTTCTTGAGTTCTTCAATCAAAAGGCCCTCGATAAATTAATGGTCTTTTGCTACCGCTGTAAGTAGTATTTCGTCATTAGTCTTTATATATAGCTCGGCTCTTTCATTGCATGTATTTATAATTAATTATCCTCAATATATTATGCAGATTGAAGATTGTCGAGTGCAAAAAAAATGAAATCTATGATATTGGGTTCATTAACACAAATATCATAGATGTTTTTCTAGTTGAAAAGCGTGCCAAAGAGGCTGAGGACAACTTGCTACAATCATTCATCAAAAATCAAAACAAAGATACCATACTCTTTCCTTACCACGGCCCGTGAGTGTTACTGTCGTGTGCATATTCGGTTTTCCTTATTACTCGAGCGAGGTTAATGTAATTGATGAGTTATGCATGCGTGCAGGTTCCACTATATTCTTACGGAGATTAAGCTTGAGCGTGGACTAGTAACCGTCTTAGACTCCAGACGGAAAGATCCCAAAGACCTATGCGGACATGACCTGAAATGCTCGCAAGTAAGTTCAATCGATCATTATCGCACCATATCGGCAACTTTTTGTTCATTTCCTGATATCTCAAGTAATAACAAATATTTTCTTTGTCTTGCAGGGTTTGGAAACAGTTCACCGCACAAGCTCCGGATCGCCAAGGAGCTGCGATATACATACCAAAGTAAGTACTCTTCAAGTGCGCATCTCCGTTGATTCTATAGCTATACTTTCATCAATGCCATTTATATAATGCTTCATTATCAGTTTGATTGACCTCTATTTCTCGTAAAGTGCTTGTGGCAGGAGGAAGGAATGATTTCGTGGATACTACGTGCGTAGTTCATCCACAAGCGACATTGAAAAACAAGCGGGCTACTCTAGAAGACAATATGAAGTGCGTAAGCAATAATATTCATAATTTCATTTTATTACACCATCATTTCTGTTGAGTTTCATTCATATATATGTATTAATTAACCCCTTCTTCAAATTAATTAGACATGGAAGATGCGGGATGAACTCCTACCACTGCAGACCGCATGAAAGCAATTCAAGAGGAATTGGCAGGATTCTTTCTTGAACACGCCATCAAGAAAGCAGGAGAATACCATGTGGAACTTGAATTCAAATGCTAGTGGTTTGTAATTAAGAGATCTTATATAGATTGTACATGTATGTAGCCAATAAAACTTGTTGTTCGACCAATCTCTCGTAGAAGGAGAGGTCGATCGATCACTTCTCTCGGTATGCATGACTTAACTTCATCTTGAATGGTTCTCTCGATCACTTATGTATATATACTACGAGGGTCGAGCAAGCACGGACATAATTAAGAGAGGACACTTCTCTCTATTAATTAGCTAGCCAATGTAAACACCTAAAACCCCCAAAACCCCCAAAACCCGCCAACCCCCTCCTTTCAAAAAAACAAAAACCAGGCCCTTTGGAATGCAGACACGTGGGCGCCTTTTGGTCCCGGTTGGAGCCACCAACCGGGACCAAAGGCCCCCGACCGGGCTCGGCGCCTGAGGGCCACGTGGAGGCTCATTGGTCCCGGTTCGTGTTTGAACCGGGACTAATGGGTTGAGGTATTAGTAACGACCCATTAGTCCCGGTTCCCGAACCGGGACTAAAGGCCCTTGCGAACCGGGACTGATTGGTGGTTTTCTACTAGTGTTGCCGTGCCAACGCCGGCCTCTCCGGATGTGGGAGTTCAATCCGGAAGGTCCGCGGACTGTCAAGTACTTCTTCAGCTTGAAGCTCGAAGAGATGTGCAAATTATTCTTCGGACAGAGGGTAGAGTGTCCGGACACCATCGAGGATGCGGGCCTAAGTTCCAATCGCCTAGATACCCAAGTAAGTAATCTTGACACCGGGCACCTTGTTTAGTATTTGTCATAATTGTTTGTTCTAAAAATCATCCCTGGCCAGGAATGGCTTAGCAAGGCGGAGAGAATCAGGTGTCCGACGCCACTTCCCGAAGGTTCGCCTGGTCCCACCATGGCCAAGATGCTTGACTGGGTACTCAGCAGGATGCCCTCGGGGAAAGACAAGGGGAAGAACGAAGAAACCGAACTCCACACGCTACGCCTCCGAACTGGGGGAATTGCTACCTTCCTTAAGTAGGATAGTCTTGAAAGGGAGGCTAAGGCCCCCTCCCCGTGCGGGAAGAAGAGGGCAGCCTCCGAAGACTTGGAGGCGGAGATGCCCAAACCAGGGAAAAAGACATCCCCAGGGGGCCTTGCCCCGACGGTTACGCTCACCGCATCATGCCCTCCAACAGGCCAGCCCTCCACCGAGCTGTAAGTCAATCTACAATCCGAAGGTACTATGTTCCTCCTAGATCAATAACCAGGATTCAACTTTTTACAATCCGGCCAGCGGCTCTTCACAACAGGGTTCGTCTTCGGGGGACCTTCCTCCGAAGATGATGGAGAGTGATACCCTACCGGCCTCTCTGGCTCATGAAGCGGGCAACACCGAGGTGTCATCACAGAGGAGTCCGGATCTGCTGAAGCCGGAAGTTAATTCATCAGCCGCCCAGCACCCGGAGCGTTTGGCTACAACGGGGGGCGATGGGAAGAGTCTGGCGCAGTTCGATGTCCGGCCCGATGTACTGACGAGCTTACTGGAGCAAGTTGCACTCTCAGAGGAGCACCGCTCATTAATGAGCGCGGTGCTCAATAAGATTTCATCCACTCCAAGCGGTTTGAATGAAGCTTTCACAAGCCTGCCCACAGGCTTTGAGGTATGTAATGAAGAGTACACTATTTCTTTGACTATGAGGCATGCGCTAGGTGTGCTCCATATAGATAGTAGCCCCTGAGACTCTGGTTGCCCGCCCTAGGCGGCAAACGGGGGATCATAAACCAATGACCATGCTGTAAATATGTGCAGGTACATGTGGGTCCGGACGCCGGCCAGTCCGTTGAAGTTGCCGAACTAATGAGGCAAATTGGATCGATTGATGCCGATATCACGCTGGTGAATGAGCGGCTGGACAAATCACAAGGTATGTGTCATGCCTTCCCTTGTATAGGAAAATATGAAGGTGGTATGATATTGATGTAATATGTTTGGACTGCAGATGGTGCTGCTGCCGTTAAGGCCCTGAGGGCGGAACTTGCTCAAGCCAAGGAACAAGCTCGAGCGAGCAATGCTGCGGCGAACTGAACAAGGCACTGAACGCCACCAAGGAAATCCGGAACGAGCTCAGGGGTGCGCGGGAGGAGCTTCAACAGGCCGGAAAAATCGTGGCTGGTGGCTCCTATTTTCTACGGACAAATTTTTTCGATCCGAAGTACGCTCCCCTGGATGGACGCTGGAGTCCTGTGGACGCATACACGGATTTGGCTAAGAGTACGGCAGACGCCGCCGAGTTCTTCAAAGATCCAGGTGACAAGGAATTGGAGAAGCTTTTTTGGTCGCAATTTCATGCTCCAACCCGCCCGCTGCCATTAAGTGACAAGATGGCTGCTGTAGCGGAGCTTCACAGGTTGTCCGGGCTTGCAATGCGGTCTGTAGTAGACCATCTTTGGCCAAAGGGGCCTAAGCCGGACAGTTACTTTGGTTTGGTGCAACAGTTCATGGGGGCCATGCCTCGGATCGATGTCATGAGGAGGTCGGCATGTATGGATGGCTCTTGCCCACGTTAAAGCCTATTGGACGGATATGGATGCCACCATTATAGCGGCCCAGGATCCGGTGGGGGGCCAATATCTGGCCGAGCACTACTTGGCGTAGGTCACAGAAGGTGCCCGCCTAATAGAGGCGCAGTGCTCGAAGAATGTCTTGTTCGAATGATGAACTGAATCGTTGTAAAAACAATGTTTATTTTGGTTATGAGGCTGTATTTATACTATTTTCCTGAGAGTATGATTGTGTCCCTGTGTGGCCGTTTATATATATGTATATATAAATATGTAATCCGAAAGTTAGCAGTCATTGGCTTCAACCTCCACGCATAGAATGTGGGGGTGTTCGCGAAAAATATGCTTAATCACACTTGATCCAACGTCTTGGTCCATGAAGGAGGTGATCGCACGTCAAACTAGGAAACCGGACTATATAGCTATAACACCTTCGCTTAGACGCGGGAGTCTAACGTTGGGGCCACTATGTAGCCCCTGGTACTTTCGCATGCATCTGTATACGGGCGCGTATGTACATGGCCGAGAAATGGCCCTTCGTTAATGCGGAGGAATCCTAAAGATTCCGGTGAGTCTTCGAGTGGTTGAACAGTCTCCCGCTGCATCATGTCAGTCAGTTTTCGGCTTTCTCTACTAAGGTGCTCATCCGGAATAACCAGGGCACAATCGCAGTAGTTCTCCTTTGGCCACCTTAGCCGATAATAACGGAACATAAGGCGGCAAACCCAGGAGCCGGGCAAACCCAACATTTGACCAAAGACGTGATTCGGAGCTGATGCATATAAGGCCTAACTCGTTACGCCGAACACTCCCGAAGGTATTCCGACTTTATAATAGATGATGGGCTCAAGAATGCCCATTCATTATAAACATTTGTTTCCAGGTACGTGCTTTAATCTGTCGTGGCGAAATGCCAAAAATGGCAGTATCCTTTGTGGGTATGGAACCCATGGGATTGTTAAACAACAAGAGGCAATAAAAAAGGTTTACACAGGGGTGTAATCTAAAAAGAAACCTGTTGAACGGGGCCCTGCTGCACGTTTGCGCCTTTGTCTCCGTTGTGCCGTATCCTGGAAGGGTATCGTGTATACGTTGTATGTGGAAAAAGAAAACTCATAGGAGATTACAACGTTAGTATGCGATGCATAGTAAAAGTGTAAGTTGTTGGCCTACCAGTAAGGTTGAGCCAAGTGTGGGGCTTTATGAAGTAGTTATAGCCCTTGGTATCTGCTATAGGATTACATATACGGTGTCCTGGTTCGATCTAGGCTACCGGACTCGTCTAACCGTGTCCGTAGTCTTAACGACTGGTCATATTTTTTGATGTTGGAGGTTGCTTATAGTCTGGTTGCTAGGGCCGTCACGTGTTCCTCTGCGCGTGACGAGCGCTCTGTTATTCCGCTAACGGTGATGACGCCACGTGGACCGGGCATCTTGAGTGTAAGGTAGCCATAGCGCGGCGATGCGTTGAAGCGGGCGAATCCCGTTCTTCCGAGCACTGCATGGTAGTCACTTTGGAAGGGCGCGATGATGAACAGTAGTTCTTCGCGTTTGGAGTTGCCTGGAGAGCCTAATGTAACCTCCAGTATGACGGAGCCCCTGCTGTAAGCTTCGACGCCTGGTATCACCCCTTCAAAAGTGGTGTTGCTTTGGCTGATTCTGGATGGGTTTATCCGCATCCTGCGGACAGTATCCTCGTATATTAAATTGAGACTACTGCCGTCGTCCATGAGGACTCGGGTGAGACGGTATCCGTCGATTATTGGGTCAAGCACCAAGGCTTCTGATCCGCCACGCTGAATACTAGTCCGGCCGTCCAAGCGATCGAAAGTGATCGGGTGGGACATCAAGTAGTTGGATGTGGGAATAATGGACTCTATATCGCGCGCGTCTCTGTGCGCGCATTCGTGCCTTCTCATGGATGTACGAGTCGCGTGGATCATGTTCACTGTTTTATCCTCTTGCGGGAATTTTTTCTGTCCCCTAGTGTTCGGCTGGCGAGGTTCATCCTCATCCTCACTTGGTGTTTCCCTTCCCTTGTGTTCGGCATTTAATTTGCCGGCCTGCTTGAAGACCCAAAGACTCGTGCGTGTGGTTATGAGTTTTCAGGTGCCATGAATTTGGCATAGTCATCCAGACTCGCTTGAGACGGTCGGTCCTCGAGGAGTCCCGGACTAGGGGGTGTCCGGATAGCCGAACTATCATCTTCGGCCAGACTCCTGGACTATGAAGATAGAAGATTGAAGACTTTGTCCCGTGTTCGGATGGTACTTTCCTTGGCGTGGAAGGCAAGCTTGGCGATACGGATATATAGATCTCCTATCATAGTAACCGACTCTGTGTAACCCTAACTGTCGGGGATATACCCCGCGGTGTAAACCGGCCGGAAGTTTAACCCGGCCGGACTGGACGACTCACTGGTAACCCGCCCGGTCTTGGCGGTTCATTAGTAACCCGGTGGGCGGGTTAGATGGGTGACGAGGCCCAAGGCCCAGAAGGCCGGTTCACGTTTAATGGTGGGCCGGTTTATGAGGAAAGCATAAGGACTATTCTCCTATAAAGGAAGGAAGACTAGGACTCCACTTGTAATAGAGTAATCCTAATCCAACTAGGACTAGTCATGTAAACCGCCCCTTCAACATATATAAGGAGGGGCAGGGCTCCCCAAAGAGGGACGAGTTAGAAGCAATAATCTCTAGGGCTAGACACAAAGAGGAGAGCCGGTTTACGGCGACTCCCTCGTGATGATAATGAGACCTAGCCTCAAACAGCATGTAGGGTTTTTACCGGATGATGTTTCCCGGGGCCCGAAGCTGTCTAAACCTTTGTCTTGTGTTGCGTCTCTCGTCCCACTCAACCCCTCTCAAGCTACCCCATAGATGCGTTGGCCTCGCGACTAAGTCCTGACACTAAGGACAACTGTCGTGACAAATCCACGACAGTTGGCGCCCACCGTGGGGCATTCGCACGGTGGTGTTGAGTTTTTGGAGGGAACTTTTTTAGGGTTCGAGAAGTTTGCAATTTTCCGGATCAACAAAAAGCTGGCGTGGAAAATTCATATCGACTATAAGTTCATTAGGCCAGATTGACGAAGTGTTTTACGGCGGCGGATGTACATGTTGTACGGCCATCTCTCGCGCCGTGATAATCCGCCAACTACTATCGCGCCGAGTCCGAGAGGAGGTCTTCTACCGGAGGCTTTATCTGCCACGTTCTCCGAGGCCGACTGGAGTTCAGGCGATCCGTTCGACCACAGTTTCCGCCGAGTTGCAAATCCGTTTTGCTTGGTGGAAAATCCCTAAAGCGGCAGCCGTCCTTGCTGTTCCGACGCATTGCAACTGATGCTCCGTACGCGGCGCCCATATTACCTGCCGTTCACAAGGGAGCCAAGTCCCGGGGCAAGCATTGATCTACCGCTGCTGCTTTATGTGGGAAGACCAAAGTCAAATCATCAGCTATTACTCCATTATCTACTACGTACAAGATATATCACCGGAGGAGGAGGGGCCACAACCCGAAAGCAGATTCCTCCACGGGTTGAGAATTACCCGTTGACTCTCCTTGCTTAAACCGCCGAGCCGAGCAAAGAGTAACGAAGTCTCCTGCGTGAACGGAGAAGCGCCGCCACCTCCACAACAACAGCTCGCCTTGCCGGCTTATTACCTCATCAAGGGGCGTGCCTCGACCTTCGCTCCGCCTTTGTCCTCCGACCGCACGGCCTCGAGCCGCTTCACCATCACAGACGCGCTTCCGAGCCGGCCCCGATTCGCCACCTCGATGCAGCCCTACCCGTTGCGGGTCGTATCTCGATGCAACCCGCCTTTGTCGACTGTTGTGGTTCCAGCGTCGCCGTTCGCGGCCCAACTCATCGATCGCGCCGACAACGGTCTTCTCCCACATCCGAGGCCGGTCGAGCGCCTCCCGGTCTGCGGCACGCTTCGCGATCACCGACCTCACGTGCTTGCGGCCCGACCCCGCCGGGTTCTGCCTGTCCTGCCTCCGGCTTGGCCGCGCGTCGGCGCTGCTTTGAGGGACGGCTCCTGCTCCTCTGCCTTCTCCGCTGATCCTCGTGAGCTGTCACCATCTACCACTGTTGCGACCTGTGCAGACCAAGACGCCGGGCTACGCACATGAGTCGCCGTCACCGTCGGAAACCAGCGCGCCTCGTTTCGCCCTGAACCGCCCGCGCGTTGCCTTGCCTCTGTCGCGAGTCGCCGTGCATCGCTGCCTGCAGCTTCTGCTACTCTGAACCGTCATCACAGATGTGAACGCCGCGGAAAGGCCGCTGTTGGTGTTCCGCCTCTGTCCGGTTCACCGCACCGTTTTCTATGTTGCCGTGAATCGCCCCGTGGTCACCTGGACTCGGCCTCCTCTGTGGCCAAGCTGCCCGCTGGCTTGCGTGCCACAAGGCCGCCATCGCCAAGCCACCTTTGCGGAGCTGCTGCTGTCGTGCGCCATGCCTCCTAGAGCCACCGCTATATTGCGTCGCGCCTCCAGAAGCGTCGCTGACTTTATCGCCATAGCTACGCCAGAGCGCCGCACCTCGGTTCATCGTTGAGCCGCCTGTTCTCGCTTCCCGCCTCACTCCCGAGACGTCCGGATTAGGGCCTGGCGGAGGCCGCCGGACGGATCGATCTCCGCCTTTGGAGCCTATCGGTGTTAAATCGCCTAGCTAGCGGCGAAGAGCTACCAACTGTTTGTTCTATCGCACCGCGGTTTGCCGCTGTTCTAAGTGCTCATGGGGCCACCATTGCTCGAGTCGCCGACCTTGAGCCGCCGCCGCCACCTCAAAAAAAAACCTTTGTTGCGGCCGAGCCGGTGAGTCGGCTGCTCGATGTCTACGCCGCGCCCGCAGTCTCTCCGCGCTATGGAGTTGCAAGAATAAGAAGCAGGCTCTATTGATTTGGAAAAGTCAAAGGGCCACATCGTAACATGTTTTTGATCCAAAGATCCATGTTCATCCGACAAAAATACCAGGTGCTATCTTTTCTATATATTTTATCGATACATTTTTCCTCCGAGCACCATTACACCGCCCTATTGGTGTTTTTATATCTGAGTAAAATTATTATCATCTGCGGTATAGAGCATGCACTAGCAACATTCGCACCAACGTTCGCCTATACCTTGCTATTTGATGGACATGTGTACGAGCCGCCGCATGCAGTCCGGTCTACATCGACTCATCGGGACCGCGCTGCGGCCGACTCGCCCGTCAGGCGGCTTCTCGCACCGCGATTGACTTCGCTTCGTCCGCACCGGTTTACAACGCCGTGGCGACTCACCCATCCGCATCGGTTTACCATGATGTGGCGGTTCACCGTGAGTGATTTCAACTTCACCTAGCGATCATCAACTTCATGGCGGATTATTTCCGCCCGCACATCGGTGATATTCATCTAAAATATGTTTTATTGGCACATATTATTTTTGTCAAAGAGCGGTTTATCTTTGCCTTGGTCTCGCAATATTGTTGATGCGGGATGTTGTTTACTACATCAAAACGACGTGGTTAACTCGCCCGTCCGCGCCGGTTTACAACACCGCGGCCTGTTCATCTGTCTGTGCCGCTTCAGATATTGCGGTCGTCTTTTCCGTCCATTTCTCACGGCCTGGTCTACATCAACATACCAGGCCGCACCTATCTGCATGGGCTGTTTATTGAAGTATGAGCAAGCCACAGCTTGGGTAGCCCGGCTTTCTTTCAAATTGGAGGCAAATTATCATATACTATCAACCACCGTCTGCACTGGGTGGTTCAATGGGCGGGCGCACAAGTCGCCGCCGCTATAGTTTGGTTAGCTTCAAATCGCCAGTTGGAAGGAACCATTGGCTAAGTTGCTGACACGGCTCATACGGGACCATTTATAACCCGCCGCAGTCACCTCAACCTTCTGTGGATTCACATCATGCTATCAACACCAATGTTATACAAGTTATGCCGGTTTATACGATGATCAAATATGGAGAATCTCAAGCCAGCTCTTCGAGTCACCTTGAGACTCGGGGGCTACGATGATATGACGCAACAAGTCTTGCCAGTTTCAGCAAATTTAAGAACCCCAGGACGATGGAGGAAAAGATAACCCGGTCCAGGAGGCTATTGTTATTTGAAGGCCGTCAGAAAATTTCCGGCTTAGAAAGTATATGACAATTACAAAATCCCGAATCAATGAAGAAGTTCGGGTCATCGTGAAAGATTCGGTTTAAAATTCGCTCAAGGGAAGCCAGTCTCATCAAGTTCTCAAATCCGTTTACGAAGTTTCGGTTCAAAAGGAATTAACTTCTTGCAAGTTCGAGTTTAAAGCCGTCGTAAAATTTCCGGCTGAAAATGAAGATTCGGTTTAAAATCCAGTTCAAGAGAAAGATGTCTCCCACAAAGCTTTGAAGATCTCCATATCCGGTTCAAGAAGAATTTATCTCTTGCAAAAAGTTAAAATTGTCAAGAGGACTGCTGCCATGATGTGCGGTTCAAACATGGGTATCCCGCCTTTATGGCCTAACATATTGACCACATGGGGCTTCGCTTCATAAAGCGGGTCTCTGTTTTTTTACATCATGCGTGGTTACACGGAGGTTACATCTTAAAGCGCCTCCGGTTTACCCCTTGACATTTGCTTTTATATCACTTGGGGGCTTGGTCGTGTCCGAACTAATGCAACACCTCTTGATAGGCTTAAAGCCACCAGATCATTTGGGGACACGGCCACGTCTGAACCGGTCACGCCTCTTGGTCGGCCAATAGGGCAGAGTCATTTGGGGCTTGGTCGAACCCAACCAATGTCATGCCACTTGGCCGGCGTACTCGCCAAGAGTCTTTTGGGGACTCGCCGACGGGCACCATCGCCACGCCTTCGGGAGCTTGGTTGCGTCGACCATGGTAATGCCATCCGACCAGCTCAAGATAGCATATTTTGCAAACGGTTTTATCATTGCCTTTGCTTCCATATCTTTTTCATAACTGTTATTCAATTTTTGTTGCGTTTTAAACCGAGCAAAGTTTTAATCCGGTTCGATCACAATTGACTAACACGGTCAATTCTTAATCCGAGACTATTTGCCGGTTTGATTTCTTGATTTTATATTACCATCTTATTATGGAGTAAACGGTGTTCATTAACCCGGTTTGACTTTCAATTAGAAGTTCAAGACATGATCAAATCATAATCCGGAGACTATCGGCCCGATGCGGTTTCGACTATAAGTCGCCAAAGATATATTTGGATTGCGCCATTGGAATCATGCGCCATAAATCATTGGGTTATATTATTCAAATCTTCAAATAGCCAACATGGCTGGATTTCTATTATGGTTATCAAGAATCAAGATTATGATTAAGGTTTTCAAAGTCGCTTTAGCGCAATGGATATTATGTTATCCATGGATATGGCTTTTATTCTACAATTGAGGAATAGTCCCGAGTTGTTGCAGCTTACAACCCGCACTTGGGGGCTACATTATTGAAGTTGAGATTACATCAAGTATGCAAGTCTCATGTCGCTGCAAGCATGCACCATGACACTTGGGGGCTAATGCAAAGTCATTCTTTGTTCATCTTATTGAAGACCCGACTCATCACATTATAATGAGCCGGCCCTTGGGGGTTACCAATTGCTCCTGTTAAACAATTCAAGGTACAAAGCTTTTTATTCATTATATTGAAGGGTCCATTGCTCAGTTGGTAAAACACAAGGCTCTTAACCTTGTGGACGTGAATTCAAGCCCCATGATGGGGGTTACATCATATGGTGTTATTTTCATTGAAGTATATATCAAAGTCCCTGCTCATTATTGCATAATGACCCGGCCTTTGGGGGCTACGCTGGTTGAAGTTTTATGAGCATCAGAAATTGCAAGTCCTGTGTTGTTGCAAGCATAACAACCCAACACTTGGGGGCTACATAATATGGAGTATTCAGTTTTACTAAGTGGTGGGATGAATAATATGGATTTCTTCAAAGTGGCGAGAGTTAGACGAAACAAGTCTCAAATCATCACTTTGTTCTGCTCAAGACTTGGGGGCTACGTGGTAATATGGTTATAAGGAGAAAAATCTTCAAATTCTCGGTTTTGAGCAATAATTACGACTGAGTTGGTGACAATTATGACTTGGTGCCATCCATATTTACAATCCGGCAATTTTGGTAATATCAATCCGACAAATTTTACATCTTCAAACCGGCTGAATATCAGATGAGTATTTCAAGACCAATATTTCTTAAACCAGCGCTTTGGAAGCCGATTCAAGTGGATTATTCTTCACAATATTTGTTCCGTGAGAAACCAATGTCCGAAAATTGAGTATGACGCTGGCCTGTTGACCTGGATTTTCTAGAAGGAGGAAATGACAAGGACTTAAGGATGATCAGGTGCTGGTTTACAAGAATTCTTAACCCGGAGCGCAACCTATCAAGTTTGTTCTTGTGTTTATTTTACAAGATCGGTTTAACATGGATAAATCCAAATTAAGCGGGGGCTAATGTCGGGATATACCTCATGGTGTAAACCGGCCGGAAGTTTAACCCGGCCGGACTCGACGACTCACTGGTAACCCGCCCGGTCTTGGCGGTTCATTAGTAACCCGGTGGGCGGGTTAGATGGGTGACGAGGCCCAAGGCCCAGAAGGCCGGTTCACGTTTAATGGTGGGCCGGTTTATGAGGAAAGCATAAGGACTATTCTCCTATAAAGGAAGGAAGACTAGGACTCCACTTGTAATAGAGTAATCCTAATCCAACTAGGACTAGTCATGTAAACCGCCCCTTCAACATATATAAGGAGGGGCAGGGCTCCCCAAAGAGGGACGAGTTAGAAGCAATAATCTCTAGGGCTAGACACAAAGAGGAGAGCCGGTTTACTGGCGACTCCTCGTGATGATAATGAGACCTAGCCTCAAACAAAGATGTAGGGTTTTTACTGGGATGATGTTTCCGGGGCCAAGTCGTCTAAACCTTTGTCTTGTGTTGCGTCTCTCGTCCCACTCAACCCCTCTCAATCTACCACATAGATGCGTTGGCCTCGCGACTAAGTCCTGACACTAAGGACAACTGTCGTGACAAATCCACGACACTAACCCTCTTCGGTGCCTATATAAACCGGAGGGTTTTAGTCTGTAGGACGAACAACAATCATACCATAGGCTAGCTTCTAGGGTTTAGCCACTCTGATCTCGTGGTAGATCTGCTCTTGTACAACCCATATCATCAATATCAATCAAGCAGTAGTAGGGTTTTACCTCCATCAAGAGGGCCCGAACCTGGGTAAAAACATCGTGTCCCTTGTCTCCTGTTACCATCCGCCTAGACGCATAGTTCGGGACCCCCTACCCGAGCTCCGCCGGTTTTGACCCCGACATTGGTGCTTTCATTGAGAGTTCCTCTGTTGTGTCGTCATGTTTAGGCCCGATGGCTCCTTCGATCGTCAACAATGATGCGGTCCAGGGTGAGACTTTTCTCCCCGGACAGATCTTCGTATTCGGCGGCTTTGCACTGCGGGCCAATTTGCCTGGCCATTTGGAGCAGATTGAAATCTACGCCCCTTGCCATCAGGTCAGATTTGGAGGTTTAAACTACACGGCGGACGCCCGTGGAGATTTGATCTTCAACGGGTTTGATCCGCAGCCAAGCGCGCCGCACTGTCCCGATGGCCATGATCTAGCTCTGCTGCCGGACAGTGTCCTGGAGGCCGCGCAAGTGTCTGCTCCGACCCTTAGCTCGGAGCCGACTGCGCCGATTAAGGATGGGTGGCTGGACACCACCTCGGGGGCTGTGATCTCTACGACGATGGAGCCGAACATCATCACTGTCCTTTGCAAAGCTCATGACTCCAAGGTGCCGGACCCCCCTCCGGACTCTGAACCTGCCGCGCCCTTGCCAATCGAATCCGATTGGGCGCCGATCGTGGAGTTCACTGCTGCGGACATCCTTCAGCACTCGCCCTTTGGCGACATCCTGAATTCACTAAAATCTCTCTCTTTATCAGGAGAGTCTTGGCCGGACTATGGTCAGAAAGGTTGGGATGCGGACGACGAAGAAATTCGAAGCCCACCCACCACCCACTTCGTAGCCACTGTCGAAAGTTTAAACGACGTGCTCGACTTCGATTCCGAAGACATCGACGGTATGGACGACGATGTAGAAGACAAACATGAACCATCACCTATAGGGCACTGAACAGCCATGTCATCTCATGATGTATACATGGTGGACACACCTAAAGGAAGCGACGACGAGGAACAACGGGACGCCACGAGGGATCATTCCCTCGAAAAACAGTCAAAACAGCGACGTAAGCACCGCTCAAAATCCCGCCTCGACAGAGACCGCAGCCATACAAACCCAGCCATAGAGCAGGGCGAACCAGTGGACGGCGAACAAGGTATCGAGCAACCGTCCGAACAGGACAACATGGATAAACAATCCGTCCCCGGCGAAGATAACGATCGAGCGATCTCATTTGGACAAGTTCACGAGCGAAGAACCTCCACAAAAGGCTCGTCGGCACGAGTCGAGAAAGCGAAGCGGAAGCTCAAAACAGTGGAATATGCGCCGTAATCGATGGAGCAAAGTACTCAACACCGCAGACAAATACGGCGACAGTCGCCGAACAAAGAGCTACCCGAAGCGAAAACTACTGCCAGAATTTGGTGAGGGGGCCTTAGAGCCACCACAATCAAAGAACAAGGAGACCACACGGTTGGATAGACGACCCCATGGAGAACATAGAGCGGCAAACGGTGCCGCACACAAGCCGGCACGCGATCCGCACACGGATTCGTATCAAAAAGATGGCCTAGTTAGATCCATCTATGGGCCAAGAAACCAAGCTCTAGTAAGCAATGCAATATGTCAAGTATTCGAATATTATGGTGCACCTAAATATAGGGGTGCCACACATCCCCTATGTTTCACCGATGAGGTTCTGGATCATGAATTTCCAGCGGGATTCAAGCCCGTAAACATAGAGGCATACGACGGAACAACAGACCCTAGAGTTTGGATTGAGGATTACATCCTCCACATACACATGGCTAGAGGAGATGACCTCCACGCCATAAAATACTTACCCCTCAAGCTCAAAGGGCCAGCCCGGCATTGGCTCAAAAGCCTCCCCGAAAACACCATTGGAAGTTGGGAAGAGCTCGAGGATGCTTTTCGGGCAAATTTTCAAGGGACTTATGTCCGACCTCCGGATGCAGACGATTTAAGTCACATAACTCAACAACCAGGAGAGCCAGCCCGAAAATTCTGGAACGTATTCCTCACTAAAAAGAACCAAATAGTCGACTGTCCGGATGCCGAAGCCTTAGCAGCTTTCAAACACAACATCCAAGACGAATGGCTCGCCAGACACCTCGGCCAAGAAAAGCCAAGAACAATGGCCGCATTAACAAGCCTCATGACCCGCTTTTGCATGGGAGAGGATAGCTGGCTGGCAAGATGCAGTACCAGCGACCCAAGTACATCCGAACTCAGGGATGGAAACGGGAAACATCGACGAAGCAAGGACCAGCGCCGGACTAAGGGCAACAGCCCGAAGAGCACGACAGTCAACACCGGATTCAAAAGCTCACGGCAGAATCGTAAAAAACTGCCCCCTACGGATAACAGGGACCAACTATCTAACTTAAACAAGATCTTGGACAAGGTATGCCAAATCCACAGTACCCCCGGGAAGCCTGCAAATCATACCCATAGAGATTGCTGGGTCTTCAAGCAGTCCGGCAAACTCAATGCCGAACACAAGGGGCTCGACACACAAAGCGAGGACGATGACGAACCCACAAGAAGTCAAAACAGTAAACTCACTTCACGTGACAAAAGGGAAAAACAAAACGGCACCCATAGATATACGCGCCGTACGGCCTATCCCAGAGGAGTCCCGCTGTTGGTTGTCAAAACCAATCACCTTTGACCATCAGGATTACTCTAGAAGTACCCGGAACGCAGGATGGATTGCCTTGATATTAGATCCGATAATGCATGGACTCCACTTTACACAAGTCCTAATGGACGGCGGCAGTGATCTAAACCTGCTATATCAGGACACAATCCGCAAAATGGGGATAGACCCAACCAAAATTCGCCATAGCAACACTTCCTTTCAAGGGGTAATGCCAGGCCGATATGCCCATTGTACGGGCTCTCTATTGCTAGAAGCTGTGTTCGGCTCACCCGACAACTTCTGCCGTGAAAAGTTAACCTTCCACCTCGCCCCATTTATAAGTAGCTATCAAGCACCATCGCCAAGCTACCGCTTTAACATAATCTTGGATTATGCATCCCTCACAATCAAAATGCCCGGTCCACGAGGCATCATCTCCTTAAAGGGAAATATTGAGTGTTCCTCGAGCGCAGAACATTGTGTGACTGCCTCGACGGCCACACACTAAACCGGAATCACGAATTCAAGCACCCAAACAGGTCGTTCAGACCCCGGACATGGTTAGGCGAGTCCGGCTTAAACATACAGGGGCTTACCAGCCGCACACCCTCGCACTAGGGGCTCCGCGCATATACAACTAGAGTCAATAAAGCTCAATTTTATTTATTTTTTGAAACGTACTTTGTTTATTTTAATATAACGTACATCTTCGCACGATCTTTTTTAACTAAAGTTCCTCTCTTTTACAGATGAACACCATGCGACACCCGTCCAGGATACGGCACAACGGAGACACAGGCGTAGACATGCAGCACGGACCCGTTGCAAGGATTCCTTTCAGATTAAGACGCTGCGTAAACCTTTTTTACTGTCTCTTGTTGATACACATCCCCTGGTTTCTTACTATAACCAAGGAGGAGGCTGGCGTTTTGGCATAGGCCACGTCAAAATTTTGCGCGTACCTGGATACCAGGGGCTTATTACCAAGGGCGTTGTTCGGCCCGTTTTCATAAATACCGAATACCTTAGGGAGTGTTCGGCGTCTCGAGTTAGGCCTTATATGCATCAGCTCCGAATCATGTCTTTGGTCAAATGTTGGGTTTGCCCGGCTCCTGTGTTTTGCTACCTTACGTTCCGCTCTATCGGCTAACGCGGCACCGGAGAACTATCGCGATTGTGCCCTTGTTCGCCAGCGAGCACCTCGAGAGAAAGTCAAAACCGATCATCATGATGCGGCGTGAGACCGGTCAACCACTTGATGACCGCTAGAATCAGAGGATTCCTCGCATTGACGAAGGGCCATTTCGATCGGTACATACGCCCCAAATTCGGGCGGCGGTGCCCCTAGGGGCTATATAGTAGCCCTCATCACAAACTCCTATGGCTAAGTGAAAGTGATAAAGCATTATGGTCCGGTTGCCTAGTTTGCTACGCTACCACCTCCTTTATAGGACCAAGACGTTGGATCAAGTGTGAAAATGCGCTTTGCAAACACCCCGGATCATATGCGTGAAAGTCAAGTCAAGAGCGCCATCTTTACGGTTATATACAAATATACATTACTTGACGCGACAGAGGTGTTTTAATTCTTGAAAGCACAAGTATAAAAAGCTTTTATATTTCATCGAAATATTGCTTCACAATAATACATGTTATTCGAACATAATATCCTTCGAGCACTGCGTCTCTATTAAACGAGCGCCCGGCAGAACTTCCTGAAAATAGTGCTCGATAGGTACTCGGCCTCTGTCCGAATCTTGGGTTGCAACATTGATGGCCTTCATCTCCGCCCAGTATGTCTTGACACGAGCAAGAGCCATCCGAGCACCCTCTATGCATGCCGACCTCCTCAAGGCAATCATATGCGCACTATAAGAAATATGTCAACTAGTGACCTTCTGTTAGTGACCCTGGAAGAATTGGTCATAGATCTATGACCATTTCAGACCAATTGGTCAAAAGCTGTTCGAGGGGCTCCAAACCCTAAACCATTGTGACCATTTTGGTCAGAAAGGTCGTAATTTCCTTACACAAAAAGGTCATAAAGCAAACAACGCTAGTCCGCTGCCTTAGTTCTAGTTGTTAACGACCAACATAGATGGTCATAGCCTTGTAAATTGTGGTGGGTTGCTATGACTAGGCGCCACCTCATCAGTTTTGCCCATGTGTCATGTCCATGTGGCAGTTTTTGCCCTAGGTTGTGAAGCAACCTATATTTCTGTCATTCCCAAAATTCCCAAAAAATCTCATAAATTCTTTGGGTCATATCTTCGTCAAATATGTAAAAACATTCCTTGCCTAGTTCAAAAATAATTTGAAAATATTTATTTTCCTATTCTGTACAGAGCAAAACTTTGTGAAGAAAGTGCCACTTTGGCATGTCCAAATGGTATCCATTTTCTACAGTGCTTTCCTATGCCCAAATAACCATCCTCCACCAAATGCCACTCAATCCATTCATTATTTTGAGCCCGGCTTCAACATTCAGATTTATGTCCGGTGTGGTAGTTTGTAAAGCAAGTACCACCTAGGCTCCCCTTTTGAGGTGAAAATTTGTGAAGACGGTCTTCTTAGTAACCGATCATCCTCACCAAAACTCACGCCCATTAGCCATGTGCATTTCTGCATGTAAATCAAACACTTGGCTGCTTATTCGTGTTTGAGCATCCATCGGTCTCCTCGTGAGAATCTTATGTTGTGATTCTCTTCCTAGCACCTACCTGGGGAGTGCCCAACCCACTAGACATGCCTAGGCCGCCCAGAACACATGGCAATGCCACGGTCCCACGGTGCACCATCTTGGCAAGGCAAGCAAACTTACACGCTCTAGAGTTGGGGCCCTCGGCCACCGTCCAAACCTCGATGTCTCGCCATCAAACCATGTATTTTTGATTAAATAGATACTTATTTACCTAGAAATGATTTTTGGAAAAAAATAAAGAGCAAACTATGAGGCAGCTGCAGTTCAAATTTGACCCGCTTCCAACTAAATCGACGGCAATTTGTCTTTTTCACCAGATGTGGATCGAAAATTTTGACACCCAACCATTTTGTCAATTGTGCATTATATATGGCCTAGTATTTTAGAAAAATGATTTGGTCCATTTTTGAAACAATTATTTGGTAGTTCCTTCACAAAAAACCCTCCTTTTGGGCACTCGGAAAATGAAAAAAGAATTTTATGTGCAAGAAAAATGAAAACTTCCTTAGGCAACATTGTTTGGAATTCCAAGATGTACCCTTGTGATAAATATGAGATCATTTGAACAAACTATGCCATGAATGTGGCCATAAGATTGATCATTTGGCTTGAAAGCCATGAACTTCACGCATGATGGCTCATTTCTGAGAACACTTTTTTAAAATAATTGTCGTATTGCAAGTTTGTTATTTTTCTCGGGAACTTGGCCACATATACTGACACAATGCGAAGGTTTCCCAATTTTTTTGATTTTTTTGAATTGTTTATGCCCGTTTTAAAATGCGGTCAAAACGGCGGGAATGACCATTCCTATCTAGTGGTTGAATCTTGGAATTTTTTTGGTGTTTCTATGATTAAATAGGTACTTATGTACCTAGAAACGATTTTTGGAAAAAATAAATAGCAAACTATGAGGCAACTGCAGTTCAAATTTGACCCGCTTCAAGCTAAATCTGCTGCAATTTGTCTTTTTCACCAGAGGTGGATCAATACTTTTTACACCCAAACATTTGGTCAATTGTGCATTAAATATGTCCTAGTATTTTAGAAAAATGATTTGGTCCAATTTTGCAACAATTATTTGGGAGGTCCTTCAGAAAAACCTCCTTTCGGGCACTCGAAAAATGGAAAATGGTTTTTTCGTCCAAATAAAATGAAAACTTCCTTAGGTAACATTGTTTGCCATTCCAATATGCACCCTTGTGCACAATATGATATCATTTGACCAAACTATGCCATGAATGTGGCCATAAGATTGATCATTTGGCTTGAAAGCCATTGATCTCCACACGTGATGGCTCGTTTCTGAGAACACTTTTTTAAAATAATTGCCGTATTACAAGTTTGTTATTTTTCCTATGAACTTGGCCACATATAATGACACAATGCAAAGGTTTCCCAATTTTTTGAATTTTTTTGAATTTTTTATGCCCGTTTCAAAATGCGGTCAAAACGGCGGGAATGACCATTCCTAGATAATGGTTGAATCTTGGAATTTTTTTGCTGTTTCTCTGATTAAATAGGTATTGATGTACCTAGAAATGATTTTTGGAAAAAATAAATAGCAAACTATGAGGCAGCTGCAGCTTCAAATATGACCCGCTTCCAAATTGAATTCCATGGAAATTGTCTTTTCACCGAGGTGGATCAAAACTTTTTACACCCAACCATTTGGTCAATTGTGCATTAAATATGTCCTAGTATTTTAGAAAATTAATTTGGTACAATTTTGCAACAAATATATGGTAGGTCCTTCACAAAAAAAGTCATTTTGGGCACTCGGAAAATGGAAAATGTTTTTTTCCAAAAAACTCATTTCTCATGACATATTTTTAAAGATATTTATCTTATTTCATGTTTGTTACTTTTCCTGAAAACTTATTCACATTTGGTGAAACAATGAGAAGGTTTTTCATTTTCTTTTTGAATTTTCTCAGGTCATAAAATAGCTGATATGATTTTAACACGCTATTTTTAGTCAACTATGACCAATTTAAATGGTCATAACGCAGATCAGATTCTCGACGGCCCATGGACGTCTCACGCGGATCGTGCATGGAAAGCCGTCGGATGCTCGCAGATCCAACGGCGTTCCTCGGCCCACCACACCAACCCCAAGCCCACCTAGGCCGAAACCCTAGCTCTACTCATGGACGTTTTCCATCCACCCCCACCTCCTTTCTTTCTCTGCCTCCTTTCTTTCTCTGCCTCTCGCTCCCTCACGCACCCACAATCCCTCCCCCGAAACCCTTGCTGCCGCCACCTACGCCTCTTGCTCCGGCGTGTTCCGGCGGGCCTCGCCGACTGTGCTCCGCCCTAGACGCCCACCAACCTAGCCGCATGGCACGGCCATGGACATGGCGGCGGCCAGATCCACCCCCTCCCTCATCTCCTCACTGCCGCCACCTCCTCCCCGTCCTGCAGCAGCGCACCCCGCCACCACCACCTTCCTCGATGCATCCCGCAGATGTCGTCCCTCTCCCTCAATCCCCACCGCGTTCCCCAATCCCCACCCCAACCAAAATCTTCCCCATCTCCCCCGGCCGATTTTCCTCCCGTCCACGTCCCTTCGCCACCCCCGCTCCCAGATCGCGCCGCGCGCCGCCCCTGACATCCGTGGGAACCCCACCCCGCCACCGACGAGGCCCGACCCCCCGGGGGCCCGACCTCACCAGCGCGGCCTGCCGCAGCTCATACAGCGCCTCCTCGTTCGTCGTCCGCGTCACCACCAGGCTCGGCCTCGGCGCCGCACCGCCCCTCGACCTCCATCCACGGTGGGGAGCAGGCCACCGCCCATGTGTACTTTAGACGTCGCATCCACCACCTCCGTCGCCAGATCCAAAGCAGGTGCACGCGGATCCAGCTCCTCCGTCGCCATAAGCTCGTCTCTTGCGCGCGGATCCACTTGTCTGATCCCGTCCTGGCTGCAGATTTCGGGCATAGATGGAGGTGGCGCTGCAGGCGTGTGATGCCGCGGACTGGGTCTACAAGGGAGTGGGCTCGGCGAATCTCATCCTCAGCCACACCGGCTCCTCGCCCTCCATGGTATGCTCTGCTCTGCCCTGCTCTGAGTAGGCTCGTTATGCTGTGTTGTTGGGTACTACTTAGCTTTCATGTATTTACTGCAAGATTCTGGACTTGGTATGATGCGTTTGTCCCTGCCTAGATTAATTGGTGTACCGATCGGGGAAGTTGGTGGCCTAGAATCAGAGATGCTAGCTTGTCCCCAGTGCTCTGTTTGATAATTAAGCACTCATCACTGTAGCAATCAATAAATTATGTGTAGGGCGGCCCTCTTAATTTAGGCATCTGCTTCCACTTTATTATTGAAACATGAGAGCAGGGGTCAGGCGTAGCTCTTTGTTACCTACCAGTTTTTTATCCATTTCTAACCAGGAAACAACCATCCTATCTGTAGTTGGTTCCCCTGATTCCCCATTTTGCTTCCGTATGATACATTTAGAGCTGATATGGGTTATACTCTGCTGATCTACCTTTGGTTTACATACAGCTTGGCAAGGTACTGCAGGCCAAGAAGGTCCTAAATGACAAGGCACAACCAGCACCAAACTGTGTAAACTTCTCAAGCTATGAGCAGCTCGTGTGGGGTGACATCCCAGAACTGCAATGGGGTTGACACTCTGCTCATATGCATTTTAGCTCTTTTGCTTTTAATATGTTAGCAGTTATCACCATTATATATTGTTTGTGAATAAGTATTTCAACTCATTCGCATTGAATCTGTTAACAACAGTCGCAAATACTTGTTTGCTTCATGATTATATGTTGCCATGATGATTTAAGACGATTAGCTGATGCTGAACAAGTTATATCATTCTGACCATGTGAATTTGTTAGTGGTGCACTTACTTTCAGAAGTAGCATTTGCACTGCAGCTCCTTGCATATATATGACACTGCTTGGTACATGGAAAATGGTTATGGCATTCTCATCTCTGAGCATATTCTGTAACTGTAGCCTGCAAGGGGATTGAGCATATATGCATTTTAGAAATACTACTGTTTTCAGTTGACAGACTCAAATAATGCAGCATGCATTGTCCTTTTCCCTGCACAAATAATGCAGTATGAGATGTGTGACCACATCATGTAATTATGCGCTGATGCAAGTTGTTTTTGGCTGTAACTTAAAGGAGTTTCTCATGCCGGTAGCCTTGACATGTAGGATATCTATAGTTTCTGTTGCTCATGCTCATCCACAAGCTTTTGGATTTATTATTAGTCCGATTTCTATTTTACTTCTGTTTGGTTCTAGGATCTGTCGGTCGTGAGCAGAATTAAAAGCATTTGTGTTGTTGTGATTCTTGAACGGTGTCAATGGTCGTGTACAGGTGTCTTTTGTAGTATAAAAAGGGCCACTATCAGCCATAGGATTTGGATTCATGCTGTGAAGATCATGAATATATATCTTATTTTGCTACTCTATGCCTCATTCGTGTACAGATTCCCTAGCAGTATTTTTCTCGCTCGCCACTTGCATCGCCGGTTCCTGATGTGCTTCTCATGCCCCGCAGACCATTGACCTGTACGTGGTTTTCGACGTGGCCACTGCCCTACTTCAGGTAAAATTTCACACTTTGATGAGGATTCATGAGCCCTGATTTGGGATAGACAAGTGTAGCATACTGAGTTCAAGAAATCAATTATGTGGCACGGCACCTATTAGGTGATTCGTGAACACACAACCAGGATGATTCCTATCCTACCTATGCTGTGCTTATTGCTTCCAAGCTAGTGATCGCGGTCGCAGGTGCAGCACCTGCAAGTTAGTACCTGCTGGTTGTTACTATCGCTGGCAGTTAGTGTTCAACATCTATCGCTTTAGCACCAAGCGACTAAACAATGTTTTGGTAAAGCTTTCAGAAATCAGTTTGCATTGTTGAATCAGTACACATCTTTTACCTTCAATTTGGTAGTATGAAAAACACATTAGTGAATCTGATTAACTTTGACATATTTTCTCTATTAACTTGCAATGGATTGGTACCGTGATTGCTTTGTACTTAATTTCGCTAACACCGCAGCGGTACACATCTTTTACCTTCAATTTGGTAGTATGAAAAACACATTAGTGAATCGATTAACTTTGACATATTTTCTCTATTAACTTGCAATTGGATTGATACCGTGATTGCCTTGTACTTAATTTCGCTAACATTGATCTTGTTACTATTAATTTGTTATTGCCATGGTGTTTATCTTTGTTTAGAATAAGATCCATGCATTAATTCCAAGTTCTCGTCTCCAAGGGACACTTCTAGCTTGTATGACTCGGACTTGTTAACTATTGTTTCTTACTTTGTTAGCTACTTACATATATTTTCCCAGCTTATTCTAATTCTTCTCGATTCATGTAACAGATGACGAAGGAAGCCATGTTGTTGTTTTGTTTGTTCCCAGCCACGACTATGGTCGTCGAGCGAGTCCCGTGGTTGCTCATCTAGTAGAGCTTGTTAGAGTCCTAATTTAAGAACTTGTAGAGCTTGTTAGTATTACAATTGTAGAGCTTGTTACACTTGTAGAGCTTGTAAAGCAGTATGGTCTTCTGTGTTGGAATGGATAGAGCTTGTATTATGTGATCTGGTTGCTCTTATTTAAGTATCATGTGTGTTTTTGTCTTCGAAAATCTAAATAATGCTTGAAATATGAAGAATATGAGTCTGAATTGATGGGACCCACTTACCACAACATGACAAATGGGAACCTGTTACTAGAACCTGACAACTGGGACCCATCTGACTAGTGGACCCTTCAAAAAGGCCAGAACCCAACAATAAAAAAGGCTGCAATATGGGCTTGGCCCATGAACCCAACCAAAAATTGACACATAGAAAAAAACATAAATGGGCTGAATTAATGTGCTAGCCCATGTAGAAAACCGAATTGGACCGGGCTGATTCTTGTGCCACATCAGCTTGCCACACTGGATGCCTACGTGGCCTGGGGAGGTTGTTAGTGACCAAAACGCCACAGTAGGCATATTTTGGTCAGAACGCTCACGACCTTCTCACAGAGAAGGTCGCTATAGTCGATTAATGACCCGCCACCTGACCTTCGCTTTTTTGTCACAAAAAGGTCGCAAATGAAAAACTATGACCTTTCAGTGACCATTAGTGGAGGTCACAAGATAGCATATTTCTTGTAGTGGCGGCACTGCACCAAGGAACTGCTGCACCAAGCCAAAATAACTCTTCGGCTCAGCCCTTCGCCACAAAAGACGACGACATCCTTCATGGTAAGTCCGGATAACCTATTCACTCGCCTATTCGCCAAGCGATCGTTAATGAAAGTGAGCGCCTGGATTATGGAATCTGCGACCAAAAACCATTCCCGCTTTCGTGATCCTCTTGATCTCGAAGTGTTCGCCGCGTCGCCAGACCGGCCGCCAAGTCCAGATAAGCATCTTCCGCACTCCGTAACCGGTCCAACCGAGCATAATTAGGGTCCAGAATTTCTCTCGCTACGTAAAGGGCTTTCACCGCGATATCTCCTACCGACGCAGCTCCTCCTTCATAGCTCTCATCGCAGAGCGACCATCCTTGGCCTCGGCGATGGCCTTCTTCAGTCCTCTCGCATCACCGATCTTCTTTTTCAAGAAGCTTGCAGCGATCGGCAGCATTCTTCAACTCCACGGCCATCTCGGCCATCTCCTTCTTGCTTCGGCAGTGAGTAGCCTGTTCGGCTTTTAGCTCTTCTGTCGCCTTTAAGGTAGCTGCATCACTCTTTCTGGCCTGCTCCTTGGCCTGGGCGAGCTCCGCCCGCAGGTTCTCCACGGCAGCGGCACCATCTGTGTCAAGCATACTTGTTGTAAGGCACAAGCATCAAGCTCCTTTACCAGGTGTCCGCGGAGAGATCACATACCTTGTGACTCGTCAAGACGCTTATTGACAAGCGCGATGTCGGTATCCGCCACGTCAAGAGTCCGCTTTAGTTCAGCAAATCCATCAGTCCGGCTAGCCATCGGACACTTCGCCACCTACATAGGAAGGGCGACATATTATACCTGGGAATACGATCCTCGGCGCGCTGTCATTTTTGACAACACACCGAGTCTCGTGGGCTACTATCTACACAGGCTCATTTTATATGCGAATCGCATAAGGTACATCATTTATGTAACTCAAAACTCACAAGAACTTGACGGCTTCATGCAATCCGCTCTCAGCGGACGAAATACTTTCAATCACTGTACCCATTAACGCACGGTGATCTTCTGAGATAAACACTCGCCCAAGCAGATCCTTCAGCTCCCCCGACCGTACACTACAAGGTAAAATTTCGGTAATCAGAAACAGGGTAGGGATATCCTTTATTTTAATAAAAACTCCCCTTTTTACTTACGGCTCGGTGGTGGGCTGATCCCCTTGGGGACATAATGCGGCCGAGCCATCTCTCGGCGCCGGACCCTCTGACGAAGATTTCTTCCCCCGTTTTGAGATCATGGTCTCCGGGTCTTCAGAGGTGGTCCTCTTCTTCCCTTGGATGGAGGGATTCTCGATCCCTCCTTTCCTGACAGCCTCCTTCGCGGAGGCGGTAGCTTCCTTTCCCCCCCATCACCTTCTTCCGAGGCGCAACCTCCAAAGATCCTAGTTAACACGGATCCGCACGGTCTCGAGGAGGGGGTCTGACACCGATTAACTTTGCTTTCGCTTATCCACTCTGCTCAAGGGACAACTCTTTTAAAGGGCAAGTTTGTAATAAATATAGGATAGCGTGTTCGTGCAGGCTACATACTTGAGTATCCCGATTGCAGCTTAGACCTGCGTCCTCCGTCAAGTCCGGACACGCTCTTGTGATCCAAGAAAAGGTTGTACATCTCCATGGGCGCCGCGCCCATAAAATGTTGGAGAGTTCGCGGTCCTCCGGTTAAATTCCTGCTGTGTGGGGGCGACGTCTGCAGGCGTGATGCGATTTAATCAAGATCACCGCGCTACTACGACAAAAGTGATCTATCTCTAGGAGTTCTCGAATGCGGCCCTACAGCAAGGGCACGCCCTGACGGCCCCTACCAAGCCGCTTATCGACCCATGACGCCACCAGCGGTGGAGGGCCCGAGCGAAAGACAGGTGGCGCCACCCATTTGGTGCCCCTGGGAGCTATGATATAAAACCACTCTTGTTGCCATAAACTGAGGTCCTCTTGAAAAGAGCCCTTGGGCCACGGAGCATCAGCATTCTTGCTTATAATAGCCCCTCCGCACTCTGCCTGTCGCCCCTTGATCATCTTCGGCTCCACTTTGAAGTTCTTGAGCCATAATCCGAAGTGAGGGGTAATACGGAGAAAGGCTTCGCACACGACGATGAACGATGAGATGTGGAGGATGGACTCCGGATCCAAGTCGTGAAATTCCAGCCCATAGTAAAACATGAGCCCCCTCACGAAGGGGTCCGTCGGGAAGCTTAGCCCCCGAAGGAAGTGAGACGCGAACACCACGCTTTCACTAGGATTGGAAGTGGGAATAACCTAACCATGGGCAGGCAGCCTATGTGAAATTTCGCCGGTTAAATACCTGGCATCTCTTAACTTTAGCACGTCTTCTTCCGTAACGGAGGAAGGCATCCACCGGCCTTCCAGGTTGGAGCCAGACATCATCAAAGGTCCGAAGCGCCTGAATCTGGAGCTTTGGGTGTTGGAACTCGAGGCAAGGGGCGGATTCGATTGAGATTGAATGAAGGGAGTGGAGCCTTGGTCTCTTTATAAAGAGGTTGAATACCAAGAGCCTCCCCCGTGACCGTTCGGGACTCACCTTCGGTAGAGGAGGCATGCCGACGGACACGGTCGGGTTACCCACGCCCGTATTGATGAGAATCCCGAAATAAGGGGACACGATCTCTGCTTTGACAAGACATGCCAAAGAAACCGCCGCTAAACGCTACCGAGGTGGAACAAGAAAATAAAGGCTTGGCTGCAGTGTGATGTCATGCCACGAATATACGGAGCAGATTGAATTTGTGTAAATATTATTATTCTCTCTACGGTGGTATGTGGAACTTATTTTGCAGAGCCGGACACTATCCTTTTGTTCAAAATCTTCTATGAAGTATTCGGAGGAGGAACCCGCCTTGCAATGCCGAAGACAATATGCCGCCGGACTCGTCGTCATTGAAGCCCGGTTCGAGGCTACCGAGGAGTCCCGGACTAGGGGTGTCCGGATAGTCAACTATCATCTTCGCCGGACTCTGGACTATGAAGATACAAGATTGAAGACTCCGTCCCCGTGTCGATGGGACTTTCCTTGGCGTGGAAGGCAAGCTTGGTGATACGGATATATAAATCTCCTACCATTGTAACCGACTCAGGTAACCCTAACCTCTTGGTGCCTATATAAACCGGAGGGTTTTAGTCCAGAGGACTAACAACAATCTTACCATAGGCTAGCTTCTAGGGTTTAGCCTCTCGATCTCGTGGTAGATCTACTCTTGTACTACCCATATCATCAATATCAATCAAGTAGGAGTGGGTTTTACCTCCATCAAGAGGGCCCGAACCTGGGTAAAAACATCGTGTCCCTTGTCTCCTGTTACCATCCACCTAGACGCACAGTTCGGGACCCCCTACCCGAGATCCGCCGGTTTTGACACCGACAGTCCCTCTTTACTGCTTTTAGATGGCTTATTTTGCTGATTAGGTCGAGAGCCCATGAATCCGGTGTTAACCATCGTGTTATCTGGGCTCTCTTCCTTGTTTTGGCGTTTGTTTTTATGACGCCGCAGCTTCACGTTGCCATCCCTTGTTTCGGATGTGTTGGGGTCGCTGGTGCCTTTACGGGCTAGCCTGCTATCTTCGCCCGCGAAAAAGCGGGTCATAAGGCTTGTTAGGGCTGCCATTGTCCTTGGCTTTTCTTGGCCCAGGTGTCTGGCGAGCCACTCACCACGGATGCTATTTTGAATGCCGCTAAGGCTTCGGCATCAGGACAATCAACAATTTGATTTTTCTTAGTGAGGAATTTGTTCCAGAGCTTGCGGGCGGACTCTCCGGGCTGTTGGATTATGTGACTTAAATCGTTCGCATCCGGAGGCCGGACATAAGTCCCTTGAAAATTCACCCTAAAAGCGTCCTCGATTTCCTCCCAACTCCCAATTGAATTTTCGGGGAGGATTTTCAACCAGTGTCTAGCTGGTCCCTTTAGTTTGAGGGGAAGGTATGTGATGGCATGGAGATCATTCCCACGAGCCATATGTATATGTAGGATAAAGTCCTTAATCCGCACTTCGGGTCTGCTGCTCCGTCAGATGCCTCTATGTTCGCTGTGTTTAAAGCCAGTCATGAATTGTGGTCCAAAGGCCTCTTTGGTGAAGCACAGGGGGTGAGCAGCCCCTCTGTGTCTGGACGTGTTGTGGCATGCCGTCGGCTGTTGTTGTGTTCGGTGTTTATTCCGAACTGGTATTTGGTTGGTGTAATCATTTTGGTGACTACAGTCCCTCGCGGGGTGTGTCCTTTAGATCCGTAGATGGACCTAGCTGCGCTAGCTTTCTTATCCAGGTGCTCACGTAGGTCGTGCGCGGTGTCTGTATCTGCTTTGTTGCGGTTATGGAGGTTACTCTTTGGTGGAACGGCCTCGTTGTCGAATTCTGGCAGTAGCTTACGTTTTGGGTAGCTCTTTGTATGGCGATCGTCGCCATATCTTTCTTCAGTGTCTAGCACTTTGTTCCATCTGCGGTTGAGCGTTTCCTATGCGGCTTTAAGCCGTTGCTTCTGCTTCTTCAGACTTCTAGCTGTGGTCATAAGCTTCCTGTGGAGGTTTTCTCGTTCCACGCGTGCTTCCGGGATGATGAATGCATCATCGTCTGGACTGTCTTCTTGTCCTGGGCCGGTTTGACGAACTCGTCCCTCTGGATCATTGTCTTCGGGTTCTACTCCGAACTATGTTCGGCGTGACCTAGTTTGTCCTGCTCCACCGCTGGTTCCGTATGGTCGTTGTTGCCTTCGGGGTTGACCGGAGTATCGATCCTTCTGGCGCTCTTGCTGATATTTTTACTGTTACTAGACTTGGATCAGCGTCTGCGCCGTCACTTTGGATTTTGCCCGAGGGTTTTATCTTCCGGATTGTCACCGTCGTCCTCCTTGGGCGTCTCCACCATGTATATGTCATGTGACGAGGTGGAAGTCCGGTACCCCATAGATTCTGAATCTTCTCCTGCATCGTCGTCCATACCGTCGATGCCTTTGGAGTCGGAGTCAAGCATGTTGGTTAAATCATCAACCGTGGCTATGTAGTGGGTGGTGGGTGGGTAACGAGTTTCTTCGTCGCCTGCTTCCAACTAGAGCCGAACATAGTTCGGCCCAAAATTTTCTGCCAAAGAGAGAGTTTTTAACGAATTCAGCATGTCTCCAAACGGCGAAAGGCCGGAAGATATCGCGCGGTGAATTCCGCCACGAGCCCAACTCGCTCGACCGCTCGTAAACACGCGGATCGAACTCGCAACCGGATACGAATCCGGGGTCCGAGTCCTGTGCTTTCCCAAGAGTGGGGCCTGTGTTTGGCTCCATCGCCGACGAGGGTACGGCTGTGGGGGTGGTCCAGCCCTCCGCCCCAGGGCAACGAACCTGCCCCGGATTTAGATCCGAGGTTTCGCTGGGTGATATCCCGCGCGATCGTCGACAAAGAGGTCTAAGACGTGCTCATCATGACTGTTCGGGCGCCTGGCGCGACCGCTCCCAATGGCTGCTTAATTGGTCCGCAGCGGCGGCTTGCCGCGAACACGAAGATCTGTCCGGGGAGGAAAGTCTCACCCTGGACATCGTCGTTGATGATGATTGAAGGGGCCATCGAGCCTTGCAGCGACGTCACAGAGGAACTCTCAATGAAAGCACCAAGGTTGGTGTCAAAACCAGCAGATCTCGGATAGGGGGTCCCGATCTGTGCATCAAGGCTGATGGTAACAGGAAGCAAGGGACACAGATGTTTACCCAGGTTCGGTCCCTCTCGATGGAGGTAAAACCCTACTTCCTGCTTGATTAATATTGATGATATGGGTAGTACAAGAGTGGATCTACCACGAGATCGTAGAGGCTAAACCCTAAGAGCTAGCTTATGATGGTATGATTGTAATTGTGATCGGCCTTCTAAGGACCAACCTCTCCGGTTTATATAGACACCGGAGAGGGCTAGGGTTTACATGGAGTCAGTTACAAGGAAGGAAACACAATATCCGGATCGCCAAGCTTGCCTTCCACGCCAAGGAGAGTCCCATCCGGACACGGGCCGAAGTCTTGAGTCTTGTATCTTCCCGCTTCAATAGTCCGGACGTTGTACACAGTCCGGCTATCCGGATACCCCCTAATCCAGGACTCCCTCACTCGGGCCCTAGTGACAAGGATTAAGCATAGAAAAGTCATAGCAACATCAATCTCAGAACATAGTGGATACTAGGGATCAAACCCTAACAAAACTAACTTGATTACATGGTAAATCTCATCCAACCCATCATTGTCCAGCAAGCCTACGATGGAATTACTCACGCACGGCGGCGAGCATCATGAAATTGTTGATGGTGGATTGTCGATGATGACGACGGCGATGAATCCCCCTCTCTGGAGCCCCGAACGGACTCCAGATCAGCCCTCCCGAGAGAGATTAGGGCTTGGCGGTGGCTCCGTATTGTAAAACGCGATGAAATTTCTCTCTGATTTTTTTCTCCGTGAAACGGAATATATGGAGTTGGAGTTGAGGACGGTGGAGCCTCAGGGGGCCCACAAGACAGGGGGCGCGCCCAGGGGGGAGGGCGCGCCCTCCACACTCGTGGACAGGGTGTGGTCCCCCTGGCCTTGATTCTTTCCCCAGTATTTTTTATATTTTCCAAAACTTATCTCCGTGGATTTTCAGGTCATTCCGAGAACTTTTGTTTTCTGCACAATAAACAACACCATGGCAGTTCTGCTGAAAACAACGTTACTCCGGGTTAGTTTCATTCAAATCATGCAAGTTAGAGTCCAAAACAAGGGCAAAAATGTTTGGAAAAGTAGATACGTTGGAGACGTATTAGGCAGCACAGTAGACACCGTTTGAGATTGGAAATCATGTAATCCTAAATGCAGGAATTCACTTTTTGTTTTCTCTAGCTGAAAAAAATCTGTTTGATCCCTAATAGTCACGGAGTATTATTTGGCTATTTCTTAGGCTTCAGATTGAAAAAACAATGTTTTCCTTCTGTGTATTTCGCTGCATAGATAAGGTTGTGGTGGACATGTACGTATGTATGAAATCTATACAATTTGCACAAGATTTCTTGCTGTAAATCTGGTACTTAGGGCATGATTTTTTCTGTTTCATAGACGTCGGGTTATAAATGACTTTTGGCATTGTTGTAGTTTTTGCATCATTCACCATGTGGTTGTAGATAATACATGATAAATGAAGTACTCATAGACTTCTCCGGCAAAAAAAAAACAGATGGATAGACCTGTATTCCTTCACCCCTTCCATTTTGAAGCCATCAAAAATATTCGTTTCAAGGCAGACATGGTTCATATGAGGATAACCTAAGCACGGATGACACCAGGGTCAGAGCAGATGGGTTGGTTTCTGACTTCAGAATTTCTTATCTATTATTATATGGATTTTGCAAGTTTGATATAATTGGTTTCCTGTCATCCAACTCCTACAGAAAATACATACATATGCATTACATAGACGTCTGCTTCAAGTTATGAAAAGAAAGTAACACTTCAAGTTGAGAAATCGCTGTGCTTTTTACAATATCCGTCCTAAGATTATAGATGCCATTCTTTTGGAATTTTAGTGATATTCTTATAGTATAATGTAAATTCAAGGCAAATTTCAATAAAAATGTAAAAGTCAAATATTGGTGCACATACTTCCAGTGGTCTACATAATTGGTTAGTTATTTTCAGTAATTATACTACAGAGTGCGTGTATAATTTACCCGCATAGTATTTGACAAATAAACATGTTTTTAATAATTTACATTTAGGTGTTGTGTGAAATATCTAGCACGTGCGGCCGCACGGGTTGACGACTAGTAGTCTATAATTTGACATGAAGACATCAATACTCAGGCATCCCAACAAATAATCATGTCTTTCAAAATATCAATGCTAAAGAAAGCTATCCCTACAAAATCATGTAGTCTTGTCATGCTCTGTCTTCTTAACACAAAGTATTTATCATGCACAACCCCATTGACAAGCCGAGCAATTGGTTCATACTTTTTAACGTGCTTCAGCTTTTTCAACTCCCACGCAATACGTGAGCGCAAGCCATGTATATAGCACTATCGGTGGAATAGAGTATGATGACAGGGGTAAATATTGAAAAGAAAAAAAGGTAAGAAAGTCTCACATCGACGCAGCTAACCAACGGGCTATGGACCCATCAATTGATATCAATGTGAGGAGTAGGGATTGGCATGCAACGAATGCACCAAGAGCTATGAGTGTATGAAAGTTCAATATGAAAACTAAGTGGGTGTGCATCTAACTCTACAATGAAAAATTCCCACTAGTATATGTAAGTGACAACATAGGAGACTCTTTATATGAAAAACATGGTGCTACTTTGAAGCACAATTGTGGAATTAGCATGCCCCTTCTCTCTTTGTCCCTTTTTTTCTTTTAATTTTCTTTTCTTTTCTCTCTCGTCCGGAGTCTCATCCCGACTTGTGGGGGAATCATAATCTCCATCATCCTTTCCACACTGGGACAATGCTTTAATAATGAATAATGATGATCATCACACTTCTATTTACTTACAACTCAATATTACAACTCGATATCAAAGTATGATTCTATATGAATGCCTCTGGCAGTGTACCAGGATGTGCAATGATCTAGCGTAACATGTATAAAAAATGATGAACGGTGGCTGAGCCACACATACCATGTCAGCTATATGATCATGCAAAGCAATATGACAATGGATGCTCAAGTCATCAAAACAGAAGCGGTGGAAGTTGCATGGCAATATATCTCAGAATGGCTATGGAAAGGCTATAATAGGTAGGTATGGTGGCCGTTTTGAGGAAGATATAATAAGGGTTATGTGTGATAGAGTGTAGCACCTCATCTCGAGATGACAAAGGGATGCTCGGTACCGTAGAGGCTAGCAAATTGCGGAAAGGTAAGAGTGCATATAATCCATGGACTAACATTAGTCATAAAGAACTCATATACTTATTGCAAAAGTTTATTAGCCCTCGAAGCAAAGTACTACTATGCATGCCCCTAGGGGGGTAGATTGGTAGGAAAAGACCATCTCTCATCCCCGACCGCCACACAGAAGGAAGGCAATCAATAATAAAACATGCTCCAACTTCATAGAATAACGAGAGACTATATGTGCATGCTTCGGGAATCACAAACCTTAACACCAATATTCTTACTAACCACAACCGTTTACTAGTACCTCCCATATATTATCATATCTATATGGCAAAACTATTGCAAGGAATCAAACATATCATATTCAGTGATTATGTAGGAGTTTATGACTAACCATGCAAATGACCAATTCTTGCAGACTCTCTAAATAGATACAAGTGAAGCAAGAGAGTTTTTCTTTCTATAAAAGACCATGCTCTAATAAATATAAGTGAAGCAAAAGAGCATCTATGAATAACGGTTTTCTATGTGAAGAGAAACAGGCAATCCAAACTTCAAATGATATAAGTGAAGCACATGAAGCATTCTATAAAGCCATACTGAAAGGATATAAATGAAGCGCACTGAGCATTCTATAAATTAACCATGGACTAGCATGGTGCATAAAACAAAAGTGAGAACTAAACACAAAAGACACTCCAAGATTTTCACATATCACATGAACGAAAGGAAGATGAAAACATACCAATACTTGTTGAAGAAAGATGGGATGCCTTCTGGGGCATCCCCAAGCTTAGACACTTGAGTCTCCTTGGATATTTACTTGGGGTTCCTTGGGCATTCCCAAGCATGAACTCTTTGTTGGGGAACGTAGCATGCAATTTCAAAAAAATTCCTACGCTCATGCAAGATCTATCTAGGAGATGCATAGCGACAAGAGGGGGAGAGTGTGTCTACGTACCCTCGTAGACCGAAAGAGGAAGCATTTGACAACATGGTTGATGTAGTCGAACTTCTTCTCGTTCCGACCGATCAAGCACCGAACGTACGACACCTCCGAGTTCTGCACACGTTCAGCTCGATGACGTCCCTTGCACTCTTGATCCAGCAAAGTGTCGAGGAAGTAGATGAGTTTTGTCAGCACGACGGTGTGGTGACGGTGATGGTGAAGTGATCCCCGTAGGGCTTCCCCTAAGCACTACCACTACTAGGGAAAACCCTAGTAGTAGCGCGGGTTTTGAGGTTATCCGCAGCGCGGGCAGCCGGGCTACTACTACAGCACTACAGTTAACTGTTAGTAGTAGCGCGGTCAGCACCCGCGCTACTACTGTTGAGTATATCAGCAGCACTTTTCGCGAACGCGCTACTATTAGTTAGCTATAGCGCTTTCCTAGCCCATCGCTACTGCTATATCTTTCATCTTTTTCCCCTCTTCCTACCCCGTTTCGTTTCGGTTTCAATAAAATGCAATTTCCAGATACTAGGTACTACCATATACTAGTACTCCCTCCGTTCCAAATTACTCTGTCGTGGTTTTAGTTCAAACCACGACGAGTATTTTGTAATGAAGGGAGTACTAGATAACAATTTCATGTATAGTCAACATGCATACTCAAGCAGTACAAGGTCATATCGACGACGATCATCATATGTAGTTCTAGATGATATCGACGACAATCATCATATGTAGTTCTAGATGATATCGACGACAATCATGTAGGATCGTTGAAGGCAAGAGTGTCTAGAGGGGTGAACCCCTAGGATGCTAAGGAAAGGATTGGCAGAGAAGCTCAAGACTCCATTTTTGGTTTAGTGATCCAAGATCACATTGAGTCCATAGGAAAGCCAATACTATTAAAAGGGGATGAGGTTATGATGATGACCTGGTTGCTCTAAGTGCTTAGTGATTTATCTCTCAAACTATCAGCAATCTGTCACTCCAACATAAACTCATAAGTAATCTCGGTCCCACCGATTCCAAACCCACCACACCGAGATGAACCACCTCACCATATAGCCAAACCCTAAGAATCTCGGATTTTCCGATTCCAAACTCGGTCATACCGAAATTGGTGTTGCCAACCTTCAGAACCTTCAGACTCAAATCGGTGTCACCGAGATGAGAAAGTCGGTCCCACCGAGATTGGCAAACCCTAGACTTTGGAAGAATCGGACTAACCGAGATTGTATTTTCGGTCCCACTGAAAATCCCAACGCTCACAAGATTTGAACTTTCGGTCCGACCGAGTTGTCAACTTCGGTCTGACCGAGATTGGTCAAATGTGTGTAACGGTTGGATTTTGTGTGGAGGCTATAAATACCCCTCCACCTCCTCTTCATTCGTTGAGAGAGCCATCAGAAAGAACTACCACTCCTACCTTACATTTCTGAGAAGAAAACTACCTACCCTTGTGTTGAAATCAAGTTGCTCCACTCCCACCATATGAACCTTGATTTCTAGTCTTCCCAAGTTGCTTTCCACTCAATCCCTTCTTCCACCACAGCCAAATCAGTGAGGAGAGTTGAGTGTTGGGGAGATTATCATTTGAAGCACAAGAGCAAGGAGTTCATCATCACCAACCCCATCTATTACCTTTTGGAGGGTGGTGCCTCCTAGATTGGTTAGGTGTCGCTTGGGAGCCTCCGTCATGATGTGGAGTTGAACCAAGGAGTTTGTAAGGGCAAGGAGATCGCTTACTGTGAAGATCTACCCCGAGTAAGGCTAGTCCTCCGTGGGCGTAAGCCATGATGGCATAGACAAGGTTGCTTCTTCGTGGACCCTTCGTGGGTGGAGCCCTCCGTGGACTCGCAGGCAGCTGCTACCCTCCGTGGGTTGAAGTCTCCATCAACGTGGATTGACGATAGCACCACCTATCGGAACCACGAGAAAAATCTCCGTGTCTCCAATTGCGTTTGCTCTTCACAATCTCTCCCTTACTATTCATGCATCTTACTTTCCGCTGCCCTATACTCTAGAAGTGCATGTTTAGTATGTTGCTCGACTTGTATGCATGATGCTTGACTTGATCTTCATCATGAACTTGCTAAGAATTTATGTTAGTCAAAAGGCATAAACTTTTATCTTGTCGAGTTGTCTAATCACCCCCCCTCTAGACACTCTTGCCTTCAACGATCCTACAATTGGTATCAGAGCATTGGTCTCCATTGCTTTGGTTTGCACACCATTGGAGGAAGATGGACGGTTCACGCTTGGGAGTGTTAGTCATAGAGTGCCTATTCTTGATGGAGTGTCCTATAACTCGTGGAGGATTGAAATGCTTGCTATCTTTAAGATATACAACTTGCGCAAATATGTTGAAACTCCATATGTACCACCATTGGATCCCTTGCACCGCACTATGGTTGAAGAGCTTGATTTGCTTCGTAACCTTAGAACTGTCAATCTTATCATTAGAGGCTTGCCGGATAATTTGCTTGCGCTTGTCACAAACTTTGAGTGCGCCCATGCTATGTGGAAGTTCTTGGAAGAACTCTATCCGGACTACTCTTTGAGAGGTCTTGATGAAATTCTATACAAGACTGTTGAATTTGATATGTTATGCCCAATGATCCCAACTTTGATAAATGCTTCTTTGAGCTTCGTGACCTTATGAAACGGAAGGGTGATTCCGGGCTTATCAATGTTCTAGTTAGAAATGCTCTTGTATTGCATTCCGATGATTATTATCACGTTGATAAAACTGATGCAAGTCATTGTCAAATTGACCTAGGTATCGATGATGAATTATCTATGGGTCAATATGATGATGAGCATGAGCATGATGACGATTCGGACACCGAGCTAGACAAGATCATGAAGAGTCTCAGTCTTATGGCAAATCTGAGAGACTACATATCCGGTGGAAAAGAATGGATTCTTGATAGTGGATGCACCGATCACATGACCGGAGATGAAGACATGTTTAGAGAGCTTACAAAGAACAATGGTCCACGCAAGTATGTGACTTTTGGAGACAACTCCAAGGGTAAGGTACTTGGCCTTGGTAAGGTGGCCATATCTCATGATAGCTCCATTAAAAATGTCATGCTTGTTGAATCGCTTGGATACAATTTACTTTCCGTGTCTAGATTAGCTGACTTTGGATTCAACGTGCTATTCACCAAAGTAGATTGCCAAGTTTTTCGCAGTGACAATCATAACATGGTATTTACTGGCATTCGTAGAGGTGACCTATACATTGTCGATTTCACTAAGAAAGCTCAACCTAGAACTTGCTTTATTGCTAAATCTGCTAAAGGTTGGCTTTGGCATAGAAGGCTTGGACATGTTGGTATGCGAAATTTAGATAAGCTAATCAAAGGTGATCACATTCTTGGTGTTAAAGATGTTTTCTTTGACAAAGATAGACTCTGCAGGTGCATGTCAAGCAGGAAAACAAGTAGGTGGAAGTCATCCGTGAAGAATATCATGACCACAAGGAGACCGCTTGAGCTTCTTCATATGGATCTCTTCGTCCCAATGCTTACAAAAGCCTTGGTGGTAACTCCTTTGGTCTAGTTATTGTTGATGACTTTTCCAGATTTACGTGGGTATTTTTCCTTGATGACAAATCGCAGGTTCGAAAATCTTCAAAACCTTTGCTAGAAAGGCTCGTAATCAATTTGAAGTGAAGATCAAGAAGGTTCGGAGTGACAACGAACGGAGTTCAAGAACGCCCATGTGGACTCTTTTCTCGATGAGGAAGGGATTCTACATGAGTTCTCAGCTACGTACACACCTCAACAAAACGGGGTTGTTGAGAGGAAGAACCGAACGCCATTGAGATGGCGAGGACAATGCTTGATGAATACAAGACACCAAAACACTTTTGGGGTGAAGCCGCCGAGACAGCTTGTCATGCCATCAACAGACTTTATCTTCACAAGCTCCTCGGCAAGACTTCATACGAGCTCCTTACGGGTAACAAACCCCAAGTGGGATATTTTCGTGTCTTTGGTTCAAAGTGCTATATTCTTGATAAGCATCGTCGGTCTAAATTTGCTCCTAAAACTCATGAAGGCTTTTTCCTCGGTTATGGATCAAACTCTCACACCTACCGTGTTCACAATAATTTCACCCGAAAGGTTGAAGAGACGGTAGATGTGAAGTTTGATGAATCTAATGGCTCGCAAGTAGAGCAAATGCCTATTGATGTAGGAGACAAGGACCCATCGGAAGCCATACAAGATTTACCCATTGGAAAGATTCGTCCCATGGAAGTGAAGGAGAGTACCTCATCTACATATGTGGAGCCCCCTACCTCACGGCAAGGTGAACCTCAAGGCAACCTGGAGGCTTCCACAAGTGGAACTCACCAAGATGAGGAAGTGCGACAAGAAGATCCACCACAACCTCCTTCTCGACCACCTCAAGACAACACCAACAACACAGATGAAGAAGAAGATGAGGATGATGAGGAAGCTCAGCCACGACCACGACAAAAGCTATCCCGAGTTCGAGCAAGAGTCAAGAAGGACCATCCCGTGGAACAAATGATGAATGACATCGACCGGAGAATCACTCGCCTAAAACTCGTTTAGCTAACTTTTGTGAGCATTACTCATTTATTTCAGTCTTGAACCTATGAAGGTAGAAGAAGCTCTTGAAGACCCGGATTGGGTGAACGCTATGCATGAAGAGCTGCACAACTTCGAGAGGAACAACGCTTGGTCTTTGGTAGAGAAGCCCAATGATGACCAAAACGTCATTGGAACCAAATGGGTGTTTGGAACAAGCAAGATGAAGATGGACAAGTCGTCGCAACAAGGCTCGCCTCAGTAGCACAAGGTTACACACAAGTCGAAGGTATGGACTATGGTGAGACCTACGCCTCTGCTAGACTTGAGTCCATTCGCATTCTTCTTGCTTATGCCAACCACCATAACATTACTCTCTATCAAATGGACATTAAAAGTGCTTTCCTAAATGGTGAAATTGAGGAGGAAGTTTTTGTGAAACAACCTCCCGGATTTGTGAATCCTAAAAAGCCTAATCATGTGTACATATTGCACAAAGCTCTTTATGGTCTTAAACAAGCTCCTAGAGCTTGGTACAAATGCTTGACTAGCTTTCTTCTTGAAAAAGGATTTGAGATTGGTAAAATTGACTCAACGCTATTCACAAAAAGGGTTGACGGTGAACTATTTGTGTGCCAAATATATGTCGATGATATTATCTTTGGTTCAACTAACCCTGATTTTAGTGAGAAGTTTGGAAAGCTTATGTCGGAAAAGTATGAGATGTCCATGATGAGTGAACTCAAGTTCTTCCTTGGGTTGCAAATCAAGCAATCTAAGGAGGGTACTTTTGTCTCACAAACTAAGTACACTAAGGATCTCTTCAAGAAGTTCAACATGCAAGAGAGCAAAGGTATGAGAACCCCCATGCCTACTAATGGACATAATGACTTGACTAAAGATGGAGAACCTGTTGATCAAAAGGTTTATCGATCCATGATTGGTTCTCTACTATATCTCCGTGCTTCTCGTCTCCGATATAATGTTGAGCGTATGCATGTGTGCTCGATATCAAGCTGCTCCTAAAGAATGTCATCTTAAAGCTGTTAAAAGAATTGTGAGATATTTGATACACACACCAAACTTTGGCATTTGGTATCCTAAGAGGGCCTCTTTCGATCTTGTTGGCTATTCCGACTCGGACTATGCCGGAGACAAGATAGATAGAAAGTCAACTTCGGGTACATGTCAATTTCTCGGTCGATCCCTTGTGTCTTGGTCATCCAAGAAACAAAACTTGATATCATTATCTACTGCAGAAGCAGAATATATTGCTGCTGGTTCGTGTTGTGCTCAGTTGCTATGGATGAAACAAATGCTTAAAGACTATGGGATACATGCGAGACATGTTCCCTTGCTTTGTGACAATGAGAGTGCGATTAAGATTGGACACAATCCCGTGCACACTCTCGCAACGAAACACATTGAAGTTCGTCACCATTTTATTCGTGATCACATTGCTAAGGGAGACATTGATCTTAAACATGTTCGTACTGACAAACAGCTTGCAGATATCTTCACAAAACCACTTGATGAGAAAGTGTTTTGTCGCTTAAGGAGTGAGTTTAACATCATTGATGCTTCAAACTTGGAGTGAAAACTCCATTGATGCATGCAAGGCATGAGCCTAATTGACTAATCCTTGATATTTCTCTTATGATGATGATCATATGTCTTGGACACATTTGCCCTCCTTGTATTGCATCTAACTCCTTGCAGGTACTTGGATGGTCTACATTCTACAAGATTATCACACTCACTCAAATCATGAGTAATCTTGTCATTGACCAAGTATCTAGCTCTTGGGATGTTGAGTTCAAGGAACAAAATTCCACATATCCTTTTTGACACCACATACGTCTAGAACTTCACTCATGTCATATTGGATATTCTTGAGTATTTCCTTGCTTGCCTAACCCATGTAGGAAGATGATCTATACAATTGGAAATGGTGCACCAACTTCACACTCTATAAGCATCTACATCAAGATCACCTACATGAGAACAAGCAACAACAAGCCCAAGGTATGTCTTTCACATCTTGAAAAAGCTTTGCTCAAAGACATGAGTACAAGCAGCTTCAAAAGATGTGATCACATCAAATGCTTAATCGAAAAATGGTAACCCCATTTTGAGCTTAAACGATGAGTATGACCTATGATCAAATGTTCTCATTTGACTCCTAAGTCAATATACTCAAACATAGGTGACCTAGTCGCTGACCCTTGTCTAGATGAAGTACATATGTTTTGGAGTTTTGCTATTGTCTCTTTTGATTCTCTTGTTGAGTTTTTCTTTTTTTTTTTTTAAAAAAAACTTCTTCTAGCAACCTTTTTCATTTTTGTTTCTTATGTTCTTGTGTATATTCTTCTGCTCTGATAAATTCCCTGAAAATCATTTACAAATTCATTGCAAATCTTCTGAAACATTCCTTGCAAAGTGAGCTGAATTATTTCTGTATCTCCTTGGAATTAAACTCGGAGTCACCGATTCAATCACTTCGGTCTGACCGAAAAAGGATCTGCCCTAAGTCTCTGACTTTCGGACTCACCGATCCATATCAATTCGGTGTCACCGATTTACTTTCACCAGGATATCATCTTCTACAGCTCATCTATTTAATCTATTCTGCATACTTAATTTGCTCAGTTGTGATTCTTAAGGAACCCACTTCTTTCCTTCCATCTTGCCTGCCCTTCCTGGTTTACTGTCCTTTTCGGCACTTGATGTCAAAGGGGGAGAAGATTCAGGGGGAGCTTAAGGGAAGATTGGAGGATAAGGGGAGAAAAGATATTTTAAAGGAAGAAGAACAATCTTACCTTAAGGGGGAGAGGATCACATCAAAGCTTTGCCATATATTTCACTACATTTGGCATTATTCTTTTGATTTTGCTTCTCTTGCTCTCACTATGGGTATCTTCTGAAAAGTAAAATTGGTATCTTATACAATTGGTTTCTTATGAAAAGCAAAATCTCTCAGAGCTCATTGAAAATCTTTAGTCTTGGGAGACATGTTGGTTGATTCAAGCTAGTGCTCAACATGAGACACTCTTTATACATGTCATCCCTGGCTTGGTACTCTTGATGTTCTTGCTGTTGGTTGTAGGAATACTCTTGTGTTATCTAACCGTGTTTTCCCAAGTTTATTTCTTCAGGTACATCACCAAGGAACTTCAAGGTAAGTATATGCATCTTGCAGGATGTGCGTGATGGTGACTTGCTTGTGAATACTTGTTTGCAAGAAATCACCATGCACATATGCATCTTTTTTGTTTCATTTACCCTCATCTGCTCTGATGCATATAGCCAAGCTGCATGCAGCACATCTTGCTTTTCTCTCATGTGTGCTTGTGGTAGTCCAAAACCAAAATCTAAAATCTTGCACACTTGTAGGGGGAGCTTGTGTACTACATGTTTGTCAAAGCTTTAATGATAATCCTGTCTTTCTTTCAGTAAGCTTTGATATCTTTTTCTGTGTGTTGCCATCAATTACCAAAAAGGGGGAGATTGAAAGCACATTTGCTCCCTAGGTGGTTTTGGTAATTAATGACAACATACTTTGTGGTTGGACTAATGCTCTTATCAAGTATGTTTCAGGAAAGTCAACCACTCTGGCATGGCAAAAGGACTAGAGAGGTGAACCCCTAGGATGCTAAGGAAAGGATTGGCAGAGAAGCTCAAGACTCCATTTTTGGTTTAGTGATCCAAGATCACATTGAGTCCATAGGAAAGCCAATACTATTAAAAGGGGATGAGGTTATGATGATGACCTGGTTGCTCTAAGTGCTTAGTGATTTATCTCTCAAACTATCAGCAATCTGTCACTCCAACATAAACTCATAAGTAATCTCGGTCCCACCGATTCCAAACCCAGTCACACCGAGATGAACCACCTCAGCCATATAGCCAAACCCTAAGAATCTCGGATTTTCCGATTCCAAACTCGGTCATACCGAAATTGGTGTTGCCAACCTTCAGAACCTTCAGACTCAAATCGGTGTCACCGAGATGAGAAAGTCGGTCCTACCGAGATTGGCAAACCCTAGACTTTGGAAGAATCGGACTAACCGAGATTGTATTTTCGGTCCCACCGAAAATCCCAACGTTCACAAGATTTGAACTTTCGGTCTGACCGAGTTGTCAACTTCGGTCTGACCGAGATTGGTCAAATGTGTGTAACGGTTGGATTTTGTGTGGAGGCTATAAATACCCCTCCACCTCCTCTTCATTCGTTGAGAGAGCCATCAGAAAGAACTACCACTCCTACCTTACATTTCTGAGAAGAAAACTACCTACCCTTGTGTTGAAATCAAGTTGCTCCACTCCCACCATATGAACCTTGATTTCTAGTCTTCCCAAGTTGCTTTCCACTCAATCCCTTCTTCCACCACAGCCAAATCAGTGAGGAGAGTTGAGTGTTGGGGAGATTATCATTTGAAGCACAAGAGCAAGGAGTTCATCATCACCAACCCCATCTATTACCTTTTGGAGGGTGGTGCCTCCTAGATTGGTTAGGTGTCGCTTGGGAGCCTCCGTCATGATGTGGAGTTGAACCAAGGAGTTTGTAAGGGCAAGGAGATCGCCTACTTCGTGAAGATCTACCCCGAGTAAGGCTAGTCCTCCGTGGGCGTAAGCCATGATGGCATAGACAAGGTTGCTTCTTCGTGGACCCTTCGTGGGTGGAGCCCTCCGTGGACTCGCGCAGCCGTTACCCTCCGTGGGTTGAAGTCTCCATCAACGTGGATTGACGATAGCACCACCTATCGGAACCACGAGAAAAATCTCCATGTCTCCAATTGCGTTTGCTCTTCACAATCTCTCCCTTACTATTCATGCATCTTACTTTCTGCTGCCCTATACTCTAGAAGTGCATGTTTAGTATGTTGCTCGACTTGTATGCATGATGCTTGACTTGATCTTCATCGTGAACTTGCTAAGAATTTATGTTAGTCAAAAGGCATAAACTTTTATCTTGTCGAGTTGTCTAATCACCCCCCCTCTAGACACTCTTGCCTTCAACGATCCTACAAATCATCATATGTAGTTCTAGATGATATAGCCACACACACATATGTAGTTCTAGATGATATCGAAGACGATCATCATCCTCAAGCCTGGGCGGTTGGTGTTCCTGATAGTAATTAGGATGGCCTCTCCAACAGGAAGATTCTTGCCATCGAGGAATTTCTTCTACCCAACCGAGTTTGACTTTCTGCGACCATACGTGTCCACGCGGTAAGTACAGGTTGTAACGGAGCCCCTTGCGGTAAGGCGTAGTCCAGCTGAGCCTTCTTCATCAGGCTTGATACCATAACTCATAGATAGGCTCTTCGCCAATTTCTGAATAAGAAAAACATATCAATTAATAAATAGCCTCGCACATACTCTTGCAAATAAGTATATATGGATTATCTGCACTATTAATAGTTCCTTAGATTCTACACTAATAAGCATGTGATCGAACTCTACACTAAAGCATATCATCGACTAGATTCCACACAACATACCATATCACTGGACTCTACACTAAGCATATCCTCGGATAATTTGCATTTGTAAGTATAACATACCATGTCATGTCGATCGACCATGGTACTTGTCAGGCGGGTCACGAATGGCACCCCAACAAAGTCAGCACGTGGCAGAATTATGTCCCATAGGTTGCACACCTCCTCCTCTCTCAGCCTCATTCTTTGAGCTACGATGGCTTCAGGAAGTGGGTCCTCATCATCTTCATCGAGTGGGTCTTCATTATCTTCATCATCTTCCACCAGGTTGATATAAATGACAGCCAGCTTGGGTCTTTCTGCTCTAAAGGAGAAGCAGATCAACTCACCACCAGTAAGACGCATGCGGGGCGAGGAAACGGGCCCATCCATCTCCTCCAATCTGCGAAATATTTCGTCCTTTCTCGACCTCCATAGTGTACGGCCCCCAGGAGCCTCAGATGTCATAGTGTCTCCTGTCAGCTTGTTGAATTTCAACCTCACATTGCATGGGACGATCTGTGTAAAAAAATCAAAATGGCACAATGCAGTAATTCCAACACTAAAAATAAAATAGTTGTTTCATTTCATAGAATTTCTTACCGCCGCATGACAAAAATTCGGCTGGAAGTAGATGCCGAACAGCTTGCCAGTTGCAAGGCTACTGGCGCACCTTGACTTGCACAATCGAAATGGTGGTGGTGGTGGTGGTGGCGCCATTTTCCTAAAGCAATATGTAGAGTGCCAAATCTTCAGAGCTATCTTCAAAGCTATCAACTAGCGTACTAAATCAAGTAAATCAAAATGTTCTATAAATCAACTAAATCAACTAGCCTATTAAATCAACCTGCCTACTAAATCAACTAAATCAAAATGTTCTATATATCAACTAAGTCAACTAGCCTACTAGATCAACTTGCCTACTAAATCAACAAAATCAAAATGTTCTAAATCAACTAAATCAACTAGCCTACTAGATAAACTTGCCTACTAAATCAACAAAATCAAAATGTTCTAAATCAACTAAATCAACTAAATCATATGAATTAATCAAAATGTTGCATATGAACTAGCCTACTAAACCAAAATGTAGTAGGGAGGAGGGGTTGTGGATGGAGGAGGGAGGAGGGAGAAGGAGAGGCGACTGGAGGAGGGAGGAGAGAGTAGGAAGGAGGAGGAAGGGCGGAGCGAGGAGGGGTCGGCCGGCACGACGAGTCGAGGGAGGATGGAGGAGGAGGGCGGTACCGAGTCCAGCGAGGAAGAGGAGGTGATGGCAGCGCAGAGAGAGGAGTGGTAGGCGACGGCGGTAGGCGGGGAAGGACCGGCACGGGGGGGTTGAGGGGGAGGTCGAGTGAGTGTGAGTGTGAGTATGTGGATAGGATAGAGGAGAGCGTGGGTGGTGGGAGGTAGCTAGTTTTAGCAGTAGTGCGGTTCTAATTAACACGCTGCTGATATAACTAATGATAGATTTTAGTTATAATGAAATATAAAAGTTTTGTATAAATTGTAGAAGATTGTCTCTCGAGAAAATACCCTAGCTTTTTCAGGGAAGTCTTTTGTTCTGTGTGGGACGACACCGAAATGACCTTACAAGCAATGCAGATTGAAATGAGTGTAACAAACATGATTATTTTGAGCACCCTGATGATCTTACATAGTCCATAGTTATTCGGTTCTCAATGTTGCTATAAGTTATAGCTAAAATATTTTCTTGAGCTATTATCTACATTTAAATGCTCTCGTTGTTGTAGTTAAAACAATGTTTAGTTTGTATCAATTCAAGAGAAAATCGCTGTGGTGTGAAGGGATGCTCCATTATTTGACATTTGAGCTAGCATCGAGCACTATTTTTAGAAATATTAGCTTAGGCCACATAGAGATAATTGTTGGGTTGTATGGTTGATAATTTATACCTCTGCTAAATTCTGAAAAATGGCTAAAAACTAATATATTGTCCATATAGATTGTTTACATGATTGACTAATTTCGTAGTAACGCACCTTCCACGTGGCTGGTCTCTATATCCACTTTCCTTTATTTTTGCTTTATCCAATTTTGAAGTTCGATGAATGTGAAAGGTGGACCACCTATTTCTTGGTTGCGCTGCTTTTCAAACTTATCGTAAATTTGGAGGACTTCAACTTCTAGGATTTCCTCCTTTCATTATTTGTTGGAAAAACTGGGATTGAGTATTGAGATACTGTAAATTATAATGTAAGTATATACAATTCTCGATGTATTGAACCATAATAACAACTTCTATACAATGTATTTGCTTATTGTTCAGTATTAAAATCAGTATCACCTTCTGTATGATTGTATACATGGGTATATGAGTTGATCCTTCATGAAGCTGCTATTTTATATGATACTAGTTCCATGTTATATTTTACTTTACTTGGGGTGTCCATCAGTACAACGAGCGATAAAGTTGCAACAGAAAAGCTGCATTATGTGTGTTGTTACCTCCGACTTAGGCCGATTTGCAAAAATTAACTATGATGGGCACATCGGAGTGTGCCTTACCATCTAGTTCAATATAAAAGTGCCTTACCATTGGTGTATGTGGAAGGACCCATTCTTTTTATATTTGAAGAATGCGACACATGTAGCTCGATTCAGTTACCTTTCGAATCATCCAAGTGGTGGGAAGTAGTTCTGGCCGGCCATCCTCCATTTGACATCTTCCGTTCCTCCATACCACTTCGTGTGATTATGATAAAGTGGGCAACATGCAGAGTTCCAAGCGTCATTGTTCTCCTTCTCGGCAAAAGGCAGTAGTGACCAACCACTCTGTTTTACTTTTATTTTGTTCCCATACTTTCTCTAAGGCTATAAAACCAAGGATCGGGAGTCTTGGAATTCTACTTGTATTGGGGATAAACGCTAGCTCGCAATGTTCCTAGCTGGCCATTAGGTGATTCTAAAATTATGCTATTTTCCTCGAAATCAAGCTATACTCTCACTAAGTTTTGTATTTTTTGAGTGGTTGTTTGAATTTAGTCCTTCAAACCAATAGGGTCTGACAGTCGGCAATCGGAGCTTGGCTTATTTCTCGGCGACGAGCTGATCTGAGTGCTTAAGAGGAGTTGCTAGAGCTATAGAATCCTTCTCTTCTCCCCTGATCCCAGTGACGGTGAGTTTCGCATCAGTGCAGGTGGTAGTGGATAAATTCGGTATCGATTTGGTTAGATGGTGGTTTCTAGAACACCCTTCTTTGGCTATAAAATCCCACCTCCCTCTTAAATCTAGTGTACTTAGGGCTGCGCGACATAGATAGTGGTGCTCGGTGGTGAAAGAATCTATCTTACAAGGCCTGGTTGGAGCAAAAGCGGTGGTAAAATCCCCTCCTTCTCTGGCAGATCAATGAAGTCGCAAGGTAACAAGGTACTCTATCATGTTCTGAAATCCTTGGCACTAGTTAAGATATGAGATCCTTGGTGATGATGGTGACTCTCAACTCAAGGAAAACTTAAGTTTCAGTCTCTACAACTGGATGTTAAGAACTTGCAAACCTATACAGAATTGCATAAACATGATTTTGGGGATTTCTGAGAGCATGACAATACCAACTTCAAGAGCATCTGGATAACTTTGGGAGAACCTCAAGATATTTTATCTCATTTCGTTGCTACTTTCCCAAAACCTAGAGAAAACCCACCCCATACACCTAAAGGAGGACATAATAGTGACAAGAACATCACTCCCCAAGGTCCTCTAAGATAACATGTTGAAACTCCTCACACTGCTGGATCAACGATAACCCAGAAGTGTTGGGGATCTATTGTAGCGCTTTTTGATAAGTAAGAGTGTCGAACTCAATGAGGAGTAGAAGGAACTGGATGATGGAAACTAGTAAGGAATCACTATAAAATCTAGAAAGACTATTTGATGTTCAATCATTATAGTAATTGCAAGGATATGAATTATAACAAAAAATGTGATGGCGCAGAAGTGTACCAGTCATTAATTCTTTGTCATGTATATGCCATTTTTTAATTATAGGGATCAAATCACTCTCAATGACACCCGGGAATTTCACCAAATTACTTCCATTTAATTTCACTGAGTTAACATTCCTGCTTTGATAATTTGCTGTGTTGTGGAACCTAGAATAGTGTATTGTTCTTACTTGAACAAACAACATACTTATGATTATATTCTCTATGCAAGCATCCGCAAATACAAAAGAATAGTTAAGGTAACATCTAGCCATATCATTAAACTTTGGGGTTTTAACAACCCCTCATGCAATAGTTCCTTAACTTAGGGTTTGGTATTTTTTGTCACCCAACCACCCATCATTGACAGACTAATCACATAATTCTCCCTCTTATTTGACTAGTCGTAGTAAAATAGCACACCAATTTATCTATTTGGACTAGTAAAATATGCTATCTATCTATACTAGTCGTAGTATACATATATTGCTATGTTTAACAAATTTCAATTTGTAGCTTTAGCTTGAGTTTGAAGGTATTTTTCCTGCTTTTGTATTAAGTGACTGAACATATGCTAGTACTTTCAATTGTACCTTCAAATTAATTATGTGTAGCACTTCTGGTAGGTAAGAGCGCACCAATTTGAAGAGGTGGAGGACTTTAAATCTTGGTTTGCATAGGTGGACAAGGAACTCACCAGCAGATTGTCATCAACACGAAATTAGTTTACATAACTGACTGCAAGTGGAAAGACCCTAGCATTCTATTAGCCAAGGTTTTGTAGTATGTGATTAATATTTGGCCATTCAATAACAAAGCTAGGCAAACTTACAAGAGGATAATTAACTAATAGAAGTTGTTGACTGTTATATCTAGGGAAAGATGAGACTCTTTAGGGTATAATTAGATTTGTTCATTTTGTTTCTAGTATTGGCTTGCTTAAAAAGTATCCACATTGTGATATATTCTATTATTCGATTATGATTTGTATATGTGTTGGAAATTGTTGAGTAGTTTCCTTTTATCAAACAAAATAAAAGATCATGTTCGAATTAATTAAAAACAAGATGGTTCTAGAATAATTTGCTAAAAATCATACAAAATACCGATACGAATAGGGCTAAGCCTACTCTAGATTAGACACAATAAAAACAAACCTACACTTGCAGATGGCATGGTGAACACAACAAAACATGCCAAACACAGAACCATAGAGTAGCGGGAGACCAACTCCGCCAAATTAGTTGGCCTCTCATAACTTCTAGAGAGAAGAAGATGTGACTGCTATGGGAGGAGGAGACTCGGGACGCTATGTGGAGACGAAGATGCGTCAATCTCGACGATCTACACGGAGAAGCATCAAACATCATCATCCTCGACAACAAGATATACACATTCTCAATGTCGGACAACTAGACTATGTCACCATATTTACGACACTGAACACAATGGGACTTACACTCTGCTCGAAACCAACACCTTCGGGCAACAAATAAGCTCACACATTTGGTCACCGGATACGATTGTGGTGCTAACTAGACCACCGCCCGTCACCAATGTTGTTTGCACCTACTTTGCCCGTCGGTGTCTCCATCGCCAACTCACCTAGAGTAGTGCCCACTCCGGAAAGGGCATATATTGTTGGGCACACTCTAGTTAGTACCTTATGGTGGTTATCTAAGAATTTGATTTGGCGTAGCTATTGTTTGATCACTTGATCGTCTTCAATTTTGTACACAATGAATGATTTACACACGTTAGTTGAATGCATTGCCTTGCGCTTAACTTTGACCTAAACTACTACCAATTTGGACTAAAAATTACTACCCAAACATATAATAACTAGCAATATTCAAAAACCAACCTAATCTATAGCCAATTTAATAAACACATACATGTTTAATAATGTCACTACAATCAACTATTGAAAATTTTCCCATGTATGGAAAGCCAAAACAGAACATTAACAATATTCTGGTAAACTTCAAAATTATTTTGAAGTCTAGAATTTCATAAAAATGTAAATAATACTTAAGCAGACTTTTTACATAAACAAGATCATCCACTATTATCACCATTATTCCTAATTACTAAATTTCATGTTTTTCTTCAATGAGCATTGCAACGGTAGTGGAGTGAGTAATTTGTAAAAAAAATAAAATCATTAATATGATATGTGTCATGATTCTCTGATCCACACTAAAACTACTTTCAAGCAACTGATCATTGATTATCACATCCTAGTGCATACTGTTAGAGGTAAGATCCATACTATATATCTACAACCCAAAAAATGGATTTCTAGACATCATTTATATGTACTAGTCGCCAACCTGTGCATCTGCATGGGCTAGTATGGATAACCATGTTGAAATTTGAAATGTAGTTAATATGAGACTACGGTGGAAAAAATCCGTTTAACCTAAGATACTATTCTTAGAGGCTTGAACTTTTGCTTGATAAAGCATAACCACGGCAGAAAGATCCGCCAATTAGGTTCTCATAGTCATTTAGAATCTGTATCTAATGTGCGTCATGCTTATGTCTCGTGGAGATCATGACCGAAACAAAAGATGATGGCACAATGCAATTAGTTTCCACATCCAAATCATATAAGTTTATATTCCATGGCCACTCCCAAGTCATATTTGTTTATAATCCATGGGCACTCCTATTGCCAGAAAACATGAAGGGCTCCATCTCAAAGATGACCTCCCCTTTGATTTCCGGAACTAAACTAACATAAAAAGGTGCATAAAATTTTAAGCACAAATGGGTCAGTCTGCTCCATCAAGCAATAATCTACAACAGAAGTGTAGTATGTACAAATGCGACATGACTAAATCACACTAAGTATGACATATTCATCCAATGGAGGAAATCAATTTAATTACATGTAAACACTTGGCCAAGTTGGATGCCATGACGAGAGGAAGCCAAACCGTAGTCAAGATCGTCAGGCTAAGGAGATATTGTCGTCGATACCGCTCCTCGGTCAAGCATGGTTGCTACGAGAGAAGATATCCTTAGTTAGGAGGAGGGCGAAGATAGCATGGGTGCCAGTAGCAGACATGGTGCAGTTGCACACATTAAATGAGAGTGAGGGGGGGGGGGGTAAGAAATACCATAGAAGTGTAGGGTAAGGATAGATGGACATGTGGTCGAATCTATAACACATGGAAGATTATAATTTGTGATTAGAATAGTAAAATAGTAGCAAAACCCCATAAGGTCGTGGATGCTCGGAAGGAGCCCCCTGTTATTATCAGAATATATATAAAAAATTGTGTTGAAGAAAATCTTACATGTAGAAAAAAGATATAGGAAAAATGGGAATATTAAGTCAATGGTGATGCTAAAAAATTCCATTATGAGTCTACTCATATCACAATTAATTAGTAGAAAAAAGTTGAGACGTACTCTTGTATATTAAGATAAGTAATGAAAGTCCTTTGCATAATTACGTTATACAAAAAATAGTAAAAAGAATTGATGAAAAGTGAATGTGTGTGTGTGTCTATATATATATATATATATATATATATATATATATATATATATATATATATATATATATATATATATATATATATGAGCCTAACAACACCTATCATGGTCACCTCATCGCCATTTTCAACTAAGTACACACACTCCTGTGCAACGACGACAAACTTCTAGATTTATTTAGCGACAGTAGAAAAAATTAACATTTTTCTTCTCTAGCATATCACAATTAATCAGTATCAAAAAGCTGAGACATCCTATTGTGTGTCATGAAAAATAATTCAATTCCTTTGAATCATTATGTTAGTACAAAGATAAGTTATATAGCTCGAGCCACCGATAGACATCAAAGTAGCCGCCGGTGTAGCTAACATAGCTTTGCTGTAGAGATTCCATGGTGCTGAAAGTTGTAGATGCAGCACACCCCGCTGGCTCTGTTCTGCTTCCTAATGGCGTTCAGGAGATGTGCTCAGAGTTAGATATGCTCATATAATTCCACTTGATCATGCCAGAGATCAAGCAAATTTTTAGATCAACAATTCAACATGATGGACAACCAAGCAGAAATTTGGATAAGCACAGTGACTCGCCTAGGCAGTTTTAATCAAAGAACTCAGAATTAATCTCGCGGGTGTCACCAGTTGCACCACCGGTCTATTGTCTTTCGTCCACTCTACATCAATAGCGACGACTACAACCAATCTGCTTGAAACTAACTACTGTACTGCCTCCTCTAATGCAACATATATCTTGGATGCTTGATTGGACCATAGAATCCTAGGAACTTCAAAGATTGAAGAGAAGTGGATCGAGGACAAATTGTAGTTCTTGGCAATCCTTAATCAAGTGCAGCATGGGATGCTTTTCCCAAAACTGTGTATGGGATCTCTCAACGATCCATGGGTACCTTGAGAAGCAGGATCGTAGGGATATGGATTCTAGGGAGACGTTTTTCTGGCTTCCCATGGAAGTTTTTTTTGTTTTGCCCAAGGCTCATGTGACTTTGCTATACAGAGGACTCCAGGTGCGATTCCTGGCATGGACTTCTAAAGAATTTTATTCGACGACTTAACTTGGCTAATAGGTAGATCAGATGAATGATTTTGCTTAGTTTTGAGGATTAAAGTGGAGCCTCCATTAGTGCCTCCAATTAGTAAATATAATGTTTACCAGTCTGAATGCTAATTTTGTATAATTAATTTATTATCACTCAATGACTGAATGAGACCATATGTGCCTATTTTAATTTATACATAACTTTTATATTTGTTAATTATATCATTATACTATTATCTTAATAAAGATATTCTTCTATTGCATAGTTAGCGCCATTAATAACATATAATGTTGCTAATAAGAGTTACATTGTAATTATTTTATATATAAATCTAATTTGCATCAATGATAAATGAACTTATGCTAATTTTGACTAGTTGTTGTAAATAAAAGTTGTGCTAGTTTTCTCCTTTTCCAAAACATTGTTGTTTAACAAGATTCTAAAAATCAATACCATTATATGCAATAAAATAAAGAAAATGCATGGAAAATTGATTTAATTTTTAGAATTGAGAGATAGTATAGTGTATACGTGTGATTTTATATTTTAATATCCTTCAGTATCTTGGTAGAGATCTCTAAATCATGTACTCTAATAAATATCTTAATCATGATTTGTAGTAAATGATTAGGCGAGCAAATATATACAAACTTCTAGAGTATAAATTAAACCATTCACATGATTGTTTGCTTATTTTCATTGTCAAATGTGTCTTACAAGTTATAGTGGGTTTGAATATAAGTTAAAAATGTTTGCATGGTCTATACTTGGTAACTAAAATAATATGCTAACACTCAAGAACATAAAAGTGATGTAAAATTTACTACTTTTTCATATATTATTTGACCATTTTTTATTCTCGCAACAAATGTATCTGGTATAATCCAGTGTTTACATGTGCCCTTGTCGATTCTCAAATAAAGACCCACTCAAAAAACCAAACAAGGTATTTAGTTAACATAGTTTTAAATACAACTGATAGGGTGTCGATCAGTGAGAGAATAGGAACCTAATTGATCTTGAGGGTCTAATTCAAATTATTTTGTTTCCCTGTGGTACATGCTATCTATAAATGTTGTGGACTTGCTTGTGCAAATTAAGCTTTTTATTTGCTATCACTCATTGTGCAAATTAACCCAATGATCTCTTGGGCATACTAGACAATAGCATAATTGTTAGTAGTATATTTTACTTTATGAGGCATTTATTTTCCAGGTATAGGGCGGTCGCCTATTTACCCCGCCAATGGACGAGCCCTGACCTTGCCATTTATGATGAAAATATTGTAGAAACAGTAATGTTTGCATATTTTATTTGATATCCAAGGAGATTTAGAAAGAAAGAACTAGTTATACACCCGGCCTATGGACGAGCCCTGGCCTTGCCATTCATGCTGGATTTGTCCATTCCCATGACTTCAATAGTTAATCTAGTCAAATAGGTATTTAATGGTTTAACCCCATTGACCCATTTAACGCATCATTATGGTTTGACAACTATCAGGAAGAAGTTGTGAAATTAACAAGTTGTATTCACTGTATTATCTTGTTGACCACACGTTGTGTTTCCGGTATTTGATATTCCGGTTACATTGAGTAGTTACCATGATATTCATTCTCATTCAGAGTTACATACTTCTAAGTACCTCCATTTACCAAATCTCTACATTGTCACACTCCCCACACGCATGTGAAATCGTCTTGTCGCTCCCCTCAACATTCATTTTGTCTTGAAACATGGAAAGGTATTGTGTTAGATATTAATTACAAGCTAGCTTGGAACAACACAAACCCCACATGACTCTTGCAACGGAATGGAACATAATGAGGTGCATACCTACCTATATTCACCTAATTGGCTTATCACGGGCATGCAATTAATCAACTTTTAATTGCCTAACATACCCTAACCCTTTACCCACATCTATCTATTTTGGCAAAATATGGACTATTGGCAAACCAATCATACATTCCTTCCTCTTGTATTTTTGAAATCCAGCCCTGATTATATCCTCGATTTCCCCCTTATCTCGACTCCAAAAATCATCTGTATATTGCACTATAACTTCATTTACCCACACTCTTGTTCCTTTCATGCTCCTCGAGAACACGTGTGAACCATGACACTTCACATCTTAGTCCGATCCATTTGATATATGTAAAACATGGAAGGAACGTGTGTTTAGTATTGAATGCGACCTAAAAATACAAACCTTGTTTTCTTCACATCATTGAGCCAATAAGAAAACAGAAAACCTATTGGTAAATTAATAGTATCTTCACCTTCGGTCATGTTTCATGGAACTCTATTGACAACTCATCACTTGTATGTCACCTTATCAGATTATCACAAGTATTGTCTTACTGCATTTTTCCTTCCATTTGCAATGCGCTCATCATGAGCATTGAAGAAATCATGCACCTCTTCCAATTTCTTTTGCACATTTATTTACATATATTCTATAAGAAGAGAACATTTCAAATGTCAAATGTCAAAGGTCAACTAGAAACCGTAATTGATTCCATACAACACAAATATGACTACTTACGCTAGATCACTAGGGATGCAAACACGTGAAGGGAAGGATGGAAATGGTCAGAATAGTTGGAAAAGGGTGCATTTTCCTATAAAGAAGTAATGGCTGGTCCTTATCAACTCTGTGGGTTGTAACATGGTTCATTACACGATGTCCTTCTTCCACGCGCCAAAGGAAGTTGAATGTATTTGTGTGGGTGCTTATTATTGATAGTTTTAATACATTAAATATCCTAAAGCGGAGACACTTTAATTCTTGTAAATATTAATTACTCTTGTGTCTTCTATACTACTAATGCTGAAGATAGCGTTGAGCACCTCATTTCTATTGGCCCTTTAGCATTTTTCTTGTTGGACATGCTTCAGATCTAGTGGTCTCCGAATGCCCCGCGGATTGCTTCGGTACCAAGCTAAAGTGTTGTTTGTTGATAACCTATTTTTTGAAATCTTTATTACCATGGCTTGGAATTTGGAAGGAGTGCAATAATTTCTTTTTTGTGGCCAATTCTTGCAGCTTGTATAGTTTATCTCTAGCAAAAAGAACTAGATAGCACAACATGGAACTAGCTCCTAATTGCAAACTTATATGCTGTAGGATGCCAAGGTCAGTGGGATGATGTAGAGCCAGAGTACTGATGGTGAAGTGGTGTAGAGGCCGTAGGCGATTCAAGAGCCTCAGTGAAGCCACAGGATGATGCATCCACTGACCGAAACTGGCCTGTTGCCCGCTGCCGCCAAGGTAGGTGAGGCCACGGTTTCTACTTCTGGCCTCTGATCATCGGTCACGAGGCGTCTTAGCAAGCAAGATGACTAAGGACGGAGTGGATGAAGAAAATGTGGTCGTCCTCAACTTAAGAACCAGATGCAGTTACCATGCACAGAACACATGCAAAAATCACCTAGCTCCAACTAGGGGGTGGAGGGCGAGCATTGGCTGCCTGCATGGTGAACTCAGTAGTCTCTGTGCATTGCAAATGATGATAGTTCTTATTCTTACTTTTTTTTTGAGGGATAGTTCTTATTCTTACTTGGTTGTTCACTTGTTCTGCATTTTACAAGTTTCAGAAATATTGGCTAATCGGGCAAACTGTGCCATGCCGTCGCAATGTAATAAAGTCGCTAATCTTTATCCAGGCAAGCATGAACAATCTAGCAAAAACTGTCACCATGCAATTAAGTCGCAAATCATTAATTTTCCAACACATTTACATTCCTCCAGGAGAGCATATCTTCAGCACGTTTCTACCCCCCAAAACGCAAGATTTTAGACACCAAAAATATCATGACATTAAAGGACCGAAACAAGACCATGTTTCTTTCTTTTAATCATGGTAGCAATCAGGGAACTACCAGGCACGCAGCTGTGCTGTACTTAAGTGCCGTAATACACACAACAAGCTGCTGATTTCTCTAAACACATGCAACTTACGATCTGCGACGAACTGAACAACCACAGAGATCAAACGAAGGCCTATGGAAGAGACTTAGAGACCCCTACTGAATAACAAATTCAATCACTACAAATAAAAATGCCTTATTCATCAAAAATAATTATTAAAAGTGCCCTGGCTCAGAGAGCATGGCGAATAAAACCATACACATAGAAGTCTCATCTTCACAGGAAATTAACTCGATGTCTCATCTTCACAGATGCCATATGTAGAAGTTAACCATGTAGAAACTAATAAAACGAGACGAGACGAGATCGACGCTAGCTGGCCATGCACTCCAACGATCCTCATCCAGCTTACATGGGAGGGAACTGACTCCAATCGAACTCCAGATTGAACGACTGCATCTGCATCATCGTATCACCGCCGGTGAAGCCGGCCCCTTCGTGGTCACCAGCATAGCCACCGTAGACCAGGGTGCCCAGATCCCCTCCGGAGCTCAGCAGCGTGCCCTCCTGCCGCTGCACTGGCGCCTGATGCAGCGCTGTAGACCCCATGTCTACGTCGCCGGTGGTGACCCATGGCCATGGAGCTGGCGGCGGCGCCTGGTACATGGGAGGGAAATGACTCGAACCAAACTCCAGATTGAAGGACTGCATCTGCATCACCGTATCACCGCCGGTGAAGCCGGCCCCGTCGTGACCACCAGCGTAGCCACCGACCAGGGTGCCCTCCTGCTGTTGCTCTGGCGCCCGATACAGCGCCGGAGACCCCATGTCTATGCTGCCGGTGGTGACGCATGGAGCTGGCGGCGGCGCCTGGGAATGAGTTTTCCCCATGCGTTCGCCCATGCTCTTGATCAGCTCCTCCACCTTGTAGCCAACGCGGGCGAGCTGCTCCACGCTGAGGCCAACGAGGCCCGGGAGGTTCCCGTCCATGATCTGTTCCAGGAGGTACCTGGTCTCGCGGCGCTGGCACTCGCGCCGGGACTTGTCGACCTGCTCCTGGAGCTTGGCGATGCGCTCGGTTTGGAGGCCCTCCTGGTCCATCGTCTTCTTGCAACGCCCCAGCTCCGGCATGCTCTTGAATCCATTCAGGATACCCACCGCCTTGTCAGGGGAAGGGAATACCTCAGGCGCCGCCTCGTCCTCGCCGTACACCACGACGCAGGTGTCGACGTCGCACAGGGTGGCCAGCTCGCCTGCCTTCTTCATCAGCCCCTTCAGACGCTGCTTGTACCTAGAGCGCCGGGCCGAGTCGTGGCGGACGTACCCCAGGGTCACCTTCTTGGGAAGCCGACCCATCGCCGGCCGGCCAAGGGAGAAATAAAACTAGCCAAGGAATGGAATGTCGTTGTTGGTTTAGACAGGGAAGGAGGGGTAGATTTTATAGTGGAGGGATCGCCTACGGATTAGTTTGATACGATATGGCGACAGATAGGAAGAATATTGCCTAAGATTTGGTGCCTTTATTGTGCCCCTCTGTAATTTTGGCCTCCTTTTAAACCTTCCTTTCAGTATAACTCTGTAATTTTGGCATCCGTTTACACCTTTTAATTTGGGAAACACTTTCAATCCGTCCTCTGATTCTTTCCAATCTTGAGACGAGGTCAGGGCGTTGATTTTCTTTTACATCGCACGGCTGTTAGCTTCGGCCTCTCGTCCCAAACTGCTCGCTATTTCCACGTACATAATTCTCTCGTGTAAAAAAATATCACCACGTCTCACATCTCCCATAATAAGCAGAGTAGGTGGGAGACATGCTTGCCTTCCGCGTAGGTGCTGTCCATATCCGTGCAGCAGCTGCTGCCGCCGCGGGGTCATATCATCGTCGGCGTGATGCACCTATGGAGTGATACTATCATCCATTCTTCTTTTGTCTCTTATACAATATGCTTCTATATATTGTATAGAAGTTTTGCTTCACACGATGCCAACGATGCTTCTTTGTTTCTAACATGTTCCTATTGTATACCGGCCGTTGGGCGCATGGCGGAAGTGCGACCGGAAGATGAAGGTGGACCCGTACATGTCGTCGTCAGCTGTGTCGATTATGCTAGACATGGCAAAGTTTGCAGTGTGATGAACCCGACTTGTGAGCCGTGTTGGTGGGGTCCGACATGCATGCTAGCACTCGTCGGCATTCCTCGTCAAGCGATCGTCATGAGACAATTTTGGTGTGGCTTCGCTTCAACGAGGGCTTCAGCGAATCAAACCTGTTCTAGTTCCCACACAAAACCCCGATGTGCCTTCTAATCAACATATATAGCTGCTGGGGCTGTTGCAAAATACTAATATGAATCAGAAATTCTAATTCCCTTGGAAGGAAGCAAGTAGCACAAAAGATGGAAAACATATGTGGCAACCAATTAAAATATTTGTTCATGGAAGCAAACTTTCGATTCGCCATGAAGAAATTTTTGTTTGTTTGGGAACATTCCCATATTCGTTTGGAGCATGCAGAAATTACCGGTGACGGTGTCAATGATAAAACTGATCTTGGGGAAACAAATTCCTATTTGGTTCGAAGCAAACCAAAAAATTTGAGGGGTTTGAAGCAATATTTTAATCAATACAAACAATATTAATTGTTGTGTTTCCTTTGGAAGAAAATATCCGGTTATATAAGACACTTATTTTTGTTAAATCAAAACAAAATCTATTCACCATGTAAGCATTTTATTCAGTGTAAGGAAACTAAGTTATGTTACATTTGAAGCAAACTTTAGTTGCAAGGCAAGCAAAGTACGGTAACGCAGCACACAAAATGTGCTTCGCTAGAAAGAAGACTATGTATATGTTTCCTAAACTGAAGAAAATTTCATTCCATGGAAGCAATTTCTTTGGTGTACCAGAACAAAATTTTCCTAAGAAGCCAACTTTAGTTTCATAGTTGGTGAGGTGGACTAACATTAGAAACAAAATGTGTATCATAAGGAAGCCAACTGTATGAACCAAAAAAATTAAATTTTGTTAGGCTTGAAACAAACTTCAATTTCTTAGGAAGCAAATGAAAGTAGCAGTCGAAACAAAGTATGCTATGTACTCCCATGAAAAAAGTATGCCTCATTCACTAGAGTAAATTAATTAGTTTTCTATAAAATCCATAGTTTTTTAGGGAAAATCTAGAGTTAGTTTCCAAAAAATTTGAGTCCTAACACACTTTCTTTATTTATCAACTATGTTCATAGGGATACAATTCAAATCTGGCGGATTCAGAAGCCATACATGGCGACCAACATCTAGCTCAAAAAACATGTTTGGCAAGCCTATGTGCCTCTATATTGGACCCACGAACTTCAAAGATGAAAGTGCAACGTCGTAGTTGTGATCACCTTTATAATGCTGACATACATCCTTCCCATACATTGATTGATGTCCTTCGCAATACCTTGGCAATCGGAGGCTATGATCACATGTGAAAGTGGATGATCCATAGCTAGTGCTAGAGCCTGGCGGCATGCCAATGCTTCACGCATCGCCGGATCCAGTACGCCCAAACATATCATGGCTGAAGATCCAAGGTAAGCACCCGACGAATCCTTGCACATGGCACTGAACGCACCTTTGTGGGTGGCCCTTGACACATCCCATCGACTCTAATCTTGGCCATCCCCTAAGGAGGTGGTATCCATCTAGGCCTTGATTTATTAGGAGGTGCAAAAATGTACTGCATGAGATGACTTTAGTTTGCATTCTTCAAGCTCATATATGTACCTCATGACAAAGCTATGTGTAGCATGCAGGATTTGAAAAGTATGTTCATGGAGAGCTTGCCGCCGAGCGAACCAAATTGCCCATAAGGTGACTAGTACCTGGATGAATTCAGAAGAGGGGAGGGACTTCATCAACGCAAACACCCATCACTCTGTATATGTTTCTATAATACTATTCACGACTTCCGCAAGATTAACGTCTTCAAGCGCTCATACACATCGAGTTGCATTACAATACAAGAGAATGCTGCCAAGAGTCCTCATTGCCACATAGTCTAGACGATGTCACAGAAGACATATTCTGATGATGGAGAAGATCAGTTATTGGGCTAACCACTATAAGAAAATTTTCACCTTGGAGGGAACATCTATTTTCCATAGCTTAGACCGTGACTTCTGCTCGCAGTCACTGTTTGAAGAACCCAATCTGCCACCTAGCCAGGTTGCGCGTCTCAGTTTTGTAGAAGCAAGTGTATGGTATTCTGATCACACTAAAAAGACTCCATTCTTCACATGTACCCATGACCAGAAATCATCACGGAATAGCTTCGCCATCCATAGGTAAGAATATTTCCACAACTGCCTCTCGGTTCAGAACTGCATTAGGCAGAATCATTTCCCTTGCAAGCTGTGGAAGGTTCTGCACTCTACTCATGATCGTCATCATGTTATGGGGACGGGGTAGCCAATTATGCTACCAGATTTGTGTCGTTTCTCCATCACCTATCTGCCATATTATCCCTTGAGTTAAAGTGTCAAGCCCTTCCAAAATTCACCTCCACACTTGTGACGCCCCCCCCAGCTCGGCCTAGAGAAAATTAGTAAACAAAAGTACTTTGATTTAAGGATCCATGCACTTAGCGAATTTGGCTCCATTACGATTCACCAAGCTTGCCTAGCTAGAAGAGTGAGGTTGAAAAGCTCTATCTACTGAAAACCTAGGCCCGCAGACTGTTTTGGTCTCGTCATCATACTCCATGAAACCCAAATGGGCTTCCTCTAGCCATCCTTACTGCCACACCAAATCTTATGTATCAAAGAATTGAGGTGTTCACATGGCCCACAAGGGAGTTTGAAATAAGACACGGAATAAACTAGCACAACTAGAGAAAAAAATTAATTAGCACTTCTTTTCCTCCTACAGACAGAATTTTGGCCATCCAACCTTTGACTTTGTTTCACACACTGTCCTTTAAAAATTTCATGGCCCCATTTTTACTGTTGCCAACATTAGATGGCATCCCCAAGTATGTCCCTTACAATGACTCATTTGTAACATTCAAAGCATTCATCACATTTAAGGTTAGGGCAGCCCTTGCTAATGAAAACAAAGGACTTGGACAAATTAACTCTCTGGCATGAAGGATTGCGGTAACAATCCAATAATGAGGACAACTCATATTCTCCGCCAACACTGGCTTTAAAAAACAAGAAGCTGTCATCCGCAAAGAGCAAGTGGCTTACCGCCGGAGCCGATGGAGCTACTCAAATACCATGGAGGTGAGATGATTCATTTTTTACGAGGCACAACAGGCCCTCCGCTGCAAGCAAAAACAACTATGGAGAAATAGGGCACCCTGACGGATCACCTGGATTTATGAACTTAGCGAACCTTTTAGATTTAGTGAATTTCTAATTTAAATACATGTTTTTAATGAATTGATGAACATTTATTTGAATTATAAATTTTTAAAATATATGAACAATTTTAAAATTTATTAAATCTTTATAATAAGATTTGTATCCATAAAGTTGTAGATTTTAATGCTCTTTACAAAAGATCAAACAACACCGAATTTTTTCTTGAGCCACAAGAATAGTGGTTCGGCCAGTCTACTGCGAGTTGTAGTGACTATGTTGCTCGCGTGTAGAATAGGAGCACCAAAAGCAACCAATTTTTATTGGCCTGCCTCTCCTACAAAGGTTAAAAAAATGGTCTATCATGATCTTATATAGTGAATGATTAGTCATTACGTTTATTACTGTATAAGAAACTATATGGTAATGCTATTGTACATTTGCACTTCTGGTATTTTCTGTTGTAAAAATGCAGATTGGTAATAAAGGATCGTGTTAACCATTAATTATTTGTTACAAAAATAACCTTAACATGTTTAATGAAAGATTAGTGATTTCCTACAAGTTCATCTTTTGGATTAAAATTTAACTAAGCAAGTGGATGTCAATCTGCTACACATTATCATGCACGCCAAGCGTAATTATATATCCCCAACCAGGATTATTCAAGCCAGCATGAACAATTTATTGATAAAGATCAAAGTTTTGTGGAAATTATGATGTAACTAAGGAATATACTCAAGTATAGCAAAAGAGGATGCAATACATACGAATTAAGCACAAAGAGGATACCAACAGGAATCGTGCTAACAACTCAAATTATATTCTAGAAGTATATATAATTTTTTTTACCTAGTCATACACCACAAAACACCATTAAGATCGTTTTTAGACCATGTGCTTTACAAATTTCTATGCAAGTATTTTAAGGATACTAAAATATACATGAATACACATCCACATGAAAATATATAAATGTATGTTGTATAAATCATGCAATTGTCGAAAAAGTAATCTATAGAACCGAGCAAATTTTATTTTATTCCTTTTCATTTAAGGGTATTTGGTTTCAAAGTGTTGTTAAAACTTAGAAACTAGCACCATTTAAAATATAGCTTCAACATAACACAATGCATACATATTTTTTCAATAATATAGACATTTCTATATAACAAAAAATACAATATATTAAACAATTATTATGTTGTCGCGCATGTAATAACAAAATATGGCCTAAGATTATAGTACCATAGAATTAAGTTATAACAAAGTATAAGAGTTTTGTATAAATTATAAATGTTTGTCCATCGACCAATTATCATAGCCTTACTAATGAATTCTTTTGGTATGTGAAAGCACAATAAAATGGCCTTAAAAGTAATGCATTTTAAATGTGTGTAAAAGACATGATTATTTTGAGCACCTTGGTCATCCTACACATTTCATATTTAGTTTGTTCTTCATGTTGTTATTAGTTATAGCTAAAATATTCTTTTGAGAAAGCTAGAAGCTACAATTAAGGCTACTTCCAATTATAGTTAAAAAATCTTTAGTTCGGGCCACTTTAAGATAAATTTGGTGTATTGTTAAGGGACACTTCATTGTTTGGCCATTTCCGCTACTATTGGGTAATGTTTGTAGAAATATTAGCGTCGGCCGCAGTTTTAGAGACAATCTTTGGGTTGCAAAGTTGATAAATTTACCCCTGGCTCGATTCTGAAGAATGGTATAAAAACAATATATTGTCCAAATAGATTTTTTTACATGATCGGAGTATAATTTTAGTGATGTACCTTGCCGCATGGTTGGTTTGTTGTTAACTTCTTTTATTTTAGGTTTATCCAGTTTTGAACCCACCTTTTTCTTAGTTCTAGTGACTTCAAAGTTTACCATCAATTGGGATGACTTTAGTTTCTATAATTTGTTACTTTTTCTTATTTGTTGGATAAATCGGATTGAGTACTAAGATATTGTGTATTATTATAGTGTATGTATGTGAAACTGCTGATTTACTGAACCATAATGATGACTTTTATATATGTGAAATTGTTGATTTATTTAACCATAATGACGACTTTTATAAATTGTAATTACTTATTTTTCATGATCAAAATTAGTATCACCTTATGTATGGTTGTATACATGGGCATTTGAGCTGATCATACATGACACTACTATGTCATAAGCTACCAGTCCCATGTTACAATTTATGTCACTTGGGGTGTTCATTGGTGCGCTAGTCGAGAAAATTGATACAATTAGGTTGCATTCTCTGTGTTGCTGCCTTTGGCTCTGGCCGAGTTTCACACATCAACTATGACGGGTGTGACAGAGTGAGCCTTACCATCTAGTTCAATATAAAAGTGAGTTGGTGGATGCATGCGTAAAAAACTGGAAGGTGTGTGTGTCAAGATTCATTCTTCTTATCTATGAAGATCACGACACCTAATGCTCAATCTGGTCATTGATACGTCTCCATTGTATCTACTTTGCCAAACTCTTCTGCCCTTGTTTTGGACTCTAATTTGAATTATTTGAATGGAACTAATCCGGACTGACGTTGTTTTCAACAGATTTGCCATGGTGTTATTTTTGTGCAGAAATAGAAGTTCTCGGATTGACCTAAAAATTTACGAAGAATTTTTGTGGAATATATAAAAAATACTGGTGTAAGAATTAACCAGAGGGGGTCCAAACAAATGCCACAAGCCTAGGGGTGCCCCCTGGGGCGCGCCTAGAGGGCTTGTGGGCCCCCTGGACTTCCTCCGACCCTAACTCCAACTATATATAACCCTATTTGGGGAGAAAAAAATAAGAGAGAAGGATTCATCATGTTTTACGATATGGAGCCACTGCCGCCTCCTGTTTTTCATCGGAAGGGCTGATATGGAGTCCGTTCAGGGCTCTGGAGAGGGGGATTTGACGCCATCATCATCACCAACCTTCTCCCATCACCAATTTCATGATGCTTACCGTTGTGCGTGAGTAATTCCATCGTAGGCTTGTTGGATGGTGACGGGTTCGATGAGATTTATCATGTAATCGATCTAGTTTTGTTAGGGTTTGATCCCTGATATCCACTATGTTCTAAGATTGATGTTGCTATGAGTTTGCTAAGCTTAATGCTTGTCACTAGGGCCCGAGTGCCATGATTCCAGATTTGAACCTATCATGTTTTCCTGAATATATTTGTGTTCTTGATCCTATCTTGCAAGTTGTAGATGAAGGAAATATGCCCTAGAGGCAATAATAAAGTTGTTATATATTTTTCCTTATATCATGATAAATGTTTACTATTCATGCTAGAATTATATTAACCCGAAACTTAGTACATGTGTGAATACATAGACAAAACAGAGTGTCCCTAATATGCCTCTACTTGACTAGCTCGTTAATCAAAGGTGGTTAAGTTTCCTAACCATAGACATGTGTTGTCATTTGACGAACGGGATCACAACATTAGAGAATGATGTGATGGACAAGACCCATCCGTCAGCTTAGCATAATGATCGTTAAGTTTTATTGCTATTGCTTTCTTCATGACTTATACATATTCCTCTAACAATGAGATTATGCAACTCCCGACTACCGGAGGAACACCTTATGTGCTATCAAACATCACAACATAACTGGGTGATTATAAAGATGATCTACAGGTGTCTCCGAAGCTTTTTGTTGGGATGGCATAGATCAAGATTAGGATTTGTCACTCCGAATTATCGGAGAGGTATCTCTGGGCCCTCTCGGTAATGCACATTGCTATAAGCCTTGCAAACAATGTGACTAATGAGTTAGTTACTGGATGATGCATTATGGAACGAGTAAAGAGACTTGCCAGTAACGAGATTGAACTATGTATGATCATACTAACGATCGAATCTCGGGCAAGTAACATACCGATGACAAAGGGTATAACATATGTTTTTATTGAGGTTTGACCGATAAAGATCTTCGTAGAATATGTAGGAACCAGTATGAGCATCCAGGTTTCACTATTGGTTATTGACCAGAGGTGTGTCTCGGTCATGTCTACATAGTTCTCGAACCCGTAGGGTCCGCACGCTTAACGTTTGATGACGATTTGTATTATGACTTACGTGTTTTGGTGACCGAAGTTTGTTCGGACTCCCGCATGAGATCACGGACATGACGAGGAATCTCGAAATGGTCGAGAGGTAAAGATTCATATATTGGAAGGTAGTATTCGGACATCTGAATGGTTTCGAGTGGTTCTGGTATTTTACGGGAGTACCGAGGGGTTACCGGAACCCCCCGGGGAAGTATTGGGCCTACATGGGCCTTAGTGGAGAGAGGGGAGCCCGCAAGGGGTAGCGCACGTCACCCTCCAAGGGAGTCCGAATAGGACAAGGAGGAGGGGGCACGGCCCCCCTTTCCCTCTCCCTCTCCTTCCTTTACCCCTCCGGTGAGAAAGGAAAACGGGGGCGAATCCTACTAGGAGTGGAATCCTGGTAGGACTCCCCCCCATGGCACTCCCCCTTTTGGCCGGCCTTCTCCTCCCCTCCTTTATATACGGGGGAAGGGGGCAGCCCATAGCACATCAATTGTTCTCTTAGCCGGGTGTGGTGCCCCCTCCACAGTTTACTCCTCCGGTCATAGCATCATAGTGCTTAGGCAAAGCTCTGCGCGGATCACATCGACATCACCGTCGCCACGCCGTCCTGCTGACGGAACTCCCCCTCGACCCTCTACTGGATCAAGAGTTTGAGGGACGTCATCGAGCTGAATGTGTGCTGAACTCAGAGGTGTCGTACGTTCGGTACTTGATCGGTTGGATCGCGAAGACGTTCGACTTCATCAACCGCGTTAACCTAAAGCTTCCTCTTTCGGTATACGAGGGTATGTGGACACACTGTCCCCTTCTCATTGGTATGCATCTCCTAGATAGATCCTGTGTGGTTGTAGGAATTTTTTTGAAATTGCATGCCACGTTCCCCAATAGTGGCTTCCGAGCCAGGTCTATGCTTAGATGATATGCACGAGTAGAACACAAAGAGTTGTGGGCAATAATAGTCATACTGCTTACCACCAACGTCTGATTTTGATTCGGCGGTATTGTTGGATGAAGCGGCCTGGACCAACCTTACATGACCACGTTCATGAGACCGGTTCCACCGACAGACATGCAACTTGTTTTGCATAAAGGTGGCTGGCGGGTGTCTGTTTCTCCAACTTTAGTTGAATCGAGTTTGACTACGCTCGGTCCTTGTTTAAGGTTAAAACAACACACTTGAGGAAAAATCGTTGCGGTTTTGATGCCTAGGAAAGAACGATTCTTGCTAGAAGCTCGTAGCAGCCACATAAAACTGGCAACAACAAAATAGAGGGCGTCTAACTTGTTTTTGCAAGGCATGTTGTGATGTGATATGGTGAAGATGTGATGAGATATAAGTTGTTGTATGAGATGATCATGTTTTGTAAAAGTTATCGGCAACTAGCAGGAGCCTTATGGTTGTCGCTTTATTGTATGAAATGCAATCACCATGCAATTGCTTTACTTTATCACTAAGCGGTAGCGATAGTCGTAGAAGCAATAGTTGGCGAGACGACAACGATGCTACGATGGAGATCAAGGTGTCAAGCCCGTGACAATGGAGATCATCACGGTGCTTTGGAGATGGAACTCAAAGACACATGATGATGATGGCCATATCGTGTCACATATTTTGATTGCATGTGATGTTGATCTTTTTATGCATCATATTTTGCTTAGTATGGCGGTAGCATTATAAGATGATCCCTCACTAAATTTCAAGGTATAAGTGTTCTCCCTGAGTATGCACCGTTGCTATAGTTCGTCGTGCCGAGACACCACGTGATGATCGGGTGTGATAAGCTCTACGTTCACATAGAGCAAGTGCAAGCCAGTTTTGCACGTGCAGTATACTCAGGTTAAACTTGACGAGCCTAGCATATGCAGATATGGCCTCAGAACACTAAGACTCAAAGGTCGAATGTGAATCATATAGAATATATGATCAACATAGAGATGTTCACCATTGAAAACTACTCCATCTGACGGGATGATCGGACATGGTTTAGTTGATATGTATCACGTGATCATTTTGATGACTAGAGGGATGTCTATCAAAGTGGGAGTTCTTAAGTAATATGATTAATAGAACTTTAATTTATCATAAACTTAGTCCTGATAGTTTTTGCATATCTATGTTGTTGTAGATCAATGGTCTGTGCTACCATTCCCTTGAATTTTAATGTGTTCCTAGAGAAAGCTAAGTTGCAAGATGATGGTAGGAACTACACGGACTGGGTCCGTAACTTGAGGATTACCCTCATTGTTGCACAGAAGAATTACGTCCTGGAAGCACCGCTAGGTGCAAGACCCGCTACAGGAGCAACTCCGGACGTTATGAAATTTTGGCAGACTAAAGCTGATGACTACTCGATAGTTCAGTGTGCCATGCTTTACGACTTAGAATCGAGACTTCAAAGATATTTTGAACATCATGGAGCATATGAGATGTTACAGGAGTTGAAGTTAATATTTCAAGCAAATGCCCGAGTTGAGAGATATGAAGTCTCCAACAAGTTCTATAGCTGCAAGCTGGAGGAGAACAGTTCTATCAGTGAACACATACTCAGAATGTTTGGGTACCATAACCACTTGACTCAGTTGGGAGTTAATCTTCCTGATGATAGTGCCATTGATAGAGTTATTCAATCACTGCCACCTCGCTATAAAGGCTTCGTGCTGAACTATAACATGCAAGGGATTGAAAAGACAATTCCCGAGCTCTTCGTGATGCTTAAGGCTGTGGAGGTAGAAATCAAGAAGGAGCATTAAGTGTTGATGGTTAACAAGACCACTAGTTTCAAGAAAAAGGGCAATGGGAAGAAGGGGAACTTCAAGAAGAATAGCAAGCAAGTTGTTGCTCAAGGGAATAAGCCAAAGTCTGGACCTAAGCGTGAAACTGGGTGCTTCTACTGCAAAGGGACTTGTCACTGGAAGCAGAACTGCCCCAAGTATTTGGCAGATAATAAGGATGGCAAAGTGAAAGGTATATTTGATATATATGTAATTGATGTGTACCTTACTAATGCTCGTAGTAGCGCCTGGGTATTTAATACTGGTACTGTTGCTCGTATTTGCAACTCGAAATAGGGGCTATGGATTAAACAAAGATTAACTAAGGACGAGGTGACGATGCGCGTCGAAAATGGTTCCAAGCTCGATGTGATCGCCGTAGGCACGCTACCTCTACATCTACCTTCGGTACTAGTTTTAGACCTGAATAATTGTTATTCGGTGCCAGCATTGAGCATGAACATTATATCTGGATCTTATTTGATGTGAGACGGTTATTCAGTTAACTCAGAGAATAACGGTTGTTCTATTTATATGAGTAATATCTTTTTTGGTCCTGCACCCTTAATGAGTGGTCTATTTTTGTTGAATCTCGATCGTAGTGATACACATACTCATAATATTGAAGCCAAAAGATGCAAAGTTAATAATGATAGTGCAACTTACTTGTGGCACTGCCGTTTGGGTCATATTGGTGTAAAGCGCATGAAGAAACTCCATGTTGATGGGCTTTTGGACTCACTTGATGCTTGTGAACAATGCCTCATGGGCAAGATGACTAAGACTCCATTCTCAGGAACAATGGAGCGAGCCACTTACTTATTGGAAATAATACATACTGATGTATGTGGTCCGATGAGTGTTGAGGCTCGCGGCGAGTATCGTTATTTTCTAACCTTCATAGATGATTTGAGAAGATATGGGTTTATCTACTTAATGAAACATAAGTCTGAAACATTTGGAAAGTTCAAAGAATTTCAGAGTGAAGTGGAAAATCATCGTAACAAGAAAATAAAATTTCTATGATCTGATCGTGGAGGTGAATATTTGAGTTACGAGTTGGTCTTCATTTGAAACAATGTGGAATAGTTTCGCAACTCACGCCACCTGGAACACCACAGCGTAATGGTGTGTCCGAACGTCGTAACCGTACTTTATTAGATATGGTCCGATCTATGATGTCTCTTACCGATTTACCACTATCGTTTTGGGGTTATGCTTTAGAGACGGCTGCATTCACGTTAAATAGGGTATCATCTAAATCCATTAAGACGACACCATATGAACTGTGGTTTGGCAAGAAACCTAAGCTGTCGTTTCTTAAAGTCTGGGGTTGCGATGCTTATATGAAAAAGCTTCAACCTAATAAGCTCGAACCCAAATCAGAGAAATGTGTCTTCATAGGATACTCAAAATAAACAGTCAGGTACACATTCTATCATAGATCCAGAGGTGAGATATTCGTTGCTAAGAATGGATCCTTTATAAAGAAGGACTTCTCTCGAAAGAAGTGAGTGGGGGGATAGAAGAACTTGATGAGGTAGTTGTACATTCTCCCAAATTTTAAAGTGGTTGATCACAGAAACCAGTGATGCCGACACCAATTAGTGAGGAAGTTAATGATGATCATCATGAAACTTCAGATCAAGTTACTACTCGTAGGTCAACCAGAGTACGTTCCGCACCAGAGTGGTATGCTAATCCTTAAGTCATGTTACTAGACCATGACGAACCTACGAACTATGAGGAAGCGATGATGAGCCCAGATTCCGCGAAATGGCTTGAGGCCATAAAATCTGAGATGGGATCCATGTATGAGAACAAAGTATGGACTTTGGTTGACTTCCCCAATGATCGGCAAGCCATAGAGAATAAATGGATCTTCAAGAAGAAGACTGACGTTGACGGTAATGTTACTGTCTACAAAGCTCGACTTGTTTCAAATGGTTTTCGACAAGTCCATGGAGTTGACTACGATGAGACCTTCTCACCCATAGCGATGCTTAAGTCTGTCTGAATCATGTTAGGAATTGCCGCCTTTTATGATTATGAAATTTGGCAATTGGATGTCAAAACTGCATTCCTTAATGGATTTCTTAAAGAAGAGTTGTATATGATGCAACCAGAAGGTTTTGTCAATCCTAAAGGTGCTAACAAAGTGTGCAAGCTCCAGCGATCCATCTATGGACTGGTGCAAGCCTCTCGGAGTTGGAATATATGCTTTGATAGTGTGATCAAACCATGGTTTTATACGGACTTTTGGAGAAGCCTGTATTTACAAGAAAGTGAGTGGGAGCTCTGTAGCATTTCTAATATTATATGTGGATGACATATTATTGATTGGAAATAATACATAATTTCTGGATAGCATAAAAGGATACTTGAATAAGAATTTTTCAATGAAAGACCTCAGTGAAGCTGCTTATATATTGGGTATCAAGATCTATAGAGATAGATCAAGACGCTTAATTGGACTTTCAAGCACATACCTTGATAAAGTTTTGAAGAAGTTCAAAATGGATCAGTAAAAGAAAGGATTCTTGCCTTTGTTACAAGGTGTGAAGTTGAGTCAGACTCAATGCCCGACCACTGTAGAAGATAGAGAGAAAATGAATGTCATTCCCTATGCCTCAACCATACGTTCTATCATGTATGCAATGTTGTGTACCAGACCTGATGTGTGCCTTGCTATAAGTTTAGCAGGGAGGTACCAAAGTAATCCAGGAGTGGATCACTGGATAGCGGTCAAGAACATCCTAAAATACCTGAAAAGGACCAAGGATTTGTTTCTTGTTTATGGAGGTGACAAAGAGCTTGTCGTAAATGGTTATGTCGATGCAAGCTTTGACACTGATCCGGATGACTCTAAGTCGCAAACCGGTTACATATGTATAGTGAATGGTGGAGATGTCAGTTGGTGTAGTTCCAAGCAGAGCGTTGTGTCAGGATCTACGTGTGAAGCGGAGTACGTAGATGCTTCGGGAGCAGCAAATGAGGGAGTCTGGATGAAGGAGTTCATATCCGATCTAGGTGTAATACCTAGTGCATCGGGTCCAATGACAATACTGGAGCAATTGCCTTAGCGAAGGAATCCAGATTTCACAAGAGAACCAAGCACACCAAGAGATGCTTCAACTCCATCCGTGATCAAGTCAAGGAGGGAGACATAGAGATTTGCAAAATACATACGGATCTGAATGTTGCAGACCCATGACTAAGCCTTTTCCACGAGCAACACATGATCAGCACCAAGACTCCATGGGCGTTAGAATCATTACTATGTAATCAAGATTATTAACTCTAGTGCAAGTTGGAGACTGAAGGAAATATGCTCTAGAGGCAATAATTAAGTTGTTATTTATATTTCTATATATCATGATAAATGTTTATTATTCAGGCTAGAATTGTATTAACCGTAAACATAGTACATGTGTGAATAGATAGACAAAATAGAGTGTCCCTAGTATGCCTCTACTTGACTAGCTCGTTAATCAAAGATGGTTAAGTTTCGTAACCATACACATGTGTTGTCATTTGATGAATGGGATCACATCATTAGAGAATGATGTGATGGACAGGACCCATCCGTTAGCTTAGAATAATGATCGTTAAGTTTTATTGCTATTGCTTTCTTCATGACTTATACATATTCCTCTGACTATGAGATTTGCAACTCCCGAATACCGGAGGAACACCTTGTGTTCTATCAAGCATCACAACGTAACTGGGTGATTATAAAGATGCTCTACAGGTGTCTCCAAAGGTGTTTGTTGGGTTGGCATAGATGAAGATTAGGATTTGTCACTCCGAGTATCAAAGAGGTATCTCTGGGCCCTCTCAATAATGCACATCACTATAAGCATTGCAAGCAATGTGACTAATGATGTAGTTACGGGATGATGCATTACAGAATGAGTAAAGAGACTTGCCGATAATGAGATTGAACTAGGTATGATGATACCGACGATCGAATCTCGAGCAAGTAACATACCGATGACAAAGTGAATAATGTATGTTGTTATTGCGGTTTGACCGATAAAGATTTTTGTAGAATATGTAGGAAGCAATATGAGCATCCAGGTTCTGCTATTGGTTATTAACCAGAGATGTGTCTTGGTCATGTCTACATAGTTCTCGAACCCGTATGGTCCGCACGCTTAATGTTCGATGACGATTTGTATTATGAGTTATGTGTTTTGGTGACCAAAGTTTGTTCAGAGTCCCAGCTGAGATCACGGACATGATGAGGAGTCTTGAAATGGTCGAGAGGTAAAGATTCATATATTGGAAGGTAGTATTCGGACATTGGAATGGTTTCGAGTGCTTCGGGTATTGTACCGGAGTACCGAGGGGTTACCGGAACGCCCCGGCACTACTAGGAAAACCCTTACCAGTAGCGCTAGTTTTTTTGCTATTAGTAGCACGGGCAGGCGCGCTACTGCTACGGCACTACAGCTATTTTTTAGTAATAGCGCTTGTTTGGCCCAGTGCTACTGTTATCTAAAGCTAGCTGTAGCGCGCTTCCCCCCAGCGCTACTGATAATTATCTACAGCGCGTGGAACTAGCTAGCGCTATTGTTACTTGAGTGCTACTGGTAATCTTTACCCCCACGCCACTACTAACTTTTGTATTTTTTTTGCGTTTTGGCTCTGTACACAACTAAACAGATCCACCGTTAATACAATAACATGCATTTTCATTGAAAAGCAAGTGAGTCATCGATGAGCCAAAGTTATTAGAAGTCTCGACATGTCTCAAGTATCTCATCATCATCAATCATGGTCAAAAACATGTCTCAAAATAACGTTACAAGTCATTACAAGTTCTCAATACATGCAACTACATGGTCACATACTCATGTTTCATCATCTATGTAGACTATGATATGACCGCATAGAAGATAAGAGCGATCACGATGATCAAAAGCGGTATTATGCAGTAGTGTTTGCAGTGGCGCTGGTTCTGAATCCCCTGTTGTTCTATGAATCTCAAGTAACTAGCTTCGGCTTCCGCTCTGCTATCAAACCCTTTCTGGCTTCCGGCGGAGAAGCCAGAGACTTGGGCCTGACACTCTATCACTCATCATACCCACCTGGAACATGCCCTACATACACGGCATACCACTTCCTCGCCATCGTTGAACTATACACCTGTCAGAGACACACACACACACACACACACACACACACACACACACACACACACACACACACACACACACACACACACACATATATATATATATATATATATATCATGAAGCGAATTCAACGAAATAGTTATGAAATAGAAGCAACATATATAGTGAATGTAGTTAACAAATTTCATCGTACCGAAAGTAATTAACTAGAGCGCGACACCATACATCTAATAGTTTTCGTGCATCTTGAGAGATTCAAGTTTAAATCGATGTAAAGTAACAAGTAACTAAACAGACACATTGTTTTTAAGCAGTGCACTCTTCCCATCTATCCATATCCGGAAGGGTGCACCCAAGCTTAGTGAAAGGCGTCATGTCCTGACACTATAGGGCAATGCAGGTTCGGACGTCAGCTCGTGATATTGGGCCGCCGTAGTGAAGGAAATATGCCCTAGAGGCAATAATAAAGTTATTATTTATTTCCTTATTTCATGATAAATGTTTATTATTCATGCTAGAATTGTATTAACCGGAAACATAATACATGTGTGAATACATAGACAAACAGAGTGTCACTAGTATGCCTCTACTAGACTAGCTTGTTAATCAAAGATGGTTAAGTTTCCTAACCATAGACAAAGGAGTTGTTATTTGATTAACAAGGTCACATCATTAGTTGAATGATCGATTGACATGACCCATTCCATTAGCTTAGCACCCGATCGTTTAGTATGTTGCTATTGCTTTTATCCATGACTTATACATGTTCCTATAACTATGAGATTATGCAACTCCGTTTACGGAGGAACACTTTGGGTACTACCAAACGTCACAACGTAACTGGGTGATTATAAAGGAGTACTACAGGTGTCTCCAAAGGCAGATGTTGGGTTGGCATATTTCGAGATTAGGATTTGTCACTCCGATTGTCGGAGAGGTATCTCTGGGCCCTCTCGGTAATACACATCACTTAAGCCTTGCAAGCATTACAACTAATGAGTTAGCTGTGAGATGATGTATTACGGAACGAGTAAAGAGACTTGCCGGTAACGAGATTGAACTAGGTATTGGATACCGACGATCGAATCTCGGGCAAGTAACATACCGATGACAAAGGAACAACGATGTTGTTATGCGGTCGACCGATAAAGATCTTCGTAGAATATGTAGGAGCCAATATGGGCATCCAGGTCCCGCTATTGGTTATTGACCGGAGACGTGTCTCGGTCATGTCTACATTGTTCTCGAACCGTAGGGTCCGCACGCTTAAGGTTTCGATGACGGTTATATTATGAGTTTGTACCGAAGGAGTTCGGAGTCCCGGATGTGATCACGGACATGACGAGGAGTCTCGAAATGGTCGAGAGATAAAGATTGATATATTGGACGGCTATATTCGGACACCGGAAAGGTTCCGGAAGTTTCGGAGAAAACCGAGTGCTTGGGAGGGTTACCGGAACCCCGGGAAGTAATGGGCCTTATTGGGCCGAGAGGGGAGAGAGGGCCGCACCAGGAGGTGGCGCGTCCCCTGTGGGGAGTCCGAATAGGACAAGGAGGGGCGCGCCCCTTCCTCTCCTCTCCTCTCCTTCCTTCCCCTTCCTCCTTCCTAGTTGGACTAGGAAAGGGAGTCCTACTCCCACTAGGAGGAGGACTCCCTCCCTTGGCGCCCCTAGGCCGGCCGGCCCTCCCCTTGCTCCTTTATATACGGGGGCAGGGGGGCACCCTAGAAGACACAAGTTGATCCTTGAGATCGTTCCTTAGCCGTGTGCGGTGCCCCCCTCCACCATAATCCACCTCGGTCATATCGTGGCGGTGCTTAGGCGAAGCCTGCGCCGATAGAACATCAAGATCGTCACCACGCCGTCGTGTTGACGGAACTCTCTCTCCCCGTAGCTTTGCTGGATCGGAGCCCGAGGAGCGTCACCGAGCTGTACGTGTGTCAAGAACTCGGAGGCGCCGGAGTAACGGCGCTGGGATCGGTTGGATCGCGAGGAGAACGTACGACTACTTCCTCTACGTTGTGATCGCTTCGCTTCGGTCTCACGAGGGTACGTAGACAACACTCTCCCCTCTCGTTGCTATGCATCACCATGATCTTGCGTGTGCGTAGGAAATTTTTGAAATTACTACGTTCCCCAACAGTGGCATCCGAGCCTAGGTTTTATGGTTTGATGTTATATGCACGAGTAGAACACAAGTGAGTTGTGGACGATACAAGTCATACTGCCTACCAGCATGTCATACTTTGGTTCAGCGGTATTGTGAGATGAAGCGGCCCGGACGAACATTACGCGTACGCTTACGCGAGATTGGTTTCACCGTTACGAGCACTCGTGCTTAAAGGTGGCTGGCGGGTGTCTGTCTCTCTCACTTTAGTTGAACCGAGTGTGACTACGCCCGGTCCTTGTGAAGGTTAAAACGGAGTCTATTTGACGAAGTATCGTTGTGGTCTTGATGCATAGGTGAGATTGGTTCTTGCTTAAGCCCGTAGCAGCCACATAATATTTGCAACAACAAAGTAGAGGACGTCTAACTTGTTTTTGCAGGGCATGTTGTGATGTGATATGGTCAAGACGTGATGCTATATTTTATTGTATGAGATGATCATGTTTTGTAACGAAGTTATCGCAATCGGCTGGAGCCATATGGTTGTCGCTTATTGTATGAAATGCAAACGCCTGTAATTGGTTTACTTTATCACTAAGCGGTAGCGATAGTCGAGAAGCAATAGATGGCGAAACGACAACGATGCTACGATGGAGATCAAGGTGTCGCTACCGGTGGCGATGGTGATCACGACGGTGCCGGAGATGGAGATCACAAGCACAAGATGATGATGGCCATATCATATCACTTATATTGATTGCATGTGATGTTTATCCTTTATGCATCTTATCTTGCTTTGATTAACGGTAGCATTTTAAGATGATCTCTCACTAAAATTATCAAGTAGTGTTCTCCCGAGTATGCACCGTTGCCAAAGTTCGTCGTGCCGAGACACCACGTGATGATCGGGTGTGATAAGCTCTCGTCCATCTACAACGGGTGCAAGCCAGTTTTGCACACGCGAATACTCAGGTTATACTTGACGAGCCTAGCATATGCAGATATGGCCTCGGAACACGGAGACCGAAAGGTCGGCGTGAATCATATAGTAGATATGATCAACATAAGATGTTCACCATTGAAAACTACTCCATCTCACGTGATGATCGGTTATGGTTTAGTTGATTTGGATCACGTGATCACTTAGATGACTAGAGAGATGTCTCTAAGTGGGAGTTCTTAAGTAATATGATTAATTGAACTTAAATTTATCATGAACTTAGTACCGATAGTATCTTGCTTGTCTATGTTTGTTTGTAGATAGATGGCTCGTCTGTTGTTCCGTTGAATTTTAATGCGTTCCTTGAGAAAGCAAAGTTGAAAGATGATGGTAGCAATTACACGGACTGGGTCCGTAACTTTGAGGATTATCCTCATTGCTGCCGTAAAAGTTACGTCTGGATGCACCGCTGGGTGCGTGCCTGCTGCTTGATCTAACCGACGGCGTTAAGAACGTCTGGCGAGCAAAGCTGATGACTACTCTATAGTTCGATGTGCCATGCTTTACGGCTTAGAACCGGTTCTTCAACGACGTTTTGAGCGTCATGGAGCATATGAGATGTTCCAGAGTTGAAGTTGATATTTCAACAGAATGCCCGGATTGAGAGATATGAAGTCTCCCATAAGTTCTATAGCTGCAAGATGGAGGAGAATGGGTCATCGGTGAGCACATACTCGAATGTCTAGGTATTACAATCACTTGACTCAACTGGGAGTTAATCTTCCGGATGATTGTGTCATTGATGAATTCTTCAATCACGCCACCAAGCTACAAAGGCTTCGTGATGAACTATAATATGCAAGGGTTATTAAAGACTATGCTCGAGCTCTTCGCAATGCTAAAGGCTGCGGAGGTAGAAATCAAGAAGGAGCATCAAGTGTTGATGGTCAATAAGACCACTAGTTTCAAGAAGAAAGGCAAAGGGAAGAAGAAGGAACTTCAAGAAGAACAGCAAACAAGTTGCTGCTCAGAGAAGAAACCCAAGTCTGGACCTAAACCTGAAACCGAGTGCTTGTCCGCAAGCAGACTAGTCTTCGAAGCGGAACTGCCCCAAGTATTTGGCGGATAAGAAGGATGGCAAGGTGAACAAAGGTATATGTGATATACATGTTATTGATGTGTACTTTACTAGAGCTCGCATAGCACTGGTATTTGATCTGGTTACATTGCTAATATTTGCAACTCGAAGCAGGACTACGGATTGCGAACACCGCAAAGGGCGAGGTGACGATCGCGCGTGGGAAATGGTTCCAAAGTCGATGTGATCGCGGTCGGCACGCTACCTCTACATCTACCTTCGGGATTAGTTTTAGACCTAAATAATTGTTATTTGGTGCAGCGTTGAGCATGAACATTATATCTGGATCTTGTTTGATGCGAGGCGGTTATTCATTTAAATCGAGAATAATAGTTGTTCTATTTATATGAGTAATATCTTTTATGGTCATGCACCCTTGAAGAGTGGTCTATTTTGATGAATCTCGATAGTAGTGATACACATATTCATAATGTTGAAACCAAAAGATGCAGAGTTGATAATGATAGTGCAACTTATTTGTGGCACTTGCCGTTTAGGTCATATCGGTATAAAGCGCATGAAGAAACTCCATCTTGATGGACTTTTGGAGTCACTTGATTATGAATCACTTGGCACTTATGAACCGTGCCTCATGGGCAAGATGACTAGAACCCGTTCTCAATACTATGGAGAGAGCAACAGATTTGTTGGAAATCATACATAAAGATGTATGTGGTCCGATGAATGTTGAGGCTCGTGGCGGATATCGTTATTTTCTCACCTTCACAGATGATTTAAGCAGATATGGGTATATCTACTTAATGAAGCATAAGTCTGAAACATTTGAAAAGTTCAAAGAATTTCAGAGTGAAGTTGAAAATCATCGTAATAAGAAAATAAAGTTTCTACGATCTGATCGTGGAGGCGAATATTTGAGTTACGAGTTTGGTCTACATTTGAAACAATGCGAATAGTTTAGCAACTCACGCCACCGGAACACCACAGCGTAATGGTGTGTCGAACGTCGAATCGTACTTTACTAGATATGGTGCGATCTATGATGTCTCTTACAGATTTACCGCTATCGTTTTGGGGTTATGCTCTTGAGACGGCCGCATTCACGCTGAATAGAACACCGTCAAAATCCGTTGAGACGACACCTTATGAACTATGGTTTAGCAAGAAACCAAAGTTGTCGTTTCTTAAAGTTTGGGGTAGTGATGCTTATGTGAAAAAGCTTCAACCTGATAAGCTCGAACCCAAATCGGAGAAATGTGTCTTCATAGGATACCCAAAGGAGACAGTTAGGTACACCTTCTATCACAGATCCGAAGGCAAGACATTTGTTGCTAAGAATGGATCCTTTCTAGAGAAGGAGTTTCTCTCGAAAGAAGTGAGTGGGAGGAAAGTAGAACTTGATGAGGTAATCTGTACCTTCTCCCTTATTGGAAAGTAGTTTATCACGTAAACCGGTTTCGAGACATCTACACCAAATAGTGAGGAAGTTGATGATGTTGATCATGAATCTTGAGATCAAGTTACTCTGAACCTCGTAGATCAACCGAGTAAGATCCGCACTGAGTGGTACGGTAATCCTGTTCGGAAGTCATGCTACTAGATCATGATGAACCCACGAACTATGAAGAAGCGATGGTGAGCCCAGATTCGCGAAATGGCTTGAGGCCATGAAATCTGAGATGGGATCCATGTATGAAAACAAAGTGTGGACTTTGGTTGACTTGCCGAGGGTCGGCAAGCAATAGAAAACAAGTGGATCTTCAAGAAGAAGACCGGCGACGGTAATATTATCGTCTACAAAGCTCGACTTGTCGCAAAGGGTTATCGACAAGTTCAAGGGATTGACTACGATGAGACCTTCTCACCCGAAGCGATGCTTAAGTCTGTCCGAATCATGTTAGCAATTGCCGCATTTTATGATTATGAAATTTGGCAAATGGATGTAAAGACTGCATTCTGAATGGATTTCTAGAAGAAGAGTTGTATATGATGCAACCGAAGGTTTTATCGATCCAAAGGAGCTAACAAAGTGTGCAAGCTCCAGCGATCCATTTATGGACTGGTGCAAGCATCTCGGAGTTGGAATAAACGCTTTGATAGTGTGATCAAAGCATTTGGGTTTATCTGAGACTTTTGGAGAAGCTTTGTATTTACAAGAAAGTGAGTGGGAGCTCAGTAGCATTTCTGATATTATATGTAGATGACATATTACTAATCGGAAATGATATAGAATTTCTGGATATTATAAAGGGATACTTGAATAAGAGTTTTTCGATGAAGGACCTCGGTGAAGCTGCTTACATATTGGGCATCAAAATCTATAGAGATAGATCAAGACGCTTAATTGGACTTTCACAAAGCACATACCTTGACAAGATTTTGAAGAAGTTCAAAATGGATCTAGCAAAGAAAGGGTTCTTGCCTGTGTTACAAGGTGTGAAGTTGAGTAAGACTCAATGCCCGACCACCGCAGAAGATAGAGAGAAAATGAAAGATGTTCCCTATGCTTCAGCCATAGGCTCTATCATGTATGCAATGCTGTGTACCAGACCTGATGAGTGCCTTGCTATAAGCTTAGCAGGAGGTACCAAAGTAATCCAGAGTGGATCATGGACAGCGGTCAAGAACATCTGAAATACGAAAAGGACTAAGGATATGTTTCTCGTATATGGAGGTGACAAAGAGCTCATCGTAAATGGTTACGTTGATGCAAGCTTTGACACCGATCCGGACGATTCTAAATCGCAAACCGGATCGTATTTACACTAAGCGGAGGAGCTGTCGGTTGGTGCAGTTCTAAACAAAGCGTCGTGGCGGGATCTACATGTGAAGCGGAGTACATAGCAGCCGGAAGCAACTAATGAAGGAGTGCGGATGAAGGAGTTCATATCCGATCTAGGTGTCATACCTAGTGCATCGGGTCCAATGAAGATCTTTTGTGACAATACTGCAGCAATTGCTTTAGCAAAGGAATCCAGATTTCACAAGAGAACCAAACACATCAAGAGACGCTTCAATTCCATCCGGGACTTGGTCCAGGTGGGAGACATAGAGATTTGCAAGATACATACGGATCTGAATGTAGCAGACCCGTTGACCAAGCCTCTTCCACGAGCAAAACATGATCAGCACCAAGACTCCATGGGAGTTAGAATCATTACTATGTAATCTAGATTATTGACTCTAGTGCAAGTGGGAGACTGAAGGAAATATGCCCTAGAGGCAATAATAAAGTTATTATTTATTTCCTTATTTCATGATAAATGTTTATTATTCATGCTAGAATTGTATTAACCGGAAACATAATACATGTGTGAATACATAGACAAGCAGTGTCACTAGTATGCCTCTACTAGACTAGCTTGTTAATCAAAGATGGTTAAGTTTCCTAACCATAGACAAAGGAGTTGTTATTTGATTAACAAGGTCACATCATTAGTTGAATGATCGATTGACATGACCCATTCCATTAGCTTAGCACCCGATCGTTTAGTATGTTGCTATTGCTTTTATCCATGACTTATACATGTTCCTATAACTATGAGATTATGCAACTCCCGTTTACCGGAGGAACACTTTGGGTACTACCAAACGTCACAATGTAACTGGGTGATTATAAAGGAGTACTACAGGTGTCTCCAAAGTCAGATGTTGGGTTGGCATATTTCGAGATTAGGATTTGTCACTCCGATTGTCGGAGAGGTATCTCTGGGCCCTCTCGGTAATACACATCACTTAAGCCTTGCAAGCATTACAACTAATGAGTTAGCTGTGAGATGATGTATTACGGAACGAGTAAAGAGACTTGCCGGTAACGAGATTGAACTAGGTATTGGATACCGACGATCGAATCTCGGGCAAGTAACATACCGATGACAAAGGAACAACGTATGTTGTTATGCGGTCGACCGATAAAGATCTTCGTAGAATATGTAGGAGCCAATATGGGCATCCAGGTCCCGCTATTGGTTATTGACCGGAGACGTGTCTCGGTCATGTCTACATTGTTCTCGAACCGTAGGGTCCGCTGCGCTTAAGGTTTCGATGGCGGTTATATTATGAGTTTGTGTATTTTGATGTACCGAAGGAGTTCGAGTCCGGATGTGATCACGGACATGACGAGGAGTCTCGAAATGGTCGAGACATAAAGATTGATATATTGGACGGCTATATTCGGACACGGAAAGGTTCGGAAGTTTCGGAGAAAACCGGAGTGCTTGGGAGGGTTACCGAACCCCGGGAAGTAATGGGCCTTATTGGGCCGAGAGGGAGAGAGAGGGCCGCACCAAGAGGTGGCGCCCCAGGGGAGTCGAATAGGACAAGGAGGGGGCGGCCCCCCTTCCCTCTCCTCTCCTCTCCTTCCTTCCCCTTCCTCCTTCCTAGTTGGACTAGGAAAGGGGAGTCCTACTCCCATTAGGAGGAGGACTCCCCCCTCCCTTGGCACGCCCCTAGGCCGGCCGGCCCTCCCCCTTGCTCCTTTATATACGGGGGCAGGGGGGCACCCTAGAAGACACAAGTTGATCCTTGAGATCGTTCCTTAGCCGTGTGCGGTGCCCCCCTCCACCATAATCCACCTCGGTCATATCGTAGCGGTGCTTAGGCGAAGCCTGCGCCGGTAGAACATCAAGATCGCCACCACGCCGTCGTCTTGTGAACTCTCTCTCCCCGGAGCTTTGCTGGATCGGAGCCCGAGGAGCGTCACCGAGCTGTACGTGTGTCAAGAACTCGGAGGCGCCGGAGTAACGGCGCTGGGATTGGTTGGATCGCGAGGAGAACGTACGACTACTTCCTCTACGTTGTGATCGCTTCCGCTTCGGTCTATGAGGGTACGTAGACAACACTCTCCCCTCTCGTTGCTATGCATCACCATGATCTTGCGTGTGCGTAGGAAATTTTTTGAAATTACTACGTTCCCCAACACGTAGAACACCCCATTCTCTTTGAGGACATCTTTCATGATGATGGACACAATTACCTACTGGATCCGGTAGAAATCATTTCGAAGTCGATTTTCCGGCATGGCTCCAAAGGCTTCGTCCCATCTCTGGATATGGGTATTGGATGAAGATTTCATGCAAAGTGATTGCACATCCCTTCTATACTCCATCATTAGATGGATGACGTAGAATCCATCATTCTCACTTCTTGCCGGTTGCTGGATGCAACAGAATTCAGTCTTGTGGCCGAAACAAGGCCCGACGTTATTTGTTTTTTTGCATTGGATGTAGCCACCCCGCATGCTGAAGCCTAGCATAGCTCTGTCCAGAACATACTTTATGTGTGTGTAATCTTTCTTCTGTATGTTCTTCGACGGGTCCAAATATAGAGCGCGGGAGTAACGTGGGTAAAGAACGATGAGAACGGCATGACACCCCCCCCCCCGCTGCGCAAAATACACGATCAAGTTAGCCTCCATGCGTGCAAAGTAACTATTGAAATGCACATATGTTATAATGCTATCTGCGGATGACTTACCTGGGATGATAAGGTAGGAGAATCGTTTCTTTGTCCTTATTGCTGACCAAGAATTCTTCGATGTACTGACTCGCATATTGACGGTTGGCGTCGTTGATTCACAAGAAGCCCTCATGCATGTAGTATGGGTCCGCAACCGCAAGACCGGTGACTTGCTCTCTCCTGACGATGTAGTTCATGTGCAGCGCATACAGGCGGACAAACGTAAAATTGAGTGTCCTCATTTGAAACATCTGGAAGATGTAATCAAACCTCAGGAAGAAGAGGTCCGCGGGGCATGTGTGGACGTACATCTTGCAACTGCTCGGCACGTGAACCCTATAAAGTGGGTAGCCTGGATCATCCGAGGCGAGGAGGCTTCTCTCTGTCGAAAGCACATGGTCATGGAGTCTCCTGAGATCCCCTGCTATGGCAGCTAGTGCATTCGCCGGTACCATTGGCTCTCCCGCAACATGGATTAATGGCGCATGTTTCATCGGTACACTATCAACCTTGGTCGAAGGCGGCTGGCTGCTAGAACCAACATTGCCAGCTTTATTGGATTTTCTTGCCGTCGGTCTCTTCCTCTACTTCTTCTTAGTGGGCTCAGGTGCTGGTGGGTCTGTAAGACCCTCCCTGAGCACCACCCCTAGTGTTGTCGGGCTCAGCATTTGACGACTTTGGCTAATTAGTTGAGCTTGGGTGGAACCGGCATCTGGTGTCGTGTCCAACGAGGATTGCATGAACAAAGACTTCTTGCACTCCCAAGGACGTTCCGGCTCTGGTACATGCATCTCATATTCATATGGTTGACTCATTGTTACTTCGTTGTCATAGCCGGTATTGAAATACTGGAGAGGGTCATCAGCGTCCTCCATGTCATGATCCATATCCTCTTCCATGGGGCAGATGGCATCATCTGCCGGAACGATTGGCCCTCCCTCCTCGTGTCTCTTGATCTCAGCAATCAGCACAGATGATGGTTGTACTTGTGTAGGTGGGGTTGTGGTCATACCTTGCTGAGGTCCCGTTGGTGTGCTCCCGGCTACCTCGGCACGAAGAACATTTTCCGGCCACAAGATCGGCCAATTTTTGCATTGGCCAAGCTGCGTCGGGGTCTCGTCAACCTCTCCATCGGTTTGTATCAAACGAGGGAAACCCTCGTAGCCCGCTTTCACACTTGCCATGGAGACCCTTAAGGCATTATCAGCCATCTGCCAGCGGTCGAACAATCGGTCCTTGGGCTTCACTATAGTACCCTTCCCCACATCCACCAACCCACCCTTCATGTGGTAAAGGAGGGTGCACGGAGTGGAGTCATCCTACAAAGACATATATGTGCGGCGTCAGAGATCCAAAAAGAACGGCAACTGAAGATTAATTAATTAGTTGAGTTGATGAAGGTGCGACGTGTATTTACCGTGAGGGCTTCGACCTCAGCCAATGTCGACGGCCCGACATTCAAGCCAGAGACGGAGCTAGGGCTGCTGTGAGATCTGGGTGCAGGAGCAGGTGCTAGAGGAGGTGCGGGTGCGGTTGCCATACTAGGTACGGGAATGGGTGCGGTGTTGATTGAGTTGCTCCCGGTGAAGCTGGGCATGGGAAAATCACTTGGTGGCGCGTTTGGATTTTGTTGCACCCAAGTGACCGCAGTTGGAATCAAGCTTGTAAAGGCAGCCACCATATCATCTCTACAGGCAGCGATTATCTCAGCTTTGGTCTCAGATTTTGCTTTCTCCATCGCCCGCGCCACCTTCTCGTCGATAGTCAGTTGAGTGAACTTCTTTCTCTATCTTTTAGCCTCGGGGTACTCGTTATAATAGTACTTCCACGTGGCGCCATCCATGGTGCCGTGCACACGTCCATATTGTAGCCTTTGGCCGGGCGGGTGTCCCATCATTATGTTCATGGCCAAGTTGAAAGGAGTGTCCCACTTGTACTTCACCGACGGCTGAGTCGACTGAGTCGACGAGTCGCTTTCGGCCGCAAGCTTGTGTTGCTCTCTCTACAAAATGGACCGTGAATCATTTACGAATGCGACTAGAATGTAGTAGACTTCATTGATTAGAAGCTAATATGTAAGGTGGTAAAATGATAATTACCAGTAATCTCATGAATTTCCTAGTCGGCGCATCGTTGGGAAAAAAATTTGGGGGTCCCACGAGAATCGGGCCCTGATGAAGTCATGCTCCTGCTGGTCGGTGAACTCAGCCAATGGGTCCGAGATCCCCTGACGTTCACGTTCTGCGTCCTCCTTAGCCCACACGGGCCTCTTTCCCGTATAACCATGACTTCCAAGGTGGTGGTTCCCCATGTTCTTTGCCTGCAGCTGCTTGCCTCTCTCCGACCTGGCCTTGGCAACTTCTTCATTGCAAGTCTCCTTGAACTTTTCAAAGTCCTCTATCATAATTTTCGGATTGTCTGCAACAATCTCGGCATAGGTTTCATGGTCTACTTCAATCGCCTTTTCCACCCTAGTTTTCCAAGCGCTCAATGTGTTGCTGAACTTCTCTAGAGCTTTATTGTTGATTTTTTTCATGGCATCATCATCCCGTGGGTCGACATCGTCATTCCGACCGGGGAATAGGAATCTTGCTTGCAACCTAGTTAGGAGTAGCTTCTTCAAATTTTCATTCTTCCGTATTTTTGTGGTGTTGATGTTAGCTCTATCCCATAGGATGCATGCTAGTTTGTTGCCATAACACGCTGCCACTTCCCGCGGCTCTATTGGCTCGAACTTGCCAAGGTGCACTGCTGTGACCACCAGTCTTCCGGTGCCGAACTCATTTCGGTGTTGTGTCCTCTTTTCCTTCTTTCCCTCACTGGCTTGGGAGGTCCCACCTTCCGAGCTTTAATTAGGAACATCATCAGCGCCAGTCTCAGTGCCAGTGTCGTTGGTGGCATCAGTGTCGGCGCCGGCGCCACCACCGTCGTCATCCGTCATGACAAGGGGGTCCTCACACCCAGCTTGCTCTCTCTCCTGATCCGCCAGAAAGTCGAGGTAAGCGTGTGCTCAACTTAATTGGGACTGAGAACCTCCAGCCTCATCGGTGTCGGTCATGTTTCCTAGGGTTCAATGTCATAGTCATTTAATTATCGAGATTTATATAATAAAGTGAATAATGAAAAAAAGTAACCTTTGTTTTTCTAGAAATGTCGTTTCATTCCCGTCGTGACATATCTCGAGCACTCGATATGTCCAACTTTCTAGCACAAGTCATGCCGAAATTCATGGAAAATTTCAGCATGACCTTTGCTAGAAAGTGCACATATAGAGCGTCTAAAATTTTCCGGAATGGAAATGAATCAACATTTCCGTCAAAACATAGGTCACTCGCAATCGGATTCCCTGCAAATGACAATTAGCACTATGTGCTAAAGTAGCATTTCACTAACATACTCATCTGCATGTCAAGTGAGACATAACATGGAATCAACATGAGAACATTCATAAAACAACTAAGTGACTGAGAGCAGAGCAAGCTGACTACAACAAATTAAACATAAGCTAATTTTATGGTCTCTGCTAGTAGATCATGACACAACAAAGCTTATTTTCATTTTCAAAATGGACTGCAACATAAGCTAATTTTCATTTTCATTTAAAAATCCTCATTTCCAAAATGACATCAACTACAAATTAAAAATCCTCAATTTCATTTTCATTTACTTTTTATTTTGCCACATGAACTACAAATGGAAATCAACTACAAATTTAATAAACCTCAAATGGACAGCAACTACAAATTTAAAAATCCTCAATTTCATTTTAATTTACTTTTTTTGCCTCATGAACTACAAATGGACATCAACTGCAAATTTAAAAAACTTCAAATGGACAGCAACATAAGCTAACAAATGCTACTGCTCATGAACTCAATTTGGACACCCTACATAGAAAAAATTGGACCTAACTAAAGAACAATAGGAAAGGAGGGGTGGCTCACCACGCGTCGGGGTCAGGGTCGCCGGGGCTGAAGGGGTGGCGTCGGGGTTGAGCACGTCAGCGTCGTGGTCGGGGTCACTGGGGCTGAGGGCGTCCTTCTCGTCCTCGCAGAGCCCTGTATAGGCAACTTAGCTATAGCGCGTCTTGGCAAAACGCGCTATAGCTAAGTTAGCCATAGCGCTTGCCAAGCCAAAACGCGCTACTGCTAACTTTTTCTTTTTCTTTTTTTCTTTTTCTTTTTTTCTTTTTCTTTTTCTCAACTATAGCGCTGCCCTAGGCAAAAGGCGCTACTACTAACTTTTTCTTTTTCTTGTTTTATTTTTCTTTTTCTTAGCTATAGCGCTGCCCTAGCCGAAACGGGCTACTACTAACTTTTCCTTTTTCTTTTTTTCTTTTTCATTTTCTTTTTCTTTTTCATATTCCAGAAACTTCCTTCCTTTTTATTTTATTTTTTTCCTTTTTACTTTTATTATTCTTTTTCTTTTTTCTTTTTCTTTTTATTTTTCTTTTTCTTTTTCATGTTCCACAAACTTTCTTCCTTTTTATTTTATTTATATTTCTCTTTTTATTTATATTATTCTTTTTCTTTTTCTTTTTCATATTCCACAAACTTCCTTCCTTTTTGTTGTTATTTTTATTTCATTTCATTTTCCACAACTTATTAGTTCCTTTTTATTTTTCTTTCATTTCATTTTGCAAAACTTCCTTTCTTTTTCTTTTTCTTTTCTTTCATTTGCACTTTTCTTTTTCTTATCTTTCTTTTGCACTTTCCTTCCTTTAATTTGGTACGTCGTTGTAGCAATACCATTGTTACCCTCCGGATAATAATTAGTATAATATATATTACATCATTTGACCATTAATGCCGGTATACAAAATAGACACAAACAAAATTTGTGGATTAGTTTGTCAGCTTGGGCGACGACGACGCTTCAGACTGATCTTCTTCCCTCTTTTGTTCGTTGTCGAATAATTGAGCCCATGGTCATGACTTTACCTTCTCTGGGGATTACGATCTTTCGTAGGTAATGTAGTCTTCATTCTTCTTTTGATGTATGTTTCATCGTCATCAGCATCATCTTCCCTCATCGGATCACCGTACTGGTCGTAGTCTTCCTCGTTGGCGACTCCATCCATTCCGGCGATGCTCCTTTTGCTTCTCCTCACGACAACACGGCTGGGATTGATCGGATCAGTTATGAAGAAACATTGTTTCACGTGTTTAGCGTGTACCCATGGCTCATTTTTGGCGATGGCGTTGACGGTACCGCTATCAGAGTCGGGTATGCACATGGTAGTGAAATGTGGGTTTTCTCTCTGTACATTCTTAGCCCATCTGACACAGAACATCGTCGCACTATCCAATCCAGAGTAGTTAAGCTCCCATATCTCTTCGACCCTTCCGTAATATCTTTCAATTACATTCCCGGTCATGGCTTCCGTCGTCACCCCTAAGTTTTGGTCATCACTGTTTATATCTTTGTCCTCCGTGTAGAATGTGTATCCATTGATATCGTATGTTTGATAAGTCGCGAGGTTGGTCGAGGGGCCATGTTCTAAGGCGTATATGAGTGTTCCGTTCGGACAACCCTCTTCCGGGGGATTAGCCAGAACTCGCTCTTTGAACCAACGCAAGAAAGTGGAGTTGTGCTCTCTAAAACTTCAGCGTCCGTCCTGTGCACCCCACGGTCACAGTACTTCTTTGCGATGGTCTCTTTGTGCAGTGTCACAAAATCTTCTAGCACATCTAGGTGTTGTAGCACCACTAAGTTTGCTCTGTCAAGGTTGTTTTGTCGGCCCGAGCGTAACACAGTCACATCCCTATGACCGTTGGTGTGACATTCGCCTTCGAGCCTTCCACGGTGCTTGTTAATGGGCAAACCAACAACAGGGTCTCCGGTGCCTACTAGATAACTCTCACAGAAAGAGATGCACTCTTTGGTCAGATATCCTTGGTCTATGCTTCCATCTGGACGGGACATGTTACGAACGAATCCTTTGATGACGCCCTTCATCCTCTCGAATGGCATCATGCTGTGCAGGAATGTCGGCCCTAGGTCGATGATGTCATCCAAGATGTGGACACATAGATGCACCATGACATCAAAGAACGCGGGCGGGAAGTACATCTCTAGCTCATTCAGTATGACAACGATCTCTTCCTGTAGCCTATGGAGTTGCTTCACACTGATCGACTTTCGAGAGATAGCATCAAAAAAGTGGCATAGGTCAGTAAGCGTCTCACGCACATGTGTGTCCATAATCCCTCTAAGTGCAACCGGGAGTAACTGTGTCATCATCACATGATAGTCGTGAGACTTCATCCCAGTGAACCTTTTTTCTTAGTGTCCAGATATCTGCTTATCTTCCCACAGTATCCAGAACTAACTTTGATTCTGGCAAGGCACTTGAACAATTTATTGACCTCCTTCGGATCTAAGGTGAAGCAAGAGGGGGGGCAATATTGTTCTTCCTTCTTGTTTACTTTTTTGCCCCTATCTTCCATCTCCGTCTCCCTCTCAGTTTCCTTTGATGACCTTTTACCGGGCATTTGGAGATCTTTCCTGATATTCAAAAATTCTAAGTCTTTTCTTGCCTTCGGCCCATCCTTGGTCCTCTCTGGCATGTTCATCAATGTTCCAAGAAAACTCTCAAGGATATTTTTTGTGATATGCATTTGATCAAGGCTATGAGGCGCGTCGAGTATGGGCCAGTATTCCAAGTCCCAGAAAACATATCTCGTCTTCCATACCTTCAGCAAGGGCTCCAGTGCCTTTTTCTTCGTCTTTCCTGGCGAGGGGCACTCTTCCTAGTTCTTCAATAACTTATATATTTCTGCACCGCTACGCTTACGTGGAGGACCTCGATGCTCAGCCTTACCATTTAATAGATCTCCACGCTTTCTCCACGGGTCATATTTCTCGAGCCATCTTCGATGCCCCATGTACATGATTTTCGAAGACCCGCCATCTTTCGATAGCTGCAGAGAAGTTGTATCATCCATGCACCTCGTGCATCCGCAATACCGTGGCTTTTTGGCGGAGAGATAGTCGTAACCGAGATAGTCCTGCACCATCGTGATCAGCACGGCTCTCATGTAGAAATACTCTCCTTTGCTTGAATCCCATGTCTTGGCCGGCGTTGTCCATAAGGTCTGTAGATCCTCCTTCAGTAACCCGAGATACAGAATTATATCATTTCCCGGTTGTCTCGGCCCTTGAATAAGCAAAGCCATGTGTATGTATTTTTCCTTCATGCACAACTAGCTGGGGGAGGTTGTACATCCATACAAACATGGGCCATGTGCTATGATTGGTGTTCTGGTTGCCAAATGGATTCATGCCATCACTACTAGCGCCAAGCACGATGTTCCTTGGATCATTTGAGAAAAAAAATCAAATTCAGCAGTTAATGCTCTCCACTGGCTAGCATCTGCGTGGTGTCTGAGCTTTGGCTCATCTCCGTCATCTGGCTTCACCCTCTCCACGTGCCAGCACATAAGCGTTGCTTCCTTAGGATCTACGAAATACCGCTATAGACGCAGAGTGATCAGAAAGTACCATACAACTTTCTTTGGAGCTTTCTTTCCGGCCTTTTATATCATGAAGCATTGCACTTTGGACAGATGGTTTTTTCTGCATGCTCGTTCCAATATATGATGTAATCATTGATGCATGTGTGATATCTAATGTGTGGCAGATCAAGAGGGAACACGATTTTCTTTGCCTCCTCGACACTAGTAGGACACAGGCTTCCCGCGGGAAGAACCTTCTTTAGATACTTCAGAAGCTCATCCAGGCTTGTATCTGTCCATTTATTTTTTGCCTTCGTCTTTAGAAGTTCTAGTGTGAAACTCAAGCGGGTCACCTCGGGATTGCAACCATCATACAAAGGAGTCATAGAGCCTACCTCCAGCTGCGCCAGTTTGGCCTCCTCTCTAGAAGCAGCTTTGTCGCTAGTCGTCTTCTTGCGAAGCAGGTCTCAAACATGCAGGTCCCGCATGGCTGAACTTAGTAGCGACGAAGACGGCGGCGTGTCCGCGTCTTCTCAACCTTGAACTGCCTCTTTGCCATTGACATTTCCAAGGTCGTCTTCCTCTTCGGGCACATAATCGTTCATCTCTTCGTCTGGTGGCCCCATGTCATTATTTCCTACCCCGTCGACATCTTCATCATCATCATCTTCACTAATCCACCGAGTATGGCCATGCATGAAACCATGCATGAGCAGGTGCGCCTTGAACGTGCCACCCTCTAAGGGGTTGAGCCTGACTATTCCTTTGCATTTTCGACACGGACATAAAACATCCTTCAGTCTTTTTTCATACATGTCGTCCACAGTGGATTGCCACTATCTTTCCACCATCCTTCCATTGACCTTCATGATCACCTGCATGCGGAGCAAATATTATAACCACGTATATATGCATGCATGGATCAAATTCATACAAAAATTCGGCATGGCCTTCCCTAAATATAGGACATATTGAGTTTGCCCGAAATTCGTCGAAACGGAATTGAATCGACATTTCGGCAAAACATAGGAAACTGATGTCACCCACATTATTTCATCAAATACACAATGTAGGCAACTCAAATTATGCCACACACAACTCGGTATATATATTCTCATATTGCCCATATATATATATATATATATATAGTTTCGGTCCTATCCACACAAACACCTTTTTTTGCTCACCTATGTGTCGAGAGGGATATCGAGCACATTTCTTCTTAATTACGTAGTAGCTCTAGATATATAGCTCTAACTAGCTAGCTATCTAGGGAGAGAGAGAGAGCTAGGGAGATAGTGGGAGAGGAGAGGGAGAGAAGAGGGAAGGCATTAATGGAAGGGGAGGTGGGCAAAGAAGAGGGGGAGGGAGGGGGCTCTAATGGAGGGGTGGTGGAGGGGCAAAGAAGAGTGGGAGGGAGGGGGCCTCTAATGGAGGGGTGGTGGAGGGGTAAAGAAGAGGGGGGAGGGCTCTAATGGAGGGGTGGTGGAGGGGGGCATTGAAGGGACCTAGCAAGGTGCAAGGAAAGGGGGAGAAAGGAAGGGGGAGGAAGAGACGGGAGGAAGAAGGGGAAAGGTGGTAGGTGGCCGGCGGGCATAGCAGTAGCGGGGTCACCTATACGCGCTACTTCTATGGCAGCTTGCAAAATATCTACGGCTAGTGTTGCACTACTTATAGCGCGGGCCAGAAACACACGCTACTGGTAAAATGTTATACATAGAAAAATTAGCAGTAGCACGTTTAGATAAACATGCGCTATAGATCCTAAACTAGTAGTAGCACAGGTTGGACGACAGGCCACTACTAGGGAAAAGCCTACCAGCAGCGCGGGTTTTGGGCCTATTAGTAGCGCAGGGGCCGGCGCTACTAATAAGCGCTTCTGACTAACTTATAGCGATGGCGCAGGTGCAACCAGCGCTGACTAACGTATAGCGATGGCGTGGGTAAAAACCCGCGCTACTACTAATCTGTAATCTCTGAATTTTATCTTTTTTGTATTTTTTCGAATTTTTTTTTGATTTTTTCCCTAATTTTCAAATTTCTGAATTATTTTAACCTCAAATCTCTAATCACCCATCATCGCTGCTAAATTTAATCTCTAATCACCCCTCATCATTCCAAATCATCTAACTTCCCAGACGGTCACCCATCCTCTCACTACTCCAGCCTGAGCACGCTTAACTTCCGGGTTCTATTCTCCCTCGTTTCCAAGTCTGCAATTGTTGTTTTCCTGACAATAGTAAGATGTCAATCCTATTAACCTCAGGAATTTAGCTTGAGCATGTAGTGACACATTTCACTGTTTCAGTTTGAAACTATTGTTCTAAAAAATTAGTAAAACTAATATTTCTTGAATAATTAGTTTGACCCATAGTTTGACCAGATTTGACCATAGTTTGACCAGATTTGACCTAAATTCAAAAAAACTAAAATAATTATTTAGTAACACTAATATTCTTGAATAATTAGATTGACCATAGTTTGACCAGATTTAACAAAAATTAAAAAAAACTTAAATTTGATGAACTTTTTTGCCTCGAGATCTTAAAAGCCCCGTAACTTTTTTTTCTGTTAGGCTTTTGAGGATTTTGAAAATGTTTAACGGGGTTTTCCTCGTTAAATTCGGATGTAACTTTTCGAGTAGATGATTTTTCATATAAAACTTTTTCATCCAAGTTCGTATGCAAAAGTTATGGCCATTTTACCAATTTCCAGAGAGATTTTGCAAATAAAGTCAAAATTCATATTTGTAAATTTTCCCAACAACTAGACCACATATCACATGGGAAACTTATTTTCTTTTATTTTTTGACATTTTATCATTTTCTTTTATTTTTTAAACTGAAAAGGCGGTCCACGCTTGGGGTAGACTTTGACAAATAGGCCATACCAGCGCTACTACTATGGCGGGCGATTAGCGATGGCGGGTTTTAACCTCGCTACTACTAAGTTGATAGCGATGGCGGGTTTATAACCGTCGCTACTACTATGGCATGGTCCAGGGGCCACTTAGTAGTAGCGAGGATGAAAAACCCGTGCTACTGCTATCAACTTAGTAGTAGCAAGGGTTAAAAACCCGCGCTACTACTATGGCATATCCCGGGGGGCACGGTAGAGACCGCTTACTAGTAGCGAGGGTTACAAACCCGCGCTGCTGCTATCAACTTAGTAGTAGCGAGGTTTAAAAACCTGCTCTGCTAGTAAGTAGCAGTAGCGAGGGTTTTTAACCCTCGCTGCTGCTAAGATTCTGTGTATAGGCTTTTCCCTAGTAGTGGGAGTTGCTGCTATTTTTTGAGAAGGGGGTGTGGTGTGTTACACTTAACAGTAGCATGGGGCTAGGTAACAAGCGCTGCTGCTAACTGATACCAATAGCGTTCTTTATATCCAGAGCTACTACTAACTACTAGCAGCGTGGGGTTATAAACAAACGCTACTGGTAAACTTCTATCTATAAGTATTTCCCTAGTAGTGCGGGGAAGCATTGGGCCTACATGGGCCATAGTGGAGAGAGAGGGGAGCCCGCTAGGCGTGGCGTGCGCCCCCCTCCAAGGGGGTCCGAATAGGACAAGGAGGAGGGGCCGCGGCCCCCTTTCCCTCTCCCTCTCCTTCCTTTTCCCCTCCGGTGAGAAAGGAAAAAGGACGGGCAAATCCTACTAGGAGTGGAGTCCTAGTAGGACACCACCCATGGTGCGCCCCCTTGTGGCCGGCATCCTTTATATACGGGGGCAGGGGGCACCCCATAGCACATCAATTGTTCTCTTCGCCGTGTGCGGTGCCCACGTCCACAGTTTGCTCCTCCGGTCATAGCATCATAGTGCTTAGGCGAAGCTCTGCACGGACCACATCACCATCACTGTCGCCATGTTGTCGTGCTGACGGAACTCTCCCTCAACCCTCTACTGGATCAAGAGTTCGAGGGATGTCCTCGAGCTGAACGTGTGCTGAACTCGGAGGTGCCGTATACGCTCAGTACATGATCGGTTGGATCTCGAAGACATTCGACTAAATCAACCGCGTTAACCTAACGCTTACGCTTTTGTTCTACGAGGGTACGTGGATACACTCTCCCCTTCTCGTTGCTATGCATCTCTTAGATAGATCTTGTGTGATCGTAGGAATTTTTTGGAAATTGCATGCTATGTTCCCCAACAGTAGACACCTATTACGAGTTATGATCCGCATACCCCAAGGTGACAATAATTGGGATTCTTTCCGGTGATTACAGTAGTTTGAGGATCTCATGTATTCACTAAGTGCTAATGCTTTGTTCCGACTCCCTATTAAAAGGAGGCCTTAATATCCCTTAGTTTCCATTAGGACCCCGCTGCCACAGAAGGGTGGGACAAAAGATGTCATGCAATCTCTTCTCCTTAAGCATGTATGACTATATACCGAATACATGCCTACATTATATTTATGAACTGGAGCTAGTTCTGTGTCACCCTAGGTTATGACTGCTACATGATGAATATCGTCCAACACAATTATCATTTCCGATCCATTGCCTACGAGCTTTTCACATATTGATCTTTGCTAAGTTACTTTCATTACTACTGTTGTTACAATCACTACAAAACTGCTACTATTACTTTTGCCACTATTATCGTTACTTTCATACTACATTGCTACTAAATACTTTGTTGCAGATATTAAGTCTTTGAGGTGTGGTTGAATTGACAACTCAACTGATAATACTCATGAATATTCTTTGGCTCCACTTGTGTCGAATCGATAAATTTGGGTTGAATACTCTACCCTCGAAAACTGTGTGATCCCTTATACTTGTGGGTTATCATGACCTTTTTCTGGCGCCGTTGCTGGGGAGCATAGCTCTATTTTCTGAGTCACTTGGGATTTATATTTGTTGATCACTGTGAAGAATCTGAAAGATACCAAAACCAGGATTTTCCATCTAGAACAAGGGGAGGTAAGGAATTTTCATCTAGCTCCGCACTTGATTCACCTTCTGTTTTGAGTAAGCTTGCGACACCTACACTTGCTATTAATTCTGATATGTCGCAAGTAATTGATGATGCTACTTCAGCTACGCATGATGCTTATGATGATATTACTACTTTACTTGATAATATTGTGGCAGTGGGTGAATTTACTTATGAACAACTTGCTAGAGCTAAAGATATTGAGAATGTTGAACTGATGATATTTCTGAAACTGATGAAATTATTGAAATTGAACACTTTGAAACACCTATTAGACCTAGCTCTCCTAGATATGAATTTCCTGTTTTACCTGAGGGTTATGTTATGGATGGAGAGGTATATACAAACTTCTAGTGTATAAATTAAACCATTCACATGATTGTTTACCTATTTTTCATTGTCAAATGTGTCATACAAGTTATAGTGGGTTGGAATATAAGTTAAAAATGTTTGCATGGTCTATACTTGGTAACAAAAATAATATGCTAACACTCAAGAACATAAAAGTGATGTAAAATTTACTACTTTTTCATATATTATTTGACCATTTTTTATTCTCGCAACAAATGTATCTGGTATAATCCAGTGTTTACATGTGCCCTTGTCGATTCTCAAATAAAGACCCATTCAAAAAACCAAACAAGGTATTTAGTTAACATAGTTTTAAATACAACTGATAGGGTGTCGATCGGTGAGAGAATAGGAACCTAATTGATCTTGAGGGTCTAATTCAAATTATTTTGTTTCTCTGTGGTACATGCTATCTATAAATGTTGTGGACTTGCTTGTGCAAATTAAGCTTTTATTTGCTATCACTCATTGTGCAAATTAACCCAATGATCTCTTGGGCATACTAGACAATAGCATAATTGTTAGTAGTATATTTTACTTTCTGAGGCATTCATTTTCCGGGTATAGGGCGGTCACCTATTTACCTGGCCAATGGACGAGCCCTGACCTTGCCATTTATGATGAAAATATTGTAGAAACAGTAATGTTTGCATATTTTATTTGATATCCAAGGAGATTTAGAAAGAAAGAACTAGTTATACACCCGGCCTATGGACGAGGCCTTGCGATTCATGCTGGATTTGTCCATTCCCATGACTTCAACAGTTAATCTAGTCAAATAGGTATTTAATGGTTTAACCCCATTAACCCATTTAACGCATCATTATGGTTTGACAACTACCAGGAAGAAGTTGTGGAATTAACAAGTTGTATTCACTGTATTCTCTTGTTGACAACAAGTTGTGTTTCCGGTCTTTGATATTCCGGTTACATTGAGTAGTTACCTTGATATTCATTCTCATTCAGAGTTACATACTTCTAAGTACCTCCATTTACCAAATCTCTACATTGTCACACTCCCCACACACATGTGAAATCGTCTTGTCGCTCCCCTCAACATTCATTTTGTCTTGAAACATGGAAAGGTATTGTGTTAGATGTTAATTACAAGCTAGCTTGGAACAACACAAACCCCACATGACTGTTGCAACGGAATGGAACATAATGAGCTGCATACCTACCTATATGCACCTTATTGGCTTATCACGGGCATGCAATTAAGCAACTTTTAATTGCCTAACCTACCCTAACCCTTTATCCACATCTGTCTATTTTGGCAAAATATGGACTATTGGCAAACCAATCATACATTCCTTCCTCTTGTATTTTTGAAATCCAGCCCTGATTATATCCTTCATTTCCCCCTTATCTCGACTCCAAAAATCATCTGTATATTGCACTATAACTTCATTTACCCACACTCTTGTTCCTTTCATGCTCCTCGAGAACACGTGTGAACCATGACACTTCACATCTTAGTCCGATCCATTTGATATATGTAAAACATGGAAGGAACGTGTGTTTAGTATTGAATGCGACCTAAAAATACATACCTTGTTTTCTTCACATCATTGAGCTAATAAGAAAACACAGAACCTATTGGTAAACTAATAGTATCTTCACCTTCGGTCATGTTTCATGGAACTCTATTGATAACTCATCACTTGTATGTCACCTTATCAGATTATCACAAGTATCGTCTTACTGCATTTTTCCTTCCATTCGCAATGCGCTCATCATCAGCATTGAAGAAATCATGCACCTCTTCCAATTTCTTTTGCACATTTATTTACATATATTCCATAAGAAGAGAACATTTCAAATGTCAAATGTCAAAGGTCAACTAGAAACCGTAATTGATTCCATACAACAGAAATATGACTACTTACGCTAGATCACTAGGGATGCAAACACGTGAAGGGAAGGATGGAAATGGTCAGAATAGTTGGAAAAGGGTGCATTTTCCTATAAAGAAGTAATGGCTGGTCCTTATCAACTCTGTGGGTTGTAACATGGTTCATTACATGATGTCCTTCTTCCACGTGCCAAAGGAAGTTGAATGTATTTGTGTGGGTGCTTATTATTGATAGTTTTAATACATTAAATATCCTGAAGCGGAGACACTTTAATTCTTGTAAATATTAATTACTCTTGTGTCCTCTATACTACTAATGCTGAAGATAGCGTTGAGCACCTCATTTCTATTGGCCCTTTAGCATTTTTCTTGTTGGACATGCTTCAGATCTAGTGGTCTCCGAATGCCCCGCGGATTGCTTCGGTACCAAGCTAAAGTGTTGTTTGTTGATAACGTATTTTTTGAAATCTTTATTACCATGGCTTGGAATTTGGAAGGAGTGCAATAATTTCATTTTTGTGGCCAGTTCTTGCAGCTTGTATAGTTTATCTCTAGCAAAAAGAACTAGATAGCACAACATGGAACTAGCTCCTAATTGCAAACTTATATGTTGTAGGATGCCAAGGTCAGTGGGATGATGTAGAGCCAGAGTACTGATGGTGAAGTGGTGTACAGGCCGTAGGCGATTCGAGAGCCTCAGTGAAGCCACAGGATGATGACTCCACTGACCGAAACTGGCCTGTTGCCCGCTGCCGCCAAGGTAGGTGAGGCCACGGTTTCTCCTTCTGGCCTCTGATCATCGGTCACGAGGCGTCTTGGCAAGCAAGATGACTAAGGACGGAGTGGATGAAGAAAATGTGGTCATCCTCAGCTTAAGAACCAGATGCAGTTACCATGCACAGAACACATGCAAAAATCACCTAGCTCCAACCAGGGGGTATGGAGGGCGAGCATTGGCTGCCTGCATGGTGAACTCAGTAGTCTCTGTGCATTGCAAATGATGATAGTTCTTATTCTTACTTGGTTGTTCACTTGTTCTGCATTTTACAAGTTTCAGAAATATTGTCGCAATGTAATAAAGTCGCTAATCTTTATCCAGGCAAGCATGAACAATCTAGCAAAAACTGTCACCATGCAATTAAGTCGCAAATCATTAATTTTCCAACACATTTACATTCCTCCAGGAGAGCATATCTTCAGCACGTTTCTACCCCACAAAACGCAAGATTTTAGACACCAAAAATATCATGACATTAAAGGACCGAAACAAGACCATGTTTCTTTCTTTTAATCAAGGTAGCAATCAGGGAACTACCAGGCACGCAGCTGTGCTGTACTTAAGTGCCGTAATACACACAACAAGCTGCTGATTTCTCTAAACACATGCAACTTACGATCTGCGACGAACTGAACAACCACAGAGATCAAACGAAGGCCTATGGAAGAGACTTAGAGACCCTACTGAATAACAAATTCAATCACTACAAATAAAAATGCCTTATTCATCAAAAATAATTATTAAAAGTGCCCTGGCTCAGAGAGCATGGCGAATAAAACCATACACATAGATGTCTCATCTTCACAGGAAATTAACTCGATGTCTCATCTTCACAGATGCCATATGTAGAAGTTAACCATGTAGAAACTAATAAAACGAGACGAGACGAGATCGACGCTAGCTGGCCATGCACTCCAACGATCCTCATCCAGCTTACATGGGAGGGAACTGACTCCAATCGAACTCCAGATTGAACGACTGCATCTGCATCATCGTATCACCGCCGGTGAAGCCGGCCCCTTCGTGGTCACCAGCATAGCCACCGTAGACCAGGGTGCCCAGATCCCCTCCGGAGCTCAGCAGCGTGCCCTCCTGCCGCTGCACTGGCGCCTGATGCAGCGCTGTAGACCCCATGTCTACGTTGCCGGTGGTGACCCATGGAGCTGGCGGCGGCGCCTGGTACATGGGAGGGAAATGACTCGAACCAAACTCCAGATTGAAGGACTGCATCTGCATCACCGTATCACCGCCGGTGAAGCCGGCCCCGTCGTGACCACCAGCGTAGCCACCGACCAGGGTGCCCTCCGTCTGTTGCTCTGGCGCCTGATACAGCGCCGGAGACCCCATGTCTATGCTGCCGGTGGTGACGCATGGAGCTGGCGGCGGCGCCTGGGAATGAGTTTTCCCCATGCGTTCGCCCATGCTCTTGATCATCTCCTCCACCTTGTAGCCAACGCGGGCGAGCTGCTCCACGCTGAGGCCAACGAGGCCCGGGAGGTTCCCGTCCATGATCTGTTGCAGGAGGTACCTGGTCTCGCGGTCCTGGCACTCGCGCCGGGACTTGTCGACCTGCTGCTGGAGCTTGGCGATGCGCTCGGTGAGTAAGCCCTCCTGGTCCATCGTCTTCTTGCAATGCCCCAGCTCCGGCATGCTCTTGAATCCATTCAGGATACCCACCGCCTTGTCAGGGGAAGGGAACACCTCGGGCGCCGCCTCGCCCTCGCCGTACACCACCACGCAGGTGTCGACGTCGCACAGCTTCCCCAGCTCGTCCGCCTTCTTCATCAGCCCCCTCAGACGCTGCTTGTACCTAGAGCGCCGGGCCGAGTCGTCGCGGACGTACCCCAGGGTCACCTTCTTGGGAAGCCGACCCATCGCCGGCCGGCCAAGGGATAAATTAATAAAATTAGCGAAGGAATGGAATGTCGTTGTTGGTTTAGCTAGGCAGGGAAGGAGGGGTAGATTTTATAGTGGAGGGATCGCCTATGGATTAATTTCATGATATGATATGGCGACAGATATATAGGAAGAATATTGCATAAGATTTGGTGCCTTAATTGTGCCCCTCTGTAATTTTGGCGTCCTTCTAAACCTTCCTTCTAGTATCACTCTGTAATTTTGGCATCCATTTAAACCTTTTAACTTTGGGAAATATTCTTTCCAATCTTGAGACGAGGCCAGGGGCGTTGATTTTCTTTTACATGAGTACATCGCACGGCTGTTAGCTTCACCGTCCCAAACTGCTCGCTATTTCCACGCATATGACATACTTCTCTCGTGTAAAAAAAATCACCACGTCTTACATCTCCCATAATCAGCAAAGTAGGTGGGAGACATGCTTGCCTTCCGCGTAGGTACTGCCGCCGTGGGGGTCATATCATCATCGGCGCGATGCACCTATGGAGTGATACTATCATCCATTCTTCTTTTGTCTCTCGAACTTTTTTCGAGATTGACTTGGGGGAGCCCCACCGTTTGTTATATTCCAACTCAAAGGTGACTTGGCAGTCAGTACAGATACATGTAAGCGCACAAAGACGCAAAAGAAATTACAGAGGAAGGCATCAAGAGAAAGCCCAAAACTAGAAAGAGAGAAACAAATGGAGGGGAAGGTTGCCAACAGAACCAAACCGAAAACCCTGAAGGCCGACATCTCGGGTAGTGAGCTCCGCTGAGCAGCTTGCTCCACCACTGACAATGAACCACAACCAGGCCTAGGGAGAAAAAGATGGGCACCACAACAACAACAACTCGCAACGGAACATCACTGGCACGAATGAAGGGCGTCGGATAGCCGAGTTCATGCGGCGACACCGGTGTGCGCCGGCAAAGCCAAAATACAACGCACCACCGAGACCGAAGGGCACGGCACCGGTGTACCGCTGCCGAGGTCGAAGGGCAGCGTGTTGCCGAAGGCCACCCCAGGATGTCCGCGCAAAACGTCGTCCGGGCCACCATGAAGCACAACCCTGCGGAGTGGCGACACCAAAGTAGAAGCATATCGAGAAGCATCACTGATGCGAACACTACTAGGGAAAAGGCTAGCAGCAGCGCGGGTTTTCAGGCTAGCAGCAGCGCGGGTGGCCGCGCTACTAATAAGGCGCTACAGCTAACTCATAGTAGTAGCGCGGCCCCAACCCGCGCTACTACTGTTGACGATATCAGCAGCGCTTTTTGTGAACGCGCTGTGAACGCGCTACTATTAACTAGCTGTAGCGGTTTCGTCATCCCTCGCTACTGCTATATCTTTCATCATTTTCCCCCTGCACCATTCCCTTTCAGTTCTCCTTTCACTTTCAGTTCTCCTTTCAGATACTAGATACTAGGTACTGCTAGTAGATATCAAATTCATAAACCATTACTAGGTACGGTAGTACTCCCTTCGTTCCAAATTACTCGTCGTGGTTTTAATTCAAACCACGACGAGTAATTTGGAACGAAGGGAGTACTAGATAACAATTTCATGCATAGCCAACATGCATCCTCAAGCAGTACAAGGTCATATCAACGGCCATCATCATATGTAGTTCTAGATGATATCGACGACGATCATCATATGTAGTTCTAGATGATATAGCCCACACACATATGTACGTAGTTCTAGATGATATAGCCACACACACATATGTAGTTCTAGATGATATAGCCACACACACATATGTAGTTCTAGATGATATCGAAGACAATCATCATCCTCAAGCCTGGGCGGTTGGTGTTCCTGATAGTAATTAGGATGGCCTGTTCAACACGAAGATTTTTGCCATCGAGGAATTTCTTCCACCCAACCGAGCTTAAGTGTGTGCGACCGTCCGTGTCCACGTGGTAAGTACAGGTTGTGACGGAGCCCCTTGCAGTAAGGCGTAGTCCAGCTGAGCCTTCTTCATCAGGCTCGATACCATAACTCACAGATATGCTCTTTGCCAATTTCTGAATAAGAAAAACATATCAATTAATAAGCATGTGATCGAACTCTACACTAAAACATATATATCATCGACTAGATTCCACACAACATACCATATCATTGGACTGTACACTAAGTAATTCACACTATTAATTTGCATTTGTAAGTATAACATACCATATCATGTCGATCAACCATGGTATTTGTCAAGCGGGTCACGAATGGCACCCCGACAAAGTCAGCACGTGGCGGAATTATGTCCCACAGGTTGGACACCTCCTCCTCACTCAGCCTTATTCTTTGAGCTACGATGGCTTCATGAAGTGGGTCCTCATCATCTTCATCGAGTGGGTCCTCATTATCTTCATCATCTTCATCATCTTCGTCATCTTCATCATCTTCCACCAGCTTGAGATAAATGACAGCTAGCTTGGGTCTTTCTGCTCGGAAGTTGAAGCTGATCAACTCACCACCAGTAAGATGCATGCAAGCGACGATACGGGCCCATCCATCTCCTCCAATCTGCGACATATTGCGTCCTTTCTCGACCTCCATAGTGTATGGCCCCCCAGGAGCCTCAAATGTCACAGTGTCTCATGTCATCTTGTTGAATTTCAACCTCACATTGCATGGGACGATCTGTGTAAAATAAGCAAAATGACACAATGCAGTAATGCCAACACTAAAAATAAAATAGTTATTACATTTCATCTAATTTCTTACCGCCGCATGACGAAAACTCGGCTGGAAGTAGATGCAGAACAGCTTGCCAGTTGCAAGGCTGCTGGTGCATCTTGATTTGCACAGTTGACATAGTGGTGGTGGTGGTGGCGCCATTCTTCCTAAAGCAATATGAGCAAAGGATTACTAAATCAACTAAATCAAAATGTTCCTAAGTCAACTAAATCAACTAGCCTACTAAATCAACTAAATCAAAATGTTCTAAGTCAACTAAATCAACTAGCTTACTAAGTCAACTAAATCAAAATGTTTTAAGTCAACTAAATCAACTAGCCTACTAAATCAACTAAATCAAAATGGTCTAAGTCAACTAAATCAACTAGCCTACTAAGTCAACTAAATCAACTAGCCTACTAAGTCAACTAAATCAAAATGTTCTAGGTCAACTAAATCAACTAGCCTACTAAATCAACTAAATCAAAATGTTCTAAGTCAACTAAATCAACTAGCCTACTAAGTCAACTAAATCAAAATGTTCTAAGTAAACTAAATCAACTAGCCTACTAAGTCAACTAAATTATATCAACTAAATCAAAATGTTGCATATGAGCAGGAGGGAGAAGGAGGGCGACTCGAGGAGGGAGAAGAGAGTAGGATGGAGGAGGAAGGCGGAGCGAGGAGGGGCTGGCCGGCGCAGCCAGTTGAGGGAGGACGGAGGAGGAAGGCGGAGCGAGGAGGGGCCGGCCGGCGCGGCCAGTTGAGGGAGGACGGAGGAGGAAGGCGGAGCGAGGAGGGGCCGCCAGCGAGTGGAGAGGAGGACGGAGGAGGAGGCTAGTGCCGAGTCAAGCAGGAGGAGGAGGTGAGTCAAGCAGAGGAGGAGGCGACGGGCGGGCGCAGATTTTGAGTGGCTGTGTGTGAGTGGATCCGAAGGTAGGAGATGAGGGGGATGGATGGCTTAGCAGTAGCGCTCTTCAGGAAAACACGCTACTGCTAAGCTATCTAGCAGCAGCGCTTTTCACAGTAAAGCGCTACTGCTATGTGTCAGCATGCAAAAATAGACTTTGTTCAATATATCAAAAACACATTGATCATCAACGATCTTTTTGTGTACAATCTGATTTGACAATATGAGTCCTCACCGGTTTAGGAACAGGTGAAGACTCATATTGCAGCCACAAATTCTTCACATAGAGTTCAATGAAGATCAAGTGCTTGTCAAAGTGTGAGAAGTATCATATTTAAGGCGGTAGAAACTCTCTTCACGGAGCGAGGTGGGACTAAATTTTTGTAGGAAACTTAGCAATAGCGCTTATCCGAGAAAAGCGCTGCTACTATGCCACGTAGCAGTAGTGCGCATCACGCTAACGCGTTGCTGCTATAACTAGCCTCGCGGCGGCCTCGTAGGAATTATAGCAGCAGCGCGTCTTTCGGGTGACGCGCTACTGCTATATTTGTCTCAGCAGCGAGTTTCATCCGTACGCGCTACTGCTAGTTAGCAGCAGCGAGTTATTTTGGAGCGCGCTGCTGATAAGATTCTGTGTATAGGCTTTTCCCTAGTAGTGGAACGAAGGGCATCGGATAGCCGAGTTCGAGCGGCGGCACCGGTGTGCCGCCGGCGAAGCCGAGAAGGCAACACACCACCGAGACTGAAGGGCGCAGCACCGGTGTACTGCCGCCGAGGTCGAAGGGCAGCGAGTCGTCGAGGCCACCCCAGGATGTCCAAGCAAGCTCCACTCGAGTCGCCAAGAACAATGACCAGCCAAGATCGAAGCCGAGGTGGAGATGAAGCAGCAAGAGGCGAGTCCACCCGAAGCATAAGTAATCCAAGAAGATGCCCCCAAGGAGGAAACGGCGTAGAGTCGTCGACACCATATGACACGGGAACCCGGGTCCGAGATTTTTCTCGGGATCTGAGAGCTTGGGAGGGAGGGAAACAATGCCAAAATCGACGCCTTCAAGAAGGGAAAATGGCGGCTCCAGCCGTCACCATCGATAAGGTTTTCACCCGGCAATGCCTCCTCCACCTCGCAACCGGAGCAACTCGGACAACCACCACCATAGCCCATCAGCCTAGGCAGCCATGAGCATATGATATTCTGACCGCACTGAAAAGACTCCATTCTTCTTGTGTTCCCATGACCAGAAATCATCAACATGTTTTGCGCACATCCGTATGGATAGAATAGCTTTGGCATCCGTAGGTAAGAATTTTTCCGCAACCGCCTCTCGGTTCAAAATTGCATTAGGAAGAATCAATTCCCCTGTAAGCTGTGGAGGGTTCTGTACTCTACTCATGATCGTCCTCATGTTATGGGGACGAGGTAGCCAATTATGCTGCTAATTTTTTGTCATTTCTCAAACACCTATCCGTCGTATAATTCCTTTAGTGGAAGTGTCACGCCCTTCCAGAATTCAACGCCACACTTGTGAAGGACCCCCCACCGCAGCTCGGCCTATAGAAAATTAGTAATGAAAGTACTTTGATTTAAGGATCCATGCACTTAGAGAATTTGGCTCCATTAGGATTTGCCAAGCTTGCCGGGCTAGAAGAGCGAGGTTGAAAGGCTCTATCTTCCGAAAACCTAGGCTCCGTGACTGTTTTGGTCTGGTCATCATACTCCATGAAACCCGACTGGGCTTCCTCTGGCCCTCCTTACCGCCACACAAAAACTTATGTATCAAAGAATTGAGGCATTCACATAGTCCACGGGGGAGTTTGAAACAAGACACGGAGTAAACCAACACAACCTAAGCAACAGATTAATTAGCACTCCTTTTCCTCCAATTGACAGAATTTTGGCCATCCAACCTTTGACTTTGTTCCACACACCGTCCTTTAAAAATATCAAGGCCCCATTTTTGTTGTTACCAACATCAGATGGCATCCACAGGTATCTATCTACCTTAAAATCCAAAGCATTCATCACATTTGAGGTTGTTAGGGTAGCCCTTGCTAAAGAAAACAAAGGACTTGGACAAATTAACACTCTGCCCTGAAGCTTTGCAGTAACAATCCAATAATGAGGAGAACTCATTTTCTCCATCAACACTAGCTTTAACAAACAGTACACTATCATCCGCAAAGAGCAAGTAGCTTACCAATGGAGCAGATGGATCTACTCGGATACAACTAAGGTGAGATGATTCATTTTTAAGAGGCATGACAGGCCCTCCGCTGCAAGCAAAAATAGGTATGGAGAAATAGGGTCCCCCTGACGGATCCCTTGGATTTGGTGCCTTAATTCTGCCCCCTATGTAATTTTGGCGTCCTTTTAAACCTTCCTTTTAGTATAACTCTGTAATTTTGCCATCCCTTTTAAACCTTTTAACTTTATGTGCATGCGCGAGCGTTGGCCCAATGTATCGGGCAAGAGTGACATGTATGCACGAGAACGGATTCCATGTGACGTAATAGTTTACACTAGAATGTGTCATGTGCGACACACGTCATCCCGCTGAGCGCATCAAGCCGTACAAATGAAATCCATCTGCGGTGTTCGCATCATCACTCTTCGCCCATTTTGCTGGTACCATGCACCAAGGGCAGCCAAACAAGAGGTATTTTTCAAGTAGGCATGGAAGACTACACCAAAGACCAGTGATAATAGGGATTAGTTGGGTAGTTGGATCCTATTTCCTTGGGGATAAATAAGGCGTTGGTCTGGTTCTCCTTATTTAGTGAGGTAACCTGCAAGACGGAATTGGGCCAGCATATGACAGTGTAATCCTCAATTTGATATGGAGCTTAGAATGCCCAGCAAAAATTAAAATCTTCATATGGCGGGTCCTACATGCTGCTCTTCCTTGTCAGGCAGTCCTAGCTTCTAAGCACATGAAGGTTAAAATCCAATGCCCATAATGCAGGTTTGGGCCTGACAGTATAAGCCACTTCTTGTTTGAATGTCCAAGATCAGTAGAGGTTTGGAGACAATTGGGGCTGTATGAGATAGTAAAGAAGAAGTGCACAGTATACAAGTCTGGAGAGGAAGTGGTGCACGAGTTGTTGCATGTGGAAGATACATAATTCTATATCCTTGGGTTTCCAAAAGTGAGAGAGATGGTAGCTACCGCAGCTTGGTATTTGTGGTTTGAACATCATAAAGTATACCATGGAGAAGAAATTGAAACATCCACTCGGATCCCTAGCTGTACGCGGACTCGCGGCAAATTTCAGTATCGCATGTTCACCAAACGCTAAACTTCGGTCTGGCGTTTGGGAAAAGCCATCAAAGGGATACATGAAATTAAATGTTGATGCGGGGTTTGATCAAGATATACTTTAAAGATCCGTGGGGCCAATCATTCGCAATCAGAGTGGACAATTAATTGTGGCGAACGAAAAAATAGGCATTGTTGTTTTGATTCTTTCACAGCATAGGCTCTGGCCGTCAGGTTTGGGCTGAACCTTGCGAGAACAGTCGGATGTTGGAGGATCATGGTAACCTCAGGCAGTTTGGAGATAGTGGAAGCTCGAACAATTCTTTTCAATACAATTTTTTAAAAAATACATGAACATTTGTGTTCACAGACATGAACATCTTTTAAGCATGAGATAAACATTCAATTTCAAGCCTGAAAGTATTTATATGAAAACTTGTTATTTTGTAAAGTATGAATATTAAAATTTTAAAATAATATTTCATAATGTTCAAGAATTTAAAATATGACAATCAATAATTGATGTGTCCATGGACCGCACTAGTGGCAAGTCCATATGGTACCATTCATGCCTGCTTAAAACGACAAATAGGAGCTCCCTGTGGTCCAACATGAATCATGGAACTGAATGGAATTGAACATTTAAAATTGAACTACAGGTTTTTCTTTTACACTGAGGTAGCAGATTTGCGAAGGTAGATGGCTGCAAATTTGTGTTGAAAATTAGAGTTAGAAAATTTGCGGAGCCAAATAGAGTCAGTAGAGATCACGTAATTATCGTGTGTCTATCTTGAGGCGTGTGGATATACGCGTGTGAGAAAGCAATCAACAATCTCCGTTTGAAAATTTTATTTGTTTTAATATTTGTTTCTGTAACATACTGTGCGCGAGTCTTTATGGTCTTATTGGTGAACACACAAAGAAGCATAAGTCTATCCAAATTAACTGAAAGCGGCCCCTTCTACATGTTCTGCCATCGAGCCTACATACGTGAGAAACTATGAGAATATGTTATTAATCACTAATCATTGTTTGCCTTTAAATCTATTTTGATCATCATAGCATGCTTCCTTTGTCTTGTCGCATTATAGGGTTCACAAATTTGCGAACCAACCTGTGATTGGATGGTTAGAGGGGCTGTGGTATCTCCAGCCCACCAGGGTTCAAATCCTGGTGCTCGCATTTATTCCTGGATTTATTTCAGGATTTCTGGCGATGCACATTCAGTTGGAGGAGACGTTCCCGTCGACGACGAAGGTGCCTACGGTGACTTCATAAATTTCAAGATGATATGCCGGCTCAGTCTTTCGGAGGTGCTCATAGGGGTAGGGTGTGCATGTGTGCGTTCATAGGGGTGAGTGTATGCGCGTGTATATGAGCGCTTGTGTCTGTACTGATGTTCAAAAAAAGGGTTCACAAATTTGTGGTGGTGCAAAGTATGTCAATTGCATAACAGATATGTATGCATTTTTTCACCCATTATTGGTAGAGACTGATTCTTATTAATAAGATGCATACATTGGAAAACAAAGACGCAACCCATATTACAAACACTAATATGTACCCTTTGAGTGGAAAAAAAACCATGCATAGTTGAAAACATTCTTGAAGATTCCATGAGTTCACATGAATGCCTAGATATTTTTCCATGAAAGATATTGGAGAAGGTTCTTCATGTCATAGCGAGAAGTCCAGGATTTTGTTGCGGCAGTCCAGGATTTTTTTTTTGTGGAGAAGGTTCTTCATGGAAGATATTGGAGAATGTTCTTCATGAAAGATATTGGCGTTATTCAAGAAGGAAATTATTGCGGCAGTCCAGGATTTTTTTTTTGTTACATGGGTTATGCCAGATGGTGTCAATGACACAGCGATTGTGTTGATTCATAAAGTCCCTTGTCCCAAGGAGCTCAAGGATTTTTTATAAGTAGCTTGTGTAACGTGGTATATCAAATTGTCTCTAAATGCATGGTTAACAGACTACGGCCCTTCCTCGCCGAGTTTGTAAACGAAGTGCATCCAGTTTTTGCCGTAACCCTCTCTACTTTTTTGAACAATCTATGTGGGTGAAATGATGATATCATGCCAAGTTTCAACTTTTTCAGAGTTCATTTGTAGCGCTTTTCAATTTCCAGGCCATTTAGTTCTCAAAACAAATCATTGAATGCATGAAAAATAGCAAATGAAGGCAGAAATGGTTGAAAGTTGATGGCATCACTTTGAATGATGCATACTGAATGCACAAAAGGAGCTCAAGGATTTTCTTTTATAAGTAGCTTGTCTAACGTGGTATATCAAATTGTCTCTAAATGCATGGTTAACGGACTATGGCCCTTCCTCACCGAGCTCAGATTTGAAAATCAGAGTGCCTTCATTCCAGGAAGGCTTATATATGATAACTCTATCATTGCATTTGAATGTATTCACCATATACAGTCAATCAAGAATAATTCACCAGCTTTTTGTGCTTACAAGCTTGACTTATCTAAGGCCTATGAGCGCGTTGATTGGGAGATTTTGGACAGGGCACTGGCTAAATGGGGCTTCTCTCAGCAATGGATTTCTCGCGTGATGGCATGTGTTTCCTCGGTGAAATATTCTGTGAAGTATATATAAATTTGCTTACCTAGTCATACACCGCAAGACACCATTAAGATATTTGTTAGACCATGTGCTTTAAAAATTTCTCTGTAGTATTTTAAGGATACTAAAATATACATGAATACACATACACATACAAATATATAAATATATGTTGTACAAATCATGCATATACTAATCACAAAATGCTCTCCTCTAGTCCCTTAATGGTTAAGTGATGTGCAGTCAATATTCGCACATCACCACTAGAGAATTACACCACAACATAATACCGAAACATTGAACCATATTCAAATTCTCACAAGATTACTAGCGACAAGGTTTATCCCATGTCCTCAAGAATCTAGTGGATTATTCACAAGACATCAAATGGGTCATGATCAATGGACATGAAATTATGATTAACAATCTGAACATATAAATCTTTCACCACTAAAACCTCTTTGCATCAACTATAGAAAGTAATCAACACTACCAAGAAGTACTCCCAACAAAGATTTCTGAGGCAATAGTTTGTAGATTGAAAGGTAGGGATGGAGATGGATGACAGTGATGATGGTCCTGCTGATGATCCCCAGGGTGAATAGAACGTTGGTGATGCCGATGCCTTCAAATTCTCCATTCTAGAGGGAAAGGGTGTTTGAGAGAAAACCCTCGAGGAAAAGAAAAGTGCTCTTCCTTGCAGATGGCAGTGGAAAAATCCCATAAAATCATGAAGGAGCTTTTGTTTACTATAAGGTCATCAGGCACCGGAGCTAGCCAAGGGGGATCTTGTGGGGCCTACAGAACCAGGGGTGGTGTGTCCTCCACAGGGATCACCCATGTGGGCCCATGCACTCCTAGCTTTCTTTTGACATAAAAATAATTGTCATATCGTTTATGGAATTTTATGGTTTTAAAAAAATATTTTCTCCACAGGTCCTTGTTTTGCTCGTTTTCTGCAACATTCTAATAATTTCCCTCCTTCCGTAATTATTGCAAATTGAGAGGAAAAAACTATTAGAAATGTGAAACATATCATTAATAAAGAGTAATTTATAATAAGAAATAGTGATGCAAAATTCACGTATCAAACATCACTCCCCAAGGTCCTCTGAGACAACACGCTGAAACTCCTCACGCTGCTAGATCAGCAACTTGGCATGTTCTTTAGACAAGCAGGGAACTACACTTAGATGGGAGTAACAAGGCTCCATAGATACACCCTCATTTCATGCAAAATAAAAGTCAGCAACCTACTATAGAGCAGAGAAACGGGCATGGAGTCAAAAATCATAGCTTTGCAACAAACAACCCAGGTTGATTTGGAACAACCCGAAGAGCAACTAGAGCAACATAAGAAAAGGGCACAATAAACACCAAGAGAGCACTTGGTAGAACACAGTGTTGGGAAACATAGTAATTTCAAAAAAATTCCTACGCACACACAAGATCATGGCGATGCATAGCAACGAGAGGGGAGAGTGTTGTCCATGTACCCTTGTAGACCGAAAGCGGAAGCGTTAGCACAACGCGGTTGATGTAGTCGTACGTCTTCACGATCCGACCGATCAAGTACCGAACGCACGACACCTCCGAGTTCAGCACACGTTCTGCTCGATGACGTCCCACAAACTCCGATCCAGCAGAGCTTTGCGGGAGAGTTCCGTCAGCACGATGACGTGATGAAGGTGTTGATGATGCTACCGACGCAGGGCTTTGCCTAAGCACCCCTACGATATTACCGAGGTGGAATATGGTGGAGGGGGGCACCGCACACGGCTAAGAGATCAAGAGATCAACTGTTGTGTCTAGAGGTGCCCCCTGTCCCTGTATATAAAGGAGCAAGGGGGGGAAGCAGCCGGCCAAGAGGAGGGCACACCAAGGGTGGACTCCTACTACCACCAGGAGTAGGACTCCTCCTTTCCTTGTGGGAGTAGAAAGGAAGGAAAAAGGAGAAGGTAGGAAGGGGGCGCCCCTCCCTCCCTAGTCCAATTCGGACCAGTCCATGGGGAGGGGTGCGGCCACCCTTTGAGGCCTTTCTCTCCTTTCCCGTATGGCCCATTAAGGCCCAATAAAAATTCCCGAAACTCTCCGGTACTCCGAAAAATACCCGAATCAATCGGAACCTTTCCGGTGTCCGAATATAGTCGTCCAATATATCGATCTTTACGTCTCGACCATTTCGAGACACCTCGTCATGTCCCCGATCTCATTCGGGACTCCGAACTACCTTCGGTACATCAAAACACATAACTCATAATATAAATCGTCACCGAACGTTAAGCGTGCGGACCCTACGGGTTCGAGAACTATGTAGACATGACCGAGACACGTCTCCGGTCAACAACCAATAGCGGAACCTGGATGCTCATATTGGCTCCCACATATTCTACGAAGATCTTTATAGGTCAAACCACATAACAACATACGTTGTTCCTTTTGTCATCGGTATGTTACTTGCTCGAGATTCGATCGTTGGTATCTCAATACCTAGTTCAATCTCGTTACCGGCAAGTCTCTTTACTCGTTATGTAATGCATCATCCCGCAACTAACTCATTAGCCACATTACTTGCAAGGCTTATAGTGATGTGCATTACCGAGAGGGCCCAGAGATACCTCTCCGACAATTGGAGTGGCAAATCCTAATCTCGAAATACGCCAACTCAACAAGTACCTTCGGAGACACCTGTAGAGCACTTTATAGTCACCCAGTTACGTTGTGACGTTTGGTAGCACACAAAGTGTTCCTCCGGTAAACGGGAGTTGCATAATCTCATAGTCATAGGAACATGTATAAGTCATGAAGAAAGAAATAGCAACATACTAAACGATCGAGTGCTAAGCTAACGGAATGGATCAAGTCACTCACATCATTCTCTAATGATGTGACCCCGTTAATCAAATGACAACTCATGTCTATGGCTGGGAAACTTAACCATCTTTGATTCAACGAGCTAGTCAAGTAGAGGCATACTAGTGACACTATGTTTGTCTATGTATTCACACATGTATAATAAACATTTATCATGAAATAAGGAAATAAATAATAACTTTATTATTGCCTCTAGGGTATATTTTCTTCAGTCTCCCACTTGCACTAGAGTCAATAATCTAGTTCACATCACCATGTGATTTAACACCAATATTCACATCTGTATGTGATTAACACCCATAGTTCACATCGTCATGTGACCAACACCCAAAGGGTTTACTAGAGTCAATAATCTAGTTCACATTGATATGTGATTAACACCGAGGGAGTCCTGGACTAGGGGGTGTCCGGATAGCCGGACTATCATCATCGGCCGGACTACAAGACGATGAAGATACAAGATTGAAGACTTCGTCCCGTGTCCGGATGGGACTTCCCTTGGCGTGGAAGGCAAGCTTGGCGATACGGATATGTAGATATCCTACCATTCTAACCGACTCTGTGTAACCCTAGCCCTCCCCGGTGTCTATATAAACCGGAGGGTTTTAGTCCGTAGGACAACAACCATTACAACAATCATACGATAGGCTAGCTTCTAGGGTTTAGCCTCCTTGATCTCGTGGTAGATCCACTCTTGTACTACCCATATCATCAATATCAATCAAGCAGGAGTAGGGTTTTACCTCCATCAAGAGGGCCCGAACCTGGGTAAAAACATCGTGTCCCTTGTCTCCTGTTACCATCCGCCTAGACGCACAGTTCGGGACCCCCTACCCGAGATCCGCTGGTTTTGACACCGACATTGGTGCTTTCATTGAGAGTTCCTCTGTGTCGTCATCGATAGGCTTGATGGCTTCTTCAATCAACAATGCAGTCCTGGGTGAGACTTTTCTCCCCGGACAAATCTTCGTATTCGGCGGCTTCGCGCTGCGGGCCAATTCACTTGGCCATCTGGAGAAGATCGAAAGCTACGCCCCTTGCCATCAGGTTAGATTTGGAAGCCTAAACTTCACGGCGGATATCCGCGGGGACTTGATCTTCGATGGATCCGAGCCGCAGCCGAGCGTACCGCACTGTCACGATGGGTATGATCTAACTCTGCCACCGGACAGTACCTTGGAGGCCGCACACGAATCCGCTCCGACCCATAGTTCGGAGCCGATCGCGCAGATTGAGGACGGGTGGCTGGACACCGCCTTGGGAACTGCAACTTCCACGGCGATGGAGCCGAACACTGACCTCGTCCCTTATAAAGCTCATGACTTCGAGGAGCCAGACTCCGAACCTCCTGCGCCCCTGCCAATCGAATCCTTTTGGGCGCTGATCATGGAATTCACCGCTGCGGACATCTTTCAGCACTCACCCTTTGGCGACATCCTAAATTCGCTAAAACATCTCTCGCTATCCGGAGAGCCCTGGCCGGACTACGGCCAAGATGGTTGGGATGCGGACGACGAAGAAATTCAAAGCCCACCCACCACCCACTTTGTAGCCACTGTCGACGATCTAACCGACATGCTAGACTACGACTCCGAAGACATCGACGGTATGGACGACGATGCCGGAGACGATCAAGAACCAGCGCCTACAGGGCACTGGAAGACCAGATACCCCAAAAGATGGGGACGGCGAAGAAGCAGCGGAGGCAGATTCCTTAAAGAAACAGCCCAAGCGCCGACGTCAGCGGCGCCACTCTAAATCCCGCCACAGCAAGAATGGAGATTCCGGCACAGGAGATAATAACACCCCAGAAAGTGCCGAAGACAACCCCCTCCAGCAAGATTCAGCACAGGAGGACACAGAAGCCAGCCCTCACGAGAGAGCAGCAGACGAAGAGGTCGAGGATGACAATTACATACCTCCCTCCGGAGAAGAGGCAAGCCTCGACAACGGCGAATTCGTCGTGCCTGAGGATCCCGTCGAAAAAGAGCGTTTCAGACGCAGGCTAATGGCCACAACAAATAGCCTAAAGAAAAAGCAGCAATAGCTTCAAGCTGATCAAGACCTGCTGGCCGACAGATGGACCGAGGTCCTCGCGGCCGAAGAGTATGAACTCGAACGCCCCTCCAAAAGCTACCCAAAATGCAAGTTGCTCCCCCGACTAGAGGAGGAAGCATACAAACCTTCATCACCAGCGCACAATACGGCAGACCGACCACCTCGTGGCCGCGACAGAGAGGCATCTAGGCCCTCCACCAGAACCGTACCCCAGCACCGCTCAAAAAGTACGAAGCCACGGGGGAACGCGCCGGACTTGCGGGATATATTGGAGGACAAGGCAAGACAATCCAGATCTATCTATGCATCACGTGGACGCCCCATGACCCACGACGAATACCGTCATGCCGGATACAGTAACTCCGGCCGGGCCGAACACAGCAGACAACGCTCTCTCGAGCTACGTCGTGATATTGCTCAATACAGAGGCGCCGCACACCCACTATGCTTCACTGACAAAGTAATGGATCATCAAATCCCTGAAGGGTTTAAACCCGTAAACATTGAATCCTACGATGGCACGACAGACCCCGCGGTTTGGATCGAAGATTATCTCCTTCATATCCATATGGCCCGCGGAGACGATCTCCACGCCATCAAGTATCTCCCACTCAAGCTTAAAGGACCAGCTCGGCATTGGCTTAACAGCTTGCCCGCAGAGTCAATTGGGTGTTGGGAGGACCTGGAAGCCGCATTCCTCGACAACTTCCAGGGCACATATGTGCGACCACCAGACGCCGATGACCTAAGCCACATAATTCAGCAGCCAGACAAATCGACCAGGCAATTCTGGACACGGTTCTTAACAAAGAAAAATCAAATCATCGACTGTCCGGATGCAGAGGCCCTCGCAGCCTTCAAACATAACATCCGCGACGAATGGCTGGCCCGGCACCTAGGACAGGAAAAGCCGAAATCCATGGCAGCCCTCACATCATTAATGACCCGCTTCTGTGCGGGAGAGGATAGCTGGCTAGCTCGCAGCAACAACCTCAGTAAAAATGCTGGCAGTCCGGATACTAAGGACCACAATGGCAGGTCGCGTCGAAGCAAAAACAAACGCCGCGTTAACGGCGACAACAATGAGGATACGGCAGTCAACGCCGGATTCCGAGGCTCTAAACCCGGTCAGCGGAAGAAGCCATTCAAAAGATCCACTCCGGGTCCGTCCAATTCGGACCGAATACTCGACCGCTCTTGCCAGATACATGGCACCCCCGAAAAGCCAGCTAACCACACCAACAGAGATTGTTGGGTATTCAAGCAGCAGCAAATTAATTGCGAAAACAATGACAAGGGCTACACAGCGATGACGAGGAAGAGACCCGCCGCCCGAACAATAGGGGATGAAGGGCTTCCCCACAGCTGCGGACGGTAAACATGATATACGCAACCCATATACACAAAGCGTGCACTAAGGGGCGTATATGCGATGGAGCGATCGCCCGAAGTTCAATCCATGGTCCTCTTGCCCGATCACTTTCGATCGAAGAGACCATCCGACCAATATCCGCCATGGCGGATTCGCGCATTGGTTTTAGACCCAATCGTCGATGGATTTCACCTCACGAGAGTCCCGATGGGCGGCGGCGAGAGCTGAACCTGCTTTATCAGGATACAGTGTGCAAGATGGGCATAGACCCCTCAAGGATTAAACCTACAAAGACAACCTTCAAAGGCGTCATACCAGGTGTTGAGGCCAATTGTACAGGCTCAGTCACACTAGAAGTGGTCTTCGGATCCCCGGATAATTTCCGAAGCGAGGAGTTAATCTTCGACATAGTTCCGTTCCGCAGCCGCTATCACGCTCTGCTCGGACGAACCGCGTTCGCAAAGTTCAACGCGGTGCCGCATTATGCATACCTCAAGCTCAAGATGTCAGGCCCTCGTGGAGTCATCACGGTCAACGGAAATACGGAACGCTCCCTCGAACGGAGGAACATACAGCGGCTCTAGCGGCAGAAGTACAGAGGAGCCTTCTAAGGCAATTTTCGAGTCCGGCCGTTAAACGACCGGACACGGCCAAACGCGCCCGGAGCAACATCAATCAAGACCACCTGGCACGTTCCGAGCTCGCGTAGCAATGCGGCCCCAACCCTAGCCCTCGCATGATTGCAAGACCAGCTCTCCGCGTACATCATTACACTCTGGAGATACCATAGGCATAGGGGGAGGGGCACGACCACAACAGACCTAGAGTGCGGCTCGACCACACCAGGGGCTCCCAAGTGTGTCGCTCTTTTTTTATATATTTTCCTTCTTTTTATACACAGGACTCCGTTCATCAGAGGCCCTGTTCGGCGGCGAACCTGCCGAACTCACGATGCAACAGCCAGGGAGGGACAAAGGCTGCGCCGAACACTCAGGTGGTCTCCATTACGAGCATTAAATTTGTTAAAAATACTATTCCGCAGCCCACCCCTGGAGGGGACATGCTTAATTAGTCCAATCCCTTGCTTACCGCACTATTTGTATCGCCCTGCACTCATAGCAGAATTCCTTGAATAAATAATGCAGCACTTTTTGCCTATAATTGCTTTACTTTACGTATATGTTCATTAATGACATCTTGCACCCGTATATCTTGGTACAGCCGAATACACCAGGGGCTTATGTTCCCCGCATTATGGTTTGATAAGTCCGAACACTTTCATAAGTGCAGCACCCCGAACTTATAGCATTATATGAATCGGCTCCGAATCATGTCTTGGGTCAATAGTTCGGTTTGCCCGGCTCCCATGTTTTGGTACCTTACGTTCCGTTCTGTCGGCTAAGGTAGCACTAGGAGAACCACTGCGATTGCGCCCCGGTTGAGCTGGGCGAGCGCCTCGATGGATTAGCAACTAATATTTTGCCTTCGGATCTGTGATAGAAGGTGTACCCATCAGTTTCCATTGGGTATTCTATGGAGACGCATCTCCGATTTGGGTTTGAGCTTATCAGGTTGAAACTTTTTCACATAAGCATCGCAGCCCCAAATTTTTAGAAACGACAACTTTGGTTTCTTGCTAAACCATAGTTCATACGGTGTCGTCTCAACGGATTTAGATAGTGCCCTATTTAACGTGAATGCAGCTGTCTCTAATGCATAACCCCAAAACGATAGTGGTAAATCGGTAAGATACATCATAGATTGCACCATATCCAATAAAGTGCTGTTATGACATTCGACACACCATTACGCTGTGGTGTTCCATGGCGTGAGCTGTGAAACTTTTGCACATTGTTTTAAATGAAGGCCAAACTCAGAACTCAAATATTCTCCTCTATGATCAAATTGTAGAAACTTTATTTTCTTGTTACGATGATTCTCCACTTCACTTCTGAAATTCTTTGAACTTTTCAAATGTTTCAGACTTGTGCTTCATTAAGAAGATATACCCATATTTTCTCAAATCATTTGTGAAGGTCGATAATAATGATACTCGCCACGAGCATCAACACTCATTGACTGCATACATCGGTATGTATTATTTCCAACAAGTCAAGAGCTCGCTCCATTGTTCCGAGAACGGAGTTTTAGTCATCTTGCCCAAAAGGCACAATTTGCAAGCATCAAATGATTCATAACCAAGTGTTTCAAAATGCATCTTTATGGAGTTTCTTCATGCGCTTTACATCGATATGACCCAAACGGCACTGCCACAAATAAGTTGCACTATCATTATTAACTTTGCATCTTTTGGCATCAATATTAGGAATATGTGTATCACTACGATCGAGATCCAACAAACTATTTTCATTGGGTGTATGACCATTGAAGGTTTTATTCATGTAAACAGTAACAACAACTATTCTCTCGACTTTAAATGAATAACCATATTGCAATAAACAAGATCAAATCATATTCATGCTCAACGCAAACGACCAAATAACATTTATTTAGGTTTAACACTAATCTCGAAGTATAGGAGTGCGATGATGATCATATCAATCTTGGAACTACTTCCAACACTCATCGCCACTTCACCCTCAACTAGTCTCTTTATTCAGAACTCTTGTTTCGAAGTTACTAATTTTAGCAACCTAACAAGTATCAAATACCCAGGGCTACTATAAACACAATTAAGGTACACATTAATCACCGATATCCAATATACCATTGTTCACTTTGCCATCCTACTTATCTACCAAATATTCAGGCATTTCCACTTCCAAAGGACCATTTCCTTTGCAAGATAAGCACTCGGCCAGTGCTTTGGTCCAACTTTGGGCCTCTTCATGGGAGTGACAACTTGCTTGCCATTCTACATGAAGTTCCCTTCTTTTCCTTTGACATTTTCTTGAAACTGGTAGTCTTGTCAATCATCAACACTTGATGCTCTTTCTTGATTTCTACTCGTTGATTTCAACATCACAAAGAGCTCGAATCGTTCGCCATCCCTTGAATACTATAGTTCATCACGGTTCCAATAACTTGCGATGGTGACTAGAGAACTCGTCAATCACTATATTATCTCGAAGATTAACTCCCACTTGATTCAAGTGATTGTAGTACCTGCATAATCTGAGCACGTGCTCACTAGTTGAGCAATTCTCCTCCATCTTTTAGCTATAGAACTTGTTGGAGACTTCATATCTCTCAACTCGTATTTGCTTGAAATATTAACTTCAACTCCGAACATCTCATATGGTCCATGACGCTCAAAATGTCTTTGAAGTCCCGATTCTAAGCCAGCTACATGGTGCACTAAACTATCAAGTAGTCATCATATTGATCTAGCCAAGCGCTCATAACGCCCTCGATCTCGCTCTTGCAATAGGTCTGCACCTAGCGTGCATCAAGGACATAATTCTTCTGGGCAGCAATGAGGATAAACCTAAGATCACGGACCTAGTCCACATCATTGCTACTATCATCTTTCAACTTAGTTTTCTCTAGGAACATATCAAAATAAACATAGGGAAGCAACAACGTGAGCTATTGATGTACAAATATAATTTGCAAAATACTACCAGGACTAAGTTCATGATAAATTAAAGTTCAATTAATTGTATTACTTAAGAACTCCCACTTAGATAGACATCCTCGAGTCATCTAAATGATCACGCGATCCAAATCAACTAAACCATGTCCGATCATCACGTGAGATGGAGTAGTCTTCAAAGGTGAACATCATTATGTTGATCATATTTACTATATGATTCACGCCGACCTTTCGGTCTCAAAGGTTCCGAGGCCATATCTCGTATATGCTAGGCTCGCCAAGTTTAACCTGAGTATTCCGATGTGCAACTATTTTGCACCCGTCAGATTTGAACGAGAGCCTATCACACCCGATCATCACGGGGTGTCTCAAGACGAAGAACTTTCACAACGGTGCATACTCAGGAGAACACTTATACCTTGAAATTTAGTGAGAGATCATCTTATAATGCTACCATCAATCAAAGCAAAATAAGATGCATAAAGGATAAACATCACATGCAATCAATATAAGTGATATGATATGGCCATCATCATCTTGTGCTTGTGATTCCATCTCCAAGCACGCCATGATCACCATCGCCACCGGCGCGACACCTTGATCTCCATCATAGCGCCATTGTCGCTTCGCCACCTATTGCTTTCTACGATCTGCTACGCTTAGTGATAATGTAAAGCAATTAGTATGGCATTGCATTGCATACAATAAAGCGACAACCATATGGCTCTCGCCAGTTGCCAATAACTTGGTTACAAAACATGATCATCTCGCATAATAAAATATATCATCACGCCTTGACCATATCACATCACAACATGCCCTGCAAAAACAAGTTAGACGCCCTCTACTTTGTTGTTGCAAGTTTTACGTGGCTGCTACGGGTTGAGCAAGAACCGTTTACCTACGCATCAATCAACCCCTTGAACTTGTTAAAAACCTTTCGCAACAAGTCGAGCTTTGTAGATAGTAACACTACTTATCAGCGTATGTCTTCCTCTTGAAGATCCATTTATACAATATGGCTTGTCGATCATCGGGCAAGTCAACCAAAGTCCATACTTTTGTTCTCATACATGGATCCTATCTCAGATTTCACAGCCTTAAGCCATTTTGCGGAATCTGGGCTCATCATCACTTCCTCGTAGTTCATAGGTTCGCCATGGTCAAGTAACATGACCTCCAGAATAGGATTACCGTACCACTCTGGTGCGGATCTTACTCTGATTGACCTATGAGAATCGGTAGTAACTTGATCTGAAGTTTCATGATCAATATCATTAGCTTCCTCACTAATTGGTGTAGAAATCACAGGAACTGATTTCTGTGATGTACTACTTCCCAGTAAGGGAGCAGGTACAGTTACCTCATCAATTTCTACTTTCCTCCCACTCACTTCTTTCGAGAGAAACTCCTTCTCTAGAAAGGATTCATTTTAGCAACGAATATTTTGCCTTCGGATCTGTGATAGAAGGTGTACCCATCAGTTTCCATTGGGTATTCTATGGAGACGCACTTCTCCGATTTGGGTTTGAGCTTATCAGGTTGAAACTTTTTCACATAAGCATCGCAGCCCCAAATTTTTAGAAACGACAACTTTGGTTTCTTGCTAAACCATAGTTCATACGGTGTCGTCTCAACGAATTTAGATGGTGCCCTATTTAACGTGAATGCAGCTGTCTCTAATGCATAACCCCAAAACGATAGTGGTAAATCGGTAAGATACATCATAGATTGCACCATATCCAATAAAGTGCTGTTATGACATTCGGACACACCATTACGCTGTGGTGTTCCATGTGGCGTGAGCTGTGAAACTTTTGCACATTGTTTTAAATGAAGGCCAAACTCGTAACTCAAATATTCTCCTCTATGATCAAATTGTAGAAACTTTATTTTCTTGTTACGATGATTCTCCACTTCACTTCTGAAATTCTTTGAACTTTTCAAATGTTTCAGACTTGTGCTTCATTAAGAAGATATACCCATATTTTCTCAAATCATTTGTGAAGGTCAGATAATAATGATACTCGCCACGAGCATCAACACTCATTGGACTGCATACATCGGTATGTATTATTTCCAACAAGTCAGTAGCTCGTTCCATTGTTCCGGAGAACGGAGTTTTAGTCATCTTGCCCAAAAGGCACAATTTGCAAGCATCAAATGATTCATAACCAAGTGTTTCTGAAAATGCATCTTTATGGAGTTTCTTCATGCGCTTTACACCGATATGACCCAAACGGCACTGCCACAAATAAGTTGCACTATCATTATTAACTTTGCATCTTTTGGCATCAATATTAGGAATATGTGTATCACTACGATCGAGATCCAACAAACTATTTTCATTGGGTGTATGACCATTGAAGGTTTTATTCATGTAAACAGAACAACAACTATTCTCTGACTTTAAATGAATAACTATATTGCAATAAACAAGATCAAATCATATTCATGCTCAACGCAAACGCCAAATAACATTTATTTAGGTTTAACACTAATCTCGAAAGTATAGGGAGTGTGCGATGATGATCATATCAATCTTGGAACTACTTCCAACACTCATCGTCACTTCACCCTCAACTAGTCTCTGTTTATTCTGTAACTCTTGTTTCGAGTTACTAATTTTTAGCAACCGAACAAGTATCAAATACCCAGGGGCTACTATAAACACAATTAAGGTACACATTAATCACCTGTATATCCAATATACCATTGTTCACTTTGCCATCCTACTTATCTACCAAATATTCAGGGCATTTCCACTTCCAGTGACCATTTCCTTTGCAGTATAAGCACTCAGTTTCAGGCTTTGGTCCAACTTTGGGCCTCTTCATGGGAGTGACAACTTGCTTGCCATTCTACATGAAGTTCCCTTTCTTTTCCCTTTGACATTTTCTTGAAACTGGTAGTCTTGTCAATCATCAACACTTGATGCTCTTTCTTGATTTCTACCTTCGTTGATTTCAACATCACAAAGAGCTCGGGAATCGTTTTCGTCATCCCTTGAATACTATAGTTCATCACGAAGTTCCAATAACTTCGCGATGGTGACTAGCGAACTCTGTCAATCACTATATTATCTGGAAGATTAACTCCCACTTGATTCAAGTGATTGTAGTACCCAGACAATCTGAGCACGTGCTCACTAGTTGAGCAATTCTCCTCCATCTTTTAGCTATAGAACTTGTTGGAGACTTCATATCTCTCAACTCAGGTATTTGCTTGAAATATTAACTTCAACTCCTGGAACATCTCGTATGGTACATGACGTTCAAAATGTCTTTGAAGTCCCGATTCTAAGCCGTTAAGCATGGTGCACTAAACTATCGAGTAGTCATCATATTGATCTAGCCAAGCGTTCATAACGTCTGCATATGCTCTTGCAATAGGTCTGTCACCTAGCGGTGCATCAAGGACATAATTCTTCTGTGCAGCAATGAGGATAAACCTAAGATCACGGACCTAGTCCACATCATTGCTACTATCATCTTTCAACTTAGTTTTCTCTAGGAACATATCAAAATAAACATAGGGAAGCAACAACTCGAGCTATTGATGTACAACATAATTTGCAAAATACTACCAGGACTAAGTTCATGATAAATTAAAGTTCAATTAATTGTATTACTTAAGAACTCCCACTTAGATAGACATCCCTCGAGTCATCTAAATGATCACGCGATCCAAATCAACTAAACCATGTCCGATCATCACGTGAGATGGAGTAGTCTTCAAAGGTGAACATCATTATGTTGATCATATTTACTATATGATTCACGCTTGACCTTTCGGTCTCAGTGTTCCGAGGCCATATCTGTACATGCTAGGCTCGTCAAGTTTAACCTGAGTATTACGCATGTGCAACTATTTTGCACCCGTCGTATTTGAACGTAGAGCCTATCACACACGATCATCACGTGGTGTCTCAGCACGAAGAATTTTCACAACGATGCATACTCAGGGAGAACACTTATACCTTGAAATTTAGTGAGAGATCATCTTATAATGCTACCATCAATCAAAGCAAAATAAGATGCATAAAGGATAAACATCACATGCAATCAATATAAGTGATATGATATGGCCATCATCATCTTGTGCTTGTGATCTCCATCTCCGAAGCACCGTCATGATCACCATCGTCACCGGCGCGACACCTTGATCTCCATCATAGCGTCATTGTCGTTTCGCCACCTATTGCTTCTACGACTGTTGCTACTGCTTAGTGATAATGTAAAGCAATTACAGGGCGATTCCATTGCATACAATAAAGCGACAACCATATGGCTCCTGCTAGTTGCCAATAACTTGGTTACAAAACATGATCATCTCATACAATAAAATATATCATCACGTCTTGACCATATCACATCACAACATGCCCTGCAAAAACAAGTTAGACGTCCTCTACTTTGTTGTTGCAAGTTTTACGTGGCTGCTACGGGTTGAGCAAGAACCGTTCTTACCTACGCATCAAAACCACAACGATAGTTTGTCAAGTTAGTATTGTTTTAACCTTCTCAAGGACCGGGCGTAGCCACACTTGGTTCAACTAAAGTCGGAGAAACTGACACCTGCCAGCCACCTATGTGCAAAGCACGTTAGTAGAACCAGTCTCGTGTAAGCGTACGCGTAATGTCGGTCCAGGCCGCTTCATCCAACAATACCACAAAACCAAAGTATGACATGCTGGTAAGAAGTATGACGTGTATCGCCCACAACTCACTTGTGTTCTACTCGTGCATATAACATCTACGCATAAAACCAGGCTCTGATACCACTGTTGGGGAACATAGTAATTTCAAAAAAATTCCTATGCACACGAAAGATCATGGTGATGCATAGCAACGAGAGGGGAGAGTGTTGTCCATGTACCCTCGTAGACCAAAAGCGGAAGCATTAGCACAACGCGGTTGATGTAGTCGTACGTCTTCACAATCTGACCGATCAAGTACCGAATGCACGGCACCTCCGAGTTCAGCACACGTTCAGCTCAATGACATCCCACGAACTCCAATCTAGTAGAGCTTCGCGGGAGAGTTCTGTCAGCACGACGGCGTGATGACGGTGTTGATGATGCTACCGACGCAGGGCTTCACCTAAGCACCGCTACAATATTACTGAGGTGGAATATGGTGGAGGGGGCACCGCACATGGCTAAGAGATGAAGAGATCAATTGTTGTGTCTAGAAGTGCCCCCCTGCCCCCGTATATAAAGGAGCAAGGGGGAGGCGGCCGGCCAAGAGGAGGGCGCGCCAAGGGGGGAGTCCTACTCCCACCGGGAGTAAGACTCCTCCTTTCCTCGTGGGAGTAGGAGAAGGGAAGGAAAAAGGAGAAGGAAGGAAGGGGGTGCCCCCCTCCCTAGTCCAATCCGGACCAGTCCATGGGGAGGGGTGCGGTCACCCTTTGAGGCCTTTCTCTCCTTTCCCGTATGGCCCATTAAGGCCCAATACGAATTCCCGTAACTCTCCGGTACTCCGAAAAATACCCGAATCACTCGGAACCTTTCCGATGTCCGAATATAGTCGCCCAATATATCGATCTTTACATCTCGACCATTTTGAGACTCCTCGCCATGTCCCCGATCTCATCCGGGTCTCAGAACTACGTTCGGTACATCAAAACACATGACTCATAATATAAATCGTCACCGAACGTTAAGCGTTCGGACCCTACGGGTTCGAGAACTATGTAGACATGACCGAGACACGACTCTGGTCAATAACCAATAGCGGAACCTGGATGCTCATATTGGCTCCCACATATTCTACGAAGATCTTTATCGGTCAAACCGCATAAGAACATACATTGTTTCTTTTGTCATCGGTATGTGACTTGCCTGAGATTCGATCGTCGGTATCTCAATACCTAGTTCAATCTTGTTACCGGCAAGTCTATTTACTCATTATGTAATGCATCATCCCGCAACTAACTCATTAGTCACATTGCTTGCAAGGCTTATAGTGATGTGCATTACCGAGAGGGCCCAGATATACCTCTCCGACAATTGGAGTGACAAATCCTAATCTCGAAATACGCCAACTCAACAAGTACCTTCAGAGACACCTGTAGTGCACTTTTATAATCACCCAGTTACGTTGTGACATTTGGTAGCACACAAAGTGTTCCTCCGGTAAACGGGAGTTGTATAATCTCATAGTCATAGGAACATGTATAAGTCATGAAGAAAGCAATAACAATATACTAAACGATCAAGTGCTAAGCTAACGGAATGGGTCAAGTCATTCACATCATTCTCTAATGATGTGACCCTGTTAATCAAATGACAACTCATGTCTATGGCTAGGAAACTTAACCATCTTTGATTCAATGAGCTAGTCAAGTAGAGGCATACTAGTGACACTATGTTTGTCTATGTATTCACACATGTATTATGTTTTCGGTTAATACAATTCTAGCATGAATAATAAACATTTATCATGAAATAAGAAATAAATAATAAATAATAACTTTATTATTGCCTCTAGGGCATATTTCCTTCACACAGAAGATAATGTACTCTGGTGAAACCTGCCAAGTATAACATAACAGAATTTGATGCACTTGGCACTTATTCTTGGATCATACAAATTGAGATGTACTTTGATCCAACGAGAATTCCTTCAAATCAAAGACTGAGATCGCAGTCACATGCCTGCAATTTAATGGTGGAGAGGCACTTGTATGACAGCCACTATTGTCCCTTGGTAAATGTTCTACAGATATATAGGAGATAGATCCACCGAAACATATGTTTCTGACGATGTGATAGCCTTTCATTCTTCTGGAGGAGCAGGAGGGACATTTTCTTGTTGGACTCGCCTCAAATCTAGTGGTCTCCGAAGGCCACATGGATAGCTTCAGTACCAAGCTAAAGTGCTATTTGATGGTAGCCTATAGCCTATTTTCAAATCTTTATCACGACGGCTTGGAATTTGGAAGCAGCGCAATATTTTCAGTTTTCTAGGTCTGTTCTTGCAGCTTGTATAGTTTATCTCTAGCAAAAGGAACTAGATAGATAGCATATCATGGAACTAGCTCCCAATTGCAAACTTATATGCTGAAGGAGGCGAGGCCACTAGGATGATGTAGAGCTAGAGAAATCATGGAGTAGTGTTGTAGAGGCCATAGGCGCTTCAAGAATCTCGGGGAAGCCACATGATGATGCCTCTGCTGACCGAAATTAGCTCATTGCCGCTGCCGCCAAGGCAAGTGAGACCATGGGGTCTCCTTCTCGCCTCTGATCATCGACCATGACGTTGTCTTGCCAAGCAAGATGACTAAGGACGGAGTGGTGTGGTCGTTCTTGGCTTAATTAATCACCTGGAACCAGACGCGGTCACCATGCATAGGAAATGCACAAAAATCACCTAGCTCCAACTTTGTGGTGGAAGCGAGCATCGACTGCATGATGAACTCAGTAGTGTATGTGCATTGCAGGTGATCATAGTTCTTATTCATACTTGCACTAATAGAATTTCCTTATATGTCTGGTGTCTAGCTCTTCGATGAGTGCCAAACCATGGGCACTTGGCAAACGCACGTACACCAAGAGCTGCACTCGGCAACTAAGGGTTCACGACAACGAGGTAATGTTGCCGACACAGCATCATGGTGAACAAAGCACAACCGGCAAATCACACAGACGCCAAGAGCACCACGCGGTGAAGACTAGCCACGTGGCATGTCTATTTGCAACTGACAGCTCTGTGACTTTCTGTTCTCTATACAAACAGCCATGAAGCACCACTCGGTAAAACACCTGGCACCGAAACATTCTGACCTGACATGTGGACCCACAGGAACCAGTTGTCAGTGAAACATTCAAATTATTTGTGAAATTTTCAAAAATAATAATATGACGTGCTTTCTTTACCGAGAGGTACCACTCGCATCCCACCGTTGACTGAAACCTATGAACCTGGCACGTGGTACTTTTACTGAGTGTCGCCAGCCCTCAGAAAAGAATGGCACTCCGAAGAGTTAAAGTGCACAGTGAACCCTTTTCGAGTCGCCGCTTGTTAAAGTGAGTATTTCGGGTGTTCCTCTCGAAATATGTCGCACTTATTCTGTTGTCAAGTTGTTTCTTATCTAATCCCTGCAACGAAGACAACTACATACATTTTGTGTCTATATCTTGATTGCATAAAATGACATCATATCAAAATGTGGGAGCTCCTAGATCCGTAGAAATTCCTCGAGCACATCACACACTTATTCACAAGGCATAATTCAAACTAGTTCACATAGGCATAACTCAAACTAGTTCACATAGGCTAATGATTCATAAAAGTTCATAGAGCACAAAAGCATTTCTCGAGCACATCATACACAAGTTCACATGTCCATACATAGGGTTAATTCATGCAAGTTCACATACTGCAAAACACATGCAAATTCAAAGTTTATAGCGGCGTTGGACACGACATGTACAGATTCTCTACGCTTCTGAAGGAGGAGGAGGAGGGGCATCGTTTCTACTGCCTTGAGATCGCATAAGGGTCTATAAGAGGAGAGTTGTGTGAGCATTGTTCATCACTATATAACAAATGGGGTGAGATTAAGAGAATGTTCTACTTCAAGTTTTAGCTCAAGCATCTTGAACCTTTCATTCGTTTCTGCTAGTTCCTTCTCTCATTTGTCTACCTCAGCCTACCGCCTTTGCTCCTCTTCAGCATCCCGCTTCTCCAATAAAGTCTATAATATGGCATTAAGCTCATATAGGTTGCAAGGGCTCTATTTTGAGGCATCGACATATATGAATGCTTATGGTGCTAACCTTGAGATGCGTGATCTCACGCTACACGTCGGTCGGGCGACTTCATATGGACAGAGTTGAGCTTGTGCTTGACACGCGTGTATGTCGATGGTCCTACTGTTGATCCCCAGGATGAACAGAGCGTTGGTGATGCTGATGCCTTCAAAATCACCATTATAGAGGGATCGATGGCCACCACCCCCGGCGAGCTCCGCATCGTCTTCCTCTTGTCCAGGCTAGTGGTGCAGGGCTCGGCTGGGCAAATCCAAGGAGATGGCGCACGTGGGCTCCCCGACGTCTACTCCGGCCAGGCATGCCGTTGGCTCCGTGGTCGGCTGCATGTTTTTGATGGTGTGCATGTTGTGTTGGGCAGACAAGACGAGATGAGAGATTGGCATCTGATACGTTTCCAACGTATCTACTTTTCCAAACACTTTTGACCTTGTTTTGGACTCTAACTTGCATGATTTGAATGAAACTAACCCGGACTGACGTTGTTTTCAGCAGAACTGCCATGATGTTGTTTTATGTGTAGAAAACAAAAGTTCTCGGAATGTCCTGGAAATCCACGGAGGCACTTTTTGGAATTAATAAGAATTTTGGCGAAAGAATCAGTGCCAGGGGGCCCACAAGCTGTCCACGACACAGGGGGGCGCTCCCCCCCTAGGGTGTGGCCTCCTATCTCGCGGGCCCCCTGGACCTCCACCGACCTCAACTCCAACTCCATATATTCACGTTCGGGGAGAAATAAATCAGAGAAAAAGTTTCATTGTGTTTTACAACACGGAGCCGCCGCCAAGCCCTAATCTCTCTCGGGAGGGCTGATCTTGAGTCCGTTCGGGGCTCCGGAGAGGGGGATTCGTCGCCGTCGTCATCATCAACCATCCTCCATCACCAATTTCATGATGCTCACCGCCGTGCGTGAGTAATTCCATCATAGGCTTGCTGGACGGTGATGGGTTGGATGAGATTTACCATGTAATCAAGTTAGTTTTGTTAGGGTTTGATCCCTAGTATCCACTATGTTCTTAGATTGATGTTGCTATGACTTTGCTATGCTTAATGCTTGTCACTAGGGCCCGAGTGCCATGATTTCAGATCTGAATCAATTATGTTTTCATGAATATATGTGTGTTCTTGATCCAAGGGTAGGACAAAAGATTTCATGCGAGTTCTTTTCCATAAGCACGTATGACTATTTACGGAATACATGCCTACATTACATTGATGAATTGGAGCTAGTTCTATGTCACCCTATGTTATAGCTATTACATGAGGAATCGCATCTGGCATAATTATCCATCACTGATCCATTGCCTATGAGCTTTTCACATATTGTTCTTCGCTTATTTACTTTTCCGTTGCTACTGTTACAACTACTACAAAAACCCAAAAACATTTATCTTTACTTTGGCTACCGTTACCTTTATTATCATATCACTTTTGCTACTAAACACTTTGCTGCAGATACTAAGTTATCCAGGTGTGGTTGAATTGACAACTCAACTGCTAATACTCAAGAATATTCTTTGGCTCCCCTTGTGTCGAATCAATAAATTTGGGTTGAATACTTTACCCACGAAAGTTGTTGTGATCCCCTACACTTGTGGGTTATCTAGACTAATTTCTGGCGCCATTGCTAGGGAGCATAGCTCTATTCTCTGAGTCACTTGGGATTTATATCTGTTGATCACTATGAAGAACTTGAAAGACGCTAAAACTAAGATTTTGCCCTCAACTATGAGGGGAGGTAAGGAACTGCAATCTAGCTCTGCACTAGATTCTCCTTCCGTTATTAGTAGGCTTGCGACATCTAAACCTACTACTGCTATGAATTCTGATATGTCACATGTTATTGATGATGCCACTTCTGCTATGCATGATGAAACTACTCTGTGCATGATACTACTCTGCCATTCGGTGAATTTCTTGATGAACAACTTGCTAGAGTTAGGGGGAATGAAAATATTGAAGAACCTATTATTGATGATAGTGATGATGAAGGTTCCCCCAATGATTACGTATTACCTGTTGTTCCTAAGGGTTATGTTATGAATGAAGAAGCTGCTAGGGAAATTGTTGCTTGCAATGATAGAAATGATCTTAAGAAATTATTAGCTAAATGGAAGCAGCAGTCTCTTAATGCTAGAATGAAACCCGATCCTGCTTTTGCTACTTCACCTATATGTGTTACTGATAAGGATTATGAATTCTCTGTTGATCCTGAGATTATTACTTTAGTTGAATCTGATCCTTTTTATGGCCTTGAATCTAAAACTGTTGTGGCACATCTTACCAAGTTGAATGATATAGCCACCCTATTTACTCATGATGAGAAGTCTCGCTATTTATATATCCTTAAGATATTTCCGTTCTCATTAAAGGGTGATGCTAAGACTTGGTATAATTCTCTTGCTCCTGGTTGTGTGCGTAGTCCCCGGGATATGATTCATTACTTCTCTGCTAAATATTTCCCTGCTCATAAGAAACAAGCTGCCTTGCGGGAAATATATAATTTTGTGCAAATTAAAGAAGAGAGTCTCCCACAAGCTTGGGGGAGGCTTCTCCGGTTACTTAATGCTTTGCCTGATCATCCTCTTCAGAAAAATGAAATACTTGATATCTTTTATAATGGACTAACCGATGCTTCCAAGGACTACTTGGATAGTTGTGCTGGTTGTGTTTTCGAGGAAAGAACAATGATTGAAGCTGAAATACTATTGAATAATATGTTGACTAATGAAAATAATTGGACTCTTCCCGAGCCAGTTCCTGAAGTAATTCCTGAACCAATTGCGCCAACTCCTGAGCCTATTCCTAAACCCACTCCAAAGAAGCACTAGTGCAGAACCGGGCATTAGCACCGGTTCGTAAGGCCCTATAGTGCCGGTTACATAACCGGCACTAATTTGTGGTCACTAAAGGCCCCCCCCCTTTAGTACCGGTTCAGCACGAACCGGTGCTAAAGGGCAACCACGTGGCACGAGCCAGCTCCGGGGGCCTGGAGCCCTTTAGTACCGGTTGGTAACACCAACCGGTACTATAAGGTTTGGTGGGTTTTTAGTTTTATGATTTCTTCTTCATTTAATTTTGTGTTTCCATTTTAATTCTTTTTCGTTTGCTGGTATTTTATGATACTACACATTGTACACGTTATGCATCATATATACATCATGCATGCTTTGTTTATCAACGCTGCTGCTATGTTCATTGCACCCACAGATATAACATGCTCATGCATGCTTTTGCATCATTACATCATCATATATATATAATAACAAGTCCTACTAATCATGCATCATCATACAACTTCTACTCGATATTAATAATAAGTCATACGATCATCATCCTCATATATAGTCATCGAACCCAACCCTACATAATTGTTCTTAGCACATGATCATCAATATCAGGTAGGACCTAAACACCCTTAAGGTAAAATAGCATAAAACAATATAGACCCTGACTCTCCATTATGAAGAATGGCGATCATCCTGTCTCCAATTCTTGCCTTTCGCTGCTTATTGCTTCCAAGAAGCTCCTTACGACTGTCCATACATTTTTCCATTCTTTGATTGTTATGTCTCCACTTCTTTTAGAAACCCGGTATGGACAGTTGAGATTCAGAGGACGACCTGGTCGTATGTTCAAAACATGAAGGCTACCACGCGTATACATCGATGAGGCACACAATCATTTGGGATTATCTGTTGAAAAACATAATAATAACTTTGTAGTTAGCAATGATGTACTAGTTTTAGAAGTGTGCAAAAGATGCACGGATGTTGTAATAGTAAAAATAATCTTACCAGGTATCTCCATGGTAGTTATCAGAGTTCAACACGTGCACTAGTGGCACGTATTGACCATAATGTTGAGGAGTTTGATTGTAGATATTGTAATTCTCAAGATCAGTACAAAATCCGACCGGATGAATTTTCTCCGATAAGTTAATTCGAGCCTTGATAGTAGTGCGTTCATCTACCATCTTCCACACATTCTTTGAAGAATGAAAATAAGCTGTCAATGGAGATAAGTTGTCAACATTATATTTTGAAATAAACAATATAAATTACTTAATAACTATGTTTAGCTCACATGAGGGAAGAACTGGAGGTGTATCCACAAAGACCCAAATCGAAGGTGTCTCTTGCTCGATTGTAGGATCACCAAGATCCATGGTGACAAGCATACCCTCATCAAGACCATACATCTTGCAAAATGCATCCCAATTTTGCAACCAAAATGGGTTACACTCTGAGCATTGTACAGCTTTACTTGAAAATCCACACCATGTTCGGTACTTAGGATAATTTTTTTGGTTTCGAAATTTTCATGGTCTTCAAAACCCATCCTCTCCAAGACATAGCGTCTTGCAAAGCATGGGATAAGCTAGTCGAATTGGAAAAGATGAAAAATACACGTTAAAATAGTTGAAGTCGTGCTTAATTACGAACAAAACTATTGTCATCGTTGCGTACCGTATGAACATCGTAGGTCTCCTCGAGCTTAATGCTGAAGCGCCGATCTTCGTCCAGCTCAATGAACTGTCATGAGATACCTCGGTCGTCGTGGCACCGGTCGCACTCCCGGCGGTTATCGTCATCCGATGAGTACGACATTTCCGGCCTACGTTCATAATTTAGTTTTATTAGTCAACTATCTAGTTCAACTACTAAGCACTTACTATAAATAAATAAGTAGTACTTACTAAAAACAAACTACTTCTATATATCAGAGCTTGGCTTATTTCTCGGCGATGAGCTGATCTGAGTGCTGAAGAGGAGTTTATAGAGCTATAAAATCATCTCTTCTCCCCTGATCCCAGTGACGGTGAGTTTCGCATCAGTGCAGGTGGTAGTGGATAAATTCGGTATAGATTTGGTAAGATGGTGGGTTCTAGAACACCCTTCTTTGGCTATAAAATCCCACCTCCCTCTTAAATCTAGTGTACTTAGGGCTGCGCAACATAGATAGTGGTGCTCAGTGGTGAAAGGATCTATCTTACAAGGCCTGGTTGGAGCAAAAGCGGTGGTAAAATCCCCTCCTTGTCCGGCAGATCAATGAAGTCGCAAGGTAACAAGGTACTCTGTCATGTTCTGAAATCCTTGCCACTAGTTGAGATATATATGAGATCATTGGTGATGATGGTTACTCTCAACTCAAGGAAAACTCAAGTTTCAGTCTCTACAACTGGATGTTAAGAACTTGCAAACCTATACAGAATTGCATAAACATGATTTTGGGGATTTTTGAGAGCATGACAATACCAACTTCAAGAGTGTCTGGATAACTTTGGGAGAACCTCAAGATATTTTATCTCATTTCGTTGCTACTTTCCCAAAACCTAGAGAAAACCCACCCCATACACCTAAAGGAGGACATAATAGTGACAAGAACATCACTCCCCAACGTCCTCTAAGATAACATGTTGAAACTCCTCACACTGCTGGATCAACGATAACCCAGAAGTGTTGGGGATCTATTGTAGCGCTTTTTGATAAGTAAGAGTGTCGAACCCAATGAGGAGTAGAAGGAATTAGATGATGGAAACTAGTAAGGAATCACTATAAAATCTAGAAAGACTATTTGATGTTCAATCATTATAGTAATTGCAAGGATATGAATTATAACAAAAAATGTGATGGCGCAGAAGTGTACCGGTCATTAATTCTTTGGCAAGTATAAGACATTTGTTTTAATTATAGGGATCAAATCACTCTCAATGACACCCGGGAATTTCACCAAATTACTTCCATTTACTTTCACTGAGTTAACATTCCTGCTTTGATAATTTGCTGTGTTGTGGAACCTAGAATAGTGTGTTGTTCTTACTTGAACAAACAACATACTTATGATTATATTCTCTATGCAAGCATCCGCAAATACAAAAGAATAGTTAAGGTAACATCTAGCCATATCATTAAACTTTGGGGTTTCAACAACCCCTCATGCAATAGTTCCTTAACTTAGGGTTTGGTATTTTTTGTCACCCAACCACCCATCATTGACAGACTAATCACATAATTCTCCCTCTTATTTGACTAGTCGTAGTAAAATAGCACACCTATTTATCTATTTGGACTAGTAAAATATGCTATCTATCTATACTAGTCGTAGTATACATATATTGCTATGTTTAACAAATGTCGGTTTGTAGCTTTAGCTTGAGTTTGAAGGTATTTTTCCTGCTTTTGTATTAAGTGACTGCACATATGCTAGTACTTTCAATTGTAACTTCAAATTAATTATGTGTAGCACTTCTGGTAGGTAAGAGCGCACCAATTTGAAGAGGTGGAGGACTTTAAATCTTGGTTTGCATAGGTGGACAAGGAACTCAACAGCAGATTGTCATCAACACTAAATTAGTTTACATAACTGACTGCAAGTGGAAAGACCCTAGCATTCTATTAGCCAAGGTTTTGTAGTATGTGATTAATATTTGGCCATTCAATAACAAAGCTAGGCATGATGGTATTTCTTTAAAAAACTTACAAAAGGATAATTAACTAAATAATAGAAGTTGTTGACTCTTATATCTGGGGAAAGATGAGACTCTTTAGGGTATAATTAGTTCATTCATTTTGTTTCTAGTTTTGGCTTGCTTAAAAAGTATCCACATTGTGATATATTCTATTCTTTGATTATGATTTGTATATGTATTGGAAATTGTTGAGTAGTTTCCTTTTATCAAACAAAATAAAAGATCATGTTCGAATTAATTAAAAACAAGATGGTTCTAGAATAATTTGCTAAAAATCATACAAAATACCGATACGAATAGGGCTAAGCCTACTCTAGATTAGACACAATAAAAACAAACCTACACTTGCAGATCACATGGTGAACACAACAAAACATGCCAAGCACAGAACCACAGACTAGCGGGAGACCAACTCCGCCAAATTAGATGGCCTCTCATAACTTCTAGAGAGAAGAAGATGTGACTGCTATGGGAGGAGCAGACCCGGGACGCTATGTGGAGACGAAGATGCGTAAATCTTGACGATCTACACGGAGAAGCGTCAAACATCATCATCCTCGACAACAAGATATACACATTCTCAATGTTGGACAACTAGACTATGTCACCATATTTACGACATTGAACACAATGGGACTTACACTCTGCTCGAAACCAACATCATCGGGCAACAAATAAGCTCACACATTTGGTCACCGGATACGATTGTGGTGCTAACTAGACCACCGTCCGTCACCAATGTTGTTTGCACCTACTTTGCCCGTCGGGGTCTCTGTCGCCAACTCACCTAGAGTGGTGCCCACTTCAGAAAGGGCATATATTGTTGGGCCCACTCTAGTTAGTACCTTATGGTGGATATCTAACAATTTGATTTGGCGTAGATATTGTTTGATCACTTGATCATCTTCAATTTTGTACACGACGAATGATTTACACACGTTAGTTTAATGCATTGCCTTGTGCTTAACTTTGACCTAAACTACTACCAATTTGGACTAAAATCACTTCCCAAACATATAATAACTAGCAATATTCAAAAACCAACCTAATCTATAGCCAATTTAATAAACACATACATGTTTAATACTGTCACTACAATCAACTATTGAAAATTTTCCCATGTATGGAAAGCCAAAACAGAACATTAACAATATTCAGGTAAACTTCAAAATTATTTTGAAGTCTAGAATTTCATAAAAATGTAAATAATACTTAAGCAGACTTTTTACATAAACAAGATCATCCACTATTATCACCATTATTCCTAATTACTAAATTTCATGTTTGTCTTGAATGAGCATTGCAATGGTAGTGGAGTGAGTAATTTGTAAAAAAATATAATCATTAATACGATATGTGTCATGATTCTATGATCCACACTAAAACTACTTTCAAGCAACTGATCATTCATTATCACATCCTAGTTCATACTGTTAGAGGTAAGATCCATACTATATATCTACAACCCAAAAAATGGATTTCTAGACATCAGTTATATGTACTAGTCGCCAACCTGTGCATCTGCATGGGCTAGTATGGATAACCATGTTGAAATTTGAAATGCAGTTAATATGAGACTACGGTGGGAAAAAATCCGTTTAACCTAAGATACTATTCTTAGAGGCTTGAACTTTTGCTTGATAAAGCATAACCATGGCAGAAAGATCCGCCAATTAGGTTCTCATGGTCCTTTAGAATCTGTATCTAATATGCGTCAGGCTTATGTCTTGTGGAGATCATGACCGAAACAAAAGATGATGGCACAATGCAATAAATTTCCACATCCAAATCATATAAGTTTATATTCCATGGCCACTCCCAAGTCATATTTGTTTATAATCCATGGGCACTCCTATTGCCAGAAAACATGAAGGGCTCCATGTCAAAGCTGACCTCCCTTTATTTCCGGAACTAAACTAACATAAAAAGGTGCATAAAATTTTAAGCACAAATGGGTCAGTCTGCTCCGTCAAGCAATAATCTACAACAGAAGAGTAGTATGTACAAATGCGACATGACTAAATCACACTAAGTATGACATATTCATCCAATGGAGGAAATCAATTTAATTACATGTAAACACTTGGCCAAGTTGGATGCCATGACGAGAGGAAACCAAACCGTAGTCAGGATCGTCAGGCTAAGGAGATATTGTCGTCGATACCGCTCCTCGGTCAAGCATGGTTGCTACGAGAGCAGATATCCTTAGTTAGGAGGAGGGCGAAGATAGCATGGGTGGCAGTAGCAGACATGGTGCAGTTGCACACGGTAAATGAGAGTGAGGGGGGGGGTAAGAAGTACCATAGAAGTGCAGGGTAGGGATAGATGGACATGTGGTCGAATCTATAACACATGGAAGATTATAATTTGTGATTAGAATAGTAAAATAGTAGCACAACCCCATAAGGTCGTGGATGCTCGGAAGGAGCCCCCTGTTATTATCAGAATATATATAAAAAATTGTGTTGAAGAAAATCTTTCATGTAGAAAAAAGATACAGGAAATAAGGGAAAATTGAGTAGGATTTTCTACAATAGCTTGCCACAGAACTAGTTAAGGTTTTCAACGGTGTAAAAGTTCTCAAAAATCCTGAAAAAAATCCTGAACCATCACACGTATAATATAACATGATCCAACGGATGGATTGAAAAAATTTGACTGCATGTGTCCTGGACAAAAAGAACAAATGTTTCAATATATATTGATCCTGCAGTGAGCTGAAATGCTTGTTTTTTTCGCTGAGGACACATAAATGCATATTTTCACAATCACACTGTTGGATCATCTTATTATATTAGAATGAGGCTCCCCTATTTATTTCATATTTTTTACTTACTTTTAAACCGTTAAATGTTTACCATGCCTTAACTAGTTCTGTGGCAAGCTATGATATATATATATATATATGAACCTAACAACAGCTATCATGGTCACCTCATCGCCATTTTCAACTCAGTACACACACTCCTGTGCAACGACGACAAACTTCTAGATTTATTTAGCGACAGTAGAAAAAATTAACGTTTTTCTTCTCTAGCATATCACAATTAATCAGTATCAAAAAGCTGAGACATCCTATTGTATGTCATGAAAAATAATTCAATTCCTTTGAATCATTATGTTAGTACAAAAATAAGTTATATAGCTCGAGCCACCCATAGACATCAAAGTAGCCGCCGGTGTAGCTAACATAGCTTTGCTGTAGAGATTCCATGGTGCTGAAAGTTGTAGATGCAGCACACCCAGCTGGCTCTGTTCTGCTTCCTAATGGCGTTCAGGAGATGTGCTCAGAGTTAGATATGCTCATATAATTCCACTTGATCATGCCAGAGATCAAGCAAATTTTTGATCAACAATTCAACATGATGGACAACCAAGCAGAAATTTGGACAAGCACAATGACTCGCCTAGGCAGTTTTAATCAAAGAACTCACAATTAATCTCGCGGGTGTCACCAGTTGCACCACCGGTCTATTGTCTTTCGTCCACTCTACGTCAATAGCGACGACTAGAACCAATCTGCTTGAAACTAACTACTGTACTGCCTCCTCTAATGCAACATATATCTTGGATGCTTGATTGGGCCATAGAAGCCTAGGAACTTCAAAGATTGAAGAGAAGTGGATCGACGACAAATTGTAGTTCTTGGCAATCCTTAATCAAGTGCAGCATGGGATGCTTTTCCCGAAACTTTGTACGGGATCTCTCAACGATCCATGGGTACCTTGGGAAGCAGGATCATAGGGATATGGATTCTAGGGAGACATTTTTCTGGCTTCCCATGGAAGATTTTTTTTGTTTTGCCCAAGGCTCATGTGAGTTTGCTATACAGAGGACTCCAGGTGTGATTCCTGGCATGGACTCCTAAAGAATTTTTTTTGACGGCTTAACTTGGCTAATAGGTAGATCAGATGAATGATTTTGCTTAGTTTTGAGGATTAAAGTGGAGCCTCCATTAGTGCCTCCAGTTAGTAAATATAATGTTTACCAGTCTGAATGCTAATTTTGTATATTTAATTTATTATCACTCAGTGACTGAATGAGACCATATGTGCCTATTTTAATTTATAAAAACTTTTATATTTGTTAATTATATCATTATACTATTATCTTAATAAGGATATTCTTCTATTGCATAGTTAGCGCCATTAATAACATATAATGTTGCTAATAAGAGTTACATTGTAATTATTTTATATATAAATCTAATTTGCATCATTGATAAATGAACTTATGCTAATTTTGACTAGTTGTTGTAAATAAAAGTTGTGCTAGTTTTCTCCTTTTCCAAAACATCGTTGTTTAACAGGATTCTAAAAATCAATACCATTATATGCAATAAAATAAAGAAAATGCATGGATAATTGATTTAATTTTTAGAATTGAGAGATAGTATAGTGTATACGTGTGATTTTATATTTTAATATCCTTCAGTATCTTGTTAGAGATCTCTAAATCATGTACTCAAATAAATATCGTAATAATGATTTGTAGTAAATGATTAGGTGAGCAAATATATACAAACTTCTAGAGTATAAATTAAACCATTCGCATGATTGTTTACTTATTTTTCATTGTCAAATGTGTCTTACAAGTTATAGTGGGTTTGAATATAAGTTAAAAATGTTTGCATGGTCTATACTTGGTAACAAAAATAATATGCTAACACTCAAGAACATAAAAGTGATGTAAAATTTACTACTTTTTGATATATTATTTGACCATTTTTTATTCTCGCAACAAATGTATCTGGTATAATCCAGTGTTTACATGTGCCCTTGTCGATCCTCAAATAAAGACCCATTCAAAAAACCAAACAAGGTATTTAGTTAACATAGTTTTAAATACAACTGATAGGGTGTCGATCGGCGAGAGAATAGGAACCTAATTGATCTTGAGGGTCTAATTCAAATTATTTTGTTTCTCTATGGTACATGCTATCTATAAATGTTGTGGACTTGCTTGTGCAAATTAAGCTTTTTATTTGCTATCACTCATTCTGCAAATTAACCCAATGATCTCTTGGGCATACTAGACAATAGCATAATTGTTAGTAGTATATTTTACTTTATGAGGCATTCATTTTCCGGGCATAGGGCGGTCACCTATTTACCTGGCCAATGGACGAGCCCTGACCTTGCCATTTATGATGAAAATATTGTAGAAACAACAATGTTTGCATATTTTATTTGATATCCAAGGAGATTTAGAAAGAAAGAACTAGTTACACCCGGCCTATGGACGAGCCCTGGCCTTGCCATTCATGCTGCTTTGTCCATTCCCATGACTTCAACAGTTAATCTCGTCAAATACGTATTTCATGGTTTAACCCCATTGACCCATTTAATGCATCATTATGGTTTGACAACTACAAGGAAGAAGTTGTGAAATTAACAAGTTGTATTCACCGTATTCTCTTGTTGACAACAAGTTGTGTTTCCGGTCTTTGATATTCCGGTTACATTGATTAGTTACCTTGATATTCATTCTCATTCAGAGTTACATACTTCTAAGTACCTCCATTTACCAAATCTCAACATTGTCAGACTCCCCACACGCATGTGAAATCGTCTTGTCGCTCCCCTCACCATTCACTTTGTCTTGAAACATGGAAAGGTATTGTGTTAGATGTTAATTACAAGCTAGCTTGGAAAAACACAAACCCCACACGACTCTTGCAACGGAATGGAACATATTGAGCTGCATACCTACCTATATTCACCTTATTGGCTTATCACGGGCATGCAATCAATCAACTTTTAATTGCCTAACCTACCCTAACCCTTTACCCACATCTATCTATTTTGGCAAAATATGGACTATTGGCAAACCAATCATACATTCCTTCCTCTTGTATTTTTGAAATCCAGCCCTGATTATATCCTTGATTTCCCCCTTATCTAGACTCCAAATTAAAATCATCTGCATATTGCACTATAACTTCATTTACTCACACTCTTGTTCCTTTCATGCTCCTCGAGAACATGTGTGAACCATGACACTTCACATCTTAGTCCGATCCATTTGATATATGTAAAACATGGAAGGAACGCGTGTTTAGTATTGAATGCGACCTAAAAATGCATACCTTGTTTTCTTCACATCATTGAGCCAATAAGAAAACACAGAACCTATTGGTAAACTAATAGTATCTTCACCTTCGGTCATGTTTCATGGAACTCTATTGATAACTCATCACTTGTATGTCACCTTATCAGATTATCACGAGTATTGTCTTACTGCATTTTCCTTCCATTCGCAATGCGCCCATCATGAGCATTGAAGAAATCATGCACCTCTTCCAATTTCTTTTGCACATTTATTTACATATATTCTATAAGAAGAGAACATTTCAAATGTCAAATGTCAAAGGTCAACTAGAAACCGTAATTGATTCCATACAACAGAAATATGACTACTTACGCTAGATCACTAGGGATGCAAACACGTGAAGGGAAGGATGGAAATGGTCAGAATAGTTGGAAAAGGGTGCATTTTCCTATAAAGAAGTAATGGCTGGTCCTTATCAAATCTGTGGGTTGTAACATGGTTCATTACACGATGTCCTTCTTCCACGCGCCAAAGGAAGTTGAATGTATTTGTGTGGGTGCTTATTATTGATAGTTTTAATACATTAAATGTCCTGAAGCGGAGACACTTTAATTCTTATAAATTTTAATTACTCTTGTGTCCTCTATACTACTAATGCTGAAGATAGCGTTGAGCACCTCATTTCTATTGGCCCTTTAGCATTTTTCTTGTTGGACATGCTTCAGATCTAGTGGTCTCCGAATGCCCCGCGGATTGCTTCGGTACCAAGCTAAAGTGTTGTTTGTTGATAACCTATTTTTTGAAATCTTTATTATCCTGGCTTGGAATTTGCATGGAGTGCGGTAATTTCATTTTAGTGGCCAGTTCTTGCAGCTTGTATAGTTTATCTCTAGCAAAAAGAACTAGATAGCACAACATGGAACTAGCTCCTAATTGCAAACTTATATGCTGTAGGATGCCAAGGTCAGTGGGATGATGTAGAGCCAGAGTACTGATGGTGAAGTGGTATAGAGGCCGTAGGCGATTCGAGATCCTCAGTGAAGCCACAGGATGATGCCTCTACTGACCGAAACTGGCCTGTTGCCCGCTGCCGCCAAGGTAGGTGAGGCCACGGTTTCTCCTTCTGGCCTCTGATCATCGGTCACGAGGCATCTTGCCAAGCAAGATGACTAAGGACGGAGTGGATGAAGAAAATGTGGTCGTCCTCAGCTTAAGAACCAGATGCAGTTACCATGCACAGAACACATGCAAAAATCACCTAGCTCCAACTAGGGGGTGGAGGGCGAGCATTGATTGCCTGCATGGTGAACTCAGTAGTCTCTGTGCATTGCAAATGATGATAGTTCTTATTCTTACTTGGTTGTTCACTTGTTCTGCATTTTACAAGTTTCAGAAATATTGGCTAATCGGGCAAACTGTGCCATGATGTCGCAATGTAATAAAGTCGCTAATCTTTATCCAGGCAAGCATGAACAATCCAGCAAAAACTGTCACCATGCAATTAAGTCACAAATCATTAATTCTCCAGCATATTTACATTCCTCCAGGAGAGCATATCTTCAGCACGTTTCTACCCCCCAAAACGCAAGATTTTAGACACCAAAAATATCATGACATTGAAGGCCCGAAACATGACCATGTTTCTTTCTTTTCATGGTAGCAATGAGGGAACTACCAGGCACGCAGCTGTGCTGTACTTAAGTGCCGTAATACACACAACAAGCTGCTGATTTCTCTAAACACATGCAACTTACGATCTGCGACGAACTGAACAACCACAGAGATCAAACGAAGGCCTATGGAAGAGACTTAGAGACCCCTACTGAATAACAAATTCAATCACTACAAATAAAAATGCCTTATTCATCAAAAATAATTATTAAAAGTGCCCTGGCTCAGAGAGCATGGCGAATAAAACCATACACATAGACAAGATACAACAATTCCAGGAAATTAACTCGATGTCTCATCTTCACAGATGCCATATGTAGAACTTAACCATGCAGAAACTAATAAAACGAGACGAGACGAGATCGACGCTAGCTGGCCATGCACTCCAACGATCCTCATCCAGCTTACATGGGAGGGAACTGACTCCAATCGAACTCCAGATTGAACGACTGCATCTGCATCACCGTATCACCACCGGTGAAGCCGGCCCCTTCGTGGCCACCAGCATAGCCACCGTAGACCAGGGTGCCCAGATCCCCTACGGAGCTCAGCAGCGTGCCCTCCTGCCGCTGCACTGGCGCCTGATCCAGCGCTGAAGACCCCATGTCTAGGTTGCCGGTGGTGACCCATGGAGCTGGCGGCGGCGCCTGGTACATGGGAGGGAAATGACTCGAACCAAACTCCAGATTGAAGGACTGCATCTGCATCACCGTATCACCGCCGGTGAAGCCGGCCCCGTCGTGACCACCAGCGTAGCCACCGACCAGGGTGCCCTCCGTCTGTTGCTCTGGCGCCTGATACAGCGCCAGAGACCCCATGTCTATGCTGCCGGTGGTGACGCATGGAGCTGGCGGCGGCGCCTGGGAATGAGTTTTCCCCATGCGTTCGCCCATGCTCTTGATCATCTCCTCCACCTTGTAGCCAACGCGGGCGAGCTGCTCCAACGAGGCCAGGGAGGTTCCCGTCCATGATCTGTTGCAGGAGGTACCTGGTCTCGCGGTCCTGGCACTCGCGCCGGGACTTGTTGACCTGCTGCTGGAGCTGGTCCATCGTCTTCTTGCAATGCCCCAGCTCCGGCATGCTCTTGAATCCATTCAGGATACCCACCGCCTTGTCAGGGGAAGGGAACACCTCGGGCGCCGCCTCGCCCTCGCCGTACACCACCACGCAGGTGTCGACGTCGCACAGCTTCCCCAGCTCGTCCGCCTTCTTCATCAGCCCCCTCAGACGCTGCTTGTACCTAGAGCGCCGGGCCGAGTCGTCGCGGACGTACCCCAGGGTCACCTTCTTGGGAAGCCGACCCATCGCCGGCCGGCCAAGGGATAAATTAATAAAATTAGCGAAGGAATGGAATGTCGTTGTTGGTTTAGCTAGGCAGGGAAGGAGGGGTAGATTTTATAGTGGAGGGATCGCCTATGGATTAATTTCATGATATGATATGGCGACAGATATATAGGAAGAATATTGCATAAGATTTGGTGCCTTAATTGTGCCCCTCTGTAATTTTGGCGTCCTTCTAAACCTTCCTTCTAGTATCACTCTGTAATTTTGGCATCCATTTAAACCTTTTAACTTTGGGAAATATTCTTTCCAATCTTGAGACGAGGCCAGGGGCGTTGATTTTCTTTTACATGAGTACATCGCACGGCTGTTAGCTTCAACGTCTCGTCCCAAACTGCTCGCTATTTCCACGCATATGACATAATTCTCTCGTGTACAAAAAATCACCACGTCTTACATCTCCCATAATCAGCAGAGTAGGTGGGAGACATGCTTGCCTTCCGCGTAGGTACTGCCGCCGTGGGGTCATATCATCATCGGGGCAACAGAACCAAACCGAAAACCCTGAAGGCCGACATCTCGGGTAGCGAGCTCCGCTGAGCAGCTTGCTCCACCACTGACAATGAACCACAACCAGGCCTAGGGAGAAAAAGATGGGCACCACAACAACAACAACTCACAACGGAACATCACTGGCACGAACGAAGAGCGTCGGATAGCCGAGTTCGTGCGGCGACACTGGTGTGCACCGGCAAAGCCAAAATACAACGCACCACCGAGACCGAAGGGCACGGCATCGGTGTACCGCTGCCGAGGTCGAAGGGCAGCGTGTTTCCGAAGGCCACCCCAGGATGTCCGCGCAAAACGTCGTCCGGGCCACCATGAAGCACAACCCTGCGGAATGGCGACACCAAAGTAGAAGCATATCGAGAAGCATCACTGATGCGAACGAAGGGCATTGGATAGCCGAGTTTGAGCGGCGGCACCGGTGTGCCGCCGGCGAAGCCAAGAAGGAAACGCACCACCGAGACTGAAGGGCGCAGCACCGGTGTACTGCAGCCGAGGTCGAAAGGGCAGCGTGTCGTCAAGGCCACCCCAGGATGTCCAAGCAACCTCCACTCGAGTCGCCAAGAACAGTGACCAGCCAAGATCGAAGCCGAGTTGGAGATGAAGCAGCAAGAGGCGAGTCCACCAGAAGCAGAAGTAATCCAAGAAGATGCCCCCAAGGAGGAAACGGCGTAGAGTCGTCGACACCATATGACACGGGGAACCCCGGGTCCGAGATTTTTCTCGGGATCTGAGAGCTTGGGAGGGAGGGAAACAATGCCAAAATCGACGCCTTCAAGAAGGGATGGCGGCTGCAGCCGTCACCATCGATAAGGTTTTCACCCGGCAATGCCTCCTCCACCCCGCAACTGGAGCAACTCGGACAACCACCACCGTAGCCCATCAGCCTAGGCAGCCATGAGCATATGATATTCTGACCGCACTGAAAAGACTCCATTCTTCTTGTGTTCCCATGACCAGAAATCATCAACATGTTTTGCGCACATCGGTATGGATAGAATAGCTTTGGCATCCGTAGGTAAGAATTTTTCCGCAACTGCCTCTCGGTTCAAAATTGCATTAGGCAGAATCAATTCCCCTGTAAGCTGTGGAGGGTTCTGTACTCTACTCATGATCGTCCTCATGTTATGGGGACGAGGTAGCCAATTATGCTGCTAATTTTTTGTCATTTCTCCATCACCTATCCGTCGGTCGTACAATTCCTTTAGTGGAAGTGTCATGCTCTTCCAGAATTCACCGCCACACTTGTGAAGGACCCCCGGCAGCTCGGCCTATAGAAAATGAGTAATGAAAGTACTTTGATTTAAGGATCCATGCACTTGGAGAATTTGGCTCCATTAGGATTTGCCAAGCTTACCGGGCTAGAAGAGCGAGGTTGAAATGCTCTATCTTCCGAAAGCCTAGGCTCCGTGACTGTTTTGGTCTCGTCATCATACTCCATGAAACCCGACTGGGCTTCCTCTGGCCCTCCTTACCGCCACACAAAAACTTATGTATCAAAGAATTGAGGTGTTCACATAGTCCACGAGGGAGTTTGAAACAAGACACAGAGTAAACCAACACAACCTGAGCAACAGATTAATTAGCACTTCTTTTCCTCCAATTGACAGAATTTTGGCCATCCAACCTTTGACTTTGTTCCACACACCGTCCTTTAAAAATATCAAGGCCCCATTTTTGTTGTTACAAACATCAGATGGCATCCACAGGTATCTATCTACCTTAAAATCCAAAGCATTCATCACATTTGAGGTTGTTAGGGTAGCCCTTGCTAAAGAAAACAAAGGACTTGGACAAATTAACACTCTGCCCTGAAGCTTTGCAGTAACAATCCAATAATGAGGAGAACTCATTTTCTCCATCAACACTAGCTTTAACAAACAGTAGACTATCATCCGCAAAGAGCAACTAGCTTACCAATGGAGCCGATCGATCTACTCGGATACAACTAAGGTGAGATGATTCATTTTTAAGAGGCATGACAGGCCCTCCGCTGCAAGCAAAAATAGGTATGGAGAAATAGGGTCCCTCTGACGGATCCCCTGGATTTGGTGCCTTAATTCTGCCCCCTATGTAATTTTCGCGTCCTTTTAAACCTTCCTTTTAGTATAACTCTGTAATTTTGCCATCCCTTTTAAACCTTTTAACTTTATGTGCATACGCGAGCGTTGGCCCAATGTATCGGGCAAGTGTGACATGTATGCACGTGAACGGATTCCATGTGACGTAATAGTTTACACTAGAATGTGTCATGTGCGACACACGTCATCCCACTGAGCGCATCAAGCCGTGCAAATGAAATCCATCCGGCGGTGTTTGCATCATCACTCTTCGCCCATTTCGCTGGTACGTGATGCACCAAGGGCAGCCAAAAAAGAGGTATTTTTCAAGTAGGCATGGAAGACTACACCAAAGACCAGTGATAATAGGGATTAGTTGGGTAGTTGGATCCTATTTCCTTGGGGATAAATATGGCGTTGGTCTGGTTCTCCTTATTTAGTGAGGTAACCTGCAAGACGGAATTGGGCCAGCATATGACAGTGTAATCCTCAATTTGATATGGAGCTTAGAATGCCCAGCAAAAATTAAAATCTTCATATGGCGGGTCCTACATGCTGCTCTTCCTTGTCGGGCAGTCCTAGCTTCTAAGCACATGAAGGTTAAAATCCAATGCCCATAATGCAGGTTTGGGCCTGACAGTATAAGCCACTTCTTGTTTGAATGTCCAAGATCAGTAGAGGTTTGGAGACAATTGGGGCTGTATGAGATAGTAAAGAAGAAGTGCACAATATACAAGTCTGGAGAGGAAGTGGTGCACGAGTTGTTGCATGTGGAAGATACATAATTCTATATCCTTGGGTTTCCAAAAGTGAGAGAGATGGTAGCTACCGCAGCTTGGTATTTGTGGTTTGAACATCATAAAGTATACCATGGAGAAGAAATTGAAACATCCACTCGGATCCCTAGCTGTACGCGGACTCGCGGCAAATTTCAGTATCGCATGTTCACCAAATGCTAAACTTTGGTCTGGCGTTTGGGAAAAGCCATCAAAGGGATACATGAAATTAAATGTTGATGCGGGGTTTGATCAAGATATACTTGAAAGATCCGTGGGGCCAATCATTCGCGATCAGAGTGGACAATTAACTGCGGCGAACGAAAAAATAGGCATTGTTGTTTTGATTCTTTCACAGCAGAGGCTCTGGCCGTCAGGTTTGGGCTGAACCTTGCGAGAACAGTCGGATGTTGGAGGATCATGGTAACAGTTTGGAGATAGTGGAAGCTCGAACAATTCTTTTCAATACAATTTTTTTAAAAATACATGAACATTTGTGTTCACAGACATGAACATCTTTTAAGCATGAGATAAACATTCAATTTCAAGCCTGAAAGTATTTATATGAAAACTTGTTATTTTGTAAAGTATGAATATTAAAATTTTAAAATAATATTTCATAATGTTCAAGAATTTAAAATATGACAATCAATAATTGATGTGTCCATGGACCGCACTAGTGGCAAGTCCATATGGTTACCATTCATGCCTGCTTAAAATGACAAATAGGAGCTCCCTGTAGTCCAACATGAATCATGGAACTGAATGGAATTGAACATTTAAAATTGAACTACAGGTTTTTCTTTTACACTGAGGTAGCAGATTTGCGAAGGTAGATGGCTGCAAATTTGTGTTGAAAATTAGAGTTAGAAAATTTGCGGAGCCAAATAGAGTCAGTAGAGATCACGTAATTATCGTGTGTCTATGTGGGCGTGTGGGCGCACGCGTGTGAGAAAGCAATCAACAAGCTTCGTTTGAAAATTTTATTTGTTTTAATATTTGTTTCTGTAACATACTGTGCGCGAGTCTTTATGGTCTTATTGGTGAACACACAAAGAAGCATAAGTCTATCCAAATTAACTGAAAGCGGCCCCTTCTACATGTTCTGCCATCGAGCCTACATACGTGATAAACTATGAGAATATGTTATTAATCACTAATCATTGTTTGCCTTTAAATCTATTTTGATCATCATAGCATGCTTCCTTTGTCTTGTCGCATTATAGGGTTCACAAATTTGCGAACCAACCTGTGATCGGATGGTTAGAGGGACTGTGGTATCCCCAGCCCACCAGGGTTCAAATCCTGGTGCTCGCATTTATTCCTCGATTTATTTCAGGATTTCCGGCGATGCGCATTCAGTGGGAGGAGACGTTCCCGTCAACGACGAAGGTGCCTACGGTGACTTCGTAAATTTCAAGATGATATGCCGGCTTAGTCTTTCGGAGGTGCTCATAGGGGTAGGGTGTGCGTGTGTGCATTCATAGGGTGAGTGTATGCGCGTGTATATGAGCGCTTGTGTCTGTACTGATGTTCAAAAAAAAGGGTTCACAAATTTGTGGTGGTGCAAAGTTATGTCATTTGCATAACAGATATGTATGCATGTTTTTCACCCATTATTGGTAGAGACTGATTCTTATTAATAAGATGCATACATTGGAAAACAAAGATGCAACCCATATTACAAACACTAATATGTACCCTTTGAGTGAAAAAAAAACCATGCAAGTTTAAAACATTCTTGAAGATTCCATGAGTTCACATGAATGCCTAGATATTTTTCCATGAAAGATATTGGAGAAGGTTCTTCATGTCATAGCGAGAAGTCCAGGATTTTGTTGCGGCAGTCCAGGATTTTTTTTTTGTGGAGAAGGTTCTTCATGGAAGATATTGGAGAATGTTCTTCATGGAAGATATTGGAGAATGTTCTTCATGAAAGATATTGGCGTTATTCAAGGAGGAAATTATTGCGGCAGTCCAGGATTTTTTTTTTGTTACATGGGTTATGCCAGATGGTGTCAATGACACAGCGATTGTGTTGATTCGTAAAGTCCCTCGTCCCAAGGAGCTCAAGGATTTTTTTTATAAGTAGCTTGTCTAACGTGGTATATCAAATTGTCTCTAAATGCATGGTTAACAGACTATGGCCCTTCCTCACCGAGCTCAGATCTGAAAATCAGAGTGCCTTCATTCCAGGAAGGCTTATATATGATAACTCTATCATTGCATTTGAATGTATTCACCATATACAGTCAATCAAGAATAATTCACCAGCTTTTTGTCCTTACAGGCTTGACTTATCTAAGGCCTATGAGCGCGTTGATTGGGAGATTTTGGACAGGGCACTGGCTAAATGGGGCTTCTCTCAGCAATGGATTTCTCGCGTGATGGCATGTGTTTCCTTGGTGAAATATTCTGTGAAGTATATATAAATTTGCTTACCTAGTCATACACCGCAAGACACCATTAAGATATTTGTTAGACCATGTGCTTTAAAAATTTCTACGCGAGTATTTTAAGGATACTAAAATATACATGAATACACATACACATACAAATATATAAATATATGTTGTACAAATCATGCATATATTAATCACAAAATGCTCTCCTCTAGTCCCTTAATGGTTAAGTGATATGCAGTCAATATTCGCACATCACCACTAGAGAATTACACCACAACATAATACCGAAACATTGAACCATATTCAAATTCTCACAAGATTACTAGCGACAAGGTTTATCCCATGTCCTCAAGAATCTAGTGGATTATTCACAAGACATCAAATGGGTCATGATCAATGGACATGAAATTATGATTAACAAACTGAACATATAAATCTTTCACCACTAAAACCTCTTTGCGTCAACTATAGAAAGTAATCAACACCAAGAAGTACTCCCAACAAAGATTTCTGAGGCAATAGTTTGTAGATTGAAAGGTAGAGATGGAGATGGATCACAGTGATGATGGTCCTGCTAATGATCCCCAGGGTGAACAGAACGTTGGTGATGCCAATGCCTTCAAATTCTCCATTCTAGAGGGAAAGGGTGTTTGAGAGAAAACCCTCGAGGAAAAGAAAAGTGCTCTTCCTTGCAGATGGCGGTGGAAAAATCCCATAAAATCATGAAGGAGCTTTTGTTTACTATAAGGTCATCAGGCACCGGAGCTAGCCAAGGGGGATCTTGTGGGGCCCACAGAACCAGGGGTGGTGTGTCCTCCACAGGGATCCCCCATGTGGGCCCATGCACTCCTAGCTTTCTTTTGACATAAAAATAATTGTCATATCGTTTATGGAATTTTATGGTCTTCAAAAAATATTTTCTCCACAGGTCCTTGTTTTGCTCATTTTCTGCAACATTCTAATAATTTCCCTCCTTCCGTAATTATTGCAAATTGAGAGGAAAAAACTATTAGAAATGTGAAACATATCATTAATAAAGAGTAATTTATAATAAGAAATAGTGATGCAATATTCACGTATCAAACATCACTCCCCAAGGTCCTCTGAGACAACATGCTGAAACTCCTCACGCTGCTAGATCAGCAACCTGGCATGTTCTTTAGACAAGCAGGGAACTACACATAGATGGGAGTAACAAGGCTCCAGACATACACCCTCATTTCATGCAAAATAAAAGTCAGCAACCTACTATAGAGCAGAGAAACGGGTATGGAGTCAAAAAACATAGCTTTGCAACAAACAACCCAGGTTGATTTGGAACAACCCGAAGAGCAACTAGAGCAACATAACAAAAGGGCACAACAAACACCAAGAGAGCACGTGGTAGAACACAGTGTTGGGGAACGTAGTAATTTCAAAAAAATTCCTACGCACACACAAGATCATGGCGATGCATAGCAACGAGAGGGGAGAGTGTTGTCCATGTACCCTCGTAGACCGAAAGCGGAAGCGTTAGCACAACGCGGTTGATGTAGTCGTACGTCTTCACGATCCGACCGATCAAGTGCCGAACGCACGACACCTCCGAGTTCAGCACACGTTCAGCTCGATGACGTCCCACGAACTCCGATCCAGCAGAGCTTTGCGGGAGAGTTCCGTCAGCACGACGACGTGATTAAGGCGTTGATGATGCTACCGACGCAGGCCTTTGCCTAAGCACCGCTATGATATTACCGAGGTGGAATATGGTGGAGGGGGGCACCGCACATGGCTAAGATATCAAGAGATCAACTGTTGTGTCTAGAGGTGCCCCCTGACCCCGTATATAAAGGAGCAAGGGGGGAGGCAGCCGGCCAAGAGGAGGGCACACCAAGGGTGGAGTCCTACTCCCACCGGGAGTAGGACTCCTCCTTTCCTTGTGGGAGTAGGAGAAGGGAAGGAAAAAGGAGAAGGTAGGAAGGGGGCGCCCCCTCCCCTTCCCTAGTCCAATTCGGACCAGTCCATGGGGAGGGGTGCGGCCACCCTTTGAGGCCTTTCTCTCCTTTCCCGTATGGCCCATTAAGGCCCAATAAGAATTCCCGAAACTCTCCGGTACTCCGAAAAATACCCGAATCACTCGGAACCTTTCCGGTGTCCGAATATAGTCGTCCAATATATCGATCTTTACGTCTCGACCATTTCGAGACTCCTCGTCATGTCCCCGATCTCATCCGGGACTCCGAACTACCTTCGGTACATCAAAACACATAACTCATAATATAAATCGTCACCAAACGTTAAGCGTGCGGACCCTACGGGTTCGAGAACTATGTAGACATGACCGAGACACGTCTCCGGCCAATAACCAATAGAGGAACCTGGATGCTCATATTGGCTCCCACATATTCTACGAAGATCTTTATCGGTCAAACCGCATAACAACATATGTTGTTCCTTTCGTCATCGGTATGTTACTTGCTCGAGATTCGATCGTTGGTATCTCAATTCCTAGTTCAATCTCGTTACCGGTAAGTCTCTTTACTCGTTATGTAATGCATCATCCCGCAACTAACTCATTAGCCACATTGCTTGCAAGGCTTATAGTGATGTGCATTACCGAGAGGGCCCAGAGATACCTCTCTAACAATTGGAGTGACAAATCCTAATCTCGAAATACGCCAACTCAACAAGTACCTTCGGAGATACCTGTAGAGCACTTTATAATCACCCAGTTACGTTGTGACGTTTGGTAGCACACAAAGTGTTCCTCCAGTAAACGGGAGTTGCATAATCTCATAGTCATAGGAACATGTATAAGTCATGAAGAAAGCAATAGCAACATACTAAACGATCAAGTGCTAAGCTAACGGAATGGGTCAAGTCATTCACATCATTCTCTAATGATGTGACCCCGTTAATCAAATGACAACTCATGTCTATGGCTAGGAAACTTAACCATCTTTGATTCAAAGAGCTAGTCAAGTAGAGGCATACTAGTGACACTATGTTTGTCTATGTATTCACATATGTATAATAAACATTTATCATGAAATAAGGAAATAAATAATAACGTTATTATTGCCTCTAGGGTATATTTTCTTCAGTCTCCCACTTGCACTAGAGTCAATAATCAAGTACACATCACCATGTGATTTAACACCAATATTCACATCTGTATGTGATTAACACCCATAGTTCACATCGTCATGTGACCAACACCCAAAGGGTTTACTAGAGTCAATAATCTAGTTCACATTGATATGTGATTAACACCCAAAGAGTACTAAGGTGTGATCATGTTTTGCTCGTGAGAGAAGTTTAGTTAACGGGTCTGTCACATTCAGAGCCGTATGTATTTTGCAAAAATATTCTATGTCTACAATGCTCTGTGTCGGTGTCAAAACCGGCGGATCTCGGGTAGGGGGTCCCAAACTGTGCGTCTAGGCGGATGGTAACAGGAGACAAGGAACATTATGTTTTTACCCACGTTCGGGCCCTCTCGATGGAGGTAAAACCCTACTCCTGCTTGATTGATATTGATGATATGGGTAGTACAAGAGTGGATCTACCACGAAATCAAGGAGGCTAAACCCTAGAAGCTAGCCTATGGTATGATTGTTGTTGTTGTGTCCTACGGACTAAAACCCTCCGGTTTATATAGACACCGGAGAGGGCTAGGGTTAGACAGAGTCGGTTACAATGGTAGGAGATCTACATATCCATATCGCCAAGCTTGCCTTCCACGCCAAGGAAAGTCCCATCCGGACACGGGACGAAGTCTTCAATCTTGTATCTTCATAGTCTTGGAGGCCGGCCGATGATGATAGTTCGGCTATTCGGACACCCCTAGTCCAGGACTCCCTCAGTAGCCCCTGAACCAGGCTTCAATGACGACGAGTCCGACGCGCATATTGTCTTCGGCATTGCAAGGCGGGTTCCTCCTTCGAATAATTCATAGAAGATTGTGAACACCAGGAAAGTGTCCGGCTCTGTAAAATAAATTCCACATACCACCGTAGAGAGAATAATATTTACACAAGTTCAATCTGCTGACGTATTTTGTGGCGTGACGTCACACCACTACCAAGCCTTTACTCGAATCGTTTTTATCTTACCACCTCAGCGCGTTTAGCGAAGCGGTTTCCTTGGCACGTCTTGTCGAAGCAGAGATCGTGTTCCCCTTATTCCGGGATTCCCATCAATACGGGTGTTGGTAACCCAACCGCGCCATTGATTGTGGCGCTTGGGAGATAAGCGAGTTTTACCAGGCCAGTAGGGACGCATAGTTTCATCCGCCCATATATAAGGGGATAAGGATCCACATTTTTTACCTACGCCTTCTTCCTCCTTTGCTTATCCATCTCTGCGCACTCGAGCTCCAGCGCCCAAGTCTGCACATCTCACCTCGACCTTCTCCAGCCATGTCCAGAGCGGGAGGCAAGTGGATGGCCTCCTCCGTTACGGAGGGGCACATCGAGAAGCTGCGCAGCGCCGGATATCTGTCCAGCGACATCGCGCATCAGCTGCCCGACGAGGGGCAGCTCATCCCCACCCCCAGGCCCCATGAGAGGGTGGTATTCCTTCCCCATTCCCTCCGCGGACTGAGCCACTCCACCCCTTTGTCCGGGGTCTCATGTTCTACTACGGCCTGGATTTCCATGATCTGGCCCCAAACTTTATCCTCAATATCTCGGTGTCTATCATCGTGTGTGAGGCCTTCCTCTGCATCCAGCCCCACTTCGGCTTGTGGCTAAAGACCTTCAATGTCAAGCCGAAGGTTGTGAAGGGAAGCCAAGCAGAGTGCGGAGGGCAAAATGCCCAAAGTTACTTGGCTCGAGGGTGCCTTCGTGGAATCCATGAAAGGGTGGCAATTAGGGTGGTTCTACACCACCGAGCCACGTGACCCCAAATGGGCAGCGGCCCTCGAATTCAGATCTGGCACCCCCATGCAGCTCACCTCCTGGAAAGAGAAGGGCTTGCTATGGGGTAGTTCGGAGGAGCTGACCGGACTCCAGTCCTGTCTCCAAACCCTAGTGAACAAGAAGCTCAAGCTTGTCAACGTGATCCAGGTCATGCTCGTCCGCCGGATTCTCCCCTGCCAGCAATGGGACTTCAATTTGTGGGAGTTCAATCGGCACAACACCAGACCTTGAGCGGGCTCTTTGACACTACGTACAAAGACGCCTGGAGGGTGCTATTCAAGGGTGTCGAAGCCCCCGCATCCACTACCGAAGATCGCGGATTCAGCTCGCAGCGTCCAGCTGACGAGGTAAGCCATGTTATCCTTTATGGGACACTTGCTTTTCATGTTTTGACTTCATGCGGGATCTAAACTCCCAATACCTTTAACAGGCCTGGCAGACGACGTCTGGACAGGTTAACTGTCCGGCTCCCCTTCCAGAAGACCCAACGAATGCCTGTTTGACAGGGCTGCTGGTCCCGGCACTTTACGTAGTGCCGGAGAAGAAGGCCAAGAAGAAGGCCATGGGAACCCGAAGGAGTTCCCGGCGTCAGGTGGTATCGGAATCATCGTCCGATGACTCCGAGGCGGACTCCTCCCACGAGGACGAGGAGGAGAAGAAAGAGGACTCTCTCCCAGCGGAGGGAGAGAAGAAGAGGAAGGCCTCCCCAACGAGGGAGGCCGAAGGGTCCAAGAAGGGAAGGACTCTTCCCCCGGACTGTTCCGCCAACGTCGGCGACGGCGACGAGGAGTGGCCCTCAAGGGCCAAGCCCCTGGCGAGATTGTAAGTATCCGGACTCCTAGATGATTCATAATTTTTCTTTTTGTCGCATGGTGTGTTTCTAATGCCGCATACAACCCTGTAGTCTGCCCAAGGACGATCTTCCCGCTTCGTCGAGCGGGTCCTTGGACACGTCGGATATGGATTCCCTTCCGACCGTCTCCACTCCCCGTGATGCTGACGACGCCGAGGTGGGATCTCGGGAGGGGACTCACCAGGAGGAGGAGGCTCCGGAGGTGTCGCAGGGCAATCTCCCGGACTTTGCACTGGACTCCGCACCGAAACCTGCAGTGGTTCCGGAGTCCGGCGGGCGGCCCCTTCGTAAGAAGGGCAAGACTGTGACACTGGCGGCCTCTGTCCAACCGGAGGCGCCGGATAACTTGCTGGAGGCGCTCAACGGTGCTTCCATCGAAGAAGAACACCGCACTGTCATCTGTGCGGTGATTCAGAAGGTTCGGCTCGCCAAGAGCGGGCTGACCGAAGCCTGCAGCAGCCTTCTAACAGGCTTTGAGGTAAGAATCTTAAGATATGTAATATAATACCGCATAGACAGTAGCCCCTGATGCTCGGTTCGGTGTTCGAAAATAAAAGCCGGACTGAGGAACTAAAAAGATATACGCAGGAGTCTAAAAAATATGTCAATATGGGTTTGCAAGCTGCGCTGCTGACCTCTGCCGCACTGGCTGCGGAGGTCAATGCTTTGAAGCAAAGCCTCGAGCGGTCCGAGAGTGAGCTCGGCCGTGCCAAGAAGCAGCTCGAGGACAAGGAAGGTGAGTAACACCTTATTAAAGTTGTACCTTACAGAAAATGATTTGGTTGCAAGAGAAAATAACAAAGATAACGTCTGTACTACAGGGGCCACGAACGAGCTGGCGACCCTGAAGGAGGCGGTATCCGCGGCTGAACGCAATGCGGCCGCGGAGCGAGCCGAGCGAGAGAAGCAGGAGGCGCGGGTGGCGGAGGTGCAGTAACAGCTCCGGGCTCTCGTGGAAAAACATGAGAGTTTGGTGCACGACTCAAAGACTCGAGAGTCCGAGCTTGCATCGGCTCTTGAGAGTGCCAAAGCCGCTAAGGCCGAAGCCCACAAGGCCCTCCAGGAAATCGAGGCATTGAAGAAGATAGGGGTGGGTAAGGCATTTTCCATGCAAAGCAAGCATGTGAATGTGAATTACCTATTAGTTACCCGAATTCGGAGCTCTCCAGGAGCATTCGCATATCTGCCCTGCAGCGTGTCCGATGCTGCCGCATTCTACCGGGCCGAGGAGGGGAGCTCGACGGAGAAGGTCTTCTGGTCTCAATATGCTGAGGCCGGACATCTGGTGCCCCTTAGCGACCAGCTGAAGCAGCTGGTCGAGCTCCACAAGGTGGCCGAACAGGCCATGAAGGGCCTCATAGTTCGGTTGTGGCCCAAGGAGGCCATGCCTGGGAGCTACTTCGGCCTGGTGCGGCGGCTGGTGGATGTGTGTCCCTGGGTTGAAGTCGTCAAGCACTCCGCCTGCATTGAAGGTGCCCGTCGGGCCCTTGCCCGTGCGAAGGTGCACTGGGGCAGCATGGACGCTGAGAGGCTTGTGACGGATGCGCCACCGACGGGCAAAGAGTATAGCACGCCCGAAATGTATTATAAGAGTGTCCTGAAAGGTGCCTGCATGATTGCGGGTGAGTGCTCCAAAGATGTAATATTTGAGTAGACTCGCATTTTGTTATCCTGTGCGCTGAGAACTTTGTTCATATGCGCTAAGCAACGCTTGTTGATTTAAAATATTACCTCCTGTGCAGCCATTTATGAAATCTGAGAGATGGCAAGTCGTCGGCTTCAGCCCCCATGCCACGAGTGCTGGGGTGTTTGGGATAAACTTGAGCGCTCTTGTTCCCATTTTTGGGTCCATCTAGGGAGGCGCTCAACACAACGAACAAGGCAACCGGACTTATAATGCTTGAACACTCACTTAGCCATAGAATTCTATAATTTTAAATTTCGCGAAGCCCCTAGTGTTCGGAAGACCGAGCTCGGGGCGCTATCCACGCCTGGGCCGGACAAAGCCGGTTCCTCGCTCTAAGCAGCATAAGTCTTTAGGGACTCTAAAAAACCTCTCGAACAGCGACCAGCTCTCGCCTCATCATGACGGTCAGTTTTAGCTTTCTCCACTGAGGCGCTCGCCAAGCTCAACTGGGGCGCAATCGCAGTGGTTCTCCCAGTGCTACCTTAGCCGATACAACGGAACGTAAGGTACCAAAACATGGGAGCCGGGCAAACCCAACTATTGACCCAAGACATGATTCAGAGCCGATGCATATAATGCTATAAGTTCGGGGTGCCGCACTTGTGAAAGTGTTCGGACTTATCACACCATAATGTGGGGAACTTAAGCCCCTGGTGTATTTAGCCGTACCAAAGTGTACGGATGCAACAGGTCATAAATGAACATATGTATAAGAAAGAAATGCAATTATAAGCAAAAGGCGATGCATTGTTTATTCAAAAAATACTGCCATGAATGCAGAACGATACAAATAGTGAGGTAAGCAAGGGATGGGACTATTAAACATGTCCCCCTCCAGGGGTAGGCTGCGGAATGGTGTATAAACAGATTTAGTGCTCGTAATGGAGACCACCTGGATACTCGTCGTAGCCTTTCTCCTTCCCTGGCTGTTGCATCGTGAGTTCGGCAGGTCTACTGCCGGACAGGGCCTCTGGTGAACGGAGTCCTGCGGGTAAGAAAAAAGAAAAAGGAAATAGAATGACACACTTGGGAGCCCCTGGTGTGGTTGAGCCGCACTCTGGGCATGTTGTAGTCGTGGCCCTCCCCCTATGCCCATGGTATGTCCAGAGCGTAATGATGTATGCGAAGGACCGGTCTTGCAATTTTGCAAGGGCTGGGGTTGGGGCCGCATTGCTACGCGTGCTCAAAACGTGCCAGGTGGTCTTGTTGTAGGTTACTCCGGGCGCGTTTAGCCGTATCCGGTCGCTTAAAGGCCTGACTCGAGAATTGCCTTAAGAGGCTGCTCTGTACTTCTGCCGCGAGAGCCGCTGTGTGTTCCTCCGTTCGGAGGGAGCGTTCAGTGTTTCCGTTGACCGTGATGACTCCTCGAGGGCCTGGCATCTTGAGCTTGAGGTATGCGTAATGCGGCACCGCATTGAACTTTGCAAACGCGGTCCGTCCGAGCAGAGCATGATAGCCGCTGCGGAACGAAACTATATCGAAGATTAACTCCTCGCTTCGGAAGTTATCCGGGGATCCGAAGACCACTTCAAGTGTGACTGAGCCTGTACAATTGGCCTCTACACCTGGTATGACGCCTTTGAAGGTCGTCTTTGTGGGTTTAATTCTTGAGGGGTTTATGCCCATCTTGCGCACTGCATCCTGATAAAGCAGGTTCAGTTGCTGCCCGGCCCATCGGGACTCGTGAGGTGAAATCCATTGACGATTGGGTCTAAAACCAATGCGACGAATCCGCCGTGGCGGATACTGGTGGGGTGGTCCCTTCGATCAAAAGTGATCGGGCAGGAGGACCATGGGCTGAACTTCGGGGCGACTGGCTCCATCGCATATACGTCCCTGAGTGCACGCTTCCGCTCCCTTTTGGGTATGTGGGTTGCGTATACCATGTTCACCGTCCGCACTTGTGGGGGGAAACCTTTCTGTCCTCTATTGTTCGGCGACGGGGTCTCTTCCTCGTCATCGCTGTGCAGCCCCTTGTCATTGTTTTCGGCAATTAACTTGCCTTCCTGCTTGAATACCCAACAATCCCTGTTGGTGTGATTAGTTGGCTTTTCGGGGGTGCCGTGTATCTGGCAAGAGCTGTCGAGTATTCGGTCCAAATTGGACGGACCCGGAGTAGTTCTTTTGAATGGCTTTTTCCGCTGACCAGGTTTGAAGCCTCTGAATCCGGCGTTGACTGCCGTATCTTCACTGTTATCATCGTTAACGCGGCGTTTGTTTTTGTAGCGACGCGACCTGCCATTGTTGTCCTTGGTATCCGGACTGCCAGAATTTTTGCTGAGGTTGTTACTGCGGGCTAGCCAGCTGTCCTCTCTCGCGCAGAAGCGGGTCATGAGTGATGTGAGGGCTGCCATGGATTTCGGCTTTTCCTGTCCTAGGTGCCGGGCAAGCCACTCATCGCGGATGTTATGTTTGAAGGCTGCGAGGGCCTCTGCATCCGGACAGTCGACTATTTGATTTTTCTTTGTCAAGAACCGTCTCCAGAACTGTCTGGCCGATTCGTCTGGCTGCTGAATTATGTGGCTTAGGTCATCAATGTCTGGTGGTCGCACATATGTGCCCTGGAAGTTGTCAAGAAATGCGGCTTCCAGGTCCTCCCAACACCCAATTGATTCTACTGGCAAGCTGTTAAGCCAATGCCGAGCTGGTCCTTTAAGCTTGAGTGGGAGGTATTTGATGACGTGAAGATCATCACCGTGGGCCATGTGGATATGAAGGAGATAGTCCTCGATCCAAACCGCGGGGTCTGTTGTGCCATCATAGGATTCAATATTCACGGGATTGAACCCTTCGGGGATTTGATGATCCATTACTTCATCTATGAAGCATAGTGGGTGTGCGGCGCCTCTATATTGGGCTATATCACGACGTAGCTCGAGCGAGCTTTGTCTACTGTGTTCGGCCCGGCAGGAGTTGCTGTATCCGGCGCGACGATCGTCGTCGCGCATCATGGGGCGCCCATGCGATCCGTAGATCGATCTTAATTGTCTTGCCTTATCCTCCAATATGTCTCGCAAGTCCGGCGCATTCCCCCGTGGCTTTGTACTTTTTGAGCGGTGCCGGGGTACGGTTCTAGTGGAGGGCCTGAAGGCCTCTCTGTCGAGGCCACGAGGTGGCCGGTCGGCTGTATTGTGCGCTGGTGATGTGGGTTTATATGCTTCCTACTCTAATCGGGGTAGCAGCTTTCGTTTAGGGTAGCTTTTGGAGGGGCGTTTGAGTTCATGCTCTTCGGCCGCAAGGACTTCAGTTCATCTGCCGGCTAGCAGATCCTGATCAGCTCTAAGCTGTTGCTGCTTTTTCTTTAGGCTGTTTGCCGTGGCCATAAGCCTGCGTTTGAAACACTCTTGTTAGACGGGATCCTCAGGCACGACGAATTCGTCATCGTCGAGGCTTGCCTCGTCTCTGGAGGGAGGCATGTCATTATCATCCTCTACCTCTTTGTCTGCCGCTCTCTTATGAGGGCTGGCTTCTTCATACTCCTGTGCCGAGTCTTGCTGGAGGGGGTTGTCTTCGGCACTGTCAGGGGTGTTATTGTCTCCGGTGCCGGAATCTCCATTCTTGCTGTGGCGGGATTTAGAGTGGCGCCGCTGACATCGGCACTTAGGCTGCTTCTTGGAGGAGTCTTCCTCCGTTGTTTCCTCGCCATTCCCATCCTTTGGGATATCCACCATGTATATGTCATATGACGAGGTGGTCTTCCAGTGCCCCATAGGCGCTGGTTCTTGGTCATCTCCGGCATCGTCGTCCATATCGTCGATGTCTTCGGAGTCGTAGTCTAGCATGTCGGTTAGATCGTCGACAGCCGCTACAAAGTGGGTGGTGGGTGGGGTTTGAATTTCTTCGTCGTCCGCATCCCAACCGTCCTGACCGCAGTCCGGCCCGGGCTCTCCTGATAACGAGAGATATTTTAGCGAATTCAGGATGTCGCCGAAAGGTGAGTGTTGAAAGATGTCCGCGGCGGTGAACTCCATGATTGGCACCCAATCGGATTCGATTGGAGGGGGCGCGAGAGGTTCGGAGTCCGGCGAGGAGTCCGACACCTCGGAGTAACGAGCTTCACAAGGGACAAGGTCAGTATTCGGCTCCATCGCCGTAGATGTTGCAGCCCCCGAGGCGGTGTCTAGCCACCCGTCCTCGATCTGCGCAGCCGGCTCCGAATTGAGGATCGGAGCGACTCGCAGCGCCTCCGGACACTGCTCGCAGCAGAGCTAAATTGTGCCCATCGTGACAGTGCGGCGCGCTCGGCTGTGGCTCGAATCCATTGAAGATCAAGTCTTCGCGGATGTCAGACGTGAAGTTTAGACTTCCAAATCTGACCTGACAGCCAGGGGCATAGCTTTCGATCTGCTCTAGATGGCCAAGCGAATTGGCCCGCAGTGCAAAGCCGCCGAATACGAAGATCTGTCCGGGGAGAAAAGTCTCACCCTGGACTGCGTCGTTGGTGATGATCGAAGGAGCCATCGAGCCTATTGGCGACGACACAGAGGAACTCTCAATGAAAGCACCAATGTCAGTGTCAAAACCGGCGGATCTCGGGTAGGGGGTCCCGAACTATGCATCTAGGCGGATGGTAACAGGAGAGAAGGGACACGATGTTTTTACCCAGGTTCGGGCCCTCTCGATGGAGGTAAAACCCTACTCCTGCTTGATTGATATTGATGATATGGGTAGTACAAGAGTGGATCTACCACGAGATCAAGGAGGCTAAACCCTAGAAGCTAGCCTATGGTATGATTGTTGTTGTTGTGTCCTATGGACTAAAACCCTCCGGTTTATATAGACACTGGAGATGGCTAGGGTTACACAGAGTCGGTTACAATGGTAGGAGATCTACATATCCGTATCACCAAGCTTGCCTTCCATGCCAAGGAAAGTCCCATCCGGACACGGGACGAAGTCTTCAATCTTGTATATTCATAGTCTTGGAGTCCGGCCGATGATGATATTTTGGCTATCCGGACACCCCCTAGTCCAGGACTCCCTCACTCTACATGGAGCTACTCTAGCTAATTGCTCCTACTTTCAATATGTATCCAGATTGAGACTTAGGGTGTGTTTGGTTTGGGAACGAATTGGAATGGGTCGGTTCCGTTCTTTTGTTTGGTAGGGGCAATTTAAAGGAATGGAATGGTTACATTTTGGTGTTTGGTTTCATAGATGGAATGGACGGACTTATTCATCTCTCCACTTGTATTATTGTGATTACGTACAATATGTAGTGGCACAAAAATAATCAATAGAACAATTCTTTGAATTTTATAAATGATGGTTATATGCCCAAAACAAGTGTCCAGATCTAAGCAGCTAGTATCAGTGTAGAGCGGATGATCTTGTACTAGTAATCAGCCATCAGCACCACTTTGCCTCAAAACTTCATCACGTTTTCTGTCATCTGTTTTCTGCACAGAAAATATCAATTTCAGAGGGAGCACAGCAAGCAACAGCAGTATAGCAGCACGGCACACAACAACAGTAGCAGCAGCAAGTGCAGGCCACGAGCAGCAAGGGCCGGCCACGAGCACGACGCACGCAAGAGAAGGCAGCAGCTCCATGGTGCGGGATCCGACGGCGGCAGGAGAGAGAGGACCTACAGGCTACCATAGATGGTCGTCGCCATCGCTGGACCTAGACGGGTCTGACGAGAAGGGGAGGGGACGCCGGCGCTTGTTGCTGCCTGCCGGCGGTGAGGCTAGGAGCACGACTTGGAATCGATCCACCGCTGCCTTTTCCTGCTTGCTGCTGCTCGCCTCCTTCCGGCGCTACCTCCCGGTGCCTGCCAGATGTGAGGGAGAGATGAGAGACGGAGACACGCGAGCGAGCGAGCCGTTCCGTGTGGTCCGCCCGATTTCGAGGAATCACTCGGTTCGGCATAAAGGGGGAATATGTCGTTACCTGGAATCGGTGGGTTCCTCTCCCTTGGACGAACCAAACACTGGAACGGGCCTCCGGAACGGAATCGACCCATTACATTCTACTTGGTGACCTCAACCAAACACACCCTTAGAGTCATCTGGATTGGTGTAAAAGCTTGCACCGATGTAACTCTTTATGATGAGCTCTTGTATCACCTCCATAATCGAGAAACATTTCCTTAGTCCTTACTAAGGATATTCTTGACCGTTTTCCAGTGATCTACTCTTAGATCAGAATTGTATTCCCTTGCCAAATTCAGAACAAGGTATACAATAGGTCTGGTACACAGCATAGCATACTTTATAGAACCTATGACTGAGGCATAGGGAACGACTTTTGATTCTATTTCTATTTTCTGCCATGGTCGGGTTTTGAGTCTTACTCAACTTTACACCTTATAATACAGACAAGAATTCCTTCTTTGACTAATCCATTTTGAACTATTTCAAAACTTGCCAAGGTATATACTCATTGAAAAATCTTATCAAGCATCTTGATCTATCTTATAGATCTTGATGCCCAATATGTAAGCATCTTCACCAAGGTCTTTCATTGAAAAACTCTTATTCAAGTATCCCTTTATTCTATCCAGAAATTCTATATCATTTCCAATCAACAATATGTCATCCACATATAATATTAGAAATGCTACAGAGCTCCCACTCACTTTATTGTAAATACAGGCTTCACCGCAAGTCTATATAAAACTCTATGCTTTGATCAACTCATCAAAGCGTGTATTCCAACTCCGAGATGCTTGCATCAGTCCACAGATGGATCGTTGGAGCTTGCACACTTTGTTAGTACCTTTCGGATCGACAAAACCTTTTGGTTGCATCATATACAACTCTTCTTCCTGAAATCCATTCAGGAATGCAGTTTTGACATCCATTTGCCAGATTTCATAAAATGTGGCAATTGCTAACATGATTCGGACAGACTTAAGCATCGATAGGGGTGAGAAAGTCTCATCGTAGTCAACCCCTTGAACTTGTCGAAAACCTTTCGCAACAAGCCGAGCTTTGTAGATAGTAACACTACTTATCAGCGTATGTCTTCCTCTTGAAGATCCATTTATACAATATGGCTTGTCGATCATCGGGCAAGTCAACCAAAGTCCATACTTTGTTCTCATACATGGATCCTATCTCAGATTTCACAGCCTTAAGCCATTTTGCGGAATCTGGGCTCATCATCGCTTCCTCGTAGTTCATAGGTTCGCCATGGTCAAGTAACATGACCTCCAGAATAGGATTACCGTACCACTCTAGTGCGGATATTACTCTGATTGACCTATGAGGTTCGGTAGTAACTTGATCTGAAGTTTCATGATCAATATCATTAGCTTCCTCACTAATTGGTGTAGGAATCACAGGAACTGATTTCTGCGATGTACTACTTCCCATTAAGGGAGCAGGTACAGTTACCTCATCAAGTTCTACTTTCCTCCCACTCACTTCTTTCGAGAGAAACTCCTTCTCTAGAAAGGATTCATTTTAGCAACGAATAATTTGCCTTCGGATCTGTGATAGAAGGTGTACCCAACAGTTTCCATTATGTATTCTATGAAGACGCACTTCTCCGATTTGGGTTTGAGCTTATCAGGTTGAAACTTTTTCACATAAGCATCGCAGCCCCAAATTTTTAGAAACGACAACTTTGGTTTCTTGCTAAACCATAGTTCATACGGTGTCGTCTCAACGGATTTAGATGGTGCCCTATTTAACGTGAATGTAGCTGTCTCTAATGCATAACCCCAAAACGATAGTGGTAAATCGGTAAGATACATCATAGATTGCACCACCAATAAAGTGCGGTTATGACGTTCGGACACACCATTACGCTATGGTGTTCCATGTGGCGTGAGCTATGAAACTTTTGCACATTGTTTTAAATGAAGGCCAAACTCATAACTCAAATATTCTCCTCTAGGATCAAATTGTAGAAACTTTATTTTCTTGTTACGATGATTCTCCACTTCACTTATGAAATTCTTTGAACTTTTCAAATGTTTCAGACTTGTGCTTCATTAAGAAGATATACTCATATTTGCTCAAATCATTTGTGAAGGTCAGATAATAACGATACTCGCCACGAGCATCAACACTCATTGGACCGCATACATCGGTATGTATTATTTCCAACAAGTCAGTAGCTCTTTCCATTGTTCCGGAGAATGGAGCTTTAGTCATCTTGCCCAAAAGGCACAGTTCACAAGCATCACATGATTTATAACCAAGTGTTTCCGAAAATGCATCTTTATGGAGTTTCTTCATGCGCTTTACACCGATATGACCCAAACGGCAGTGCCACAAATAAGTTGCACTATCATTATTAACTTTGCATCTTTTGGCATCAATATTATGAATATGTGTATCACTACGATCGAGATCCAACAAACTATTTTCATTGGGTGTATGACCATTGAAGGTTTTATTCATGTAAACAGAACAACAAGTATTCTCTGACTTTAAATAAATAACCATATTGCAATAAACATGATCAAATCATATTCATGCTCAACGCAAATGCCAAATAACATTTATTTAGGTTTAACACTAATCTCGAAAGTATAGGGAGTGTGCGATGATGATCATATCAATCTTGGAACTAATTCCAACACTCATCGTGACTTCACCCTCAATTAGTCTCTGTTTATTCTGTAACTCTTGTTTCGAGTTACTAATTTTTACCAACCGAACAAGTATCAAATACCCAGGGGCTACTATAAACACAAGTAAGGTACACATTAACCACATGTATATCAAATATACCTTGTTCACTTTGCCATCCTACTTATCTACCAAATATTCAGGGCATTTCCACTTCCAGTGACCATTTCCTTTGCAGTATAAGCACTCAGTTTCAGGCTTTGGTCCAGCTTTGGACCTCTTCATGGGAGTGACAACTTGCTTGTCATTCTACATGAAGTTCCCTTTCTTTTCCCTTTGACCTTTTCTTGAAACTGGTAGTCTTGTCAATCATCAACACTTGATGCTCTTTCTTGATTTCTACCTTCGTTGATTTCAACATCACAAAGAGCTCGGGAATCGTTTTCGTCATCCCTTGCATACTATAGTTCATCACGAAGTTCCAATAACTTGGCGATGGTGACTAGAGAACTCTGTCAATCACTATATTATCTGGAAGATTAACTCCCACTTGATACAAGTGATTGTAGTACCCAGACAATCTGAGCACGTGCTCACTAGTTGAGCAATTCTCCTCCATCTTTTAGCTATAGAACTTGTTGGAGACTTCATATCTCTCAACTCGGGTATTTGCTTGAAATATTAACTTCAACTCCTGGAACATCTCATATGGTCCATGACGTTCAAAATGTCTTTTAAGTCTCGATTCTAAGCCGTTAAGCATGGTGCACTAAACTATCAAGTAGTCATCATATTGATCTAGCCAAGCGTTCATAACGTCTGCATCTGCTCTTGCAATAGGTCTGTCACCTAGCGGTGCATCAAGGACATAATTCTTCTATGCAACAATGAGGATAAACCTCGGATCACGGACCTAGTCCGCATCATTGCTACTATCATCTTTCAACTTAGTTTTCTCTAGGAACATATCAAAATAAACATAGGGAAGCAACAACGCGAGCTATTGATCTACAACATAATTTGCAAAATACTACCAGGACTAAGTTCATGATAAATTAAAGTTCAATTAATCATATTACTTAAGAACTCCCACTTAGATAGACATCCCTTGAGTCATCTAAATGATCACGCGATCCAAATCAACTAAACCATGTTCAATCATCACGTGAGATGGAGTAGTTTTCAAAGGTGAACATCATTATGTTGATCATATTTACTATATGACTCACGCTCGACCTTTCGGACTCAGTGTTCCGAGGCCATATATGTATATGCTAGGCTCGTCAAGTTTAACCTGAGTATTCCGCTTGTGCAACTATTTTGCACCCGTTGTATTTGAACGTAGAGCCTATCACACCCGATCATCACGTGGTGTCTCAGCACGAAGAACTTTCACAACGGTGCATACGCAAGGAGAACACTTATACCTTGAAATTTAGTGAGAGATCATCTTATAATGCTACCGTCAATCAAAGCAAAATAAGATGCATAAAGGATAAACATCACATGCAATCAATATAAGTGATATGATATGGCCATCATCATCTTGTGCTTGTGATCTCCATCTCCGAAGCACCTTCATGATCACCATCGTCACCGGCACGACACCTTGATCTCCATCGTAGCATCGTTGTCGTTTCGCCACCTATTGCTTCTACGACTGTCGCTACTGCTTAGTGATAATGTAAAGCAATTACAGGGCGATTGCATTGCATACAATAAAACAACAACCATATGGCTCCTGCCAGTTGCCGATAACTCGGTTACAAAACATGATAATCTCATACAATAAAATATAGCATCACGTCTTGACCATATCACATCACAACATGCCTTGAAAAACAATTTAGACGTCCTCTACTTTGTTGTTGCAAGTTTTATGTGGCTGCTACGGGTTGAGCAAGAACCGTTCTTACCTATGCATCAAAACCACAACGATAGTTCGTCAAGTTAGTATTGTTTTAACCTTCTCAAGGACCGGGCGTAGCCACACTTGGTTCAACTAAAGTTGGAGAAACTGACACCCGCCAGCCACCTATGTGCAAAGCACGTCGGTAGAACCAGTCTCGCGTAAGCATACGCGTAATGTCGGTCCAGGCCGCTTCATCCAACAATACCACAGAACCAAAGTATGACATGCTGGTAAGAAGTATGACGTGTATCGCCCACAACTCACTTGTGTTCTACTCGTGCATATAACATCTACGCATAAAACCAGGCTCTAATACCACTGTTGGGGAACATAGTAATTTCAAAAAAATTCATACGCACACGAAAGATCATGGTGATGCATAGCAACGAGAGGGGAGAGTGTTGTCCACGTACCCTCGTAGACCAAAAGCGGAAGCATTAGCACAACGCGGTTGATGTAGTCGTACGTCTTCACAATCCGACCGATCAAGTACCGAACGCACGGCACCTCCGAGTTCAGCACACGTTTAGCTCAATGACATCCCACGAACTCCAATCTAGCAGAGCTTTGCGGGAGAGTTCTGTCAGCATGACGGCATGATGACGGTGTTGATGATGCTACCGACGCATGGCTTCACCTAAGCACCGCTACAATATTACCGAGGTGGAATATGGTGGAGGGGGGCACCGCACATGGCTAAGAGATCAAGAGATCAATTGTTGTGTCAAGAGGTGCCCCCTGCCCCCGTATATAAAGTAGCAAGGGGGAGGCGGCCGACAAAGAGGAGGGCGCGCCAAGGGGGAGTCCAACTCCCACCGGGAGTAAGACTCCTCCTTTCCTTGTGGGAGTAGGAGAAGGGAAGGAAAAAGGAGAAGGAAGGAAGGGGGTGTCGTGGTTCTAAGTCTGACAGTAGAATGGGGGGTAGGTATGGAGAGGCAAGATCCTAGCTATGGAGCAGTTGTGAAGACACTGGATGTACGAGTTCAGGCCGTTCTCGGAGGAAGTAATAGCCCTACGTCTCGGAGACCGGAGGCGGTCGACTGGATTATGTATGTATGGATTACACGAGTGCGAACCCTTTACACTGAGGAGGGGGTGGCTTATATAGTGTCTGCCAGACCCCTCCGGCCCTCAGTTATGCTGGGTTTAAGGTACATTAAGGTTGGGCGTTACTGATAACACCTTACATAAAGTGTCCTAAATGCCATGAAGACTACTTACTTACAGACCGTTTGGATGCAGAGTGGCTCTTGATCTCCTGGTGGTCGAGTGAGTCTTCATAGTCGAGTCCTTCGAGTCAGTCGAGTGAAGTCTCTCTTGGTCGACTGGAAGGCAGTTTCTTCTGAGGATGTCCTTGGGAAGGGTACTTAAGACAGGTCTGTGACCCTACCCAAGGTACATGGCTTCATCTTTAGCCCCCGAATGGATCGAGGTTTGAGTGAGGAAGGAGCTGTTAATATTTCCGACCCGTTCTTGTGTTCTGAACAAGTCTCAACTTGGACCGATAATCTTTTTGTTGATGACAGCAACTTTTCTTTCAGTTGCCTTGATCCATTCCTTTTTATGTCGAGTGAACTTTTGCACTTAGTAAACTTCCGAGCGACGAATCGCAATAAATCTTTCGTCTGACAGGTTGATCTGTTGCTAGCGGATTTTGTGGGATCCGAATTTTGGGAAGCGCGCGAAGCGGGGCGGACCGCGGCACTTGGATGGGATAGGGCATAGACACCTCGATTTACGTGCCGCCTTTTTCGCCACGTATCAAGCACGCACGACTGTTTCGGGATGTGATAGGATCGTTTGGGCCCACTATTCATCCACTCGGATGTGTCCTTATAAAATGCGCCGGGCGAGGGTTTTCGGAACAGTACCTCCCCAACTCTCTTTCTGCCCTCTCCACCTCCGCCCGCAGCGCCAGCTCTCGCCTTCGCTCAACCACTCCTCGTGCGCTTCGCCGGCAGCAATGGTGAAGGAGAAGACGGCGGCTCTGGAGCGCGCGAAGAAGGCGACGACGACGGGGAAGGCGAAGGGGAGAGTAACCAGTCGGGGCGGATCCTCGTCAAGGTCCCGCCTGCCGCATGGTTGGGTTTAGGGGGACTGGATCCGCTCGACCATCACCGAGAAGGATCTCACTGAGATGGCCAACAAGGGCTTGATCCCCCACGGGGCAGCGAGGCTCTCGGGGAACGAGTGGCAACCGCAGCCGCAGGAGGGTGAGTGCGTTCTTTTAGCTACTCACGTCGACCGTGGATTTTCCCTGCCTCCGAGTGTTTTCTTCCGTGGTTTCTTGAATTTCTTCGGGGCGCAACTCCATCATTTCAACCCAAATTCCATCGCCTACCTTGCTGCCTTCGTGTCCATGTGCGAGAACTTCCTGGGCTGTCGACCGCACTGGGTCTCTTTAAGAACATATTCACTTGTCGCTCACAGACAGTGAAAAAGGCGAGTCCAGACGATGATAGGACTAAGGTTATTCAGATGTGCGGGGGTCTTGGGATTCAGATGAGGAGTAAGAGTACTTTTCCGGCCATGACTCTCCCTGAGTCGGTCAGAGGATGGCAGTCGACTTGGTTCTACTACCAAAACGAGTCGACGCCGGGGCAGTCGAGTGGTCTCCCTCCGTTTTCCATGGACCGAGTGAACAAGCCCTCATCTCTGAAAGTGCTCCCTGAGGAGAAAGCCCAAGTGAAAATGTTGATGGAGTGTGTAGTCCAGCTAGTTCGGGAAGGAGTGATGGGCATGGACCTTCTGGTGATCTTCCTTAGGCGGCGCATCCAGCCGCTTCAGTACCGGGGCCACCCAATGTGGCTGTACTGTGGAACCGAGGATGAAACTCGGGTCCATCCAGAGGCAGTCGACGATGCCACACAGGAGAGGTGGATGGCCGCGGTCACAGGGAACAAGGACAACCCTCGAGGAGCCAGGAGGATTTCACCACTCGACCATACATATACTCCGGACACGGTACACCAACTTTATCTTCACTTGTAGTCCTACTTTTGCTGCAAATTGGTCGATTGATCTTTGTATTGTTGACTGTCAGGCCACCACTGAATTATACTCGATGTCGAATGGAGCTCAGGCGCCGACTGAGGAGGAGGAAGGAAGTGGGGGCGAAAGCCAAGAAGAATGGGATTCGGATGCTGTTGATGACGATGACGGTGATGATTCTAATGAGGAGGAAGAAGAGGAGGAGGAAGAGGAAGTTGCACCTCCTCGCTCGGAAAGACGCTCGAAGCTCGTCCATGACCATGCAACCGAGCGTGGCAAGGGGGTCGCAACCGTCGCTCAGTCGACCAAACGCCCTCGAACCACTTCCCCAGTGCCGACTGAGAAGGGCCCGAAGCAATCCAGGGTGGCTCCGTCGAAGCCGGCCAAGGTTTTGCCGAAGATGAAGATGGTGATCCCCACTATCTCGGGGTAATGATACTACTTGAGTTTTTCTGTTCTCCATAAACTTATTCTTGATCGACTTATGAGTCATCCGACTGATTTCTGAACTGCAGCGCAGCAACTTCTGATACCTCAGCCAGAGCTGACGATCATGAGATGGAAGATGCTGCCACTTCAAAACCTGGTACGACTTTCATAATTCTGTCTTCAGTCGATTGGCTCTTGGTTTCTTACTTTGATTCTTTTCTGTAGCTCCGTCTAATGTCGTTATCACCCTTCCTGACGACGACGATGAGGAACTCCTAAAGCAGAGGAGGAACAGGAAAACTTCTGCTGGCAAGGCGACTCAGGACGTGCCAGCACCCGAGACACTGGTCACGGAGGGAGAGAACATCACTCGACCTACCGTATCTTTTGCGGTGCCGTTGACGAGTGCTCGCCCCACGTCGTCGAGTGCTGCACGGCCTTCACTTTTTTGACCCTCGTCCCGAGGACCAAGCCGGTCTGCGAAGGAAGCAATACGCCAGGCTGGAGTCATGATGGAGCAAGTGAAGGCCATCCGAGAAGCCAGCCAGGCAGCCTATGACGCCAGTTCCGCTCTTCAGAGCAACGTTCAGGTCAGTTGGTCACCGCCTGTTCTGTTAGGATATGATGTCTGAAGGTTCTTCTTTCTGAAATTCTTAGTGATTGTCCTACACCCACTGGGTGTGTCGGTTGAAATTTCGATTTAGTGGGGGCACGCTGAGTGCACCCACTGGGTGTAGTCCCCAAGGCTATGGTGGACTGCTGGCAGTCGACCATAGTCTTTATACTTTGAATTTTTCCTTCATTCGATTGTGCCGAATGGATTTATTGACCGGTGGGGGCACGCTGAGTGCACCCACTGGGTGTAGTCCCCGAGACTAAGGTCGACTGCTGGCAGTTGACTACAGTCTGAAGAATACGTCTCTCTCTTTTTTTTGGTGGTCGACTGGTCGACTCTAACTTAATAGAACTAGTGGGGGCACGCTGAGTGCACCCACTGGGTGTAGTCCCCGAGACTACGGACAAATGTTTGTATTCGGCTGTAGTCTTAGAAACGTATGATTTTTCCTTCGTCACTCGGAAGTGAATCATCTTTGACATTTTGCCGATTGGTTCTTCGTAGAAATCCTGCAACCTTGCGGCTCGTTACACCGAGTTGGAGAACAAACATATCTGAGGGAGTCCTGGACTAGGGGGTGTCCGGACAGCCGGACTATCATCGTCCGCCGGACTCCAAGACTACGAAGATACAAGATTGAAGACTCCGTCCCGTGCCCGGATGGGACTTTCCTTGGCGTGGAAGGCAAGATTGGCGTCTGGATATGTAGATCTCCTACCATTGTAACCGACTGTGTAACCCTAGCCTCCTCCGGTGTCTATATAAACCGGAGGGCTTTAGTCTGTAGGACACAACATACATTACAACAATCATACCATAGGCTAGCTTTAGGGTTTAGCCTCCTTGATCTCGTGGTAGATACACTCTTGTACTACCCATATCATCAATATTAATCAAGCAGGACGTAGGGTTTTACCTCCATCGAGAGGGCCCGAACCTGGGTAAAACATCGTGTCCCTCGTCTCCTGTTACCATCCGCCTAGACGCACAGTTCGGGACGCCCTACCCGAGATCCGCCGGTTTTGACACCGACATTGGTGCTTTCATTGAGAGTTCCTCTGTGTCGTCACCGATAGGCCCGATGGCATCTTCAACCAACAACGCTGTCCAGGATGAGACTTTTCTCCCCGGACAGATCTTTGTGTTCGGTGGCTTCGCACTGCGGGCTAATTCGCTTGGCCATCTGGAGCAGATCGAAAGCTACGCCCCTGGCCGTCAGGTCAGATTTGGAAGTCTAAACTTCACGGCCGATGTCCGCGAAGACTTGATCTTCGACGGACTCGAGCCACAGCCAAGCGCGCGCGATTGTGGACGATGGGCACGATCTAGCTCGTCGCGAACGGTGCCTTGGTGGCGCGACATGAATCCGCTTCGGCCTTTAGTCCGGAGCCGATCGCCCAGATCGAGGATCGGTGGATGGACACCACCTCGGGGGCTTCAACTTCCACGACGATGGAGCCGAACGCTAATCTTGTCCCTCGCGAAACTCATGATTCTGATGTACCGGACTCCTTGCCGGACTTCGAACCTCCCGCGCCCCTACCAAATTCGGATTGGGCACAGTTATGGAATTCACCGCCGCGGACATCTTCCAACACTCGCCCTTTGGCGACATCCTAAATTCGCTAAAGCATCTCTCGTTATCGGGAGAGTCCTGGCCAGACTATGGCCAGGATGGTTGGGGTACGGACGACGAAGAAATTCAGAGCCCACCCACCACCCACTTGGTAGCAACTGTCGACGATCTAACCGACATGCTAGACTACGACTCCGATGACATCGACGCTATGGATGACGATGCCGGAGACGAACAGGAACCAGCGCCTATAGGGCACTGGAAGACCACCTCGTCATACGACATATACATGGTGGACACCCCAAAAAATGGGGACGGCGAAGCAGCAGCGGAGGCAGATTCTTTAAAGAAGCAGCCCAAACGCCGGCGTCAACGGCGCCGCTCTAAATCCCGCCACAGCAAGAATGGAGATTCCGGCACAGGAGATAACAATACCCCAGAGAGTGCCGAAGACAATCCCCTCCAGCAAGACTCAGCGCAGGAGGATGCAGAAGCAAGCCCTCACGAGAGGCGGCATTTAAGAGGTTGAGGATCATAACTATATGCCTCCCTCCGAAGACGAAGCAAGCCTCAACGATGACGAATTCGTCGTACCTGAGGATCCCGTCGAACAAGAGCGTTTTAAACACAGGCTTATCGCCACGGCAAGGAAATATAGATCTAGGTGGAATATGGCGCTCCCACCTCCCACCTCAGCGCTAGGCTCATCTCAGGCGATCTCCCTTTCTCTCCATTGATCTGCTGATTGGTTCCGATCATCCTCTCCGGCGTCTTCTCTGGATCAAGGCAATACCCATCTCCAATGGGTTCTACTGGTGGATCTACCCTTGGCTTGGATTTCTCCAAGGGTAGGGTTTTCTCGGATGAAGTCTTCAGATCTACTGGTCGCACAATTCATCCACTAGGAAGAGGGAGATCTTTCATATTGATTGTGTCATTCAGTAGGCATGCCTTTCGCTTATCTGAGGATTCAGTGGCAGCGGCGCTGGAAGCTACGCTTGGTGGTTCTGCAATTGATCTTCGGGTTAGTCATGTCAAGGACAAAGTTTTTTCTTTCCAAGTTTCATGCATGCAAGTTGGTTTTATTATTATGGATCTTCGCTCTTTTGCTTGCGATCTGTTCAAGTGCTACATTCATCTTTGGGGGAATGGAGGGCCAAATTGAGTCAGAGAGCTTAAGATTTGGTGTAAAGAATGTGATGCTGAATGGATTTTGATTAGCCCCACTAAGCGTAGATCTTCACTTGGTTTATTGGCTATGCATAAACCTCCTGTTAAGTCTGCTCTCAAATCTAGAGTTTCTGCAAATAAGAAATTGTCGTTTGCCACTTTTGAAAAGTATTCGGCTTGCAAGGGCTATAGATACCCTGCATCTCAGGCTTCCATTGATACAATAGTTGATGGGGGTTATGATCTTTCTGCTCATGAGCATGTTGTTATTCGACAACCTCCTGCTCTTGGTTTGCATTGGACGGTGGCGCAGCCACCTATAGTTTTTGGTATGGTTAATAGTTCATCGGATTTACTCTGGCGGCCGGAGGAGCCTCCGGTGGTGGACGAACCGGTTTTAGTTGATCCGCAAATCATGAGGTCCGGTAATCTCGCAGCGCAATTTCAGGAAGCGGGAACTTCGTTAATTCAAAATAAGGCCCTGGCCCCTGGGCCTACTCATTTTGAGAACCCGCAAGGCGTGGGCTTGGTGGCCCATGACGATCCTTTATCTGGGCCAGTACAGGATACCCTAACTACTGGACCTTCAAATTCTGTTTTGGATTCGCCTGTGCACCTCAGCCCGTCAAGTGAACCTATGGAAATTCCTTCTTCACAAGAGGCAGCGCGAAACTTTGAGGCTATGGTCGATGACATGGTGGACCAAGTTCTAACATGTACTGATTGCGGTCAAAAGGGCCACATGGCAGTCTCTTGCGGAAGGCGAGCGGTCTGCTCGGCTTGCTCCAGGGTGGGTCACTCTAGACGTCACTGTAATGATTTTGCGCGCTTGCACGGATTGGCTTGGAGGCAGAGCACTCTGCAACAAAACACGAGTATTTCGGAAACATCAGCTGTTCAGGGGAAGGTAGCCGGAGTTATTGGGATATCTAGTCCTGTCATATCGTCTCCGCCTGCATTGCTACACCCTCCTCTTCCACCTGCCAGGGTTTCCTCCTGTCCATCCAAAGAAACCCTCAGTTCGTCGTCGTTGCCATCCATGGCGAACTTCGAGCTTGATCCACATCGCCTGGTGCCTCCGGGTCACCACATCATTGATGGTGGTGATCGCCGCTTACCTCGCACTTTCTTCACGCCGGCGGCCCGCCCTCCCCATCGCCATGAAGATTACATGGTTGTTGAAGTTATGCCAGCGCCGGATGGACCTCTAGGGCCGGTCAGAGAGGAAGTAGTGCAGTTTCATCAGAACAGAGGTATTCTTGTTCGTTCTGCTCAGCCTTGGTTTCCCGGGGTAGGTCTGTTCCAAGTTCGAGATCCCATTGTCAGATACACCCTGATTCAGCATCCGCCATTTGCTTTGGGTAATGATCGATTTCTTAGATTTATGAAGCATGATGAGGGTGAAAACTTCAAAGGGAGTACTGGTTTTCGTAAGGGTTGGTTAATGTTTGTTGGGATTCCCCTGGATTATCGTACGACTGAATATATTTCTCAAGCAGTTGGTACTTTTGGAAAATTTCATTCCTGGGATAGTGAGGACCCGTACCTGGTACACACTGTTGTGGAAGCCAGCTTTCCTGATACACCGTTAGTACCACGAGATGTGGTTTTTGGGGACTATGCGGAGTGGGGTGGTGCTCAAGTTTCCTGGACTGCTGCATGTTATGTTCTTGGGGCAGATTTTGCCGATCAGATGCCTAATGATGAAGACCCAATGCCTCTGGATGGTAACCCTCATCCACTGCCTGGTCATCTCATTCCTGACAACATCCCATTTGTTCTGCCGCCTTACCCTATGATTGGCTGGAATGAAGCACCTCTAGCACCTGCTCCTCCCCCAGACAATCTAGTGGATGCTGATTGGGGTAATGTTCAGTTGGGCGATGATGTCAATATCAATCACCCACATCTGCCAGCAATGCCAGAACAAGATCAAGTCTCAATGGTCATTGATCAACTGGATCAATCAGAATCTGTGGAACAGTCTCTGCATGAAGAGGTGCCCCAGCAACAGCAGATAGTCGATTTGGTGGATGAAGTTCAGGAACAGCCTGTGTTTGTGGAAGGGAACCCTTTGGCTATTGTACCCTATCAGCCTCCTGTGATTCAGCATCATCAGATCATCATTGGGATGGCAAGGGTGGTGGCTGGACCCTCTCTACCACCTGAATTGCTTTGGAAGCAATCATTCGAGAATTTGATGTCTGAATTTTCTTTGAAAGAAGTGCCAAGGTCAATTTTCTTCAAGCAGTTCGGGACAGTAACTTTCTCCAAGCGCAAGTGGTCGATTGCTTTTGATGATACTCACAGAGTGTCTTCGCTGGTCTATTGTTTGCCAAGCTCTGCGTCAGTCAATCGGCGCCCTGTTGCTCGCTCTCTGTTTGCTCCTCTAGCAGCCCCTACTAATACTGCAAGCGATGTACCTTCTGATATTGATGAGCCTGTGGGATTCAGTAATAATCAGTAGTCCTTGGAGCCCGTGGGTCCTGTCGGTCAGGTAGAGGAGACCTTGCCTGTGGTTTTTGCGTTTGAAGCGACGCCACGACAGAAAGGCCAGCGTGGTAGGCGCAAGACTTCTGCTCCTTTGGTTGATACTTCAGTTAGAATGTGTACGAGGAGCGTGGCAAAACTTGATGGTTTCAAATCAATGGTCTTTGAGCAGCTTTCTTTACAGCCTGCTAAACGCCGCCCAAGGTCCAAGCCCATGGAGGAGAAGGCCCAGCCCATTCAGGTACCTGATGCTGTTGGAGTGGAAAACACTGAAGAGGTGCGTCATGACAAGCCTGAGGAGGTCCACACGCAGACGCCGATCGCTGTGCTGCAGGCAATTGGAGCTGAGCTGGAGATGGACCCCAACATGCTCACTAGGGAGAAGCTTATGGCTGATCCTAAGGATGATACCCCCTCCAACAACATTTAAATGTTAAAGTTTAATGTGTTTCCTAGGTGTAGCGAGCCTGGCAAATTTGCTGACTGTTCTGTTATCTCTGAAACTTGGCACTCTGGTTATGGTTTGGCTATTTTGCTCTTATGTGTTATGGGTAGTGCGGCACTAGGTGTCCCACTGTTTTTAATGTGTTATCATGTGTTACCATATGAATCAAATGCCTACGCGTAGCTGGAAGGTACTTTGTTGGAATGTACGTGGACTTAATTCTGATGCAAGACAACGTGTGGTACGACAGAAAGTTCTTGAGAGCCAATGTGCAGTTGTTTGTCTGCAAGAAACAAAGTTATCGGAGTGCCCACGCGCTTTAATTAAGAGCATTTGCCCTGTGGGTTTTGACCAGTTTATTGAATCCCCTTCTAGGGGAGCTTCTGGTGGCATTCTAGTTGTATGGCGCTCTGACGTTTTCGTTGGGGATCTAGTGGAAGTAAAACCTTATGGGATTGTTATTAATTTCAAGTCCATGCATAATGGTGATTTTTGGTTCCTGGTTAATGTTTATGGACCCTGTCAAGGTACCTTAAGAGATGAATTTGTCAGCTGGCTTTATAATTTAAATGTGGAACCTGAGAAAAAATGGCTTTTGCTTGGAGATTTCAATTTCATAAGATCTCTGGATAATAGAAATCTTCCTGGGGGTGATGTCAATGATATATTTATTTTTAATGAGATCATTGGGCATTTGGGGCTGCTGGAGCTACCATTAAAAGGAAGAAGATTCACCTCGTCTAATATGCAAGATTTACCACTGCTAGAACAGTTGGACTGGTTTTTCACCTCTACAAGTTGGATTGATCAATATCCAAACACACAGGTCAATTCTCTAGCCAAAACTGCTTCGGATCATGTACCTTGTGTGGTTTCCATAAGCACCAGAATCCCAAAGGCTCATATTTTCAGATTTGAAATTTTTTGGATCCACCAACCTGGTTTTATGGAGTGTGTTCAGCAAGTCTGGCAAAGGCAGTCTCAGAAGTCTCACATATCAGCAGTTATTATGGATAAACTGAAATCGTTGAGATTTGCTCTCAAGAAATGGCAGAAGGGTTTATCTCATATTAAAGGTCTCATTGAGAAATGTAACTGGGTGATTTTTTGGCTGGATGATTTGGAAGACTCAAGGCCTTTATTTTTGCCTGAATCCAATTTCAGAAAATTGGTGAAATCACATCATGATCATCTGCTACACTTACAATTCTTATATTGGAAGAAGAGATGCACTATTAGATATATTAAGGTGGGTGAGGAAAACTCAAAATTCTTCCAGGCAATGGCAACTGAAAGATATAGGAAGAATTCAATTGCCACTCTGCAGTTGTCAGATGGATCAGTATCTTCTGATCATAACACTATTGCCAAGGAATTTCTGGAGATTTTCAAAGGAAGAATGGGTACTGTCAAACCAATTTTCATGGGAAATGACATTCTTTCTTTAATCCCTAGGGTACAGGGACTGGATGTTCTCACCAAGCCTTTTGAGGTTAAGGATATTGAACAGGTTATCAAGGAGTTTCCAATTGACAAGGCCCCGGGGCCTGATGGTTTTAATGGGCTTTTTATGAAAAAGTGTTGGCCAATCATTTCTGGTGACTTTATGTCTTTAGTTAATGAGTTTCATGCAGGAACTGTTAGACTAGAGAATCTTAGTGAGGCATATATTACTCTGATCCCCAAAAAGCTGTCACCTGAAAATGCAAGTGATTTTAGGCCAATATCATTGACAAGTGTGGGGTTGAAGTTCCTTACTAAACTTGCTGCCAATAGATTTCAAGACGAAATAACTAAATGTGTTCATAAGAATCAGTATGGGTTTATCAAACTGGATCCATTCAGGATTGTATTGCATGGACTTTTGAGTACATTCATTAGTGCAATCAATCAAAAAGGCCAATCATGCTGCTCAAGTTGGACTTTGAGAAAGCTTTTGATTCCATACAGCATGAGGCAATTATAAAAATAATGGTGGCAAAGGGATTTGATATTAGATGGATTTCTTGGATTCAACAATTGTTGTCATCTGCAGCCTCATCAATCCTGCTTAATGGGGTTCCAGGTAGCCATTTCAAGTGTAAATGTGGGGTAAAGCATGGTGATCCTATCTCACCTTTGCTGTTTGTGCTTGCTGCTGACCTTCTGCAGACTATGATCAATGATCAACTCAGTAAAGGACTTCTTTCCTTACCCCTAGTAACTCATGATCCTGACTATCCAGTGGTTCAATATGCTGATGACACTTTGTTGTTTGTGGCCGCTGAGTATGCTCAGTTAAAGGTGCTAAAAGCTGTTCTAGACTCCTTTTCTCTGGCAACTGGTTTGCAGATTAATTACCACAAATCTTCAATGTACCCAATTAATGTGGATGCCATTTATGCCAATGCTCTTGCTGCTCGGTTTGGATGTCAACTGGGGGTGATGCCTTTCACATACCTAGGGTTGCCAGTTGGAACCACTAGGCCCAAAATTGTGGACCTTTTGCCACTAGTGGACTGCATGGAAAGAAGTTGACTGCTAGCTCCTGGTTTCTACCACAAGGTAGCAGACTGCAGTTGGTAAATTTTGTGATTTCCTCATTGCCAATATTCTTCCTTTGTAGCTTATCTATTCCACAAGGGATTTTGAAACAGCTGGAAAGAATACAAAGACAGTGTCTTTGGAGGAAATATGGTCAGGAAAAGGGCAACTCTTTGGCTGCATGGCCTCTGGTATGTAGACCGAAGTTGAAGGGTGGGCTTGGCATCCTCAACCTGGGGCTGCAGAATGAAGCTTTGTTAATGAAATTCCTTAATAAATTTTATAACAAAGTTGATGTTCCTTGGGTTCAATTGATCTGGGACAGTTACTATTATCAGAGAGTCCCACATGACACTGCTATGTGTGGCTCTTTTTGGTGGAGGTACATATGTAAGCTAATGGATACATTCAGAGCTCTGTCTTCAGTATGCGTTGGAAAAGGGGACTCTTTGCTATTCTGGTCAGATTCCTGGGAAGTGGATGATTCTTGCATTCCACTTCAGGATAGATTCCCCAGGCTGTTCTCATTTTGCATACAAAAGAATTCTTCTGTTCTGGAAGTAATGGAAACAGGTGAGTTACATACCATGTTCTCTCTGCCATTATCTGAAATGGCTTATAGGGAGCTAAACCAACTGTCTGGAATTTTATCTCATATCTCCTTGGATGCTAATGCTAAGGATTGCTGGTTTTGGAAACATGGAAAGAAATCTGGATACACAGCTAAGAAATATTATGATCTGGTCCATGAGCCTATTCCAACTAACCCCTTGCTATGTTGGATATGGAAGTCATGCTGCACTATGACAATCAAAATGTTTGCCTAGCTTGTCATTATGGACAGAGTAAACACCAAGGATATGATTCAACGCAGGAAGTGGAAGATCAATGATGGACCTGAGTGTGTGCTTTGCCCTACAGGAACTCTTGAAGACAGGAATCATCTGTTCTTTCAGTGTAACTTCAGCATGAGAGTCTGGAATTACCTGCAGATTTCATGGCCCAACAACCAGGATATGGTTCAGATTGCATGCCATGCTAGGAAGGAGTTCAATAAACCTTTCTTGTCTGAAGTGGTCTTTCTTACTTGGTGGAACATCTGGAAAGTCAGAAATGATAAAGCCTTCAGGTTCATCAGACCTACCTTCAGACAGTTGAGAAATGGTTTTGTCCATGACATTTCCCTTTTGGCTCATAGAATCAAGTCAAAACACAGGGAGGCACTACTTAAATGGATTGATTTCCTTCCTCCTTGAGAGGTGACATGTATAGTTACATTTTCTTTCTCTTCTAGGTTAGATTGTACATAGTTTTCTTTTCTCTTCTTCTTCTGTTTTGTTCCATTTCTTATGGAACCTTTTTATGTACTTGTTGTTCTTGGTTTTAATAAAATGCTGTGGGGTGTAAGCCCTGCAGTCCTCATTCAAAAAAAAAGGAGCAGCAGCTTCAAGCTGATCAGGACCTGCTGGCCGATCGATGGACCGAGGTCCTCGCGGCCGAAGAATATAAACTCGAACGCCCCTCCAAAAGCTACCCAAGACGCAAGCTGCTCCCCCGATTAGAGGAGGAAGCATACATACCTCCATCACCAGCGCACGATACGGCTGGCCGACCACTCCGTGGTCGTGACAGAGAGGCATCTAGGCCCCTAGCCAAGACCGTACCCTGTCATCGCTCCAAAAGTACGAAGCCAAGAAGGAACGCGCCGGACCTGCGAGATATATTGGAGGACAAAGCAGGGCAATCCAGATCCATCTACGGATCACGTGGGCGCCCCACGACCCATGACGAATACTGCCGCGCCGGATACAATAACTCCGGCCGGGCCGAACACAGCAGACAACGCTCTCTCGAGCTGCATCATGATATTGCTCAATATAGAGGCGCCGCACACCCGCTATGCTTCACTGACGAAGTAATGGATCATCAAATCCCCAAAGGGTTTAAACCCGTAAACATTGAATCCTACGATGGCACAACAGACCCCACGGTTTGGATCGAAGATTATCTTCTCCACATCCATAAGGCCCGCGGCAACGATCTCCACGCCATCAAATATCTCCCACTCAAGCTTAAAGGACCAGCTCGGCATTGGCTTAACAGCTTGCCCGCAGAGTCAATTGGGTGTTGGGAAGACACGGAAGCCGCATTCCTCGACAACTTCGTGGCACGCGTATAATGCGACCACCAGACACCGATGACCTAAGCCACATCATTCAGCAGCCAGACGAATCGGCCAGACAATTCTGGACGTGGTTCTTGACAAAGAAAAATCAAATCGTCGACTGTCCAGATGTAGAGGCCCTTGCAGCCTTCAAGCATAACATCCGCGACGAATGGCTAGCCCGGCACCTGGGACAGGAAAAGCCGAAATCTATGGCAGCCCTCACATGATTAATGACCCGCTTCTGCGCGGGAGAGGATAGCTGGCTAGCTCGCAGCAACAATCTCCGCAAAAATTCTGGCAGTCCGGATACTAAGGACAACAACGGCAGGTCACGTCGAAACAAAAACAAACGCCGCATTAACGGCGACGATAAGGAGGATACGGTAGTCAACGCCGGATTCTGAGGCTCTAAACCCGGTCAACGGAAGAAGCCATTCAAAAGAACCACTCCGGGCCCGTCCAATTTGGACCGAATACTCGACCGCTTATGCCAGATACATGGCACCCCTGAAAAGCCAGCCAATCACACCAATAGAGATTTCTGGGTGTTCAAACAGGCAGGTAAGCTAATTGCCAAAAACAATGACAAGGGGCTAAACAGCGACGACGAGGAAGAGACCCGGCCGCCGAACAATAGAGGACAGAAGGGTTTCCCCCCACAAGTGTGGACGGTGAACATGATTTATGCAACCCATATACCCAAGAGGGAGAGGAAGCACGCACTGAGGGACGTCTATGCGATGGAGCCAGTCGCCCCGAAGTTCAATCCATGGTCTTCTTGTCCGATCACTTTCGATCGAAGAGACCATCCGACCAGCATACGCCATGGCGGATTCGCCGCATTGGTTTTAGACCCACTCGTCGATGGATTTCACCTCACCAGAGTCCTGATAGACAGTGGTAGTAGCCTGAACCTGCTTTATCAGGATAGAGTGCGCAAGATGGGCATAGACCCCTCAAGGATTAAACCTACAAAGACAACCTTTAAAGGTGTCATACCAGGTGTGGAAGCCAACTGTACAGGCTCAGTCACACTGGAAGTGGTCTTCGGATCCCCGGACAATTTCCGGAGCAAGGAGTTAATCTTCGACATAGTCCCGTTTCGCAGCGGCTATCACGCTCTGCTCGGACGAACCACGTTTGCAAAATTCAACGCGGTGCCGCATTATGCATACCTCAAGCTCAAGATGCCAGGCCCTCGTGGAGTCATCACGGTCAGCGGAATACGGGCGCGCCCTCGAACGGAGGAACATACTGCTCTCTCGCGTAGTATCTGAGCAGCCTTTTAAGGCAATTTCGAGTCCGGCCGTTAAGCGGCGGATACAGCAAAAGCGCGAAGCAATACCAACGAAGACCACTGGCGCGATCGAGCGCGCGAGTAATCGCCCCAACCCCGCCAGCGCATGATCGCAAGAATAACACTCCGCGTACATCATTACGCTTTGGAGATACCATGGGCGCAGGGGAAGGGGCACGATCGCAATGGACCCCAAGTGCGGTTCGACCACACCAGGGGCTCGCAAGTGTGCCCCCTTTTTTTATTATTATTTTCCTTCTTTGTGTACACAGGACTTCGTTAATTAGAGGCCCTGTCCGGCGGTGAACCTGCCGAACTCATAATGCAACAGCCAGGGAAGAAAGAAGGCTGCGACGAACATTCAGGTGGTCTCAATTACGAGCATTAAATTCGATTATATACACCAAGTCCGCAGCTCTCCCCTGGAGGGGGACATGTTTAATTAGTCCAAACCCCTTGCTTACCACACTATTTGCATCAGTCGCACTTATAGCAGACTTTCTTTAATAAATAATGCAGCACCTTTTTGACTGCAATTGCATTACTCTTTACATATATATATATATATATATATATATATATATATATATATATGTCCATTACATGACATCTTGCATTCGTATATTTTGGTACGGCCTAATACACCAGGGGCTTATGTTCCCCACACTATGGTGTGCTAAGTCTGAACACTTTCATAAGTGCGGCACCCCGAACTTATAGCATTATATGAATTAGCTCCGAATCATGTCTTGGGTCAATAGTTGGGTTTACCCGGCTCCCACGTTTTGGTGCCTTACGTTCCGTTCTGTCGGCTAAGGTGGCACTAGGAGAACCACTGTGATTGCGCCTCAGTTGAGCCAGGCGAGCACCTCAGTGGAGAAAGCTAAAACTGACTGGCATGATAAGGCGAGAGACTGGTCGCTGTTCGAGAGGTTTTTTCGGGTCCTTAAAGACTCACGCCGCTTCGAGCGAAGTTCCGGACAATGTCCGACGAAGGCGTGGATAGCGCCCCGGGTTCGTCCTTCCGAATACCAGGGGCTTCGCTGAAATTTAAAATTATAGAATTCTATGGCTAAGTGAGAGTGTTCAAGCATTGTAAGTCCGGTTGCCTTGTTCGTTGTGTTGAGCGCCTCCCTAGATGGACCCAAAAATGGGAATAAGAGTGCTCAAGTTTATCCCAAACACCCCAGCACTCGTGGCTTGGGGGCTGAAGCCAACGACTTGCCATCTCTCATATTTTATAAACGGCCGCACAGAAGGTAATATTTTAAATTTAACAAGTGTTGCTTAATGCGCACATGAAAAAAGTTTCAGCGCACAGGATAATACATAACGAGTTTACTCAAAGATTACATTTCTGGGGCACTCATCCGCAATATCGCGGGCTCCCTTCAGGACGGTTTTATAATACATTTCGGGCATGCGATACTCCTTGCCTGGCGGTGGTGGGTCCGTGAGAAGCTTCTCCGCATCCAACCTACCCCAATGCACCTCTGTGTGGGCGAGGGCCCGGCGAGCACCTTCAATACAGGCGGAGCGCTTGATGACCTCCACCCAGGGGCACATATCCACCAGCAGCCGCACGAGGCCGAAGTAGCTCCCAGGCATGGCCTGTTCAGGCCACAGCCGGACTATAAGGCCCTTCATGGCCTCCTCAGCTACCTTGTGGAGTTCGACCAGCTGCTTCAGCTGGTCGCTTGGGGGCACCGGATGGCCGGCCTCAGCGTACTGAGACCAGAAGACCTTCTCCGTCGAGCTCCCCTCCTCGCCACGATAGAATGCGGCGGCATCGGACGCACTACGCGGCAGATCTGCAAACGCCCCTGGAGAGCTCCGAATGCGGGTAAGTGTCAGGTAGTTTACATTAACATGCCTGCTTTGCATGAAAAATGCCTTACCCGCCGCTATCTTCTTTACATCTTCAACCTCCTGAAGGGCCTTATGGGCCTCGGCCTTGGCGGACTTGGCACTTTCGAGAGCCGAGGCAAGCTCGGACTCTCGAGTCTTGAAGTCACGCTCCAAACTCTCATGCTTCTCCATGAGAGCCTGGAGCTCTTGCCGTACTTCCGCCACCCGTGCCTCCTGCTTTTCTCGCTCTGCCCGTTCCGCGGCCGCACTGCGTTCGGCCGTGGACACATCCTCCTTCAGGGCTGCCACCTCGTTCGTGGCCCCTGCAATACCCATATTATCCTTGTTAATTTTATTGCAACCAAAATCCTTTTCTGTAAGGTAACTATTCAAAGTGGTGTGACTCACCTTCTTTGTCCTCGAGCTGCTTTTTGGCATGGCCGAGCTCTTGCTCGGACCGCTCGAGATCCTGCTTCAACACATCGACCTCGGCAGAGGTCAGCAGCGCAGCCTGCAAATCCATATTGACATATTTTAAGCAACCCTGCGTATATCTTGTTAGATCCTCAGTCCGGCTTTTCTTTCCGAACACGAACCGAGCATCGAAACTACTGTCTATGCGGTATTACATTACATAATTTTTAACTTCTTACCTCAAAGCATGTTAGAAGGCTGTTGCAGGCTTCGGTCAGCCCGCTTTTGGCGAGCTGAACCTTCTGAATCACCGCACTCATGATAGTGCGGTGTTCTTCCTCGATGGAAGCGCCTTTAGGCGCCTCAACGAGTTATCCGGCGCCTCCGGTTGGGCGGAGGCGCCGGTGTCACAATCTGCCCTTCTTTGAAGGGGCGCTGCGGACTCTGGAACCACTGCGGGTTCCGATGTAGAGTCTAGCGCAAAGTCCGGGAGGCTGCCTGACGGCGCCTCCGGAGCCTCCTCCTAATGGGTCCCTCTCTGGGATCCCACCTCGGCGTCCTCGTCGGCGCGGGGGTGGAGGCAGTCGGAAGTGAATCCACATCCGACGGGGCCAACGACCCGCTCGATGAAGCGGGGAGATCATCATCGGCCGGACTACGGACAGAATGCGGCATTAGGACACTACGCGACACGAAAGAAATTGCATATTAAGGATCCGGACACTTACGATCTTGCCGGACGCCTGGCCCTTGAAGGCCACTCCTCCTCGCCAACGATGGTGTTGGCGAAACTATCCGGGGGAATAGTTCTCCCCTCTTGTGAAGACTACGATTTAAAGTGCCCATTAGTAGTTTTGCAAAAAGTAAAAATAATAAGTATATATACTAATGGCGATCTCTCCGAAGTGCGCCATTACTAGTTTAAACTAGTAATGGCGCCTTTGTGCATGCGATGCGCCATTAGTAGTTTTGCAAAAAAAGAATAAAACAAAATTTACAGATAATGGCGCATTGCCGCTTGGTGCACCATTAGTAGTTCTAGATAGTAATGGCGCATTATGGGCCAGATGCGCCATTAGTGTGTATGGGAAAATGGAAAAAAAAATTAATACTAGTGGCGCACCCTGTTTACGGTGCGCCATTAGTGTCTTCCACACTAATGGTGTATCACAAACTGGTGCGCCATTAGTATATAGTAGTGGCGCACTGCATCCACGGTGCGCCATTAGAATCAATCCTATCTATAGCCCTTTTCCTAGTAGTGAAGATAAGTGTCCTCAATACTATCAATTGACTGAATCCTTTGTGCGGAGGTTCCAATATAACTATACGCGTAATTCTCCTAGTGTCATGTTTGATATTTATGATACATCTTATACCATGGATTTAGAGGATTTTACAACTGCTTGCAAACTCCCGCAGCGGGGTAATATTAATGATCCACGCAAATATGAATTTAGAGATCTTCTTGCTAGTATTACTGTGGGAGAATCTAGGGACATAGCACAAGCTACCATAGGGAGCATTCATTTTCCTGCTATACATTATTTTGCTCTCTTTATTGGAAGATGCATTAACGGTAAGGACGAAGCATGTCACATGTGTGTCCCTGATCTTTGTGTCCTCAAGAGTTATGTGTCAGGTTACAAAGGTTTAAGCTTGGGGGAGTTGATACGTCTCCAACGTATCTACTTTTCCAAAAAAATTTGCCCTTGTTTTGGACTCTAACTTGCATGATTTGAATGAAACTAACCCGGACTGACGTTGTTTTCAGCAGAACTGCCATGATGTTGTTTTATGTGTAGAAAAGAAAAGTTCTCGGAATGTCCTGGAAATTCACGGAGGCACTTTTTGGAATTAATAAGAATTTTTGGCGAAAGAATCAGTGCCAGGGGGCCCACATGCTGTCCACGAGACAGGGGAGCGCCCCCCCCCCCAGGGCGCGGCCTCCTATCTCGTGGGCCCCTTGGACCTCCACCGACCTCAACTCCAACTCCATATATTCATGTTCGGGGAGAAAAAAAACAGATAAAAAGTTTCATTGCGTTTTACGACACGGAGCCGCCGCCAAGCCCTAATCTCTCTCGGGAGGGCTGATCTGGAGTCCATTCGGGGCTCCGGAGAGGGGGATTCGTCGCCGTCGTCATCATCAACCATCCTCCATCACCAATTTCATGATGCTCACCGCTGTGCTGTAATCAAGTTAGTTTTGTTAGGGTTTGATCCCTAGTATCCACTATGTTCTGAGATTGATGTTGCTATGACTTTGCTATGCTTAATGCTTGTCACTAGGGCCCGAGTGCCTTGATTTCAGATCTGAACCTATTATGTTTTCAGGAATATATGTGTGTTCTTGATCCTATCTTGCAAGTCTATAGTCACCTATTATGTGTTATGATCCGACAACCCCGAAGTGACAATAATCGGGATTCTTCTCGGTGATGACCGTAGTTTGAGGAGTTCATGTATTCACTATGTGCTAATGCTTTGTGCCAGTTCTCTATTAAAAGGAGGCCTTAATATCCCTTAGTTTCCGCTAGGACCCCGCTGCCACGGGAGGGTAGGACAAAAGATGTCATGCAAGTTCTTTTCCATAATCACGTATGACTATTTACGGAATACATGCCTACATTACATTGATGAACTGGAGCTAGTTCTATGTCACCCTACGTTATAGCTATTACATGAGGACTCCCATCCAGCATAATTATCCATCACTGATCCATTGCCTATGAGCTTTTCACATATTGTTCTTCGCTTATTTACTTTTCCGTTGCTACTGATACAACTACTACAAAAACCAAAAAACATTTATCTTTACTTTTGCTACCGTTACCTTTATTATCATATCACTTTTGCTACTAAACACTTTGCTGCAGATACTAGTTTATCCAGGTGTGGTTGAATTGACAACTCAACTGCTAATACTCAAGAAAATTCTTTGGCTCCCCTTGTGTCGAATCAATTAATTTGGATTGAATACTTTACCCTCGAAAGCTGTTGCGATCTCCTACACTTGTGGGTTATCAGCATCCATGAAGAAAGAGAATTAAGAGTTGCAGAGGAGAGGAGGAACAAGAGATGCAGAGGAGAGGAGTAAGAGTGAAGTCTGAAATAAACCATGAGGTTGTATGGAGCGACACGAATGATGTCACCTCCAAATCTCTAAAATTGGTACCCTGTATTTACAGATCCTAGTCAATCCAAACCCTATATAGAGTAAATTATTGTTTGTTGTAACAGGAAAGGTGCGATCCCAGCTGGGATTGATTTCTGTAGTCACTTACAACGTGGTCCCACCTATCATACGCATCTCCTTCTCCAATCTCTTCCTCGCAAGTTCACTCCTCAATCGATCCTGGGCTCGCCTCCGGATGACGTCTTGAGGAGCGTGTCGGATAGGGTCGGGTCAGCCGTCGACGCCATCTCAGATGAGTTCGTAGGCACGTCCAAGCCCGACGGCATATGTGGCCGACAGCACACTATCCTAACTGGAGGAGCTGACGGCAAGGGCTCCTCCAGCCAGCAATTTCTGCTCTCCAGGTTAGGCGGCAGGGAAAGTGGCGCCCATGGGACGAGGATGCCACCACGCGCATAAACAGGAAGAGGCATATTCACTGGAAGACCGGCGGCTTGGCCTCCGCGGCGAGCACCATCAGCTGATGGAACTGAAGATTTGGATGGACAACCGATGGAAGATGATGCAGATGATGTAGATGATGCACATGATGATGAGTTGGTAAATGTGTATGACAAGGAAAACCCTGTTATTGCAGTGGGGAAGTTGTTCAGTTTAGAATGTGTTTCAAGACTTATGCAGTCAAACATGAGTTTGATGCCGAGATTAAGTGGACTGATAGAAAGAAGTTTTATGCAAGATGTAGAGGTTTTGATGAGAGTGTCAAGCCTTGCGAGTGGTACGTATCTGCTGGACGCCAACCTGATGGAAGTACCATTAGGGTGAATCAAATCCTACACCAACATACTTGTATTACAAGTTCACAGAGAGTATCAAGCATGACATCACAGCTTTGGATTGCAGAAAAGATCACTCCTATTTTAGCCAAGAAACCAAACACTACTGCAAAGAAACTTAAAGTAGACTTGGAAAAGCAATACCCCATTAATGTGAAGTATAACACGGTGTGAAGGCAAAACAAAGGGCAATGAAACAATTATATGGTGACTGGGCAAATACTTTTAGGATGCTTCATAATTTCAAAGCGGAGGTGGAGAAGAGGTCACCTGGCAGTGTTCTGGAGATAGATACTGAGGTAACAGAGGATGGAAGAGTCCTTTTCTCTAAGTTTTTTATGGCTTTAAAGAATTGCATTGATGGCTTCAAGGCAAGGTGTCGTCCATATTTGAGCATAGACTCATCGTTTTTGACTGGCAAGTGGAATGGTCAATTGGCAGCTTGTAATGCTTTGGATGGACAAAACTGGATGTTCCCTGTTGCTATTGGCTTATTTTAGTCAGAGACAGAGGTCTCGTGGACATGGCTCATGATGTAGTTGAAAAGATGCATAGGGCCAGTGTAACCTTTGGCAGTCCACACAGATGCATGCAAAGGGCTAGAAAATGCAGTGAAGAATGTTTTCCCCCATTGTAAGCAAAGTTCGTGCGGCAACACCGGTGTGCGTCGGCAAAGCCAAAATACAGCGCACCACCGAGACCGAAGGGCGCGGCACCGGTGTACCGCCGCCGAGGTCGAAGGGCAGCGTGTTGCTGAAGGCCACCCCAGGATGTGCATGCAAAACATCGTCCGGGCCACCATGAAGCACAGCCCTGTGGAATGGCGACACCAAAGTCGAAGCATATCGAGAAGCATCACTTACGCGAATGAAGGGCATCGGATAGCCGAGTTCGAGTGGTGGCACTGGTGTGCCGCCGGCGAAGCCGAGAAGGCAACGCACCACCGAGACCGAAGGGCGCAGCACCGGTGTACTGCCGTCGAGGTCGAAGGGCAGCGTGTCATCGAGGCCACCCCAGGACGTCCAAGCAAGCTCCACTCGAGTCGCCAAGAACAATGACCAGCCAAGATCGAAACCGAGGTGGAGATGAAGCAGCAAGAGGCGAGTCCACCCGAAGCAGAAGTAATCCAAGAAGATGATGATGGTGTCCTAGACTAGGGGGTACTCACCACATCGTCTCCCGACCAGGTGGATCGGGACGAGGACCCCATGGCGGTTCACTCATAGGCCACTTCGGGCAGCCCATGCCGCATACAAGGAGTATTCCACAAGACTTGGTGATCAAGACAAGGACTCCTCTCCACCAATGTATTCGGCTAGGACTCTTGTTCCTAGGCCTCTGGTGCATTATATAAGCCAAGGCCAGGCTAGTTGATAGATCATTATGATATTACTCATCATACCCTTAGGTCTTAGACCACAACATATGATCTCGAGGTAGATCAACTCTTGTAACCCCATATTCATCAAGATCAATCAAGCAGGGAAGTAGGGTATTACCTCGATAGAGAGGGCCCAAACCTGGGTAAACATCGTGTCCCCTATCTCCTGTTACCCATCGATCCATGACACACAGCTTGGGACCCCTACCCGAGATCCGCCGGTTTTGACACCGACAATTGTGCTTTCATTGAGAGTTCCGTTGTGTGATCGGGAAAGGGTCAATGGCTTGTCTGCAGATCGACTGCGACGCCAGCATCTTCGTCGTTGGCTCGTGTGGTCACCTTGGCTTGACCGAGGACTGTGCCCTGCCTCCGATCTTCATATTCGGACGCGGGCCTCCATCAACATCAACTCCGATCCCTATCATGATCATGGAGAAATTATCCTTGGAGCTCGAGGGCTCAACGTCAACATTGCCCTCGGGCGACTGTGCTGTTTTTCAGAACAGCGAACTTGTATCCGCTGCCACCACCTCCTAGAGCATCGCTTTGATGATTCCTTTGGTTGAATTGTTAGGAATTAAGTCTTCAACAACCATGCAAAATTTCGTCGAGTTCCGATGGAGGAATCTCCAGCAATCTACGATATACTGGAGCCCTGTCAAATCTGGACGGCAATCTGGACGATTTTAGGGCGTGGTCTCCAGCACCTAGCGCGGACGTCCTTTGGAAGATCCAACCTTTGATCGGCTGCGGAATTCCTATATCTACCACCCCTCAAAAGTTCAGCTCGATCCGACCGTCCAAACTCTAGGAACCTTCCGATTAGTGCATCACTTTTCGGATCTATTTTCTGCGCAAATACAGATCCGGCCAGAATTCATGTTTCTTAATGAACGTGATATTGCACAACCTTTTTAAAGGTATTTTTTCTAGGGTATTCTTAACACGTGTCCATAAAATTTTAAGCCTTCTCTGAGGCACTCTTCACCATCGCGCTGGTGTCAAACCAGTCCGGTAACATTGCTCCACGTCTGCCAACCTGCACTAGATAGATCGTCGCTTCATCAAGCTGAGCCTAACCTTATCGGATCATCAGCTCGGCAAGCCGAACAAGAGTTCGGCATTGTGAAGGATAAATCATCACCAACACCATCGCCCCACGGATTTCACGGGTCAGGCGCGCCGACATCGTAGAACATATGATGAACAGTTATATATAAATATATACTGAAATTTTTTCAACATACAATTGATCTTATTTAAATATACAATGAACTTTGTATTATAAAAATGTTCACTGAACATTATCGTACAACATATGATGAACAGTTATATATAAATATATACTGACCTTTTTTAATATACAAGTGATCTTATTTAAATATACGATGAACTTTTTTTGTAAAAACGTTCGCTGAACATTATCGTACAACATACGATGAACAATTATGTATAAATATATACTCCCTCCGTTCCTAAATAATTGTCTTTCTAGAGATTTCAACAAGTGACTACATACGGAGCAAAATAAGTGAATCTACACTCTAAAACATGTCTACATACATCCGTATGTTGTAGCCCATTTGAGATGGCTAGAAAGACAATTATTTTGGAACGGAGGGAGTACTTAACATTTTTTAATATACAATTGATCTTATTTAAATATACGATGAACTTTTTTCGTATTATAAAAATGGTCATTGTATATATATTGACCATTTTAATTTACAATGTGTATTTTTTTAATATACGATATGCACACGGTGTGCAGCCAAAGAATACCCAAGGCTGAAAAAAGATCAAAGAAAAGGCTGAAAAAAGATCAAAGATATGCACACGGCGAGCGCGTGTAAACTTTGTTATTTTTTCTTTCTGGCGGGATCTGTTTTCTCGGGCGACAAGGATATTTGCATGATTAAATAAAACCAGAGGGTCTTTTCGCAAAAGAGGATGCCATGTCAACACCTGCAGCTAGGGCCGCCGGGTCAGATACAGCGTCAATACTGTGTTATACATGGCTTAGACCGTTGTGCAACAATTAGCCACAGAGATGGTACTGATACGCAAAAAAGATGACTAGTGGTACTGATTCGTTACGACGTGCTCAAGTGTGGTATTTTCATGCAATTAACTCCAAATAACAACACCTCGCAACCCGACGTGTTAAATGGGTTATCAATCCCTTTCGAGGACGATGCAAGAAATTTGTAGTAGATTGAAATAATAGATCGTAAATAAAACAAAGTGCAGCAAAGTATTTTTGTATTTTGGTTTAATAGATCTGAATAAAAATGCAAAGGAAAAGTAGATCGCAAGCAAATATATGAAGAAGAAGACCCGGGAGCCGTAGGTTTCACTAGTGGCTTCTCTCGATAAAGATAGCAAACGGTGGGTAAACAAATTACTGTTGGGCAATTGATAGAACTTCAAATAATTATGGCGGTATCTAGGCAATGATCATTACATAGGCATCACGTCCAAGATTAGTAGACCGACTCCTGCCTGCATCTACTACTATTACTCCACACATCGACCGCTATCCAGCATGCATCTAGTGTATTAAGTTCATGGAAAAACGGAGTAATGCAATAAGAACGATGACATGATGTAGACAAGATTCGTTTATCTATTGCGTAGATATAGATCCCATCTTTTTATCCTTAGTAGCAATGATACATATGTGTTGTTTCCCTTTCTGTCACTGGGATCAAGCACCGTAAGATCGAACCCACTACCGGGCACCTCTTCCCATTGCAAGATAAATAGATCAAGTTGGCCAAACAAAACCCAAATATCGAAGAAGAAAATCGAGGCTATAAGAGATCATGCATATAAGAGATCAAAGAAACTCAAATAACTTTCATGGATATAAAAAGATATGACTGATCATAAACTCAAAGTTCATCAGATCCCAACAAACACACCGCAAAAATAGTTACATCATATGGATCTCCAAGAGGCCATTGTATTGAGAATTTAGCGAGAGAGAGAAAACCATCTAGCTACTAACTACGGACTCGAATGTCTACAAAGAACTACTCACGCATCATCGGAGAGGCGCCAATGGAGGTGATGAACCCCATCCGAGATGGTGTCTATATTGGATCTGGTGGTTCTGGACTCTGTGATGGCTGGATGAATATATTGTCGACTCCCCTAGGGTTCTGGTATTTTTGGAGTATTTATAGAGAAAAGAGGCGGTCTAGGGGGCACCCGAGGTGGGCACAACCCACCAGGGCGCGCCTGGGCCTCCTGGCGCGCCCTGGTGAGTTGTCCCCTCCTCGAGACTCCCCCAGGTGCAACCAGGGCCCAATCTTCCTTCTGGTCCATAAAAAAACTCCGTGAAGTTTCTTGGCATTTGGACTCCGTCTGATATTGATTTTGTGCGATGTAAAAAACATGGAGAAAACAGCAACTAGCACTTGGCACTATGTCAATAGGTTATTACCAAAAATGATATAAAATGATTATAAAACAACCAAGATTGATAACAAAACAGCATGGAACAATCAAAAATTATGGATATGTTGGAGACGTATCAACACTCTCCCCGCTCGTTGCTATGCTTCTCCTAGATAGATCTTTAGTGATCGTAGGATTTTTTTTGAAATACTATGTTCCCAACAGTGGCATCCGAGCCAGGTCTATGTGTAGATGTTATATGCACGAGTAGAACACAAAGAGTTGTGGGCGATAATAGTCATACTGCTTACCAGCAACGTCTTACTTTGATTCGGCGATATTGTTGGATGAAGCGGCCCGGACCGACATTACATGACCATGTTCATGAGACTGGTTCGACCGACGTGCTTTGCACAAAGGTGGCTGGTGGGTATCTGTTTCTCCAACTTTAGTTGAATCGAGTTTGACTACGCCCGGTCCTTGTTGAAGGTTAAAACAGCAAACTTGACGAAAAATTGTTGTGGTTTTGATGCGTAGGTAAGAATGGTTCTTGCTAGAAGCCCGTAGCAGCCACGTAAAATTTGCAACAACAAAGTAGAGGACATCTAACTTGTTTTTCCATGGCATCTTGTGATGTGATATGGTCAAGACGTGATGAGATATACATTGTTGTATGAGATCATCATGTTTTGTTGAAGTTATCGGCAACTGGCAGGAGCCTTATGGTTGTCTCTTTATTGCATAAGATGCCAGAGCCATATAATTGCTTTACTTTATCGCTATGCGATAGCAATAGTTGCAAAAGCAATAGTTGGCGAGACGACCATGACGACACGTTGATAAAGATCAAGATGATGGAGATCATGGTGTCATGCCGGTGACTATGGAGATCATGACGGTACTTTGGAGATGGAGATCAAAGGCACAAGATGATGATGGCCATATCATGTCACATATTTTGATTGCACGTGATGTTTACCTTTTATGCATCTTATTTTCCTTAGTACGATGGTAGCATTATGAGATGATCCCTTACTAAAATTTCAAGGTATAAGTGTTCTCCCTGAGTATGCACCATTGCGACAGTTCTTCGTGTTGAGACACCACATGATGATCGGGTGTGATAATATCTACGTTCACATACAACAGATGCAAGATAGTTTTGCACATGCAGAATACTCGGGTTAAACTTGACAAGCCTAGCATATGCAGATATGGCCTCAGAACACTAAGACCGAAAGGTCGAACGTGAATCATATATTAGAAATGATCAACATAGTGATGTTCACCATTGAAAGCTACTCCATCTCACGTGATGATCGGATATGGTTTAGTTGATATGGATCACGTGATCATTTAGATGACTAGAGGGATGTCTATCTAAGTGGGAGTTCTTAAGTAATATGATTAATTGAACTTCAATTTATCATGAACTTAGTCCTGATAGTATTTGCATATTTATGTTGTAGATCAATTGCTCGCGTATAGCTTCCCCGTTTTATTTATGATATGTTCCTAGAGAAAACTAAGTTGAAAGTTGATAGTAGCAATGATGCGGACTAGGTCCGTGATCTGAGGATTATCCTCATTGCTGCACAGAAGAATTATGTCCTTGATGCACTGCTAGGTGACAGAACTATTGCAGAAGCAAATGCATATGTTATAAACATTTGACAAGCTCGGTATGGTGACTACTTGATAGTTTAGTGCATCATGCTTTACGGCTTAGAACCGGGACTTCAAAAATGTTTTGAAACGCCATGGTGCATATGAGATGTTCCAAGAGCTGAAATTGGTATTTCAGACTCATGCCCGAATCGAGAGGTATGAGACCTCTGACAAGTACTTTGCCTACAAGATGGAGGAAAGTACCTCAACCAGTGAGCATGTGCTCAGAATGTCTGAGTACTACATTCGCTTGAATCAACTGGGAGTTAATCTTCCAGATAAGATAGTAACTGATAGAGTTCTCTAGTCACTATCACCAAGTTACTGGAACTTCGTGATGAACTATAATATGCAAGGGATGACAAAAATGATTCCTGAGCTCTTGGCGATGCTAAAATAGGCGAAAGGTAGAAATCAAGAAAGAGCATCAAGTGTTGATGGTTAACAAGACCACTAGTTTCAAGTAAAAGGGCAAGGGAAAGAAAGGAAACTTCAAGAAGAATGGCAAGCAAGCTGCCATTCCCATGAAGAAGCCCAAAGCTAGACCCAAGCCTGAAACTGAGTGCTTCTACTACAAAGGAAATGGTCACTGGAAGCGGAACTGTCCCAAATACTTGGCGGATAAGAAGGATGGAAAAGTGAAAGATATATTTGATATACATGCTATTGATGCGTACTTTACTAGTGTTCATTGTAACCCCAGGGTATTTGATACCGGTTCCGTTATGGGTGAAGTGGCGATGTGTGTTGGAAATGATTCCAAGGTTGATAAGATCACCATTGCACACTCCCTCTACCTTCGAGATTAGTGTTGGACCAAAATAAATGTTATTTGGTGTTTACGTTGAGCATGAATATGATTGGGTCATGTTTATTGCAATACGGTTATTCATTTAAGTCAAAGAATAATTGTTGTTCTGTTTACATGAATAAAACCTTCTATGGTCATACACTTAATATAAATGGTTTATTGAATCTTGATCGTAATGATTCACATATTCATAATATTGATGCCAAAAGATACAAAGTTAATAATGATAGTGCAACTTATTTGTGGCACTGCCGTTTAGGTCATATTGGTGTAAAGCGCATGAAGAAACTCCATGCTGATGGGCTTTTGGAATCACTTGATTATGAATCATTTGATGCTTGCGAACCATACCTTATGGACAAGATGACTAAGACTCCGCTCTCCGTAACAATGGAGCGAGCAGCTGACTTGTTGGAAATAATACATACTGATGTATGCGGTCCGATAAGTGTTGAGGCTCGCGGTGGATATCGTTATTTTCTGACCTTCGTAGATGATTTGAGCAGATATGGGTATATCTACTTAATGAAACACAAGTCTGAAACATTTGAAAAGTTCAAATAATTTCAGAGTGAAGCGGAAAATCATCGTAACAAGAAAATAAAGTTTCTACGATCTGATCACGGAGGAAAACATTTGAGTTACGAGTTTGGCCTTCATTTGAAACAATGTGGAATAGTTTCACAAATCACGCCACCTGGAACACCACAGTGTAATGGTGTGTCCAAATGTCGTAACCGTGCTTATTAGATATGGTGCGATCTATGATGTCTCTTACCGATTTACCACTATCGTTTTGGGGTTATGCATCAGAGGCTGTTGCATTCACGTTAAATAGGGTACCATCTAAATCCGTTGAGACGACACCATATGAACTATGGTTTGGCAAGAAACCTTAGTTGTTGTTTCTTAAAGTTTTGGGCTGCGATGCTTATGTGAAAAGGCTTCAGCCTGATAAGCTCGAACCCAAATCGGAGAAATGTGTCTTCGTAGGATACCCAAAGGAGACTGTTGGGTGCACCTTCTATCACAGATCCGAAGGCAAGATATTCGTTGCTAAGAATGGATTCTTTCTAGAGAAGGAGTTTCTCTCGAAAGAAGTGAGTGGGAGGAAAGTAGAACTTGATGAGGTAGTTGTACCTTCTCTCAAATTGGAAAATGGTTCATCACAGAAATCAGTTCAAGTGATGCCTACACCAATTAGTGAGGAAGTTAATGATGATGATCATTAAACTTCAGATCAAGTTACTACCAAACCTCATAGGTCAACCAAAGTACGATCCGCACCAGAGTGGTACGGTAATCCTATTCTGGAAGTCATGTTACTAGACCATGATGAACCTACGAACTATGAGGAAGTGATGATGAGCCCAAGTTCCGACAGATGGCTTGAGGCCAGGAAATCTGAGATAGAGTCCATGTATGAGAACACAGTATGGACTTTGGTGGACTTGCCTTATGATCGGCAAGCCATTGAGAATAAGTGGATCTTCAAGAGAAAGACGGACGCTGATAGTAGTGTTACTATCTCTAAAGCTTGACTTGTCGAAAGGGGTTTTTCACAAGTTCAAGGTGTTGACTACGATGAGATTTTCTCACTCATATCGATGCTTAAAGTCTGTCCGAATCATGTTAGCAATTGCCACATTTTATGAAATCCGACAAATGGATGTCAAAACTGCATTCTTTAATATATTTATTAAAGAAGAGTTGTATATGATACAATCAGAAGGTTTTGTCAATCCTAAAGGTGCTAACAAAATGTGCAAGCTCCAGCGATCCATCTATGGACTGGTGCAAGCATCTCGGACTTGGAATATACTCTTTGATGAGTTGATCAAAGCATATAGTTTTATACAGACTTGCAGTGAAGCCTGTATTTACAAGAAAGTGAGTCGGAGTACTACGACCTTTCTTATAAGTATATGTGAATGACATATTGTTGATCGGAAATGATGTAGAATTTTCTGGAAAGCATAAAGGAGTGTTTGAAAGGGGTTTTTGAAAGAAAGACCTCGGTGAAGCTGCTTACATATTGGGCATCAAGATCTATAGAGATAGATCAAGACGCTTGATAAGATTTTTCAATGAGTACATACCTTGACAAGATTTTGAAGTAGTTCAAAATGGAACAGTCAAAGAAAGAGTTCTTCCTTGTATTGCAAGGCGTAAAGTTGAGTAAGACTCAAAACACGATCACAGCAGAAAATAGAAAGGGAATGAAAGTCATTCCCTATGCCTCAGCCATAGGTTCTATAAAATATGCTATGCTGTGTACCAAACCTATTGTGTACCTTGTCATGAATTTGGCAAGGGGGTACGATATTGATCCAGGAGTGGATCGCTGGACAGTGATACGTCTCCAACGTATCTATAATTTTTGATTGTTCCATGCTATTATATTACCGGTTTTAGATGTTTATGGGCTTTATTTTACACATTTATATCATTTTTTGGACTAACCTACTAACCGGAGGCCCAACCTATATTGCTGTTTTATTGCCTATTTTAGTGTTTCGAAGAAAAGGAATATCAAACGGAGTCCAAACGGAATGAAACCTTCGGGAGCATGATTTTTGGAACGAACATGATCCGGGAGACTTGTAGTACAAGCCAGGGAAGCTTCGAGGAGGCCAGGAGATAGGAGGGCGCGCCCCCTGTCCCATGGGCCCCTCGTGGCTCCCCCGACCGACTTCTTTCGCCTATATATTCCCATATACCCTAAAACCATCGAATACGAAGATAGATCAGGAGTTCCGCCGCCGCAAGCCTCTATAGCCACCAAAAACCTCTCGGGAGCCCGTTCCGGCACCCTGCCGGAGGGAGATCCCTCCCCGGTAGCCATCTTCATCATCCCGGCGCTCTCCATGACGAGGAGGGAGTAGTTCATCCTCGGGGCTGAGGGTATGTACCAGTAGCTATGTGTTTGATCTCTCTCTCTTGTGTTCTCTCTATGGCACGATCTTGATGTATCGCGAGCTTTGCTATTATAGTTGGATCTTATGATGTTTCTCCCCCTCTACTCTCTTGTGATGAATTGAGTTTTCCTCTTGAAGTTATCTTATCGGATTGAGTCTTTAAGGATTTGAGAACACTTGATGTATGTCTTGCCATGCTTATCTGTGGTGACAATGGGATATTCACGTGATCCACTTGACGTATGTTTTGGTGATCAACTTGCGGGTTCCGCCCATGAACCTATGCATAGGGGTTGGCACACGTTTTCGTCTTGACTCTCCGGTAGAAACTTTGGGGCACTCTTTGAAGTACTTTGTGTTGGTTGAATAGATGGATCTGAGATTGTGTGATGCATATCGTATAATCATGCCCACGGATACTTGAGGTGACAATGGAGTATCTAGGTGACATTAGGGTTTTGGTTGATTTGTGTCTTAAGGTGTTATTCTAGTATGAACTCTATGATAGCTCGAATGGAAAGAATAGCTTTGTGTTATTTTACTACGGACTCTTGAATAGATAGAACAGAAAGGATAACTTTGAGGTGGTTTCGTACCCTACCATAATCTCCTCGTTTGTTCTCCGCTATTAGTGGCTTTGGAGTGACTCTTTGTTGCATGTTGAGGGATAGTTATATGATCCAAGTATGTTATTATTGTTGACAGAACTTGCACTAGTGAAAGTATGAACCCTATGCCTTGTTTCCTACCATTGCAATACCGTTTACGCTCACTTTTATCATTGGTTACCTTGCTGTTTTTATATTTTCATACTACAAAAACCTATATCTACCATCCATATTGCACTTGTATCACCATCTCTTCGCCGAACTAGTGCACCTATACAATTTACCATTGTATTGGGTGTGTTCGGGACACAAGAGACTCATTGTTATTTGGTTGCAGGGTTGTTTGAGAGAGACCATTTTCATCCTACGCCTCCCACTGATTGATAAACCTTAGGTCATCCACTTAAGAGAAATTTGCTACTATCCTACAAACCTCTGCACTTGGAGGCCCAACAACGTCTACAAGAAGAAGGTTGTGTAGTAGACATCAAGCTCTTTTCTGGCGCCGTTGCCGGGGAGGTGAGTGATTGAAGTTATATCTTTAGATCTTGCAATCGAATCTTTTTGTTTCTTGTTTTATTACTAGTTTAGTTTATAAAATAAAACTACAAAAAATGGATTTGAGTTTGTCTCATACGCTTCATCTTTTTAATATCTTTCGTGAGTATGATGAAAAGGAAAATTGTGCTCAACTACTAGAAGAAGAATGCATTAGAATGTTTGGTACTAGATCTTTGTATGATGAGCATGATTGCAATGTTGTTAGTATGAATTCCTTGAATATCCATGATGCTAATGATATGCAAAGCCACAGGCTTGGGGAAGCTATGTTTGATGAATATGATACTTTTTGTCCCCGAAGTTTTGATGAGCAAATTTATATGATGATAGCATGCCTCTTACCTATGATGATTACATTTATGAAAGTGGGTTTGGAAGAGTGTCAACTTTAGGAAGTAATGATCCCACTATTTTGGAGGATGTTGAATCTTATTGTGATAAATATGGAAGTGGATTTGGAAGAGTGTCAACCTTATTTAGTGATGATTCCGCTATTTCGGAAGAGGTTCCAATTGATTATGAGAACAAAGTTGCTATCTATGATGATTATTGTGATGACCTGTATGCTATTAGGAATAATGATAACCATGAAACTTGTCATCATGATTTTAGTTTTCAATTGGAATATGCCTCACATGATAATTATTTTGTTGAGTTTGCTCCCACTACTATTCATAAGAAGAATTTTGCTTATGTGGAGAGTAGTAAAATTTCTATGCTTGTAAATCATGAAAAGAATGCTTTATGTTCTGGTTATATTGTTGAATTCATTCATGATACTACTGAAAATTATTATGAGGGAGGAACATATGCTTGTAGGAATTGCAAAAATATTAAGTTTCCTCTCTATGTGTTGAAAATCTTGAAGTTATGCTTGTTTTACCTTCCTATGCTAGTTGATTATTATTCCCATAAGTTGTTTGCTGACAAAATCCCTAGGCATAGGAAATGGGTTAGACTTAAAGGTGCTAGTCATATGCTTCATGATGCTCCCGTTATGTTTCAATTCTTATCTTTTATGTGAGCATCATTGTCATCATCATGCCTAGCTAGAAAGGCATTAAAGAAAAGCTCTTGTTGGGAGACAACCCAATATTTACCCTTACTGTTTTTGTGTGTTCACATGATTATGCTACTTTATTAGTCATGTTTTATAGCTTTTGTTTCAATAAAGTGCCAAGTAAGACCTTTAGGATAGCTTACGGTGATAGTTGTGTTGATCCTGCTGAAAATCAGAAATTTTTGCACCCAGTAAATTGGTTTTGTTAATTCACATAAACGTGCTTATGATCTGATTCATTTTGATCTGGATTGGTTCATAAATTTCTTAGGACTTCCTAATTTGGTAGAATTTTTGGAGTTGCGTAAGTAGACGTTTGATACAGATTACTATAGACTGTTATGTTTTTGACAGATTATGTTTTCTATGTGTTGTTTGCTTATTTTGATGAATCTATGAGTAGTATTGGAGGTTATGAACCATATATAAGTTGGAATACAGTAGATATTACACCAATATTAATTTAGAATGAGGTCATTACAGTACCTAAGTGGTGGTTTTATTTCCTTATACTAACGGAGCTTACGAGTTTTCTGTTGAGTTTTGTGTTGTGGAGTTTTCAAGTTTTGGGTAAAGATTCGATGCACTACGGAATAAGGATTGGCAAGAGCCTAAACTTGGGGATTTCCAAGGCACCCCAAGGTAATATTCAAGGACAACCAAGATCCTACGCTTGGGGATGCCCCGGATGGCATCCCCTCTTTTGTCTTCGTCTATCGGTAACTTTACTTGGAGCTATATTTTTATTCACCACATGATATGTGTTTTGCTTGGAGCGTCATTTTATTTTGTTAGTATTTGCTTGATATTATTTAGAATAATGTTTTGCATATTTAGTTTCAATAAAAATGTCAAGGATAGCCTTTACCATCCTTATTTTGTTAGTATACATGTTGATGTTTGAAAACAGAAAGTTCACCGCTGTTGCAAAAATTCCCTAGAAAAGTCAGAGAATGATATAATGTTGAAACTTTTTGCATAATGAGCTCTGGTAAATCTTCTACAGCTTAATATTTTTCTCCTAATTTTTGGAGTTAGGTAAGTATGATGAATCTTGCATTCTTTACAGACTGTACTGTTTTGGCAGATTGCTGTTATGTTTGCATTGTTTGCATATGTTTGCTTGTCTAATGATTCTATTTGAGGATAGGAGTATTAAATATGCAGAGGAATTTATTATGCAATTTGAATAATAATTTTAGTGATTTGTTACAGTAGAAAATGATAAGGTTTTGCATTGGTTTATACTAACTTATCTCACTAGTTCTTGTTGAGTTTGGTGTGGATGAAGCTTTTTGATAAAAACAGAAACCATGGTATGAGAGGAACTAAGGAGACACAAAAGTTCAAGCTTGGGGATGCCCAAGGCACCCCAAGATAATATTTCAAGAAATCTCAAGAATCTAAGCTTGGGGATGCCCCATGAGGCATCCCACCTTTCTTCTTCAACAACTATCGGTTAGTATCGGTTGAGCCTAAGTTTTTGCTTCTTCACATGAGCTGTGCTATCCTTGCAATGTCATTTTATTTTGTTTTACTTGCTGTTTGAATACAATACCAAGATCTGAAATTCTTTAATGAGAGAGAGTCTTCACATAGTTACATAATTATTTAGCTACTCATTGATCTTCACTTATATCTTTCGGAGTAGTTTGTCGTTTGCTCTAGTGCTTCACTTATATCTTTTAGAGCACGGCGGTGACTTAATTTTGTAGAAATTGCTAGTCTCTCATGCTTCACTTATATTATTTTGAGAGTCTCTTAGAACAGCATGGTATTTGCTATAGTTATAAAATTGGTCCTAGAATGGTAGGCATCAAAGTTGGGTATAATAAAAACTATCATAGGAAGTGAATTGGATGCTATGATCAATTTGATACTTGATAATTGTTTTGAGATATGGAGGTAGTGATATTAAAGTCATGCTAGTTGGGTGATAATGAATTTAAAGAATGATTGTGTTGAAGTTAGCAAGTCCCCTAGCATGCACGTATGGTTTAAGTTGTGTAAATTTTTTGAAACATGAAGTGTCCTTGGATTGTGCATCCTTATGAGTGGCGGTCGGGGACGAGCGATGGTCTTTCCCTACCAATCTATCCCTCTAGGAGCACGCGCGTAGTGCTTGGTTTTTGATGACTTCTAAATTTTTGCAATAAGTATATGAGTTCTTTTGACTAATGTTGAGTCCATGGATTATACGCACTTTTACCTTTCCATCATTGCTAGCCTCTTCGGTACCATGCATTGCCCTTTCTCAACTTGAGAGTTGGTGCAAACTTCGCCGGTGCATCCAAACCCCGTGATATGATACACTCTATCACACATAAACCTCCTTATATCTTCCTCAAAACAGCCACCATACCTACCTATTATGGCATTTCCATAGCCATTCCGAGATATATTGCCGTGCAACTTTGCACCGTTCCGTTTATCATCATGACACGCATTACTATTGTCATATTGCCATTGCATGATCATGTAGTTGACATCGTATTTGTGGCAAAGCCACCATGCATAATTTTTCATACATGTCACTCTTGATTCATTGCACCATCCCGGTAGACCGCCAGAGGCATTCATGTAGAGTCATATCTTGTTCTAGTTTTGAGTTGTAATTCATATGTTGTAAATCAATAAAAGTGTGATGATCATCATTATTAGAGCATTGTCCCCAAAAAGAAAAAAAGGGAAAGGCCAAAAGAAAAAGAAAATAAGAAAGGCCGGACAAAGGAAAAAAAAGAAAAAAAGAAAAAAAAAAGGAAGAAAATAAAAAAGGGGCAACGTTGCTATCTCTTTTTCCACACTTGTGCATCAAAGTAGCACCATGTCCTTCATATAGCGAGTCTCATACATTGTGCTTCAAAGTAGCACCACGTTCTTCATATAGTGAGTCTCATATGCTGTCACTTTCATATACTAGTGGGAATTTTTCATTATAGAACTTGGCTTGTATATACCTACGATGGGCTTCCCTAAATGCCCTAGGTCTTCGTGAGCAAGCAAGTTTGATGCACACCCACTAGTTTTTTTGTTGATCTTTCATTCATTCATAGCTCTAGTGCATCTGTTGCATGGCAATCCCTACTCCTCATGTTGACATCAATTGATGGGCATCTCCATAGCCCGTTGATTATCCTCGTCAATGTGAGACTTTCTCCTTTTTTGTCTTCTCCACACAATCCCCATCATCATATTCTATTCCACCCATAGTGCTATATCCATGGCTCACGCTCATGTATTGCGTGAAGGTTGAAAAAGTTTGAGATTATTTAAGTATGAAACAATTGCTTGGCTTGTCATCGAGGGTGTAGAATTTGGGAGCATTTTTGTGTGACGAAAATGAAGCATAGCCTAACTATATGATTTTGTAGGGATGAACTTTCTTTAGCCATGTTATTTTGAGAAGACATGATTGCTTTTATTAGTATGCTTGAAGTATTACTATTTCTTTTGTCAATATGAACTTTTATTTTGAATCATTTGGATCTGAACATTCATGCCACAATAAAGAAAATTACATTGAGAAATATGCTAGGTAGCATTCCACATCAAAAATTATGTTTTTATCATTTACCTACTCGGGGACGAGCAGGAATTAAGCTTGGGGATGCTTGATACGTCTCCAACTTATCCATAATTTTTTATTGTTTCATGCTATTATATTACCCGTTTTGGATGTTTACGGGCTTTATTTTACACATTTATATCATTTTTGGGACTAACCTACTAACCGGAGGCCTAGCCTATATTGCTGTTTTATTGCCTAATTCAGTGTTTCGAAGAAAAGATATATCAAACAGAATGAAACCTTCGGGAGCGTGATTTTTGGAACGAACATGCTCCGGGAGACTTGGAGTACAAGCCAGGGAAGCTTCGAGGAGGCCAGGAGATAGGAGGGCGCGATCACCCCCTGGGCGTGCCCCCATGTCTCGTGGGCCCATCGTGGCTCCCCCGACCGACATCTTTCGCCTATATATACCCATATACCCTAAACCATCGAATACGAAGATAGATCGAGAGTTCCGCCGCCGCAAGCCTCTATAGCCACCAAAAACCTCTTGGGAGCCCGTTCCGGCACCCTGCCGGAGGGGGAATACCTCATCGGTGGCCATCTTCATCATCCCGACGCTCTCCATGACGAGGAGGGAGTAGTTCACCCTCGGGGCTGAGGGTATGTACCAGTAGCTATGTGTTTGATTTCTCTCTCTCGTGTTCTCTCTATGGCACGATCTTGATGTATCGCGAGCTTTGCTATTATAGTTGGATCTTATGATGTTTCTCCCCCTCTACTCTCTTGTGATGAATTGAGTTTTACTCTTGAAGTTATCTTATCGGATTGAGTCTTTAAGGATTTGAGAACACTTGATGTATGTCTTGCCGTGCTTATCTGTGGTGACAATGGGATATTCACGTGATCCACTTGATGTATGTTTTGGTGATCAACTTGCGGGTTCCGCCCATGAACCTATGCATAGGGGTTGGCACACGTTTTCGTCTTGACTCTCCGGTAGAAAATTTGGGGCACTCTTTGAAGTACTTTGTGTTGGTTGAATAGATGGATCTGAGATTGTGTGATGCATATCGTATAATCACGCCCACGGATACTTGAGGTGACAATGGAGTATCTAGGTGACATTAGGGTTTTGGTTGATTTGTGTCTTAAGGTGTTATTCTAGTATGAACTCTATGATAGATCGAACGGAAAGAATAGCTTTGTGTTATTTTACTACGGACTCTTGAATATATAGAACACAAAGGATAACTTTGAGGTGGTTTCGTACCCTACCATAATATCTTCGTTTGTTCTCCGCTATTAGTGGCTTTGGAGTGACTCTTTGATGCATGTTGAGGGATAGTTATATGATCCAAGTATGTTATTGTTGTTGAGAGAACTTGCACTAGTGAAAGTATGAACCCTATGCCTTGTTTCCTACCATTGCAATACTATTTATGCTCACTTTTATCATTAGTTACCTTGCTGTTTTTATATTTTCAGACTACAAAAACCTATATCTACCATCCATATTGCACTTGTATCACCATCTCTTCGCCGAACTAGTGCACCTATACAATTTACCATTGTATTGGGTGTGTTGGGGACACAAGAGACTCTTTGTTATTTGGTTGCAGGGTTGTTTGAGAGAGACCATCTTCATCCTACGCCTCCCAAGGATTGATAAACCTTAGGTCATCCACTTGAGGGAAATTTGCTGCTGTCCTACAAACGTCTGCACTTGGAGGCCCAACAACATCTACCAGAAGAAGGTTGTGTAGTAGTGATATGTCTCCAACGTATCTACTTTTCAAAACACTTTTGCCCTTCTTTTGGACTCTAACTTGCATGATTTGAATGAAACTAACCCGGACTGACTTGTTATTCAGCAGAACTGCCATGATGCTGTTTTATGTGTAGAAAAGAAAAGTTCTCGGAATGTCCTGGAAGTCCACGGAGGCACTTTGTGGAATTAATAAGAATTTTTGGCGAAAGAATCAATACCAGGGGGCCCACAGGCTGTCCACGAGACAGGCCCCCCCCTAGTGCGCGGCCTCCTATCTCGTGGGCCCCCTGGACCTCCACTGACCTCAAGTCCAACTCCATATACTCACGTTCGGGGAGAAAAAAATCAGAGAGAAAGCTTCATCGCATTTTACGACACGGAGCCGCCGCCAAGCCCTAATCTCTCTCGGGAGGGCTGATCTGGAGTTCGTTCGGGGCTCCGGAGAGGGGGATTCGTCGTTGTCGTTATCATCAACCATCCTCCATCACCAATTTCATGATGCTCACCGCCGTGCGTGAGTAATTCCATCGTAGGCTTGCTAGACGGTTATGGGTTGGATGAGATTTACCATGTAATCAAGTTAGTTTTGTTAGGGTTTGATCCCTAGTATCCACTATGTTCTAAGATTGATGTTGCTATGACTTTGCTATGCTTAATGCTTGTCACTAGGGCTCGATTGCCAGGATTTCAGATCTGAACCTATTATGTTTTCATGAATATATGTGTGTTCTTGATCCTATCTTGCAAGTCTATAGTCACCTATTATGTGTTATGATCCGACAACCCCGAAGTGACAATAATCGGGATACTTCTCGGTGATGACCGTAGTTTGAGGAGTTCATGTATTCACTATGTGCTAATGCTTTGTTCCGGTTCTCTATTAAAAGGAGGCCTTAATATCCCTTAGTTTCCGCTAGGACCCCGCTGCCTCGGGAGGGTAGGACAAAAGATGTCATGCAAGTTCTTTTCCATAAGCACGTATGACTATTTACAGAATACATGCCTACATTACATGGATGAATTGGAGCTAGTTCTATATCACCCTATGTTATAACTATTGCATGAGGAATCGCATCCGGCATAATTATCCATCACTGATCCATTGCCTACGAGCTTTTCACATATTGTTCTTCGCCTATTTACTTTTCCGTTGCTACTGTTACGACTACTACAAAAACCCAAAAACATTTATCTTTACTTTTGCCATTGTTACCTTTATTATCATACTACTTTGCTACTAAATACTTTGCTGCAGATACTAAGTTATCCAGGTGTGGTTGAATTGACAACTCAACTGCTAATACTCAAGAATATTCTTTGGCTCCCCTTGTGTCGATTCAATAAATTTGGGTTGAATACTTTACCCTCGAAAGTTGGGTTGAATACTTATCAAGACTAATTTCTAGCGCCGTTGCTGGGGAGCATAGCTCTATTCTCTAAGTCACTTGGGATTTATATTTGTTGATCACTATGAAGAATTTTAAAGATGCTAAAACCAAGATTTTGTCCTCAACTATGAGGGGAGGTAAGGAACTGCCATCTAGCTCTGCACTAGATTCTCCTTCCGTTATTAGTAGGATTGCGACACCTAAACCTGCTACTGCTATGAATTCTGATATGTCGCATGTTATTGATGATGCCACTTCTGCTATGCATGATGAAACTATTTCTGTGCGTGAACCTACTTTGCCATTAGGTGAATTTCTTGATGAACAACTTGCTAGAGTTAGGGGGAATGAAATTACTGAAGAACCTATTATTGATGATAGTGATGATGGAGGTTCTCCCAATGATTATGTATTACCTGTTGTTCCTAAGGGTTATGTTATGAATGAAGAAGCTGCTAGGGAAATCTTTGCTTGCAATGATAGATATGATCTTAAGAAACTATTAGCTAAATGGAAGCAGCAGTCTCTTAATGCTAGAATGAAACCTGACCCTGCTTTTGCTACTTCACCTATCTGTGTTACTGATAAGGATTATGAATTCTCTGTTGATCCTGAAATTATTACTTTAGTTGAATCTGATCTTTTTATGGCCTCGAATCTGAAACTGTTGTGGCACATCTTACCAAGTTGACTGATATAGCTACCCTGTTTACTCATGATGAGAAGTCTCGCTATTTATATATCCTTAAGATATTCATGTTCTCATTAAAGGGTGATGCTAAGACTTGGTACAATTCTCTTGCTCCTGGTTGTGTGCGTAGTCCCCAGGATATGATTTATTACTTCTCTGCTAAATATTTCCCTGCTCATAAGAAACAAGCTGCCTTGTAGGAAATATATAATTTTGTGCAAATCAAAGAAGAGAGTCTCCCACAAGCTTGGGGAGGCTTCTCCGATTATAATGCTTTGCCTGATCATCCTCTTAAGAAAAATGAAATACTTGATATCTTTTATAATGGACTAACCGATGCTTCCAAGGACTACTTGGATAGTTGTGCTGGTTGTGTTTTCAGGGAAAGAACAGTCGATGAAGCTGAAATATTATTGAATAATATGTTGACTAATGAAAATAATTGGACTCTCCCTGAGCCAATTCCTGAAAGAATTCCTTAACCAATTGAGCCAACTCCTAAGCCTATTCCTAAACCCACTCCGAAGAAGGGAGGTGTTTTATTCCTCAGTCCTGAAGATATGCAAGAGGCAAAGAAATCAATGAAATAAAAAGGTATTAAAGCTGAAGATGTTAAGAATTTACCTCCTATTGAAGAAATACATGGTCTTAATCTACCGCCTAAAGAACCATATTGTCTTGATAACCAGACACAGGTAGTAAAGGTAAATTCTCTCTATAGATATGATAAAGTTAAAATCCCCTCTACTAAATTTCATAGCCCATGCTTAGATGAATTTGATGACTTTATGGCTAGACAAGAAAGTTTTAATGCTTATGTTGGTAGAGAGTTAAAGGATAATGCTTTCGAGATAGGACACGTAGGCGATAACCTAGCTAGAGTTAAAGATGAACTTCACCTCGTTAGCAAATATGCTTCTATGGTTGCTACTCAAGCTGAGCAAGTACTCAAAGCTCAAAATGATTTGCTTGATGAATTAAATAATAAAAATGACTTTGCTGTTAGAGTGGCTACTAGAACTGGTAGAATGACTCAGGAACCTTTGTATCCTGAAGGCCACCCTAAGAGAATCGAGCAAGATTCTCAGAGAAATAATCTAGCGGCACCTAGTTCTTCTAAAAAGAAGAAAAAGAAAGATGATAGAACTTTGCATGCTTCTAGTGAACCTACTGTAGACACACCTGAGAATCCCAATGATATTTCTATTTCTGATGCTGAAACACAATCAGGTGATGAACATGAACCTAGTGATAATGTTAATGATAATGTTCATGTTTATGCTCAACCTAGCAAAATAATGATGTAGAGACTGAACCTGCTGTTGATCTTGATAACCCACAATCAAAGAATCAACTTTATGATAAGAGAGATTTTGTTGCTAGAAAGCACGGTAAAGAAAGAGAACCATGGGTTCAGAAACCCATGCCCTTTCCTCCTAAACCATCCAAGACAAAGGATGATGAGGATTTTGAGCGCTTTGCTGAAATGATTAGACCTGTCTTCTTACGTATGCGCTTAACTGATATGCTTAAAGTAAATCCTTATGCTAAGTACATGAAGGATATCATTACAAATAAAAGAAAGATACCGAAAGCTGAAATTTCCACCATGCTTGCTAATTACACTTTTAAGGGTGGAATACCAAAGAAACTTGGAGATCCGGGTGTACCAACTATACCATGCTCTATTAAAAGAAGTTATGTTAGAACTGCTTTATGTGATCTTGGAGCCGGTGTTAGTGTTATGCCTCTCTCTTGATATCGTAGACTTGAATTGAATAAGTTGACACCTACTGAAATATCTTTGCAAATGGCTGATAAATCAACTGCTATACCTGTCGGTATTTGTGAGGATGTGCGTGTTGTGGTTGCAAATGTCACTATCTTAACGGACTTTGTTATTCTTGATATTCCCAAGGACGATAGTATGTCTATTATCCTTGGTAGACCTTTTTCTTAATACTGCAGGGGCTGTTATTGATTGCAACAAAGGCAATGTCACTTTTCATGTTAATGGTAATGAATATATGGTACACTTTCCGAGGAAACAATCTCAAGTTCATAGCATAAATTCTATTGAAAAAGTTCCAACTATCATTTTTGAGGGTTTTGAATTTCCTCTTCCCACTGTCAAGAAAAAGTATGATATTCTTATTGTTGGGGATTTTCATATCCCTGTTGAGGTAACTTAGTGTTATTCGAAATTTCTCCGGTTCCGTGTTATTCGGAATGAGTTTGTTAACAAGACTTGATCAACCTTGTTAGTGGGTTCATTTTGATGATCACGAGATGGATGAAACTAGAAGGCACAACCTTCTGTACCCTCTTTTTACTTTCTGTTATTTAGAATAAATAAAGCAAAAATAGTATTATCTGTCTGTTTTCTGAATTATCCGTGCAATAAAAAATAGTCCGAAAATAAAAGTGCTCCAAATGCCCTGCAAATTTAGTATGATTTTTTCTGGAATATTTGAGGATTTTAGGCACTAAAATCACTGCAGGAGGGGCAAGCACCAGGCCACGAGAGAGGAGGGCGCGCCCCCCCTATAGGGCGCGCCCCCCTATAGGGCACGCCCCCTGTCTTGTGGGCCCCTGGTGGCCCCCCTCCACTTATGCCAGCACCCACACACTTCATCTTCTACCCAAAAAAAATCCCCATCCAGCTCAAGCACGAGCTCTAGCTCGTTTTGCTGGGATTTTCGATCTGCTTGCTCAAAGCTCCATTCACAAAACTGCTTTGGGAGATTGTTGCTTGGTATGTGACTCCTCCATTGGTCCAATTAGTTTTTGTTCTAGTGCTTTACTCATTGAAAATTTTTGCTGCATAGGTGACCATGTTCTTGAGCTTGCATATTAAATTTTCGAGGTCCCAAGTAATTCCAATGCATGATATAGGATCTAGGCACTTGTAGGAGTAGTTGCTATCAATCTTGTTTAGTTTTATTCACTTTTATTTTGAAGTTACTAAAATTTCAAAAAAATTCAGAAAATGTTGAGGAAACTTTTTAGGGGCTCTTCTAGCCAAAGCTCCCAGGAAAAACAAGCCAAAGAGAAGGAAAAAGCCAAGTATAATCTTCCTCGCTTAGCGGAAGTATGGTCGTGTGAATGGCCATGCGAGGATTTCTTGAAAGAAGCTGGAATTCATGAAGACTTTTATGCTTTAATCGAGACTGCAGGCCTCACCGGTTTCATCAACGACCGAATCGATCAGTATCTCTTACTTACCAATACTTTCGTGCAAAACTTTTATTATTATCCTAAGAAGTCACCGCCTGCAGTATCATTTCATTTATATGATGAATTCAAAGAAATGTCTTTACGTCATTTTTGTGCGGTATGTAGGATACCTTATGAGGGAGAATTAGAGGAACCCCATCGTGAAGATGTGGGTGGCTTCGTTAAAACTATTGCTGTGGAAGAGCCAAAGAATGGCTCTGAGGCAAAAGTCTCTAGCATTCACTTTCCTGTTTTACGCTACTTTGCCATATTTGCTAGTAGATGCTTGATTGGTCGTGGAAATAGAAATTTGAGCGTTCCAGATATTATTATTCTTCAACATGCTTTGCTGGGAGACAATACTTTTAGTATGGGTGCCGTTGTTGCTAAACGGCTAGCCCGGAATCATACAAAAGGCCCCATATTTGGAGGTATCTATGCTGCATGTCTTGCTAAACATTTTTAGAGACCCATTAGGCACCATGAGGAGGAGGAGATAAAATTGCCTCCTCACATCTTAGATTACAAGAGCATGGTAGCACACAAGTTTATTGTTGACAATGAAGAGAAGATGCTCTTGTATAAACTTAGATTTAATAAGAAACACATTGAGATTATTATTTTGCCTGCGCCTCTGTTGTTTGATTTGCTTGCAGAAAATCGTCTTGTCACGCCGGAAGCGGTGAACAATCATCGAGCTCAAGCTTTTACTCCAGAACCTGAACCTGAGCCGGAACCTGAGCTGGACCCCTATCGTGCATCATCTGTCCAGTGGGATCTGGAGATGACCAGCCAGTGGTATCCTGATTATACCACCCATTACACCGGGGAGAGTAGCAGCGGTCCTTGGTATTAAACCAACTTAGGCCAAAAGTCTAAGCTTGGGGGGTACGTATTTCTCACCGACTTTACATTCATGTTCACACACTAGTCGTAGGTGCTCATACTCTTTCATTGTATTATCCATGCTATTTTAAATTTCTTTTTCTAGTTTTCTTCTTGTGTGTTTGATAAACCTTAAGAAAAACCAAAAAAATTAGTTAGCTTAATTTCTGTGCTTGTAGTAGAAATTAAAATGAAAACCCAAAAAAAATATAGTTCTTCTTTTTACTTGTTGGGAGCTTTCCCATGTAAATAGTTTTATTTTCTTTCCTTTCTTTTGGGGGTCGAGAAGACTATATTGAAAATGCTTAGTGGCTCTTATATGCATGATTGTTTATTTAACTTAGAGCCCGTATTACCTTGTCTTCTCTCTTGAGTTGAATGCTTGCATATTCCAGCTTAGTCCAATGCACGTGCACTCTTATTATTATACACATCGTTCGGTCGTGCAAGTGAAAGGCAATAATGATGATATATGATGGACTTATTGGGATGAGAAAAGCTGGTATGAACTCAACCTCTCTTGTTTTTGTAAATATGATGATTCATCGTTCCTGAGTCAGCTATTATGAAGTAAACATATTTGCAATGACATTTAGAGATTATAGTTGCTTGTGCCATGCTTGATTAGCTATGAGTTATAGTGGTTTACCTTGCATGCCAACATGCTATTAGAATGATTATGATGTGGTATGATGGGATGGTATCCTCCTTTAAATGAATTGAGTGACTCGACTTGGCACATGTTCACGCATGTAGTTGAATCAAATCAACATAGCCTCCACGATATTTATGTTCATGGTGGATTATATCCTACTCATGCTTGTACTCGGTGTAAATTAATTTTAATGCATGTTTACGACTGTTGTCGCTCTCTCAGTTGGTCGCTTCTCAGTCTTTTGCTAGCCTTCACCTATACTAAGCGGGAATACTGCTTGTGCATCCAAACTCCTTAAACCCCAAAGTTGTTCCATATGAGTCCACTATACCTTCCTATATGCGGTATTTACCTGCCATTCCAAGTAAATTTGTATGTGCCAAACTCCAAACCTTTAAATGAAATTCTGTTTTGTATGCTCGAGCAGCTCATGTTACAACTAGGGCTGCATATATCTTCGATGCTAGGTGGGTTATTCTCACGAGGAGTGGACTCCGCTCCTTATTCACGAGAAAGGGCCGGTAACCGGGATGCCCAGTCCCATGATCCAAAAAGATCAAAGCAAATCAAAATAATTAAACAAAACTCCCCCAGGGTTGTTGTATGTTGGAGGAACTCGTTGTTTCGAGCAAGCCATGGATTGATGCTTGTTGGTGGTTGGGGGAGTATAAACCTTTACCATTCTGTTTGGGAACTGCCTATAATGCATGTAGTATGGAAGATACACCCATCTCATAGTTGTTGCATTGACAGCAAAAGTATACCACTTAAAATGCTAGCACATCGACAAATCCCTGCTTCCCTCTTTGAAGGGCCTATCTATTTACTTTTATGTTGAGTCATCACCCTTCTTATTAAAAGCACCCACTGGAGAGCACACTGTCATTTGCATTCATTACTATTGGTTTATATTGGGTATGACTTGACTGGATCTCTTTTACCATGAATAACAATGTTTAGTCAGTCCTTGATGTTTAAAGGTGCTCTGCATTTATGTATTGCGGTCTCAGAAAGGGCTAGCGAGATACCATTTTGTTATATCATGTTATAATTATTTTGAGAAAGTGTTGTCATCCGAGTTTTATTATTATGGCTCGCTAGCTGATTATGTTATTGATATGAGTAGTTGTCAGTCCTTGATGTTTAAAGGTGCTCTGCATTTATGTATTGCGGTCTCAGAAAGGGCTAGCGAGATACCATTTTGTTATATCATGTTATAATTATTTTGAGAAAGTGTTGTCATCCGAGTTTTATTATTATGGCTCGCTAGCTGATTATGTTATTGATATGAGTAGTTCTCAGAGCTATGTGTTATTGTGAGTATGGTTAGTTCATAATATTTGCTGAAACTTGAATGCTGGCTTTTCATGTTTACAACAACAAGAGCAAACAGAGTTTGTAAAAGTTTTTCTTTATCACTTTCAGTTTATCAACTGAATAGCTTGAGGACAAGAAAAGGTTTAAGCTTGGGGGAGTTGATACGTCTCCAACGTATCTACTTTTCCGAACACTTTTGCCCTTGTTTTGGACTCTAACTTGCATGATTTGAATGAAACTAACCCAGACTGACGCTGTTTTCAGCAGAACTGCCATGATGTTGTTTTATGTGTAGAAAAGAAAAGTTCTCGGAATGTCCTGGAAATCCATGGAGGCACTTTTTGGAATTAATAAGAATTTTTGGCCAAAGAATCAATACCAGGGGGCCCACAGGCTGTCCACGAGACAGGGCCACCCCCTAGTGTGCGGCCTCCTATCTCGTGGGCCACCTGTACCTCCACCGACCTCAACTCCAACTCCATATATTCACGTTCGGGGAGAAAAAAATCAGAGAGAAAGTTTCATCGCGTTTTACGACACGGAGCCGCCGCCAAGCCCTAATCTCTCTCGGGAGGGCTGATCTGGAGTCCGTTCGGGGCTTCGGAGAGCGGGATTCGTCGCCATCGTCATCATCAACCATCCTCCATCGCCAATTTCATGATGCTCACCGTCGTGCGTGAGTAATTCCATCGTAGGCTTGCTGGACGGTGATGGGTTGGATGAGATTTACCATGTAATCAAGTTAGTTTTGTTAGGGTTTGATCCCTAGTATCCACTATGTTCTGAGATTGATGTTTCTATGACTTTGCTATGCTTAATGCTTGTCACTAGGGCCCGAGTGCCATGATTTCAGATCTGAACCTATTATGTTTTCATGAATATATGTGTGTTCTTGATCCTATCTTGCAAGTCTATAGTCACCTATTATGTGTTATGATCCGACAACCCCGAAGTGACAATAATCGGGATACTTCTCGGTGATGACCGTAGTTTGAGGAGTTCATGTATTCACTATGTGCTAATGCTTTGTTCCGGTTCTCTATTAAAAGGAGGCCTTAATATCCCTTAGTTTCTGCTAGGAGCCCGCTACCACGGGAGGGTAGGACAAAAGATGTCATGCAAGTTCTTTTCCATAAGCACGTATGACTATTTACGGAATACATGCCTACATTACATCGATGAATTGGAGCTAGTTCTATATCACCCTATGTTATAACTATTGCATGAGGAATCGCATTCGGTATAATTATCCATCATTGATCCATTGCCTACGAGCTTTTCACATATTGTTCTTCGCTTATTTACTTTTCCGTTGCTACTGTTACGACTACTACAAAAACCCAAAAACATTTATCTTTACTTTTGCCATCGTTACCTTTATTATCATACTACTTTGCTACTAAATACTTTGCTGCAGATACTAAGTTATCCAGGTGTGGTTGAATTGACAACTCAACTGCTAATACTCAAGAATATTCTTTGGCTCCCCTTGTGTCGAATCAATAACTTTGGTTGAATACTTTACCCTCGAAAGCTGTTGCGATCCCCTACACTTGTGGGTTATCAAGTAGACATCAGACAGTGGTCAAAATTATCCTTAGAAGACTAAGGAGATATTTCTCGCTTATGGAGGTGATAAAGAGTTCGTCGTAAAGAGTTGCGTCAATGCAAGCTTTTACACCGATCGGGATGACTCTGAGTCTCAATCTGGATACATATTGAAAGTGGGAGAAATTAGCTAGAGTAGCTCCACGCAGAGCATTGTAGACATAGAAAATTTGCAAAATACATACGGCTCTGAATGTGACAGACCCATTGACTAAGCTTCTCTCACAAGCAAAACATGATCACACCTTAGTACTCTTTGGGTGTTAATCACATAGCGATGTGAACTAGATTATTGACTCTAGTAAAACCCTTTGGGTATTAGTCACATGGCGATGTGAACTAATCACATAAAGATGTGAACTATTGGTATTAAACCACATGACGATGTGAACTAGATTATTGACTCTAGTGCAAGTGGGAGACTGAAGGAAATATGCCCTAGAGGCAATAATAAAGTTGTTATTTATATTTCCTTATATCATGATAAATGTTTATTATTCATGCTAGAATTGTATTAACCGGAAACTTAGTACATGTGTGAATACATAGACAAACAGAGTGTCCCTAGTATGCCTCTACTAGACTAGCTCGTTAATCAAAGATGGTTAAGTTTCCTGACTATAGACATGTGTTGTCATTTGATCAACGGGATGACATCATTAGAGAATGATGTGATGGACAAGACCCATCCGTTAGATTAGCATAATGATCGTTTACTTTTATTGCTATTGCTTTCATCATGACTTATACATGTTCCTTTGACTATGAGATTATGCAACTCCCGAATACCAGAGGAACACCTTGTGTGCTATCAAACGTCACAACATAACTGGGTGATTATAAAGATGATCTACAGGTGTCTCCGATGGTGTTTGTTGAGTTGGCATAGATCGAGATTAGGATTTCTCACTCCGTGTATCGGAGAGGTATCCCTGGGCTCTCTCGGTAATGCTCATCACTATAAGGCTTGCAAGCAATGTGACTAATGAGTTAGTTGCGGGATGATGCATTTCAAAACGAGTAAAGAGACTTGCCGGTAACAAGATTGAACTAGCTATGATGATACCAACGATCGAATCTCTGGCAAGTAACATACCGATGACAAAGGGAATGACGTACATTGTTATGCGGTTTGACCGATAAAGATCTTCGTAGAATATGTAGGAGCCAATACGAGCATCCAGGTTCCGCTATTGGTTATTGCCCGGAGATGCGTCTCTGTCATGTCTACATAGTTCTCGAACCCGTAGGGTCCGCACGCTTAACGTTCGATGACGATTTGTACTATGAGTTATGTGATTTGATGACCGAAGTTTGTTCGGAGTCCTGGGTGAGATCACGGACATGACGAGGAGTCTCGAAATGGTCGAGAGGTAACGATTCATATACAGGACGATGGTATTTAGACATTGGAAGTGTTCCAGGTGATACCGGGTCACCGGAAGGGGTTCCGGGCAACCCCCGACAAAGATATGGGCTTAATGGGCCAAGTAAGGGAACACACCAGCCCACAAGGGGCTGGTGCGCTCCCTATAGGGCCAACCACGTGAGGAGAAAGGGAAAGGAGAGGAGGAAAAGGAAAGTATGAAGTAGGACTCCTACTTCCTTCTCCTTCCCCCTCCTTCCTTTCCCCCTTGTCCAAATATGGTAGGGGGGCGAATTCGACTAGGGGCCCAAGTAGGATTTCTCCTACTTGAGCACGCCCTAGGCTGCCTCCCTCCCTCCCCCTCCTTTATATACATGGGGAGGGCACCCCTAGAACACACATCAATTGTTCTTAGCCGTGTGCGGTACCCCCTCCACAGTTAACACCTCGGTCATATCGTCGTAGTGCTTAGGCGAAACCCTGCGCTGGTAATTTCATCATCACCGTCACCACGCCGTCGTGCTGACAGAACTCTTCCTCATCCTCAACTGGATCAAGAGCTTGAGGGACGTCATCGTGATGAACGTGTGCTGAACACGGAGGTGCCGTACGTTTGGTACTTGGATTGGTTGGATCGTGAAGACATTCGACTACATCAATCGTGTTACTAAATGCTTCCGCTTTTGGTCTACGAGGGTACGTGGACACAGTCTCCCCGCTCATTGCTATGCTTCTCCTAGATAGATCTTGCGTGATCGTAGGAATTTTTTTTTGATATACTACGTTCCCAACAATGACATCCACAAGTATCTCCCTTACAATGACTCATTTGTAACGTTCAAAGCATTCATCACATTTGAGGTTGTTAGGACAGCCCTTGCTAAAGAAAACAAAGGACTTGGACAAATTAACTCTCTGCCTTGAAGCATTGCAGTAACAATCCAATAATGAGGACAACTCATTTCTCCATCAACACTGGCTTTAACAAACAGCAAGCTATCATCCGCAAAAAGTTATACTTCCATTTTGCATCATGTTTTCTACAGTTATTTATTGTATCTTGGATTGTTATTTCACTTTATGATGCAATTCTTATGCATTTTCTCTCTTATTTTGCAAGTTTCACACGAAGAGGGAGATTGCCGACAGCTGGAATTCTGGACCGGAAAGGGCTACAATAGAGATATCTATTCTGCACAACTCCAAATGACCTAAAAATTTATGAAGAATTATTTTGAAATATATAAAAAATATTGGCGAAAGAATTACCAGAGGGGAACCCACCAGGAAGGCACAAGCCTGGGGGTGCGCCCTACCCCCCGACGTGCCCCCCGAGCTTGTGGGGCCCCTGGCAGGCCTCCAGGGCCAATCTTCTCCTAATTATGCCATTTGCCCTAGAAAAAATCAAAAGAAGGCTTTCGGGAAGAGGGAACATTTTGTACCCTCGTGTCACTGTGTGGCTACTCCGACGACTGGCTGGTGGGAACTTCCTACCTTTCCTTCTGTTCCCTCTCTATTTCTTCGTGGGTCAGCGTGGCATGCACCGGATGGGGCTGAATGCATCTGTTGTGAACATCCCATTCGTTAGTTGGTGCGGTCACCTTCCTCTAAAAAAAAAGTTGGTGTGGTCACCTGACCTGGTGTTCGTGCCTGACCACAGCCCTGACCTTTTTTTTTACAAAGGACCCTGAGCTTTTAGGCTCTCATATGGCCACCAGATTAACCAAGTGAATGTTTAATCCCTTCTTCTTCACCGTCGCTGTCGGAGCCATCTGCTATCCAAGACCATGTTTTGTTGTTTTGCTCAATTTGGTGTGTCATTTTCTCTTCTTTTGCTCAACTCATTGCATCACTTCTTTGAAAAAAACAACTCAATCCATCACTTCACACTCTGGCCTGGGTCCCGGGGCGAGTGGAACGCATTTTTTTCTATAAAAGGCGCTTTTATTGACAAAAAATGTAGCATCAAACGGATGCAAAGCATAATGAGTAACACGTGACCTCTATATAGTTAGGATGCACACAACCAAACATGGACCGTCTTATAAGAGACCAAATAAAATCCAACATGTTGGCACCAGTAAAGTTATAAAGGACCGACATTATGCCTATGTCTAACGAGATGGTGGACCGATCCGGAGATTATGCTGCCACCCACGTTGGATGAAAACCTCCCTGGCCACTCCGCCTTGAATAGCGGTCGGCACTCCGTTCAATGTAGTATAGACCGTGTAGGAATGCGCAATGCGTAAAATGAAAAATCACCTGCAAAGGAGTAAAGTTTTTGCCGTTGAAAATCAAATGATTTCATGCCTTGTGTTGGTGCCCGCATGCTACTGCACTTTCGGATGAACTTGGTTCAGTTTACCGCTGCCATGTGTGCGCGAAATTCACGATACTGGAACTGAATGGTTGCTTTGCTACACTTAGTTGCAGACTTTCCAAATAATTTGGGACTGCACCTTCTCATGCTTCTTTGCAGAATTTGGTTTGTGCGCAACGAACTTGTCGACAACAAACCTGCTCCACCTATAGATGTTTCAAATATTATGTTCAGTACATTCTATCACTCCATGATGATCCGGAAATTGATCCTACCAAAGGCAAATCAATTATTGGTGAATACCATGTTGCCCCTGCAAGTAGGAAGGCTGAATTTCAGGTTTCATCTTGGCAGGTTCCTGAAACCAGATGTGCTAAGTTTAATACAGTTGGTTCCTTTGTCCGGGCTACGAGAGTTGCTGGGAGTGGTATTCTTCGGGACCATATTGTCTGTCTGCCTTGGATGCCGCTATTTGATCAAACAAGAGGCCTACCTCTAGCCATGCACTGGAGCCAATTCCCAATATATATCGAGAATGATTGTCTTGAAGCGGTTAACCTTTTGAGGGAACATGGTATGGATAAATCAAGCTTTAGATTCCTTGTGCATGATATCAAATTGCTCGTGATACAACAAAATACTCGTGCTGCTCAAGTTTGATGGAATTGTAATAATGTTGGTCATATTTTCGCTAATCATGGTAGAAGTAGTGGCAGGACAGCTGTGTGGCTTCGTTCTGCACCTGAAAACATTGTCGAATTTTGCAAGTTTGAAGTAGCCATGCTACATGAGTAATACAAGTAATTTCCCGCAAAAACAATTAGCCACGACGACCATAATAAGGCAGGTGCTCCCACCCTTGTTAGTGTGCTAAACCTATTTGGAATTCCATCCAACTAGTGACCACAAATATTGGCATGAATACAAATTGGATGCTATTCGGATGACTGGCCACGTAGAGTGTGCAAACTTGCACTAGATAAAGAGGTGCTTGATTGTCTCGTCGTGAGTACCACTGTCCAAAATATCTTCCGATTCAGCGATTTATCATCCAATTTATCGCTACTCTTGGGGTGTCAACATATGTGGCGGACTGGACCGACCCGGTGAATCTTCAATCCAAGGACCCAGCTTGGCTTTCTAAGTGGTTGAACCAGTTGGTGGGACGCATAAGTTTTGCGAGGTGAAATGATACTCTGCTCCACAACGCAACTCAGAGACGGTTTGGCGTTGGGTTTGGGGACAATATCACTATAGGATACAACAACTCATTGTAGCTGATGCAGTGTACAAACGAAAAAAAAATAGGATACAACAGGCACCGGACATGCACTGATTCTTTCAAGAAATATTCTACATACATTGTTACGTTAGGAACTATAGGACAATGTCCCTTTCTTGTACAAAAGGTCGCTTTATTTTCTGACATATATAGTATATTCTGATGATGGACATGTGCTTGCTTGACATGGTCTGGGCAATTGCATGTACTTTTTTGTCCAGCAGATTACTTGCGTGGGCAGTTTAACAGCTAATGGTCGTAGGTTGCTTCACCAAGCAACTGTGCTGGCAGTATATCTTTTTCTTCACAGTAATATATCATCTGTGCCATGGTTGTCATTGCATCTTAGCACTTCTTACTCCTCCGTTCCAAAAAAATTGAAGTTCTAGTTTTTCATAAGTCAAACTTGCTTTAGTTTGACCAACTCAGCGAAAAACATGCTAAGATCAAATTTAGACAAGTTTGGCATTCCATAAAGAATCTAATGAGACTAGTTTGGCATTCTAAATGTTAATATATTTTTATATAGTCTTGATCAAATTTAGACAAGTTTGACTTGAGGCAAATCCAGAACTTCAATTATTTTGAAACAGAGGTAGAAGTTGTGTGTGAGAAATTTAAGTGGTTAGATACATCCTTAATTTTTCCTCTAAAGGACAACCCTTCGAAAATTCAAAATTCTGTAAGATCCCCCCCCCCCCCCGCGCTCATCTCAAGCTTGTTTTCTATTCAGTAGAATGCTACTGCTTCCCGTTATTCCAAAAAAAACATGATGCTTTTCAACTAACCGATACACCCAAAAATATCCATAAAAAATCAATACGCAAAAAAACGCATGAATTAAAGCAAAAAAAAACTAATTTTAAGATGGCGATTCAAATGAGAGCCTTAAAGAGATCGACTGTCCCAAATTGTGCATATTGGTGTGTAACTAGAATTCAGAAAAAGAAGAAAATTGTTGTGATTTGGGCCCATTTGTAGCTTAAAAGGGCCGTCAAGGTGCGTTGGGGGAGCAAAAGAAAGTAGAAATTCCTATTCTTCCACAATCGATGCGACGAATTGTTGTTACAACGCATCAACACCTGCATAGCGGACCAGCCCATCTAGCCTAGTTGTTCGCCGTGCGAGCATAAGTTTCTACCACATTTTGTTTCCATTATTTTATTTTATTTTATTTCTCTATGGTTTTCGATGGTTTCCTTTTTTTACTTTTTCTGTCTTTTATTTTTCATTTATTTACTCCTTTAAATTTTGCTTTTTCATGTATTTTCTATTAATGCATGGACATTTTTATAATTAATAAAAATATTTATTAAATCATGATTAATATTTTAAAATAAAATTTTACTATTTAGAATCTTGAATGTTTTTTGAACTTTTTAAATTGAACTAATTTATAATTTAGATCATGTTTTAATAAATTGTTCAATATTTTTAAAAATTGTTAACATTTTAAAACATATAGTTTAAAAATGAACAATTTGAAAATTCGTTAACTCTTTTACAATAATACTTATATCTATAAAAATGTTTATTTTGTAGCCAGGAACTATAGATTTTTCCCATGGGCAATGACATTTTTGGCTTTGGACGACGTTAGGTTGGACGGTCCTGCCCTCTCCAGATATTACTCTAGCAGCGTATTGTATTGCTTTCGGAGGTTGCATACGACCTTGGATGAAAGCGAGCCAAAAAAACAAAGTTGCTCGTTTTGATGGTATGGAGAATCTTCATATTGAACACTTCTTGTATTTGAAGTCATTTTAGTTACGACGTTTTGTTTTTGGAGGATGTTAGGTCGGACAGTCCGGCCGTCTCCAGAGTTTACTCCAACAACATATTATTTTGGTTCCAAGATTGCATATGACCTCAGATAAAAATGATCCAAAAACCAAAGTTGCATGGTACGGAGAACTTTCATTATTGAACGCCTCTTTTTGTTTGAGCTCAATTTAATTGTTTTTGTCATGCCAACAGAAAGGGGGGGGGGGGTACTATGTTAGGGTCCCGTTGAAGATGCCCTAATCACCCCCCATCTTTGACTAGAGAAAAAAAGAATAGGTCGTTTAACCCATGCAACTAAACAAACATATTTGATGTCCTACCAAATGTTTGCAGACTCCAAATGATAATTCAAAAGATAAACTGAAGCACGAAGTTGTCATGCTTGCTAACTAAAGTTGCCACCTCGTGTAACTAAACTTGCCATAAAAAAACGTCTGGAGTTGCCAACTGCTCGTGCCTGACGTTCGGCACTTATCAGGGTCCTTGCAGATAACCTTTTTTCTATAAAGGGTGGTTTTACTTACTCAAAATATAGCATCGAGGGATACAATTATAATTAGCTACACCTGGCGATGCACACAGCCAACACACACAAAGAAACACGGTAGCAAATAGCCAAGTCATACAAGACTGAAGCCACTCTAGAGAACATATTTGTTAAGGAATTTGCTTAATATGATAGTAACAGTTGCCACTCTATAGAACATACTAGCATAGCCCGCGCGGCGGCACGCCGCGCCTATCGATACGATGTGCTCATATGAATTGTGTTTACTATTTGCAATTAGTGTTATCTATCTCATATAGCAGATTACTGTACGTAAAATTTTGGATGCAGGAAAATTTGTAGGAAAAAGCAAATTTATTGGCATCATGCATATTGCATGTTGCTAAACACGGAAACTTATGTTCGTACATCTCTGATAGGGATAATTTATTCTAGCCGAACATGGCATGCCTCTACTGCAGTAAGATGAAAGAAACTTTTGCTAGATTCGATCATCCTAGTGTAGCCGCCTTCAGGATTAGTGCATGTGATGAAGTGATAAAGAACTTTTGCGAATTGTTGCCTCCGGCCCACAGACGGCTTGGTACCTCTGTACATAATGATATGATCTTCACAATGCGGGCGGTATCACATCGAAGAAGTTGTTGCATATTTTGCTAGAATTCTTGTTTGCCTTGGAAATTCGTTCTGCTGGGTGGTTAGCGGGCCATGCTGAACTGTCATTGCTTTGTTTATGCTTTCTCCTGTGTTGTAAGCAGTTTCTCTTTTACCACTTCAAGTGCATATTAGTTATGATTGTTGATGGTAATTTTGTTGGTACCACAAATGTACTCCAAGGCCACTTGAGCAGCCTTTTCTTCAACTTCATCTTATGGCTAAGCCTCTGTAAATGTCATTAGGACCAATGAGGACGCATGTTTCTATCATGACTCCAGGTCGGCTCCAGTGGGTGTGACCTTGTATTTTTCTAGCTTGGCTGTTAGGCTAACTACTTTAAGAACTATGCGTCTTGGTACGTAGACTGCCAGCTCATCATGTTGTGAACAAATGTGTTGTGGTTAGGTCTTGCCTTGCATGAAAAGGAAGAGGGAGCTTGAAGTGGTGAGTATGAATTAGTGCTCACCGTGTCGTTCACATTGTTGTTGTTAGAGTGGAAATGCTCTTGGGACGTGCCAAAATCGGGGCTCTTTCTTTTGTTTCGAAGTTATTTCCCTTCTAGAAAGTTTTTTGTGGGGCATGGATTGTTCACGCTCTTTGGTTTGCCTATGCGCTTAAGGCTGGACGCTTGTTTGTGTGCTTCTGCTTGTATACTTCTTGGTGGATACATAGTTGATGAAAGGGTAAATAAGTCACCACTATCTTTTTTGGGGTTTGCCACGTGGCTCGCATTATCTGTGTGTGGCCTTCCTGAGATGGGGTGTGAGGGTGGATGGGTCACAATTGTATCGTCTCGGCTTTTCTAGTAGACGTGTGACACATAGTTAACATTCTCTAGAATCGACTGTCTAGGGGCGGCCGGTTTGTATGAAAGGGAAATTTTAAAAAGGTGTATTAATGAGTTATTGTTACGTGCTAAACGAGGAAAGTATGTTTTTATCATGACTGCAATAGGTGGATAAAAGGAAGTTTATCAATTGGATACGGGTTTTTTTTTTGACTTCCCATGTACATGATTGTATCTTGAAACTCCATGCGTGTGGCCCGTCACTGTGTGTAGTTGACATGTACTCCCTCCGTAAACTAATATAAGAGCATTTAGATCACTATTTCAGTTATCTACACGCTCTTATATTAGTTTACAGAGGGAGTAGCTTTTTTTATCATAAGGAGCTTAGTTGCTTTGTACTCCCTCCATAAAATAAGAGCATTTAGATCACTAAAGTAGTGATAATTATATCTCTTTCAAATCTATATTTGGGTACTGCAGGTTTGTGGTTTAGAGTCTCTTTGATAAAGTAGTGATAGTTATATCGCTTTTAAATATGTATTTGGATACTGCAGGTGTGGGGTTGAGTCTTTTTGGTTTGAAAGTAGAATAATTATGCAGGCGGCAACGCTAGACACACGGATCTTTACTTAAGGATTTTACGGACTAACTAAAATGGACCAATAAAATTGGAGATTAGGGTAGGCAGGGGCCCACCCGGCCCGTAACAGGTCCATGTGTCTAGGACTATTGTTGTACGGGCTGTTACGTCTTTTTTCCATGCATGCAGTGTCTGCACACGTAGTCACGTCATATATACTATTTTATATTTTCTCAGCAAAGGATGGCGAGTGGAGGTTACGTAGATTAGGGAAAATATGTAAGAAGATTCGTTGCTCTTGCCATTCAAGTGGGAGGAGTAGGCACCATAGCTGACACTTCTGATAGCTGGGTAGCACTATACAGATATGTTTATGTAGTATACAATGAATGGAAGCTTGTATTAGGAAATTAAGGCCCTGTTCGGTATCCCATCCGAGGAGCTGTGGAGCAAGGAAACCGGCGCTCCGCGTTTAACTCCACCCGCTCCCAGAGTGGAGCTGTGGAGTGGAGGTAGTCCGAACAGGGCGTATGTCCAAGGTAGAATTTGGTCACCTGGGCCACGGCAGCAAGGGACGAAGCATGGGAGTTAATCGCAAATGAAACTTGATGAAAATGCCGCAGCCACCAGAGTTGGACCCGACCGTGACCCAGGAGCAAGCAGGCTACGCCGGCTCTGCCGTCCTGAGCATGTACACCCACCCGCACCCACATCACGCACAACATGGAGCATGCGCGCATGCAACGCAGCTGTGCGTGCAAACTCGCGCGCGCGCACACACACACACACACCCCACACGAACGCAGCAGCATCACTCCAGCCGCAAACATGTCCGCGACAAACTGCAAGGGGCTATAGGGCGACAACAAAGGGAGCGAGAGAAGGAGGCAGGTGTCGTGCGACCGAGGAGCGAAAACCGACGGCGACCGCGACATGAACCAGCGGAAGGCACCTCGCACATATCCACCATAGCCGCCACCTCATCGCCAGCGAGTAGTCGAGGAGCGGCAGCAAGAAGTGCGCATCCGGCGCGGCCATGCTCATCATATGAGCCACACATGCTAGCCCTAGAGCTCCAACGACACCAACGGCCGAACACCACCTGCACACGACGCGTCCAGCGATACCGAATCCCTCTACGGGAGGCGCTTGAAAATTGTCCTCCCGGAAGACGCCGGGCCAGGAGCTGCGGCGAAGGCGAGACAGCCGTCGTGTGACAGAGTGAGTGCCGTCATGCCACAACATGCGGACGGGGCAATGGAGAGCCGGAGTGCCTCCTCGCCTCATCTACGAAGGGGCGCCGACGGCCTGGCAGGGTTGAGGTCGACTCAACGGGCGCAAGCTGGAACAGCCGGCAAGTTGGAGGGCGCCACCGGAATGAGTGATCGGTAAGCAACGGAGATCGGGAAGGATGTACAGGTGTGCCCGCAGCTGTCGTGGCCGAACAACGACGCGGACGCCGGCCAACAGTTGATGGTGTACGCCATCATCATTTACCTGGCGGCTAGAAGAGGATGTACGGTATATAGGAAGACCACACCCAGCAAGGGAAACAGACACCGGGCTGCCTCGCCGGTAGCGTCGAGGCACAACATGGGGCATGCATGGATGCGATGCCTCCCGAGCTGCCGTCAAGCCCATGGGTCGCCGCACGCTGCCTTCACTTTGCCGCCTGGAGACGTAGAATCGAGGCGTCGAGCGGCCTCCCGAAGTTGTTGTCTAGCCTGATGCGGCACATAACACACAAGGCTGGGTGCACCCAAAATTACAGCAAGGGAAGCCATCTATTTATAGGCTCAGTAAACGGCAAGATCTCCATAAACCACGAGAAGAGCGGCACTAATCTAGCGAACTCCCGAACCAACACCGTGAAGCGGCACCGCTCAAAACACCCACTGAGACTGACCAACAGCGGCATGCAACGACAGCGACTGACCAACAAGCAACAGGGGCAGAGATCGACAGCGATGGGACAAACAAAGTAACAGAGACCGCCGCGCGAGTTAAGCGATAAAAACGGCAAGAAAAACCGCGCGTAATTTCCGGGCGGTGCTAACACAACGACTGGACTAACCCTACACGGTACACAACGACAGGAAAACCCGATTGGACTAACACAACGCACAGAGTCCAGTCAACTGGACCGCTCGCCCGACACGGCGATACTGTCCCTACATAGATACACGAGGTAATATCACTGGAAGTCATAAAACTTGCGCTCAATGTTCAGTTTGGTGCTAAAACTTTAAAAATACGGATTTGTGGTCACATAACTTGTCCCCGCGTGCATATACGGTGCTTCCTCTCGTATCCAGTCACATGGCCTGTCCGCATGGCGTGCCAGCCTGGGGAGGCCCACTTATCAGTGGTTGGGAATGCACAAGGCACCAGGTGACCATAGCACGCTGGATTTTTTTACAGAGAACTCCCTCAAAATTTATTTAATTGCGCACAAAGCCTTCAAATATAATGAAAAAAGATGGCACACATGGGGTTCAAACACGGGACCTGTTAATAAAATAGTCTGCCATACATCATTCCATCAGTTCCGATTGACGTTCAACATGATCAACTAAAATTCGTTTAATCACAAACAGAAGCACCAACGCGAAGTGAGTGACGAAAAAGGGTGGCCCAACAGATCCGATCTCTCAACCTCAAGCGTACAGGACACACTGGAGCTAAACGCTACACTAAGTACCAACCAGTGTCTATAAAGACAGAAGCCGGATTTTATATATTGTCCATGACCACTACTCCTATTCAGGTTCTTTTTCTCTCAGACCGAATTTTCGACAACCGGCCAGTCCCCAGAAAATTTGGCGGTCCCTGGAAAAAATGTTATCGCCCAAAATTTTGAATTTAAATGACAAAAACTATGTCAAATATAATAACTTTTGTGTGCATACAATATCATAATGGCACAATTAGCTTTGTGGCAGGGACCGCGATTCTATTCCTTGTATTATGAAATATATTTTTCTTTATTCATGCTCATTTATAAAAATGGTCTCGAACTGTAACAATGAATTGAACTTGCAAACTTCTATATAAGAGAGGAGTTGAGCTAACCACTTTAACAGGCGTCACTTTTTTTTGCTAAATTAAATATATTTAGATGATAAAAAGATTTGAATTCAAAATTCATTTCAAAATTTTGGTAGATAAAAACTGGAATTGCCAAGATATTTCGAAACCCGGATTTTTCCGACCCCTCTCGGAAAAAAGGAATAAAAAATTCTCGCTCATGACAAAGTTTTGTACGGTATGGATTAAACATTATACATTTTGAAACAGTTTTCTTAATTGTTTTTGGTGAAAAAAGGCGAGATTTTCCTGTATCCAGTTTTTACTAGCCGGACCTGGGGAAAAACGGAATCTAGGAAGAACTGCGTCTAATATAAAATCAGGTTTACCTCTTTATAGGAACGAATATGTAGTTGGTGTAGTGGTTTGCTTGTGCATGGATGTACCCGAGGTGTATGGAGTTCAAATCCCTGCGCGTGTACTTTTTATTTTTATTTTCATTTTCACACCACCTCATGCTGACAAGTGGGACACACAGAGGGGATTATGCTCAATTAAATTGATTAAATACAGAGCAAGGGTGCTTCTGCAAAGAAATAAATGCGGCGAGCTGTTTCGGTCACTAACAGTGGGCCATAGCCACGCTGGGTGCCACGTAAGCGCGGGATACGTCTGAATATGACCAAAGTGACCGTATTTGCACAAGAACGCAAGTTAGATGATCACAAATCCGTATTTTTAAAGTTTTAGCATCAAACTGAACATCGAGCACAAGTTCTATGACTCCCACTGGTATTACCTCTAGATACACGGTCATACTTTGTCGTTTTATACTCGGAAGCACCCTGTCCAACAGCGGCAATATAAGAAAGGGACAGATCGACTGGCCCGTCACCGACCCAACAGCGGCAGAAAAAGAAAGGGACAGATCGTCTAGGCCAACTCAAACACGAAGAAGCACCGAACCAGGGAAGAATCAGGGCACAAACTACAACGTGACAGCGACAACAGCAAACCCACGTACGCAACGAAAACACACGTACAAAGACCGATCACATCAAGCTGCCCCATATCCGGTAGAAAAACGACAATCCAACGACAATCAACCGGCCGGAAGCGTCGCACCGCCTGACACATCTCGTCGTTTCTCATCTCAAACGAAGAGCCAATCAAGCGAGGGAACCCCATTGGCCGCACGACTGAACTATGATCTCTCGTTGCCTGGAAGCTGCAACTACAGTCCAACCGCAGAACCAATCGCAGAAGGTCGACTGATTGCCACGCGGCTTGATCTAATTAGTCTGCATGCATGCAAACTAATTAATCTGCATGCAAGCAAAAAAACCGGGCGGTGAACTAACTATTTAATTTCCTCTTCGTATTAAACCAGCTTCTGCATGCATGCAAACTAATTAATCTGCATGCAAGAAAAAAACCGGGCAGCAAAATAACTATCTAATTTCCTTTTCCTATTAAACCAGCTGCAACTAATATTTATATTTTTTTTGTATTGTTTGCATTGATCTGCTCCATCACGTCGTGTTACTAAGTACGTATCATTAGTAGCTGTGACCAACATAAATCTAGCTAAAAGCTCGGTGTAAAACTATATTGCACAGCAGGAGACGCTAGCAAAAAACAAGACGTCAAAAAACCCGAAAGGGACAGCACAAAAGAAGTAAAACATAATGGAACACCCGAAAGGGACAGCACATAGACACAGCTCCAAAAAACGCTAGATCAACCAAACGAAGTGGCACACACGTTCAAAAAATTTATACCAAATAGGTGAATCCACATTGCACTTGTACCACGCCACATCCCAAAATAATAGCACGTGTCGCAAAAATTGTACAAGATCCATCACTTTCACCCAAGTGGCCAATCCTTGGAGCATAAAAGCTCCCTGGAATAGAGGCTTGGGTATTTGTTAAGGAATTTGTTTAATATGATAATATGAGAAAGGAAGCACTCCAATATCTCTCTTCCTATTATATGTCCTTCTCCCGCTCTAACTTACTTAGTACTATCCTTAGGTGGAAACATAATGACTAAAGAAGCAAACTGGATAGGTGTTGAAATTAATTATTCTTTTTGTTTTTTATATATAAGCAAAATATGATAAATAATTACGGCTAAGCAAAATAGATAACATGGAACATAATAAAAGTGATACAAAACATATGGAGTTGAATATACCTCCTCGCAAATGGCAACAAAAGAAGTCTTGATTGCTACAAGGATAAATTTTTCCGAATTTTTTGAGGCATATATAAGCAAAGGTTGGACGAGAGGCGGACAGTGGAGCCCTGGTGAGCCCCGGCACCCTAGTGTTCTAGGTGCCTAGAATGGGAGATGGCTCCCCTGTTGATGGTGTCCTAGACTAGAGGTACTCACCATGTCGTCTTCCGAGTCCGTGTGTACCACGGTTTCCTTGAGGGCATAGCTTAGGGCTGGGCATGTCAAGGATAGCTTGTATATACTACGGAACAATTGAAAAGTGAACTGAGTATGGAATAGCAATATTCACCCTACCAAACACACCCATATATAGTGGTCCAAGGTAGCGTGGAGCTCTCCTCCAAGGCTCCAACAAAGCCCTCCAGCAAAACTTCTCAGATTTACTTCCAATATACCCGCAAAAAAAAAAATCCAACATAAAACTGCGTGGAGACGTTTTTTAAAACCCACAGGGGCGCGCGCCCACGCTTCCGTGGCTTGAACGAAACAAAAGCCAGCGTGCGTGCGCATTTGGGTCAGTGTACAAGTCAAACTTACGCATCTCAAGTCTCAATGCACACCCAGGATCGATGCTAGCTAAAAAGTCTTCTTCTTCTCCACGCCCCTAGACCAAACAAAGTCTTCTTCTCCATCGCACCCTGCCCACCTGAGCTCACACATACATCCATGGAGCTGGCGAGGACGAGAATGAAAGCAAGCCCGGTCCTCACGACGCTGTTCGCGGCGGCGGTCGGGTTCTTCGTCGGCGTTTCTTTTCCTGTGGACATCACGCCAAAGGTAGGCAACAACAGTGATTCGGTATTGGCGAACTCCGAGCTGATTTGATCTGAACAAAATGTGTGTTGCCTTCTTTGGGACTATTTGTGCAGCTTCAATGTGGCCTCCTGCCTTGGAGCCGCGGCGGCGATCCCGCCAACTGCAGCTTCAGTCACAGCAGCACGCTGGGCAGACTGTGGGGGGCGCCGTTCAGGAACAGCAGCACTGGTGCCCCAAATGCCACCGGTTCAGCACCGGTACATTGAGTTTCTGAACTTTCTGGATGATTCAGTTTAACTTCGTCCAAGTTAACTAAATGGTTTCTTGATCAATGGTTTGTAGGTTGTAGAGGTTGCAGCAGCAAAGCCTGGAGGCTCAGAGAGGCGTCTGCCACCGGGGATCGTGGTCTCGGATACCGATCTTCACCTGCGCCGGCTCTGGGGATCCCCGAGAGAGGTTCGTCCTGCCCTTGCGTGTTTAGTTTCCTTCTCTGAACAAGCTGACAGAGTTCATGCGTCCATTCTTCACCCTGTCTGAATGGATATCTTATTGGCGGATCTTGTTTCATTTCATCTTAAAACTCCATGGTTTGATCATGATGTGATGCGCAGGACAGCCCTACTGGCAAGTACCTCCTCGCGCTCGCGGTAGGGTACGGCGAGAGAGAAAATGTCAATGCAACTGTCCACAAGGTAAAGAAAGAAGCACTAGACTTTCAGTGTTTGGGATGTAGAACTTCGACCAAATGACCATCAGTAGTCTGACTCTGACCAATGACCATCGATCAAATGACAAATGATGCAGTTCTCTGATAACTTTGAGTTTGATGTCGTGCTGTTCCACTACGATGGCCGCACGACGGAGTGGGACGAAGATTTCGAGTGGTCCAAGGAGGTCGCCCATGTCAGCGCCAGGAAGCAGACCAAATGGTACTAACAGTTAACTGTCTGTCCACTCGCCACACTCTCTGAATTCCACTCCCAAGTGCAAACAGGTCCACTGACAATCTTCAGACTTTTGCCTGAAATTCATAATAATGGCACGAAGGTGGTTCGCCAAGAGGTTCCTGCACCCAAGCGTCGTGGCGCCCTACGACTACGTGTTCCTGTGGGATGAGGATCTCGGCGTCGACAACTTCGCCGCGGAACCGTGTGTCCCTCTAGCTATGTTTTTCTCTGAGTTCTGAATAAATATTGTGGATGATAGTGAATGTAGGTTGTGGATGCATTGGCTGCAGGTACCTGGACATCGTGAGGAGGCACGGGCTGGAGATCTCGCAGCCGGGGCTGGACACGATGGAGGGGTCGGCGCCGATGTACGACATCACCGCCAGGAAAAACGGCAGCGAGATGCACAAGTAAGCATGCCTTCCATGATGATACATAGTACAGTACGTTTCTAGGCAACATCAACATGCTAGCACAGTCTGAATTTGGGTTGTCTGCCATGCCATGGATGAACAGGACAGATGCAGGGGGCGAGCACTGCTGGGACGTGCACAAGCGGCCCTGCAGCGGGTAACTAACTAACCGAATTCTTCGCTCCAGTGTCGTGTTCGTTTGCGATTTCTCATTTTGAAACTGAAGATTCAAGCACGGACGCAGGTTCGTGGAGATGATGGCGCCGGTCTTCTCGAGGGATGCGTGGAGATGCGTGTGGCACATGATCCAGGTATGTACTATGATTGGAGCACATGATTGAGATTTTTGGCTTGTCTGATCTGAAAGGAAGGACAATGTGTTTGGCTGCAGAATGACCTTGTCCATGGATGGCCTATCGATTCCTATTTCTGGAGATGCGTCGATGTAAGCATATATATAGTCTAATTATCGAGCAGCAGCATATGAAAATATACCATATATAGGAGTACCTAACAACATTCTGATGTACTCCCTCGGTAAACTAATATAAGAGTGTTTTGATCACTATTTTAGTAATCTAAACGCTCTTATATTAGTTTACAGAGGTAGTACATACTAATTTCTTTCTCATTTGAATCTGGCAGGATCCCGAAGAGCAGATTGGCGTCGTAGACGCGCAGTACGTGGTCCACCGTGCAGTCCCGACGCTCCAGGGCGAGGTGATTGTCCAATTTTTCTTTTGTTAGTTTAAAGCTTCAATGTCAAAACTCAATTGTTCTGTTTCTTATGCTAACTTCAATATTCTCGCAACTTAATATCTCTTCTTCTTCAGGGCGACAAAGAAAAGCCAGGAGGCCGTTTCGAGGTACCTATATTATTTTTGCATCTATATAAAATATGCAAACTATCAGTACTAGTCTTAGTTAACATGTATATGATGTGTTAGTGAAGGGGGTTATTGTTGTGTTTAATAATGTCGTATTTGTAGCTATTGAGACTGAAGGTCTTTTCCTGCTTTTATATTAAATGACTAAACATATGCTACTACTTTCAAACTGTACCTTAAAATTAATTGTGTGTGCCGTTTATGATAGGTAAGAGCGCGTCAATTTGAGGAGCTGGAGGCCTTTAACTCTAGGTTTGCCAATGCGGACAAGGAACTCGCCAACAGATCGTCGTCAACACTGAATTAGTTTACATAATTGATTGCAAGAGGATAAACCCTAGCTTTTGTCAATGGATTCTTGATTTTGAACCGGACAGGCTAGTTCCACACAGCTACAGCATCTGGACACTACTGAACAAAGCCCATTTCGAAGCTGAATTATAGGCCAGATAGACTAATGTTAATTGGGCCAAGCATGACCTTTTTCAACATTTTTCACTCAAATTTTTTTTAGAAAATGGAACACATACTAATATTCAGAAAAACTCAGGAATATAATGTATTTATTTCCACACAGGAAATATATTGCGGCTTTTTATTAAACACTTGCTCCATGTTCAGCTACAACTGACTGTAACTCTCATAAAAGCAACTCCCTTTAACCTCTAGACTCTAGTGATTCCTCTACTGTAACAAATAGCAATTTTAACCACCAGAGTAACGCACAATCCATCATTATATAGTAAAAAACAAGAATCTCAAGCTGATAAAAAAAAGTACTCAAACCTGGGTACAAAAACAGAAGCATAAGTAACAAGATGACAAGCAGCAGCAAAATCATGGTGTTTCTGGTTGCAGGAAGAGCAGAGGTCTCACCAACTTTTTCCTCCATCCCCACCTTTGTTTCCATGGAATTGATTTGCACGGGGGTTCATCATAGCCGCCCATATGCGTACGCCCGCACGTTAGAGCAGCGAGCATTATTGTTATGGTGGCAATAACTAAGGGTGCATGAGAGTTGGCAAGAAATGTAGCAGTTAGCAATTGGCAGCCAAGGGGCAGTAGTACCATACATATGCATAATGGCACAGGCATGGTGAGAGAGTAATTGGGCAGCCGACATTGTAGGTTGAGTGACCCCCCACAGCCTATGGGGGCACTTGTGTGATTATCCTTCTAATTTTGCTGACCCATAATAAATGTTCCTTTTTTATTCAAGCAATTTCATGTCAAAAATGAGCAGGTGCATGCCTCCATTATTGTAGCATGGGTAGCACTGACAACTACCAAGTGTGCACCGAAAATGGGGCTGGACTACCTATTAGGCTCTTACTGTCTGTTACACGCTGACGATTCCATGAGCAACCACCACTGCATAAGTAGCCTCTGAAAGTGCCTCCCCACCAAACAGGATGAAGTTGTCTGCTTAGACTGAATTAGTGAGGTCTAACAACTTACCCGATTCGACCGTCCTTACCAAATGCTGGGTACCATCCTCCTAACACCAACAAAAATACACATTAGTCGCCCTACAAAGCTAAATGAAGCTAAGCATCAACGACGACTACACTTAATTAAAGGTACAACAGCCAAATATCTCGTTACTACTTGTGGTAAAACTGGGATGGTGCAGACAAGCAGTGAAGTTCAGTGCATAATTGTGGCCAACAATCTTCCGAGACTTTGTTTGGTATGACATCCAATTCATGTCAGCTCTAGAAGGCAGTGATGTAATGGATAATGAAGAGTATGATGACCTGAATGTTATCATAAGGAGATACTCCCTCCGTCCCAAAATAACTGTCTCAACTTTGTATTAGCTCTAGTACAAAGTTGTACTAAGCTTGAGACACTTATTTTGGGACGGAGGGAGTATAAACCATGTACATATACCGTGACCAGAAAGTTACTGGTTTTCCTTCCCCTTTCAACAGTAGAAAATTAGACAACTTGTCATACCAGGTGGACATAACATATGACCCCCTGCAAATCCTAAACCACAGCGTATGTGTTATCTTGGTATTCTGGGTGCTACGAATCAGCAATTTTGTACCCTTTTTAATTACTCCACTTGACATGTCTATCTCACGACATGATAAGCATGACCAAGGCAAAGAAGAAAAATATGTTGCTGCACAGGAAAACAAAATTGACTTGCCTGGAAGCAGATAGGGCAGATGATGTATACCTGAAAGGCGTGTTGTTTTCCTGGAGTGACACGTGTGGAACCATCAAAGCCAACTACCCACAGGGTACAGCTAGGCGGTTTCAATACGCTACGGCGCGGAGTCATATGCTTGGAAAGACCAGGCCGTTGTTTACCACTTGTGTATATCCGATTCCAGTCCAGCACAGGAGAGTGATCCAGTCAAGATCTCACCTGCATTAAGATATGATCAGCAAGATCATTCTCCAGAATCTACAGATTTTGTTTTGCAGATCTGCCTGCTAATCACTCATTGTATGAATCTCGACCCTAATAGCGATTCACGTGCCTTTTGCTTCTGTCCCCAGAAATAATAGAACAGCAACCTACAGGAAAAGAGCATCAAACTTGCATCTCCAAGCAAGCACTAAAAGTGGTATAGTTGGCGTTAATCGTGGTAGATGCTGTCCCCATTCTAAGCCAAGAGGATGGGCCAAACTGGGAGTTATCCAGAAAGAAAATACTAAATATTTCCCCACTATCACACAAGTCAAGCGTACCTGTAGGGAAGAAGTTAGTGGTAAGTAGGGGACCCTCAGGACCAGAGATGCCAGGTAATAGCCTGGTAAGTGAGCAGGAGGGAACTCTCTGACAGAAGAATAACAGACTGCAGAGCACCTGGTTTGTTGCAGGCAAATAATGTAAGGCTCTCTGTGGGCTCTGCTCCTCTTCTCTCTCCCCTTCAGCCTTCTTCCTATAAATACAAAGGCATGTACGGGGCGAAGTATCAGGTAAACACACACAAACACACAAGGCGCACGGTTGCGAAACAAGGGAATTATTTAGAAGCAGGAAGGAACACCTGAAGCCATGTGTATCGCTGCATGGATTTGGCAGGCTCACCCACAGCATCAGCTCCTGCTGCTGATCAACAGAGATGAGTTCCATAGCAGGTATATAATTTCATTTGGTTTCATTCATCCTTGCAGCTCTGCAATCAGAAAGTAATATCTTTGCATTGGGAGCTGTTGTTTTGGAGTTTAGCTCTTCTTCCTCCTGAATTACATGTTCCCAAGACAAAAAGGCCCCATGAACCAAAAGTCATATGCCATGCCAACATTCGGCTCCTAATACCACTGCTCAATTTCTGCACTCAGCCTTTTCCCGTTGCAAAATAACAACGTTGTAAGTTCATCTGCTGTTCTTCATGTATTGCAGGCCTACAAAGGCAGTAGGATGGTGGGGAGAGGGGTCAATGAAGATTCTTGGTGGCAGGGATGTACTTGGTGGAGGAACATGGATGGGTAGCACCAAAGATGGCAGACTTGCCTTCCTGACCAATGTGCTCGAGCCTGATGCGATGCCCGGCGCACGAACTAGGGGAGACCTGCCCCTCAGGTTCCTGCAGGTAAATCAAAACTCAAGCTGGTGGTTGTCAGAGATATGCACATGATAAGAAAGATATGTTTCATTTCTTGTACAAACAAAGTTGGTGTTTTCTACTATGTTTTCCTGACAGAATCATTTTTTATGTGCTGAAAGTCGCTATCTGTCAGTGTTTATGCCATTGGTTCTGAGTTCTGATGGTGATTGATACAGAGATTGCTTAGACAAAGACAAAGACAAAGACAAACATTCCCATTTTTAGAAACCAAAATTTATCTTTTAAAATATATTTTTAGGTGCTCCTATTACAACTGCTAAACTGCCGTCACCCTCAAAAAGAAAAGCAAGCAAAGGATTATCCATAGGATGTGTTGAGGAAATAGAGAGCACTTACCTTGCTCCAAACATGAACATGATCCACAGAATCTGCATTGTACAGGGCAACAAGAGCCCACTGGAGATTGCAACTGAAGTGGCTAAAGAAGCTGATGAGTACAATGGCTTCAACCTTATACTAGCTGATCTAACCAGGAATGTCATGGTCTATGTGTCAAACCGGCCAAAGGGGCAGCCCGCGACGATTCAGCTCGTCTCACCAGGACTCCATGTGTTGACCAATGCAAGGCTAGACAGCCCTTGGCAGAAGGTAACAGAACTACTCCATGTCCAATGAACACCTTACAAATTGATAGAACTCCCAGAGTGCCACAGAAATAGAAATGCACATAATGCTGTTATTTCATAAAGCCCTAGAAGAACATTCATAGCAAGCTAGAAATGTTGAATCTCCAATGAGGCGTCCTTTGCTGATTTTACTTGTACTGCACTAAGAATAATAAAGGAGACTTTTGAGCTGGAAAAGATGTGAGAAAGCAACATGAAAGCCTATCAAGTACTTCCGTAGTTATAGAGGGCAGTGCATTTAACTCAATTAATAGCACTGCATGTACAAGCAGCAAGACAGGAGTAGGTAGCACATGATTGCAAGCCACTCTGTCTTAGGGACCATTCAGTATACTATAATGTGCCAAGGAACGCAGTGCAGACAATTTTTCATCATTGCATATATTGCTTGTAGGCAATTCGCCTTGGTAAAAACTTCAGGGAGTTTATAAGGAAGCATGGTGATGATGAAGTTGAAGCGAAGGATATAGCTGACAGACTAATGACTGACACCACGAGGGCTGATAAAGATAGGCTGCCAAACACCGGTTGTGATCCCAACTGGGAGCACGGTCTGAGCTCCATCTTCATCGAGGTGCAAACTGACGAAGTGAGCATAAAATCTTTGACTTGATTGCAGTTTACAAGTACATTCAGAGTTGAATTATCTTTAAAATTATGCCTATTAACCACTAAAATAACACGTAGATGTTCTAGTACAGAACCCTATATTGATACTGCAATGCTATATTTGCTTACATTTTTTCACATGTTTCTGTTTTTGCAAAGGGGCTCTATGGGACAAGGAGCACAGCAGTTCTTTCAGTGAACTATGATGGAGAAGCTAGCTTATATGAGAAGTACCTCGAGAGTGGTATATGGAAGAACCACACTGTGCATTACCAGATAGAATAGCCAATGCGCACCTAAAGGCGGGAGCCTCAAATAGGAAGGAATAATGAATAGCTACCATTGTGCATGCTGTTATTTCCACAGTTGCGCTTTAAGATCACATAATGATCTCTAATTATGGCGATTAAATTATTTACTGTATGCGGATCTATCCATTCAGAGACAGATCAAGTCAAATTGTTGAATATATATACATAATAATAAGATGATATAATATGTGTATTTACAGACTTCATGTTACCACCTCTGTCTATGATCATACATGCTTTACAGATATTGTACCTTCAGTTCTTCAATACAGTAGATAACGATTCTGATGTTTACTAAATGTATAGAGGAATGTGATCAAGTACTAAACACTGAAACTATATAAGGAAAAACTGCCAATATTTGAAGAAAATGTGTCTAGCGTACCTCTTTTCTTCAATAGGCTGGAGTGCGGTGGTCATTCAGAGGTTTCTAGTCCTGCAGTCCTTGAAAAGGCACAGAAAATGCCACTCCAGAGCATACCATAACATGATGTCTGCACTCTGCAGTCAGATACAGTTGTATAGATATATGTATGGACCATTTCCAGAAATCTTTCCAAAATGCACAAGAGTACTGGCACAGGATTGCCATAAGATGAGAAGTTACACATCACCAATAGGAGTACAGAGAAATATATAGCTTTATTATCGGAATCTCAGCTTGTATATAAGTAAGCTAGAAAGAACTGTGAAGCCTAGTATTACGCCCAAATAGTTGAAGGCTACAGTTTCTCTTGCATTGCATGATCTTGTTCTTCCTTCTCTTCTTCTTCTCTGCACGGTTCACATCGCTGCTCACGGCACTGCTGCGCTATCCACCTAGTAATTGTTCTCTCATGAACAACCAGTTGTTCTAAACAATCTGGGGAGCTCAAGCCACAATTACTGCTGGAGATGGTTAGAACCAGCAGTGTCTTGGCCACACTGCCAGAAGCTCGGAGTGCACACAGTAGATCAGACCAAACATTCAGGCGGCCACACCTACCGCCAAACCCCACTCCTTCTGGTACTACAACCACAGCAAACTCTGAGTGGACGAGCGCTGGATGATGACGGTAAGCTACGAAATCTGCACCATACTGCAAACCCGACCGCACCACCCAGTTTTTCGATCGGAGATGCGAGTATGCCTTGTACATCTCGGGAAAGGATTCTGATGCGGAGCACAAGTGACCCCACAACTCCTCTTCACTCATCAGCTCCTTGCTCGCTGACTCAACTGAGATGCACTTCAAAGCATGGCATAGGTAGAAAACCTCCTCAGGGCCCAGCTGGAACCAATGTTTCTCTGCTCCGGCGTTTTCCAGAGCCCGGCCGAAGGCAGCACGGTGCAGAAGCAAAGCTTGCTGCGGATTCACGCTAAGAACCGCGTTCCCGCCCTGGCTAGATAAAGTCGTCACGAGTCCTGAGCCTTGCAGTGAAGACCGCAGCTCAGCAACAATGGCTGACATGGGGTGAGCTGCTGCCAGAGCAGCGAAATCCTTGCCGTCTTTGCCCTTCTTCCATCTCGGACCCGACACGTCCATAAGCTGAGCACACGACAACACAAGTGTTAAGATATGGCATAGAAAAGACAAAGATTTGCACACACACACGCACACAAAGTACATGGAACCGTTAACTTGCGGTCGGTACTATTTCTGGTTTGGTACTACTCGTATTTGTCGCCATCGTGGCTTCTGCTCCGGCAGTGGCAGGGTTGAGAGGGTGGTGGGAAAATATCAATGGATTTTCACGAAGGAGTCGGAGCGCGCCGCAGTGCACAGGATTTCACAGTATCGCAGGCTGAAAACTGCCCCGGCTTATAACTAGCTCCAAGATGGACTCTGAACTTGGTGCTTAATGAGGAGACACAGTAGATAGCAAAATTTTGGATGTACATCAATGGCAAGCTGGTATCCTTTTTTAGGGAATTTAGCAAGCTGGTATCTTGATTGGCCCCTATTCGTGCAGTGGTATTGTTGTGCGAGGATCGAACCGCACGAATTGAACCCTAAGGTTGCTGCGTCCGGGGGATGTACACAAGAGCAGATCCAGCGCTTCGTAGATACTACTGACAATAACAAGCGCCCGTGGTTCATCCTAGATAGCGCCACGGGGTGGCTGGCGAGCAGGAGGGCGAGGAAGGACGAACCTCGCGGCGGGGACGGAAGCAGCCGGTGGGCGGGCCGTGAAGAGTGGGGTCGCAGGCGCTGAACTCTGAGCAGAGGCCGCAGGAGGAGCCTGATGGGGTGGGGGGCGGAGGCGGGGGTTGAACGACGGCGACGGCGGCGTCGGCGGCGGCGCAACCTCTTGCAGGGGAGGCGCGGAATCTCGGAAGAACCTATTTTTTTCGCCGAGAATCCAGAGAATCACGCGCTGCTATGGGCTGTGGTCCAAATCTGGGCCGAACAGTTCGATCCAATTGCTCTACCTGCAGTTTCTCAAAAAAAAAAAATTGCTGTACCTGGATACACAAAAAAAAAAAAAACTGCTCCATCATGGAAGAAGAACCACGCACCCGTAGCGTCATCCCCATCGGCTGGAATACCTTCTCTAAACAAAGATTCACCGTGCACCTCAAGCCAGGATTTCTGAATTACGTGAAGAAAGAAAGCGGCACACCGATCATTTGCGCGCGCAATCAAAAGTCAGAGCACAACGGGTCATTATGGGCCAGTTGGATCTTCTGTATGTCATTTTTACCTGAAAAAGATCAAATGCCATGATAGGCGTCGATCTCATGAACAATGTGACGCCAACGCGGCATACCATTCCCATTCTGAAGATGTTGGACCCTGACCCCCACATTTTTCGTGCAACGTGCAATCCCGATGTGAACAACCATATTAGTGGGTTTTCATATATCATCTTGCATATCGATTGTCGACATGTTGTCAGTGGCAGTGGAGTGCTGGTATGACGCTGGCCTATCTCCATTCTTGGTGGCAGAGGATCGAGCAAGGGAACAAGCAAGAGGCAGACACCTCTGTGCTCAGCCGTGGTGCCGGAGGATTATGTTGGGGAACAGGTGACGAAGGGTACGAAAGGGAAGCATAAGCTTCTGCATGGTGGACGATGGGCCGCTAATGAAGAACGCCCATGCGAACGAAATAGATGAACATAACTTAATCTTTTAAATGATTGTTAAATCAACGGTCAGCAAAATTCCAAGTGGACATTACCTGAAAGTACCCGCGGTACATGCCAACTACTAAACAACTCTTTAATGAGACGTTGTCAACTACCCCCTCGGGAAGCGCCGGCGCACTACATTGTAGAATGGAGGGAGTATATATATTATAGAAGCTTGCTTTTAATCCAAGTAATTCTCTACTTGTAAGGTTATTCCAGAAAAGTATCTTTGTACTATAAACTTGTTTTAGGATAGGCACATTTACTTTTCAAAATAGTGTGTTTAAATATATCCATGTGGGATCTACTTTTGAAAATCATGTCCAAAGGAACATATCGGTCAAAGCGAAATTTGATTTGGACATTCCGTTTGAAAGTAATGCATTTTTGTTTCGTGTTTTTGGTGGGGTCAAATTTGCATGCATCGACATGATTTAGTTTGCCGAGTAAATATAATAAAACTATCACATTTGGTACAATGGATATTGCAAAATGTCGCTTTTTTCGCACATACTTACCGCGTTTTGGTTTTTTGTTATAGAAAATCCAAACACTTGGTTGGAACTTGGAAGAGGTGACCAACGATGAGCCGATACCACCGTCCTTGCCATTCCATGCCAGCATCACCATTCGGCAAGGCATGGGTGCACTTCACCAACATGGTGGTGGAAGAGCGGGAAGTGGCGTTTCGGCGAGCGCAGGCCGACTAGAGGTACAACCTCCGGCTTCTGGACGAGCACCGGCTCGCTGGGGAACAAATGAGGCGAACGACGGCACCGTCACGGGCGTGGATGAGCAGAAGGCGCTACTCGTGTCCTACCGCACCGCCCACAACATTCACCGTCAATGATGGCGGTTGCGCTTCCCGCGGGTGAAGATAGACACTCTGTTCGCGACATCGATGCGGCGGGGGAGGAATTTGAGGAAGGCGCTAACTCATCTCATATTGTTGGCATAACCTAATGACTAACGTATGGCTCACAAATATGCACATTTTGTTGGCATAACCTAATGACTAATCGCATGTCTCACAAAACGTGACCCGACTCAGCTCGTACGTCTCACCCACGTAGAATAGATAAATGAAAATGCTAATCAGGAGCTCCCACGGTTTACGCCTGGACACCGATTATTTTATTGGATGGATGGATGGCAGGAGAAAAGAGAAGCGCTGCCCACTCGCTGTTCACCCCAGACGATTAGTCCCACCTCGCTAAGCGACCAGCGCTCAGACCAGCTTATAAACCCAGCGCTCGCCCTCATCATCGCCGAGCGTGGTAGCGCGCGCCTGTCACTCCAGCTATGGGAGGGCAAAGAGTTGGTGTGTGGGGTTGGTGGGCTCGAGCCCGTGGCAAAGGTCGTCCTGCTGGAACGAAGTACAGCAGGTTGCTGATGCGCGCGCTTGTGTGCGCGTGCTCGCTACTGGATCCTTATGGGGCCTGCGTGTGACGCAGGCCAGATCCCACCTCCTTTGTGAAAGGAGGGAATGGCCCGCCAGTGAGACGTCACTGGGCGTGGTGTGGAGTTTGGCCCAAGAAGCCGCCCTATGGGCCGTCGGGCATGTGCGCCGCGGGAAATGTTCCCCGGCCGTAGCCCATATGTGTGCTTGGGTTTCCATAGAGAGATGGCCTCGGGTGGCCTGCTTTCATGGTCCACGGGTTCGCTCACTTCAACCCCATACACCAACTCTTTTGCTTTTGCAAAATACCAAAATAAATCTAGAATCTTCAATATCATGCTCTGAATTGATTTTTATTTTTTGCACTCCCATCTCCATCGTATTTTTGAAAATTTTATCTAAAGAAACTTCTGCAAAATAAATCTTTGGAAGAAGCACTTTCGTCTCCATCTTATGTATCCACTCTTTTGCATAAGAAAACTAAAATCTTCCATTCCATGTTTTGAAATTGATTTTTATTTTTTTCCTACATAGTACTCCCTCTGTTCCATAACATAATGCAGTTTCAATTCCATCTTTATTTTAAGTTTTGCAGAAGATGTGTTGAAAAGTGATTTTGCCGTCCGCCATGACAACGGTGATTTTTTTCCTACATAGTACTTCCTCTGTTTCATAACATAATGCACATTCAATTTCATCTTATATATTCATTCTTTTGCAAAAAATATATGCCATACCATGTTCTGCAAAGTGATTTTGCCTTCCCCATCACATCGGGTAGCGGCATATCGATGTAATAAGGATTCTGCAAAATAAGTCTTTGAAAGAAGCACTTCCGTCTCCATCGTATGTATCCATTCTTTTGCAAAAGAAAACTTATAAATATTCAATATCATGTTCTAAAATTGATATTTATTTTGAAAATTTTATCTAAAGAAATTCTGCAAAATAAATCTTTGAAAGAAGCACTTTCATCTCCATCTTATGTATCCACTCCTTTGCATAAGAAAACTAAAATCTTCCATACCATGTGTTTGAAATTGATTTATATTTTTTCCTAATAGTACTCCCGATGTTCCATAACATAATACAGTTTCAAATCTGTCTTATATTTTAAGGTTTGCAAAAAAATGTATTGAAAAGTGATTATGCCGTCCGCCATGACATCGGTGATTTTTTTTCCTACATAGTACTTCCTCTATTTCGTAACATAATGCACATTCAATTCCATCTTATATATTCATTCTTTGGCAAAAAATAATAATTATTCCATACCATGTTCTAAAAATTGATTTTGCCTTCCGCCATCACATCGGGTAGCGGCATGTCGATGAAGCTGGCAAAGAGGGCCAACAGGGACTTCGGGGATGTGTGTGTGCGCATGGAAGCAGCCGACGCTTAGATGCCATCAGTAGCGGCTTGGGTGATAGGTGAGCCACCATCGTCCCCTTCAGATGCTCGAAGAATAGGGTGTTTCCCTCATGGTGGATTGGGCCGTGCCCGGTGATACGGTAGCGCTCGGTGGCAGTGAGGAAGGTGAGTACCGTGGCACTGCGACTTGATGACGAGATGACTTGATCACCGTTGCCGTCAAGCTTGGCATAGTAGCAGCATTGTCTATAAAACGCGCTACTACTATGGGAGTATCAGTAGCACGTTTTCCTATATCGTGCTACTGATAAGTCTAACTTACCTGCACCGCGCGCGGCCCTCACTCTCCCCATCCCCCACACTCTCCATCTCCATCCTGCCGGCCGCTGCCGTTGTGGGCCTGTCGCCGCCGCCGCATTGCCGCTCGCTGATAACCCACAAGTATAGGAGATCGTTTGTAGCCTTATTCGGTAAATAAGAGTGTCGAACCCAACGACGAGCTAAAGATAGAACAAATATTCCCTCAAGTTCTATCGACCATCGATACAACTCTATGCACATTTGACGTTTGCTTTACCTAAAACAAGTATGAAACTATTTTGCAAGAATAAAACTATGAGTACTTTGCGAGAATAAAACTATGAATAAAATGCAAGGTGGTAAAAGTAGATAGCTTTTGACAACAAGAAAGTCGTTTGTCCCTAGGCAATCGATAACAAGTACCGGTAATCATTCTTGTAATTTTATATGAGGGAGAGGCATGAGCTAACATACTTTCTCTACTTGGATCATATGCACTTATGATTAGAACTCTAGCAAGCATCCGCAACTACTAAAGATCATTAAGGTCGTGAAACCCAACCATAGCATTAAGTATCAAGTCCTCTTTACTCCCATACGCCATAACCCACTTATCCGCGTTTAGGCTGTTGTCACCCCCGCAACACCAACAATAAGCAAACCATGAACATATTGCAACACCCTATAGCGGGGGCTCCCCATGTTTGCGCGAGGCGGAGGGCACCGTAGGACAACACCATAAATAAAATATACAATCATACCAACCAAGATCACGATTAACCCATAGGACAAAACGGATCTACTCAAACATCATAGGATAGCCAAATATCACTGGGACATAATATATGGAGTTGAGCACACGTTTTCCTATATCGTGCTACAGATAAGTCTAACTTACCTCCACCGCGCGCGGCCCTCACTCTCCCCATCCCCCACACTCTCCATCTCCATCCTGCCGGCCGCTGCCGTTGTGGGCCTGTCGCCGCCGCCGCATTGCCGCTCGCTGATAACCCACAAGTATAGGGGATCGTTTGTAGCCTTATTCGATAAATAAGAGTGTCGAACCCAACGACGAGCTAAAGATAGAACAAATATTCCCTCAAGTTCTATCGACCATCGATACAACTCTATGCACATTTGACGTTTGCTTTACCTAAAACAAGTATGAAACTATTTTGCAAGAATAAAACTATGAGTACTTTGCGAGAATAAAACTATGAATAAAATGCAAGGTGGTAAAAGTAGATAGCTTTTGACAACAAGAAAGTCGTTTGTCCCTAGGCAATCGATAACAAGTACCGGTAATCATTCTTGTAATTTTATATGAGGGAGAGGCATGAGCTAACATACTTTCTCTACTTGGATCATATGCACTTATGATTAGAACTCTAGCAAGCATCTGCAACTACTAAAGATCATTAAGGTCGTGAAACCCAACCATAGCATTAAGTATCAAGTCCTCTTTACTCCCATATGCCATAACCCACTTATCCGCGTTTAGGCTGTTGTCACCCCCGCAACACCAACAATAAGCAAACCATGAACATATTGCAACACCCTATAGCGGGGGCTCCTCACGTTTGCGCGAGGCGGAGGGCACCGTAGGACAACACCATAAATAAAATATACAATCATACCAACCAAGATCACGATTAACCCATAGGACAAAACGGATCTACTCAAACATCATAGGATAGCCAAATATCACTGGGAAATAGTATATGGAGTTGAGCACCATGTTTAAGTAGAGATTACAGTGGGGAGAAGGGATGTTACTGAAGGAAATATGCCCTAGAGGCAATAATAAAGTTATTATTTATTTCCTCATATCATGATAAATGTCTATTATTCATGCTAGAATTGTATTAATCGGAAACATGATACATGTGTGAATACATAGACAAACATATAGTCACTAGTATGCCTCTACTTGACTAGCTCATTAATCAAAGATGGTTATGTTTCCTAACCATAGACATGTGTTGTCATTTGATTAATGGGATCACATCATTAGGAGAATGATGTGATTGACATGACCCATCCCGTTAGCTTAGCACTTGATCGTTTAGTATTCTACTATTGCTTTCTTCATGACTTATACATGTTCCTGTAACTATGAGAATTATGCAACTCCCGTTTACCGGAGGAACACTTTGGGTACTACCAAACGTCACAACGTAACTGGGTGATTATAAAGGAGTACTACAGGTGTCTCCAAAGGTATATGTTGAGTTGGCGTATTTCGAGATTAGGTTTTGTCGCTCCGATTGTCAGAGAGGTATCTCTGGGCCCTCTCGGTATACTCATCACTTAAGCCTTGCAAGCATTATAACTAATGAGTTAGTTATGAGATGACGTATTATAGAACGAGTAAAGAGACTTGCCGGTAACGAGATTGAACTAGGTATTTGTTGGGGATATTACCACTAGGTGTAAACCGGCCAAGCTTGGCCCGGGTTAACTCCGCTAGTAGTGTAATCATGGAAAGGCCCAAGGCCTGTAGTTGGTTTAGAACTTGTAGCCGTAAACCGCCCGATGTATAACTTGTATTGTAAGTTAGGAATAGAGAGATACCAACCGGGATACGAATATGAACCGGTTGGGACTCGCAAACCGGCGGCGTCCACGTGTATATAAGGGGCGACCGCGGCGGTTCAAGGACGACAACCACAACTCGAGCCTAGCGAAGCTTATTTGCTCCTAGCTATCGAGACTACATCAATTCCATCACAACTAGGCGTAGGCTTTTACCTTCATCGAAGGGGCGAACTAGTATAAAACCCTCGTGTCTTTGTGTCCGCTTTAACCCCTGCAAGTAAACCCGTAGCGGTGGCTCCACGACTAAGTCCTTATGCTAGGACATCTGCCGTGACAAATCCACGACAGTTGGCGCCCACCGTGGGGCTATCGCACGATGGTTTGACGATCTTGGAGGGCAAGCTCAAAGGACTCGAAGGCTACGTCGTGGGCCGGATGACCAAGAGTCGTCGCGGCCGGATCTACATCGACGATGCTGGATGGGGTTCCGAGGCCGATTCAATCGAGTATGGATACCGGTGTGATAGCCTGGCTTATTAGGGATGATAGACTACTCATATCAATAAGGAATTCCTTCTTTTCCGGGAGCCCATTCGGAAAGAACTCCAAAGTTAAGCGTGCTCAGCTTGGAGTAGTTTCAGATGGGTGACCGACCGAAGTTGCTCCCGGTGCGCACGAGTGAGGACAAAGTCGCGAGAAAAGACTAGTATTGATCTGTGGGGCGATCTAGATCCGCCAGAGAATGCGACCACCGGCGGGTGTGTCCGGCGTTACAAGTTGGTATCGAGCCGACCCTCGCGGTTACACGGATGGTTGCGGACAGGTGCGCGGTCATGTTGTTCATAGCGTTTGTGACCCGTCGTGGCACACGGCATGGCACATGTGCGGACTAGATGCACTGACGGTTGTGCCAAGAGGAACGTTCTGTGGCCCGACGAGGACGTCGGTTCCTCCGAGTGGGGGTGTATGTGATAGCACGGCTTATTAGGGATGATAGACTACTCATATCAATAAGGAATTCCTTCTTTTCCGGAGCCCATTCGAAAGAACTCCAAAGTTAAGCGTGCTCGGCTTGGAGTAGTTTCAGGATGGGTGACCGACCGAAGTTGCTCCGGGTGCGCACGAGTGAGGACAAAGTCGCAGAAAAGACTAGTATTGATCTGTGGGGCGATCTAGATCCCGCCAGAGTAACGACCACCGGCGGGTGTGTCCGGCGTTATAACCGGGTCCCTTCGGCGCATACACGTCTTCATCGGCAAGATCGGAGGGCTGGGCTCGAGCGGACATCTGCACCGACCTCGCCGAGACGGCTCGGCTACAAGAACCAGCCGGGCTAAACCGGCCGTGAAGCATGTCTTCGTCGGAGTCACCCATGGAGGGGAGTATGATGCCGGTTCAGAGCACGGTAGCGAGACCGTCGTTTATTCCAGCGATGAATCTTCAGCAGGAGAGACTGAGTCATTGTACCAGTTGCAGGATGATATGATCAGGGGCTGTTCCGACGGTGACAGTATTCCGGACCCCCCAAGCCAGTTAAACCGGATTGGTGTATTCATGGCTGGTACGCAGGCCGCAAACCTTTCTTCAACCGCAGCAGCAATGCTTTCCGGTTCAGCAGCGGCAGCAGGGGCAGGAGGCCCGGTGCGCCCGCCGGTTCAAGTTTTGTCAGATCTGTTCGATGCGTTGGCAGCACTTATGGCGGTGGACAGCCCTGCAGATCAGGGGGCTCATAATGCAGAAATCGCAAGGGTGAAAGAGCAGATCACGCAAGCCAAAGCGGATCTGGCGGCAGAGAAGGAGCGTATGGCTACAGAGCGGGCCGCTTTAGATGCGCAAGCTTACAAACTCATGCTCGACCAGAGTGCATCGCAGAAGTGCCGAGGCGAAGTATAGATCACGCCTACCGTCGAGATTTGATCCTAGAAATCTCTTTCGGACCGGAGCGGACCCGATAACCCGCCCCAAAGATAGGGAGGTAAACCGGATTGAGGCACGGGAGCGGGAGCGACGGTCCAACCGCGCCTGATGGAGCCTCCGCAGCAGCATACAGTGATTCCTCCGCCGGTACAGACGCCCCCGGGCCATTACTCCAACCCTATGGACAACCTTGTTGCGGCTGCGGCACGATTAGAGGCGATCCCAGTCGAAGGAGATTCCCCACAAGCAGTTGAGACACGCCGGGTTAAGGAGCTTCTCCGGACTGCACCGATCCAAGAGAAGCATATTCATACACCGCGATCGGATTCACTCTCGCCCGCCCAAGCCGGAGCTACAGCAGCGCATGGATGAACCGCCCTATCAAGTAACGCGGGACCGTGAAGCGGCCCGAGGCAACCACCAGATAGGCGGCGGCCGTGATGCTCAGGAGGTGGTGGATCGGGCCCGAGCACGCAGAGAGGCCGAGTTAGCAGCGCAGGGTGACGCGGATCAACACACACCGGTTCGCCCTACCACCTTCGCCGGACCAGGAGTCACCTCCGCTTTGGGAGTGCCCTGTTTAATCCCCGCTTTGCGCAATGTGCGTCTGCCTAAGGATTTAAAAGGCCCGCGCAAGGTGCCAAATTACACTGCAGATCTATCCCCTGAGGCGTGGGTTGAGAGTTATGAGATGGCCATGGAGATGCTGGATGTTGATGAAGCCGCGTGTGCAAAGTACTTCACCATGATGATGGAGGGCACAACGCGTACTTGGTTGAAAAGCTTGCCGCCTAATTCTATCAGTTCATGGGGGCAGCTACGGGCCCGGTTTATCCAGAATTTCAAGGATACATGTAAGCAGCCCAAGTCCATAGTAGACTTGGCGGCTTGCGTTCAGGAAGAAGGGGAGTCAACAACCCGTTGGGTACGCCGTGTGTCTGAGATTTTGCACTCTTCGGACCGGATCAATGCTGACTCGGCAATCATAACATTGGAAAGCAACTGCCGGTTTGAGCCTTTGAAATTTAAGCTGGGATGTATGAAGCGGTTCTGCAATGATATGGGAACCCTCATGGCCGCTTTGGTAAAGCAAGGATCCTGAAGCAGATGATGATGAAGCAGGGAAGGGAAAGAAGAACGGCAACTCCAAGCAGCAGCATTTCAAACCGGCGGGTCATGGAAACGGGAGCAAGCGCAAGGCTGACGGTAATCCGGATTTCGTAGCCAACACTAATGCGCAGGACAGAGGCCAGCGGCGCAGAGGCAAGGCGAATCGGGGTCCAAATGCTAGTGCAAACCGTTTGAATTACTTGTTAAATCAGCCTTGTCCCAAGCATGGAACGAAGGAATCCCCATCGAATCATCTTTGGAAAGATTGTTATATTATGCAGGAGTTCAAAAATTCCGATGCTTTCCGATATGACCAGGGGTCAGGTGGTGGTTCAGGATCCGGTTTCCATGGGCCGGGTCAGGACGGAGCTTCTGGTTCGGGGCATAACCAGGGCAATCTCAATAATCAGAGTAATCAAGGGGGCCAGCAGCAGCAGCAACAGTTAGGCTATCAGAGCCAACCAAAGCAGTTGAATGGCGGGCAGTATCATGTTTTCACAACCAGTTTGGACAAACGGGATCGGAAGCTTCACAAACGGGCAGTAAACTCTGTTGAACCGGCCTTGCCGCGGTATTTGCGCTGGTCAGAGCAGCCTATCGTATGGAGCAGAGATGACCATCCCCCCCGGGTTGATAATCCGGGTCAGCTGGCTTTGGTGGTAGATCCCCAGGTTGGGGGCTATAAGTTTACTAAGGTACTTATGGATGGAGGAAGCAGTATCAATATATTGTATTATGACACTTTCCGTCGCATGGGTCTCACAGATAAAGATCTCGAGACCGTCAATACGGTGTTCCATGGTGTAGTACCGAGCAAATCTGCTTATCCTATTGGTAAGATAGCACGGATGTGGCCTTTGGAGATGAGCATGATTCCCGGTCCGAAAAACTAACTTTTGAAGTGGTGAAAATCCGAGCCCATATCATGCCTTGTTTGGACGGCCAGCTTATGCTAAGTTCATGGCACGACCTTGTTATATCTACTTGCAGCTCAAAATGCCGGGTTACAAAGGAACAATAACGGTGCATGGAAGCCACCGAGTCGCTTTGGAATGTGAGGAAGGAGATGCAGCTTATGCAGAGGCGATGCATGCCACAGAGGAGTTGAAATTTTATAAGGACAATGTTGATCCGCAGATATGACCCTTTGAAGAAGCCCACTACTGAGCATGAATCGGATCTGAAATTTAAATCGGCAATGAAACCAAGCTTGTTGACTTTGTGCGGTGATTCGCCCAAGCAGTTCACATCGTCGCCAACTGGATCCCAAATAGGAAGGCGCGCTCATCGAAGTTCATCCGTGAGAACAGGACATCTTTGCATGGAAGCCATCGACATGCCGGTACCGAGGAACTCGCTGAGCACACACTTAATGTGGATCCTAAGTATAAACCGTGAAACAGTTCCTCCGCCGGTTTAATGAAGAGAGGCGCAAGGCCATTGGGGAAGAGGTAGCGAGGCTCTGGCGGCTGGCTTTATCATTGAGGTGTTTCATCCGAGTGGCTTGCTAATCCGGTGCTGGTCCTTAAGAAAACGGCACTGGCGATGTGTGTGGACTACAGATCTCAACAAGGCCTGCCCACAGATCCTTTTGCTCTCCCCGCATCGATCAGATTATTGATGCCACGGCAGATGTGGCGTTTAAGTTTTTGGACGATACTGGATATCATCGATCAAAATGGCGTTAAGGACCAGGAGAAGACGGCGTTTATAACTCCTTTTGGAGCCTTCGCTATGTATCCATGCCTTTTGGGCTCAAGAGTGCCGAGCTACTTATCGGCGGTGTGTGTGAATTGCTTGCATACGCAGATTGGCGCAATGTGCATGCTTATGTAGACGACATCGTGGTGAAATCAAGACAAAAGGAGACACTGGTGGAAGATTTGAAGGAGACCTTCGACAACTTGCGCGTTTATAAGATGATGCTTAATCCGGCCAAGTGTGTTTTTGGTGTTCCGGCTGGCAAGTTATTGGGGTTCCTGGTGTCTAACAGAGGAATCGAGGCCAATCCGAAGAAAATTAAAGCCATCACTTCCTTGGCTAAACCGAAGTGTATCAACGATGTTCAACGCCTGGCGGGCCGGATTGCTGCATTGAGCCGGTTTATCAGCCGCCTCGGAGAGAAGGCCATCCCCTTATACCAAATCTTTGAGGAAGGCAGATAATTTAAATGCGAGTCCAGTGCTGATGAAGCCTTTGAGGATCTAAAGCGGCAATTGGCCAACCCGCCTGTTCTTGCGGCTCCGGTCGACAAGGAGCCACTGTTGTTATATGTGGCAGCCAATGCTCGAGCAGTGAGCGTAGCCATTGTGGTGGAACGCAAGGAGGCAGGAAAGGAGTATCCGGTTCAACGGCCGGTTTATTATATCAGCGAGGTGCTTATTAAGTCCAAACAGAGATATCCGCATTGGCAGAAGCTAGTCTATGGTGTTTTTATGGCCAGCCGGAAACTAAAACAATATTTCCAAGGGCACCCTATTACAGTGGTTAGTTCAGCTCCCTTGGGTGACATCATACAGAACCGGGAGGCGACTGGCCGGATTGCAAAATGGGCCATCGAGCTTGGGCCGCATGGGCTAAAGTATATATACAAGACGGCGGTAAAGTCACAAGCCCTTGTTGATTTCATTAATGGTGGACAGAGTTACAAGCACCGGAGGAGAAGCCGGATCACACATCTTGGACTATTCATTTTGACGGATCCGCACAATTGGAAGGCTCGGGGTGGAGTCGTTTAACTTCCCCACGAGGTGATAAGTTTTGCTCGTTCTCCGTCTAATGTTCCCTTGTACTAATAATGCAGCTGAGTCTGAAGCCTTGCTCCATGGTCTCCGGATGGCTAAGGAGATGAATTTAAGCCGGGTTAAGTGCTTCGGTGACTCGGACCTGGTGGCTCAGCAAGTATCTGGCACTTGGGATTCTAAGGACCCCCTCATGGCCGCATATCGTCGAGAGGTGGATAATATTGCAGGTTGCTTCAAGGGCTATCAAGTGGATCATGTGGATCGCCGGAAGAACGAAGCGGCAGACGCTTTAAGCCGTTTGGGTTCTCAGCGTAAACCGGTGCCACCTAATGTCTTTCTGGACGTCTTGCACAACCCGTCGGTCCAGCTCCCTGGTGAAGCGGATTTGGCAATTCCTGATCCGGAGGCTCAGTTGGTGGCGGCATTACATGCTATTCCGGATTGGACGGTTCCTTACCTTGCGTATATGACTAGAGGAGAGTTGCCAGACGATGAGGTTCTGGCCAGACAGATAATCCGGCGCTCCAAGTCTATGACGATTCTTAATGGTGAGTTGCATCATTGCAGTGTTTCAGGGGCGTTTCAACGCTGTGTTTCCCCTGAGGAAGGTTGTGAAATTTTACGAGAAATCCATGAAGGGGATTGCGGGCATCACGCCGGTTCAAAGTCCCTGGTGGCGAAGGCATTCCGTCATGGATTTTACTGGTTAACTGCTCATGCTGATGCGGAGGACTTGGTCAAACGGTGCGATGGGTGTCGAAATTCTCGAGCGTGCTCATGTACCGCACAAGAGTTGCGGATGATCCCAATAACGTGGCCGTTTGCGACACTGGGGCTGGATATGGTCGGGCCTTTTAAGCGATCCAAAGATAAGAAGACCCACTGTTAGTGGCGGTGGACAAGTTCACCAAGTGGGTTGAAGCGGAACTCGTCGAGAAGTGTGATGCGGCAACAATGATGCAGTTCATCAAAAGGTGATTTTCGGTTTGGCTTTCACACAAGTATCATTATCGACAATGGCACTAATCTGTCCAAGGAGCTATGAAAGAATTCGTGAACATGAGCATATCCGCTTGATGTATCGTCGATGGCGCACCCCATCCAACGGGCAGGCGAGCGTGCTAATCAGAAATCTTGCGAGGCATCAAACCCGACTTACGGTTCCATTACGAGAGAACACCGGTGCTGGGTTGAAGAGCTCCCATCGGTACTATGGAGTATCAATACTACGCCAAACGGCCTCATCGGCTACACGCCTTTCTTCATGGTTTATGGAGCGAAGCGGTTCTCCCCGGTGATATCGAGCACGATTCGCCCTGTAGCGGCTTATGTTGAAGCGGACAATGAGGTGGCACGACAGGCGCTTTGGACCTCTTTGGATGAGGAGCGTGATATGGCAGCCGCTCGATCGGCGATTTACCAAAGCAAGATCTCCGTCGTTATCACAGCCGCGGGTTAAAACCAGAGCCTTTCAGAAGGAGATTTGGTGCTTCGTCTCATCCAAGACCGCACAGATATGCACAAGCTATCCCCGCCTTGGGAAGGACCCTTTGTGGTCAAGAAGAATCTACACAACGGTTCCTACTATCTGGTTGATATTCGAGGCGTAAAGACTCACGTACATCGAAGAGGAGACCAATAGGCCGTGGAATATAGCTCATCTTGACCTTACTACACTTGAGTCATCGGCTCGGTTTATGTACATAGCATAACAATGTATATATTATCTTCGATATAATAAAAATCAGGGCCTCGGCTAAAGCGGGGTCTCTGTCTTTCTTTTCATGTGTGGTTACATGGAGTGCTTCATTTTTAAAGCGGCCTCCGGTTTACCCTTGACAGATTATATTTATCACTTGGGGCTTGGTCGTGTCCGAACCAACGCAACACCTCTTGATAGGCGAAAGCCACCAGATCATTTGGGGACACGGTCACGTCTGAACCGTCACGCCTCTTGGTCGGCCAATAGGGCCAGCGTCACTTGGAGACTTGGTGAACCCGAACCAATGTCATGCCACTTGGCGGCGTACTCGCCAAGAGTCTTTTGGGGACTGGCCGACTAGCACCATCGCTACGCCTTCGGGGCTTGGTTGCGTCGACCATGGTAATGCCATCGACCAGCTCCATGAAGCTTTCCTTTTGCAAAGAGTTATTGCCTTTGTTGCCATATTTGGTATTCGATTTTGTTGCGTTCTCAACCCGGCGAATATTTTTATCCGGTTTAGCTGTCAAGAATAAACCGACAGACACGGTTTGGTATTACACCGAAGTTTTTATCTTTCCGGTTTACCTTCTTCCGGTTCATCCTTATGGAGAAACATGGGGGCTTGTGCTGATTCAGCACGCCTATGTGGGAGTTATTGTTTCCCCAGATGGTCATGGTTTTTAAAGGCCTCCGCTTCAAGATTGGCTACGCCAGCTTCATGCCCAAATACGGCAGGTATTTGTATCACATACTAATTGATTTTCAATACACAAAATATATTGGATGCCATAAACCGGCTGGCGGTGTCACCGCCGCCGAGGTTCAATCTTTTGGTTGCAGGGGGTGTGAATCAAACAAAAGTTTCCTCGATGCACGAAGGCATACCCAGGCAGCAAAGTTTTGACTAAAGCTATTACAAGGCAACACAGTGCCCAAATGAGAATCATTGTTTTTTGGGACAAACAGGAAAGATGTTTAAATCGGTTCCGGTTCACGACTGTTCGTCATCCTCCGCCGCTTCAGCATCTTCATCTCTACCCATCGGCTGGAAATCCACAGAAGTCTAGTCGATTCCCATCAGCGCTTGAAAAACAGCTTCTTTGTGAATCAAAGACGACGGTTCAATGTCAGGTGCGTAGGTATGCTTACGGATTGGAGGGATCAAGTTTTCCGGTTCAAAGGTTGGAGCGGACACACGCTTGTTCTGCTCATTATATTGGGCTTGATAGTGTTCCAAATCGGCTTCTTCCGCCAATTGACAAGCCAGCGGGCGTACCGCACGGTTTATCGCACGCAAGTCCTCTTCACTAAAGTCGGAGCCGTCTTCCTTCACACTGGGATAGCCTTGAGCTGCTTCCACGGGATCAAAATCCGGCACCCAGGCTTTGGCTCGGATCAAGGCATTGATGGCTCCGGTTCGTGCAGCAGATTTCTTTACCTCTTCAATCCGGGAAGGAAGGATGGATAGCCGGTTCAGGGTATCTTGGATCAGGGACGGCGCTGGATTGTTATGGGACATTGTGGTAATGACGCGCTGGGCTCCGGTATATAACTGTTCCACTAAAGTGTAGACAGCTTTCAGTTTCTTCCGCACGTCATTACCCAAGTGCCCAACACGTGTGCCTGCATATGATAACAGGATAGTTTTAAACAGGAATAATGGTGCAGCAGAAAAAGCATGTTACGCTTATTCACAGGGAACTTACCGAAGATGGCTGCCGTCATAGAATGCACTTGCCGCTTCACGGCTGTCAGATCATCCACCACCGGTTTAAGGGCAGCTTCAGCATTCTCGGCCCGTTTGAGCAAGTTGGCCTTTTCGGTGGCCCAGACCGCCTGTTCCTTCTTCATGTTTTCTTTCACCTGTTCCGCAGCAGTCAAGGCACTGGTTAGCTCTTTCTTGGCTTTGTCTGTCTCGGCCTGCTGGGTTTTCAGTGCCGCCTGTAAATCGGCGATTCGATCATCCTTGATTTTCACCTCAGCCTGTGCATATGATCAGCCAACAATTCAAGTTAAAGTCTCAATCATACAACACAGTTATACGCTTGACACTTGGGGGCTAATGTACCTTCAATCTTTCTACTGCTAATACATGGCAAAGTCCCAAGTTGAATACGAGTATTCAACTCGGCACTTGGGGGCTAATGGCTATTTGATTCTATTACAGTATTATCAGGAAATTTTTGGAGTACCGATTTAAGTATGCATCGTTAAACCGGCCCTGGTGGTTACGAGGGAAGATTATAAAATCCATCAAAGGAAGTTATCAAGTCCCAGTTTGATCAAAGATTACAAACCGGCCCTTGGGGGCTACAAGGACTGCTATACCGGTAAAAAGGAAAGGAGTGTTACCTCAAACTTGTCTCTCATTAGTTTCACCAAGCCAGCTTCATAATCACGGCTACTGTAAAGCCGGTTCAGGTATCCAGAGTGAAGGTCTTGGGCGCTTAAAGCGGCATATGTTTCCAGCTCAGCAGCCCACTTTCCTTTGTTCAAAGTGGAAGAATCCTCCTTCACTGTATGCCGGGTTAGAGTTGCAGCGTTACCGGTCGAGTGGCTGTTCGATAATTACAACGTCGTCATCTTTCGATTCGACGGATCGTGGGCACAGCCGCTTGATGGGACTGTGAGGCTTTTCGGACCGGATAGTACTAGCAGGTGGATCAGCAGACATTGAAACATCCATGTGCCTCTCCTCGGGAATAACATCTTCTTGAACCGGAGGGTCGGTTGGAATATCTTTGAGGCAACATTTTTGAGATCCGGCGCCGCTCATGATCTGAAGCGGCAGCCTCTTCAGCTGTTTTGTCCAGGCGAGCCTTTTTGCTGGGTTTCGGTTTGGTTCTGGAGAAGCAAAGATTCAGGAGCAAGGCGTGTACATTAGAGAAGAAATCAACAATCATATGGCTGTATGAACTTACCCGACGGCTATCTTCAACGGTGGTAGCTGAGTGGCTGATGATTCGCCAGAGGATGAATGGGAGGTGACCTGATAATCGGAGTCGGACGGATTAAGAGGTTGACGGAATAAACCCGCTTTGGAATTCAAGGTAATAAAAAGGTTGGAAACCTCGGTGCGGCGCTTTCGAGCCGGGCTGTTTGGTAAACCGGCAGAGGTAACTACCTGTCCGCTGTGCCGGGTTGTGCGGCGGGCTTCGTGCTGCTGTGTCTTCATAAGAAGTTTGGGATCCAAGTAAGCAAGGGGGTGAGAAAAGTTAACTTTCCGGTTTGCCCGGCGAAATTTTGGTGAAGGCAAATTTGTTGAATCGGAAGAGAGAATGGTTACCTCAGCAAATCCTGCGTTGCTGGCTTCAGCATCATCGACAAGCATAGTCATCAATAAGGCGTGTAAAAACAAGCCAAGAGAATCAAGTTCGGATTACCCACATCATCATCGATGGCGGATCGAACGAAGCCGTGGTTTTCCTCTTATGGGCGGATTTCTTAACAACTTTCGTTTTGGGCGGTTTGGCCGCCCAGCCTTGTCCGCTTTGTCTTGAGAGAGTTTCTTGCTCCAAAGCGGATTATCACCTGGATCGAAATAATTGAGAGTTGGAAGTATGAAAGTAATAGCAGTATTTAATGATGACACGATCGAGGACTTACTGCGGGAGGTGCGTTGAGGGTGCGAAGAGAGCCAAGCGGTTTGGGCACAAAGGTGCTCCGGTTCATTCAGCATTTTCCTCATCGAATCCGTGACTTCATCTTGAGACAGTTCAGATTTGGTGTGTCGGAGTGGGTCATCGACATTGCCGTATCTTGGCACATCAAACCGAACGCCGCTCGAGGCAATATGCCCCAAGATAACCAGCAGCGTGCGGATCGATCCCGATCAAACCGTTGGCCATGAAGGCCCGAAGCTTGGATAGTTGTGGAGCGTATTTGCTTCTTTCTTTGGCAGTCAATCGTTGTGGAAAGGGATGAGTGTTGCTGAGCCACTCGGACGAAAAACGGTAAAGGATTTTCACCTTTGGGAAGTGTCTTTGCGATAGAACCAAGTCGCGTTCCACTCTTTGGGATGAGTGTGGAGTTTGGCGTGGGGATAAGTGATCTCCTTCCTCTTCGGATAGCCATACCGCCCAATTCGGTATTGGGGCCATCGGTGAATTCGGTGCGGCGGTTTAGGTGGAAGAGATCCCTGAACAGTTCAACAGAGGGTTCCTCTTGCAGATATGCTTCGGACAGCACTTGAAAGTGGCACAGGTTGGTAACAGAATTGGGGCCGATAGCTTGGGGACGGAGTTGAAAATTGGCCATCACGTCCCGGTAAAATTTTGACCCGGGCGGTTTGAAACCCCGGGCCAAGTGATCCGCGAAAACTACAACTTCTCCTTCCTGAGGTGTGGGAGGATTCTTCTCCAGGAACCCTCCAATGGATTGTGTTTTGATCATCTAAAGCGCCGATTGATACCAGTTCTTTCAACTGTGTCTCGGAGACGCGGGAAGGAACCCAGTTGCATTCATACACCTGTTTGGCCATCATAAGATCTACAAGGAGAAGGATCCGGTTTAAGAAAGTACTTATTACAGAGTGATTGATTTAAGTTATGATAAACCGGAGGCGGTTCCTATAAATCAGCGTGTTGTCGGATGATGTCGGATATATCCTGGCGGTTCAACAAGGGCACTAATGGGGTACCGGTGCCGGTTTAGCAGCTTTTTACCATGGTGAGTTAAACCGCCTAATCTTGGCTTCGAAGGTAATTGAAGTCGTGGACAGAAACAGGTTTCACAAAAGTTCATGTTTACTACGGATCAAACGCGGGTTTTCAGAAAACAGGAAAAGCGTCGCGGAAGTAAAGAAGAAACAGGAAATGCACCATAAGGTGCATATATATATATATATATATATATATATATATATATGAAGATCTATGGGATTAAGATGAGAAAGTGCAGCGGATACGCAGGAGTCGTCGTTTGGTACAGAACGGGATTCATAGCATGGCTCAAAGGCTAGAAAGGTGAAAACATACGAAGAACGTGGTATGAAGCTCGAACCCTAGAAACAGATCTAAGGTGAGGGAACAGACTGAAGAAGGGTAAGAGATTTACCGGAAACGGAGGAGATGCGGAGAAAGGCCGCAGTGTTCTGGTCCGAACAGGTTGATGCAGCGGCCTAGGACGAAGCAGACGTTGATGACGACGACGGAGCTCCAAAGGCAGCGGCGCGAGGAAGAAGAAGAAGAGGAAGCGAAGGAGAAAACAGAATGACCCTTCGGTCCTATTTATAAGGCAGTAAAGCTAGGTCAAGCGCGTGAATCCAGGGACGGTCATTAAAGAAGGCGTTATAAAGGATAAACTTCAAGATGACGTCATGCGGTTTCTGATGACGAAGCAACGATATCATGCCGGTTTACAGTGATCAGAAGCAATGACGACGTGACGGTTTATTAAACAAAGAAGATGTCCAAGATGCAGGTTCTGTGAAGGATTGACATGAACCAGTTCAAATCAATCTGGGGCCTAATGTTGGGGATATTACCACTAGGTGTAAACCGGCCAAGCTTGGGCCGGGTTAACTCCGCTAGTAGTGTAATCATGGAAAGGCCCAAGGCCTGTAGTTGGTTTAGAACTTGTAGCCGTAAACCGGCCTGATGTATAACTTGTATTGTAAGTTAGGAATAGAGAGATACCAACCGGGATACGAATATGAACCGGTTGGGACTCTGCAAACCGGCGGGCGTCACTCGTGTATATAAGGGGACGACCCGGCGGCGGTTCAAGGACAGACAACCACAACTCGAGCCTAGGCGAAGCTTATTTGCTCCCTAGCCATCGAGACTACATCAATTCCATCACAACTAGACGTAGGCTTTTACCTTCATCGAAGGGGCCGAACTAGTATAAAACCCTCGTGTCTTTGTGTCCGCTTTAACCCCTGCAAGTAAACCCGTAGCGATGGCTCCACGACTAAGTCCTTATGCTAGGACATCTGCCGTGACAAATCCACGACAGTATTGGATACCGACGATCAAATCTCGGGCAAGTAACATACCGATGACAAAGGGAACAACGTATGTTGTTATGCGGTTTGACCGATAAAGATCTTCATAGAATATGTAGGAACCAATATGGGCATCCAGGCCCCGCTATTGGTTATTGACCGAGAATGGTTTTAGGTCATGTCTACATAGTTCTCGAACCCGTAGGGTCCGCACGCTTAACGTTTCGATGACAGTTTTATTATGAGTTTATAACTTTTGATGTACCGAAGTTTGTTCGGAGTCCCGGATGTGATCACGGACATGGCGAGGAGTCTCGGAATGGTCGAGACATAAATATTGATATATTGGAAGCCTATGTTTGGACATCGGAATAGTTCCGGGTGAAATCGGCATTTTACCGAGTATGCGGGAGGTTACGGAACCCCGGTTGGTTAATGGGCCTACATGGGCCAAGAGGGAGAAGAGGGAAGGAGCAGTGGGGGCGCGCGCCTCCCCTCCTAGTCCGAATAGGACAAGGGAAGGGGCGGCGCCCCCTTTCCTTCCCTCTTCCTCCTCTTTTCCCCTTCTCCTAATCCTACTTGAAGAGGGAGTCCTACTCGGTGGGAGTAGGACTCCCCCTTGGCGCGCCCTCTAGGCCGGCCGCCTCCTCCCGTGGCTCCTTTTATATACGGGGGGGGGGCACCCCAAAGACACACAAGTTGATCTATGGATCGTTCCTTAGCCGTGTCGGTGCCCCTTCCACCATATTCCACCTCGGTCATATCGTTGCGGAGTTTAGGCAAAGCCCTGCGCCGGTAGAACATCATCATCGTCACCACACCGTCGTGCTGACGGAACTCATCTTCGGAGCCTTTGCTGGATCGGTGGGCCGGAGATCGTCATCGAGCTGAACGTGTGCTGAACTCGGAGGCCCCGTACGTTCGGTGCTTGGATCGGTCAGATCGTGAAGACGTACGACTACATCAACCGCGTTGTGCTGACGCTTCCGCTTACGGTCTACGAGGGTACGTGGACAAACACTCTCCCCTCTCTTTGCTATGCCATCACCATGATCTTGCGTGTGCGTAGGAAATTTTTTGAAATTACTACGTTACCCAACAGTGGCATCTGAGCCTGGTTTTATGTGTTGATGTTATATGCACGAGTAGAACACAAGTGAGTTGTGGGCGATACAAGTCATACTGCTTACCAGCATGTCATACTTTGGTTCGGCGGTATTGTGAGATGAAGCGGCCCGGACCGACATTACGCGTACGCTTACGCGAGACTGGTTTCACCGTTACGAGCACTTGTGCTTAAAGGTGACTGGCGGGTGTCTGTCCTGTTGGGGAACGTTGCAGAAAATTAAAAATTTTCCTACGGCTTCACCAAGATCCATCTATGAGTTCATCTAAGCAACGAGTAACGGGAGAGAGTTTGCATCTACATACCACTTGTAGATCGCGTGCGGAAGCTTGCAAGGTGATGATGGAGTCGTACTCGAACGTGATTCAGATCACCGATGTCCAAGTGCTGAACGGACAGCACCTCCGCGTTCAACACACGTACGGGACGAGCGACGTCTCCTCCGTCTTGATCCAGCAAGGAGGAAGGAGAGGTTGAGGAAGACAGCTCCACCGGCAGCACGACGGCGTGGTGATGGTGGAGAAGCAGTACTCCGACAGGGCTTCGCCGAGCTCTTACGGAGGAGGAGAAGTGTTGGGGAGGGGAGGGGCTGCGCCTTGGAGATGGGTACAGCAGCCCCCCTCCCTCCCCCCCTTTATATAGGCCCCTGGTGGCCGGCCCCTGGAGATCCAATCTCCAGGGGGGGCGGCGGCCAAGGGGGGTGGAGTGCCCCAAGCCGGTGGGCGCCCACCCCTAGGGTTTCAACCCTAGGCGCAGGGGTGGGCCTGAGGCGCACCAGCCCACTATGGGCTGGTTCCCCTCCCACTTCAGCCCATGGGGCCCTCGGGATAGGTGGCCCCACCCGGTGGACCCCCGGGACCCTTCCGGTGGTCCCGGCACTTTACCGGAGACCCGAAACTTTCCCAATGGCCGAAACACCACTTCCTATATATTATTCTTTACCTCCGGACCCTTCCGGAACTCCTCGTGACGTCCGGGATCTCATCCGGGACTCCGAACAACATTCGGTGGTCACATACTTGACTTCCTACTAACCCTAAGCGTCACCGAACCTTAGTGTGTAGACCCTACGGGTCGGGAGACATCTGAGACATGACCGAGACGACTCTCGGGAAATAACCAACAACGGGGTCTAGATATCCATGTTGGCTCCCACATGCTCCTCGATGATTTCATCGGTTGAACCACGATGTCGAGGATTCGATCAAACCCTGTATGCAATTCCCTTTGTCAAATCGGTACGTTACTTGCCCGAGACTCGATCGTCGGTATCCCAATACCTTGTTCAGTCTCGTTACGGCAAGTCACTTTACTCGCATCGTAATGCATGATCCGTGGCCAACACCTTGGTCACCTTGAGCTCATTATGATGATGCATTACCGAGTGGGCCCAGAGATACCTCTCCGTCATACGGAGTGACAAATCCGATCTCGATCCGTGTCAACCCAGCAGATACTTTCGGAGATACCTGTAATGCACCTTTATAGTCACCCGATTCGTTGCCAGACGTTTGATACACCCAAGGCACTCCTACGGTAACCGGGAGTTACACGATCTCATGGTCGAAGGAAGAGATACTTGACATTGGCAAAGCTTCTAGCAAACGAACTATACGATCTTTTATGCTATGCTTATGATTGGGTCTTGTCCATCACATCATTCTCCTAATGATGTGATCCCGTTATCAACGACATCCAATGTCCATAGTTAGGAAACCATGACTATCTATTGATCACAACGAGCTAGTCAACTAGAGGCTCACTAGGGACATTTGTGGTCTAAGTGTTCACACGTGCATTACGGTTTCCGGATAATACAATTATAGCATGAACAAAAGACAATTATCATGAACATTGAAATATAATAATACTTTTATTATTGCCTCTAGGGCATATTTCCAACAGTCTCCCACTTGCACTAGAGTCACTAATCTAGTTACATTGTGATGAATCGAACACCCATAGAGTTCTGGTGTTGATCATGTTTTGCATGCGAGAGAGGTTTAGTCAACGGATCTGCGACATTCTGATCCGTGTGTACTTTGCAAATCTCTATGTCTCCATCTTGAACATTTTCACGGATGGAGTTGAAGCGACGCTTGATGTGCTCGGTCTTCTTGTGAAACCTGGGCTCCTTGGCAAGGGCAATAGCTCCGGTGTTGTCACAGAAGAGTTTGATCGGCCCCGACGCATTGGGTATGACTCCTAGGTCGGTGATGAACTCCTTCACCCAAATCGCTTCATGCGCTGCCTCCGAGGCTGCCATGTACTCCGCTTCACATGTAGATCCCGCCACGACGCTTCGCTTGCAGCTGCACCAGCCATCTTGCTCCACCATTCAACATATACACGTATCCGGTTTGTGACTTAGAGTCATCAGATCTGAGTCGAAGCTAGCGTCGACGTAACCCTTCTGACGAGCTCTTCGTCTCCTCCATAAACGAAACATGTCCTTTGTCCTTTTCGGTACTTCAGGATATTCTTGACCGCTGTCCGGTGTTCCTTGCGGGATTACTTTGGTATCTTGCAACCAAACTTACGGCAAGGTTTACATCGGGTCTGGTACACAGCATGGCATACATAATAGATCCTATGGCTGAAGCATAGGGGATGACACTCATCTCTTCTTTATCTTTTGCCGTGGTGGGTGGTCGAGCCGAGCTCAATCTCACACCTTGTAACATAGGCAAGAACCCTTCTTGGACTGATCCATTTTGAACCTCTTCAAAATCTTATCAAGGTATGTGCTTTGTGAAAGACCTATGAGGCGTCTCGATCTATCTCTATAGATCTTGATGCCTAATATATAAGCAGCTTCTCCAAGGTCCTTCATTGAAAAACACTTGTTCAAGTAGGCCTTAATGCTGTCCAGAAGTTTTGTATCATTTCCCATCAAAAGTATGTCATCTACATATAATATGAGAAATGCTCTGAGCTCCCACTCACTTTCTTGTAAACGCAGGCTTCTCCATAAGTGCAAGATAAACCCAAACGCTTTGATCATCTCATCAAAGCGAATGTTCCAACTCCGAGATGCTTGCACCAGTCCATAAATGGATCGCTGGAGCTTGCATACTTTGTTAGCATTCTGAGGATCGACAAAACCTTCCGGCTGCATCATATACAACTCTTCCTTAAGATGTCCGTTAAGGAATGCCGTTTTGACGTCCATCTGCCATATCTCATAATCATAGTATGCGACAATTGCTAACATGATTCGGACGGACTTAAGCTTCGCTACGGGAGAGAATGTCTCGTCGTAGTCAATCCCTTGAACTTGTCGATAACCCTTAGCGACAAGTCGAGCTTTATAGATGGTAACATTACCATCCGCGTCCGTCTTCTTCTTAAAAATCCATTTATTTTCTATCGCTCGCCGATCATCGGGCAAGTCTGTCAAAGTCCATACTTTGTTTTCATACATGGATTCTATCTCGGATTTCATGGCTTCAAGCCATTTGTTGGAATCGGGCCCGCCATTGCTTCTTCATAGTTCGAAGGTTCATTGTTGTCTAGCAACATGATTTCCATGACAGGTTGCCGTACCACTCAGTGCGGAAGCGTGTCCTTGTGGACCTTGAAGTTCAGAGTAACTTGATCCAAGTACCTTGATCATCATCATTGCTTTCCTCTTGAGTTGGTGTGGGCATCACAGAACGGTTTCTGCGCTGCACCATTTTCCCGCTCGAGAGGTAGTACTTCATCGAGCTCTACTTTCCTCCCACTTACTTCTTTCGAGAGAAACTCTTTCTCCAGAAAGCATCCGTTCTTAGCAACAAAGATCTTGCCTTCGGATCTTAAGTAGAAGGTATACCCGACAGTTTCCTTAGGGTATCCTATGAATACGCATTTTTCCGACTTGGGTTCGAGCTTTTCAGGTTGAAGTTTCTTGACATAAGCATCGCATCCCCAAACTTTTAGAAACGACAGCTTAGGTTTCTTCCCAAACCATAATTCATACGGTGTCGTCTCAACGGATTTAGACGGTGCCCTATTTAAAGTGAATGTAGCTGTCTCTAGAGCGTATCCCCAAAATGATAGCGGTAAATCGGTAAGAGACATCATAGACCGCACCATATCCAATAGAGTGCGATTGTGACGTTCGGACACACCGTTTCGCTGAGGTGTTCCAGGCGGCGTGAGTTGTGAAACGATTCCACATTTTCTTAAGTGTGTACCAAATTCGTGACTTAAGTATTCTCCCCACGATCGATCGTAGGAACTTTATCTTCGGTCACGTTGATTCTCTACCTCACTCTGAAATTCCTTGAACTTTTCAAAGGTCTCAGACTTGTGTTTCATTAAGTAGACATACCCATATCTACTTAAGTCATCGTGAGAGTGAGAACATAACGATATCCTCCATGAGCCTCAACGCTCATTGGACCGCACACATCGGTATGTATGATTTCCAACAAGTTGGTTGCTCGCTCCATTGTTCCGGAGAACGGAGTCTTGGTCATTTTGCCTAAGAGGCAAGGTTAGCATGTGTCAAACGATTCATAATCAAGAGACTCTAAAGTCCATCAGCATGGAGCTTCTTCATGCGCTTGACACCAATGTGACCAAGGCGGCAGTGCCACAAGTATGTGGGACTATCGTTATCAACTTTACATCTTTTGGCATCCACACTATGAACATGTGTAATATTACGCTCGAGATTCATTAAGAATAAACCATTGACCATCAGAGCATGACCATAAAACATATCTCTCATATAAATCGAACAACAATTATTCTCAAACTTAAATGAGTAGCCATCTCGTATCAAACGAGATCCAGATACAATGTTCATGCTCAAACATGGCACTAAATAACAATTATTGAGGTTCAAAACTAATCCCGTAGGTAAATGTAGAGGCAGCGTGCGACGGCGATCACATCGACCTCGGAACCATTCCCGACGCGATCGTCACCTCGCCCTTCGCCGATCTCCGTTTATTCCGCAGCTCCTGCTGTGAGTTACAAATATGAGCAACGGCACGGTATCAAATACCCGGGAGTTACTACGAGTAATGGTAAGGTACACATCAATTACATGTATATCAAATATACCTTTGGTGTTGCGGCCTTCTTATCCGCTAAGTATTTGGGGCAGTTCCGCTTCTAGTGACCCTTCCCTTGCAATAAAAGCACTCAGTCTCAGGCTTGGGTCCATTCTTTGACTTCTTCCCGCAGCAGGCTTACGGGCGCCGCAACATCTTTGCCGTCCTTCTTGAAGTTCTTCTTACCCTTGCCCTTCTTGAACTTAGTGGTCTTATTGACCATCAACACTTGATGTTCCTTTTGATTTCAGCCTCTGCTGACTTCAGCATCGAGAACACTTCGGGAATGGTCTTTACCATCCCCTGCATGTTGTAGTTCATCACGAAGCTCTTGTAGCTTGGTGGGAGCGACTGGAGGATTCTGTCAATGACCGCCTCATCGGGAGGTTAATGTTCACTGGGTCATACGGTTGTGCAACCCAGACATCTTGAGGATGTGCTCACCGAGTAACTGTTTTCCTCCATCTTACAACTGTAGAACTTGTCGAGACATCATATCTCTCGACCGGGCATGAGCTTGGAAAACTAGTTTCAGCTCTTGAACATCTCATATGCTCCGTGATGCTCAAAACGCTTTTGGAGCCCGGTTCTAAGCTGTAAAGCATGCCGCACCGAACGAGGGAGTAATCATCAGACGAGTTTGCCAAGCGTTCATAACGTCTTGGTTCTTCGGGACGGAGCGGCACCTAGCGGTCCTTCTAGGACATATTGCTTCTGGCAGCTATGAGGATGATCCTCGGGTTCGGACCCATCCGTATAGTTGCTGCCATCATCTTTCAGCTTGGTTTTCTAGGAGCGCGTTGAAGTTCATGTTGACATTAGCGTTGGCCATTGATCTACAAGACATATTTGCAAAGGTTTTAGACTAAGTTCATGATAATAAAGTTCTTAATCAAAATTATGAACTCCCACTTAGATTAGACATCCCTCTAGTCATCTAAGTGTTACACGATCCGAGTCGACTAGCCCGTGTCCGATCATCACGTGAGACGGACTAGTCATCGTCGGTGAACATCTTCATGTTGATCGTATCTTCCATACGACTCGTGTTCGACCTTTTGGTCTCCGTGTTCCGAGGCCATGTCTACACATGCTAGGCTCGTCAAGTTAACCCTAAGTGTTTTCGCTGTGTAAAACTGTCTTACACCCGTTGTATGTGAACGTAAGAATCCATCACACCCGATCATCACGTGGTGCTTAGAAGCGATGAACTGTAGCAACGGTGCACAGTTAGGGGAGAACACTTCTTGAAATTTTATAAGGGATCATCTTATTTACTACCGTCGTCCTAAGTAAACAAGATGCATAAACATAATAAACATCACATGCAATTATATAGTTGTGACATGATATGGCCAATATCATCAAGCTCCATTGATCTCCATCTTCGGGGCTCCATGATCATCTTGTCACCGGCTTGACACCATGATCTCCATCATCATGATCTCCATCATCGTGTCTTCATGAATTTGTCACGCCAACGACTACTTCTACTTCTATGACTAACGCGTTTAGCAATGAAGTAAAGTAGTTTACATGGCGTTCTTCAATGACACGCAGGTCATACAAAAAAATAAAGACAACTCCTATGGCTCCTGCCGGTTGTCATACTCATCGACATGCAAGTCGTGAATCCTATTACAAGAACATGATCTCATACATCACAATTCATCATTCATCACAACTTCTGGCCATATCACATCACATGATCAATCGCTGCAAAAACAAGTTAGACGTCCTCTAGTTGTTGTTGCATCTTTTACGTGGCTGCGATTGGGTTCTAGCAAGAACGTTTTCTTACCTACGAATCACCACAACGTGATTTTGTCAACTTCTATTTACCCTTCATAAGGGCCCTGTTCATCGAATCCGCTCCAACTAAAGTGGGAGAGACAGACACCCGCCAGCCACCTTATGCAACTAGTGCATGTCAATCGGTGGAACCGGTCTCACGTAAGCGTACGTGTAAGGTTGGTCCGGCCGCTTCATCCCACAATACCGTTGAGCAAGAAAAGACTAGTAGAGGCAAGTAAGATGACAAGATCAACGCCCACAACAAGTTGTGTTCTACTCGTGCATTAGAGAACTACGCATAGACCTAGCTCATGATGCCTTTGTTGGGGAGCGTTGCAGAAAATTAAAATTTTTCCCACGGCTTCACCAAGATCCATCTATGAGTTCATCTAAGCAACGAGTAACGGAGAGAGTTTGCATCTACATACCACTTGTAGATCGCGTGCGGAAGCTTGCAAGGTGATGATGGAGTCGTACTCGAGCGTGATTCAGATCACCGATGTCCAAGTGCTGAGCGGACAGCACCTCCGCGTTCAACACACGTGCGGGACGAGCGGCGTCTCCTCCGTCTTGATCCAGCAAGGAGGAAGGAGAGGTTGAGGAAGACAGCTCCACCGGCAAAGACGACGGCATGGTGATGGTGGAGAAGCAAGATACTCGGCTGTGGCTTCGCCGAGCTCTTACGGAGGAGGAGAAGTGTTGGGAGGGAGGGCTGCGCCTTGGAGATGGGTACAGCAGCCCCTCCCTCCCCCCTTTATATAGGCCCCCAGGTGGCGGCCTGGAGATCCAATCTCCTGGGGGCGGCGGCCAAGGGGTGGAGTGCCCCCAAGCCGGTGGGCGCCCCACCCCTAGGGTTTCAACCCTAGGCGCAGGGGTGGGCCTGGGGCGCACCAGCCCACTATGGGCTGGTTCCTCCCACTTCAGCCCATGGGGCCCTCCGGATAGGTGGCCCCACCGGTGGACCCGGGACCCTTCCGGTGGTCCCAGATTTTACGGAGACCCGAAACTTTCCCGATGGCGAAACACCACTTCCTATATATTATTCTTTACCTCCGGACCCTTCCGAACTCCTCGTGACGTCAGGGATCTCATCCGGACTCCGAACAACATTCGGTAGTCACATACTTGACTTCCTACTAACCCTAGCGTCACCGAACCTTAAGTGTGTAGACCCTACGGGTTCGGGAGACATGCAGACATGACCGAGACGACTCTCGGGCAATAACCAACAGCGGGGTCTAGATATCCATGTTGGCTCCCACATGCTCCTCGATGATTTCATCGGTTGAACCACGATGTCGAGGATTCGATCAAACCCTGTATGCAATTCCCTTTGTCAATCGGTACGTTACTTGCCCGAGACTCGATCGTCGGTATCCCAATACCTTGTTCAGTCTCGTTACCGGCAAGTCACTTTACTCGTACCGTAATGCATGATCCCGTGGCCAACACCTTGGTCACCTTGAGCTCATTATGATGATGCATTACCGAGTGGGCCCAGAGATACCTCTCCGTCATACGGAGTGACAAATCGATCTCGATCCTGTCAACCCAACAGATACTTTCGGAGATACCTGTAATGCACCTTTATAGTCACCCGCCACGTTGTGACGTTTGATACACCCAAGGCACTCCTACGGTAACCGGAGTTACGATCTCATGGTCGAAGGAAGAGATACTTGACATTGGCAAAGCTTCTAGCAAGCGAACTATACGATCTTTTATGCTATGCTTATGATTGGGTCTTGTCCATCACATCATTCTCCTAATGATGTGATCCGTTATCAACGACATCCAATGTCCATAGTCAGAAACCATGACTATCTATTGATCAACGAGCTAGTCAACTAGAGGCTCACTAGGGACATTTGTGGTCTAAGTGTTCACACGTGCATTACGGTTTCCGGATAATACAGTTATAGCATGAACAAAAGACAATTATCATGAACATTGAAATATAATAATACTTTTATTATTGCCTCTAGGGCATATTTCCAACAGTCTCCCACTTGCACTAGAGTCACTAATCTAGTTACTTTGTGATGAATCGAACACCCATAGAGTTCTGGTGTTGATCATGTTTTGCATGCGAGAGAGGTTTAGTCAACGGATCTGCGACATTCTGATCCGTGTGTACTTTGCAAATCTCTATGTCTCCATCTTGAACATTTTCACGGATGGAGTTGAAACGACGCTTGATGTGCCTGGTCTTCTTGTGAAACCTGGGCTCCTTGGCAAGGGCAATAGCTCCAGTGTTGTCACAGAAGAGTTTGATCGGCCCCGACGCATTGGGTATGACTCCTAGGTCGGTGATGAACTCCTTCACCCAAATCGCTTCATGCGCTGCCTCCGAGGCTGCCATGTACTCCGCTTCACATGTAGATCCCGCCACGACGCTCTGCTTGCAGCTGCACCAGCCTTCTTGCTCCACCATTCAACATATACACGTATCCGGTTTGTGACTTAGAGTCATCCAGATCCGAGTCGAAGCTAAGCGTCGGCGTAACCCTTCTGACGAGCTCTTCGTCTCCTCCATAAACGAGAAACATGTCCTTTGTCCTTTTCAGGTACTTCAGGATATTCTTGACCGCTGTCTAGTGTTCCTTGCCGGGATTACTTTGTTATCTTGCAACCAAACTTACGGCAAGGTTTACATCGGGTCTGGTACACAGCATGGCATACATAATAGATCCTATGGCTGAAGCATAGGGGATGACACTCATCTCTTCTTTATCTTTTGCCGTGGTCGGTGACTGAGCCGAGCTCAATCTCACACCTTGTAACATAGGCAAGAACCCCTTCTTGGACTGATCCATTTTGAACCTCTTCAAAATCTTATCAAGGTATGTGCTTTGTGAAAGACCTATGAGGCGTCTCGATCTATCTCTATAGATCTTGATGCCTAATATATAAGCAGCTTCTCCAAGGTCCTTCATTGAAAAACACTTGTTCAAGTAGGCCTTAATGCTGTCCAGAAGTTTTGTATCATTTCCCATCAAAAGTATGTCATCTACATATAATATGAGAAATGCTACAGAGCTCCCACTCACTTTCTTGTAAACGCAGGCTTCTCCATAAGTCTGCATAAACCCAAACGCTTTGATCATCTCATCAAAGCGAATGTTCCAACTCCGAGATGCTTGCACCAGTCCATAAATGGATCATTTGGAGCTTGCATACTTTGTTAGCATTCGAGGATCGACAAAACCTTCCGGCTGCATCATATACAACTCTTCCTTAAGATGTCCGTTAAGGAATGCCGTTTTGGCGTCCATCGCCATATCTCATAATCATAGTATGCGACAATTGCTAACATGATTGAGACGGACTTAAGCTTCGCCACGGAGAGAATGTCTCGTCGTAGTCAATCCCTTGAACTTGTCGATAACCCTTAGCGACAAGTCGAGCTTTATAGATGGTAACATTACCATCGCGTCCGTCTTCTTCTTAAAAATCCATTTATTTTCTATCGCTCGCCGATCATCGGCAAGTCTGTCAAAGTCCATACTTTGTTTTCATACATGGATTCTATCTCGGATTTCATGGCTTCAAGCCATTTGTTGGAACGGGCCCGCCATTGCTTCTTCATAGTTCGAAGGTTCATTGTTGTCTAGCAACATGATTTCCATGACAGGTTGCCGTACCACTCACAGTGCGGAGCGTGTCCTTGTGGACCTTGAAGTTCAGAGTAACTTGATCCAAGTACCTTGATCATCATCATTGCTTTCCTCTTGATTGGTGTGGGCATCACAGAGCGGTTTCTGCGCTGCACCATTTTCCCGTTCGAGAGGTAGTACTTCATCGAGTTCTACTTTCCTCCCACTTACTTCTTTTGAGAGAAACTCTTTCTCCGAAAGCATCCGTTCTTAGCAACAAAGATCTTGCCTTCGGATCTTAAGTAGAAGGTATACCCGACAGTTTCCTTAGGGTATCCTATGAATACGCATTTTCCGACTTGGGTTCGAGCTTTTCAGGTTGAAGTTTCTTGACATAAGCATCGCATCCCCAAACTTTTAGAAACGACAGCTTAGGTTTCTTCCCAAACCATAATTCATACGGTGTCGTCTCAACGGATTTAGACGGTGCCCTATTTAAAGTGAATGTAGCTGTCTCTAGAGCGTATCCCCAAAATGATAGCGGTAAATCGGTAAGAGACATCATAGACCGCACCATATCCAATAGAGTGCGATTGTGACGTTCGGACACACCGTTTCGCTGAGGTGTTCCAGGCGGCGTGAGTTGTGAAACGATTCCACATTTTCTTAAGTGTGTACCAAATTCGTGACTTAAATATTCTCCCCCACGATCTGATCGTAGGAACTTTATCTTTCGGTCACGTTGATTCTCTACCTCACTCTGAAATACCTTGAACTTTTCAAAGGTCTCAGACTTGTGTTTCATTAAGTAGACATACCCATATCTACTTAAGTCATCGGTGAGAGTGAGAACATAACGATATCCTCCGCGAGCCTCAACGCTCATTGGACCGCACACATCGGTATGTATGATTTCCAACAAGTTGGTTGCTCGCTCCATTGTTCGGAGAACGGAGTCTTGGTCATTTTGCCTAAGAGGCAAGGTTAGCATGTGTCAAGCGATTCATAATCAAGAGACTCTAAAGTCCATCAGCATGGAGCTTCTTCATGCGCTTGACACCAATGTGACCAAGGCGGCGAGTGCCACAAGTATGTGGGACTATCGTTATCAACTTTACATCTTTTGGCATCCACACTATGAACATGTGTAATATTACGCTCGAGATTCATTAAGAATAAACCATTGACCATCGGAGCATGACCATAAAACATATCTCTCATATAAATCGAACAACCATTATTCTCAAACTTAAATGAGTAGCCATCTCGTATCAAACGAGATCCAGATACAATGTTCATGCTCAAACATGGCACTAAATAACAATTATTGAGGTTCAAAACTAATCCCGTAGGTAAATGTAGAGGCAGCGTGTCGACGGCGATCACATCGACACGGAACCATTCCCGACGCGATCGTCACCTCGCCCTTCGCCAGTCTCCGTTTATTCCGCAGCTCTGCTGTGAGTTACAAATATGAGCAACGGCACGGTATCAAATACCGGGAGTTACTACGAGTCTTGGTAAGGTACACATCAATTACATGTATATCAAATATACCTTTGGTGTTGCGGCCTTCTTATCCGCTAAGTATTTGGGGCAGTTCCGCTTCGGTGACCCTTCCCTTGCAATAAAAGCACTCGTCTCTGGCTTGGGTCCATTCTTTGACTTCTTCCCGGCAACAGGCTTACCGGGCGCGGCAACATCTTTGCCGTCCTTCTTGAAGTTCTTCTTACCCTTGCCCTTCTTGAACTTAGTGGTCTTATTGACCATCAACACTTGATGTTCCTTTTTGATTTCAGCCTCTGCTGACTTCAGCATCGAGAACACTTCGGGAATGGTCTTTACCATCCCCTGCATGTTGTAGTTCATCACGAAGCTCTTGTAGCTTGGTGGGAGCGACTGGAGGATTCTGTCAATGACCGCCTCATCTGGGAGGTTAATGTTCAGCTGGGTCATACGGTTGTGCAACCTGACATCTTCGGATGTGCTCACCGACGTAACTGTTTTCCTCCATCTTACAACTGTAGAACTTGTCAGAGACATCATATCTCTCGACCCGGGCATGAGCTTGGAAAACTAGTTTCAGCTCTTCGAACATCTCATATGCTCCGTGATGCTCAAAACGCTTTTGGAGCCCCGGTTCTAAGCTGTAAAGCACGCCGCCTTGAACGAGGGAGTAATCATCAGACGAGTTTGCCAAGCGTTCATAACGTCTTGGTTCTCTCGACGGAGCGGCACCTAGCGGTCCTTCTAGGACATATTGCTTCTGGCAGCTATGAGGATGATCCTCGGGTTCCGGACCCGATCCGTATAGTTGCTGCCATCATCTTTCAGCTTGGTTTCTCTAGGAGCAGCGTTGAAGTTCATGTTGACATTAGCGTTGGCCATTGATCTACAAGACATATTTGCAAAGGTTTTAGACTAAGTTCATGATAATAAAGTTCTTAATCAAAATTATGAACTCCCAATTAGATTAGACATCCTCTAGTCATCTAAGTGTTACACGATCCGAGTCGACTAGCCCGTGTCCGATCATCACGTGAGACGGACTAGTCATCGTCGGTGAACATCTTCATGTTGATCGTATCTTCCATACGACTCGTGTTCGACCTTTCGGTCTCCGTGTTCGAGGCCATGTCCGCACATGCTAGGCTCGTCAAGTTAACCCTAAGTGTTTTCGCTGTGTAAAACTGTCTTACACCCGTTGTATGTGAACGTAAGAATCCATCACACCCGATCATCACGTGGTGCTTAGAAGCGACGAACTGTAGCAACGGTGCACAGTTAGGGGAGAACACTTCTTGAAATTTTATAAGGGATCATCTTATTTACTACCGTCGTCCTAAGTAAACAAGATGCATAAACATAATAAACATCACATGCAATTATATAGTTGTGACATGATATGGCCAATATCATCAAGCTCCATTGATCTCCATCTTTGGGGCTCCATCATCATCTTGTCACCGGCTTGACACCATGATCTCCATCATCATGATCTCCATCATCGTGTCTTCATGAAGTTGTCACGCCAACGACTACTTCTACTTCTATGACTAACGCGTTTAGCAATGAAGTAAAGTAGTTTACATGGCGTTCTTCAATGACACGCAGGTCATACAAAAAAATAAAGACAACTCCTATGGCTCCTGCCGGTTGTCATACTCATCGACATGCAAGTCGTGAATCCTATTACAAGAACATGATCTCATACATCACAATTCATCATTCATCACAACTTCTGGCCATATCACATCACATGATCAATCGCTGCAAAAACAAGTTAGACGTCCTCTAGTTGTTGTTGCATCTTTTACGATGGCTGCGATTGGGTTCTAGCAAGAACGTTTTCTTACCTACGAATCACCACAACGTGATTTTGTCAACTTCTATTTACCCTTCATAAGGGCCCTGTTCATCGAATCCGCTCCAACTAAAGTGGGAGAGACGGACACCCGCCAGCCACCTTATGCAACTAGTGCATGTCATCGGTGGAACCGGTCTCACGTAAGCGCACGTGTAAGGTTGGTCGGGCCGCTTCATCCCACAATACCGTTGAGCAAGAAAAGACTAGTAGAGGCAAGTAAGATGACAAGATCAACGCCCACAACAAATTGTGTTCTACTCGTGCATTAGAGAACTACGCATAGACCTAGCTCATGATGCCTTTGTTGGGGAGCGTTGCAGAAAATTAAAATTTTTCCTACGGCTTCACCAAGATCCATCTATGAGTTCATCTAAGCAACGAGTAACGGGAGAGAGTTTGCATCTACATACCACTTGTAGATCGCGTGCGGAAGCTTGCAAGGTGATGATGGAGTCGTACTCGAACGTGATTCAGATCACCGATGTCCAAGTGCTGAGCGGACAGCACCTCCGCGTTCAACACACGTGCGGGACGCGGCGTCTCCTCCGTCTTGATCCAGCAAGGAGGAAGGAGAGGTTGAGGAAGATAGCTCCACCAGCAAAGACGACGGCGGCGTGGTGATGGTGGAGAAGCAAGATCTCGGCTGTGGCTTCGCGAGCTCTTACGGAGGAGGAGAAGTGTTGGGAGGGAGGGCTGCGCCTTGGAGATGGGTACAGCAGCCCCTCCCTCCCCCCTTTATATAGGCCCCAGGGGTGGCGGCCCCGAGATCCAATCTCCGGGCGGCGGACAAGGGGGTGGAGTGCCCAAGCCGGTGGGCGCCCCCCCCTAGGGTTTCAACCCTAGGCACAGGTGGGCCTAGGGGCGCAGCAGCCCACTATGGGCTGGTTCCTCCCACTTCAGCCCATGGGGCCCTCCGGATAGGTGGCCCCACCGGTGGACCCGGGACCCTTACAGTGGTCCCGGACTTTTACCGGAGACCCGAAACTTTCCCGATGGCCGAAACACCACTTCCTATATATTATTATTTACATCCGGACCCTTCCGGAACACCTCGTGACATCCGGGATCTCATCCGGGACTCCGAACAACATTCGGTGGTCACATACTTGACTTCCTACTAACCCTAGCGTCACCGAACCTTAAGTGTGTAGACCCTACGGGTTCGGGAGACATGCAGACATGACCGAGACGACTCTCGGGCAATAACTAACAGCGGGGTCTGGATATCCATGTTGGCTCCCACATGCTCCTCGATGATTTCATCGGTTGAACCACGATGTCGAGGATTCGATCAAACCCTGTATGCAATTCCCTTTGTCAATCGGTACGTTACTTGCCCGAGACTCGATCGTCGGTATCCCAATACCTTGTTCAGTCTCGTTACCTGGCAAGTCACTTTACTCGTACCGTAATGCATGATCCCGTGGCCAACACCTTGGTCACCTTGAGCTCATTATGATGATGCATTACCGAGTGGGCCCAGAGATACCTCTCCGTCATACGGAGTGACAAATCCCAGTCTCGATCCGTGTCAACCCAACAGATACTTTCGGAGATACCTGTAATGCACCTTTATAGCCACCCGATTCGTTGTGACGTTTGATACACCCAAGGCACTCCTACGGTAACCGGAGTTACGATCTCATGGTCGAAGGAAGAGATACTTGACATTGGCAAAGCTTCTAGCAAACGAACTATACGATCTTTTATGCTATGCTTATGATTGGGTCTTGTCCATCACATCATTCTCCTAATGATGTGATCCCGTTATCAACGACATCCAATGTCCATAGTCAGGAAACCATGACTATCTATTGATCACAACGAGCTAGTCAACTAGAGGCTCACTAGGGACATTTGTGGTCTAAGTGTTCACACGTGCATTACGGTTTCCGGATAATACAGTTATAGCATGAACAAAAGACAATTATCATGAACATTGAAATATAATAATACTTTTATTATTGCCTCTAGGGCATATTTCCAACATGTCTCTCTCACTTTAGCTGAATCGAGTGTGGCTACGCCCGGTCCTTGCGAAGGTTAAAACAGCACCAACTTGACGAACTATCGTTGTGGTCTTTGATGCGTGGGTAAGAACGGTTCTTGCTAAGCCCGTAGCAGCCACGTAAAATTTGCAACAACAAAGTAGAGGACGTCTAACTTGTTTTTGCAGGGCATGTTGTGATGTGATATGGTCAAGACGTGATGCTATATTTTATTGTATGGGATGATCATGTTTTGTAACCGAAGTTATCGGCAACTGGCAGGAGCCATATGGTTGTCGCTTTATTGTATGAAATGCAAATGCCCTGTAATTGCTTTACTTTATCACTAAGCGGTAGCGATAGTCGTAGAAGCAATAGATGGCGTAACGACAACGATGCTACGATGGAGATCAAGGTGTCGCGCCGGTGACGATGGTGATCATGATGGTGCTTCGAAGATGGAGATCACAAGCACGAGATGATGATGACCATATCATATCACTTATATTGATTGCATGTGATGTTTATCCTTTATGCATCTTATCTTGCTTTGATTGACGGTAGCATTTTAAGATGATCTCTCACTAATTATCAAGAAGTGTTCTCCCTGAGTATGCACCGTTGCGAAAGTTCTTCGTCCTGAGACACCACGTGATGATCGGGTGTGATAGGCTCTACGTTCAAATACAACGGGTGCAAAACAGTTGCACACGCGGAATACTCATGTTATACTTGACGAGCCTAGCATATACAGATATGGCCTCGGAACACGGAGACCGAAAGGTCGAGCGTGAATCATATAGTAGATATGATCAACATAGTGATGTTCACCATTGAAACTACTCCATCTCACGTGATGATCGGACATGGTTTAGTTGATTTGGATCACGTGATCACTTAGATGACTAGAGAGATGTCTGTCTAAGTGGGAGTTCTTAAGTAATATGATTAATTGAACTTAAATTTATCATGAACTTAGTACCTGATAGTATCTTGTTTGTCTATGTTTGTTTGTAGATAGATGGCTCGTGCTGTTGTTCCGTTGAATTTTAATGTGTTCCTTGAGAAAGCAAAGTTGAAAGATGATGGTAGCAATTACACGGATCGGGTCCGTAACTCGAGGATTATCCTCATTGCTGCACGTAAAAGTTACGCCCTGGAAGCACCGCTGGGTGCCGAGCCTCCTATTGATGTAACCGACGACGTTAAGAACGTCTGGCAGAGCAAAGCTGATGGCTACTCTATAGTTCAGTGTGCCATGCTTTACGGTTTAGAACCGGACCTTCAACGACGTTTTGAACGTCATGGACCATATGAGATGTTCCAGGAGTTGAAGTTAATATTTCAAGCAAATGCCCGGAATGAGAGATATGAAGTCTCCAATAAGTTCTATAGCTGCAAGATGGAGGAGAATAGTTCATCGGTGAACACATACTCAAAATGTCCGGGTATAATAATCACTTGATTCAACTGGGAGTTAATATTCCGATGATAGTGTCATTGATGTAATTCTCCAATCATCGCCACCAAGCTACAAGAGCTTCGTGATGAACTATAATATGCAAGGGATGAACAAGACTATTCCCGAGCTCTTCGCAATGCTGAAAGCCGCGGAGGTAGAAATCAAGAAGGAGCATCAAGTGTTGATGGTTAACAAAACCACTAGTTTCAAGAAGAAGGGAAAAGGGAAGAAGAAGGGGAACTTCAAAAAGAACGGCAAGCAAGTTGCTGCTCAAGAGAAGAAACCCAAGTCGGACCTAAGCCTGAAACCGAGTGCTTCTACTACAAGCGGATCGACTTTGGAAGCGGAACTGCCCCAAGTATTTGGCGGATAAGAAGGATGGCAAAGTGAACAAAGGTATATGTGATATACATGTTATTGATGTGTATCTTACTAATGCTCGCAGATAGCACTGGTATTTGATACTGGTTACATTGCTAATATTTGCAACTTGAAAGCAGGACTACGGATTGCGAAGATTAGCTAAGGACGAGGTGACGATGCGCGTGGGAAATGGTTCCAAAGTCGATGTGATCGCGGTCGGCACGCTACCTCTACATCTACCATCGGGATTAGTTTTAGACCTAAATAATTGTTATTTGGTGCCAGCGTTGAGCATGAACATTATATCTGGATCTTGTTTGATGCGAGACGGTTATTCATATAAATCGAGAGAATAATGGTTGTTCTATTTATATGAGTAATATCTTTTATGGTCATGCACCCTTGAAGAGTGGTCTATTTTTATTGAATCTCGATAGTAGTGATACACATATTCATAGTGTTGAAACCAAAAGATGCAGAGTTGATAATGATAGTGCAACTTATTTGTGGCACTTGCCGTTTAGGTCATATCGGTGTAAAGCGCATGAAGAAACTCTATCTTGATGGGCTTTTGGAATCACTTGATTATGAATCACTTGGTACTTTGCGAACCGTGCCTTATGGGCAAGATGACTAAAACGCCATTCTCGGTACTATGGAGAGAGCAACAGATTTGTTGGAAATCATACATACAGATGTATGTGGTCCAATGAATGTTGAGGCTCGTGGCGGATATCGTTATTTTCTCACCTTCACAGGTGATTTAAGCAGATATGGGTATATCTACTTAATGAAACACAAGTCTGAAACATTTGAAAAGTTCAAAGAATTTCAGAGTGAAGTGGAAAATCATCGTAACAAGAAAATAAAGTTTCTACAATCTGATCGTGGAGGAGAATATTTGAGTTACGAGTTTGGTCTACACTTGAAACAATGCGGGATAGTCTCGCAACTCACGCCACCTGGAACACCACAACGAAATGGTATGTCCGAACGTCGTAATCGTACTTTACTTGATATGGTGCGATCTATGATGTCTCTTACTGATCTACCGCTATCATTTTGGGGTTATGCTTTAGAGACGGCCGCATTCACGTTAAATTGGGCACCATCAAAATCCGTTGAGACGACGCCTTATGAACTATGGTTTGGCAAGAAACCAAAGTTGTCGTTTCTTAAAGTTTGGGGCTGCGATGCTTATGTGAAGAAACTTCAACCAGATAAGCTCGAACCCAAATCGGAGAAATGTGTCTTCATAGGATACCCAAAGGAGACTATTGGGTACACCTTCTATCACAGATCTGAGGGCAAGATTTTCGTTGCTAAATTCGGATCCTTTCTAGAGAAGGAGTTTCTCTCGAAAGAATGAGTGGGAGGAAAGTAGAACTTGATGAGATAATCTGTATCTACTCCCTTATTGAAAGTAGTTCATCACAAGAACCGGTTCTGTGACAACTACACCAATCAGTGAGGAAGCTAATGATATTGATCATGAAACTTCAGATCAAGTTTCTCTTGAACCTCGAGGTCTACCAGAGTAAGATCCGCACAGAGTGGTACGGTAATCCTATCTTTGGAAGTCATGTTACTTGACCATGACGAACCTACGAACTATGAGGAAGCGATGATGAGCCCAGATTCGCAAAATGGCTAGAAGCCATGAAATCTGAGATGGGATCCATGTATGAAAACAAAGTATGGACTTTGGTTGACTTGCCCGATGATCGGCAAGTCATTGAGAATAAATGGATCTTTAAGAAGAAGACTGACGCTGATGGTAATGTAACTGTCTATAAAGCACGACTTGTTGCGAAAGGTTTTCGACAAGTTCAAGGGGTTGACTACGATGAGACTTTCTCACCCATAGCGATGCTTAAGTCTGTCCGAATCATGTTAGCTATTGCTGCATTTCATGATTATGAAATTTGGCAAATGGATGTCAAGACTGCATTGTTGAATGGATTTCTAGAAGAAGAGTTGTATATGATGCAGCCGGAAGGTTTTGTTGATCCAAAAGGTGCTAACAAAGTGTGCAAGCTCCAGCGTTCCATTTATGGACTGGTGCAAGCATCTCGGAGTTGGAATAAACGTTTTGATAGTGTGATCAAAGCATATGGTTTTATACAGACTTTTGGAGAAGCCTGTATTTACAAGAAAGTGAGTGGGAGCTCTGTAGCATTTCTAGTTTTATATGTAGATGACATATTATTAATTGGAAATGATATAGAATTTCTGGATAGCATAAAGGGATACTTGAATAAAAGTTTTTCAATGAAAGACCTCGGTGAAGCTGCTTACATATTGGGCATCAAGATCTATAGAGATAGATCAAGACGCTTAATATGACTTTCACAAAGCACATACCTTGACAAAATTTTGAAAAAGTTCAAAATGGATCAGGCAAAGAAAGGTTTCTTGCCTGTGCTACAAGGTGTGAAGTTGAGTCAAACTCAATGACCGACCACAGCAGAAGATGGAGAGAAAATGAAAGATGTTCCCTATGCTTCAGCCATATGCTCTATCATGTATGCAATGCTGTGTACCAGACCTGACGTATGCTTAGCAATAAGCTTGGCGGGGAAGGTACCAAAGTAATCCAGAGTGGATCATGGACAGCGGTCAAGAACATCCTGAAATACGAAAAGGACTAAGGATATGTTTTCGTATATGGAGGTGACAAAGAGCTAGTCGTAAAGGTTACGTCGATGCAAGCTTTGACACTCGATCCGGACGATTCTAAATCGCAAACCGGATACGTGTTTATATTAAACGGTGGAGCTGTAAGTTGGTGCAGTTCTAAACAAAGCGTCGTGGCGGGATCTATATGTGAAGCGGAGTACATAGCTGCTTGAAGCAGCAAATGAAGGAGTGCGGATGAAGGAGTTCATTTCGATCTAGGTTTCATACCTAGTGCATCGGGACCAATGAAGATCTTACGTGACAATTTGGTGCAATTGCCTTGGCAAAGAAATCCAGATTTCACAAGAGGACCAAGCACATCAAGAGACGCTTCAATTCCATTCGGGACCAAGTCCAAGTGGGAGACATAGAGATTTGCAAGATACATACGGATCTGAATGTTGCAGACCGTTGACTAAGCCTCTCTCACGAGCAAAACATGATCAGCACCAAGACTCCATGGGTGTTAGAATCATTACTATGTAATCTAGATTATTGACTCTAGTGCAAGTGGGAGACTGAAGGAAATATGCCCTAGAGGCAATAATAAAGTTATTATTTATTTCCTCATATCATGATAAATGTCTATTATTCATGCTAGAATTGTATTAACCGGAAACATGATACATGTGTGAATACATAGACAAACATATAGTCACTAGTATGCCTCTACTTGACTAGCTCATTAATCAAAGATGGTTATGTTTCCTAACCATAGACATGTGTTGTCATTTGATTAATGGGATCACATTATTAGGAGAATGATGTGATTGACATGACCCATCCCGTTAGCTTAGCACTTGATCGTTTAGTATTCTGCTATTGCTTTCTTCATGACTTATACATGTTCCTGTAACAATGAGAATTATGCAACACCCGTTTACCGGAGGAACACTTTGGGTACTACCAAACGTCACAACGTAACTGGGTGATTATAAAGGAGTACTACAGGTGTCTCCAAAGGTACATGTTGAGTTGGCGTATTTCGAGATTAGGTTTTGTCACTCCGATTGTCGGAGAGGTATATCTGGGCCCTCTCGGTAATACTCATCACTTAAGACTTGCAAGCATTATAAATAATGAGTTACTTATGAGATGACGTATTACAGAGCGAGTAAAGAGACTTGCCGGTAACGAGATTGAACTAGGTATTGGATACCGACGATCAAATCTCGGGCAAATAACATACCGATGACAAAGGGAACAACGTATGTTGTTATGCGGTTTGACCGATAAAGATCTTCGTAGAATATGTAGGAACCAATATGGGCATCCAGGTCCCGCTATTGGTTATTGACCGAGAATGGTTTTAGGTCATGTCTACATAGTTCTCTAACCCGTAAGGTCCGCACGCTTAACGTTTCGATGACAGTTTTATTATGAGTTTATAAATTTTGATGTACCGAAGTTTGTTCGGAGTCCCGGATGTGATCACGGACATGGCGAGGAGTCTCGGAATGGTCGAGACATAAAGATTGATATATTGGAAGCCTATGTTTGGACATCGGAATGGTTTCGGGTGAAATCGGCATTTTATCGGAGTACCGGGAGGTTACCGGACCCCCCCACCCCCCCAGGGGGTTAATGGGCCTACATGGGCCAAGAGGAGAAGAGGAAGGAGCAGTGGGGGCGCGCCTCCCCTCCTAGTCTGAATAGGACAAGGGAAGGGGCGGCGTCCCCCCTTTCCTTCCCCTCTTCCTCCTCTTTCCCCCTTCTCCTAATCCTACTTGGAAAGAGGGAGTCTTACTCCCGGTGGGAGTAGGACTCCCCCCTTGGCGCGCCCTCTAGGCCGGCCGCCTCCTCCCCCTGGCTCCTTTATATACGGGGGCGGGGGGCACCCCAAAGACACACAAGTTGATCTACGGATCGTTCCTTAGCCGTGTGCGGTGCCCCCTTCCACCATATTCCACCTCGGTCATATCGTCGCGGAGTTTAGGCGAAGCCCTGCTCCGGTAGAACATCATCATCGTCACCACGCCGTCGTGCTGACGGAACTCATCTCCGGAGCCTTTGCTGGATCGGAAGGCCGGAGATCGTCATCGAGCTGAACGTGTGCTGAACTCGGAGGCCCCATACGTTCGGTGCTTGGATCGGTCGGATCGTGAAGACGTACGACTATATCAACCGCGTTGTGCCAATGCTTCGGCTTACGGTCTACAAGGGTACATGGACAAACACTCTCCCCTCTCGTTGCTATGCCATCACCATGATCTTGCGTGCGCGTAGGAATTTTTTTGAAATTACTACGTTACCCAACAGTTACACCGTTGCATAAAGGGGAGATAGTTGGTGTTGACGGTAGCAAGATTGTTGATGTAGATCGCCGTCACGATCCTAGCCCCGTTCCCTAACAAACCAACTCTATTGCTACCCTTTAGTTGTAGCACCGTAGCAGTAGCGCGGTCCCCCGCGCTACTACTAGCCCTAAAACCAGCACTACTGCTAGGCTTTTCCCTAGTAGTGCTTAATCCACAAACCTAATAGACACGCTGCTCCGACGAACGCATTGTGCGCGACGTTGGCGTGGACAGGCTCCCGATCCTTGAGGCCAGGCATGCTGCTCCGATGAACGGGGCTACCGCACCGCCATGGTCGGTGTGCCTCGGGTCACCGCCGGGATTGGCTCTCCTGTGGGAGCCATGGAATCGGGGAAAGAAGAGGAAACAAGGCCAGGGTTAGACCCAGTCCTGTTTTTGTTCTACCTCGAGCTGATTTGGCCCGTCGATTTGACCAGACGGTCGCAATGGACGTGAATCTTAGGGCGACTACAGGCGCTTAACGGGCCAGATGAGCGAGTGGGCTATGACCCAACTTGTTTTAAAAAAACATTCTTTTGATGATTTCTCTGCTGACCCAAACTTTTAAAGAGCAGCATGGTCTGAAATTGAAGTTATATGCATTTTCCTTTTATTCCGTGCATTTCTAAATTATGATTATCCTCAAATGTTTTTGCACTATTATAAAATGAAAACAACCAGAAATCATGCTATAAATTATGCTTGAGTTTTCCAAGTAAAATGTAACCAACTAAAAAATAGTTGGAAAATTTAATGGTATAAAATGTATTCCCCGCCATTATGAGCTACTCACTACATTTCGAAATATTTTGTTTAAAAAAAGTTTGAGCCTGAAGTTTGAGGTGATGTCATCCTTATGGCATTGCTTAATGATGTGATCATTACTAATGTGCTCAGCCCACCTTAAGGAGAATGTTGATGGTGGCATGGTTTGGCTTTCTTCATTGCACTATGTGTCATAATAAGGTTGGGCTATATACCTATTAGAAAGAAAACCAAAAGTTTTTGGGTGGTGCATTTTATTATGATATGCTCATTGAGATATGTGTAATGATTCAAAATAATGTTTATGGGGTTATGATCAATTCTTTTAACAAAGAAATTTTGTTTAGGGATTTCCCCCCAAATTTCACATGGTCATTTATTTAAAATTATTATTTTGCCCAATATTATTATTTGGAGAATCTTGATATACAAATTTTATAATTTTGGTAAGTTTTATGATGATTTATGTTTCTGACATTTTAACTATGAATGTCAGTGACATTTTATATTAGTGGTATTAATTCTATAGTCATTTTTATTTTATGTCATTGAGAATTTTAATGATCATTTTGATAGTAAGGTTTTTAGAATGTCAAACAAGTGTCAAAATTGAAGACAAGATGGTCACTAATATGTGTGTGCACAAACCTTGGAGAAAGCCTTGAGACCCCATGTCAAAGAAGAAGAGGAAGTGTCCTCTGCTGCTGCATTCAAGGGAAGGGGCACTAGGTGATTTGTTACATGGATATCAATTTGTCGAGCGTCCATTCAGTATCAAAGATGGTATAACAGAACTCATAAACTTTGTTTTTTAGGCAAAGTCTACATACATCTAATCAAAATATCAGGCTATCACCTTTTTGTTGGGTTATATATTTGGAGTGATAATATATCATAATATATGATATCCTTTTTACACCTGCTTTTCCTAATATACTGATTTTTTTTTTGCTTCATAAGGGTAAATTTTTACAACATCATTGGGGTTATTTCTTTCTGTGTCATTTGAACTTACCTATCCTTACATGTAGGACTACATGTAGGAGCATGTACCTGCATCTGCATTGGCCCTTGCTGAGATAAACCTGGACTGAGATGCCCATGTAGTTTTATCTTCTGGACCGTTCCTGTTCCTGGTAAGAATTAAGTTCCACTTAGCTAGACAGGAAGTGTTGCTCTAAATTTCTCCCTCCACTTCGCTCATATGGAACACCTCGCGTCGATGCGATGACGACTGAGGGTATGCCTTGTTGCGTACTATGCCATGTGGATTTGGTTATGATTAATTGAAGTTACATTTCAGAAAAAATGACTAGGTGATAAAGCCGTGGAGTAGTTTCGTTGATCTAGATTTGACCTATCCTTTTCATTGGATAGATTTCCTGTAAAGCTTTTTTAGCAACCTTTCCAAGTAGTTATACTATAAGTTGTAGTCTTGTTAGAAGAGTTTCGAGGTGTACTTCCTGTCAATAAATGTGTCCTTTTCAGTTTGCTTCTGTGCATTATTTCTGTTTATCTGAATATAACCTTATCAATATAATTTTGCTACTTCAACGTGAAATTCACTACATAAAAAAATGACATCCCATATAGATGGGGCACTGCAGGAATGGTTAGTATATAAGACAAGCCTCTATATAGTCTTATATATAGCACATGTATCTTGAGACTTAGGTCAATCTAGACGTAATTACATGAGCCGTGAGATTGAGCGGACATGGTATGGGATTTGACACTGACCGCCGGGTGGCGGCTGCTTCGTCGGCATGAGCCGGAGATCTAATCAACAGCCCAGAACCGACGACGAATAGATGGAGCTCAGTGGCGGTGCCAGAAATCCAATCATGTGTGGTCAATTGAATGTAGTGTAGTCAGATGTTTGCATTTATAATATTGTTTGGCATAATTTCAACTTGATGTATGTAGCTTTTGCCAAAAGTTGTGTAGTCAATTGACTACCCAGCTTAAGTGTGGCGTCGCCACTGATGGAGCTTCCATTATGTGCCCGATGGCAATGCGCCAACGCCCTAGCGCAGATATATAGGCGGCTGTGTAACAGAATCAGGCAATCAGAGGTGCTGGACGTGGGTTAATCTAGCTAGCTAGGGCTGGATCACTAAATTTCTTGGTTGCCTAGTGGGCTTGGGCCTTAGTCTCTCCGTAGTTGCCAGCTAGGCCTCTTGTAGGTTTTTAATATGGCCAGAAATAAATCACCCTGATGATTAGTACCACCTTGCTAGACGACCAGCACACGCACCAGCTTATATACCCAGCACTCGTTCGTCAGCATTGCCGAGCGTGGCGGCGCGCGCTTGTCACTCCAGCTACATCTACGGAGGGCTAAAGGGTTGGTAGTGTGGGGTTGTGGGCTAGGAGCCCGTGGCAAATTAAGGTCGGGGCCCTGCCTGAGTTGGAAACTGTATTATGATTGCCCTTGGAGTTTCCTGATACAACACAAGTTTTACATAGAGAGGTTCCCGAGAGATCGGCACGCAGGCCATGCGGGAGAGAGCTCAGATCCGATAAACTGGAATCGGTGTACCTATACAACACTACGTTACATAATGTACAAATACACAACTCAACACCCCCCCTCAGCCGGAACTCCATTTGGAAGGATGTTCAGGCTGGATCGAAAATCGGTGAACACGGATGATGGCAGTCCCTTGGTGAATATATCTGCATATTGGGAGCTGGACGGCACATGCATGACCCGGACTTCACCTAGTGCCACACGATCCCGAACAAAATGCAAGTCAATCTCAATATGCTTGGTGCGTTGATGCTGGACCGGATTGCTCGCAAGGTATGAGGCACTGATGTTGTCGCAATACACCACTGTGGCACGTTTGGGTGGTACCCTGAGCTCATGAAGAAGTTGCCGCAACCAGCAGGCTTCCGGCCACACAGTTTGCAACGCCCCGATATTCGGCCTCGGCACAACACACAAAACCCAGAGGTCGACCGACGTGTGTCCGGGCACCCGGCCCAATCGGCATCGGTATAGGCAATGAGATCAGTGGGGTGTGACCGAAATAGCTGAAGACCATAGTGTGAAGTACCCTGGAGATAGCGGAGAATGCGCTTCACTAGCTGCCAATGGATATCGCGAGGAGCATGCATGAATAAACAGGCTTGTTGCACCGCATAGGTAATGTCCGGGCGGGTGAGGGTGAGGTACTGGAGAGCTCCGGTGATGCTACGGTAGTGGGTGGGGTTAGAGAGCAGGGCACCATCAGTGGAAGACAGTTTGGAGCTAGTGTCGACCGGTGTGGAGACGGGTTTGCATGCAAGCATAGAGGCGCGCTCAAGGAGCTCGAGAGTGTACTGCTGCTGGCAGAGGAAGAGGCCGTACTGGTTGTGAGTGACATTGATGCCCAAAAAATGGTGTAAGGCACCAAGATCAGTCATGGCAAACTCACGCTTAAGAGAGGTAATGATGTGGGTGAGTGTGTGGGGTGAGCTGGCGGTGAGAATTATATCATCCACATAAACTAGAAGATAGGCGAGAGAGTTACCATGATGAAGGATGAACAAGGACGTGTCACTCTTGGATGCCCGAAACCCAAGAGATAAAAGAAAGGCTTGAAAGCGCAAGAACCACGTCCGAGGGGCCTGTTTGAGACCATATAGGGACTTGTTGAGAAGACACACATGATCCGGCTTGGAGGAGTCCACAAAACCAGCTGGTTGCGAGCAATATACTGTTTCATTGAGTTCACCATGAAGGAATGCATTCTTGACATCAAGTTGATGTATTGGCCATGAATGACTGGTGGCAAGACTCAACACCACCCGAATAGTTGCCGGCTTGACCACTGGACTGAACGTCTCATCATAGTCCACACCCTCTCTTTGGGAGAAACCACGAACGACCCACCGAGCTTTGTACCGTGCCAAAGAGCCATCCGTGTTGAATTTGTGCCGGAAAATCCACTTGCCCGTAACCACATTCGCACCTGCAGGCTTAGGCACCAAAGACCAAGTAAAGTTTTTCATTAATGCATTATACTCATCTAACATTGCTTGACGCCAATGAGGATCCTTAATGGCTGATTTATATGTGGGAGGAATGGGTGAGATGGCGGATGAGGCGTCGGCAAGAAAGAGGCGTTTTGGCATGAGGTAGCCTGTTTTGGCGCGGGTGGTCATTTTGTGTGAGTTCTCGGGTGGCTGTACTGGTACCGCATGGAGAGGAAGACGCGGGGTGGGCGTACGAGGCGGGGAAGGACCCGAGGCTGATTCGGTGGACCCTGGCGATGCAGCAGACGCTGGATTTGGCGAAGAAGGCGAGGCGGATGCGGTGGGACCAGGCGAGATGATGGGCGAGCGATCCGAGAGGGAATCGGTAGATCCAGGCGAATCGGGTGCGGGGGCAGGCGCGCGGTGCGAGGAGGATGCGGCGGGCCCGAACGAGGCAGGCGCACTGGCGGGCGCGCGATCCGAAGGGGATCCGCGCGTGCGGGGCGCAGCAGCAGGTGCAGGCCGGCCGGTGCGGGGTGGGGCAGGCGACGTGGGTGGGGATGGTTGGCCGGGCGCGGAAGGTGGTGGGAGGCGGGGCCCAGGCGGGGTAGGTGGGGGCGATCCCGATGGGAGGATGGGTGGTTGCGGGATCGTTGCATGGGGATTATTTGTGGACGTGGAAGGCGTGTGGTCAGGTGTGGGGCAATAAGGAAAACAGGTTTCGTCAAAAATGACGTGACGAGAGACGATGACACGACGTGTGGCGAGGTCAAAGCATCTGTACCCTTTGTGTTCGAGAGCATAGCCCAGAAAGATGCAGCGGGAGGAGCGTGGGGTTAGTTTGTGGGCCATTGTGGGATATTGGTTGGGAAAACAGAGGCAACCAAAAACACGAAGGTGGTCATAGGTGGGTGGCACGCCGTAGAGAAGGAGATGTGGTGTGTGTGGCGCAATGGTTCGGGAGGGACGCCTGTTTAGAAGGTAGGTGGCGGTGTGAAGGGCTTCAACCCAAAACGGAGGCGTGAGGTTCGCTTGAAGAAGGAGCGTGCGCAGAATATCGTTGGTGGTGCGAATCATGCGTTCGGCTTTGCCATTTTGTGGCGAGGTACGTATGTGGGCAGGAGAAGCGGTAGGCAATGCCGTTGGAGGAGAAGAAGGCGCGTAGGGACGAATTGATGAATTCACCGCCGTTGTCACATTGCATGCTCTTGATGATCACGTTGAATTGAGTGTGTACAAACGTAAGAAATCGTTGAAGGACAGTGGAGGTGTCAGATTTGTTGCGAAGGGGGAATGTCCACGAGTAATGCGTAAAATCATCGAGAACAACAAGGTAATATTGAAAGCCAGAGAAGCTAACCACGGGGGATGTCCACAAGTCACAATGGATTAAATCAAAAGGTGCGTATGTTTTACTAAGGGAGGAAGGAAAAGGTAAACGTGGCTGGCGCCCGAGTTGACACGCAGTACATGGGGTGTGAGGAGCCTTATTACAATCATTAAGGAAGTGTTTTGCAAGCGAAGAAAACGTGGCTGCTCCGGGATGCCCAAGACGACGATGCCACAAGTCCGAGGTGGTGGTGGCGAGGAGAGCGGACGCCGGCGCCGGTTTATTGCCAACAAAGGGGTAGAGATCTCCGTGGCTAACGGAGATCAAGAGAACTCGTCGAGTGCGAAGATCCTTCACAAGAAAACCACACGGGTAAAATTCAATAGAGCACGCATTATCTTTAGTGAATTTACGAACGGAGATTAGGCTGGTAACTACATTAGGGGAGACAAGAATATCAGTGAGGCGAAAATCATGCGGGGAGAGAGTGGTAGAGCCGGTGGCTGTGACGGGAAGAGAATGCCCATTGCCAACAACAATGCTAGACGGTAAATGCGAAAATGAAGAACTTGACGAGGTCAGATTACCTTGGGTGCCTGTCACGTGCGAAGACGCGCCGCTGTCGAGGTACCACTCGGGGGCCGGGGGCGGGGCATAGCCGCCGTTGCTGAACGCGGCGTTGAGCATGGCGAGATGGTCCCATGACGGCTGCGGTGGCTGATAGTACGGAGTGGACGGCACCGGGGATGGCGTGAAGGCGTGGTACGCTTGAGCATGGGCGCCGGGGCGGGGTCCAAGAACACCGGCGGCGTTCGGCGGGATCCAGCCAGAGCGGGGCGACGGGAGCTCCATCCCGTAGGGGGCGAAGTACCCCGTGAAGGGTGAGAGTGGAGCCGCCTGGTGACCGCGCCCAAAGTGATCACCGCGTCCTCGACCGCGACCGCGTCCGCGCCCGCGGCCACGGTCACCACCGTCACCAGAGCGGTCACCACGGTCACCGCGCCCGCGGCCAGAGGAGGGGGCCGACGGATGGGTGACGTCCGGGGCGCGATCGCCGTTGCCGCGAGGTGCAGAAGGGCCAGCCGAGGATCCAGCGCCTGAAGAGGGGCCGCCCGCCATGGCGAACGCAGAGGCGCCTTCCTCAGCCGCACGCTGCGCCTGCGACTCCTCCGCGAGGACAACGCGGGAGAGGACGGTGTCGAAGGGAAGGCCCTGGTCACCGAGGACGACGCGGATGGTGTCGAGGCGCTTGTCGAGGCCATGGAGAAACTGAGTGGTGAGATCCACCTCGGTAACGGCACGATCAATGTCGGCGAGGGCGTCGGTGAGGAGCTTGAGACGGCGGGCGTACTCAGACACAGAGAGATCACCCTGTTTAAGGTTGCGGTATTGGCGATTGAGGATCATGAAACGAGCATCGCGATTGGCGAGAAAGAAGTCTTTGATTTTGTGCCACAGGGCGTAGGTGGTGGTGGCGCCGACCACATGATCGCACATGGTGTCCGAGAGGGTGGCATATATCCACAGGACGATGTGAGCGTCGAGCTCAAGGTAGTGCGCCGGAGCATTGGGAGGGGGAGGATGATCGAGAAGGTAGGAGACGCCGTAGCGAACGAGAACCATTAGAAAGAAAGTTTTCCACTTATGGTAGTTGTGATCAGCGGGATTGAGGAGAAACTTGATGTGGTTCGTGATGTGGTCGCGAAAGATGGGATGGGTTGGTGGGGAGGCCGGCGGTGGCGCGGGAGAGGAGCCGGCGGCGGTGAAGAGAGGAGCAAACTGGGAGGCCGTGGCAGGGGAGGAGCCGCTGAAGAGGGCGGGGACGGTGCCGAAGACGAAGGGAGGGTTGGTGGAGGCGGTGGCCGGAGTGGTGCCGGCAGCAGGCGCCGAGGAGGAGGAGAGGGAGCCCGGCGACGTGGCGGAGCTCGTGGCGGCGGAGGAGGAGAGATCGTCCGCAGCCATGGAGAAACCCTAGCGACTGATACCAAGTTGGAAACTGTATTATGATTGCCCTTGGAGTTTCCTGATACAACACAAGTTTACATAGAGAGGGAGAGAGAGGTTCCCGAGAGATCGGCACGCAGGCCATGCAGGAGAGAGCTCAGATCTGATAAACTGGGATCGGTGTACCTATACAACACTACGTTACATAATGTACAAATACACAACTCAACAGCCTGCTCCGTGCTCGCTACCCGATCTTAATGGTGGGTTTTGATCCTTCGCCCCTACTCTCCTTCCTATCCAGGAGAGAACAAAACAGCCTAGGCCTAGATAGTCGGCTCCTGGGACCTAGGCATTTCAGGCCTGTGCGCTGTGGGAATACTTCCCCAGCCGTAGCCTAGCGGGTTAGAGTGCTTTTCCTGCTGCACGGGTTCGCTCACTCAACTCCATATACCAACTCTTTTTATTTTTTAATAATTTTCTTGAAAGTTTATATATCCACCTTTTCTAAATCAAATGGTTTTTATGTCAATTCGTATTGGCCCGGTAATGTTTCTGGCGAAAGATGGATATCCGGAACCAATCTTTTTAAAGAAAATCCCAATCCGCAGCCTACTTGCGTTATTGGATTTCCACGGAGATATGGTCCAAGTTGCGTTAGTGCAGCACAATCGACAGTGCATGATCAACCACCGCAGGAGCGAGATATTGTCGGAGTCGACTCTGGCAAATCTCGGGTAGGGTGTCTTGAGCTAGTTGCCTAGATGTGATGGTAACAAGGACCCAAGATAAAACCCTACATCCTACTTGTGTTGCATCAATTTGGATGGAGTACATAAGAAAGGTTGATCTATCACGAGATCGTTCTGTTGTCCACGTGCCCTACCCCTCGGTTTATATAGGTACCGAGGGGTCTAGGGTTACAATTAGGCCGGCTATGTAGAGGGTAAAACATTTTGTCGACAAAACTGGTCACATAATGGATAACTTCTGGAGTAAACTTCATAAGCAGTGAGAAGGTCATATAAATCTAGCGAATTTCTTGACGTAGTTTTCTACTGAACTAGTATGAGAGATCAAGTGCAATCTACGTACCCATGCATGATGTTGATTGCGACAAAATCAGCACTGCAACAGTCTGCAAAATTCTTCCCAGATGGCATTGGGAACCCATCGTTCAAGTGTGTCCAACAACTGAGCAGCAGGACCTGGAAACAGCGTAGTAGCATATACAATCCACAGCGCACACCGAGTACCTCACAACTTGAACTAATCCTCACACCACGTTTGCCATAGGCATGGGTTGGAACCAGTGAATCAAGGCAAATTGATGCGTGGACCATGACCAAAAGGATCACTAGGTTCCTGATGGAATTTAGTGAAACAAGAAGCGGATGTAGAGCTCTGGTCGGGTCGCATACCTCGTGTCGGGGGAGGAACGTAAGGAAAGTGATCCTTCCCCCGGTTTGTTGTTGCGAATTGGTGCCCATCTAGGCTGGTCTCACCACTCCCCATCGACGATGGAGATGCCGCTGGGACCTCTCCATGGGATGGGGAGATGACAGGAGCAGCACGGTCCATACCGGTGCAGAGCTCATCGAGATCCGTACCGATCGACATCTTGAGTTCATCGAGCCTCGACGACATATTTCCTATGAGCGAGCGTACCATCTGCACCACGTCCTCATCCTATCACTTGAAGCGGGCTTCCAGCGAATTGGGGAGATCGGTCTTGCAGAACTCATAGACGGCCCTCATTGATGGCGACAAGCTCTCCATGAGCTACTGGAGGTGGCGGTCGGCGAAGCGTAGGACATGGGGATGTGGAGGAATATATTGCACCCAGATCTATAGCTTTGATGCTAGATTGTAAGTACTCAAACTAGATTGCAATAACTATCCTTGATTACATCATGGATCTTGATTCGATTACAGAGGAAGCTCGAATTCAAAATGGAGGATCACAGGAACACACACCACACATTATCATATCCTTTAGCTGACAGGCCCACTCTGGCCCAGCGACAGGCCCTAGAGCTCTCATGTTCCTCTTGGGCCTAGGCCGAGCTTCAGCGGTTTGGCTAGCCTGTAGCCTCTCATGTGTCGCAGCCATGTCCTGTACATTATCAGTTGTTGTCGCCCTTGTACCGTTGCCTCTCTCTCTCTCTCTCTCTCTCTCTCTCTCTCTCTCTCTCTCTCATTCATGCGATGACCAATCGAACGGAGGTGGACTTCTATTTTGTTAATTTAACCCTGAAATATTGGGCTGGATTTAGCTATACTCATGTACAATTTGTACATGCCGGTAATAATACATGAAGAGAGGTATGCCGGTTGCCATCATCCCATCCCGATGCATGTTACCAAGCACTCAATATTCCAAAAACATTTTAATATGAAAAGATAATTCCTTACATGTTTTTGGTGTGAGGACTATTAATTACATTTCACTTGGATGCCAAGCAAAGTTTCACTGCAACTAGTTTCAGTTTTAACACCACGCTAGGGAGGACGTACCCGAATGAACTTCATGACACAATGTTGTGACGAAAGAAGATAGTGAACAATAAGGACAGAAAAGCCGTGACACCAGAAATGTACTGTCATATGCCCGTGATTTTGTTTTTTGAAAAGGAGGATTGCCCCTGACCTCTGCATCATATGCCCGTGAATGCTCTGCACTGTCGTTCCCAATGCTCTTTGGCCAAGCGAACACGCTCAACACGCTCGGTTTGCATCCTCTTCTCCCAGTACTCCGGGCAACTGTGAGATTAGGAACCAGCTGCCATGTCAACTTAACTAACCGGAGTATTATCTTAAGTATTACAAACCTGTTTCTAAGTAGAATGTTGAGCTGATTCAGCCGCACGGAATCAGGAAAAGCCCCGGCCTGAAAAGAACAGAAGATGTACGTTTTGGATATCGTCTGACCTTAACAGAAAACAGTTAGCAAAAAAGCTGATGAGTGTGCGTACCCGGCGGCAGAGGGGGCATTTTTTTGCGGGGAAGCAGAGGGGGCATTTAGCTCCACGACCGGCAGACTCGAGTCCGTCTACAACCGTCACGGAGGCTGCAGTGCAGGAGCACAGGTAGCAGAAGATGTGGCCACAAGAAAGAGAGACTGCATCAAACAACGTGTCCTGCAAAATAACAAATAATTGCAAAATTACCATTTTCCACTTCCTTCAGCAATGTGATTTTTTGGTGGCCACTCCAAAATCTTGGGTGACAAAAAGTGTTTTCACCAGGCAAATCGAACGTGTCAGGTAGATGTCAATGCGCAAGGAATCAAAGAGGCTGCAAGAGAGCGTCGGCTTATTGTCGTCATCGAATGGGAGGGAGAAGTCCCCTAGGAGCTCCATCGCAGCGCTGCGTCGGTTCTCCTCAAGTTGATGTAGAAAGCCATTAGCTCGTGTAGCCATGGGGACTCGACGATCTCGATGTGCATGCTCCGTGCTACTATCCTGAAGTCTTGCCCTTGTTTTGATCGACATTTCTGTGAGAGTGTCTTGTGTTAGATTTAACCATCATGTCATGTGTGGGCAATGATAGTGATGGTGCTACAATAATTAACCATCATGCGCACGAATAATATTAATTACGTTAAAAAAGAATACGATTTGCACCTTCGAGCGCAGAGACCCGTCGAACGTTCTCTTCTACTTATCTACAAAAACTAATCCAGAATTTTTTTATGAGTGGACAGTTCAAAAACTATAGTTAATCACCCATCAGTCGATTTCATTTTTGACTTCTATCTATGTGTCTGTTGTTAAGAAGAAAATTGAGTTTATGCTCTAGAAAAAGACATACGGAACGAAGGAAAAGAAGATGGTAGAGTCAGGAACCATGCCTTGTCGTACTTCTTTGAGATCTTCCTCATGGCTACGGCGTTAACAATGGCATAGGTAACCAGATCTTTGCCTTGCCGTATGAGTGCCTCATGGGTCTTGTCAGACCTGTCTGTGAAACACATCAAATATTTCTTCCAACCTGTGCACGCCAGGTGTAATTTAAGCAGTCTTTCGGCTCTTTCATTGAAGCACCGAACGATTGCTGACAGCTCGTCGGTAAGGGATGGAAAGAGACTCTCATCACATACTGCACATGCAACATCTAGTGTTAGATATTGCGAAGGGCCTAGCCAACATTTATTAATGACTCTTAGGGCTGTGAAACAGACACCAAATCTCAAATAAAATTATAAAACTAAAGTTGTAATGGTATTATGCAAAGTTTTTTTTCTCTATTCAATTACTTTGAACCAAATTGACGGATAATGTCACCAATGAAAAAAAGATATTGTTCCATATTTTCTCTATATTTTCAATGAACCAACGAGCCTCTCGGAGCATCTTTGACCGATCAACAAAATTCAACTCCTAAAAACCCGCATCCAAAACCTAACTCCCAAAAAATCCCGACTTTTTTGAGTCTGCATTTGGAAAGTAGTTATTCTAATCAAACCCCAAAGTTAGCTCCAAATAATAATTTCTTTGCATTAATATTAAAGTTGGCAAACATACATTTAGCTACTATCTACATTACAAATATCTACAAATTGCTAACAATTACACCAAACGTGATGGAAGACGACACTAAATATAATGAAGCACCAAATTCAATCATATTGTTTTCATATTTCCAATGAATCAAGGAGGCTCTTGGAAAGGCGGGGGTGCTTGGAGGAGGGAATTACTCCCAGGAAAAAATAGGGCTTTGGGGAGGGGATTGAGAGACAACAGTGGAAGCCAATATATTGGGAGACCCTTGTTGGAATCGATTAACCTGAAACAAGGACGAGATGTGCTTCCCTAAAATCTCACTACATCCGAGTTCTTCACAATTGAATCTATGTACCGTCTGCTCACGCATTTAGAGGTTGTAGTGGATAATAACAAGAAAAATTGGAATTCAAAGATTCAGCTAAAACTTAAAATCTTCATGTGGTATCTTTATGTGGATATAATACGATATTTGTATCTTTATGTGGATATAATACGATATGCATGCATTTGATTAATCTTCATGTGGATATAATACGATAATGAATAAAAGATTCATGTGGCACTAGTAGAAAACGGGCCAATGGTCCAGGCCGGCCCAGCCCATTAGTCCCGATTCAATCCAGAACCGGGACCAATGGGGGCATCGGACCCGGTTCGTGAGCCCCGGGGGCCGGCCGGGCCACGTGGGCCATTGGTCCCGTTCGTCGGACCTATTGGTCCCGGTTGGTGGGACGAACGGGACCAATGGGCCTCGCCTCTGGCCAACACCATTGGTCCCGGTTGGTGGCTTGAACCAGACTAAAGGATGCTCTTTAGTCGGTTTGTGCCACCAACCGGGACTAAAGGTCTGTCCTCGTTATGCCGAGTTTAGTCCCACCTCGCCAACCAAGGGGCCTGCACCAGTTTATAAGCCCTCCTCTCTGCCTTATTGAGCTCCTCTCAAAAGGAAAATAGATGCCCTTATACAGAATTTAACCTAAATTCATACTGAATTTCTCTGAAGTTAGTAGAAATTTATTATGAATTTAGGTTGAATTTTCTCTATAAGCGCATCTATGCTCATTTCTGAGTAGTTTTTTATATAGTTTTTTCTTTTTACTAAAGTTAATCACAACTATTTTTTCTTCTATTTATTTCTGAGTAGTTTTTTATATAGTTTTTTTCTTTTCTGCTATATTTATTTTTTTTCTTTTTATTTCTGAGTTGTAATAAGTCATTAAAAATAAGCATCTATGCTCACTTTTTAGTAAAGTTAATCACAAATATTTTTTCTTCTATTTATTTTTTCTTTTTATTTCTGAGTTGTAATAAGTCATTAAAAAAATAAGCATCTAATTTAGTATTTTTCCAACAACTTATTCATGCTATTTCCATACATGTCAATGATACAATTTAATCTGTTGTTCACAAATAACTCTAATTCAGTATGCCAAACAAAATTCAAACAAGATTGACACCGGGTTGAGTTATTTCTACATTTTATTGTTATGATCTAAAATTTGCATAATTACTTAAAATATGATTCATTTTTTACAGTAGGATTCATTTTTTGACGTACATGTAGTTTGCATTTCAGTTACATGCCATAAATATGTAGAAACCAATTTAGTACATAACCGTTATCAAATCATTTCAGAAAAATCAACTTTATCCTGAACAATATGGTGAAGTATGCTCCAAAGGGAACTTGGAGCATTCTAAATAAAATATTTTTGGAAGGTATTTCCTTAAGTCAATACGAAATATTTTAATACCTACAACCTTTAAGATGTATATAGTACAATGAATATATTTCATAATGATTCTAATAAACTAATTTGGTGTTCTAGATATTGATATTTTTTTAGAAATTGAAAAAATTGAAATAATTTAATTAGGAAAAAAACTTATAACTTGAATAAGTTGGATCTAGGAAGTACTACCTAAATACACTAATATAAGGCGTTTTTACAATTCAAATTGAATGCAAAAATGTCTTATATTAGTGTATAGAGGAGTACTATACAAGGTGACATAACTTGATATTTCAAACAATTCAAAATATAGTTATTATTTTACAAGAAGGAACGTGAAGGTTATTTTTTGGACAGTAATTAATGTTGAAGAAGGTTGTAATCTATATATTAAGTGGAACTGGCGAAGGAGACGTTTGGTTGAATACAAACATCATAGTTTGCCTTGAATAGTATGATGCATCCTCAGAGATGCGCATGAGTACAAAGCAACATGCATATCCAAGTTTTGTAAATTTTTCCCAAACTTTAAACACATAGTAATGATGTCATAACATGACACCACACCAACTTCTTGTTTATTAGACCATGTTTCTATTTTATAAAAATAGAAGTAAGTAAGATGCATGTAAAGACTGAATCTTCAAGAAAACGCTTGAATTATTTATACTCGGAAGTCTTCTTTAGACATGTAACTTAAATTTAAATTATACCTAGTAAATATCTAGAAACTCCTTTAATACCTAAATAATAACAAACAATTTCATAAAACTCCTAACTTTGGCAAGAACATTACAATGTAATATATGCTCCAGATAGAAATATATTTGGAGCATTTTTTATACAATAATTTTCGAAGGTACTGCACAAGGTATCAAGGTGGCAATATTCCCCGTGGCGACGGGTACCCGCGGGGCTTTATCCATCATGGAGCGGGGATGGGGGACAAATTCACCCCATGGGCATTTTCAGATGGGTACCCGTTAGTCTCGTGGGGCGGGGATGGGGATAAAATTCCCCCCATGGGGACTCCATGGATACCCGAAAAACTATGCCATGCGTACTACAAATGCACAATATATAGATTAATACATAGATATTTGACACAATTATTTTTCTCCACCTCTCCCAACAACCACGCCCTTTTCAATCTCACCTATCCTAGTCAGTTTTGAGATCCCAGTGGATACCCATCGGGTACCAGGTACCCGATATTGACGGGTATGGGGGGCGTTTTGTCCCCGCGAAGCTTCACGGGGCTCACGGGTATGGGGATTGGTGGGGATCGGGGCGGGGATGGTGGAGTCATCCCCGGTCATCCCCGTCCCCGTTGCCACCTTGAACAAGGTACATTAACTTGGTATTTCATAAACTAGACCAATAAAACTACTATAAGATGAGATTGAACATGCACATATATTTGGTCGGCGATTGTGGGTGCCATCTATCATAGGGTCACGTAGGCACGTTGGACCCTGGCTGTTACCGGTGGGAGGGCTCAAGCTTTGTTTTTGGGTATTTTGTGAGTCATTTTAGGGTTTATGTCCTGCTCAGGAATGCGAGTTGTTGGCGCTCCCTAGATATGTAATTCTTGTTACTTCTCATGTTCTTTGTACTGCCATGATGTTTGATGAATAGATCAGGAGTTTTTTTTGCGAACCAACCTATGATTGGATGGTTAGGAGGACAATATTATCCCCAGCCCACCGGGGTTCAAGTCCTGGTGCTCACATTTATTCCTGAATTTATTTTAGAATTTTCGGCGATGCACGTTCAGTGAGAGGCGGAGACGTTCCCGGTGACTTCGTAAAATCTGAAGATAATATGCCGGCTAAGTTTTTGCGAACCAACCTACGGTTGGATGGTTAGGAGGACAATATTATCCCCAGCCCACCTGGTTTCAAGTCCTGGTGCTCACATTTATTCCTGGATTTATTTCAGAATTTCCGGCGATGCACGTTCAGTGAGAGGCGGAGACGTTCCCGGTGACTTCGCAAAATCTAAAGATAATATGCCGGCTAAGTTTTCTGGAGGTGTTCATAGGAGTAGGATTTGCGTGTGCGTTCATAGGGGTGATTGTATGTGCATATGTATGAGCGTTTGCGTTCAAAATGTCAGAATCTTTTTTGCAAAAAAATAAATAGATCCGACACATCAGATGTTAAAATATATTTAACTGAAGTGAAGTATATCACGACCCTAAATTTTTGAGGGAACCACCTTTTTCATATTTATGTATGCGAGGAAAGGCGACTTCTTTGTTTCGTCTCCCGTCTCTCTATATGACCCACGTCTGACAATGTCTCTCCCTAGCGACTCACACCCAAATCTGGTGATCCTGCCGACTTGGTGTCGTCGTTCCCTAATTAGTCAGGTCTATGCAGCAGCCACCCAAATGGAGCGACTTCATGTTGTAGTTGTGTCGAATATTGTGTACAAGGTAGGTTGCAGTTGGACTCTGAGTAGTATTGTGTTTAGATAGGATATGGAGTCGTGTCCAAATAGGACACTTGTATCCTAGGCCTCTCTTATATAGCGAGGGTAGACACACGATGTTACCTATGCCAACAAAATAGCACATGCTCGCAAGGGGGAGCCGGCGGCGCGTGCCGGCGCACGGGTGGCCAGGGTGCGGTATTGTGACGGTGTCACGGGGAGGAGCGCCCGTAGTCAAGCCCCGGGGATGTAGCCATATCGGTGAACCTCGTTAACAAATCTCGCCGTCGTGCCTTGTGTGATTGCTTGGTCATCGGATGATCGATGGTATGCCTCGGATTTATTGTAACAAGTGGTATCATGAGCAAGGTTCGATTTGAGGTTGCGGGCATTGATCTAGAGGAAACGAAGCCGAAAGATGACAGTTGTGGAGTTGAAACCGATCGGGCAGATCGGAACGGTGGCAACGATCTATTCGAAATCGGCGTAATAGCAATCGGAGCAGCAGGCAAGCATGGTTCTCGGCGGGACATGTAGCAGGCAAGTTTGTGACAGGATCGGATTGATCGGATCGATCCGCGCGTGTGTGGCAAGCGTGCGTGGAGGCAGCAGTCGCTCGGTGGTGGTGGCCTAAGCGCAGCAGCACACGGACAGGCCTAGGCCCTGGTGGGGTTGAGCCAAGGCCCATATGAGGGCGCACGCAGGACGGCTGCAAGGCCCATGGTGCGCTGCTGACAGAAGCGCAGGGAAGGGCTAGGCAACGTGCACTGTTGCTGGTTCGCTTGAGATTGACGTGTGTGAGCTGCGTACAAGCGAGATTTGTTTGTGAAAAAAACGACACAAGGACAGAGTCTGGTCGTGACTAGTTTGCTATCAAGAAAGAAAGGAAAAGATCCAGAAGCTACGTATGTGTGGTGAATTAAGAGTTTGATCTCTTATGGACTCTTCACACGAGAAGGCTACGGGGGAGTTTGCTTTGGTTTTCTTTGTCGGTACACGTTAGTGTATGGATGGCGGAGGTCGCGGTGACGGCTTGAGTCTGGAGCGTGTTGTTGCAGTCGGAGAAGTTCGGCTGGGTCGGACTAGGCAGTCTGACGGATCGACGTGAGTCGGTTGGTACAGAAGACGATGGTGAGGTCGGCGACTACATAGGAGCGTGAAGCTGATAGTGACCGACTTCTGGGCGTGGAAACACGTGGCACATGCCCAAGGCTTGTGCGGCTTCGACAAGACTATGGCGCGGGATTGATTCAAGGTGGTGTATACACGGAGCTTGAAGTCGATGAGGCGCAGGGGTGGACTGATCCTCTACCATGGAGTCATGTTGAAGGTGGAGCTGGAGTCTGATGGAAGACTTCACTCGGTGCTGATTGAGGGGCTACGGCGTAAGTTGACAGAGAGTCAAAGCCTATTCAGCGGGGAAAAAGCGAGTGACATGCAGTTCGGACTGGAGCCCAGTGGTCTGATGGAAGCGTGAAACTCGTCATCGGTTGGTGATGCTCGGTGGTACTCTGCAGTGGGGGTTGAGTGGTGTGGTTTCGCGACCCTTGAGACTCGACCAGGACAGCGGAGGCTCGACGCGATAATAGCGGCGAGGCGTGCGGTATGCACGGGACATGGAGACGGGCCAGGGCTCTGGTGGTCATACATGTGGTGAGATAACTGCGAATTTGACTCGGGATGACTACAAGCAACGGTGAAATTTCTTCAAGTTTCAGACAGACGGTCAAGAAAGGAGCGGTGATGTTGAGTTCAGGTAACTCTACTGTGTGATATCCAATATGTGAGTTGTTCACTTTCACGCAGGTCAGTGATCAGTGTGTGATGACGTTGGACTGATGCTCTGGAAGTTGGGAGTACAAACTAGAGTAACAAGGAACTTAATTTTGCTCGAGTGTTGAGTGTGCTCAAGAAAAGGAGGGACTACAAGTTGCAGGTGGAGTCACATGGAGTCTTTGCAGTAGCAGCGGTACTCACGGGATAAACTCAAGTCCATTGTACATGAAAGTTTGATGCATGGATGAATTCAAGGTGATGGAGAATATTCGCCAAGGTGGAGTTTGTTGTAGTTGTGTCGAATATTGTGTACAAGGTAGGTTACAGTTGGACTCTGAGTAGTATTGTGTTTAGATAGGATATGGAGTCGTGTCCAAATAGGACACTTGTATCCTAGGCCTCTCTTATATAGCGAGGGTAGACACACGATGTAACCTATGCCAACATAATAGCACATGCTCGCAAGGGGGAGCCGGCGGCGTGTGCCGGCGCCCGGGTGGCCAGGGTGCGGTATTGTGACGGTGTCACGGGGAGGAGCACCCGTAGTCAAGCCCCGGGGATGTAGCCATATCGGTGAACCTCGTTAACAAATCTCGGTGTCGTGCCTCGTGTGATTGCTTGGTCCTCGGATGATCGATGGTATGCCTCTTTATTCTAACACTTCACATGAGAGCTATGACCTGCGCTCTAAGGAGCTGTGAGACACGCACCGAGGAGGTGCGACCGTCATAGCCGGGGTGTTGCGAGGGACGTTGCTACCGTGATAGTGCTATGAGGATTCCGAGCTATGACCTCATCGCTAATGAGACTATGAGTTCAAGCATGGTAAGCTATGACCCTGCATCGCCGATGTTGCAATCAGTGCGTGCCGGTGTTGTGTCCGGCGACACCAGGAGCTAGAACGGTGGCAACGCTGCAAAGCATCCGACGGTGACCGGATCCTGCTGCAACCAACGGTGGTGGATGATGCAGCTGGCCATGGCAGATCCTGGAACCGGCTGGTTGCAGATGCGGAGCTACAATCATGTTTTTTTTGTTGACATGGAGCTACAATCATGCTTGATGGAGCTAACAACATGGAAACAGGGGAGCTACACCCATGGCCTAAAGATTCTAGAACGGGTCTGCGGGGATGCTAAGACCATGGTCGGAATATGCTGGAGTCGGTTACGGGAATGCTACAACCAGGCCTGAAGATGTTGGAACCGGTCTGCAAGGATGCTTCAACTGTGACCTGAATATGCTAGAATGGCTCTGCGGGGATGCTACGACGACGGACGGAATTTGATGGAGCCGGTTGTGGGGATGCTACAGCCAGGGCCAACGGTGCTGCGAACACGGCCAGCATCCGGCGGTAGCACGATGAGCTTCTCCAGCGGACACTTCGCAAGGGTGATGCAAGCGCGGTACCGGGCTACCAGTGCGCAGCCTACGCGGAAGGGTAGGGTTTGACCCCTCGTACGGCAGAGAGAAACTCATCTAGCGGCTGCCGTTGTTTTAATCCACTCGATGGGAAGTAGGATTGATCCATGCTGCCGGCGGTCGACTGCCATACTTGACACTTTTTTTAAAGGCTATATAATAAAATATGATGCCTTGCATTTTCAAGTTGACACGGAAAAGCAATGATGCTATTTACATGCATGGTTGTTACACGATGCACATCAACGGTTTGGGGTAACAACCTGGACTACCTAAAAAAAACCTAGACTGATAAGTACAGAAATAAACCGCTGTATTCCCTCAAAAAAAAAAAAAAAAAACGCTGCACAATATCACGCTATCGAACAGCCTAGCTTGGGCCAACGACACCGACGCTGGACGGCGGCTTGTCCATGGCCTCTGCAGACACTCTCTCAGCGGTGCGCTCTACCGGAGCCGGCATTGTCAGCTTCCCCGTGGCGACCGGTGGCGACCTCGCCGCCCGTCATTCTGTGCGTAGCATCTCGAGCTCCATTGCCTCCTCCTCCTTCCCATCATCCACGTCCTCGTCGTCGCTGCCCTCCGCCGGCATCGCAATCGCTACGGCGTCGGCCGGCAGCGGCTTCTCGAGGTTGGCCCGGCAAAGGGGGCAGGTCGCCCGCGCCTGCAGCCACGGGTCGATGCACTCCGGGTGGAAGACGTGCGAGCAGTGCGGCAGCAGGCGGATGTTGTCGCCTTCCTCGAACGCCGCCAGGCACACGGGGCAGCGCTGTTCCTCCTCCTCCTCCTCCATCACCTTCTTCAACTTCTTGTGGTGGCCCTTCCACGGCATGACCGGGAACGTCGCCACCACCGACTGCTCCAGGCCGCCGCGCTTCCTGGAGCTCCTCCCTGACGACGATGACCTGCCTCCCACCGGCGCCGCTGCCGCGGTGTCCTCGTGGTCGTCCACGCCGCGGCAGTACCTGTTGATGTAGCCGCAGAGGCCGACCAGGAAGAACAAGGCGCAGATCACCACCGAGATGATGGTCGACTTCGGGGTGCTGGTGCCTTCCGGTGGCGTCGGCCTCGGCGTCAGCGTATGCGGCCCCCTAAAGACCACGTCTCTGCCGACGGCGACCAAGTGCTCGACCATAACCATCTCCAGCTATCTCGAACTCAAACTCAAAGCACGTACAGAACAGGTGCGGCGTAGCTAGCTAGACTGGCAAAGTAAACGATAAAGCTTGCTATATATACCCTACGTTCCTTTTTCTCCTCCTCGTAAGGATGCCTGATGACTGCTTTAGATTTTGCATGTTGATCTACTACAACTATTGGTCCTTGTACTGTATGCATGAGTAGTATATTCCGCCCATATGTCCTTGTACTGTATGACCGTATGAGTAGTATATTCCGCCCGCTGTTTTGTGATGTTTCTGTGTTCGACATTTCGATGGAGTCCGGGATGACGCAGATGGAAGACATTATTAACGATATCCTGCCGTGGTTTCGTACTATGGATGATGTCATGTTGGCATGCCCAAACCAACGCACCGCCGCTGTAACGATGATTGATGAGCTAGTAAACGAAACACAACGTATACCACCCAAGATATCACCCGCCTACCCAGTTTTGTAACCTTGCGATTCACATTAATTAAATTGCTTCAAAAAGTTCATAAATTATACTTCCTTCGTCCGAAAATACTTATTGGAGAAATGGTTGTATGTAGACATATTTTAGTTTAAGATACATCTATTTTATTCATTTCTTCGACAAGTATTTCCGGACGGAGGGAGTACGTACTAAGAGCATCTCCGACAGACGAGCGAGGTATGGCGCGCGCGGGAAAAAGCTATTTTTAGCACGTGTGGACCGGTTTGGCGCACTCTAGCAGGCGCTGGAAAATCTAGCGCGGGAAAAAGAACTGCACGCACAAAAAAGCGACAACACGTGCGGCGTCAGGCACGCTCTATAAAACCCGCGCGCACGAGCCAACCAACTGCCACTCCATCGCCTCCTTCTTCCCCGCCTCCAGTGCCCCGCCGCCGCCGCTGCGACCTTCTCCCCAAGCCCCCGCGCCTTCTCCCCCGCCACCGACATGCCGCCGCGCGCCAGGAGCAGCTCCAGCTACCGCGGCGTCCGCGCCCACCCCTCCCGTGTGTTTTACGCGGAGATCCGCTCCGATAATACATGTCTCGGTTTGGCGAAGTACGAGACTGCCCACGAGGCTACCCACCCATACGACGCGACGGCGTGGCGCCTCTCGAGGCCACGTTCGCAGATGAATTTCTCGGACACGCAGACGCGCCAGTAGGCGCAGGACCTCACGCCTCCGCCGGGGCTAATCACCGACGAGGACAGCCGCATCCAGTGCAGGTGGGAGCCCCGCCTCCTCATCGCTGAGGCGGACGAGTACGCCATGGCGGAGTGGCGCCATCGCTTCCCGGAGGATGTCGCCACGGAGAACGACTTCTGGGCGTAGAGGAGGAAGCAACGAGCTGCGGATCGGGCGGACAGGCGTGCCCGGAAAGCACCGGCGATAGCACAGAGCGAACTGGGATTTGCGTCAACCTTTGATGACAATGGTCCTCGGTGGGATGACGCGTTCCTGTCGTCGGACTACACCACCGAGGAGGAGGACGACAACGAGGAGTAGTTTCTAGTATATTTGCATTGTGGTATCATTTTTATCTATTTTTATTTGTATGGTATGGATTAGTTTGCAGTGTTGGGCTTGAACTATGCTATTTAAATTTATCTATATGCTGTTTCATATTGTTCATATGTGTTGCATCGTAGTACCGGTTGCTCGCGCGCGCCGGATTCTGCAGCGCCTGTTGGAGCTATACCGACGCGCCTTATTTTGCAGCGCTTGCTGGAGCAAGCGCCCTCCTGCGCGCAAAAAAGGGATATTTTGACACTGTAAAAATTAGCACGCTGCGGGTTGCGTCATGTGGGAGATGCTCTAAATAACATGACCATTCTATGGCCGGGCTTGAAACCCCCGAGCTAAAATCCATTGCCCGATCTTGGCCCGCCCAAAAACACATGGGCAGTATCATTTATCAATTAAAATTGTCATTTTCAGGTTGTAAATCTGACGTCAGATTTTTAGCATTTCCATAAAAATAATATATGATACCTATTTTTGGTTAAAATGTGTATTTTTGGCCATTAGAACATTTTGGGCTTTGGGACTGGGCTTCGGGGTGGAAAAATGTAGCGCGGGCATGGACTAGATGTTTGGCTTTGGGGCTCGATACAGAGGAAGGCTTCACAGAAAATGATAAACACAGTAATATGGAGGATGGTATTCGGGGATAGATGATGGAAATCTAGCCTGTAGAAGAAAAGAAGACCCTGAACGAAGGGGTGGAGGGGAAAACCCAGACCTCGGATGAGGTGGGAAGTGAAGACAACCTACGCCTTCTTCGAGGGAGCGGGGATGGCCGAGGCTGAACAGACCTCCCCAATGCACACGACGGACCGATATTTGGCCTTGACGAAGAGGTACCCATCGGCTTCATGCTTGGTGATGGTGCTGGTGGTGACGACTGAGGGCGGCCACAACCTCCTCGTGTTGGTGGCCTCGAACGCCAGAGCAGAAGCACCCTTCCACTTGTCGGCCATCTCGGGTGATGAAGGATGGAAGTGTGGAGAAACCGAAGCAAGAAACAGATCTCGGGGCGCTCACTAGTAGAAAACCCCAATTCGTCCCGGTTCGTGAAGGCCATTTGTCCCGATTCACGAACCGGGAGTAAAGGGTCGTCACTAAAGCCCTGTCCCTTTAGTCCCGGTTCGCCCAAGAACCGGGACAGATGGGGCTCCACGTGGCCGCTGCCGCTTGCCCGGGCTGGGGGGGCCTTTTATCCCGGTTTGTGCCACCAACCGGGACGAAAAGGCTTCCACGTGTCAGCATTTCAGGGGCTGGGTTTTTTGTTTTTTTTTCTCGGGGGGGGGGGGGGGGTTGGGGGGTTTTGTAGGGTTGATTCAGGGGTTTCATATATTGTATTAGCTAGCTAATAAGAGAAGTGTGCTCTGTTATCTCCATGCTTGGTCGACGCTACGTATAGAGAGGACTCGACACGCTAGCTAGCTAGTAAGAAAATGAAGTAAACTATTAAGTACAGAAGATCGTCATGAACATATACATAGAGAAGTAATCGACCTCTCCTTCTCTCCGAGAGATTGGTCGAACAACAAATTTTCGTATATCTTACCGACGGTACTGGCTATATATATATACTATAACCTCAAGTAATTACTATAACCTCAAGTAATAATTTAGGTAAACCGAATATGCACAAGACAGTAACACTCACTTGAAGTTGTAAGGAAATAGTATTGTATATTTGTTTTGATCTATTACCAACGATCATAGCAAGTTCTGCTCGGTTTCTTAGGCATGAAATTTAACCGTAAATTCATCTATGAGATTTGTGTTAATGAACCCAATATCATACATTTCAACACTTCTGCATTCGACGATCTTCAATCTGCATAATATAGTGAGGATAATTATATATACATGCAATGAAAGAGCTGAGCTATATATAGAGACTTAATGACAGAAGTAATACTTACAGACAGTAGCAGGTGACCCTTAATTTATCGAGGGCCTTTAGATTGAAAAACTGTAAGAACTACTCAAATGGAACAGACAACTCCTCAATTCCAACGATGTCGTGTTGATCCTCTTTAACTTTCAGCGTCAAAGTATTGATTTTATTCCCAGCTGACTGCGCCTTTCTACAGGTTTCCATGTACCAATCATGGAATCTTTGCATCATCGTTGTTAGAGTAGTTCCATCTTTGACGAGAGGCTTCCCGTACTCATATTTGAATTTGTCTGGCTCCATTATATCAAAATGTGCATCATCGTGATCTCCAGCATTGGTATCGGGAAACACCCCCTGATCATTAGCGACGATATCGCTAGACACCTTGAGCGGGGGGCACGATTGGTTCGCTTGTTCACCGAGCTGGGGAATTTTTTTCCCAGTTCTTCGTTCTTGTAACCTTTTGTCACTGCAAGTACTTCCCGACCGCTTCACTTCCTTATATGTCTTTTCAGTAATGCACTCATATTTGGTTTGCGGCGGAGACGGTGGTGGTCGCTGCAGGGCATCCAAAGTGCGCTTCTCTTTCACCGGATCTATCTTTTCCTCCGAAGGTGGATGTCTCTTAGCTCTTTGCATAGCGAAGTAGTCCCTCACATGGGCTTGACAGATCTCCTCGTTTTACTTCTCGGTCATCTCATATGGTAACTTCTCATGAGTCTTGAGAGATGGACCGAATCTGTATTGCCTCCCGCCTGTACTGCTAGACGCCGGAGCATGCCGAGCGGCTGCGGCTTTCTTCTTTAGTTGCTTACGAGGCGGAGGAGAAGGACTGCGACGCGCCGGAGCAGCCGGAGCGGCGACGGGTCTCTTCCGCTCTTGCTGATGAGGTGGAGAAGGAGGAGGCTGGCTGGTCGGGCGCGCTGGCGCAGAGGAGAAGGAGGCGGAGTGCCACCACGCGCTGGAGAAGGAGGCGGAGTGCCATGATCACTCGCTGGAGGAGCAGGCGGAGGAGGAGGCGGAGTGCCGCCACGCGCCGGAGAAGGAGGCGGAGTGCCCTGATCACTCGCCGGAGGAGCAGGCGGAGGAGGAGGCGGAGTGCCCTGACTCGCCGAAGGAGGAGGAGGAGGCGGAGGTGTCTAGTTTGGAAGGTTTATGAGCTCCTTCCTCCATAGGCATGGAGTCTTCAAAACAAAACCCAGCCGAGTCTCCCCTTCACCGGTAGGGTGGTCAAGCACGAGCTCCTCAAATCCCTCCGATATTTCTTCCACTGTCACCCTAGCATATCCTTCTGGAATTGGACGGCAGTGAAAAGTTGCGCCAGGTGCAGGAGGTCGAACAGAGCCGACAGTCTCCTTGACTTTGTACTTCTGCCATTGCGTCATAAGGTGGCAATGTTGAGACTCTGTGATAGCATCCACGGGGTAGCTAGGAGGAGCCGTGAAGACAGGCTCCATCTGAAGCTGCTCGGTGGAAGCCACACTGCTTCTCCACTGAGATGGCGGGGTAGCTTCGGGGGTAGCTTTGGCAGGTCGCTTGCTTCGAACTGCATCTCGTTCCTCTAGCTTCTGTACCCTTGAGTGCAGCTCCTGCAGTTCGTTCTGCTCCACCTTCCGCCTCCTCTCTTGGCATTTGTAACCGCCTACGTCCGGAAACCCAGCCTTCCACGGAACGGAGCCTGGCGTGCCTCGTATCCGTTCAGAGTGCTCAGGATTTCCGAGGGCCATTGTGAGCTTGTCCTTCTCTCTGTCTGGAACGAACGTCCCTTCTTGCACTGCGTTAATATAGTGCTGAAGCTTCGTGAGGGGTATTTGAAGTTGCTCCCTCGTCCAAACGCACTTCCTTGTTACAGGGTCCAAGGTTCCGCCAACCCCGAAGAACCAAGTCTGGCAACGGTCTGGCCAATTCAATGTCTCTGGTTCGACCCCTTTATCAAGCACGTCGTTCTTAGCCTTGGCCCACAACGGTCGGGCTTTGAGGTAGCCACCTGACTCCGTGCGATGGTGATGCTCCTTCGCAACATTTATCTTGTTTATGGCTGACATCTTCTTACTCCTCTCCGATGTCTTGTTGGCCACAAATGCGTCCCATTGATCTCTGAGCTTCTCGTACCGACTGATGAATTCTGGTGTCTTTTGTTTTTCGACAAACTTTGCTTTCAGGTCATTCTTTCACTTGCTGAATAGATCTGCCATCTTCTTGAGAGCAAAGGACTTGATCAATTGCTCTATAACTGGATTCTCCAGATCGTCCTCTTCCGGTAGGGTGAAATTTACCTTCAGCACTTTCCAAAGATAAGCTTTCTGTCTATCTTCGACAAAAGAAATTTGAAGCTCTTCATCATTAGGCTGATTCCATAGCTCTATGCTGACCGGGATCATGTCCCTAACAAGAACCCAACACTGACCAGTAAATGCCTCCTTGGTCCGAAGGGGTTCAATCGGTTGACCATCGCGTGCGATTGCTGTGATCGTGAACCTTTCATCTGATCGTAACTTTTTCTTTGGGCCTCGTCTCTTTAACGAAGTTGTGCTCGAACCGGAGGGCTAGAAATAAGAAGAAAGATGAGAGTTAATATGTGTAGATACCAAAACAATGAATGCATCAATTAGCTATAGTCAGCACAGGCTTAATTAATATATACACCTGGCCAGACTCTGATCGGTCACCGGAGCCGTCATCACGGCCTCCTTCTTGCACCGGCATTCGGTCACCGGTCACGGTCTCCTCCGTTGTTCGAGGACAGTAGCCCGCTGAGGGAGTCCTGGACTAGGGGGTGTCCGGATAGCTGGACTATCAATATCCGCCGGACTCCAAGACTACGAAGATACAAGATTGAAGACTCTGGCTCGTGTCCGGATGGTACTTTCCTTGGCGTGGAAGGCAAGCTTGGCAATACGGATATGTAGATATCCTACCATTGTAACCGACTCTGTGTAACCCTAGCCTCCTCCGGTGTCTATATAAACCGGAGGGCTTTAGTCCGTAGGACAACATACATCTCAACAATCATACCATAGGCTAGCTTCTAGGGTTTAGCCTCCTTGATCTCGTGGTAGATCTATTCTTGTACTACCCATATCATCAATATTAATCAAGCAGGACGTAGGGTTTTACCTCCATCGAGAGGGCCCGAACCTGGGTAAAAACATCGTGTCCCTCGTCTCTTGTTACCATCCGCCTAGACGCACAGTTCGGGACCCCCTACCCGAGATCCGCCGGTTTTGACACCGACATTGGTGCTTTCATTGAACGTTCCTCTGTGTCGTCACCGATAGAGCGGATGCCTCCACCCGTCTTCAAAGACGGTGTTTTCGCCGGAGGGGCCTTGGCCGCCGGCCAAACTATCTGGCTTGGTGGTTTTCTCATGACCGCTTGTCCGGCCGTCGCTTCGGCAATGACTTCTCGAGTCGTCGAAAGCAATCTTCGCGTCAGCCCTAAAGCTGCCGAACAGTTAGATCCAATAGAGCTCTCGTCTGTTAACGAGCTCTTGGATCGCATCACCGCCCTGGGAGTCGCCACGGACTACAACCAGATTGGGCTTAAAACCGATCTGAGAGAGATTAACTCTCCCCAGGCCAACCACCACGTCGCAGTGGTAGAGGAACAACACGGCAACTCTTTGCCAGTGTTGAAAACAATTCATGTCCGGATTCCCGAACCTTCCATGCCGGATTCCCGCGGAGGGACGGACTTCGATCGAGCATTGAACTTAAAATCATGCATCGCCCCGGACTCGCTGGATTGTGCCCAGCCAACCGAACTTCCGAATTCGGAAGCCCCTTGGCCTTTGAGCCTCAAGATGGGCAGGGATCCGGATTTTATTCCACCCACCCGCCCAGACATATACGATCTATCTCTAATACGGCAAGAGCCTACTGAAATAGTACATCATTACTGGGCCAGATTCCTCCTGGTTATGGACAGGATAAAGGACTGCCGAGAGGACAACGCAATATCAATCTTCTGCAATAACTGCACGGACAAGGAAATACTAAACGCCATTGATCGTTGCAAAATTACGCGCTTCACCGATCTGGCATCCATCGTACGAAAGTACTGTGCGATGGAGAGTTTCCGGAAAACCGAAAATCAATTTTGGGATAATCCGGCCCCAAATCCAGTCCGCAGTAAAAGGGCTTTACACTAAGGCCCCAGATGCAAAAACGAAAAAACAAAAAACCCAATAAGGGAAACGGAACCGTACTGGAGGGATGGCTCAATGGACCCTGTAAGCTTCATAGTACAGAGGGAGCCGTCCCAACACATAGCCTTCGGGCATCTTGGATATTACGGCAGGTGGCCAAAAGTGGCGAAGAGCTTCTAGCTTTGGGAAACCACTCCGACAATACCAGCACGGTGTCAACAGTCTTCGAGACTTTTGCATCAAATAATATGCGAAAACGAACAATCCGCGAACTCGCCAAAGTCTACCAAGTAGCAACAGCAAATCCATGGAGTGACACAGCTATTACCTTCAATGCCAGCGATGAGCCCACATTCCGAACAACCAGAGCCCCAGCCGCACTAGTACTTAGTCCCATAGTGGACGGCTTTCGACTGACAAAAGTCCTCATGGATGGCGGCAGCGGGCTAAACCTCATTTATGAGGAAACTCTGCGAAAAATGGAAATCGATTGGAGCCGTATTGAGCGAAGCAACACAACCTTTAGAGGAATAATCCCTAGCCGGGAAGCGCGCTGCACCGGAAAAATCACACTCGATGTGGCTTTCGGCTCTCCGGACAATTACAGATCCGAAGAAGTCACGTTCCAGGTGGCCTCGTTCAGCAGTGGATATCACGCCATATTAGGACGAGAGGCATTCACAATCTTTCAAGCAATACCTCATTACGGGTACATGAAGCTCAAAATGCCTGGGCCCAGCGGAATAATCACTCTCGCTAGTGATCCGGACATAGCACTCCGCGCCGAAAACAAGACAGCCGCACTAGCCCTCGAGGCACTATCCGAAGCCTTAGCGGCAGAAGAACTCACCGCGCTACGCTCTACGGTGAACAGGGACGATGTGATACTCGATAAAAGATCCAAGTCCACCTCCTTCAAACCAGCAGACGAGATAATAAAATTCCAGGTCCATCCAACGGACCAAACAAAGACGGCCTCCATTGGGGCACAGTTAAACCCCGAAGTAGACGCCGCACTGTGCGAATTCCTTCGGGAAAATTGGGATATCTTCGCCTGGCATCCTTCAGAAATGCCCGGAATCCCTCGCAGGTTGGCAGAACACAGCCTAAACATCCTAAAAGGATTCAAGCCAGTCAAACAGGCTCTTCGACGATTTTCCGAGCCCAAAAGACAGGCAATGGGAGAAGAGCTAGCCAAACTATTGGAAGCCGGATTCATTAGAGATATCAAACATCCGGACTGGCTAGCAAATTTGGTGATGGTACCAAAGAAGGATAAATCCTGGCGCCTCTGTGTCGATTTTAAAGACCTCAATAAAGCTTTCCCAAAGGATCCCTTCCCTCTCCCCCGCATCGATCAAATTATCGATGCCACAGCAGGGCACGATCCGTTGTGCTTCCTGGATGCATACTCTGGCTATCATCAAATCAAGATGGCGGAAGCAGACCAAGCCGCAACGGCATTTATCACTCCATATGGACCATTCTGCTTCCACACGATGCCCTTCGGACTCAAAAACGCCGGCGCAACATATCAGCGCATGATTCAAACATGTCTGGCCACCCACATCGGCAAAACAGTCGAGGCATACGTAGACGACGTAGTCGTCAAAACAAAACACGTCGAAACTTTAGTAGACGATTTGAGGCTCACATTCGACAACCTCAGAGCGATGACATCAAGCTGAATCCGGAAAAATGCGTTTTCGGCGTACCAGCCGGAAAGCTGCTGGGCTTCATCGTATCCGGTAGAGGGATTGAAGCAAATCCGGCCAAAGTCCGAGCTCTGTCACAGTTGGATATTCCAAAGGACCTCAAACAAATACAAAAATTAACAGGATGCGTGGCAGCCTTAAGCCGCTTTATCTCCCGTTTAGGAGAAAAGGCGTTGCCCCTCTATCGCCTCCTCAGGCGCACCGAACACTTCGAGTGGACGGATGCTGCCACTGCCGGACTCGAAGAAATAAAGGCCATACTGGCAACAAATCCGGTCCTGGCTGCGCCCACTCTGGGCGAACCAATGTTGTTATACATCACAGCAACACATCAAGTTGTAAGCGCAGTCCTCGTCGTCGAACGAGCGACAGAAGGGCATAAATTCCCTCTTCAAAAACCAGTGTATTATGTATCCACTGTGTTAACCCCCTGCAAATCCCGTTACCCGCACTATCAGAAGATAGCATATGCAGTGTTCACGGCGTCTCGAAAGCTCCGGCACTACTTTCAAGAGTGCTCGATAACAGTGGCCTCTGAAGTACCACTCAATGACATTATCAATAACCGTGACGCAACGGGCAGGATAGCAAAATGGGCTATTGAGCTCTTACCATTCGACATCACTTACAAACCTCGACGAGCTATAAAGTCACAAGTTTTGGCTGACTTCGTCGCCGAATGGACTGAAGCTGAACTCCCTAAAGAGTACGGCGCATACTCCAATTGGACTATGCATTTCGACGGCTCCAAAATGTTGGCGGATGGGGCTGGCGTCGATCGACGCCCCCACGGAGATATAGTCCAGTATGTACTTCAAATAATGTACACAGACTCCAACAATGCAGCCGAATACGAGGCCCTGTTACATGGTCTCCGGATGGCGGTCTCCATGGGCATTCAACGCCTAGAGGTGCGCGGGGACTCAAACCTTGCAATATCCCAAATAAACAGAGACTTCAACGCCAAGGATCCGAAAATGGCAGCATATCGCAACGCTATCCTAAAAATGTCAGCTCGGTTTGAAGGACTCGAATTCCATCACATAGCCCGAGATAATAACCAAGCGGCCGACGTCCTGGCACGCATCGGTGCGAAACGTGATGCTGTCCCTCCAAATATCTTCCTGGAACGGCTCTTCAAGCCATCCGTACTATGGGAAGAGGAGCCCGGTAGCGACAAACCGGAGAAAACCGCACCAACCGGTGATTCGGCAGATGACATAACACCCTCCGCCCACATTATAATGGCAGTAATCGCCGCGTGGAAAGAACCTTTCCTAGCCTACTTACTTAGGCAGGAACTTCCCGAAGACCAAAATGAGGCCCGCTGCATAGTCCGGCGATCGAAGGCCTACAAGGTCCATGAGGGAGAACTTTATAAGAAAAGTACCACCGGAGTCCTTCAAAGGTGTATCTTCGAAAAAGAAGGGCGAAACCTCCTGGCTGGAATTCATGCCGGACTAGGCGGACACCACGCAGCAGCCCGGGCCCTTGTAGGAAAGGCATTCCGTACAGGATTTTATTGGCCGACGGCTCGGGCAGACGCACAGGACTTGGTCCAGCGATGCGTTGGTTGTCAGCTCTTTGCTAATCAGAGCCATATGCCACCCACCGCCCTCAAAACCATACCCATTACCTGGCCGTTCGCGGTCTGGGGGCTTGACATGGTTGGACCCCTTAAAGGGGGAACCCACAAGAAAAAGTACCTATTGGTCATGGTGGATAAGTTCACCAAATGGATAGAGGCCAAACCGGTCAAAACGGCAGAGTCAGGACCAGTGATCGACTTTATATCAGGGGTGGTACACCGTTACGGAGTCCCCCACAGCATCATCACGACAACGGCACGAACTTCACAGCCGACGAGGTTAAGTCATGGTGCAAAAATATGGGCATCAAGCTCGACTATGCGTCAGTCTATCACCCTCAAACCAACGGTCAAGTGGAAAGAGCAAATGGTCTAATAATGAGCGGCATTAAACCTAGACTAGTGAGGTCACTCACTAAATCCGACACACAATGGGTCGAGGAGCTCGACCAGACTGGGGCTGCGGACAACGCCTAACCGTACTACCGGATTCACACCATTTTTTATGGTATACGGCGCAGAGGCAGTCTTGCCCTGTGACATTATTCATGACTCACCTCGAGTGCGCATGTATGAGGAAAGAGAGGCCGAGCTTGATCGGCAGGACAGCTTGGACACATTGGAGGAAGAACGTGACGTCGCGAAGGCTCGTTCCGCATTCTATCAGCAGCAGGCCCGAAGATATCAAAGCAGAGAAGTACGGGCCAAGACTTACAACGTTGGTGAACTAGTTCTACGCCTGCCGGACAAGAAAAAGGACAAGCTCAAGCCCAGATGGGAGGGCCCCTTCATTATCGATCAAGTACTGACCGGCGGAGCATACCGTCTACGAAATGCGTCGGATAACCGACTCGAGCCGAACCCATGGAACGCAGCCCGCCTCCGACGATTCTATGCCTAGCGCCGGACTAAGAGTTCGTCCCCTTCCCCCGTCCAAATTTTTATACTTCGGCTGTCTTTTGTTTCTCTTTTTATCCTTTTCACTTAAAAACCCTTCCGTGCCTATTTTTGCATTCTTTGCATATGCATGATGTGCCATCCGCACTCATTATTCCTGGGGGCTTCTTTTACAGAAGCTCAATCCTACGGGTTTCATACCCAACACATGTGTCAAGCTTCCACATGTACCTTTTACTCGCCATTATATGCATCGATATGACTTAAGTTTTGGCCAAGCTGGGTTGCCTGGCTCCTGTGCTTACCCCTACGTTCCCGATTGTTCGGCTAGGAGGTAAAGGGAGCACCTCTGCGATTGTTACTGCCGGGTAAGCCGGATGTGTACCTCAGACTGGGTGAAGCCGAAAGCTAGCGTTCTTAAGGGAATATTCGGTCGGTGACTTAAAAGATGACTTTTTACCTATTTATCTATTTGCCCCCAGATGTTTTACTGCTTTCTTTGCAGTCCGGACATGCACTCTAGGGCATGCCTCCCAGCGAAAGGAACCCTTAACGGAACTATTCTCCCTGGAAAATGTTTCTTACTAACCATGTAATATAACATAACTAGTTGGGCACTTGTCTGATAAAGCACTAATGACCCCTACGCCTGGTCTCCATGCATACCACGGTTGTTTCTTAACCAAAAAGGTATTCAGACACACTCCGGACTCTAGGGTCCCGAGGTCGAAGCGAAAAGGTCGGTAAAGACAAACGATCTACAATCTAGCTAGAAGGCATTTCACATGTCACTTTAAAGGATAACATACATTGTCAAATTTGTTGATTGTATTCCTCCTCAATCCCGTCTAACAGGCTGTCTAGTTTACAGTCCCGTTGGGAAAATTTAGCAGCCAACTCTACTTTGCTGTACACTAAACTCACAGGGATCTCCTTCCCATCAGGCCCCACCGGTCCAACTTCGGCCATATGGTTGGGGTCCGCCTTCTTGTACCGCGTCTTCACCATGGCCCAAGCCTCCCTGGCACCTTGACGGCAAGCCGAAATCTTCCACAAACGGAAGCGCTGCCGCACTCCCTGCAGCTTCTCCATAAGCTCCCGAGGCCCTCGGGTAGGGTGAGGGCTGGCCATAAAGCCCTGAACAGCGCCGCCATTGCCTGCCGAACTCGTTCGAGTAGTTGCAACAGTTCGGGAAGTGGATCACCCATTGATATGGGCATCTCCTCTGCAGGACGACCCGTGAGTATACCTACAAGACATATCATGTCAAAATACTTCCTCGCCGAACTCTTCTTTTCAAAAGAGTTCGCTCAAGCACTTACTATAAATGCCGCGACGAAGCCGCTGATTCTCCTTAACGGAGCCGGACAGCTCGGCCTGAGCGCCTTTCAACTCTTCTCCGAGCTTGGCGTTGGCATCCTGGAGCTTGTTCCTTTCCTGCTGAACCCTATTCAGCACACTCTCGCCGGCCTTTAGCTGGCGTAGCAATGCTTGCCTGTCCGGATCTTGTCCGGCGGTACCTGCAATGTCATTATTAGACTCGCGCGCACGCCGCACAGCGCTTATATTTATTAATAAAAATGTGTTACCAGGAGGGGTCTTGCCGTCTCCTCCTGCGGCAGCAAGTGCGGCCTCAAGTTGGGCCTTGCAATCTTGCAGCTCCCGAGACAGCTGGGTGTTCTTCTCGTTAAGTGCCTGAAATTTCCAATGATCCTTAAATCAGTTAGCATAACTACTTTATGTCTCGGGGGATACTGGTATATACAACCATTAAAATTCCCTTACCCGTATGTCTTTCACATACTGCTCCGTGGCTCTGGTAAAACCATTTTGAGCAGCACGGAGATGCGCGCGCCCCTGCGTTAAAGGCATCCAATGCCTCGGGAAAAGCACGCTTGAAATCTGTCCGTGGCGCCTATGGTTCATGGCGCTCTCCACCTCAGACTTGGTGGCGGACAGTGTGTCGGTATCCTCTGTTGGAGAAGGATCCGGCTCGCGTCTTGCGCTTGCCTCCCCCTCCAGGCCGGGCGCTGGAGCCTAGCCGGTGTTGGTCGGATTGGCAATTCCTGCGCTCGCGGTCCGGCGAGCGCTTTTTCTCCTACAAAGATCATGAGCACTTAGACGTTTCCTCGGAACGTTGCTCTAAAAATTAACATACGAGCTATACCTTTGCGGCGACGTTTCTGTCCGCACTGCGCTCCTTTTCCGCTTGCTGGTTCGGACTGACCTTTGTTGGTCGGCCGCCACAGGCTCAGCTTGCTGCCGTAAAGGCGCTTCCTGCAAAATACCATCGTTCGCGAAGGTCAGAAAGGAACAGGGAAGAGATACCGGTGTCCGAACTTTGGTCGCGGTCACCTGGGAAGCCGGACTTAGTCCGGGGTAGTCTGCCGTAATGGCGACCACAGCATTGTCTATGCTGAGCTGGTGATACACCCCGTCGATCAGCTCCACCTCGATGTCCGGGTCCTCTTCGGAGGCCGGACCCAGGGATCCCTCTGGATCCTCGGGTTGCGGAGCAGGACTCACCATGTCCTCCACAGTCCGGCGTAGACCCTGCGCCGAAGACATAATGTAAGAAGCTTAAACTTCGAAAGCACGGGTAGGGCCCTTCGAGATGTTCGCTTACCCATCCTCTAGGGTTGATCATGGAAAACCCATTCAAAGGGTTCGTGCGAAGGAAGTCCTCCTTCTCCCCCTTGTACAGGCCGGACAGGATCTTCACCAGATCCTCGGTCGAATCCGGCCCTTTGCGGCCGTGCTGGGTAGCATCGTCTTCCCCGTTGAAATCCACATGGGGTCGCCTCTGTATTGCAGTGGCTACACCCCTCGCTTGATGCATGTCGCCATGACTCTGATCATGGTCAAACCGGAATGAGCCATTAATCTTATCCGGCCCATCAAGTAATGGACGCTCTTGTCTTCCTCCAAACGGGGGCTCCGCGGGCGCCAGCTGAGGCGTTTCTTCAAGGGAGCAGCATCAAACTCCGGGAGGCCGATCCGAACTGGGTCGGGCAGCGGAGCGTCTCCTATATAAAACCACTCCGAGGGCCAGTCTTCGGACGCCTTCTTGGGAGTGCCGGATAGGTATCCGGTCCCGGCGATGCGCCATATTTCGGCGCCGCCCACTTGATGTATGGACCCCTGGTGAGAACGGGGTACGAGGCAAAACAGCCTCTTCCACAATGCAAAATGGGGCTCGATGCCCAGGAATAGCTCACAAAGAGCTACGTAGCCCGCGATATGCAGCACAGAGGCGGGCGTGAGGTGGTGGAGCTGGAGTCCGTAGAACTTCAGGAGCCCGCGGAGGAACGGATGTATTGGAAATCCGAGATCCCTTATCAGATAGGGGACAAAGCACACTCGCTCCCCCTTATTGGGGCTTGGAGTGTCCTCCGCCTACCTCCCACCTTGATAAGTAACCAGTCCGGCCCGGACTGGGACCATGAAGGCCGGAGGGAGAAACCCCTCCGTTTGGAGCTTAACTAGCTCGTTGTGCGAAACAGAGCACCTCCTCCAATTCCCCGGCGGTGGGCTGGGAGCGCGTGAAGAAGAGCCGCGTTGACGATCCATGGTGGAATGGATTTCTAGGTCAGAGGCGCTTCGGTGGAGTATATGCGCGAGGAAGACGGTGCGGTTTGGATCTGGATTCTTGCCTCTTTTATAGGCGGGCGACTCGCACAATTAAGGGGTGAAATGCAAAAGACACCCTGGCTTTTCGCATTCGTGCGACGCGTGGAAGAGGGCCATTATTTGGCGTAGAAGTCGAGGAACACAATGTTCAATATGAAGCCGGACACTGTTCGGCAGGTACATGGAATTTGAAGGGAGAACCCGCCTTGCAACGGCGAAGACTATAGACGCGCTAGACTTATCGTCATTGAAGCCTGGTTCGGGGGCTACTGAGGGAGTCCTGGACTAGGGGGTGTCCGGACAGCCGGACTATCAATATCCGCCGGACTCCAAGACTACGAAGATACAAGATTGAAGACTCCGGCTCGTGTCCGGATGGTACTTTCCTTGGCGTGGAAGGCAAGCTTGGCAATACGGATATGTAGATCTCCTACCATTGTAACCGACTCTGTGTAACCCTAGCCTCCTCCGGTGTCTATATAAACCGGAGGGCTTTAGTCCGTAGGACAACATACATCTCAACAATCATACCATAGGCTAGCTTCTAGGGTTTAGCCTCCTTGATCTCGTGGTAGATCCACTCTTGTACTACCCATATCATCAATATTAATCAAGCAGGACGTAGGGTTTTACCTCCATCGAGAGGGCCCGAACCTGGGTAAAAACATCGTGTCCCTCGTCTCCTGTTACCATCCGCCTAGACGCACAGTTCGGGACCCCCTACCCGAGATCCGCCGGTTTTGACACCGACACCCGCTTCTTCACCCTCTCCTTCCAGACCATCACTTTCGTTGAGATACGACATGACATCAGCTCTGGCTGCGATTATGTCCCCCAACAACCGTTCTGCTTCCTCGTCTCGGCCGTGCTCCATAGTTTCTGCAAATAGTACAACATGGCAATTATTATAAAAACATGACAGATGGATATATTAGTGGCAAACGTAGACCTAGCTATAGCTATTCGCAACAAGGAATTATATTAATTAATGGCCTCAATGCTACTCTAGGGTTTGGGGTTGCCACAGCAACGCTTAAAGGATTCGGGGTGGCCTCGACGACAACACTCTTTTAACTTGGTAAAGGAGGGGGTATATCGACAACGACGACATACATACATGGAAAAAATGTTATCGGGGTGGGGGTATATCGACCCCCCCTCATGTCGAAGTTATCGGGGAGGGGGTATATCGATCCCCCCTCATTTTGAATTCCCGAGAGAGTTAGGAACCGGAGGGGGACTCCTCCCCCCTCATGCCTGAGGAGTTTTTACTCCCTCTCTCCCATGAAACATTCATCGAACAAACTTAATACGAGTTTTAACAGAAAACATTCATCGAACAAAAAAAAATTGACCAAGTTTTCATATATCATCATCATCATCTACTACAAAAAAATTTGACATATTCTTTACATATGAACATACAAACGTTTGCATATTCGACAATAATATCACCAAAAAATTCTATGAACATTAAAAATTCTAACTTTTGCATATTCCTAGAATCCTCCACCCTTGACCCTCAAACCCTCGACCATAGAACCCTCAACCCTCGACCCTAGAACCCTCGAACCCTCGACCCTTGAACCCTCGACCCCTCGACCCTCGAACCCTCGAACCCTCGACGACCCTCGAACCCTCGACCCCTCGACCCCCTATTTCTCCTAATGATGAAGTTATCGGGGAGGGGGTATATCGACCCCCCCCCCCTCATGTCGAAGTTATCGAGGAAGTGGTATATCGACAACGACATACCCGATAAAAAATAAGAAGAGGAAGAAGAAGAAAAAAAAGAGGAGAAGAAGAAAGGAATAGAGAGAGGAGAAGATCAAAGAAAAAAAGAAGAAAAAAAGGAGGAGAAGAAGAAAGGAATAGAGGTGAAGAAAAAAAAATAGAAATTACTCTATTTTTTCTTCTTATCTTGTATGCCTTTCTTCTTCTCCTCTTTTTTCTTCTTTTTTTTCTCTTCTTATTTATTTCTCCCCTCTTCTCCTTTTTCTTTTCCTTCTTCCTAAACTAAACATAAACTAAATTAATCCTAAAACTAAACGAAACTTCTCCCCCTCCCTTTTTCTTCTTCTTTGTTTTTTCATCCTAAAACTTTATGAACAAAATTACAACAGAAAAAAACAATAAAAATTGTATGAATAAAATAAAAATTCTATAAAAAGACATATTCTTTGCATATGAAAATACAAAAATTTGCATATTCTACAATAATATCACCCAAAAAAAATCTATGAACAGAAAAAAAATCCTAACTTTTGCATATATATGAACATACATACATCATCGTCATCATCAGCATCTACTACAATATGAACAAAAAAAATTATATATGTGAACAGGGCCTACGTGTTGTCGGCGTTGGGGCAGGCAGCGGCGTTGGGGTGTGCACACGGCGGCGTTGGGGCGCGGGGAGGGGGTAGGGGAAGAGTGGGTGGAGGGGACGGCGCGGTGAGGCTCACAGTGTAGGCGAGCGGCCGCGAGGTCGGGGCAGGGCGCTCGGCGTGGGCGACAGCGAGGTCGGGGCAGCGCGCGGCGAGGTCGGGGCAAGGCTCAGCGATGGTGAGGTCGGGGCAGGGCGCGTCGAGGCCGGGCCAGGGCGACGGCGACGACGGAGATGGCGGACGGGGCGGCAGCCTGGCGGCGTCGATGTCGTCGGGGCGGCAACTGCGAGATGAGAAGTGAAAATTTTCACAAGTCTTGCTTATATATACGACGCATTTGTCCCGGTTCGTGGCACCTACCGGGACCAATGCCCCCTTTAGTCCCGTTTGGTGCCACCAACCGGGACCAAAGCCCTCTGCTTCCAGCCCTTTAGTCCCGATTGGTTCCCACCAACCAGGACCAAAGGTCTCTTTTCAGCAGCCCAAAGTGCGGGAAGCAAAGGGCTTTGGTCCCGATTGGTGGCACCAACCGGGACTAAAGGGGTGGCATTGGTACCGATTCGTAGCACCAACCAGACCAATGCACCCCTTTAGTCCCGGTTGGTGCCACCAACCAGGACCAATGGGCCTTGCACAACGGCGTGGTGGTTGGAGTTTAGTCCCACCTCTGAAAGATCAAGGATGTCGCCTAGAGGGGGGGGGTGAATAGGCGCTTTAAAATAATTACGGTTTAGGCTTGAACAAATGCGGAATAAACCTAACGGTTAATTTGTCAAGCACAAAACCTAAAACAACTAGGCTCACCTATGTGCACCAACAACTTATGCTAAGCAAGATAAGCAACTATGTGATAGCAAGATATATGACAAAGAACAATATGGCTATCACAAAGTAAAGTGCATAAGTAAAGGGCTTGGGTAAGAGATAACCGAGGCACGCGGAGACGATGATGTATCCCGAAGTTCACACCCTTGCGGATGCTAATCTCCGTTTGGAGCGGTGTGGAGGCACAATGCTCCCCAAGAAGCCACTGGGGCCACCGTAATCTCCTCACGCCCTCGCACAATGCAAGATGCCGTGATTCCACTAAGGGACCCTTGAGGGCGGTCACCGAACCCGTACAAATGGCAACCCTTGGGGGCGGTCACCGAACCAGTACACTTTGGCAACCCTTGGGGGCGGTCACCGGAACCCGTCAAGATGCTCGGGGCGATCTCCACAACCTAATTGGAGACCCCGACGCTTGCCCGGAGCTTTACACCACAATGATTGAGCTCCGAACACCACCAACCGTCTAGGGTGCCCAAGAACCCAAGAGGAACAAGCTCAAGGGCACCAAGCACCCAAGAGTAATAAGCTTCTCAAACTTCACTTCCACGTATCACCGTGGAGAACTCAAATCATTGCACCAAATGCAATGGCAAGGGCACACGGAGTGCACAAGTCCTTCTCTCTCAAATCCCACCGAAGCAACTAATGCTAGGGAGGAAAATGAGAGGAAGAACAAGAAGGAGAACACCAAGAACTCCAAGATCAAGATCCAAGGAGTTCCCCTCACATAGAGGAGAAAGTGATTGGTGGAAATGTGGATCTAGATCTCCTCTCTCTTTTCCCTCAAAAACTAGCAAGAATCCATGGAGGGATTGAGAGTTAGCAAGCTCGAAGAAGGTCAACAATGGGGGAAGAACACGAGCTCAAAGGATAAGGTTCAATGGAGAAGAAGACCCCCTTTTATAGGACCTCCCGAATCCAACCGTTATGTGCTCAGGTCGTGCACAAGCGGTACTACCGCTTGGAGGAGCGGTACTACCGCTTAGCACGCTCAAAACAGCCCAAACGAGCGAGAAAACACGAGTTTTTGGTCCGGGCCGGTACTACCGCTTAGGAGCCACGGTAGAACTGCTCTGGAGCGGTAGTACCACTCAGGAGCCGCGGTAGTACCGCTCTAGAGCGGTAGTAAAAAATTACATCCGCTCTAGTCGCGGTAGTACCGCTGCAGCCTTCACCAAAACAGCCACAACTTTTGCAAACGGACTCCAAATTCGATGAAACCAAGTTTGTTGGAAAGCTAGCGAAAAGGGCTAACACAATCTTGAAAGAAATACCAATAATAAGCAAATGAGAAAAGGCCCAAAAGAAAATGGTGAGAACCCTTCCTCGGAGAAGACCAGTAAGACCTCCAACACCGAAAACATCACAGAAGACGCATGCAAACTCCGTTTTCGATGAACTCAAGCTTGTCATAAAGATGACCATAAGCTCTAAGACTCACAAAGAAAATCAAACAAGAACCAAGAAACATGATTCAAGGATGCAATGGTTTGAGCTCTCGACGAACGATACGATCAAGCTACTCACTTGAGAGCCCCCCTTGATAGTACGGCTATCGATCCTATAACCCGGTCTCCCAACTACCACCATGAGACCGGTAAAATAGAAAACCTATCAAGGGCAAACCTTTGCCTTGCACATGGTCCACTTGAGCTAGATGATGACGATCTTGACTCCGTCAAGTTGGACCACCTTTCTTGATTGCATTGGCTCGATGAAGACTAGATGATTGCTCCCCCATAGTCCACTATGGGTGAGCGACTCTTCGGCACATCTTCACAAGTCCATTGACACCACAATGGATGGCAAGATTCAAACTTGATTGCTCCCCCATACCCCATTATGGGTGAGCCACTCTTTGTGTTGCTCCACTTGAACTTGCACACTGCAAACTTGATGACGATCACCACTTGATGTCCTCCTCCATGCGTTGTATGGGATCTTCCTCTTGACGCAAGACCATGGAAACATACCTAACCCCACAAAGAACTCTCACGTAGACCATGGGTTAGTACACAAAGCGTAATGGACAATGCTTACTATACCATGGGAACACTTGATCCCACTCGGTACATCTTCTATGCTTTGTGAGTTGATCAACTTGATTCACTCTTGACTTAGTCTTGATCAACCTTGAATCTTTCCAACTCTCTTCATTTGGATGATGTCTTGAGGGTAAATATGAATGATCACACAATCTTGTTCTTCAAGACATGCTTGCAATACGCTCAACACTCACATGACCAATCTTTGGATAATTCCTTAATAGCACCTTGGTCAACCCATAAACTCCTTGAAACCAACACATGTACTTCAAGAAATGCCTATGGAAACATCCTTCAAATATAACTCGATGCAACCATTAGTCCATAGAGAATGTCATCAATTACCAAAACCACACATGGGGGCACCGCATGTCCTTTCAATCTCCCCCATTTTGGTAATTGATGACAATCACTTTCAAGAGAGTTTATATAAGGAATTATGCATCACAATGCAATGCATCAACCAATGATGCAGGAGAATGAGATGCAAATGCTTAGGACCAAAACCAAATCAAGGAGAAAACTCATAAGACTTCTCCACAAAACTCTCTGAAACTCCTCCCCCATTGGCATCGATTGCCAAAATGGGTGAAAAGCTGAGAAGGCCAAAATAAAAGGTGTTCCTCCATAAATTGTGTATTTCTCAACAAGAGAGTGGAATGCAATACACATATCCATCTGCCAATACTTGGAGGAAGACAAACTATATTGAGGCCCAAAGATTGCAACAAAAAGATATGACACAAAGACATAACAAAGAGAGACACAAGCAATCAGAAGATACCAATTGAAGCAAGCAATCAATGGATATCAATTGAACCAACTAGACCAATGATCCTACATGCCACAAGAATAAAGATATTATGATAAACGCAAAGGAGTGTTCTAAAGAAACTAAAGAAGCTCCCCATGATTTGTGCACACATAAGAATTTTTGTATTTGAATACAAAGTGCACAAAATAGGATCATAGCTCCCCCAAAATCAATAGAAACTCACATCCAGTGCAAGTGAGCATATAGGAAACAAAGCCTAGCACTTGCAACAAGCACATGGTTGAGCAACATGTAAAAGAGGCAACTTAAGAATAGGCTCAACCAAAATGATGTGTGTGAGTCATGGCGAAGCACTTGAGAGGACTAAAATTAGGATGAGCATTAAGCATCAACATAGTCTTGAAATAATGAGGCACACGGTGCAAGGCCTATCATTCCCACACACACAACTAGCAAATGGGTTGACAAGCTTACTAATAAGCATATAAAGAACTTATGCTTGTGACAACCCGTGATGAAGATAGAAGATGAAAGCCTCATCAAGACGAGGGATGCCAATCAAGATGGCAAACGCCTTGTAAAGATAAGCATGAGGAAAATAATCTTCACCACACAAGAGTGCATCAAGATGCAACGATAGAGGACACGCACTCAAGGCAAAAGCTTTCACGGAGCCACCAAAGAAATAAGATAAGAAAGACAAGGTGGACGTGGAAGAAAGGATATCAACTAGAGATGTAATTTCTCTCAATTGTATAAGGTTCTATGTAGACGAAATCATGATGATATATATATATATCTACAAAGAAGGATGTACACCCAAAATAGTTACACCACGAAGGAACAAGATATCCACAAGGAAGTCATAAATATACCAATAAGATATTTGCTTGAAAGCATAGCACTTGGCTAGATATGGTCTTATTGTATATAAATGAAGTCCAAACACACATCCATCAAGGGCATCACAACTAGCAACAGATATCATCGTTGGGATGCTTTGAGAAAGGAAACAAGTATCACAAGATATGAAATGAATATCATGCCAAGATACAGCCTACACAAGGTTGAATGCAAGAGAGGAAAGCATGAATAGATACTTGTTACCGAGATATCATTGGAAGGATGTAGTAGATACCAATTGAAGGTAGATAGTAGTTCATTGATCATCCTAGCTTGACTCCAATATGCACATGGTGACAACACCTTCCTTGTGAGTGAGCCGAGCATCCAATGCATCTCCAAATGTTCCTAGAAGAACAACACAAACTGAACGGTACCCAAACTCATCGGGACCAAATAGTTAGAAACACCAATACATAGGACAAACTCCACATAAATATGTGCATATAGATATGAAAATGAATTTCATGCACATCTCATCCAAATTGAGACTAGGTGGAGTTTCCCCTATATATTGAGTCAAAGAAAGAAAGCATGCCAAATGAAATACATGAAGTAAACATGCATGCTCAAGACTTTCAAAACCGAAACCAAAAGACAAAGAAATTCCAAGTGAAAAGGATACTAAATGGAGAAATCATCACTTGGAAGATATCATTAAAGATACATCAAGGAATGAGATATCCATTGATACACACTAAACTAAAGATGTCAAACTCCCAAAGAGAGGATGGTTCCAAACAAACCAAGCCCTCAACAAAGTTTCATGATGGCACAAAGTACCAAAAGAAATGGCTTGCCTTCCACCAAAACACACTTGATAAGGATCACAAGAAGAGTGTTGTGAAGAAAATAGAATAGCTCCCCCATGAGTTGTGCATTATATAGGATTTGTATTTGAATACAAAATGCACAAGGTGGGATCACCGCTTTCACTATATCTAGAAAACACTAGACAAGAACAAGAAATAAACAAGATCCACAAGTGGTATGGAAGACAACGGGAGTTGACACAATCCTTGGCAAGAGAAGAGGCAAGTAAAACAAAAGCCAATGTAAAGATGATCAATAAATTCTACCACACATAAATGACTACCAATTGTAAAAAGACAAGAAGTAGATGGAAAGAATTCTCGGTGGTAGATAGCAAGGATATCCAACATCATCTTCACACCACACACAAGCAGATTGCAACTTGTAGAGCTAACATGCCACCTAGGAACAAGATAATCTACAATATCAACACTAGGTGACAATATCTCAAATGTACACATTTTCTAGGCTAGTAATATACATAGCATATTACTCCCCCATAATGTGATACCAATGAAGAAAACTTAACAAGAGGCAATAAGAGGATCCAACAAGAGATAATTAATGGACAATTTAGAATTTGAATTTCTTATGAGTAGGCATACCACATAGTGACTAGATAATCTTGTAATATCAATACTAGATGGTATTCCTCATGTACACACACTTATATGAGTGTGAGGTGCACAAAGCACATCACTCCCCAATAATGGGATATTCCATTAATCTCTCACAAGAGCCAACTAAGATACAAAGAAGATGCACAAAGGCTCAACACACAACTCACACGTACATGAAGTGCACACCAACATACATAAGCAAGTTGGGCGCAACATATACAAACACATGCAAGGAACAAAACCAAAACATGCAAGGGGCAACTAACTTTCAAAGTAAACAATTTAAGTACAAGTTACCGCAAGGAGGCACATTGGATATAAGATAGAAACTTGATAATCCAATTAACTTGGCTTGTGACAAAAAGAATGATGAAGTCCCCTTAATTCTTCATAATGTAGCCAAGTCTCCAATGCCCTCCAAAAACACCTGTTGATCAAGTTTGAGCTTGTTGGTCCTCAACCAAGTTGGGTCCTAAGAGGTTATTCACAATAGGCTTGGCTACCCAAATGGTTCTTTTCTTGACACCACTTTGAGTACCAACAAACTTGGCAAACACATTGCCAACCTTATCCTTCCCAAGAGAATAGATATCATCAATAATAATTGGGTTGGATAAGTTACCACTAGTGCATGAAGAAGCGACATGACCTTTCTCACGACATAAGTAGCAACGTCTACTCTTCACTTTCTTCTCACTTGATTTTTCCACAAGAGAAGTATTAGCTTGAGTCTTCTTGGGAAGTGGCCTTTCTTCAACTTGAGGTTGAGCATGAGATTGAACTTGTGCCCTCTTCCCTTGTTGCTTGACACTAATGGCCTTCTTCTTCAATGGGCAAGACCTAACATGATGCCCTTCTACTTTGCACTTGAAGCAAACAATCTTGGCCGAATTCTTGACTTGTTCTTGGCCCTTCTTTTTGTTCATGTTGGACTTCTTCTTCTTATTGGAGTTGAATCCAAGTCCACCTTTGTCATTGGGGATTTTGCACACTCAAGATATTGTTGAGTGCGGATTTCCCTTCATGACACTTTTTCAAGTCTTTCTTCAAAGAAGTGACTTGGGCCTTGAGCTCTTTGATTTCCTCTACATGGTTAGTCTCAACACAAGTACTAGAGGAAGTATAACCTTCATCGTTAGAGCAACAAGGCAAGTAAAGCAATACATCACAAGATGTACCAACATTGTGAGTAGATGAATTACAAGGACTAGCACATGGCAATATACTATTTTGACTAGAAGTAGTGCTAGTATCCACATGACGCTCACTAGATGTTACCTTAGCAATCATGGCCTCATGAGCTATCTTTAGCACACTATGGGATACTAGAAGATCATCATGAGAGCTTGAGAGCTTTTCATGACTTTCTTCCAATTTCCCATAATTGCAAGATAGCACCTCAAGTTGAGCCCGTAGCTCAACATTCTCCTTCAAAATGGATGCTTCACAAGTAATAGAATTAGTAGCACAAGCATCATCATTAACAATAAGAGGAGAAGGCAACTTGGCATGCTCTTTTAAATAAGAAGCTTCAAGTTGAGCATGAGACTCGGTGAGTTTGATGAGCTCACCCTTGATGACCCTTGAGCCATTTTCGAGGTGCTCAAAATCCTCAAGGAGTCTAGCATGAGCAACTTCAAGCTTAGCATTTTTAGTTTCAAAAACATTGGCCACCTCAAGGGTTCTATCAGTAGATTCCTTCACTCTAGACAATTCTAGAGCAAAAGTCTCCTCAAGAGATTCCTTGGTGGTTTGTTCAAGTTCAAGAGCTTGAGAGAGGTCCGCAATCTCATTAGCGTAATCACGCCCATGACCTTCCATTTTATCAATGGTGACCTCATGCTCCTCAAGACGAGATTCCAACTCATCAATATATTTCTTGCTCTCAATAGCAATGGACATAATTTCCATGAAGTTGGAACGAGCAATTTTATTTTTATGAAGAGCTTTAAAAACCATTTCCCCCTTAATTTTTAAGGAGGCAACATTATCATTCTATTCATCATTATCCTCATCATCATTAGCATCAACATCATCATAAGGAGACATATTGGGGTACAAAGTAGGAGATAGCTTTGACGCCTTAGCCATAAGGCAAAACGCAATAGATGATGATGTAGGATCCCTTGAGGCACCATTAAACACCACATCTTGTTCCACGGAGTGTTCGGTTTCCTCTACATTGTTAGCACAACAATTCGAGGAAATAGATGCATTTTTATCATGGCAACAAGACATAGCAAGCATATCATCATGATATTTAGTCAAGCAATTTCTACATGATATGCAAGGACTATCAACACAAGCATGTGAAACATTTGGAGTGCTCAAGTGTTAAAGCCCAAAGAGGAGCATTGCAATAATATAGTGATGAAGGATCATCCACAATAAGCATACTATCATCATTGCAATGACCAACACTACTCACCATATCATTACCTTGTGGCAAACCACATGTAGGTGAAGTAGAAGAAGTTGAGAAGACTATATGACCGGAGGTGGAGGGAGAACAACCATCCCCACAAATCTTGGACACACCATATTTATCTTGAAGCTTTGTCCATAACTCATGAGCATCCTGGAACGGCATGAGTTGAAATATAACTACATTGCTCAAAGCATCGAAAAGCACATTAGAGGCTTGAGCATTGAGATAAGAGTTTTTCTCATCCTCTAAAGATAATCTTTGGGGATCCTTTGGAGGAGAAAAACCCATATCTACAATTCTCTCTAAATTTGGGTCCATGACCCTAAAGAGATTAAGCATGCGAATTACCCAAACATCAAAATTTGTGCCATTGAAACTAAGAGTGTCAGAGAATCCTAATCCTCTAGTCGACATCTTTACTCTCTAGGCGGTTAAGCCCAACAAAGAGAGACGAGGCTCTGATACCAATTGAAAGATCGAGGATGTCGCCTAGAGGGGGGGGGGGGTGAATAGGCGCTTTAAAACAATTACGGTTTAGGCTTGAACAAATGCGGAATAAACCTAACGGTATATGGCTATCACAAAGTAAAGTGCATAAGTAAAGGGCTCAGGTAAGAGATAACCGAGGCACACGGAGACGACGATGTATCCCGAAGTTCACACCACTGCGGATGCTAATCTCCGTTTGGAGCGGTGTGGAGGCACAATGCTCCCCAAGAAGCCACTAGGGCCACCGTAATCTCCTCATGCCCTCGCACAATGCAAGATGCCGTGATTCCACTAAGGGACCCTTGAGGGCGGTCACCGAACCCGTACAGATGGCAACCCTTGGGGGCGGTCACCGAACCCGTACACTTTGGCAACCCTTGGGGGCGGTCACCGGAACCCGTCAAGATGCTCGAGGCAATCTCCACAACCTAATTGGAGACCCCGACGCTTGCCCGAAGCTTTACACCACAATGATTGAGCTCCGAACACCACCAACCGTCTAGGGTGCCCAAGCACCCAAGAGGAACAAGCTCAAGGGCACCAAGCACCCAAGAGTAATAAGCTTCTCAAACTTCACTTCCACGTATCACCGTGGAGAACTCAAACCGATGCACCAAATGCAATGGCAAGGGCACACGGAGTGCCCAAGTCCTTCTCTCTCAGATCCCACCAAAGCAACTAATGCTAGGGAGGAAAATGAGAGGAAGAACAAGAAGGAGAACACCAAGAACTCCAAGATCAAGATCCAAGGAGTTCGCCTCACATAGAGGAGAAAGTGATTGGTGGAAATGTGGATCTAGATCTCCTCTCTCTTTTCCCTCAAAAACTAGCAAGAATCCATGGAGGGATTGAGAGTTAGCAAGCTCAAAGAAGGTCAACAATGGGGGAAGAACACGAGCTCAAAGGATAAGGTTCAATGGGGAAGAAGACCCCCTTTTATAGGACCTCCCGAATCCAACCGTTATGTGCTCAGGTCGTGCACATGCGGTACTACCGCTTGGAGGAGCGGTACTACCGCTTAGCACGCTCAAAACAGCCCAAACTAGAGAGAAAACACGAGTTTTTGGTCCGGGGCGGTACTACCGCTTAGGAGCCACGGTAGTACTGCTCTGGAGCGGTAGTACCGCTGCAGCCTTCACCAAAACAGCCACAACTTTTGCAAACGGACTCCGAATTCGATGAAACCAAGTTTGTTGGAAAGCTAGCGACAAGGGATAACATAATCTTGAAAGAAATACCAATAATAAGCGAATGAGAAAAGGCCCAAAAGAAAATGGTGAGAACCCTTCCTCGGAGAAGACCGGTAAGACCTCCAACACCGAAAACATCACAGAAGACGCATGCAAACTCCGTTTTCGATGAACTCAAGATTGTCATAAAGATGACCATAAGCTCTAAGACTCACAAAGAGAATCAAACAAGAACCAAGAAACATGATTCAAGGATGCAATGGTTTGAGCTCTCGACGAACGATACGATCAAGCTACTCACTTGAGAGCCCCCCTTGATAGTACGGCTATCGATCCTATAACCCGGTCTCCCAACTACCACCATGAGACCGGTAAAATAGAAAACCTATCAAGGGCAAACCTTTGCGTTGCACATGGTCCACTTGAGCTAGATGATGACGATCTTGACTCCCTCAAGTTGGACCACCTTTCTTGATTGCATTGGCTCGATGAAGACTAGATGATTGCTCCCCCATAGTCCACTATGGGTGAGCGACTCTTCAGCACATCTTCACAAGTCCATTGACACCACAATGGATGGCAAGATTCAAACTTGATTTCTCCCCCATACTCCATTATGGGTGAGCCACTCTTTGTGTTGCTCCACTTGAACTTGCACACTGCAAACTTGATGACGATCACCACTTGATGTCATCCTCCATGGGTTGTATGGGATCTTCCTCTTGACGCAAGACCATGGAAACATACCTAACCCCACAAAGAACTCTCACGTAGACCATGGGTTAGTACACAAAGCGTAATGGACAATGCTTACCATACCATGGGAACACTTGGTCCCACTCGGTACATCTTCTATGCTTTGTGAGTTGATCAACTTGATTCACTCTTGACTTAGTCTTGATCAACCTCGAATCTTTCCAACTCTCTTCATTTGGATGATGTCTTGAGGGTAAATATGAATGATCACACAATCTTGTTCTTCAAGACATGCTTGCAATAAGCTCAACACTCACATGACCAATCTTTGGATAATTCCTTAATAGCACCTTGGTGAACCCATAAACTCCTTGAAACCAACACATGTACTTCAAGAAATGCCTACGGAAACATCCTTCAAATATAACTCGATGCAACCATTAGTCCATAGAGAATGTCATCAATTACCAAAACCACACATGGGGGCACCGCATGTCCTTTCAACCTCGCTAGCTGAGAGAGAGCCGCACCAGTTTATAAGGTGCGGTGCGCCAACCCTCTCGAGCTCCTCACTAAAGCAGGCTTTCGGGCCTAACCTGTCTCTATGTGCCTGTGGGCCTACAGGGCCTACTATGGGCCTGAACCCTGGCCCGTTGTTGGGTTTCTAGTCGTATTCAGACCATGGTGGCCCTTTAGGTGGCACTTTTTATTTTTTTGTTTTATTTTTTGCTTTGTTTATTTTATTTTGTTTCTACTTACGGCAAAATACTTACTAGTTTTTCAGTGATTCTTTTTGCTTTTAGGTAATAAAAACTATAAACTTTCGGTTAGTGCCATTTGTTTTCTAATTTGAATAGTTTAAATTTAAATTTTTGGAAATTTGTGTGAATCACTAGTTTTTGAATAGCTTTACTATAAAAATAGATTTTTGAGTGATTCTTTTCTTGCTATTTAATATTACTGTGTTTTATCATTATATTAAAAACATATTTTGTTATTTTAGTTTCAAACAAAAATTCTTTATGATAATTCTTTTTGCTATTAAAGTTTCTAACAAAAAATTTCTTTACTGAAATTTCTTTTTCTTTTAATGTTTTGAACAGAAAATACTCGATAATTTTTAGTTGCATAAATTTTATATAATTTTAATTTCAATAATACTAAAGGTTTTATAAAAGTTTATTTTGTTTTTACTTATTTATTAAAGTTTAATTTGTTTATACTTATTTATTTTATTTTCTTTTTTGCTTCTTTTATTTATTTTATGAAAATTCTTTCTTTTTTGCTTTATTTATTTTATTTTGTTTTTACTTACTGTTCCATTCTTTATTTATTTTATTATATTTCATTTATTTTACTTTATTAAAGTTTTTTTCTACTTATTTATTAAAGTTTTTCTGTTTGTACTTATTTTATTTTATTTTGTTTCTACTTATTTATTTTCTTTTCTTTTTTGCTTTTTTTTATTTTATGAAAAATTCTTTTTGCTTTTAATGTTTTACACACAAAAGCCCTCTCCCTTGGCTGGTACATTGGTCCCGGTTTGTGGCTTGACCCGGTCCTAAAGACCTCCCTTTGGTCCCGGCTTAGGCCACCAACCGGGACCAATGGTGATGGGCCAGGAGGGAGGCCAATTGGTCCCGGTTCGTGCCACCAGCCGGGACCAAAGGGGCCAGACGAATCGGGACAAATGGCCCCACGAGGCCGGCAGGCCCCCTGGCCTCACGAACCGGGACCAATGAGCCCATGGGTCCCGGTTCGTGGCCAAACCGGGACTAATGGGCTTACCAGGCCCGAACGTATACCCTGTTTTCTACTACTGGCTTGAGCTTTCAGAGGTGGAGCGATGGTGCGAGAACTGAGAGTGTGGATAAAAAATATTTACAGCTTCCCTTCTTGTAGGCTAGTAAAAGTCCAGGGGTCACCATGCCGCACAAAGGAAATCGTCGGTTCCCAATATGACGTGCAGTATATGCGCCCGAGGATTAAGGGATTTAGTTAATGATGTTGCTGGAAATCCAGTACACGATCCCTTTATTGAACAGATATACCAATAGAAAGGTCTTTGGCTACTAGATACCCTGCCATAACTATTGAGAAGAAGACTCGGCCCCCCGATGAATGATGATTGTTTGGTTTTCGGCCAAAAAGTTGCCAGGGCTCAACCCACTCAATCCGCCATGTTTGTGTGGCGAAACCTTTGCTGTTATGTCAAGGGAGTCTTTGTGTGACACCCCGATTTAGAGATCGGAGTCACTAGGTTCTAGCCCAGAGATCTATGTCTTCAGGAACACGACTATTTCTTCGAGGGTACGCCAATGGCGTACCTTAGCTTTATAGAAGAGAGAATAATATATACAAGAGATGCAGACTAAGGCATAGCCTAGTGGTGGGAAGGGGCTGATGCCTTCCCACCCACCCAGGTTCAAGGCATGGTACTTGCATTTTGGGTTTGTTGCACCAATTATACTGTAGGGGGTTCCCTTACAGTCTTTCTATCAAAATAAATAAATATATACAAGAGATTACAATTTTGCTAGTTAGGTCTCACAAGCCAACCCTAACCAAGCCTCCACCCCACTCCTACACGCTACTCGACTACTCGGATACTAGTTGTCCTCCAAACGCTCCTGCCGTGGCCCAAGTCCTCAAGTCATCGAAGATCATGTCCACCGTATCACCCTCATTCTTAACTTGTCCCGAGCCGAAGACCCTCGCGTTTCTCTATTCCCAAAGTGTCCATCAGATTAGCATCACGAACGCGTCGAACCCTTTCCGAGTTTGCCCGTGAATTTGTTTCCTAGCTTCCGTCCACCATTGCACCAACCTAGAGTCATTTGCCGGGAAAGGATCGATCCTCAAACCCATTCTGGCAAAGCAACAAAACCACACTTGTTGCGAGAACACGCACTGCTGCAAAATGTGGTCCACCGTGTCCTTGATACGTCTCCAATGTATTTATAATTTTTGATTGTTCCATGCTATTATATTACCTCTTTTGGATGTTTATGGCCTTTATTTAACACATTTATATCATTTTTGGGACTAACCTACTAACCGGAGGCCCAACCCATATTGCTGTTTTTTTGCCTATTTCAGTATTTCGAAGAAAAGGAATATCAAACGGAGTCCAAACGGAATGAAACCTTCGAGAGCGTTATTTTTGGAACAAATTTGATCCGGAGAGCATGGAGTGCAAGTCAAGAAGCCTCCGAGGGCCCCAGGAGATAGGAGGGCGCGCCCCCTGTCTCATGGGCCCCTCGGGCGGCCGCCGACGTACTTCTTCCTCCAATATATACCTACGTACCCCGAAAACATCCAGGAGCACCACGAAACACAATTTTCACCGCCGTAACCTTCTGTATCCGCGAGATCCCATCTTGGAGCCCTTGCCGGCACTCTGCCGAAGGGGGAAGCATTCACGGAGGGCCTCTACATCAACATCCTTGCCCCTCCGATGAGTTGTGAGTAGTTTACCACAAACCTACGGGTCCATAGTTATTAGCTAGATGGCTTCTTCTCTCTTTTTGGATCTCAATACAATGTTCTCCCCCTCTCTTGTGGAGATCTATTTGACGTAATCTCTTTTTGCGGTGTGTTTGTCGAGATCCGATGAATTGTGGGTTTATGATCAAGTTTATCTATGAATAATATTTGAATCTTCTCTAAATTCTTTTATGTATGATTGAGTTATCTTTGCAAGTCTCTTCGAATTATCAGTTTGGTTTGGCCTACTAGATTGATCGTTCTTGCCATGGGAGAAGTGCTTAGCTTTGGGTTCAATCTTGTGGTGTTCTTACCCAGTGACAAAAAGGGTTGCAAGACACGTATTGTATTGTTGCCATCAAGGATAACAAGATGGGGTTTATATCATATTGCATGAGTTTATCCCTCTACATCATGTCATCTTGCTTAATGCGTTGCTCTCTTCTTATGAACTTAATACTCTAGATGCAGGTAGGAGTCGGTCTACTTGTTATGGACGTGATGCCTATATACATGATCATGCCTAGATAATCTCATAACTATGCGCTTTTCTATCAATTGCTCGACAGTAATTTGTTCATCCACTGTAATACTTATGCTATCTTGAGAGAAGCCTCTAGTGAAACCTATGGCCCCCGGGTCTATCTCTTATCATATTTGCTTTCAATCTACCTTTATTTGCATCTTTACTTTTTGCATCTATATCAAAAATACCAAAAATATATTTATCTTATCTTACTATCTTTATTAGATCTCACTTTTGCAAGTGGCCAGGAAGGGATTGACAACCCCTTTATTGCGTTGGTTGCGAGTTCTCAATTTGTTTGTGTAGGTGCGTGGGACTTTTGAGGAGCCTCCAACTGGATTGATACCTTGGTTCTCAAAACTGAGGAAATACTTACACTACTAGGGAAAACCTTATACACAGAACTTTAGCAGTAGCGTGTGTCAAAGAAGCACGCTGGTGCTAAATAGCAGCAGCGAGCTTGCCGAAACCGCACTGCAGATAGTTTCGTAGCAGTAGCGTGTCTCGCAGAAAACACGTTACTACTAAAATTCTCACGGCTTAACCCATATGGTACACATAGTACTAGCGATCTACATGGAACCGCACTACTGCTACTTTCTTTGTAGCAGCGCGTTTTGCTCTAAACTCGCTACTACTAAATGATATAAAATTAAATGAAAAGCAAATAGTTAAAGGTAATTGAGAATGAAAGAAATCGAAGAAGGTGAAAGGAAAAAATAAAATGTGAAGAAAAATAAGTGGAAGAGGGAAAAAGGAGAAAGTTGTAGCAGTAGCGCGTATCGCAGAACGCGCTGTAGCTAATGTAGCAGCAGCGTGTTTCTGGGAACGCGCTACTGCTACTTCTGACTTAACCACCGCGTTCGTCCTTCCCCATGGCCACTTCCCCCAAATCTCACTACTCCTCTCTCACTGCCACCGTCGCCCGTCGGTCGCCGCACGCTCTCTGCACACCCTCTACGCCGCCCCCGCCCCCGGATTCAACGCCGCCCCCGCCCCCGACCTCAACGCCGCCCCGCACGCCGCCCCCGACCTCAACGCCGCCCCGGACGCCGCCCCAAGACCGACCTCGACGCCGCCCCAAGCCCGACCTCGACGCCGCCTGCCCCTCTCTCGCCACAGGCACCCGATCGAGGTGAGCACGCCTGCTCCTCCCCCTCCCCTACCTCTGCCTAGATAGAGTTCTTCAAATTTTAGTTGCATCAAATAGTTAGGGTTCATCTATGGGTGGAAATGAATTGGATACAGATGCGACTGGGATTTTTTCTTAGGTGACGTTTTCTTAGATGATGAATAAACACTAGTGTAATGCATAATAAAATGAGTAAAATTTGACCTTCTTCTGTTTAGTTAGTAAGAACTAGTTAGTAAGAACTAGGTAGTAATTAGGTGATTTTTTAGTTAAAGCAATTTTCCCGCCTCAACGTGGACGATGCCTATCCCGCATCCTCGTCGTCGAGTCGGCGGAGGACGACACCTGCTTGACCAGATCGGCCATGTCCGGGACTGGGCTCCGCCGGGGTGGTACTGGGAGGTGCTACCTACCGGGGGGCGCAGGTTGGTGAGGAGCCAGCCTGTCGTTGACCCGAACCTTCTTTGGTGGCGGTCGCGTGGGCCAGTGACGATCCAGAGGCTCGAGGACTCCGCGGAGGTGGTGCGTCACCGTGTCAGTGAGGAGGACGTGCACGTCCGTCGCTACTTGTTTGCGTTGGAGCACAAGCCGTTCTCCAATACCTGGCAGGTTGTCCGGGGATCTCACTGGAGCTATGATCCCGTGATGGTGCCTTCTCTGTGGGTGTCCACCGACCGCGCCGATACCCGTCGTGTGCTAGACTTTTAGTTGTATTAGTGATGTTATATGTATGACACTATTCGTGATGTATTAGTGATAATATTCGATGATGTACTGACGCATGAGATGATCTACTTTTGCTTATTGAATGCATGACATGATCTACTTTTGAAATGTATATCTTGTGTTGCTCAATATCAAAGTGGCCGGTCATGTTTGCAGGTTACACCTTCGAGTGGCCTATGTTTTGCTGGAGTGTTGATTCATTTCCGTTCCGGCAAATTTCAGGCGCTCGATATGTCCTATTTTAGCAAAGGTCATGCCGGATTTTTCCGTGAATTTTGGCATGACTTCTGCTAGAATATGTAGGAAATATCGAGTGCCCCGGATTTGTGTGTTGAGTATCTTGGTAGTTGTCTTCGATCGATTTTCAATTAATGTTTTAACTATGAACATAGGAAATGTCTGACGACGAGAAGGATTTCGGTATTTGCAAATACTGCGAAGACGAGCGCGGCCTGTGCGACGGAATCTTCCTAGATGATGATAGGCGCTTCACTATGCAAAACATGGTGAGCACTATGCAAGACTTATGCATTTGAGCCTGATATGGTTATCACCTTTGATATTCGTCCGGAAGATGATATTGAAGGTAATACCGACATCTGGGTCAATGTGCAAATGCCTCCGGTTATACTGTTATGTAAGTTTCTCAACCATATTTATGTCTTTGATATTGTTTATTCAAAAATAGTTGACAACTAATTTGTATTGTCAGCTTATTTCCGTGCAAGCAAACATGTCCAGCGCTTGGTAGACAGGACCGTATACTGTCCTGGGGCTGAACTCAACTGCGAGGAGCTCAGTCATTATGTTTCATGGCTTGAGGATCTTGATACTGTCAAGACAAATTTTCTTCCTGCATTTAGAAATGTTAGTACTGAAAATGTGCGACCAATAGTGTTTGTAATGAACTACGGTCACATCCATTTAGGAAGGATGGTAAGATTTTTACTTTTTGTCCTCATTGCATCTTTTCCATACATTATTTTTGAAGCTAAACTTCATTGCTAAGTATGTTACCATACGATGTTCTTCAACAGGGACTCCCGATGAATGTTGTGCCTTATGGGATCGAGACTAAAGGTATCATGAGTATTATCAACTTACGGCCAAGATATCCTACAGCTTACTTTAGTGCATTCAAGATTAGCGATGGATGCTTAATAGTGCAAGACTGGACCAAATATGTGTTGGGGGAGCGCAGAGAAGTACTAGGGAGCAGCAAACAGAGGCGCCTTCCACGATTAGGAGACAGGTTCATCTGCATGCTCCAATTTGATCAAGGAGGAGAGGTACACATGTTTTATGTTCTTTTACCTAAGAGAGAGCAGCAGGAGTGAGTAGCTGGCTAGAAATGAGTTTCAGGATAATGATGTGCTACACTATTACTATGATGATAAAATAGCTAGTGTTGGTGGTAATGACTATGATGATTATTATTAGCTAGTGTTAGTGGTGATTAAATAAATACTGTTGGTGGTAATGACCATGATGATGATTAAATATCTTGTGCTGGCGGATTAGATTCAAGTGGAGGCAACATGTGGTGCACATCGAAAGTACTACTAGTCCAAACTAGATCAAGTTTGGATTAGTAGTATACTTTTGACATGCACCACATATTGCCTCCACTTGAACCTAATCCACCTTCATTTAATACACTATTATGGACATAATGATGTAAACCTCATAACAGCTGGTATTGTATCAATATTTGTATGATGGCGCATAAATACACTAAAAATAAAAAAAAATACTAGTAGCGATGAAAAGAAAACACGCTGCAAGTAGATACCTTAGCAGTAGCGCGGTAGTGAAAAAGCGCTGCAGCTATTTGTCCTAGCAGTAGCGCGTGATGGCACGCGTTACTGCTAAGCAATAGCTGTAGCGCCTTAATAGTAGCGCGGCCACCCGCGCTACTAGTGGGCACAAAACACGCGATACTGCTAGCGTTTTCCCTAGTAGTGTTACGCTACACTTTGCTGCATCACCCTCTCCTCTTCGAGGAAAACCAACGCAAGCTCAAGACGTAGCAGTCCTCCTCCTTGTCACATAGGTAGCATCTAGCTGTTTGGTCTTGCAACCCATGTCTCGTTCGTCTATCCGACGTCCACAGCCGGTATTGTACTGCCAACCACATGAAGATCTTACACGCCAGTGGAGCCTAACATTTCCAGATGGCTCCGAATGAGTGAAATCTCACTCCTCCCTCACAAAGCATATTGTATGCGGACGATGCTGTGTAAACTCCTGACTCGTTCCAAGCCCAAATGGGACGGTCCTCCATCTGTTCCTCCAATTGAACCTCCGAGATGATCTCCCAAAGTCTGATGAACTGGGTCAAACCTTCCATGCATAGGTTACCCACGACGTCGTTCATCCACGCATGCATGCCCAGCGCATCACATACCAGTCTCCTGTTGGCCACTTGAGTGCGAACCATAGCCACTACCAAGGGTGCAACCTCGGAGATTGTTGCACCCTGCAACCACCGGTCTTTCCAAAATAAGATTTTGTCTCCCGAGCCCACCTTCCATTTGACTAGACTCCCAAAGGCTTGGTCTGCTTTTTTGTCCACCGTCAAGTTGAGCCCTTGCCAAGGTCTGGATGCATCCGTCCGTCGGAGCCATTCCCATCTTAATATTAGGGCCAGACCATGTTTATATAAGTCAATAACTCCCAATCCTCCCATGGGTTTTAACCTACACACCTTGGCCCAAGACACCACACATTTGCCACCGCTCACTTCCTCCATCCCGTGCCAAAAAAATGCTCGACAGCCTTTGTCCACTCTTTCTAGTGCCCATTTAGGTGCCTCCGCAATCATGAGATGATGAGTGGCCCGCGCCCTCATGACTTGGTTAACGAGGATAGGTCTCCCAGGTCTAGTCACCGAGCCCTATAGCTTGGTACAAAATAACCGCGATTTAATAGAGTACTCAACTGGTACACGGAATTAAGATATAACTCTTGCTCAACAAGGTAGTAAAGTAAGAGCAATAGTCCTCGGTTATTTTTCCACGATCTATTGACTATCGAAACACTAGTGGTGCCAGACCCGCACACGTCCACACCCAGCCGCCCATCCAACAATGCAGAGTGCCAGGCGACCTCAGCCACCTGCTGAGAAGGGCCATCCAAAGCACCACCATGAGCTGGCGGCGGACGCTAGGACGCAACCAGCTGACGCCGTCACCAACCCGCTCCTCACCAACACCTTGCAGACCTCCCCCACGTCACTACGAGGGTCACCACCACGTTGCTGCAGGGCCGCCCACCGGCAAGCCCCTGCAACACCTGCTGCAATCACGCGCCAAAACCGGCAGACACGCAACGAGCCAGAGCTGCAGCTCCGCGCACCACCGCTGGCTGCCACTACCGCCCATGAAGCAGCAGCCACCTCCAGCCCACGCCGCCCACGGCCAGCGCCGCTAACCGCTGCTGGCCGCCAGATCTGAGCCGAGGTTAGGTCGCCGCCGCGATTGCTTCTGGCACGCCACACCACCGAGACCACCAGATGCCACCACCTGGAGGAGCTCCATCGCGCCGCCGTGACCCACCAGAACACGACGCCAGGCTTATGATACGTCTCCAACGTATCTATAATTTTTGATTGTTCCATGCTATTATATTATCTGTTTTGGATGTTTAATGGGCATTAATATGCTACATTATATTATTTTTGGGACTAACATATTAACCGAGGGTCTAGTGCCAGTTTCTGTTTTTTTGCCTGTTTTAGAGTTTTGCAGAAAATGAATACCAAACGGAGTACAAACGGAATGAAACCTTTACGATGATTTTTTTTGGACGGAAAGCAAACCAGAAGACTTGGAGATGAAGTCGGAGACGCGACAAGGAGGCCACGAGGTAGGAGGGCGCGTCCCCACCCTCGTGGGCCCCTCGAAGCTCCCCTGACCTAGTTCCTTCGCCTATATATATACTCTTATACAATGAAAACATCCCAGGGAGCCACAAAACCACTTTTCCACCGCCGCAACCTTCTGTACCCGTGAGATCCCATCTAGGGACCTTTTCCGGCGTCCTGCCGGAGGGGGATTCAATCACGGAGGGCTTCTACATCAACATCATTACCTCTCCGATGAAGCGTGAGTAGTCTACCACAGACCTTCGAGTCCATAGTTATTAGCTAGATGGCTTCTTCTCTCTCTTTGATTCTCAATACCACGTTCTCCTCGATGATCTTGGAGATCTATTCGATGTAATATTCTTTTGCGGTGTGTTTGTCGAGATCCGATGAATTGTGGATTTATGATCAAGATTATCTATGAATATTATTTGGTTCTTCTCTGAATTCTTATATGCATGATTTGATGTCTTTGCAAGTCCCTTCGAATTATCGGTTTAGTTTGGCCTACTAGATTGATCTTTCTTGCAATGCTCGCGGTGTCCTTTCCTAGTGACAGTAGGGGCAGCAAGGCACGTATTGTATTGTTTCCATCAAGGATAAAAAGATGGGGTTTTCATCATATTGCTTGAGTTAATTCCTCTACATCATGTCATCTTGCTTAATGCGTTACTACGTTCTTTATGAACTTAATACTCTAGATGCATGTTGGATAGCGGTCTACGTGTGGAGTAATAGTAGAAGCTGCAGGCAGGAGTCGGTCTACTTGACACGGACGTGTTGCCTATGTTCATGATCATTGCTTTAGATATCATCATAATTATGCGCTTTTCTATCAATTGCTCGGCAGTAATTCGTTCACCCACTGCAATATTTGCTATCTTGAGAGAAGCCACTAGTGAAACATATGACCCCCGAGTCCGTTTTCCATATTATTGAATCTCGTTTACATCTTGCTAGTTTCCGATCTACTATTTTGCAATCTTTACTTTCCAATCTATAAATCAAAAAATACCAAAAATATTTACTTTATCGTTTATCTATCTCTATCAGATCTCACTTTTGCAAGTGACCATGAAGGAATTGACAACCACTTTATCGCGTTGGGTGCAAGTGGTTGATTGTTTGTGCAGGTATTCGGTGACTTGTGCATCGTCTCCTATTGGATTGATACCTTGGTTCTCAAAACTGAGGAAAATACTTACGCTACTTTGCTGCATCACCCTCTCCTCTTCAAGGGAAAATCAACGCAAGCTCAAGAGGTAGCAACCTGTCGAAACCGGCCCGCACCAGCCCACACACCCAAGGAGGCGAGAGGTCTCGCCGGCGCCGGCGCCAGGCGAGCATTGCCTGGCGCACCCTGTGGTGGCAGTGGAGGCGGCTGGGATTCCCTCCCTGTCGTTTGCGGGGGGCAACTCCGAAGGGCTCGAGGGTGGCTTTTTTTACGAAGTCCCCTTCATGATGACTTTTAAGGTCTTCAAGATTAGCAGGAAGGCTAATATGGCGAGTCATGAGATTATGAAGTTTAGTTTTGTTAATAGATATGATGGTGTATTTATTAATAGTGTTCTGCCCTGCGTGTCCCAAGCAATAACGAATGATTGTATAAATATTTTAATTTAATTAATAAATGATGGGGTTTTGAAAATAAAACAAAAGTGCCAAGACATATTTGGATGCACCAACATAATTATTTTGTCCGGGTGTGGTATTATGTTATTCTTTTTTTTTTGCGAGAATGGTATTATGTTATTTTTGCTACTACTTATCCCATGCACGCACCAATCAACATTTAAGTTTATCAATTGGACATGAAAAAACTCGTACTCATTTTTATCTTTGCTTAGAGCATCTCCAACAGGCGCACAAAAATTTCGCATGCTAAAATAGTTTTAGCGTGTCACTGTAGCATTTTTAGCGTGCCGGACCCAACAATGGTTTACCAGATGCCTAAAAATGCACGCCCAAAAAACACGCAGTGCAAATTGTGAAGCGCGTGTAATCCGACACCTCAAATTTGCAGCATGCGATTGCACTTTTTTGCGTGTGCCCAACCCCTTTTTTGCGCACGTATTATTTTACAGTTTGTATTGGAGCTGTCCGGCGTCCAAAAAACCTAAATTCTAGAGCGTGGAGCAGTTTTTGGGCGCTTATTGGAGATGCTCTTAAGAGCGGTATTTGGATGGTAATTCCTTTTATCAACAAAAGTGGTTAGAGATGTCACAAAAAGAAGTGGTTAGAGCTTACCTAGCAAGTGCACGTTTTGTTAGCAGCATGGCGGTAGCACTGCTTATTAACCCTACTGACTGACGGAAGGCTTACAAAACGTGACCAAACCCAGCTCGTGCGTCTCACCCACATAAGGCCATGTTCGGTTAATCCCCTTGCCACAGGGATTGAAGGGGATTGGGGAGGTTTGAGAAGGATTTGACTTGCAAGGGATTTAATCCCCTTCAATCCCTTGCAAACCACTTCAAACCCTCCCAAACCGAACGAGGCCTAAAAGAGATGAGGCCAAATCAGGAGCTCTTCGGCACGTGCCACCTTGCTAAACGACATACATTAGCAGCAGCTTATAAACCCAGCACTCGTCCCTTGCCGAGCGTAGCAGCGCGCGCTTATCACTCCAGCTTACGGAGGGCTGAAGAGTTAGTAGTGTGGGGTGTTGGGCTAGGAGCCCGTGGCAAAATAAGGTCGGGGCCTGCTGCGTGCTCGCTACCTGATCTTAATGGGGTTTTGATCCTTCGCCCCTGCTCTCCTTCCTATCGAGGAGAGAACAAAACAGCCTAGGCGCCTAGATGTCGGCTCCTGGGACCTAGGCATCCAGTCCTGTGCGCTGTGGGAAATCTTCCCCAGCCGTAGCCTAGCGGTTAGAGTGCTACCGTGATGCACGGGTTCGCTCACTCAACTCCATATACCGACTCTTTTTTTTATAATTTTCTTGAAAGTTTATATGTCCACGTTTTGTAAATCAATTGCTTTTTATGTCAATCAATATTGGCACGGGGATAGCAATTTTAGTCCACAAGCACGGCAATTTTTCTAGCAAAAGATGAAGTGAAGCGGATTTGCCATGTTCGCCAACAAAATTTTCCATTCTCAACGAACACAATTTACCATGAAAAAACGTTTTATTTGTGATGCCTAAGAACTTGAGGTTCCCTGGATATCCGGATAAAAAAAACTCCGCAATATGCAGCCTAGTTGCGTTATTGGATTTCCACAAAGATATGGGGCAAGTTGCGTTAGTGGAGCACAATTGATGGTGCATGATCAGCCATCGCAGGAGCCGGGGTTATTATTGAAGTCGATTCCGACAGATCTTGGGTAGGGGGTCCTGAGCTAGTAGCCTAAATGTGATGGTAACAAGGACACACGGTTTTACCCGGGTTTGGGCTATCCTAGGAGATAAAACCCTATATCCTAGTTGTGTTGTATCGATTTGATGGAGTATAAAATACAGATTGATCTACCCCGAGATCGTTTTGTAATCCATGAGCCCTACCCCTTGGTTTATATAAGTAGCGAGGGGTCTAGGGTTACAATTAGGCCAGCTACGTAGAGGGTAAAACATGTTGTCGACAAAACTAGACACATAATGGAGAACTTCTGGAGTAACTTCATAATCTGTGAATAAGCGTCTCTTCTCTTCCACATGCTGCACAAAACACCCCCACCTTGATGTGACTATGATGGAGCTCCATCCCAAATGCTAGACCATTCCTCATAAGCCTCCACGTGTGAGTTTTTTCCTTGTTAGGGGCACACGAGTCTCACAAGGCGAGCTACCCCTTGTGTTTGTGAACCGAGGAAGAAGGTCCCGGCCAGACGGTCTTCACCCCGTTCAATGTCATCCTTAAGTAATATGCCGACCTTACCGAAAACTACTCATTCTTCGTAAAGTTACATGTAATATAGTCTACCATGCTTGGGCCTTCGATAGCTATTTGTTTAATATCCCTTGAGTCATCTGCTAAGAACATCTCACCAACAATATTCATATTCCAAACCTTCGCATTTGGCATCATTACGTCCTGAACTTTGGTCACACCTTGCACAAAGGTTTGCCCAAGAGGCTTCAAACTTCCCTATCTTGGTATCCAGTTGTCATGATGTATGTTATTCTGGATCCATCCCCTATAGGCCAAATTGTACCCACTCTCAATAGATCCCGCCCATAGATCATACTGCGGAAGGTATAGGATGCACAGGAGGGCATGTTGCGTTCATGATCGTCCCATCCTTGAAGTACCGGGCCTTCAAAACCCTAGCACCGAAAGAATCTGGGTACTGTAGCACTCTCCAAGCTTGCTTAGCTTACAAGGCCTGGGAAAGCAACCGAGTCTCTGAACCCTAGCCCTCCTTCTCTCTTTGCAGTACACATTTTCTCCCATACTAGCCAATGCACTTTACTCTCACAGTTGATGTGCTAGTAACGAAATACAACATATACGACACAAGATATCACGCGCCTACCCAGTTTTGTGACCTAGCGCTACACATTAAATAACTTTGCGAAAGGTACACATTAATTAACATCCTTCAAAAGAATCATAAAAACACATTCTCTGGCCGGGCTTCACAAACCCCGAACTGAAATCCATTGCCCGAGCTTGGCCCAGCCAAAAACACATGGGCAGTACCATTTATCAATTAAAATAGTCATTTTTAGGTTATAAATCTGACGTCTGATTTTTACCACTGCCATAAAAATAATATAAAATACCTATTTTTGATTAAGATATGTATTTTTGGCCATACGAACATTTTGGTCTTTGGGACGGGGCTTCCGGAGTAAAAGTGGAGCTTGGGCACGGACCGGATGTTAGGCTTTGGGGCTCGATGCGGAGGAAGGCTTTGCATAAAGTGATAAATGCGGTGCTATGGAGGATGGAGTTCAGGGCTAGATGATGAAAATCTAGCCCGTAGAAGAAAAGAAGACCCCGGACGAAGGGGTGGAGAGGAAAACTTAAACCTTGGATGAGGTCGTAAGTGAAGACAACCTGCTCCCCATTCCAGGGAGCGGTGATGGCAAGGCCGAACAGACCTCCCCAATGCAGACGGGGGATCGACATTTGGCCGTGACGAAGAGGTACCCATCGGCCTGAAGTTTGTTGCTGGTGCCAGTGGTGACGACTAAGGGCAGCCACATCCACCTCATGTCGGTGGCCTCGAACGCCGGAGCAGCAGCACCTATCCACTTGCCGGCCATCTCTGGTGATTGAGGAAGGAAGTGTGGACAAACCGACACAAGAAACATATCTCGGGGCGCTTGACCTTTAAGAGGGTGGAGTGATGGTGCGAGAACTGAGAGTGTGGATAAAAATATATTTACAGCTTCCCTTCTTATATGTTAATAAAATACCAAGGGTCACCACGCCGCACAAAGGAAGTCGTCGGCTTCAAATACGACGTGTAGAGCGAGGATTAAGAGATTTAGTTAATGATGTTGTTGTAAATCCAACGCACGATCCCTTTGTTGAAGGGATGTGCCAATAGAAATGGCCTTGGGGCATGAGATACCCTACCATAACTGTTGACAAGAAGACTCGACTCGCCGATGAATGATGATTGTTTGGTTTTCGAACAAAAAGTTGTCACAGCATGTGAAACAACATCAATACACATCATTGCATCTACTTGCTCAAAACACACAATTGCAACAGGATTAAAACAAAAAGTTTGCATGATGGAAAGTTGTCTGAATTTGATTCTAACTTAGCAATTTACATGACAAAAGCATGTTCTCAAGCATGCCTGACATAAAAAGGAAAATATAATATGCATCATAGGGGCATATGCTCTGAAAAGCATTTTCTGAAACATGATCTTAATCATGCCTGACATGAAACACATCTCCTCAATTCATGTGCCACTCTGCATGAAATTTGAAAACCCTGAAACTATTATATTCTACAATGTTGCTGCGTTGAATTGGAATTAAAAAACTCCATTTCTAACACAAAAAACACTGACACCACACCACCTACCCGTCCCTCACTTCGCTTTGGCACAAAGTGAATACACCTCCACCCACCATAAGACATGAAGCATGATGAACCCCTTCTGATGCAAGGGATCCTCCCAAAAAACATCACTCCAACGAGAAACTCCATCCGCCCTGCCCCAAATTTCGCATCTTCGGCGAGCCCCCAACCACAATCCGACCCCTCCCACCCTCCTACGTACCTGATCCGGTGACCGATGGACCAAATCAACCCCCGCGCACCAGATCTAGCACCTCAATACATCCTATGAAAACCCACCCCCTTCGACGGAGCATCACTGACGTCCATCACTTGGGATGTCTCTGCATGAGTGCCCTACCACACTACAAGCTTTAGCACCGCCGTCTGCCCACCTCGCAGCCCACCTCGCAGCCGGGAGGATCGTCGCATCAAACCGAAATCGCCGTGGACTCGAGGTAGGTGGAAGTGGGAGAGCGACGAGAACAAACAGGAATCAGGTTCAGAAACTGCAATTACTACTCGGTTGTGACACAGGTACTCGGGAGAAGCGATCGGGTGCGCTCGTGTCGCGCACGCCACTAGAGACGTCTGATCTATCACGATAGGACAATGAGCAAGGCCTCTTGACTTCGCCAGAAATCATCCGGCTTAAACATAAAATCTTAGACTAAATAACATGATCATTCTCTTGTCGGGCTTGACAAAGCCTGAACTCAAATCCATAGCCCGAGCTTGGCCCAGGCCAAAACACATGTATTGTATCATTCATCAATGAAAATAATCATTTTCAGGGTATAAATCTCATGTCAAATTTTTAGCCTTTCCTTAGAAATAATATATAATACCTATTTTTTGAAGAAAATATGTATTTTTGTCCATTCGAACCTTTTCCGGCCTTGGAACCGGGCTTTGGGTCGAAAAGTGGAGCTAGAGCCCAGTCCGAATGTCAGGCTTTGGGGCTTGAACTATCTTGCTAGGGTGCCCACGCACATAAATTGGACTATCAGGGCATATATGCAATCAAATATATGTTTTTAACATAAGTAACTTTGTTCCTCCCACAATAGTCATATCATTTACAATTTGTGGAAGAATAAAGTCAGGGACAATATAATACTACAATTTGAGCACCCTAGATCTAAAGCAGTGTTTTGCCAAACAATCAGCTTCCATGCAGCATCGAACAAAAGTAATGTTTGAAAAATCCTTTGCCAGGAGAGTTGCTTGAGTGATGATTGGGCATTAGTGCCTAGGTAGGCTTCGAGGTTTGAAACCTTGAATCAGTGATAATCTTTGTGCACCCTATATTTGTTGCTAGAATAAATCCATAACGGATTGCATTTATTTCTGCCAAGTCCACCGAAGAAACACGGGGCAAGGACCAGGTTGCCGCTGAAATGAAATTGCCATGATAATCTCTTTTCACTGCTCCACAAGGTCCTGCCAAAGTTTTTGCATGAGATGAAGGGTCAACATTGATTTTCACACTGCTCGAATCTTGTTTCCTTCATGTTTGGCCAAGCTTTCGAGTTGGCTGGTTCGGGAGTATACGCTCGTGTAAAGTTTGTAGCTAGTACTCGAATTGCCACCGCCATTCTACCTGGAGATTGGATGGGCTCCCCTTTCACCATTTGCCTTCTTTGGCACCATGTACCGTCGATTGCAGTTGTAAGAGGATCTCAAGCGTTATGGACCCATGTCGGTCCTGTACTACTGTCTTTTGTATAGTTTCTGCAAGTTTGAGTTCAGACCAAACCTCGCAAGCCCTGTGAAGTGTTGGATGTCCCCCAAACCAACTTTATGTAATGGGCACTGAAAAACTAGGGGCGTGTGGCGCCTGCTAAAACATTGAAACATGGTAGAATACCCTTAAGTACCTTGCATTCAAAATGCTTTGCGTTCCCAAGAACCTGTAGATGCCACAGCTCCTTCCAGACCGGGTTGATTTGAGACCTTCCAGGACTATCTGATCAAGCAAAGTGATGTCCTAATTGGTGGTTTAACTCAACATGATAGGTTGGTCAAACTGAAAACGTAAGTGACCTATTAAACTGCCAAGCAACAAAATCTTCTTCAGCTTTGACGTGCAGCGGGATCTGTAGGGTTCTGTTAACATCAACATGTAGAAAAATGTCCTGAAGGAGCACTTCATTCCCCGTGTGAGGTTCTATTAAGTCATCCACTTTGGATAACAATATTTCTCCTCTTGGGGGTATAATTCTCCTTGACTCACTAGCAGGAGTCCAAGGATCCTCCTAGATTCCACCCTCAGATCCTAGTTTTGAAGAAGTCGCCAACACTGCTTTGCTAACATAGCAATGTTAAAGTCGTGAAGTTTTCTAAACCCCATTCCATCCTTCTTCTTTGGAACACACATCATGGAAGGAAAGCTTGAATTTAAGTTGTAGAAGAAGACATGGCATCTTTATGTGAAAGTCAATTGCCCTAGCGGTGGCTGCTAGGGTCCATACCATATTCCTTATGTGAAACCATCCTCTAATGTGAGTCCATACCGATTCTGACTGGTATTTTGATCAAATCGTCACCCCTACTCCTTGCACTATTACACACTATAGCAACCCGGTTTGGTTAACCCAATTTGGTCTTTTCTCTGGTCCAGTCGACGGTGGCCCCTAATTTTTGGCTTGAGTTTCAACTTCATCATGATGAATGCTTAATTGGGCCCGAGTTCAGGAGGACTGAACTATTGCAGTGCTTCTAGCCCTGGTATGACATACCTTCTGCAGCTTCTGGATCTGCAGGAAGGGGAGGACTTGTGTAAAGGGAAAGCAAGATGCTCAAGTCAATACATGGTTACTTGTGTGGCCCCGTTATAGAACAACCACAAACTGCTCATAGTTGATAATTTCAGCTTGTTAATCTTCCAGATGTGCACCATACTATATGGCTCAAGTGGGTCTTCAAAATAAAGAAAAATTCCATGTGTGAAACACAAGGCACATGAAGTAGCAAACTGCTATGTGCACTAGTAGGGGATTGTCTTCAAGGAAGTTTTTGGGTCATTGCAAGGTTTGAATCCATGATACAATTGATTGTGTTGGCAGATCATGAGAATGTCAATTGCATCACATAGACGTTAGGTGGCTTCTCTCAATGGGGAAGTGTAGGAGGAGATGTATGTAAGCCAACAAATAGGTTTCATTGAAAAAGGTGGTGAGCACAATCTCTTATAGCTGCATATGTTGTTGTATGGATTGTGTCAAGCACCGAGAGGGTGGTATGCTAAGCTATATGACACAATGTTACCGCTCAGTTATTTGAGGAGTTCTCTGGATCATGCAAACTACAAGCATGGAAAAGGTAAATCCAGTTTGGTTATAGTGCTCACAGGAGGTGAAATGCTCGAGATTAAGAAGTTAAAATCACAAATGAAAGATTTGTTGGCTTGTTGAGTTATTATTTTAGCAACAAAGTACATCAAATGACAATTAGACTATACTTTGCAAGAAAGAATATGCAAGGAAAATTCTTGAGGAACATGGGCTGGATGACTACAATCCACTACAAGATCTGATGGAAGCTCGACTCAAGTTGAGCAAGCACATCCTGCCACCTGAGTTAATGAAACAACGTACATAGGTATTGATGGAAGTTTGAGGTACTTTGTCAACACAAGATCAAATTTGACATATTCGACTGGAATTGTCAGTAGATGTAACATCCTTGAGTAATGCCATATTTTATTTGCTTTATTTTATTTTTGAATTATCATGCTTTAAACTTGGAATAAGGCAGCTTAAACCCTCAAGAAACTAAAACAAACCAAACCAAATTTATTTTGCCAAAGTTATTTAATACTGAATAAATTTAATGTTTTCATTTTTTGGTGTTTTGCCACCAAGAAACACTTCCAACTTTGCACATAGCCTTCCTAAAATATTGTAAGATACGAGAACTTTTCCATGATTTTTTAGCAAACATGTATCACCTACATTTAGTGCAAACCCAAATATGAATATAAAAGTATCCATTTCCATGGAAAAGCAGGGTGCATCCACTATTATTTTAATATTTAATATTTTGTGAGGTCTTGATATATTCCAGAGTAGGTTCACAAAAAAATTCAAAACATTTAGAATTCATTTAGACCACCAACATATTTAAATAGAGCTAAACTATTATTTTAAATAGAGATGGGAAAGTAGGTTGCATGCATTTACTTGTTCAAACGGCCCAATCTAACCGATGACCTATTTACTGGTGATCATCATCTTCTTCTATACTGCAGTGCATCCAATGTGCCATGTCGACGCCGAGCTTGATTTGATAGCGAGGGGTACCTCCCCAAGCCTATAAGTATTTCCCACCAATAGTTCTAAACCCCCACTTCATTCCTCGCACCTTGTGTCGTGGCTTTTCCATGCTCGAGCTCCCTAACCTCCTCGTCGCAACAAGCTCCATTGTCCATAGGACCACCATCAATGCCTTGATGTACCAGCTAGTCTAGAAAATCATCTTTGTTGTCAAGCTCAAGCCCTCGCAACTCTCGACATCGTCGTCTTCTTTCTTGGTTTTGGCAACACCGCTACTTCCTGATGCCGTCCGATTTTTTTCATGCATCCCTGATCTCACCATCATCTCCAAGGTGACACTATTACAAAACCAAATAGCACTTACCAGACAAATCATATCATCAGTGACTGGTGTCCGACCGGTCAGTGCCTCGGGTTCACTGATGAAATTGTTAACATAGACAGGCCAGATGACCCATCTGTGATAGCAATCAACACAAGCCACTTGGGCTGTCGGTGACAAAAAGTTATGGTTTAAGAAAATTGGGTCTGCACTGCTAGCAATATGCTAGCAGTGAAGCCCCAAGACGCACTAAGAAGGAAGTTACACATAAGTACATACGAAGAAATTGCACTACATTTCATACATATGCCCAAATGTTCAGGGCTACAAATTCAAATAAGTGCTAATGTATTAATCTATGAGTAGATGAGTCTTGCCGTCGATGAATAAGCCAGGCCACTAGAGCTAATATGACACTGGAAATGCCCTTCGACTTGTTAGTTTAGCGGTCTTCTTCTTGTGCAATGCCTTTGAAATAGAACAATGCCACCAATGTGTCATTTTATTTACACTGCACAAGACACATACAAAAAAATGTGTTTTGTGTAGTAGACAAAAAGGTCACAACAACAATGACGTGTTGTGTCCCCTGTTCATATAAATTAAACAACATATTATTTTTCTATACTTAATATCATACATATATAGGCATCACTAAGTTAATAGTGAACGAGAAATAACATGCATATAAATCAGATGTAGGAATGAAACATAGGCCATGCATTACTATCTACTTTGCACACTAGCACATAATAGATCACAACTTTCTATAAATCTGCAATGTGGTTACAACATGGATCCTAACATACTATATATGTCTCCCCTAATATACTACATATGCTACTCTCATACCATATAACTACAACAAACTCTAACGCATAGGCATAATTAGACTATGTTTGGAACATCACTACAATATATTTTAAATCAATAAAATAGGAAGAAGTTCACCACTATAGTCACTACCTCGACCGATGGTGTTTGCGGCAGTGCCGGAACTATGACCGACCACACTAGCAGTGACGGCCAAGGGAACCACATCAACACCACCACAACCACCAAGGGTGGGTGGGGATGTGAGGCATGGCCGGTCGTGCCATCGTCGACGATGGCATGGATGGAGGGAGGGTGACGCCGAGTCTGGGATGTAGTGAAGGTGTAAAAACGATCTGGTGCCGACCCACCAATGTGGAGAGGAGGGTGCCAGTAGCTAGGACTGTGTGGTGAAAGTTAGATGATAGGGTGGAGGAAGCATGGGAAGGTTTACACTACTAGATTGGATCGGTGGCGGCGGCCATAGGGTTTGATGTGAATGATGGAGGGGGCGACAAGGAAAATGAGTGTAAATAAAGGGTTGTGTTAAGCATATCACACATGACCGTTAAGGCTGGTGGATTTGTGTTTAGTCCATTTACAAACGACTTCCGCTACTGCAACCCTACTCCTTGCATTAATATCGATTGAAAGGCCTCTCCATTTCCTAAAAATCCGCCGAGTTGATGCGAGACTTTCTTCACTTTTGTCTTCCTTTATGAATCCATACCAACAAATTCTATTCCACCCGTAGTGCTAAGTCCCTGACACACACTCAAATATTGAGTGGGGTTGAAAATATTAAAGCGCGTCAAAAAGTATGATACAATTGCCTGGCTTGACACCAGGGTGCTCATGATTTGTACTTATGTGAGGAAGACACGGTCATGCCATGCTTAAATAATTCAATTAGTAGGGATAACATTCATGACTATGTTCTAGTATTCATGGATATTATTATGTTGATACCAATTACTTCATCGTTTCTAAATATTCATATTGCAAAAGGATTACATGATAAACATGCTAGGTAGCATTCAACAACAATTTTTTTATCATTTACCTACTCGGGGACGAGCATGAATTAAGCTTGGGGATGCTGATACGTCTCCGACGTACTATAATTTTTGATTGTTTCATGCTATTATATTATCAATCTTACATACTTTATATGCAATTTTATTTCATTTTTGTGAACTAACATATTAACTCATCCCAGTGTCAGTTGTTGTTTTCCGCTTGTTTTTGGTCTTACAGGAAATCCATATAACACGGAGTCCAAACACTATGACATTTTTTGATGGTTTTTTCTGGACTAGAGGGACCCTAGAAGCTTCACGGGAGGACCAGAAAACCTAAAAGGAGACAACAAGTCAATAGGACGCGCCTTGGGGGGGGGGTGTAGGCGCACTCTGATGTCTTGTGGGCCCCTCATGGCCCCTTCTGACCTAATTCTAGCGCTATAAATTCCAAAATATTTCAAAACCACCAGAATGAGACCAACAATTCTTCTGCGATCCCATCTGGAGGCCCCTTCCAGAACTCTACCGAAGGGGGAATCGGTCATGGAGGGCTTATACATCAACCCTCCCGCCCTTCTGATGATGTGTAAGTAGTCCCCACGGGACCTACAGGTCTATAACAGTAGCTAGATGGCTCTCTCTCTCTCTCTCTCTCTCTCTCTCTCTCTCTCACACACACACACACACACACACACACACACACACACACACACACACACACACACACACACACACACACACACACACACACACACACACACACACACACACACACACACTCCCTCTCTGTCTCTCTCCTCGATCTTCAGTATAACGTTCTCTTCGGAGTTTTACTTGATGTACTCCCTCCTTCCATGTACTACCTCCGTCCTGGTTTATAGGTCCCCTTTGCAGTTTGTGCCAAACTTTGACTAGAGATTTAACTAACAAAATATTAATGCATGTCAACAAAAATTATATAGTTGGATTTGTATTTAAACATAGTTTCTAAAGATATAAAATCTGATGACATGCACGGATATTTTATTAGTTTAATCTATGGTCAATGTTTGACACGAAATACAATGGGGACCAATAGACCCGGACGGAGGTAGTATATAGGGCCTAATACGTTTTTCGAGGCTAACTTTGACCACATGTTAGAGCAATAATACATGACATGCAAGTTACACAAAGCACAACATCAAATTCATAAGTGGAAGGAGCTTCTAATGGTATAATTTTCACATTATACATCTCATTTATTATTAATCTTATCAAATAGTCAAAGGCAGCCTCGAAAAATGTATTTGGCCTATATATATTTGGAAGGGGAGTAATTCTTTTGTACGGTATGTTTCTTGGGATCCAATGAATTGTAGCCTTATGATCAGATTATTCATTGAAAATAATTGAGTTATATTCTAAACTTTATTATGTGTGAGTGTTATATCTATGTAATGCTTTTCGATCTATGAGTTATCTGTGGCCAAGTTGATGATTATATCTTCAGCGGAAGTGGTGCATAGTAGTAGGTTCAATCTTGCGGTATCCTCACTATGTAACAGAAGGAGTAGTGAGGCACTTATTTGTATTGTTGCTACTAAGGGTAAAACAACGGGATTTAATCATATTGCTTGATTTTATTCTGTCTATATTATGTCATCATACTTCATGCATTACCCTGATTGTCATTAACTTCATACCTAGAGAGGCAAGCATAGGCTCTCGAAGTGGGGTAATAGTAGTAGATGCAGGCAGGAGTCGGTCTACTTGTCATGGACGTAATGCCTATATACATGATCATGCCATGAATTGGGCCATAACTATGCACTTTTAAATCAATTGCCCAATAGTAGTTTGTCTACCCACTGTACCGTTATGCTTATGAGAGAGATGCCGCTAGTGAAACCTACCCCCCCCCCCCCGGTCCACTTTAATCATATTGCTAAAACCTTATTTCCGTTGCTGCAATTTATGTACTTTTATTTTACTTTGCACTATATCTATCTACTACTATCAGATTTGATCCTTGCAATTAACGAATACAAGGGGATTGAGAACCCTCTTGCCCATGTTGGGTACAAGTATGCTCTCGTGTATGTAGGTACCGTCGACAGTTGTTTACGTGAAACTCATATTGATTGATACCTTGGTTACCTATTGAGGGAAATTCTATCCGATACTATATTGCTTCCCTCTTCTTCTTCGAGGAAAAACCCAATGAAGCTCACAAGTAGCAAGCACATATGTATCCATGGCTCGTTTCTGATACCGATTTTGTCCAGTCCCAACAACAAAGTCGACTCCTTTGGATGCGACAGAAGTCGTAGGTCATGGAGGGCAGCTCTCCCTACTGAATAGTCGCCAAAATCAAACCGCAACATGCCTTTTATGAGTGTTACTTTTATGCTCATCACACCGTAGTTTCAACCGATTTATCTTATAAAATATGAGATATTCCCCCTGATATTGGTACTAATGACTAATAGATGCAAGATATAGCAAAATACTCTCTCTATTTTCTTTTTATGGGAAAATGAGCTATTTATGGATAAAATCAAGCATATACATGGAAAGGAACACAATGAAAATAGAAGAGATCAAGTGGGAGGCGCACCATAAAAAATAGAGCACAAGATAGCGTCTGGTACGAGCGGTACCAGGTGGCCACGACACCGTCTTGTCCAACCAATCAGAAAAGAGCCTCGCCGAAACTTCCATCTCCGCATGGAAAGATCCGCATGGAAAGACATTCATGAAGCCTACCAATTTCCCATCTCTTTCCATAGCTGCCGCCATCAATATCACCACAACAAACCACCTCCAAGTTAGCCATACTTGTAATCGTGTATTGCATATGGCAGCCATTGTAAGACATATTATCAATAAAACTTTTATCCTGATGTGTTCTTTCATGATTTCTTCCTACAATCCGATCGCCGGGTAATTCGATAAGGTCATGGGTTGAGTCATACCTGGGAACCCGATGTATTTGTTTGATGGATCGATGGAATGACTTTGAATTAACATCATGTATGTGTGAAATAAAATTGCATCGTAGTTGTATCTTGCCTTTCTCGCGTTCCTCAACCCTGCAGATACCGAGGATCACAGAGTTTGAGCCACGAAGAGGCTGAAGAGCAGGGTGAACGTGAAGGGATAGAAAGGTTTTGTACGGTTGCGTGGATTCAATCTACGGGGATACATGAGGAGCAGGACGTCAGCTAGACAGGTACCCTTTGCGGATAATAGAGAGGGGGCTGCGACACTTGAAATAAAAGAAAAATCTAGCTGTAAACGTTGTTGCCGATCTAACTGTATTAAATTTGGTTGCCTTAGTGGCTAAGGCTTTGGCCATTCCAAACAAGAAAAGACAAATTTCTTGGCTCGATAAATTTATTAGATTGGTATAATACGAGATCTAGAGCGTTTAGCTGGCTACTTAGCTGGTTCCCTCATGCGCAGGCCGCATGTGAGATGCATAATGATGGATGCTCTCCCTCCATGTTACCATAATCTCCTAGTTTGATTGGTTCCCATAGGAGGTCGCGTGCGCCACATGTTACATCCATGTTACCATACAGCCTAGCTTGAAGGAGACAGCTACGTAGATTGCAGCTCTGTGAAGTTATAAGTCAACCGTACGTGATGACCGCAATTTTGGGAGAGCTGTAGAAGGCCGGCCTCCCTCCTCATTGGTTCAATATACAACCCGAGCATCACTCCTCCCTCCCCATTCGTTGCTCGAGAAGCATGTCTGGTCCGGGGCAAAAAACGTTCAAGATCCTGTGCCGCGCCGACGAGGGGTACTGCGTCACCGTCCGCGGCGGAGACGATGGCGATGCCGCCGTCGTCATGGCGGCAGCAGACCCCGACGACGAGTACCAGGCAAGGCAGCCTCCCCTGTTCGTTAGTTAGCTAATTTCCATTCAATTGTAAAGCTCGATCGATCCGTCGACGTTTCTAGTAGTATTTCATTTCACGGATCATGCATATGGGCTGTTGCAGCACTGGTACAAGGACATGAGGCGCAGCACGAGGGTGAAGGACGAGGAGGGGTACCCGGCGTTCGCGCTCGTCAACAAGGCCACCGGGCTCGCCATCAAGCACTCGCTCGGACAGTCCCATCCCGTGAGCACCAACCAAACGAATAATTCAGTGCCGCTCTTGACTGAATTTCCTTGGATCTTTCTATAATTGTTGTCCCTGCCGAACAATCAGTCTGTGCTCAAATCACATGGATGGATCTTTGCAGGTCGATCTGGTGCCATACGAGTACGACCCAGCGGTGATGGACCTGTCGGTGCTGTGGACGCAGAGCAGGGACGTGGGCGACGGCTTCCGCTGCATCCGCATGGTCAGCAACATCTACCTCAACTTTGACGCCTTCGAGGGCGAGCAGGACCTTCAGGACGGCACCGTCGTCGGCCTGTGGGAGTGGAACGAGGGTGGGAACCAATATTTTAAATAGCGCGCTACAAAATATAGCGAGGCCCTTCTCTAAATGCTACACAAGTTATAGCGCGCTAATAGCGTGCTATATTTTAAAATAGCGTTTGCAAAAAAAAATCAAATATTGCTAGAAATAAAGTATTTAAGCAACTAAATTTTTCATAGGAGCAAGCAATATATGCATAAGGGCCAAATCCAGCACATAAAAAGGAGTGAGAAAGGGATGAGAAGTGAGAACTGGGGTTAGCCGGTTAGGTCTCGTGGGAGAATCTGATAAAAGAAATGAGACACCTAGTGGTCGTGGGTTGGTTTTGGCTTGCTGGGCCTGCTGGGCTGTGTTTATTTCAGTTTTGCATGGTCTGCATGTTGTAACGTTACAACGTTACAACGTTATAGCGTGTGTAACGCGCTAATTACGCGATTAGCGCCGTAGCGTCCGATTTTGCCAAAACGTAACGTCTCCCTTCCAAATATGCTATAACCGCGTTATAACGGCGAAATAGCGTGCTATTTAAAATATTGGTGGGAACCAGTGCTGGAAGATCCTGCCGTGGGGCACCCAGCCTGAAGCCGACGGCGACGACGACAAGTATGGCGGGTACCACGGCGGCCAGGACCAGGAGACTACGCGTTTCAGCTACGGCGGAGACGATGCGGCGCCACAGGACCAAGGCCAGGGGTACGGCGGTGGCCTGCCTCCTGCGCTGTCTTCCGAGTGCACCGTCCGCATCTTCTGCAGCGCCGGCGGCGAGGAGTACAGCATCGCCGCGAGGGACGGTACCGTGTGCCTCGCGCCCACTGACCCCGGCGACGACTTGCAGGTGATAGCAGATCCATAATCAAACCATGCATTACCATGAGCGATCCTAGTTAATAAATAAATATCCAACGAAATGCATGTATAGCACTGGGTGAAGGACATGCGGCGAAGCACCAGCATCAAGGACGAGGATGGGTACCCTGCGTTCGCCCTGGTGAACAAGCTCACCGGCGAAGCCATCAAGCATCCCCTTGGAGAGAGCCACCCTGTAAGCTAACAGCTACTCCATCCGTCCCACAATATAAGACGTTCTTGCAAGCTAGTGCACCATGCAAAAAGTTGACTTTGAGAGGACTACTGCACGCAGGTTCGGCTTGTGCGCTACGACCCGGATTGCCTGGACGAGTCGGTGCTGTGGACGGAGAGCGAGGACGTTGGCGACGGCTTCCGCTGCGTCCGCATGGTGAACAACATCCACCTCAACTTTGACGCCCTCGACGCCGGCGAGGGCCAGGGTGGCGTGCACGACGGCACGGCTATCGTCCTGTGGGAGTGGTGTGAAGGAGAGAACCAACGCTGGAAGATCCTTCCTTGGTGTGAGTAAATATGCATGGAAGTCGGCCACGGCCAGGGGCCGCTTCTTTTTCGGCCACCATTGTCTTTCTCTCGTTAGTCCCACAGGATTTTCCATGGTTGCTGAAACAGCCCTGTCTAAGCTAGTGTGTTTTGTCATGTAGTGGATCACTAGCTAGGCATATCTATTTTCGTGTGTGCGTCGATTAATCTGTATCTTGTTTTTCCAACAACAAATAGTTAATCTTCTTAAAACATCATCCTTCCTTTTGGTGTAAAGGGCATAAAATTAAATCGCTCACGAAATAGCCATCATAGCTGCACTATAGCTGGCTCGGGGCCGGGAGCCTGGCCGCGACGCTAGGGACGATGCAAATTCCTAAACAACTCCAAAATCATCACACACAGAAAACTCTAGAAATCATCACTTTCCTCCTCCCCAAGAAAACACTCCCAGACTTAGGTTTCCTTCTCCCGTAGGCACCTCTGCCGTTCGCCACGGCTCCGATGGTCTTTGGGACATGGAGGTGCAATGGACCCCCCCCTCCCCCCCGCGCAGGTCGGTGCGACCCCGCTATTTCTTCTTGTTAGGTTTAGAAGTTTAGTGTCTTGATTGGGCCTTTGTGGCGGCGGCGATGTCCCTCAGTAGGAATACTGCCTCCCAAGTTCGATCCTAGTTCCGATGGTGTGTCTAGCATTGTCAGAGGATGTATGGAGGTGTGTCTCCGTCTGATCTCATGAGATTCTGTTGATGTTGATCTTAGGTGGGTCTGTTTGGATGTAGTCTTCGTTCGTGTGTCTACATGTTTGATCCTTTCGATCTACGACTCTATTCATCAACGATGGTTGCTGCTCTGGTGTGCTGGTCCTGCTGGGTTTGAGCACGATGGCATCCCTACTTTTTACTACAACAAGATTCGTGAGTGCTTGTAGTCGTCACTAGAGGGTCCATGGACCTGGTTGTAATTTTTGTTACCTCTCGTGTTCTCTGCATTGCCATGGTTTATTGTATACAATTGGGAAGTTTCTTCCAGGTCATCAACTGTGGGGGTTCCATCTTTCGCTTTGAGCTCACCTTCCCAGTCGTCGACTTCTTCATCATCTTCCTTGGTCACCCACACCATGGTTGACTGCTACTAGCTTCTGGTAGTCTGTCAACATAGCATGTGATGCAGTTCAAACCTAGGGCATGTGGCTGGTGTTGCGCTAACTTGTGGCCAATCCACTCACATGTGTGACAGGAGAGCACTCGAGTGCTTGGGTAACCCTAGGGAGCCACGGAGTGGCGGAGCTAGACGAAGATATCACGGGGGAGGGGGGGGCTAAAGAGAAAACATGGATGCTTGGGGGGGGGGGGGCTAATTACTACACTTTCTTGTATTTAAGATCCTATAGTAATTTTTTCTTTAGTGATTACATCAAGGCTGGGGAGGCCACAGCCCCCCCCCCCCAAGGATACACATAGCTCCGCCGTTGGAGCCACGTGATGCCCCATCTTGCCTCATTTATCGCAACCTAACCTACAATTGCCCCACACTTCCCTGGTCTAGTTGTTGGTGGACGAGCCCCTCCACCTGACTCATTGGTCCAGTGCTTACCGCATGTCCATCGGCCCATGGCCTCCCCTGCTCGCTCTCCTCCGTCTCTATATCCGGGTTACCCCCTCACCCACCACTACGACTCCGCCCTTCTCCCCTTGAGTTGTACTGCAAGAATCTCAGCGTGTCCACAAGTAATCTAGAAATAACTATGAAGCCTAGTATTACACCCCAATAGTTCAAAATCTATAGTTTCTCTCGTGTGATCTTGTCCTCTTTTGCATATTCTCTACATAGTTCGGGTCGCTGCTCACGACACCGTTGGGCTATCCATTTAGTAAATATTCTCTCATGCAACCAGTCATTCAAAATAATCTAAGTAGCTCATTGCTGGAACAGCTTACAATTAGCACATTTCTTCCGAATTGATCTGTGCATTATAATTACTTCATGGGCATCATACTTTAGAGGATCTAACCAACCCTCAAGTTTTTCCTAAAGGGCTAAACAAAAGGTTGCCAATTGTCCAAAATGCCCTTCTCAAGCCCAAGAAAATTTGGAAAGAGCCTCATATTTATTAGATGAACCCTCCCTATTTTTTAATGTTTAAAATGACTTAATTTGGGTTAAACCCCAAACCCTAGTTAAAATCGTATTTCTATTAAAAGGATATTTTTGGAATATTTGAACTAAGAATCTTTCACAAGGTTATTTAGTTGCGGCTAATTAAGCTGCTAACTACCTAATTAGTTAAAGAGTATTTTCGTCGAAAATTCTTCCCAGTTCCTTGTCTTGGTCACCGTGCCCCTAGAAATACACCTTACATAAAGGAACGAAGGGAGTAGTACCACCTCCCCACATGTGTAGCACTCGAACCTGCTCTGTCGCTTCCTTCTCAACCGCCCAGGAGAGACGATTCAGCAGGCGAGCAATTGTTGTTTTTCTTGCCGGCGAGGCCGTCGTCTCCCATCCCTCCGCTCGTCGCTCTGGCGGCAGCGGGGGGTGGGGGAGCCTGGTTGGAATAGGATAGGTATGTTGGGTGACTGCGCTCGGTCGGTGCCAATGTCACCACCGTGAATAAAGTTTTCCAGGCAATCACCTCAATTCGTTCTTCAACGGCATTGAGGAGCCATGGATTTGTGTTCGAGCAAGTTCCTCGAGACGACAGTGGAGATCTTGCGCAGGTTCTTGTTTCTTCGGCTTCATCCGCATTGTGCCTCCTGCGTCATCGTGGACACGGAAGTTTGTGTCTTAGCATTGGCCGATGCTGCAGCACCAGTCTTATTCAAGGGATGGTCCACAGGAAGATTTGGAGATGGAAGATGGTTGCCGGTTCTGGAGTTATAGGTGGTGTTGCCACTCGAGATCTTCAAGACCGCAATCCAAGATGTGTGGAGTATCTTTGCAATCGATGACCCACATCGACATGTGCGTCACCACTTGTGGCGGCCTTTGTTTAGAGGATCATAACGCAGCTTGGTTGCTATAGTGCTATCTTGGATCTTCGCAAGTTGGAGACTTGTGCTCTCCTCCGGCGAACACTTCAGCGACGACAGCAGCTGGATTCTTTGGTGATTATGATGTAAATTTCCTTGTGTTCTGTCTCTCCGGAGTGTTCCAGAGAGAAGCCATTTATTTCGTATGTTGCTGCTATTATTAATCTCTACTCCTAATAGAGCAGTTGGTAGTCTCCGCCGGTCAATTTTTGTCCCAACATTTTCGTCCGGTTTTTTTGTAGGTTAACCGTCGTAGATTTTTTTCGTCACCTCCCCCACTTCATCGATTTATTTTCACTTTACCCTCTCACACAACGAAAAAAACTGAATGGATCAGAACTTTCCATACTGACGCAAATTATTTAGTAATGTCTTTATGTAAAAGAATCAATCACAATAAATCTCTAAAGATCAAATCTAAATTAATTAATCTTCATAATGTTTGTTTCCTTCCGAATCACGTCCATAACTTTCCTTCCTTGTTTGGGCAGAAACTGTTTGGTACCAGAGATTAGGAAGCTTCCTATGAGTGTAGTAATAGGAAGTATTCTTTTTCTTGATGATTCGTTTCCATGCATGATGGTAGTAAATTAGGCCAACATTCACCACTATATATCAACGTCATCAATCGTATCCATTTCTACCAGTTTTAAGGGAATCTACTCGCTATGTCTTTTTTAAGGGGATCCGCTCGTTAAGTCGTCGTCGCACGTTATTTTCACAAACAATTCCCCTAAAAAAACACAGCGTCCTACCTCGACTTCCCTACCTGGACGCCGCCGCCGCCGCCCACCGATCTCGCCGCCTCCCGGCGATCCCCTCCTCCCTCCCGCAGCTCGAACGACCCACTTTTTTGGCCACAAGCACCGCCTGCCTCTTCGCCCATGCGTCACCCCTCCTCTTCACCATAGCCACGAGCATCCGAGGCGGAGCCGCGATGCCTCCACAGATGCGGCGGAGACACCATATCCAGTGGAGACGGTGGTGTAAATCTTCTACTCTGCTCCTTCCCCTGGTTACCGGCCTGCTCCACGTCCCCTCTGCTTTGTGTGGATCTGCTCATGTGCAGCAGTAAACTTTATTTAGGTAGAACTATTCTTCTAGGCCTTTTTTTTGTTACTTACAAATTGACTTTTTGAGCCAATGCTTACGGCATGAAGTATTACCTAGAGTTCCTTAATCAATCTGCTTGCCCATCGTTTCATTTGCTTCGATTACTATCAGCAAGAACGCATTGTGAAACCGTTAGCTTATGAATTTGCGCTCTTCCTACAATAATAACATTTGCAATGTAAGGGCCGAGGCACACCCATGCATCAGGATGATGTGCACCACGTGGGAAGTAATACTAATATGGCCTAAGTGGATAATGAAATATCCAAAGATACACTTGACTGGATCAATTTTTTTCTCTGGAATTGTTCCTCATGATGCGCAGATGTAGATGCTATATTTTTAAAATTTCAAATCACCTATGCATGCCAATGTGATTCTTATCCTTTTCATTAGACAGTGTGTTCCCATCAATCCACCCATGCACCGAACCGATTTTTTTTACTCTATTCGGGTTGAAATTACGAACAAGTAGCATATGTATGCACTGAACTACTTGCATAAGACAGTGAAATACTTCTTACTCGCGTGAGTGGAATTTTGGAATAGAGAAAGAACATACAACAGAGATCACGTAATTAATTGATTACATAAAACGAGATCACGTAAAACAAGTTTGATAGGTCCGTTGCATTGCACGGGCATTTTTGCTATATGTACTAACATGTTCTATTTATTTCCTTTGATCGGTCAATACTCCTATGTCCTATGTAGGTAAGAAGGAAAGAAAACCTAACGGTACAGCCGGCAGAACAGTCAACGGCGAGCTTCATCGCCGCGTACGCGTCGTAGTACCTGGCCATCACCGGCTGGGGCATCGAGGACTTAACGCTGGTGAAGAAGGCGTGGGTATTGGTAGAGCTCCAAGAAGCTGCCCTTCGTCCTGCCCGCCGTCTTCACCATCGGTCCCCGGGTGACCACCCTGGAACTCGGCGACGCTACCAAGGCGACACGGTCCGGGTTGGTTCGGTCCCTCATCGAGCCACCATTTGGGCAGGCCAACCACCACCGGCGTCAACGTGCTGAGGCAGCGGCGAGGTGGGCTGCGTGTGTGGGTGCTGTGGTGAGGTGGTGGACATGCCGGAGCGCCAGCGATGAGGTCAGTGATGTGCCGCGGCAAGTGCGCTACTGTTAGCCATGAACCTTCCGTAGCAGTTTTTTTCATGAGCCCATGTTTTTTTGTGTTCGGGCCTTGCTATAATTAGCGGATTAACCATGAAAAAAACATGACATTCAGTTTGTTGTCAAATGGTGCCGTGATTTTCGGATCAAGCCATGTTTCTCTTGTACTTCCTATTTCCTGTTCGACTGAATAGAAGTGCGGAAAGTGAACACACCAACACGACTGAAAGCAGTCATATTCAGCTATAGAGGTATACATTTATACAAGATATACACAGGCAGGTGCGGCCAGTAACCCAACTAACTCCTGAGCTGACCTTGCTAATCCTTTGCTCGCGATAAAGACGCAGATGATAAGGAAAGGTTGTTACGGAGAGAGCAATGGGAGACAGAGAATCACATGGCGGCAGGTGGACCTGAACATATGCTTCAACAAAGAAAACGGCAGCTTAGGATCATGGTGCGTGATTATTGGCAGAGGCTATTAAATCTCACGCGGAAATCACGGCTGAGCGATTCTCGCACGATCCGAAGTTCACACCCAATCAACCGTTTTTCCCAGTTGATGGCCTGCATGTGTGTTGTGCTAAAACAGGGAATATATCACACTATCCATTAGTTCAGTCAAGCTCACCACAAGTCCACACATTATTGCCAATTGAGTAAGTCTTATTGGCGGGGAGAATAGGCTATGTGTGTGTGTGTGTGTTAGAGAGAGAGAGGGGGAGAGAGAGTGAGGAAGAGGGAGGGGGAGAGTGTGTGTGTGTGAGGATTTGATGGTAAAAAAGGTCGCCAATGTCGTAATATTGAACTCTTAAAGTTAATCTGGCCCCGTTGCAACGCACGGTGTTCTTCTAGTTATTACATGGTTGTTCTCCTCGGAAAAAAATCACCCGCACCTGCTTATATACCTAGCACTCCCGCCTCAGCCGAGCGTGGTAGCGCGCTTGTCACTCCGGCTACGGAGGCTAAAAAGTTGCTATGTGGGGTTGTCAGTTGTGGTTTGCGATTAAACATGCCGGAGATGCCTCCTCCTTTGTGAAAGAAATATGGAAATGTTGCACAAGCCGGAGATTCCTCCTCCTTTCCGAAAGAAAGAGACAATAGCCCATCAAACTAATGCGGTTTGCGGTTTTTAAAAATATTCTTTTGAAGTTTACTTTTTGCAAAATTCACTCGCATTTAAAAATCCTTTTATATATTAACTATTTGCAAACAAAATTAAAATATTTTGACATTTTTTGAAATTGATTTTATTTTTCCCTACATAGTACTCCCTCAGTTTGTAATATGATGCGCATGGGATGAAGGGGGTATGCGCAGGGGGGTGGAGAGAGTATGTTTTTGAAGCAATTCCTCTTATTCCAATTGCTTCACCCCATCAGTCATTCACCCTCTGTCCCATAATATAATATAATGCACACCCGATAGAGGGGGTATGAACATCGAGAATAGTCGATGGCACCACTGCACCAGTTGAGAATGGAGGAGGAAATGAAGGATGGTGATGTGTGGCATAGGAGGCATGACAACATGGATGAGCGGGGATATTGCGGTACGCCATGCAGGGACAATCTCGATCCCTTTTCCGTTAGTTTAGCATGACCTGGCCCTATGTGCAAAAAAAATTTGGATCCGAACCTTTTTCTATCGTCATTGTCTTGGGCGGTAAGGTAACACATCCTACCACCAAGGCTTTTGACTGTAGGACCTACCTGGGCCGTCACACACGTCACGTCCGACCTCCGTCTATCTACCGGCCTGCTGCAATGGCGGTGATCTCATTTTTCTGCTTGTGTGAAAGGTTGTCCTTGACAACTTTGGAGCTCGAGGAGGCCATGACGGGCATGATGCAGAGAGAAGGGAGCGGAGGATGATGGATGCGGCTATGCACGGGCCTGCGGTTTATATAGCGGGGGATGCCAGGGCAATGAGTTATGTGATTAATAGTAGGCGGAAGACGGACGAACGGGTGGCGCCGTCTCGCCATTCCACGGCAACCGCACACATGTGTCGTGTAGGTTGGCAGACGGACGGGCTGTCATTTAAACGTGGGGCAGCCGCATGCACCGGGAAGCGGTGAGGGCGGCGCTCTCGCCGGCATGCCATTCCCATGTCTGAGCAATGTGAGGGTCGTCACTCTGAGTCGGCATGAATGCGGCACTAGTGCTATAGAGCGGCGCTATCATTTTTGGATGGGAATGCGTGCGGGCGCGGTGGGGGGTTTTTGGTGGCCACGGTCATTAGAAGTAGGCGTGGCAGCGGTCCGGACGCTCGCAAAGCCCCTCCCCCTCCCCCCCGGTTTTTCATCGGTTTATGGGGAAAATGCATCCGGCCCGCCGAATGGACCTATGCAGGACCGCATTGGATGACAAAATACGTCTGGACAGCGTTTTTTTGGACACAGTACAAACGCAAGCGCTTATATATACACGCATACACTCACCCTTATGAATGCACACACGCACACCCTACCCATATGAGCACCTCCAGTCGACGTTTTGTTGGTAGAGCTAGCTAGCAAGTACACGTTTTGTTGGTAGAGCTAGTATCACGCCCAATATGCGACCATATCCAAAAGGAACTCGAAGGTCCCACCAAGGATAGACCCGCATATTGGAACGCTTTTGCAAGGTGGATATCATTACATCAACATTACATAATAGATGGGGATACATACAAGAGGCATACAATGCCACAAGAATACAATAATACATCATACAAGAGATCAACATCCGACTACGGATGATACATAAACAGAAACTCAAACAATATCCACCCTGCTAGCCCAGGCTGCCGACCTGGAACCTATCCCCTGATCGAAGAAGAAGCAGAAGAAGAACTCCAAAACAAGTAAACATCGCTCTCGCGTCAAGATCATCGCATAACCTGTACCTGCAACTGTTGTTGTAGTAATCTGTGAGCCACGAGGACTCAGCAATCCCATTACCATGGGTATCAAGACTAGCAAAGCATAATGGGAAAGGAAGGGGTAAAGTGGTGAGGTTGCAGCAGCGGCTAAGCATGATATGGTGGCAAACATACGCAAATAAGAGCGAGAAGAGAAGCAAAGGAACGATCGTCAACTAGCAATGATCAAGAGGTGATCCTGAACTCCTACTTATGTCAAACATAACACAAAAACCGTGTCCACTTCCCGGACTCCGCCGAAAAGAGACCATCACGGCTACACACGCGGTTGATGCGTTTTAAATTCGGATCTGGTGTCAAGTTATCTACAACCGGACATTAACAAATTCCCATCTGCCATATAACCGCGGGCACGGCTCTCGAAAGTTTATACCCTGCAGGGGTGTCCCAACTTAGCCCATGCCAAGCTCTCGCGATCAACGAAGGAATAGACCTTCTCCCAGGAAGACCCGATCAGTCTCGGAATCCCGGTTTACAAGACATTTCGACAAAGGTAAAACAAGACCAGCAAAGCCGCCCGATGCGCCGACAATCCCGATAGGAGCTGCACATATCTCGTTCTCAGGGCAACACCGGATGAGCACTCCGTACAACTAAAACCAGACCTCAAGTTTCCCTGAGGGGGCGCTGCAAAGGACTCTAGTTTGGACCAACACTTAGACAAGCATTGTCCCGGGGGGGCTGAATAAAGATGACCCTTGGGTTAATTACTCCCAAGGGAAAAGTAGGTGGTGGTGAGGCAAATGGTAAAACCAAGGTTGGGCCTTGCTGGACAAGTTTTATTCAAAGCGAACTGTCAGGGAGGGTCCCATAAATCACCCGACCGCGTTAGGAACACAAAATCCGGGAACATAACACCGGTATGACGGAAACTAGGGCGGCAAGAGTGGAACAAAACACCAGGCATAAGGCCGAGCCTTCCACCCTTTACCAAATATATAGATGCATTAATAATATAAGAGATATTGTGATATCCCAACATAACCCTGTTCACCATGGAGCAATCTTCAACTTCACCTGCAGCTAGCAACGCTATAAGAGGGGCTAAGCAAAAGCGGTAACATAGCCAAACAATGGTTTGCTAGGAATGGTGTCAAAGGTTAGAGGTTCATGGCAATTTGGGAGGCTTGATGAGCAAAAGATAGGTAGCGCAGCAAAGCGATAGAACGAAGCAAACTAGCATAGCAATGATAGTAGTGAGATCCAGGGTAGCGATCATCTTGCCTGAAATCCCGCAAGGAAGAAGAACGAGTCCATGAAGAAGATGAAGCCACGAAGACGAACCAAGCATAGACGAACGAATCCTCACGATCGCAACGAAACGGGAACTATCGAGAAGAAGCACACAACATGGTAAACACACCACACATAGACAAGGCATGATGCACAACAAGCATGATGCATGAGAAAGCTACATGAAGCTACTCATGGCAAGAGATGATGCAAACAAGAACAACACATCAAGGCAAGTTGAAATGAGGCCGAGAACAACATATAACAATTCCGGTGAGTCCTCATATGCAAATTTCGAAATTGGTCCAGAACTGAATAAACCTTATGTTCAAGTTGTTAAACAGCAAGTTAAGATGCACCAAGATGATCTACACGAGATTCTAGTCAAGTTACATATAAAGTTCATTAGATTCGGAGCTACGGCCTAGAAGATATGAGCAAAACAAGTTAAGCATGGCATTGATGCAAAATGCATGCAAACATCAAGCAAACACACCAAAACCAGGATGCAACATGATAATATGAAACTACATGCAAAATCAAGCAAGTTTCATATAGAGCACACTCAAAACGGAGCAACGGTGCAACACATACACTCTATACAAGTCATAGCAACAATCTGTCCATAACAGCAACTAGGCATATTGCAAGCATCAAAACAATATGCTACAGCACCCCAACATAATAACAAAAGGCATGGGCATGAAGTACAGGTAAAGCATAACAAAACATGAACACTGAGCTATCTCCAGAAATCACTAGAACATGCTCCAAAACACATGGTAAGATTGCAAATAATAACAGTTTCAGACTTCGCAGAAATAACATCAGGTTGCAATGTTTAGAGCAAGCAAACAACATGTTACAGGAACATATCATGGAAAACAAAGGCATGGCATGATACTACTAAATGCATAGATCAAAAGTCCCTTACTGACCATGAGCCAAAAAGGCATAGAAAATATGATGGCACCCATGTAAACATAGCAAGTTATATTACAGATTCATACATGGCAGGAACAACAATAAGTAGGCATGTTGGTGAGCTTGTTACACTCACCACAGAGCAATATATGGCATGGCAAGGCAACCACCAGTAAGAAGGCATGTTTATGAAGCTAAGCATGGCAAGAGCAAGTTCATAGGGTGCATGGATCACTAGGAAAACACATGGGAACTAGTGAACTTAATGTTAACAGGTTGACAGCAACATTATCGAGCAACTTTGGAGTAAGATAACAACACGTTCCATCAGGCTATAATTAAAACCAAGGGCATGAATGGATAGGGCATGACATGTAGATCGAAACATGTTTATAGAACACCTCCATATTATGCATAGAATGATTAGTAGAAGCATGTTAACATAGCAACAAAATATAACAGAATCTATCAGGAAAACAGCAACAGCAAGTACCCTACTTAACAAGCTCGATGCACTCAGCACACAACTCACAAAAATACATGGTTAACACCCCTGGAAAGATGGCATGGCATAAATCAACATACATGTAGACATCAACCTCATAGGATGCACACATCAATCATGGAAAAAATGACAAATGAGCAAGTTATAACAGTTTCAGCAGGTTAACATCAACATGCACTCTTCCAACAGCATTTCGGGCACCAAGATGAACTCAAATGAAAATGATGCAATAGAATTAAATGAAGTACTCGTCGAGGTGAACAATTTGACATATTACACGCGCAAAACGGAGCTACGGATGCAGAGATACAACAGGTCAAACATGGCATGATAATGCAAGATTTTCGGGACTTAGTGGATTTATAGAAAAAAACGGGTGAGCGTCGAATAACTACGAGGCGCCCAGAGCGGGGATTAGGGGGGCTGCTCACCCTGGGCTCGGCCCATGAAGAGGAAGCAGGCCGGGGTGAAGCTGGGCTGGGCCGCTGCTGGACGAAGCCGGCTGGGCCGGTCGCTGCTAGGCCGGCCGATGCGGCCCAGGATGGGGCCCACGAGGAGGAGAGGCCGGCTCATCGTCCTGCCCTCGTGCTCACGCACAGGCAGGTGCAGGGGCGGCGGCGGCGGTTGGTCACCGGCGGCGGGGAGCCGCTCCGGCGATGGGAGGAGGCCGGGGATGGCCGGGATGAACGGATCCGGCGAGGGGGGTCCCGTTCCCGGCCAGATCCGGCGACAGCGAGGCCCGGCAGGGACGACATTCAGGCGGCGACGGCGGCGGTTCCACGGGCGGCGGCGCCCTGCGAGGGAGAGAGAGAATGTGAGCGAGCGAGGAGGGAAAAGGAAAGAAGAGAGGGCAGCGGGACCCGGGGTCCGACGGCGGCGCGGGCCGTTCGGTGGCTGTGGCGGCGACTGCGAGGCGGCGCAGACGGCGAAGCGGGCAGACGCCACGCAGCGGGCGCTGAGGGAGGCGCTTCGGCGCGGGCGGCGGGAGCCGGCCCAGATCGGTCGCTGGCAGCCTCCGCGGCTGGCGGCTGGCGGCGCTAAAGGGGTTCTTGGGCGGGAAGACGCGTGGCGCCCTGCGTTTGGCTACGCTCGACAGTTGGCGGCGGCGCGGCCTATGGGACGGTGCCAAGTGGCGGGGAGGAGGTGGCCGGCGCCGGATTACGAGGAGAAGGTGGGAGGAGGCGGCGGCTGATGATTGGGGGCGCGGGATTCGAGGAGGGAGTTTAGGGGTGACAAAATGGCAAGGAGGGCTGCTATTTATAGCAAGAGGGGGTTAGGGTTGGGGGTTTTTGCTCCGTTTCGGACCCTCGGATCACGATCCAATGGTCCGGATCGAAGGAGGCTTAGGTGAGGGTTGGTGGGCTGTGTAGATGAGTCCTTGGGCTGAGAGAAGAGAAGAGGAAAGCAGCCCGGCAGGGTTTTCGGAGACCGAAAACGTCCGACGTATAGACCGGCTATATTGCGGTTGTAGGTTTAACGGTTGGCCTATCAAATGGACTCCGAATGCGACGAAACTTGGCAGGCGGTCTGTCTACACTATAATAAGACCGCACGACAAGTTGCAACCCATTCCGAGAACATTTTTATGCCACTTATAAAAATAATATTACGGAGGTGCCGCGGGCGCGTGCAAGTGTGTCTGTGCTCAGAACGGACAACGGAGAGAACCGGGAGGACCCGAACGGATGCAAGTTTTGAAAAACATGCAGATGAAATGCAGATGATGACATGGCAAAGTGCAACACGCAAGCAAATGACATGGCAACTACGGCGAATAACTGGCAGACACCTGGCGCATCGAAACCGGGGCGTTACAGCTAGCTAGCAACTTGTTTTAGAAAAGGAGGATGACCCCCGGCCTCTGTATCTGGGCGATGCATACGGTCACTTTATTAATTATTCTCACAAGACCTTACAAAGTCATACAATAGTAAGACTAAAGCCGCCGTCTGAGCAACAAACTGTCGCTACACCTATCCAGTTGATGAAGGGGCGCAGATAGCCTGGACTAATACCAAACAGACATCGCAGCCAAGCCTAACATCTAAGACCTGAGACCCCAACCTAGCCACTTGCCGGGTCAGGGCACACACTGGTCGGCGTGCTCTCGAGGCCGCCGCCGCCAACGCCACCGCTCCATCTTCAGAACTGTACTGATGCATCAACTTTGCTCGGTCCAGCTATCGTCGACGTCACCACGGCGCCCAAAGGCACCTCCTCCCTGCGCGCAAACAACTGAACACGTCGCGGTCGCCACTGATACACCTCAGCGCCATGCTGCCAAGTACCACCAGTGGACACATCTTGAAGCCCTTGGGGGATCTGTCGTGCGTAGCACCTGCCGACCAGGCATGACCAAGCGTAGCACCTGTCGGTCAGGCATGACTTGACATCTCCACCGAAGATCCGTGCAAGACGAAGCCGCTCTACCTCCTGCCTCTGACTTCCAGCACTGCTCCACAAAACGATGCTCGCAAGAGAGAAATGATACCACAGTGCCGCCATAGTCCGGTCTGAAACACCAGATCCTAGGGTTTCCCCCAGAGCAATACGAGTGGGTCGACGGTAGTCACATGACGATGCCTTCATCAAGGTAACGACGTGGAATGCCGCCATCGCTCGCCGTCGGCTCGGTTTTCACCGGCAACTACGTCTTCCCGACTCGCAGCTGGTGCCAGATGATGGATCCCAAGATCCGAACACCCAGCCTCAGGCCGACCACCTCTGATGGAAGAGATGACCACCACCGCCGGCTACACCGTTCAGAACAGATCTGATCGGAGGTGCCGCCGACGAAACCACCAGGCCCTTCATGCCGCCGTCGCCAATCTGAAGGCAGCATGCACGCCACCACAGCCAAGCCGGCCGTCGCCGACCGCAGCCGCTGCCGCCGCCCGAAGGGCCATCCGCAGCGCCCGCGGCCCTGGCCTCCGCCGCGCCAAGTCGTCGCCACCCGAGGACGGACCGGCCTCCAGCCTGCAGCCATCTGCCGCGCCGCAGATCCCAGATCGGTCGCGCCACTACACGCCTTGGGATCCGCCCATCCCGAGACGCGCGAGAGAGGAGATCCCCCACCACCGTCGTCGGCCCCCGGGCTTAGCCCGGCGGCGTCTTCTGGCGGCGGCGGAGGGAGAGGAGGAGGGAGTTTGCGGCGGCGGCGGCTAGGTTTCTGGCCGCCCGAGTCGCCCTAGGGGGAGGACGACGCGGGCTCCTCCAGCTAGCTAGCAAGTACACGTTTTGTTGGTAGCACGGCAGTTAGTTATTAGGTGTAGTACTACTTATTAGCACTTGCTGTGTTTGCATAACCTAGTGCGTAGTGACTGACGGATGGCCCGGAAAACGCGACACACGACAGCTCTTACGTCTCACATGTACTCCTAGACACGTAGAGGAGATATGGCTAATTAAGTCCTCAACACGTAGCTATAGTACTTAACCCGGATATTAGTACCACCTTGCTGGACGACCAGCACTCGTACCAGCTTATATACCCAGAACTCGATCCTCGCTACCGCTGAGCGTGGCAGCGCGCGCTTGTCACTCAAGCTACGTGGAGGGCTAAAGAGTTGGTGCTGTGGGGTTGCGAGCTACGAGCCCTTGGCAAGGGTTTGTCACCCCTCCTCTCCTTCCTAGGAGAAGCCTAGGCGTAGATGCCAGCCTGCGACCTAGGCATTCAGGCGTGTGGGCTGTGGGAAATCTTCCCCAGCCGAAGCCTAGCGGTCAGTGTGCTTTCATGATGAACGGGTTCGCTCACTCAACTCCATATACCAACTCTTTTTTCCTTTTATAAATTTCTTGAAAGTTTATATATCCGCCTTTTTTAATCAAATGGTTCTTATGTCAATTTATATTGGCGCGAGGATGGAAATTTTAGTCTACAAGCACGACCATTTTTCTAGTAGCAAAAGATGAACTGAAGCGGATTTGCCATGCTCGCCAACAGAATTTCCCATCCTTGACGAACACGACTTGCCATGATTTTTTTTATTTGTCATGCCTAAGAACTTGAGGTTCCCTGTATATCCGGATCAACAAAAATCCCACTCCGCAGCCTAGTTGTGTTATTCGATTTCCACGAAGATATGGGCCAAGTTGCATTAGTGGAGCACAATCGACGGTGCATGATCAGCCACCACAGGGGCTGAGGATATTGTCGGAGTCGATTCCGGCAGATCTCGAGTAGGGGATCCTGAGCTAGTAGCCTAAATGTGATGGTAACAAGAACACAAGGTTTTACCCAGGTTCGGGCTATCCTAGGAGATAAAACCCTACATCCTAGTTGTGTTGTATCTATTTGGATGGAGTATAAAATACAGATTGATCTACCACGAGATCATTTTGTCATCCATGAGCCCTACCCCTTGGTTTATATAGGTAGCGAGGGGTCTAGGGTTATAATTAGGCCAGCTACGTAGAGGGTAAAACATGTTGTCGACAAAACTAGTCACATAATGGAGAACTTGTCGAGTAACTTGATGTGATGATGATGGAGCTCCATCCCGAATGCCAGACAATTCCTCATAAGCCTCCACATGTGAATTTTTTCCTTGTTAGGGGCACAAGAGTCCCACAAGGCGAGCAACCCCTTGTGTTTGTGAACCGAAGAAGAAGGACTCGGTCGGACAGTCTTAACCCCGATCAAGTTCATCCTTATGTGATATGCCGAACTCACCGAAAACTACTCATTCTTCGTAAAATAACATGCAATATAGTCTTCCATGCTTGAACATCTCATCAACAAGATTCATGTTCCAAACCTTCCCATTCGGCATCATTAAGTCTTGAAGTTTGGTCATACCTTGCACAAAGGTTTGCCCAAGAGGCTTCAAACTACCCTGTCTTGGTATCCAGTTGTCATGATGTATGTCATTCTGGATCCATCCCCTATGGTCCAAATCGTGCCCTCTCTCAACAGATCCTGCCCATAGATCATACTGCAGAAGGTATAGGAGGCACCGGAGGGGCATGTTGCGTTCATCATCGATCGTCCCATCCTTGAAGTACCGGGCCTCCAAAACCCTAGCACACAAAGAATCTGGGTATTGTAGCACTCCCCAAGCTTGCTTAGCTTGCAAGGCCTGGTTGAAAGCAACCGGGCCTCTAGACCCTAGCCCTCCTTCCCTCTTGCATGTACACATTTTCTCACATACTAGCCAATGCACTTTCCTCTCATCGTTGGTGTGCTAGTAAACGAACAACATATACGATACAAGATATCACACGCCTACCTAGTTTTGTGACCTGGCGCTACACATTAAATAACTTTTTTTGCGAAAGGTACACATTAATTAACTTGCTTTAAAAGAATCATAAATTATACACCCTGAATAACATGATCATTCTCTGGTCGGGCTTGACAAACCCCGAACTGAAATCCATTGCCCGAGCTTGGCCCAGCCAATAACACATGGGCAGTACCATTTATCATTGAAAATAGTCATTTTCAGGTTGTAAATCTGACGTTAGATTTTTACCATTTCCATAAAAATAAATATGATACCTATTTTTGATTAAAATATGTATTTTTGGCCATACGAATATTTTGGGCTTTGGGACCGGGCATCGGGTGTAAAAGTGAAGCATGGGCACGGTCCGGATGTTAGGCTTTGGGGCTCGATGCGGAGGAAGGCTTTCCATAAAGTGATAAACGCGGTGCTATGGAGGATGGAGTTCGGGGCTAGATGATGAAAATCTAGCCCGTTGAAGAAAAGAAGACCACGGACGAAGGGGTGGAGAGGAAAACCCAAACCTTGGATGAGGTGGTAAGTGAAGACAACCTGCCCCCCCCCCCCCTCCAGGTAGCGGGGATGGCAAGGCCGAACAGAACTCCCCAATGCGGACAGGGGATCAACATTTGGCCATGACGAAGAGGTACCCATCGGATTGAACATCAATGATCTTGCTATTAAATTTGCGTTCAATGAGTACTTGAAAGTTTTGACAAACTTGAAAGATATCGGATCTTTTCTTAAGAAGATAGATCCTAGAGAATTTACTATAATCATCAATAATACTCGCATAGTATGGGCCCAACAAAACTTGGAGCAGGGCCCCACGCATCAGAAAAGATTAATTGCAAGGGTTTGGTAGAAACACTAGTAGATATGGGATAAGCCAATTGATGACTCTTAGCTTGTTGACATAAATCACAAATAGTTTTGACATTACGTTCACCAACATACTGGAGCCTATTTTTCCTAAGCAATTTTTCAACTAAAGAAAGGAAGCATGTCCTAATCAATCGTGCCACCTGTTGCAGAAAGTTTGACAACATCATAAGCTTGTTTATTGAATCTTCTAAACTCTGGAATCAACGGGTAGAACCCTCGAACAAATCTACTTCGATAGAGGATTTTCCTCGTTTCCTGATCCTTGATCAAAATATAAGGCTGAAACTCGAGAAAAACATGATTATCAATAGCAATTCTATGAACGGAAAGAAGATTTTTGTGGGCACTAGGAACATGCAAAATTTTCCCAAGATGAATTTTCCGACGAGGGGTATTGAAAATTGACTGAACAATGTGACGGATCCTCGTACCTTCACCACTAGCAGTGTGGATTTCATCCTTGTCGTGGTACTTCTCCTTCATGGTCAACTTCTTGAGTTCGTTGGTGATGTGGTTGGTAGCACCGCTATCGACGTACCAATTGGTGTCAATTCCATAGGAGCCGTCGGCTGCCACAACAACCTTATCTTTGTCTTGAGAGGAGTCATCATCCTCATCACAGCGGTACCAGTAGTTCTTCGCGGTGTGACCCGCCGGCTTGCTGCAAATCTGGCAGCGCGGGGTGTCCGGACGGGATCTGCTAGGGCCACCGCCACGACACCCCTTTGAGTTGCTGGAGCGCCCGCCACTATGGGGGTTGGAGCCGCCGCCATTCCCTCTAGCTCCTGGCCTCCCCTTGCTGCAGGGATATGAGCGAGCGAGGACCGCTACCATGACATCAGGACGCAGAGTTCGCTGACGATTTGAAGCCGCCGCCGGAGCCATGGAATTGAGCTATCCACTGGTGAAAGTTGCTTAGCATGGGAAACATCTCGTCGAGGGTCACCGGCGTGACGCGACCGTCCAAAGCAGAGACAAGGGGCTGGTAGACCAGCTCGAGCCTATGGATGATGTAGGAGATGAGTTCGTCATCTTGGATGGGCTTGCCGGCCGCGGCGAATTCGTAGGCGAGGCCGCGCATGGAGGGGAAGTAGGAGGCCACCGATTGGTTGCCCTTCTACGCGTTGATGAGCGCGGTGCGGATATTATTTTCGCAGATGAGTGACTTCAATGTGAACATGCCTGCCAGCGCCACCCAGAGCGTGCACGCCATGGTGATCGTGGTCACCATGACGAGCACCTCTTTGGAGAGGTTGTTGAGTAGATAGCCAAGCACCTGCTGGTCCTCCCTAACCCAGATGGGATGTAGAGGGTTGGGCTCAGAACTTTCCTTCCCGTCATTGTCCTTGGAGACGAGGGTTCTGGACGGTTCCGGCACGGTGCCATCGACGTAGCCGAAGACACCGGCACCCCGCAGCTGCGGCGTGATCTGAGTCCGCCATAGAACATAGTTGGTGCAGAGAGTTTCTCCATGACCCCGCCACTGAGAGTTGGCTGGTAGGCGGCGGAGGAAGACATGGCGGCTGTGCACTAGATGGAGATCGGGATGCTAGATAGATGGAAGAAGGATGCTCTGTATACCATGTGCGATAGCGAAAACGTCTTCCCTCATCGAGAGGGGACGCCCTACGTGTTATAGGCAGGGGCGCACCTCCCTGATATATAGCGCATACAGTTGAGATTTTATAGGAGAGATTACATCTTGGGGATCAAGCTAGGTAGAGATAGAGCTACTGTTACAGAAGATAAGATACGCCTCTAATCTCCTAACAATCCTATCACGTTACAACACATACGGCATACATATACCATTATGTTTGACACAGAGCTGTACAGAAAAGGACGCCATGTAAGAATTAGGGATAAGTATATTTTTCATCCTTGAATTCTTTCGAAAGTATAGAAACCGTCCCTCAATTACGAAACCAGTAAAACTCGGTCCCTCAACTAATGAAACCGGATAATTTTCGTCCCTGATACCACTTCCGGCGGTTTGAGTATGACGTGGACCTGGTTTTGACCAGCACTGGCCACGTGGCCCGGTTTGACCGCCACGCCACTGTAGCAAACGGGCGAGAAGGTGTTGCCACGCCGGCGCGCGCCAGCTCGTCCGCAGCCAGGCGCACGACGCCGGCTGTACGTGAGCGCCGCGACCCCGTTCAGCATGCTCGTCTGCTCCGTGAGGCGTATGGTGGCCACGGATGCCAGCCGCCGTACCCGAAGAGGCGGAGATGTCAAGCTGTCGTGGTGCAGCCTAGCTTTCGCGTCGTTCCAGGTGCCTCGCCGGCAGCCGGCCTTGGCGCCGCTCGGCGACTAGTGCACCTCCAGCTCGGCAAGAAACTCACGGGGCCGCGTCCGAATTCATTAGCCGACATCGCCGTTCTTGCAGTCGCTGACGCCCAGCCATGCACATGGAGGCCGTACCCGTACGCACGAACTCAGCAAGCACGCCAACAACACAGCTAGCCAGCTGCACGAACACAAGCAAGCCGGAAGCTCTGCTGGTCAACCACACGCACATCCTCGGCCAACCTTAGCAAGCCAATGCCATGGCCCGAGGGAATCTGCACAGCCTCGACGCCGCTCACAGTACTGGGCGCCATGCAGGACTCTGTTCGTTCAGTCAAGGATTTGTGCTGGCGCCGTCTCACACGATTTGTGCCGCCACACCAGGTCAGGGGAAGATACGACGTTGGGTAGGGCGAGGACGGTGTGAGTGTTTGGTGTGTTGGGTGCGTCCGCCGCCATCCGGCGCGCGAACAGCGCCGTCACGAGGAACCCGCCGGCGCCGGCATGCGCTTGTTGATCAAGCACTTTCAACCGGCGGACTTGATGGTTCGGCCACGGCCGCCCGCCAACTCAGACTGCTTCCAAGCGTTGAGCTTCGTGGGATCAAGGAGCAGCTACCGGCGTCTATCAGCTCCCTAAACCTCAGCTTAGATGTGGCGGTCAAACTGGGCCACGTGGGCAGTGCTAGTCAAAACCAGGTCCACATCATACTCAAACTGCTTGAAGTGGTATTAGGGACGAAATTTATCTGGTTTGATAAGTTCAGGGACTGAGTTTTACTGGTTTCGTAATTGAGGGACGATTTCTATACATTCGAGAGAATTTAAGGATGAAAAATATACTTATCCCTAAGAATTATAAGGGCAGGCATTATATATAAATGTAAAAAGAAGAAGTCCAGACATACAGCCAAAGTGATTTTGCACCATGTACTCTGACTAGCAGATGGATTTGGTGTGCAGGGAGAGTGGAGGCTGAAAGGACTCAAAACTTATTATGTACGCACAGCAGCTGGAACGAGATCGAGTACGTAGATGCGCCATCAAGCCTGTCAGATTTCAGAAGTCAGTAAACTAAAGCAAAGAGCAAGGGGATTTTATTGGAAGAAAATGGCAAGTCTTACGACAGTAGGTGGATGACTAGCCGGGAGTCGTGCTTCATGCGGCCGGCGCTGTGGAATCAGACCGTCTAGCCTGTCTAATTCTTGAGAAAAGGTGTAATGTTCCTGTCAGAGTTCAGAAGTCAATATGATAAAGTAAGAGTAAGGGGATTTCGTTGATGAAAAGAAGATAAGAATTAATGCATGGTAAGTCTTACCTTAGGCTCGGCATCCACTGTTAATCCTAGGTTTGTCCATTTAAGTTTCATGACTTGCTCGTGTAGCTCGGCGCTGCACTCCTCTACCTGTATCCTACCCAGTGAAGAGGGGAGGCCCATCTTGGGCAGCGACTGGATCTGGGGACAATCCTGGACTTTCAATTTATAGAGAGAAGAAAGGCTGTGTAGCCCTTGAGGGAGTGACGGCAGCCCTGGACAAGACTCAAAATCTAAGGTTTGGAGGGAGGTGAAGAGCTGAAGGGCTTCCTCTTCCTCTGCCGTCAAGCTTTCCACCCGCTGATCATAGCTGATGGTTAATGTGTGGAGGGTGGAAGAGAGGTGGCTACAGACGGCGGGGGCAACGAGCACCGCCGAGATGCTATCAACACGGAGTTTCTCCAACTGGAAGCAGCCTGCAGGCAATTGTTTGGTTCTTCTTGCCAGCTCTGAGAACAGATCCACGGCTATGGAGCTGGGATGATTCTCATCATTACCCACCGCCAACTCCTTCACGCTGGCAGCTGTGCTGAGAAGATTTAACACATCCACTGTTAAAATGTCACAGTTGACTAGTGATAGACCGGTGAGAGGCGTGGCCAAATTGTGGAAGGCCAATGCACCGTTGTAGCCATCCATCTCCAAGGAACTTCCGATGAGTGTCACTGTTCGATGTGTATCATATAATTCAATGGATGTTAGTGCAGGAGCAGGAGGGACGGGGGACACCAACAGCTTAGGGCATCTCTTAATCTGTAGTGTACGTAGGCTGGGGCAATGTACGTCTCGTGCACAAGACAAAGAGAACTCATCTGGTAAAAAGGACAGTGAAACAAGATTGGGACAATCACGGCATTCGATTGTTTCAAGCGCTGGAAACACACGGCAGTTAGGTTGCACAATCCACCTTTCAAGAAGTGGCATGTGAAGAAAGACAACTTCCTTCAAGTGCATGAAACTTTGGTTCCTGCCGGTACCATAATCAGGCTCGATAAGAACCATTCTGTCAATACCACACAACTCTAGTCTCTTGAGATATGGTAGCTGACCGAAAGGAGGAAGAGTGCACCAAGACACGTCAATTAGAGTGAGAAACTCCAGATATCTCATGGGTATGTCACGACACAGCCAACTGGGAGGACCAGCACCACCATGTCCTCCAATGGTAAGTTCTCTGAGATTATCATGTGGTTGAAAACCATCAGCAACATCATGATCTGAATTATTATCCCAGTAGTTCCAATCGTCAGCATCCCAAAATAATCCCAATTTTTTCAGATTCTTTTTCGAAGCCAGATTGGCTGCATTAGCTTCACCCTTGGTTGCCACCTTGTGAAGATTATATATGCTGAGTTCTCCACCTAGTTCTTTCAATTTTCCCAACTCTTCCAGCTCAAACCCAACACTCTCTTTCCTAACATGGAATGCCTTTAGCTCCTCTAGATGCTCTATTTTTCCAACCCCAGGAACATCGGAGAGGAGCTTATGATTAGCAATGAGATGGCGTAAATTCACAAGATGTGTAAAATATTTAGGTAAATTAGAGTTACCAGTCCAATCTTGCAGGTCTAAGAATATCAAGTGGTAAAATCTTGATAGTGTGCTAGGTAAATATGCTACGGAATAAGGAGGTGATCTAATTTGTAGGTATCGAAGGTGCAGAAGTTTTGAGAATTTTTTTGGCAAAGATTCTGTAGCCTTTATTACTATAAATAGGACACGGATATCTTCTATTTCACTGAATGTGTCCTTAACAATATCAACGATCCTTTTATCGTATCCTCCAAAAATCATCAAAGTCCACAAATGGCTTATATGTATCCTGCTCTTCAGTTTAGCCATTTCTTGCCTAAAGTTCGCATCATATTTATCTTGTATGATGATAGACAAGTGTCGGGTGGACGGTGAGATGTTTTCAGCACTAAAACCTGAACTACTTATATTGGCACATTTTTGGGATGAAACGCTCCGAGATAGCTCATGCAACAGATCATGCATTACATAGCATGGATCCTCCAAATCATTAACTTCCTTCATGAGAAAACCACTGTCCACTAGTTCTTCTAAGTAATTTTTATTTTTGCAACTAGAGTCTATAATGCCTAGTGCAGTCCAAAAGCGATTAATGTCTACAACTTTGAACCTATGATCTTCAGGGAAAAGGCAAAAATATGAAAAACATTGTTTGAGGTGGAAAGGAAGGTAATCGTAGCTAATTTTTAGGGCTGGCATAATATCATCTTTGTTTGTTTCATTTTGCCACTCATTGTTTTCAAGAACTTTCCTCCAATGTTCCCAAGAAAGATGTTTCTTCAGCAACCGAGCAACAGTTTTGGCTGCTAGGGGTGAGCACTTCAATTTTCTTGCAATCTGTTTGCCAATATCAGCTAATTCATTGTACTCCTGACTAGGTTTGTCTTCGCCAAATACACATGCTCGGAAAAAAACAAAGAACTCATGTGGATCCAAACCTTGCAGGTTTATGGGACTGGTTCCTTTCTTGACCATTTCTTCTATTTTTGGAAATCGAGTTGTGACAAGAACCATGCTGCCTTTCGCTTCTCCCTTTGTGAACGGAGCTAATAGGCTGTTCCAGTCATGATCACTATCACATTTCCATACATCATCCAGTACAATTAAAAACCTTCTTGACTTCAATCTATTTTCAATGGATTTCTGAAGCTGGTTTAAATTGGTTGATCCATTGTCAACGCTGGTTTCTTCTTTTTCTGCTGCAGGTATGCAGCCATGGATCTGTTGGGTGAACTTAAGCACATCAAAATCAGTTGACACACATACCCAAACCCTAACAGTGAAGTGTTCTTCAGTTCTTTTATCATTATACAAGTACTGAGTGAAAGTTGTCTTTCCAATACCCCCGGGGCCGACTATAGGAAGAACTGAAAGTGTTTCACTGTGATATGTGCCAGTGGTGATATCTTTTATAGTCTGCTCGAAAATGACACTCCTTCCATATAATTTCTTTTCTACTGATGTTGACCCCATCAGAGGCCGATTAAGGTTGACATTTGGAGTGTTGCTTTGGTGTGGAGTTATGGTGAGTAACTTGGAGACGGGATCACATAGGGAGTGTATTTCCTCTATCACTGACTTAATTTTCTTGGACATGGCAACTCTGTCGAATGGCAGCTTATCAGGTGGACCATCATTACTACTACCAAGATTGGTCTTATTGCGTGATTTGCTGGTAACGTCAGTACTGGAAGCACCATCATCTTGCATAGGCGAACGAGAAAAGCAATTGAGCCAGTTACCGGTGGTGTAGCGAGCAGCATGGCGACCATGGCGAGCATGAGCGCGGAGGCCATCACCCAGATTCGGCTCGGCATACTTGGTGCCATCGAGCTGGTCCTGGATGGTGAAGTAGTGCAGCTCGTCCAAGGCGTTCTCAGCGGCGTCGGCCTTGGCGCCGAGCTTCTGCAACAGCCCCCGCAGGCCGGAGTTGTCCCCCAGGCCCCTCCTCTGGGCTTCGTGCAACAGCCCCTGCGTGAACATGAGATCGTCTTTGATCTTGTTGGCGTTGAGGCCGAGCTCAGAGCTGGCAACATATGCCTGAATGAACTTATTGGACAGCTGATTCAGCACGCTGCCGATGAGTCCGCTTGCAGCGCCAATCGCAGCCTCCATCTCCTCCGCCCGGCAACGTTAATGGGTGGTCTGTGTGGCGGTATGAGAGTTGTGTGATGCTAAAGGCTGTGTTGATTTATGTGTGTGATGGAGGCTTTTATAGCCAGTAAGTACCATTCGGCAAGGCCGCGTGAACCTCCTGGAAACAGCAATGTGAACGTAGATGCCATTAGCAAGGAGCAATTAATATACAAGGGCTTGATCCAGTCCTAAATTATATACAGCGAAGATGGAAGCAAGTCTGAAAGATACAGCTTTAGTTGGTATCATGATACAACTTTAGTTGGTAGTTTGTATGTCCAATAATTTTATAGCGAAGAATGGAAGCAAATCTGAAAAGATACAACTTTAGTTGGTAATCATGATTCATGATACAACTTTAGTTGGTACCATGACTGAGCTGAAGGTGGACGCGGTTAGCAAGGAGCAACTAAAATGCAAGGGCTTGATCCAGTCCTAAAATATATACAGAGAAGATGGAAGCAAGTATGAAAAGATGCAGCTTTAGTTGGTAGTATCATGATACAACTTTAGTTGGTACCATGCATGAGCATGACTAAGCTGAATGGCTTGTTTGGTCCAAAAGGAGTTTTATTTTAAATCTAGCTAGCATGGCTTTTAGATCTAATTAAACTCGAGCAGGTGACTGTGAGCAGGTGAAAGTGTGGGTGTGAACAAAGCAAACAGAAGTCTTTCAGAAATAATACTCGTATATCAATTGACGTCGTTCATACCTTGTGCTTGTGCGGAGAAGGAAGGAAGACGCTTTCGAGGAAGGAGGAGCCAACAACTCACCCGGCCGGCCTGGGTAGATAAGATATCCACCCGTCGGAATGGAAGCGCCGTAGTGGCAATCCACGAGCCTCATGCGCGGCCGGGCCGCCCCTTGTCTGCGAATCGCCACCGAGCTCCACCGGACAACATTTCTTTTTCTCCGAGCCTCAGGCGCGGCCGAATCGCCCCTTGTCATGCGGGATGTCCAGGGTTGGGGAAAAGACAACATTTCTTTTTCTCCGAGCGGTGGAGCATAAAGGCGTATTCACGACCGTAGCTTTCTTCGGGCATAATTAAGTTTGAACCAAATACCGCCTTATGTGTCAAGCTTAGAAATGTTCTGCTATCTTTTCAGTTTTGTCATGTCGGTCCTTACGTGACTTGTACTTTAATCTTTATGATATGAATGAGACACGTATTATCATGCAAAAAAAAACAAAAAAAAGTACTCCCTCCGTTTCTTTTTACTTCGCATATAAGATTTGGTCAAAATCAAAGTACACAAAGTTTGACCAAATTTATATAAAAAATATGAACATCTACAATACTAAAACTATATAATATGAAAATACGTTTCATGGTGCATCTGATAATATTGATTTTATATTGTGAATATTTATATTTTTTAATATAAAGTTAGTCAAACTCTACAAAGCTTGACTTGGACCAAACCTTATTTGCGGACTAAAAAGAAACAGAGGGAGTATGTTTGGCCTTGCGAACCAACGGATTGTTAGGTGGACAGTGGTATTCCCATTACCTGAGTTCAAGTCCTCGTGCTTGGCCCCCCCCCAGCAGCCCGATCGCCCGCTTCGGGCGACACGGGCGGCTAGGGTTTCCCCATAGTGCTGCCTCTCCCTTACCCTCCCTCCCTCGCCACCACCTAAGGAAGTCGCCGGATTCGCTCGCATGGCCGCCAGTGATGGTGGCGGCGAGGCCTCGGTAGCTCCTTTCCCTCGAGGAGGACCTCGGATCTGGGGCGACGTCCCTCCTTGGCAAGGCGGCGGTGCCATCTCGGCTGGCGTCGTTCGCGGGTGTTCTCTGGCTGGCGGCCTCGACCACGCGAGTGGTGAGACGGCGGCGGGTGGTGGCGGCAGCGCGGAGTTCTTCCCCTCCTTGTCAGATTTGAGGCTTAGCTCCCAACCCCTGTTCCCCTCATCCTCGCCGCTTCCAGCCGGCTTCCCTCTAGTCTTGGTGTTGGTGGGTGACCGGTGGTTTGGTTTTGGGCCGCGGGAAACCGTTGGTCCGCTTGGTCGGCCCGGCAGCAGCGACGTCCTTTACGTCGTGCTTCCTCCTTGGAGGTGCTGCAGAGGCCCTTCCCCTTTCCACCCATGTTCCTCCTCCTGGGTGAAAGCCTAAAATCCGGCTTGGATTGGGTGGCGACGGCATGCTGTGCGTCGTGTCCTCCTTGGGGGCGCCGCCTTGGGAGGGTTGCGTTCAGGTGAGGGGTTCAAAAGTCGGAGCTTTGGGTGGCTTGGGTTGTCCGGTGATGGTGGTGTCAGCGAGGTTCTGCATGGTTGAAGGCGTCCTTTATGGGTGGTGTTTCTGTGCCGGTGTCGCGTCTGGTCCAGTTTCGGCAGTGCGGCACCTCGAACCCGGCGGTAGGGGATAGGGTTCCCCTACCCGGCTGGATCTGCGCCTCACCAACGATGGAACCCCGGTTCCCTTCTTCAACGGCTGCCTGGTAATGCTCCTCGGTGGCCTGTAGGTTCTACATGATGCCCTTGATGCCTTTCTTCAGTAGCTGCACCTGGTGGCTTTCCTGCAGTTCTCAGGTGTTCTAGGATGTGGCGGTGCGGCAGTCACTGAGTGCTCGATTTGTTCAAGTGGTTGTGTGCTACGGCTCCTCCAGGTCTCAAAGCTAGCACTTCTCCTGCTCTAGGGTGTGTGTGTGTCTCTCAAGTCCGACGGTACGGCGGCTTGCGATCCATGGCGAGAGGGATGTTGGGGAACGTTGCAGAAAATTAAAATTTTTCCTACGGCTTCACCAAGATCCATCTATGAGTTCATCTAAGCAACGAGTAACGGGAGAGAGTTTGCATCTACATACCACTTGTAGATCGCGCGTGCGGAAGCTTGCAAGGTGATGATGGAGTCGTACTCGAACGTGATTCAGATCACCGATGCCAAGTGCTGAACGGACAGCACCTCCGCGTTCAACACACGTACGGGACGATCGACGTCTCCTCCTTCTTGATCCAGCAAGGGGGAAGGAGAGGTTGAGGAAGATGGCTCCACCGGCAGCACGACGGCGTGATGATGGTGGAGAAGCAGTACTCCGACAGGGCTTCGCCAAGCTCTACGGAGGAGGAGATGTGTTGGGGAGGGGAGGGGCTGCGCCTTGGGATGTGTGTGCAACAGCCCCCCTCCCTCCCCCCCTTTATATAGGCCCCTGTAGTGGCTGCCCTTGTAGATCCAATCTACAAGGGGGGGCGGCGGCCAAGGGGGTGGAGTGCCCCCCAAGCCAGGTGGGGCGCCCCCCCACCCCTAGGGTTTCAACCCTAGGCGCAGGGGTGGGCCTGAGGCGCACCAGCCCCTGTGGGCTGGTTCCTTTCCCTTCTGGCCCATGGGGCCCTCCGGATAGGTGGCCCCACCGGTGGACCCGGGACCCTTCCGTAGTCCGGTGCTTTGTCGGTAACCCCAAACTTTCCGATGGTCAAACACCACTTCCTATATATTATTCTTTACCTCCGGACCCTTCCGAACTCCTCGTGACGTCCGGGATCTCATCCGGACTCGAACAACATTCGTGGTCACATACTTGACTTCCTACTAACCCTAGCGCCACCGAACCTTAGTGTGTAGACCCTACGGGTTCGGGAGACACGCAGACATGACCGAGACGACTCTCGGGCAATAACCAACAGCGGGTGCGGATATCCATGTTGGCTCCTACATGCTCCTCGATGATTTTATCGGTTGAACCACGATGTCGAGGATTCGATCAAACCCTGTATGCAATTCCCTTTGTCAATCGATGCGTTATTTGCCCGAGACTCGATCGTCGGTATCCCAATACCTTGTTCGGTCTCGTTCCTCGGCAAGTCACTTTACTCGCATCGTAATGCATGATCCCGTGGCCAACATCTTGGTCACACTGAGCTCATTATGATGATGCATTACCGAGTGGGCCCAAGAGATACCTCTCCGTCATACGGAGTGACAAATCCCAGTCTCGATCCGTGTCAACCCAACAGATACTTTCGGAGATACCTGTAATGCACCTTTATAGTCACCCAGTTACGTTGTGACGTTTGATACACCCAAGGCACTCCTACGGTAACCGGGAGTTACACGATCTCATGGTCGAAGGAATAGATACTTGACATTGGCAAAGCTTCTAGCAAACGAACTATCCGATCTTTTATGCTATGCTTATGATTGGGTCTTGTCCATCACATCATTCTCCTAATGATGTGATCCCGTTATCAATGACATCCAATGTCCATAGTCAGGAAACCATGACTATCTATTGATCACAACGAGCTAGTCAACTAGAGGCTCACTAGGGACTCATTGGGTCTAAGTGTTCACACGTGTATTACGATTTCCGGATAATACATTTATAGCATGAACAAAAGACAATTATCATGAACATTGAAATATAATAATCCTTTTATTATTGCCTCTAGGGCATATTCCCAACAGTCTCCCACTTGCACTAGAGTCACCAATCTAGTTACATTGTGATGAATCGAACACCCATAGAGTTCTGGTGTTGATCATGTTTTGCACGCGAGAGAGGTTTAGTCAACGGATCTGCGACATTCAGATCCGTGTGCACTTTGCAAATCTCTATGTCTCCATCTTGAACATTTTCACGGATGGAGTTGAAGCGACGCTTGATGTGCCTGGTCTTCTTGTGAAACCTGGGCTCCTTGGCTAGGGTAATAGCTCCGGTGTTGTCACAGAAGAGTTTGATCGGCCCCGACGCATTGGGTATGACTCCTAGGTCGGTGATGAACTCCTTCACCCAAATCGCTTCATGCGCTGCCTCCGAGGCTGCCATGTACTCCGCTTCACACGTAGATCCCGCCACGACGCTCGCTTGCAGCTGCACCAGCCATCGCTCCACCATTCAACATATACACGTATCCGGTTTGTGACTTAGAGTCATCCAGATCTGAGTCGAAGCTAAGCGCCGACGTAACCCTTTACGCCGAGCTCTTCGTCTCCTCCATAAACGAGAAACATGTCCTTTGTCCTTTTCGGTACTTCAGATATTCTTGACCGCTGTCAGTGTTCCTTGCGGGTTACTTTGGTATCTTGCAACCAAACTTACGGCAAGGTTTACATCGGTCTGTACACAGCATGGCATACATAATAGATCCTATGGCTGAAGCATAGGGATGACACTCATCTCTTCTTTATCTTTTGCCGTGGTCGGTGGTCGAGGTGAGCTCAGTTTCACACCTTGTAACATAGGCAAGAACCCTTCTTGGACTGATCCATTTTGAACCTCTTCAAAATCTTATCAAGGTATGTGCTTTGTGAAAGACCTATGAGGCGTCTCGATCTATCTCTATAGATCTTTATGCCTAATATATAAGCAGCTTCTCCAAGGTCCTTCATTGAAAAACACTTGTTCAAGTAGGCCTTAATGCTGTCCAGGAGTTTCGTATCATTTCCCATCAAGAGTATGTCATCTACATATAATAGGAGAAATGCTACGGAGCTCCCACTCACTTTCTTGTAAACGCAGGCTTCTCCATAAGTCTGCATAAACCCAAACGCTTTGATCATCTCATCAAAGCGAATGTTCCAACTCCGAGATGCTTGCACCAGTCCATAAATGGATCGCTGGAGCTTGCATACTTTGTTAGCGTTCTGAGGATCGACAAAACCTTCCGCTGCATCATATACAGCTCTTCCTTAAGATGTCCATTAAGGAATGCCGTTTTGACGTCCATCTGCCATATCTCATAATCATAGTATGCGGCAATTGCTAACATGATTCGGACGGACTTAAGCTTCGCTACGGGAGAGAATGTCTCGTCGTAGTCAATCCCTTGAACTTGTCGATAACCCTTAGCGACAAGTCGAGCTTTATAGATGGTGACATTACCATCCGCGTCCGTCTTCTTCTTAAAATCCATTTATTTTCTATCGCTCGCCGATCATCGGGCAAGTCTGTCAAAGTCCATACTTTGTTTTCATACATGGATTCTATCTCGGATTTCATGGCTTCAAGCCATTTGTTGGAATCGGGCCCGCCATTGCTTCTTCATAGTTCGAAGGTTCATTGTTGTCTAGCAACATGATTTCCATGACAGGGTTGCCGTACCACTCTGGTGCGGAACGTGTCCTCGTGGACCTTCGAAGTTCAGTAGTAACTTGATCCGAAGTACCTTGATCATCATCAACGTTTTCCTCTTCAGTTGGTGTGGGCATTACAGGAACGGTTTCCTGCGTTGCACCACTTTCCCGTTCGAGAGGTAGTACTTCATCGAGTTCCACTTTCCTCCCACTTACTTCTTTCGAGAGAAACTCTTTCTCTAGAAAGCATCCGTTCTTGGCAACAAAGATCTTGCCTTCGGATCTTAAGTAGAAGGTATACCCGACAGTTTCCTTAGGGTATCCTATGAATACGCATTTTTCCGACTTGGGTTCGAGCTTTTCAGGTTGAAGTTTCTTGACATAAGCATCGCATCCCCAAACTTTTAGAAACGACAGCTTAGGTTTCTTCCCAAACCATAATTCATACGGTGTCGTCTCAACGGATTTAGACGGTGCCCTATTTAAAGTGAATGTGGCTGTCTCTAGAGCGTATCCCCAAAATGATAGCGGTAAATCGGTAAGAGACATCATAGACCGCACCATATCCAATAGTGTGCGATTACGACGTTCGGACACACCGTTTCGCTGAGGTGTTCCAGGCGGCGTGAGTTGTGAAACGATTCCACATTTTCTTAAGTGTGAGCCAAATTCGTGACTTAAATATTCTCCTCCACGATCTGATCGTAGGAACTTTATCTTTCTGTCACGTTGATTCTCCACCTCACTCTGAAATTCCTTGAACTTTTCAAAGGTCTCAGACTTGTGTTTCATTAAGTAGACATACCCATATCTACTTAAGTCATCAGTGAGAGTGAGAACATAACGATATCCTCCATGAGCCTCAACGCCATTGGACCGCACACATCGGTATGTATGATTTCCAACAAGTTGGTTGCTCGCTCCATTGTTCCGGAGAACGGAGTCTTGGTCATCTTGCCTAAGAGGCAAGGTTCGCATGTGTCAAACGATTCATAATCAAGAGACTCTAAAAGTCCATCAGCATGGAGCTTCTTCATGCGCTTGACACCAATGTGACCAAGGCGGCAGTGCCACAAGTATGTGGGACTATCGTTATCAACTCTACATCTTTTCGCATCCACACTATGAACATGTGTAATATTACGCTCGAGATTCATTAAGAATAAACCATTGACCATCGGAGCATGACCATAAAACATATCTCTCATATAAATCGAACAACCATTATTCTCAGACTTAAATGAGTAGCCATCTCGTATTAAACGAGATCCAGATACAATGTTCATGCTCAAACTTGGCACCAAATAACAATTATTGAGGTTTAAAACTAATCCCGTAGGTAAATGTAGAGGCAGCGTGCCGACGGCGATCACATCGACCCTGGAACCATTCCCGACGCGCATCGTCACCTCGTCCTTCGCCAGTCTCCGTTTATTCCGCAGCTCCTGCTGTGAGTTACATATGTGAGCAACGGCACCGGTATCAAATACCCAGGAGTTACTACGAGTACTGGTAAGGTACACATCAATTACATGTATATCAAATATACCTTTGGTGTTGCCGGCCTTCTTATCCGCTAAGTATTTGGGGCAGTTCCGCTTCGGTGCCCTTCCCTTGCAATAAAAGCACTCAGTCTCGTGCTTGGGTCCATTCTTTGACTTCTTCCCGCAACAAGCTTGCGGGCGCGGCAACATCTTTGCCGCCCTTCTTGAAGTTCTTCTTACCCTTGCCCTTCTTGAACTTAGTGGTCTTATTGACCATCAACACTTGATGTTCTTTCTTGATTTCAGCCTCTGCTGACTTCAGCATCGAGAACACTTCAGAATGGTCTTTACCATCCCCGCATGTTGTAGTTCATCACAAAGCTCTTGTAGCTTGGTGGGAGCGATGGAGGATTCTGTCAATGACCGCCTCATCCGGGAGGTTAATGTTCAACTGGGTCATACGGCGTGCAACCCGGACATCTTCGAGGATGTGCTCATCGATGAACTGTTCTCCTCCATCTTACAATCAGAGAATTTGTCGGAGACATCATATCTCTCGACCCGGCATGAGCTTGGAAAACTAGTTTCAGCTCTTGAACATCTCATATGCTCCGTGATGCTCAAAACGCTTTTGGAGCCCCGGTTCTAAGCTGTAGAGCATGCCGCATCGAACGAGGGAGTAATCATCAGACGAGTTTGCCAAGCGCTCATAACGTCTGGGTTCTTCGACGGAGCGGCACCTAGCGGTCCTTCTAGGACATATTGTTTCTGGCAGCTATGAGGATGATCTCGGGTTCGGACCCAGTCCGTATAGTTGCTGCCATCATCTTTCAGCTTGGTTTTCTAGGAACGCGTTGAAGTTCATGTTGACATTAGCGTTGGCCATTGATCTACAGGACATATTTGCAAAGGTTTTAGACTAAGTTCATGATAATAAAGTCCTTAATTAAAATTATGAACTCCCACTTAGATTAGACATCCCTCTAGTCATCTAAGTGTTACACGATCCGAGTCGACTAGCCCGTGTCCGATCATCACGTGAGACGGACTAGTCATCATCGGTGAACATCTTCATGTTGATCGTATCTTCCATACGACTCGTGTTCGACCTTTCGGTCTCCGTGTTCCGAGGCCATGTCTGCACATGCTAGGCTCGTCAAGTTAACCCTAAGTGTTTTCGCTGTGTAAAACTGTCTTACACCCGTTGTATGTGAACGTAAGGATCCATCACACCCGATCATCACGTGGTGCTTAGAAACGACGAACTGTAGCAACGGTGCACAGTTAGGGGAGAACACTTCTTGAAATTTTATAAGGGATCATCTTATTTACTACCGTCGTCCTAAGTAAACAAGATGCATAAACATAATAAACATCACATGCAATTATATAGTTGTGACATGATATGGCCAATATCATCAAGCTCCATTGATCTCCATCTTCGGGGCTCCATGATCATCTTGTCACCGGCTTGACACCATGATCTCCATCATCATGATCTCCATCATCGTGTCTTCATGAAGTTGTCACGCCAACGACTACTTCTACTTCTATGACTAACGCGTTTAGTAATGAAGCAAAGTAGTTTACATGGCGTTCTTCAATGACACGCAGGTCATACAAAAAATAAAGACAACTCCTATGGCTCCTGCCGGTTGTCATACTCATCGACATGCAAGTCGTGAATCCTATTACAAGAACATGATCTCATACATCACAATTCAACATTCATCACAACTTCTGGCCATATCACATCACATGATCAATCGCTGCAAAAACAAGTTAGACGTCCTCTAGTTGTTGTTTGCATCTTTTACGTGGCTGCGATTGGGTTCTAGCAAGAACGTTTTTCTTACCTACGAATCACCACAACGTGATTTTGTCAACTTCTATTTACCCTTCATAAGGGCCCTGTTCATCGATTCCGCTCCAACTAAAGTGGGAGAGACAGACACCCGCCAGCCACCTTATGCAACTAGTGCATGTCAGTCGGTGGAACCGGTCTCACGTAAGCGTACGTGTAAGGTTGGTCCGGGCCGCTTCATCCCACAATACCGTTGAGCAAGAAAAGACTAGTAGAGGCAAGTAAGATGACAAGATCAACGCCCACAACAAATTGTGTTCTACTCGTGCATTAGAGAACTACGCATAGACCTAGCTCATGATGCCACTGTTGGGGAACGTTGCAGAAAATTAAATTTTTCCTACGGCTTCACCAAGATCCATCTATGAGTTCATCTAAGCAACGAGTAACGGGAGAGAGTTTGCATCTACATACCACTTGTAGATCGCGTGCGGAAGCTTGCAAGGTGATGATGGAGTCGTACTCGAACGTGATTCAGATCACCGATGCCAAGTGCTGAACGGACAGCACCTCCGCGTTCAACACACGTACGGGACGATCGACGTCTCCTCCTTCTTGATCCAGCAAGGGGGAAGGAGAGGTTGAGGAAGATGGCTCCACCGGCAGCACGACGGCGTGATGATGGTGGAGAAGCAAGATCTCGGCTGTGGCTTCGCCAAGCTCTACGGAGGAGGAGATGTGTTGGGGAGGGGAGGGGCTGCGCCTTGGGATGTGTGTGCAACAGCCCCCCTCCCTCCCCCCCTTTATATAGGCCCCCAGGGGGGTGGCCGGCCCCTTGTAGATCCAATCTACAAGGGGGGGCGGCGGCCAAGGGGGTGGAGTGCCCCAAGCGGTGGGCGCCCCACCCCTAGGGTTTCAACCCTAGGCGCAGGGGGTGGGCCTAGGGGGGCGCACCAGCCCCCTGTGGGCTGGTTCCTTTCCCCTTCTGGCCCATGGGGCCCTCCGGGATAGGTGGCCCCACCCGGTGGACCCCCGGGACCCTTCCGGTAGTCCCGGTACTTTGCCGGTAACCCCCGAAACTTTCCCGATGGCCGAAACACCACTTCCTATATATTATTCTTTACCTCCGGACCCTTCCGGAACTCCTCGTGACGTCCGGGATCTCATCCGGGACTCCGAACAACATTCGGTGGTCACATACTTGACTTCCTACTAACCCTAGCGTCACCGAACCTTAAGTGTGTAGACCCTACGGGTTCGGGAGACACGCAGACATGACCGAGACGACTCTCGGGCAATAACCAACAGCGGGGTCTGGATATCCATGTTGGCTCCCACATGCTCCTCGATGATTTTATCGGTTGAACCACGATGTCGAGGATTCGATCAAACCCTGTATGCAATTCCCTTTGTCAATCGGTACGTTACTTGCCCGAGACTCGATCGTCGGTATCCCAATACCTTGTTCAGTCTCGTTCCCTGGCAAGTCACTTTACTCGTACCGTAATGCATGATCCCGTGGCCAACATCTTGGTCACACTGAGCTCATTATGATGATGCATTACCGAGTGGGCCCAAGAGATACCTCTCCGTCATACGGAGTGACAAATCCCAGTCTCGATCCGTGTCAACCCAACAGATACTTTCGGAGATACCTGTAATGCACCTTTATAGTCACCCAGTTACGTTGTGACGTTTGATACACCCAAGGCACTCCTACGGTAACCGGGAGTTACACGATCTCATGGTCGAAGGAATAGATACTTGACATTGGCAAAGCTTCTAGCAAACGAACTATCCGATCTTTTATGCTATGCTTATGATTGGGTCTTGTCCATCACATCATTCTCCTAATGATGTGATCCCGTTATCAATGACATCCAATGTCCATAGTCAGGAAACCATGACTATCTATTGATCACAACGAGCTAGTCAACTAGAGGCTCACTAGGGACTCATTGGGTCTAAGTGTTCACACGTGTATTACGATTTCCGGATAATACATTTATAGCATGAACAAAAGACAATTATCATGAACATTGAAATATAATAATCCTTTTATTATTGCCTCTAGGGCATATTCCCAACAAGGGAAGGGTCCCTCTACGGTGAGAGAGACGGAGGATGTGTGTAGTCTTTCTCCCTGGGCGTTGGTCGGGCTCACTTCTACACTCTGTTGTAAGCAGGTCCTCGTCGTGCTTGTGTGTGTCCTATCCTAGATGTCTGTTTGGCTGTAGTCTTCGGCTTAGATAAGCAATGAGCTTTGTTTTTCCTGTATTCTTTTTGAGCTTGTGCGCTCCGTTAAGTTGTAAGCTTCGTAGAGTGTCCCCTTGTATCATTTGGCCGAGTTGGTTTGTATGTGTTTGTAATTTCTGGACGTTTGATGCCTTTGTTAATTCAAAGCCGTGCTCTCCGTGAGCCTTCGTTCTAAAAAGAAGTCCAGGTGCTTGCATTTATCCTGGATTTATTTCAGGAATTTCGGCGATGCGCGTTCATTGGGAGGAGACGTTCCCGTCGACTACGAGGCGTTACGGTGACTTTGTAAAATCTCAGGACAATATGTCGGCTAAGTCTCTCGATGGTGCTCATAGTGGTAGTGTGTGTATGCGCGCGCGCGTTCATAGGGGTAAGGGTATGCATATGTATGAGCGCTTGCGTCTGTGTTGCGTTCAGGAAAAAAGAATATTTGGCCTTAAGACATGACACGTCTGATTTGTAGATTAAGGTTACCACGTCTAACCTTAGATATACCAAAATACCTTTAGCCTTCTTGAAGTTGTAAAAAAAGAAACCTTTAGTCTTTTTGATGTGTGTTAAGGAAAGTGAGTTTTTCCCTAAAAAAAAGTGTGTTTTCTTCGTCTCATCCAAAAATTAAAACCGCCCCATCTGAAATGGAGGCCTCTTCGAGCTTAAGAATTTCTGGCCGTTCAATCCATTTCCTGGTACATGACAACCGTCCGTTTTCAAGATGGAAAGATCTGGGATGTTGAATCAAACTGTTGAACTATATTAATAAATGTGTCTTTTTTATTACTGGAAAAAACTTATAGTGAACTCACATCAGTGGCAAGCGCAGTCTAGCGCTTACAAGTGGCGGGCACCAGTTTGTATCAGCCACTGGTAACAGATGTCCAAAATTGTCAAGGGACAAATGTTACAAGTGGCGGACACAAAACCATGCCCGCCGCTACTACTTGAGTTATCAGTGGCGGACAACAATACGTGCCCGACACTGCATATTTTGGTCCCTCGGCAAATCTATCCAAAAATATCAATGGCGGGCATCAATACATGCCCGCTACTGATATCTCAAGTAGCGGTGGCGGGCACGCTTTTGCGCCTGCCACTGCTAACTTTTCCTACGAGTGGTGGCGCATATTTTGTGCCCGCCACTTGTATTTTTTCTGTCTTTTTTCGTAATGTAAGGCTTTTAGTATTTTAGGTTTATTCACTCAGGCCAATTTTTCTCTACATTAAAGTTACATCATTTAAAGTTTCCTGTAAGGGTTTGACCCATTTTAATGCTAATTAGCTATTTTTAGGACATTAAATAGGTTTATAGTTATTTAGTGGAGGTAAATCCACTTAAAGACTAAAATATAGCAGACTTGAAACAATTCCAATTTTTGGCATGTCATATTTAATGGTGTATGTTGTGTGTGGAAAAAAAATTCTTAATATACTAAACCTAGCCAGGTTTAATTTACCTTGTTTTTTTGACTTTCTTTTATTAGTGAAAATCGGACCAATCGGGATACGCCACGTGCTTTAGTGGGGGATCTGGGCGTGTAGGCGTCCGTGTGCAGTTAGCGATTACGGGTGTGATTTAGGACGATTTCGCTACGTCGTCTTTGGCATTTCTGGCTGTGCATGCTCCTCCTGTTTTGTTTAGTCTACTACGTAATTGCCCGTGTGTTGCAACGGAACATAAATATTCTTCTTCTTCCAATTACGCACAAGCACCGTGCGTTGTCCGTGTGTTTCCTGTTTTTTTACCTCCCAATTACTATCTTGTTATTCTTCCTCCATCCTGTACATCCAACTCCCAATTCAAGCTCGACACCGTTGTCAATAGTACATCTGACTCACCCTTAACATATGAATCAGTTATAAGAATGCACGTTAACTAATATAACATGGTAAAATCAAATTTTTGAACAGTACTTGAATATACACCAATTTTTATGTTTTGGGGATACAGGTATAACTCAGTCATACGAAGATTGACCACAATTAATTATATCATCAGGGGTATATAATTTCCATGATCAAACATACGGCATATTTTACATCAACTAAATTTCGCAAAGTATTTTTTTTCTTTCACCCAAATGCAAATAAGAAACAACAGAATCCTGCAGAACTATAGAAGATTAATGTACTACAGAAATTTGTAAGAAACGGTTGTATTGATGAGAAGGGAGGCCACGTTAGCACATACGCGGGGGACCGTCATCTGTACTCCCTCGTCATCATAGACATCTTCCTGCAGGCAGCCACAAGGAGGTAGGTTCATACATCTAGGTCGTGGTATAAAGGATTAAGGAGTATGGTAGCACATGAGATGTTCGAGAACGCTCAGTTAAGTACTCCACATGGCATCGATGGACAGGATGATCGCAAGTGCAGTCAAGATGACATGAATTTGTGTGTGCACCGCGCTTGCTGTAAGCATGGGCCCTTCTCGTCTGATGATCTTTGCCCATCTCCTGTTCAAAAAAAGAACTAAAAAATGATTTCTACCTATCTAACAAGCATCTGTGGAAGCCAATTTCGCCATGGGGAGTAATTGAGTACCTGCATAGAGGAGGTGGTTGTAGTACGAGCTTGAAGTTTGAAGAGCATCAACGATGAGGGAAGTTGGCGAACGACGCCGTCGTGATGAGGGAGGACCGCTGGTAGGGGAGTACAGCCGGCTGGGGGAGTTGACAGGAAGGATCTCGGCTCCAGCTCTGTCCACCTCGACCGGTCGAATCCGGTGCTGCCACTGCTTCGATAAGAGTGGTGGAGCGGCCATGATTTGTATCCGTGCCCTAATTGACTTCATCCCTGCCCTTGGCACAAGTGTGACCGGCCGCCGCCACTCCTATGGAGGCGTGGAAACCCTCATAGGAAGGCGACTAAACGAGCGGACGGCTTGAGGAGCGGGCAGCTGGGATCAGGGGAAGGGTTATGTTTTTTTCCCTTCATTCTTACCATGTGAAAGGAAGCAGAAGTACAAGGAATGGGGGTGGCCGTCGTGCATGCATGTTGCGGTTCTTCGTTGTTCCCAACCTAACGAACGTGGTATGCTGCCAAAATTTCCGGTGGAAATTAGCCCGACTTGATAAGAAGCATCAACTTGATAAGAAGAAGAAAAATCACGTTTATCTGTGTGAAGTTAGTACCTAGCTAGTTATAAATTTAGAGATATTTTACGGTACATCATACTACTCAATATAGCGTGTAGTATTGAGTTAATCCAACGGTCAACATGATTCAATCAGATTTTGGCTCAAGGACATGTTAGTAATTTTATGTTTCCGCTAATTAATAGCAGCTGATGCACCTGCATGCCACCGTCCCCAATCTCCGCCATCCCGACGATAGCAAACTAGCAGACGCTGCACGTCGCCGGCCCAGGATCTCGGCTGTCCCGACGTTGCCTGCAGGCCGCTGCCCTCGGGAGCTCCACTACCCCGACGCCGCTTGCACTCCTCCCGGTGGACTGCCATCTCGATGCTGCCAAAAATCGCAGCTGCCGCCGCCTCGCCGGCGGCAGCGGCAGGAACTGGCACTGTAGCATGTAGCAACTTAATCGGATAGCTTGGGAAAAGAATTCACATGGCAGAATGTAAGACGAGAGTTCAATGGAGTGCTTGCCATGATATGGCGTCACATTCGAGTGTCTACGAGACTACGAGTCATGCGGACGGGCTGAACAAGGTCGGCGACATGGGCATGGCCAGCTCAGTTTTCAACTGATGTCATGATCTCGTCGCTCTTTCTGCAGTGCTAGTAAAGCTTTTTCACTAGGGTGGAGCGGGCACGTATCTTTGACGAACTCGTCCGGTCGACGGCGATGGTATGCGGCCGGAGCGACAGCTCGCCTTCGTCGTCTCCGTTGGTTACCAGCTCCAGATCGCGCAAAACTAGAGGGGAACAAGAAATGCGGGGCATCTCAGCGCCGGCGACGGCCGGCTAGGCCTGGGCCAGGACGGGGGCTCCTGCGCAGGGCGGGCTGGATGTGAGACCACGGGAAATTACTACGTGAAATTTCAGCTCTATCATCGATTTGTTCTTCAGGGGAGTCTGTCGTCTGCGTGATGAATAATCATGAACTACCCAAAACGCCCCTGATTACTAAATATACTACCGGAAATCAGTAGTAGTATAGGCTCATCTGGACCATTGAATCCCAGAAATAAACGGTCGAAATTGAGTTGATGTACTGTAACATGTCTCTAAATTTACTATGTGTATTTCGGACAAGTCCCTTTCTCTGAAAGAATGAAACTGAAAGCCGTTTGTTGCTGCATGCACGGTGGAGCAGTAGTAATTAATAGCAAAAATGTTTGAGCAAGAACCGGGGTCAACTCAATTAGTGCTCGCTATATATGCCATGCATCTTGGTGTCTACTAGAGTATACTTACAATGAGCAAGTCTTGCGGAGCAGCAGTACATATATGTGGTTGATGCATCCTAGCTACATTAGGGCAGAAAATGCTAGCGTCCACTAGCTAGTAGTGTCTCAGTCAGAAGGCAGGTCACGACAGTACAAGCATTATAAGGTCATATATACCTCCAATGTATACTAGCTAGCGAAATAGTAATAGATTAGAGGGCCTAGATCGATGTCTTTGCATGCGCAGTTAGTTAGTTAGTTAGTTGTCAAGAACTCAAGAATGAGTTGGTTGAAATGAATGAGGGCATGTACAATGGTTCTATCTTAGCAATGCCACGTAGGATAAATGATGAGGTGGATGAGAGAGAAATCATAAGAGAAGGCTTGTCTTCTCTTAATTAAGAGAAAGCAAGAGATGATCTCTTAGCACAATATGTCTCACCACATTTTTAGGAATAACTAGTTATTGATGATAAGGCTAAGAAATGACCCATTGTAGACATGTTTTTTTGTCATCTCTAAATTACATGCAAGATTTAAGATAAGACTATCTTATCAACCATTGTACATGCCCTGAGGAAGCTAGCGGTGACGGTGATGGTGGCGGTGGACTAGCGAAAGTTGCACTGGCTGGCATATGCGGTGTCGTTTGCCTTCCTTCATCCCTTCCATGTGAAAGTGAAAGTGAAGCAGAGAAATGGCTGTGGCCGTTGTGCATGCATGTTGTGGTTCTTCTTGGTTCCCAACCCAACGGAACGAACGCGTTATGCTGCCGAAATTTCCGGTGGAAATCCGCCCGACTTGTCGAAATTTTGGCCTTGTTTGTAAGGAAGCGAAAAGCTGAGGGTGCTGGATGCAAATTGTTAGGGTCTTGGTTGCAATAAAGATTATATATGCATGTTGTTTGTGCAGACGGAAAAAAGAAAGAGTTATTATTTGCATGAAAATGGGTCGCCACGTTTGAGTTGCTCCAATGTGTTTGCTGGCCAACTCTATGGACCCATCCCCAAAGCATGTGAGCCACTCCTCTATGTAGCAAAGGCAACTTCTTCGCATCGTCTCCTCTCTCTCCATACCACCCACCTGTGACGATCTCTCTCCCTAGCCACTCACACCCAACACGGGTGATCCTGCCGACTTGGTGCCGCCGTGCCCATAATCAGTTATGTCCCCGCAGCAGCCACCGAAATGGAGCGACTGCACACCAGAGCTATGACCTGCGCTCTAAGGAGATGTGAGACACACACCGAGGAGCTGCACCGTCATAGAATATGAAGATAATACTAATGAAAGGGAAGAGATTTCGCAATAACCTTCTATTATTTCTTATGATGAATCAGGTAACAAGGAGGAGCTTTCTATTCAACCAATCTCATCAATAAGGAGCTCAAAGAAGAAGGTTGAACCCACACATAATGTGAAGAAGAAAAAGAAAAGAAGGAGCAACCAAGGTAAAAAGGTATCTCTCTCAAATGATGTTGCTCCTACTACTCATTGTGATGATGATAATTGCTATACTATTGGTGCTATCCATACTATTAATGATGAGAGTGATTATGATTATGATATGAAAAGGGCCAAGCTTGGGGAAGCTATGTTTGATTAGGATGAAATATTTGAGAATATATTTGCTGAAATTAATGTTTGTCCCAAGCTTGGGGATGCTACATTGAATGAAGATGATATTTTTAGCCTCCCAAGTTTTGATATGCAAAGTTGTTATGATGATAGCATGCCTCTGACCTATGATGATATATTGATCAAAGTGGGTTTGGAAGAGTGTCAACTTTAGAAAGTAATGATCCCAATATTTTGGAGGATGTTGAATCTTATTGTGATGAATATGAAAGTGGATTTGGAAGAGTGTCAACTTTATTTAGTGATGATTCCACTATCTTGGGAGAGGTTTGAATCGATTATGATGAGAACGAAGTTGCTACTTATGATGATTATTGTGATGGAACTTATGCTATAAGAAGTAGTGATGATTATATGTGTAAAACTTGTCATGATTACCCTTTTCTGAACATTACTATTTTAATGAGGAAACCATTTATAGTATTCTAGTCTCTTATGATACTCCCACTATTCCGAATAAGAAGAATTTTGCTTATGTGGAGAGTAGTAAATTTTCTATGCTTGTAGATCATGAAAAGAATGCTTTAGGTGTTGGTTATATTGTTGAATTCATTCATGGTGCTACTGAAAATTATTATGAGGGAGTAACATATGCTTGTAGGAATTGCAATAATATCAAGTTTCCTCTCTATGTGCTTAAAATCTTGGAGTTATGCTTGTTTTGCCTTCCTATGCTAGTAAATTATTGTTCCCATAAGTTATTTGCTCACAAAATCCCTATGCATAGGAAGTGGGTTAGACTTAAATGTGCTAGTCATATGCTTCATGATGCTCCCATTATGTTTCAATTCTTATCTTTTATGTGAGCATCATTGCCATCATCATGCCTAGCTAGAAAGACATTAAAGAAAAGCGCTTGTTGGGAGACAACCCAATATTTACCCTTACTGTTTTTGTGTGTTATCATCTCCCCTTGGCTGCGGCGGCAGCAACCTCCACGGCAGCCAGAAGCAGAGAAAGTGGCGGCAGCTTTTTCAACAATGGTGATAACCTTTCCAACGACCCTTCCATGACAGTAACCTCCTGCTCATCGCTCTCCCAATCTGCTGAGCCCTAAATTAGGAGCAGGCGAGAGAGGGTCGCTGGTGCGAGCTGAGAGGCGTGTGACGACGAGAGCATCTTGCTCACTAGGCCTCAGGTGGTAGCGGCAGCAGGAGGCTCCCTTGTCCAGCTACGTGTGCTTTCTGGAAGACCCCCTCCTCGAGCTGTGGCTCAGCCAGTGAGGAAGGTGAGTGCTTAGGAATTTTAATTAGAAAGTCATTGTAGACTTAGGTTATTTGGAAATGCTTTGATGTCTCACTGAAGTCAAATATCTATGTTTTACTGAAAAACAGATCTGTCTAGGAGTCCATGAGATGTGGTGTGTCATGGAAACTGAGCTCAAACAATAATCTGAAATGAAAAGAGACTCCTAATGCTTTGTTCGGTTACACCCTGTCCCAAGGGGATTGGATGGGATTTGGGGGGGAAATTGACTTGTATGGGATATAACCCCCTTCAATCCCTGCCAAACCCCCTGTCTAGGATTTCAAACTAACTTGTGTGGGTTAGCTGCAGATGAAACTTTTCATAAGGACTACATCCAAACCAGCAATTAATCAGATCAGTTTAGTTGAGAATGCCGGATTCAATGAAACTTAACAGGCGTGTTACTTTTCATGAATGGAAAATGTTTTCTATTTCATCAAGTGCATCTCCTAGCTTATATGCGGCGAAACATAATATGCTGGTATGGAGCTGTAAATTTGATTTTGTTTTACCTGAAAAACTCTGCTTGGTTGACTTCACTAATTTGGTCGGTTTAGTAATTATGTTGTCCAATGTGTGCACAGGATGAAGGGCTGTGTGTTATTTAAAAATGTGTTTTGGTCAGTTTACTAATTATGTTGTCAAATGTCAAACTCTTGGTAAATTATGTTTAATAGATTTCATAAATGGTGTAACAGCTGAAGCCTGAAACTTCCTTTTATTAGTTCAAACGAAATAACATGATGACGCATGGGGCGTGAAAAACATATTGCAATGCCTAATGTATTTTAAGGTATGTGACGACAATTGATCAGGAGAACTACGGCATCTCTATGTCCTTGCTGGCGATCAAGCGAGATTGCTCGAAGCAGTCCCCCAGAATTCATTTATCACTTCTAAAATAAATATTTGTACGAGTTCATCACAAGTCCTTGTTTGGGTCCTATCATTTTTGGTCTTGAGAAACGGTGAAGCCATGTATTGCTCAGATGAAATTAGAGTCTGATTGTTGTTATTCATGCTGCAGTCATCGTCCAGGATGGGGTGATGGAGATGGCGTGCCTGCATACTACGTGCATACGTGCAACGAAGGTGATCTTGAGAGAACCCAGCAATACACATTTATACATAGCTAGGTAATTTTATTGATAGCCTTTTTTCCAATTTTTCCTTTAGCCTAAGTGAGCTATTTGGAATTGTGTGGCTCTATCCAAAAAGAAGAAGATTGAATTCCTTACTCGACACTACTTGAAAGTTGGGTTCCCTATTTGGCCCTGAGAAACTTTTTCTTCCCTATTTGACACATTGTGCAAACTTTTTGCCCAATACTATGACAGTAGCTCATTTTGAGCACTAACGGTGTTAAATAGGAACATGAAAAGACGCTTTCGCCCCGTTGCGTTGTGTTACAAAAAATTCATAGAAGAAAAAAAGCAACAGGTGCTGTGACATATTTTGGCATGGATAGATAACAAAATGAGACATGTACATTTGATCACGGAACCGACTTTAATTGCAAAACTTGGTCTGCGATTTTACTACAAAAATAAAATAAAAAAATCGGGCAGAACCTCCCCTACAATTTGATGCAATATTCCTGCACACAGTTCATATATACAATCAGGTTTCCATATACTTAGACCACTTCTAGCAATCAGGCAAGCACCATTATCACCACGGGACCAATTAGAAAAAATGCTATTTACTCCTAGTGCATTTGGAGAGCAATTGGTCAAGCAACTCACCCTTATGGCCACGCCCACGATGCCGCAGCTAAGGCTGAGCCCGTAGTCGAACCGTGGCCGAACCCTGCAGTCGAGCCTGTAACCACGCCGTGGCCCAACCCTCCAGCTGAGCCCATATCCGTGCCCAAACCTGCAGCCACGCCCGCAGCTGAGCTCGCCGAAAGAAGCACGACATCCACGGCTTCTCCCTCCGCCGCCGTGCCCAGGTCGCCGTCCGCCGCCATGTTTGGGCCGACTTGCAGATCCATTTTACCAAATCGACAACAAAAGAATTCAAACATTATCTAGAAATCACTCGTGAACAAGCACATTTGAGCCCTATCTAGCATTAACAGATTAACAGATCAGTAAAGAACGAAAACAAATCAAGGGGATAAGAGACCACGACACTCACTTCGTTGACGCGCGGCCGCGGAGGGATGGAGTCAAGGGCTCACGTGGCGCGCCGGCGGTGTGGTCCCCGGCGTCCGTTGGCGGCGCGGCGGCCTGAATCGTGGGGCGCCCTAATCCATATGCTTGACGGGCTCCAGTCATTTTCAGTTGATTTTTTTTTTACTGGAAAGACCTTTCACCTGATGGGCTTTAAAGATTGACCACTCCAACATAGCGTGGGCTGGGCCAACGAAAAAGAGTATAAGGTACTGCATCGGTTTCTTTTTTCTTTTTCTTTTTTTTTTTGAACCGCAGATTGGTTCTTTAGATTAGTTTAGATCCAAATTTTGAAATTCCTATCAGGTCAAATTTCTTTAGCCACCAAATACCCTTTGATCCTCAAAAATCCGGTGATCGCAGAGGCGCCGCCGTCGCAGACTCGATTCGGTCGAGTCGTCCTCCAGCCGCGACAGCACAAGCTTCTCCGAGTTGATTGACGAGCCGCGCGCGGGAATACGAGCAGCAACCGCGCGGCAGCCGGCAGGGCGACACCGATCGGCAACGCGCGCAGATCGTGGGAGGAAGTCCAACTCCCGCATGGCTCCCTAGTCCCTACAGGTATGCAGAAAACCTTCCCTTTCGACGCAAGCAGGCGTCAGGCTGAGACTGGCGTCCAGATCATGCACAAGTTCTACCTAGCCCTTTCCATGAGATGCATGCGTGCGTGTATGGCCATCGTGGGTCTATGCCCGGATCGCGTGCGGCATATCATAGATGAGTACGATATCAGGCCACCAGCTGCACTCTCCGGTAAGTGTGACACATGTGGTAAGCAATCCAAACTAATTTTTTTTTTAAAAGCTGCACTCTCCGGCCTACTCCAGAAGTCACGTGCGGCCTGTCCTGGACCCGCACAGGTGCACGACTGGAGGGCCGATTTTCGAACTAGCCGATTCCAGCGCCTCGTGCAATGTGATGCACCAAATCTTCGTCGAGCCGAGCTACACCATATTATGCATCGAGCTATGCCAATCTGCGCCTGCACCTGCATTTACAACGACACTTCTACATCTAGCCAAAGTGTCGACCACGCACAACGACATCAAGCTGTACGACTACATCACGCTCAGGAAAATATTTCTTCGTCGAGCACACCATCCAGAAGCGACATCAATATGCATCGTACACACGCCAGATCGGTGTGGAAGGAGATGGAATTCTTCATCGACTTCTCCGGCATGACACGGCAACAACAAGGACACCTTCAAGCGACGCGCCACTGCTGCAACGCCTTCAAGCGACGCATCATCATCGACGTGTCGCTGCAACGCCATTGCCGACACTTCATCACCAAGGTCTACATCAATGTGATTTTCACCAACAACCTTGTCAACACACCGCCGCCGCCTCTACAACCTCGTCCACAAGGATGGACGCGTGTCCTCTGACAGTAGTACTGCAAGACGCACACGACACCGACAATGACATTGACCGCATCCGACAGCTAAGCCTGCATCGACACACCGGTATCACTTTTGTGAAAGCCACTACAACCGCGTATATGGTCCTGGCAAAACCGTTGTGTGCTCGGTGGGCTTTCTTTCAGTGTTGGCAAAAATTGTGGTCTCACCTACAAATGCGTCCTCTGACTTCCACAAGACGCCCGCGACGATACCTCTCAAGGTGCAAAATGTCGCCCCCGATGGTACCTCTTCATATGCAAAATGTCGACCACACGATTGCAGCTCTGTCACACACATTGCATATTTTTTGTGCGCCCGGCTTTGTGCGGCTTCATCATCCACGACGACTACATCATCAACCATGATTACCTCGGCCACGGCTATATCATGATCGGCTACCTCAACATCGACATACAGTGTTACATCTACAATTACTCATCGGCGACAACTCCAGGCAACAACATCTGCGTCGTCATTAGCGTCCACGCCTCTCCCGCTATGACTACGGGAGGGAAGAGAGGAGAGAGGAGAAAGGCACCAGAAGGGGATGTAGCCACTGCACTAGGTGCCGGCCCATGAGAGACGCTGTTGATGATGGCGCAGCGGAGCAGACGGCAGAAGCGCTAGACTTCAAATGCAGTCATATCCGCTTCACTTCCGCTGCGACTGAGGTGAAATGTTAGAAGTATAGTTGTGTAGAGATAAGGTGTAGAGATATAGAATAATTTATAATATATTACGACTTGTCTTGTACTCCAAGTCTGACCCTACGATGTACTCTATATAAACCCCTACGAGGGACAGATCGATATAACACAAAACATTAGCCATCTTATAATTTCTACACCCTCATCACCTCAAGCCTCCTCACCCCCAATCCCCTTCTCCTGCCTCACTTCAGGCTCGTAACAGAACTATTTACCATGAGCAGATAAAACTACCACACATATCCAGTATACAGTGCTGTTAAAAAACACTTCACATAAAAAACAACTGAAAATAATAATATAATTATCATAATTAGAAATCAACCAATATATGAATAAATGGAGAATAAAGGCAAAACTCCTACCGAATGTTGAAAAATAAAAAGGAATATATTTATCACGTGAACTAGTGTTAATAAGTAACAAAAAATTTGATGATTCCAAACATAAAGAACGAATGTATTATCACCTACCGCATCTCATCCTTCTGTATTCAAAGAAGTCAAAACTTTTAACTATTGACTCCCATATTGTATCATCTGGTAACTAATCGCGCAGACTAGTCTGTATTGATGTTCTGTTGGCCACTTCGTTGTCCGCACGGGAAACCCTAGAGCGAAAGGCAAACATCTCCTCATATTGACGCGCTTTTACCTATCACCAGGTAACACACACAGTTATTTTAAATGTACAACTGGAAAGCCCTTGAAATTCAAGCTGCTAACATGATGTTATTAAACATAATAACTCCTTCTTCATTAACGAACATACAAAATAAGGACAAAAGAAGATGGACATACAAACTAAGTATTATATATTATGAAAATACATATACCTCCAAACGGCCTCCTTTTTCTTTATCACCCTGAATGAAGAGAGAAAAGAAAAAGATGGAGGAGAGCTCTTGAGTGATCGAGCATGAAGCTTAATACATCGAGAATAATTCAAGAATTACCTGTCCCTGGAGCGTGGGAACGGCATGATGAACCAAGTACTGCGCGTCTACGACACCGATCTGCTCTTCGGGGTCCTTCCAAGTTCATTCAAATGAGTAAAGGTGCAAAGAGTTGTTCTTAAAGACATATATGTTTCCAAACGCTGCTCAAATAATCTGACTATGCTTACATGGACGCATCTCCAGAAATTGGAGTCAAGACCCCATGCATGGACAAAGTCGTTCTGCACTCAAACCCACTCGATCTTCATTTCAGGCCGCACAACTGAAAATGTTAATCTTAGGATTTCTTGACAAGTGTACAGACGCACCTGGATCATATGCCACACGCATCTCCAAGCATCCCTGGAGAAGACCGGCGCCATCACCTCCACGAAGCTGCGTCCATAATATACACATACATCTTAATTAATCCCACCCAATCCTATCGGTCGATGATCACAAACAAAATCTTCATTTTTGGAAAGAGAAATCGCAAACCAAAATGCGTCCGGAGTGAAGAATTCAGTTCACTAACTAGAATTACCCGCTGCACGGGCGCTTGTGCACGTCTGAGCAATGCTCCCCACCTGCATCTGTCCTGTTTATGACATGATAGAGACAATAACCAAAATTTAGACTGTGCTAACATGTTGCCTGGAAATGTACTATGCATCATCATGGAAGGCATGCTTACTTGTGCATCTCGCTGCCGTTTTTCCTGGCGGTGATATAGTAAGTCGGTGCCGGCCCCTTGGTCGTGTCCAGCCCGGGCTGCGAGATCTCCAGGCCATGCCTCCTTACGATGTCCAGGTACCTGCAACCAATGCATCCACAACTCGCCTGTTGATCATCATCCACAATGTATATTCAGAGTTCAGAGAAAAGCATATAGCTAGAGCCTAGAGGGACATACGGTTCGGCGGCGAAGTTGTCGACGCCAAGGTCCTCGTCCCACACGAACACGTAGTCGTAGGGCGCCACGATGCTCGGGTGCAGGAACCTCTTAGCGAACCACCTTGATTGTTATTATTTTCAGGAAAAAGCCTGAAGATTGTCAATGCATCTGTTTTCACTTAGGACTGAAATTAGGAAAGTCTGGACAGACAGTTAGTCATGTTACCATTTGGTCTGCTTCCTGGCGCTGACATGAGCGACCTTCTTCGACCACTCGAACTTGATGTCCCACTCACTTATGCGGCCGTCATAGTGGAACAACACGATGTCGAAGTTGTCGGAGAACTACACTTCTCATTTGATGATCATGCTCAGACAACTGATGGCCATAGAGTTGTACATCTCAAAATCTAGTGCTAGCTTGAGGAACCTCTTGCTAGTTCTTGTTACCTTGTGGACAGTTTCGTTGACATTGGCTCTCTCGCCGTACCCAACCGCGAGGGCGAGGAGGTACTTGCGGGCCGGGCTGTCCTGCGCATCGCATGATCAAAGCATGAAGTTTTAAGAAGAAATGAAACATGATCCCTTCAGGTAGAGTGAAGGGTGAAGTGCAGTCAATGTCATGCATGAATTCATTCAGATTCAGAGAAGGAACTAAACACGCAAGAAAGACCTGTGTTGGGGATCCCCAGAGCCGGCGCAGGTGAAGATCGGACTCCGAGACCACAATCCCCGGCGGCAGCCGCCTCTCCGCCCCTTCTTCTTCACGGTTTCTTGCTGATGCAACCTCTACACTCTACAAACCATTGATTGATCAAGAGACCAGGCATTTAGCTGGGACGAAATACAACTGGATCATTCAGAAAGTTCAGAAATGCAATGTACCGGCTCTGAGCTCGTTGCATTTGGGGTGCCGGTGCTGCTATTCCTGAACGGCGCTCCCCATAATCTGCCCAACATGGTGCTGTGACTGAAGCTGCTGCTCCAAGGGAGTATGCCACACTGAAGCTGCACGCATAGTCCGTTCAGAGCTAGTTAATGGTGGCAAAGCCGGAAAGCTAGCCGTTAAAGAACTATTAGTGCTTTTGTTTACCTTTGGTGTGATGTCCACGGGAAAGGAAACGCCGATGAAGAACCCGACCGCGGCCGCGAACAACGTCGGTAGAACTGGGTTTGCTTTCATTTTCATCCTGGGTAGCTAACCAAGATACAAGAAGGAACACGAAAGAACCTGATTTGATTTGTAGGGGGTGTGGAGAAGAAGACCTTACTTGTTTAGGGGAATCGAGGAGAGGACTTTAATTAACATCGAGGCTAAGCATGCATTGAGATTTGATCCTTGAGAGGGGTAAGTTTGACTTCTAGCTAGTTCTACACTGACCCAAGACCCAAGTGCATACTAGCTTTGTTTCGTTCGAGCAACTGAAACGTGGGCGCGTGCCCCTCTGAAAACCTCTTCCACCCAATTAAAACGAAAAAATTTATATACTGGATGGAATGAAGGAATCGAGAAGTTTGCTGGAGGAGATCTGTCAACGTAGCATTTGGTTTGAGGGCTAGGGTTATCTGCAACAACAGAGTTATTAGGATTGCACTGGTTTTGGCTTAGTTAGAGCAGTTACAATAGCTCCCCTAACAATTAAACTTCCCGTACAAATCGTTTTATTGGATGATCGTATAATTTACGGGAAGTTGTCAGACCCCTAGTTTTGTCGGTTCCCGTAAATACCTTTCCCTAAAATCTTTTTCTTTGTTTTCCATTAAAAATCCTAGCTAATAGCCAACGGCCCGCAAGTCGATCAGTGACACGTGCGGCATGGTGGCTCATGTCGGCATGCCGGAGGAACTCGTTGTAGCGATGGTCGCGGTGTTCGTGCTAGCACGGCGGCGGTGGTTGGCGGTGCTGGTGATAGTGTGGCGGTGTGGCATCATGGCGGTGTGGGACAGTGGCGGCGGGGCGAGGGTATCTATGTGTGATTCAGCCTGCCAAAATTATACGGGAAGGTCATCTCCCTGTAAACATGAGCGGAGCTGTATACAATTATACAGGATCACGTATGGGTTTGCGGCAACCATTGGAGGGATATTTTTGCCTCAACTTTCCGCAAACAATATTTTTTTTATGGACAAGGTAGCTATTGGAGTTGCTGTTAGGAGGGTTGAATGAGTCAATTCTTCCTTTGGTTCGAAGGACCTTTTTCTTTACCCCCACCAAACAATCAAAGATTAAAATCGCAGGAGAAACAATTTGGTAGTGGCCTCTCCCAACAACTATAGCGGCCGCCATAGCGGGCAGTCATGGTAATTTTTCGGGCAGGAAAGATGATTTCTAGAGATTGTTATTGCTCTGGGAGCTGTTTAGAGGGATTTTTGAAGGATTTCGTGGCGACAGATATAGTGTAGCGGCGAGTTCCCGGACAGCTATAGCATAGCTATGTATAGAAGATTTAATTTTGTGCCAAAAATCATTTTTTTAATTGTTAGGATTCTTTTGAAGCTGGCTCAAAATCATGTTGCACCAAAGCATTGAGGTACATAGTTAATGAAAATGAGAACCACTTAAGACTGAAAGAAAGTCTCAGGTGCGGAAAGTTACGGCCCCATTTGGCCTGCTTTCTGGCACTGACATGAGCAACCTGCTCGGACCAGTCGAACTCTACATCCCTCTCCATGGTGCCGCGGTCGTAGTGGAACAGCATGACGTTGACGTTGTGGGAGAACTGAAAGTGCTATTTGATGGCCATGGAGTTTATACATTGGAATCAAAGGATCCTATTTCATCTAGTGCCTGATTAGACAAGACAACCGATGAGCAAGGAGTTTATATCCGAAACTGTTCCTTTTGATCACAAAATATGAGAAACCACTCCTTAGAGCAACTCTAACCGATCTGCAGTAACTGGTTAGAGGAGTAAAACCGATCCCCAATCGGCGCTAGAGGAGTAAAAAATATCCTCAGCCGCCTCCGATACCCCTTGTTTTACTCCACCGCTCCGCTGCCAGGCAAAATCCCACGCCTCTCTAGCACACCTCCTCCCCCATCCTGCCTCTTCCCGGTTCTCCACCCGCCACTGCAGCCACAAATGAAATACCTCAGCATCCACCATAACGCATGGGGGACTTGGGTGGAGGAGATCACTGACCGGGGGACCCACAAAAAGAATGTGGATCGGGTCATTCCACATGGCGGAACTCGCCGCTCTGGAATACAACCGGTAGCAGGTCCAATTTGACGGCGCAGCGGCAAAGCTCAGCATTCCGCTTGGAACGGCCTTGGTCCACCTCACCCCAGTGGCGTCGGGTGTGTTGGATGCAACGACGGCTCAGGAGCTCCATTGGCAGGCGAGGGTGCGCCTTGCAGCGGAGGCCGCTGACGAGGAATAAATGGCAGAGCTCCACCGGCAGCACCCCGAGCTCGGGAAGGCGGATCGGGCGGTCAAAGGATAGCTCGTCGTCATCTCCCACGACGAGGAGCAAGGCGGCGGCGGCAATGGCAGCGCGGAGGACAAGTTCGACGCCGAGAAGTGGCGGCGCATCTTCCCCGACTTTTGAGAAAAAGGCACCGGCCTGGACCCAATGGACGGAAGCATGTTGAGGCAAGATTGGCTCGATCTCTACTATGGCAAGGATGGAATGAATACTAGTTTAGTTTTAGTTCTAGTTTTAAGTTTAAGTTTAGTTTAAATATTGGTTGTCAAGATAATGAGATAAATTTCGATATTTTACATTCGGTTGTCAAGACAAGGTGATCATTTCGGTTGTTTAAATCGAAACTACGTTGAACTATTATGCAGATTTCAGTTTTGCTCCGTTATATATAGGTCATTGGCTAGGTCCGGCCAAACCTTAGTGGAGCAGAAAGACTCTACTAATGTTTTGCTCTGTCGGATCCTCTGTTATATATAGGGGATCGGTTAGAGTTTCCCTCAGTTCTCACATTTTAAGCCCACACCGCTCCTCACACCTCGCAAGGCGAGCCGCCGCCGCCGGATCTGACGGTCGCGACCAGCCCACCGGAGGCCCGCCGAGCACGCCTCGCTGTGCACCAGATACCAGCGTAGCCGACGCAGCCATATCCTCCTACCACGCCTGCGACGCGCCCCACATGAGCGCTGCTTCTCCGGCCAAATGCGGCAGCCCGCGCTGTGCACACCCAAGGGAGGGGAAGGAAATGCCCCGCCGCCACCTTCACCGAGCGGGCTTTGCCCGGCGACGCATGCCGGCGGCAACGGGGGCGGGAGGGGAGGTGCAGAAGGGGTTCACCTCCTCCGCTCGTGGGAGCTAGTCGGGCGATAGAGGAGCCTCATAGGGTGGGCCATCTCACGGTGACCGCGTGACCCCGTTGGTTGCTCTACTCAACCTCATCACCTATCCCTCGTCTTCCTTACCTCCGGCCTCCTTCTCACCCTGACCCCTTCTTCGTCAGTTTACAAAACTATTTAAATTGAGCAGATAAAGCAACCACTGAGTCCAGTAGAGTGATGTAAAAAACACTTCACATATAAAAGAAATGGAAATCATAATATAATTTTCACAATGAGAAATCAACCAATATGTGAATAAACGACGAATGAAGATACAACTCCTGCCGGTTGCTCAAAAATGAAGAAAGAATATATTTATCACGTGAACTAGTGTTAATAAGCAACACACAACTTAATGATTCGAAACATAAAGAATGAATGTATTATCACCTAATGCATCTTATCCTTCTCTATTCAAAAAAGTCAAAAAATTTAACTATTGACTTAATTGTGTATACCCTGCTAAGTAACCACGCGTACTAGTTCTGTATTGATGATGTTCTATTGGCGAGTTCGTTGTCTGCGTCGGAGACTCTGGAGCGGAAGGCGCGCATCTCAAATTGACGCGCTCTTACCTATCAGCACCAATACAGTTATTTTGAAGGTAAAACTGGAAGGACTATTATATATCCAGTCATTAATATAAAGCATGGAAAAGCCTTCGAATTCAAGCTGCTCACACAGCGTAATTAAACATAATAATTCCATCTTCATTAACACACCACATACATATATTAACTATGACTAGTATTCATTGCTAACATGGTTTATTGAGATACAAAGAGTAGTATATACCTCCGAACGGCCTCCTTCCTTTTCTTTCTCACCCTGAAGAGAGGAAAAGAACATTGGGGGAGAGCTGTTAAGTGATCGAGCATGAAAAATAAGACATTACTTTCTTTTAGGAGCCTAATTCGTTGGGAATAATTGTAGAATTACCTGGCCTTGGAGTGTGGGAACCGCATGATGGACCAAGTACTGCGCATCTACGACACCGATCTGCTCTTCGGGATCCTGCCAAGTTCATTCAGATGAGTAAAATGCAACAAGTTGTTGTTCGGACCATATATGTTTCCAAACGCTGCTCAAATAGTTAATCTGACTAGGCTTACATGGACGCATCTCCAGAAATTGGAGTCAAGACCCCATGCATGGACAAAGTCGTTCTGCACTCAAACCCACTCGATCTTCATTTCAGGCCACACAACTGAAAATGTCAATCTTAGGATTTCTTGACAAGTGTACAGACGAACCTGGATCATATGCCACACACATCTCCAAGCATCCCTTGAGAAGACGGGCGCCATCACCTCGACGAACCTGCATCCATGCACACATTTTTACTCCGATAATGGTCATTTCATTCAAACGTTATATCGAGCTGATATAACCGCATGAAAGAATACACGGCCAATACATAACAAGATGCATACAGCCAACAAGGTCCAAAATTATATAAAACAGAAAAGTAAATAAAGAGTATCCTAGGATATAAGATGATCTATCCGAAAACTACGCAGTCATCCAGGATGGGAAAAAACCTCCCTGGCCGTATGCATGCACAGATGCGTGCATCTTAGTTAAGCTCATCAAACCCTACAGGTCATGGCAAACAAAGCGTTGGTGGACTAGGAAAACAATAAAGCTTTCTTTTCAAAAATAGAAACCGTTAACAAAAATGATCTGCTTGTGATGGAGTGAAGAATTCAGGGCGTTACCCGCTGCATGGCGGCTTGTGCATGTCCCGGCAATTTTCCCTCGCTGCATCTGTCCTGTTTATGGCAGACAACCCAAATTAATTCACTTCTGCTTCGGTACACCCTCCCTAAACACAAGAACGGCTCAGATTAGCCCATACCTCTTCATAAGTAAGGGCATGATAGTCATATTTTATAAACTCTTTGTCTGCCATATATTAGCACAGCCGCACTGTCCAACTGGACAATCAGACCTCAGGTGTTAAGAACGTTTTGTTAGACTTAAAATAGAACACTGGAAAAGCGTAATATTTTATGTTAGTTTTTTTCCTTTTCTTTTTTGTTTCCTTTTTCTTTCTTAAATGCGTGAACTTTTTAACTTTCATGATTTATTTTTTCAAAAAGATGACAAAATTTAAATTTGATTTTTTTTTCCAAATTGGCGAACTCCTTTTTTTTCAAAATTGTTCCTGTTTTCACAAATTTGTGAATTATTTCAAAAATAGGCGATTTTTTTGAAAATTAAATTTATATAAATGATGAACTTTGTTTCTAAGTCAATGAACTTTTTTCAAATCTGTGGACTTTTTTCCAAATCAATGAGCTTTTCTTCTAAATCGATGAACTCTTTTAAATTTTTTGATGAGCTTTTTTCAAAATCAATAGAAGAAACAGAAACAGAAACAAGAAAACAAAAGCAAAAACAAAATTGTAGAAAAACCCGCGTAAAAACCAAAGAAAAAACCAGCCTGATTGAAAAGGAAAACCAGAGTCTTTCTTTTTAGCGTTATATCTGACGCACTACAAAAGATGGAAAAAGAAAAACTTAGACCATGATCAATTTGAAAAATCTAGAAAATGTAGAAATTGTTGAAAACCAAATCAATTTGGCATGGTGTCTGGAATTGGTCATCAAAGCCATGGAAAAAATTGAGACCATTTCAAGGATGTTGAAAAACAATATGCCCTCAAACGAACCTTCTCACCTTACTCGAACAATCTTTGTTGAACATGAATTTTTGTGGACATCCTTGAAATGACCCAAACTTTTGCATGCAGATGGGCATGCCCATGCTAGGTATTCATGCTAAGCTTGAGCCATTGTCTACAGTGTATGTAAGTTGTCACACGTTCGACCATTTATCGCCCTTTTTTGAGGGATTTCAAGAAACAACATGCTCTCAAATTGAACTTTCTGGCCTAACCAGACATCGTACATTGAACATGATATTTTTGGACATTCTTGAAATGATTCCAACTTTTGCCAGCCAGTGGGCATTGCCCATCATAGACATCCATGGTATGTTTGAAGGAAAAAAGTATTTAAAATAATAATTTGAATAGGTACTTAAAATTTCTTATTTTGAATTGTAAACATAAAATAAATACAAAGGGATAAAACTGAAATCAGTATGTTCTCGGATTTGGGAATCTCCGCTTCCCAGCCATTTTTTTCCTGGCTTTGGGAACCTTCTCAGAGGTCATGAACCACGTTATTTCTGTTTCTTCTTTTCCATTTTCGTTTTCTTTGACTTTTCATTTTTTGTTTATTATTTCTATTTCTTATAAATTCATATTTTCCAGAATTCAAATTTTTTTCGTGTTTTCTGATTTTTTTAATTCCAAATTTGTTACTGTTTTTTAATACGTGTATCAAAATTTTGTTCGCTCATTTTAAAAAATGTTTGTTTTTTGAAATTCTGAGCAAGTTTGAAAGACATGAATATTTTTTCAAAATTTCTGTGCCATTTTCTAAAATTCGAATATTTGTATTTTATGAACAAAAAAGAAAACTAAAAAACCGTGAAGAAAATAAATAAAACAAAGTAAAACCAAAGAGTTGGTGCATATTTTCCTTAGCGTTATCTGTCTCGGACAAGAATTTTAAAACAAGGTTAATAAGCACATCACGTTAGCTATCCCAGCTGGTTAGCGCACTCACACGTATGGCATCTAATTTTTTGAAGCTTAAAACCAAAAAAAGCTAAACGGGCTGAGCCCATGAGGGAGTGTTGTGCGACAGGAATTGTACGAACCATACACCGTATACGTTTTACTAGTACATATGAAAGTGTGTACAATTTATGAAAGGTCCATACTACCCTTTATACGTTTTGTAGGGGGGGTGTACCGAAGCGCTTCTCAATTCACTTTCGGACAGTGCTAACAAGATAGAAATGCATCTTCACGGATCCTGTATGCTTACTTGTGAATCTCGCTGTCATTTCTCTTGATGGTGATGTCATAATTCGTCGTCCCATTGGTTGCGTCTAGCCCCGGCTGCGAGATCTCTAGCCCGTGCTTCCTCACAATGTCAAGGTACCTGCATGCAACCACAAGTTGTTTACCACCACAAAGAGAAATAATGAGAGCTCAGAGGAAGCATGGACATGGAAAGGTTAAGTCACATAAGCTTCCGCGGTAAAATTCTCAACACCGAGGTCCTCGTCCCATAGGAAGATGTAGTCGTAAGGTGCCACGATGCTCGGGTGCAGGAACCTCTTGGCAAACCACCTTCATTGTCATTATTTTCAGGTGAGAGGTCGAACATTGTCAATACATTTGTTGGCCAGATCCGGATTCTGATCTCAGAAATATTTCGGGACCCCACTAATTTCTGTTGATATTTCCGCTTTAAATCTGGTCAATGAACTAAAGTTTTTTGCAGTTGAACTTGACTGGAATCAACCCTAAGTTTGAGCACATTTGGCAGAAGTTTGGGTTCTATTTGAAATAGTTTGGCTCAAATTAGTGTTGCATCAAAACAATTGGGTACATAGTAAATGAAAATGAGGACCAGTTAGGAGCTAGTTAGGACCGATAGAAAGCCTCGGGAGTGGAAAGTTATTTTACCATTTGGTCTGCTTCCTTGCGCTGACATGCGCAACCTCCTTGGACCACTCAAACTCCTCATCCCACTCCGTGGTGCGGCCATCGTAGTGGAACAGCACGATGTCGAAGTTGTCGGAGAACTGCAAGTGCCATTTGATGATAATGGGATTTATACATACATTGGAAACCAAGGAATCTGTTTCATGATTCCTCTATTCTTTACAACCATATGAAAAACCTCTCCTTAAGTTATCACCTTCTGAATGGTTGCATTGACATTGGCTTTCTCATCGTACCCTACAGCAAGCGCAAGAAGGTATTTGCGAGTCGCGCTGTCCTACACACCGTATCAGAGACACACACATACCAGAACAGGTCATCGTCAGAAATTAAACCAGGAGATATGAAATAAAATTGAAAAGAGATCCTTTCATATATGTTGGTCCAGAGACCAGAGCCAAGAATGAACTGCAATGCGTTAACTAAGCCAGCAGGTTCGAAAAAGGTAAGTGAAGACGCAAGGCGTACCTGTGTTGGGGATCCCCAGAGCCGGCGCAGGTGAAGGTCGGTCTCCGAAACCACGATCCCCGGTGGCAGCCGCCTCTCCGTGCCTTCATCAGCTTTTCTTGCTGTTGCAACCTCTGCAAACTAGAAAGAGGCAGAGGTTGGCATATCTTGCATTTCTGCTTCGCAACGAACAGAAGTTCACAACTGTAAGGTACCGCTGAAATCGTGAGATTTGGACTGGATGGCGCCCATAGTCTGCCCAGTATGCTCATGTGAAGGAAGCTGGAGTTTGCAGCACCGGTACTGCTCGACCATGGCATCAGGCCACCATACTGAAGCTGCATATATATGCATACATTTGCCTGATCAGTCAGAGATCATGATGACATAAGCAATGTATGATATTATCTCTCTCCCTCTCTAGATCTCTACCTTGGGTGTGATCACCACCGGAAAAGAAATGCCGACGACGAACCCGAACGCCGCCGCGGCCAGCGCCGTGAGGACCTTGCCTCCTTTCCTTCTCATCCTCACTGTATGTATGCGATGCCGGCTGTATGGAGAAGTGGACTCGTTTCCTTGGCTCCAAGAGCAAATATATCTCCGGCAGATTGGGAGTATGGAGATGAAGACTTGAGTTGTGGCTCGATCGGGAATTTTAGACCTTTTGTATCCATCCAACCATGCAACTCCACGTCTCCACGTAGTACGCGTAGAGATTACTGCCAGAGGAAGAGCTTGACTTCTCCAACGTGCCCGCCTGTACACGCCACGCCCACGAGGCATGCATAGGGAGAGTTGACTCCTCCACTAAAATGCACTTCTGTTTGAGTGCATTATTAATGGAAGCTAGCAGATCTGCAGATGCAAAAGCTAGCTGGAGGAGGACATAACTGATTGATCGACGTCCTACGTGCATGGGCCTCACCTCTTGTCACTTTGATGCTTCTTTTTCCTCGAAAGAGAGAGTGCCATGTTAGAGTAATCTTGAGTTTAATTAGTCTATTACTACTTTGTAAAAACACGAGTTTTGGGATGCCGGCATGGCTGCACAGTAAGAAATCAAACCCTGGGATGCGAGAGAGAGAGGGGGAGGGCGACCAGGGAGGCGATTCCGCGGGCGCCGGCGGAGGCCCCCCCGTGGTGTCGGAGGCAGGTTGGACGGCGGTTCGCCCGGAGGAAGGGCGCGCCCGGCGCTGCGCCTCGCCTGGCGGGCGGCCCCTGGCCCGTCCTCTGGCGGCGCTCGGGCGCTTTGGGGGGACTCCGACAACGACGAGGAGACGGAGCCCGTGCAGGTAAGTGGTCAGGTGAGTGATGGTGAGGAGCCGAGGCCGTCGTCGACGTGCTCGGTGGGTGACTTTGTCGCCCGTGCGGAGGAGCTGGGGGGCTCCTTCGTGGCCGGTCGCCGGCGTGCGTTCGCCCCTGGCGGGTGCGGCGGGCGCGGCCTTGCGATCGCGGATCTGGCGACCGCCGCGGGGTGTGGATTCGGGGCCCGAGGGCCGCTCGCGTGCCTTGCCGGAGGAGGGGCGCCAGGTGCTGGCGCTGGCTGCGCCGCCCTCGGGCTCGGTGAGCTCGTCGGAGTTGACAGGGGTCAACGACGGCGGCGGGGCGGATCCAGCGAGGGAGACGCGGTCCATGGCTAGGGTTTCGGAGCCGCTGCCGCCTGGGCCGACTTCCTTGCTGGGCCTTTCGGACTGGCCCAGTCTGCCAATGCGTGGGCTGGGGGGCCCATTGGCCGACCCATCCTCGCAAGGGCCAAAGGGGACGCAGGGGCGCGCCTCTGTGCTTGGGCCTGGTCAGCCTGGCCCGGTTACTTTGCGCCCGCAAGTGACTAGGCCCGAGCCCACCACGAAGGGGGTGGTGCGGCTGTCTCCGCCTATATATAAGTGGCTGTGGCTGCCGAAGGGTGCCCTAGATCTTTCGCTAGGGTTTCCCGTATCCCTCTCGCAGGTGCGGCGATTCGGGCACCTTGCGCGTCGCCTGCGTCGCTCTCCTCTTCCTTCCCCTCTCACTCGCTCGTTCGCTTCCGCGGTGCGGATGGGATCCCGTCGCGTGGAGTAGCCACCGATGTCGCCCCCGATCCCGGCGGCTGAGCGTCAGCGCGAGCTAGATCTAAGGGTGAAGGCGCGCTCCAAGGTGGCGCCTCCGACGGAGGAGGGGGGCTGGGGGCCGCCGCCTCCTTGGTGGCTCGTGGAGCAAGAGCGGAAGAAGATGGAGGAGCGAGAGCGCAAGAAGAAGAAGAAGGAGGAATTGAAGGAAATATGCCCTAGAGGCAATAATAAAGTTATTATTTATTTCCTTATTTCATGATAAATGTTTATCATTCATGCTAAAATTGTATTAACCGGAAACATGATACATGTGTGAATGCATAGACAAAACAAGATGTCACTAGTATGCCTCTACTAGACTAGCTTGTTAATCAAAGATGGTTATGTTTCCTAACCATGAACAAAGGAGTTGTTATTTGATTAACGAGGTCACATCATTGGTAGAATGATCTGATTGACATGACCCATTCCCCTAGCTTAGCACACGATCGTTTAGTATGTTGCTACTGCTTTTATCCATGACTTATACATGTTCCACGTAACTATGAGATTATGCAACTCCGTTTACGGAGGAACACTTTGGTACTACCAAAGCGTCACAACGTAATCGGGTGATTATAAAGGAGTACTACAGGTGTCTCCAAAGGCAGATGTTGGGTTGGCGTATTTGAGATTAGGTTTTGTCACTCCGATAGTCGGAGAGGTATCTCTGGGCCCTCTCGGTAATGCACATCATGAAGCCTTGCAAGCACTACAACTAATGAGTTAGTTGTGAGATGATGTATTACGGAACGAGTAAAGAGACTTGCCGGTAACGAGATTGAACTAGGTATTGGATACCGACGATCGAATCTCGGGCAAGTAACATACCGATGACAAAGGGAACAACGTATGTTGTTATGCGGTCTCGACCGACAAAGATCTTCGTAGAATATGTAGGAACCAATATGGGCATCCAGGTCCCGCTGTTGGTTATTGACCGTGAATGGTTCCAGGTCATGTCTACATTGTTCTCGAACCGTAGGGTCCGCACGCTTAAGGTTTCGATGACAGTTATTATGAGTTTATGTATTTTGATGTACCGAAGGAGTTCGGAGTCCCGGATGTGATCACGGACATGACGAGGAGTCTCGGAATGGTCGAGACATAAAGATTGATATATTGGAAGCCTATGTTTGGAGTTGGAATGGTTCGGGCGGAATTTACGGAGTACCGGAGGTTACGGAACCCCGGGAGGTAAATGGGCCTCGATGGGCCTTGGTGGAAAGGAGAAGGGCAGCCCAAGAGGGCTGCGCCCCCCCTTCCCTAGTCCTACTAGGACTAGGAGAAGGGCCGCCCCTCTCTCTTTCCCCCTCCGGGAATCCTAGTTGGACTAGGATTGGGGAATCCTACTCGAGAGGAGTAGGACTCCTGGCGCGCCTCCTTTGGCCGGCCCCCTCCCCTGGCTCCTTTATATACGGGGCAGGGGGCACCTTGAACACACAAGTTGATCGTGAGATCGTTCCTTAGCCGTGTCGGTGCCCCCTCCACCATATTCCACCTCGGTTATACCGTCATGAAGCTTAAGCGAAGCCTGCGCCGTGAAACATCAAGATCGTACCACGCCGTCGTCTTGTGGAACTCTCCCTCGACACTCGGCTGGATCGAGTCGAGGGGCGTCATCGAGCTGTACGTGTGTCAAGAACTCGGGGCGCGGAGTATGTGGCGCCGGGATCGGTCGGATCGCGAGGAGAACGTCGACTACTTCCTCTACGTTGTGATCGCTTCGCCGGGTCTACAAGGGTATGTAGACAACACTCTCCCTCTCGTTGCTATGCATCACCATGATCTTGCGTGTGCGTAGGAAAATTTTGAAATTACTCGTTCCCCAACGGTGGCATCCGAGCCTAGGTTTTTCTATGGTTTGATGTTTTGCACGAGTAGAACACAAGTGAGTTGTGGGCGATACAAGTCATACTACCTACCAGCATGTCATACTTTGGTTCAGCGGTATTGTGAGATGAAGCGGCCCAGACCGACATTACGCGTACGCTTACGCGAGACTGGTTTCACCGCCACGAGCACTCGTTGCTTAAAGGTGACTGGTGGGTGTCTGTCTCTCTCACTTTAGTTGAACCGAGTGTGGCTCGCCCGGTCCTTGAGAAGGTTAAACGGAGTCTATTTGACGAAATATCGTTGTGGTTTTGATGCGAGGTGAGACTGGTTCTTGCTTAAGCCCGTAGCAGCCACGTAAAATTTGCAACAACAAAGTAGAGGACGTCTAACTTGTTTTTGCAGGGCATGTTGTGATGTGATATGGTCAAGATGTGATGCTATATTTTATTGTATGAGATGATCATGTTTTGTAACCGAAGTTATCGGCAACTGGCAGGAGCCATATGGTTGTCGCTTTATTGTATGCAATGCAATCATACTGTAATGCTTTACTTTATCACTAAGCGGTAGCGATAGTCGTAGTAGCATAAGTTTGGCGAGGCGACAACGATGCTGCGATGGAGATCAAGGTGTCGCGCCGGTGGCGATGGTGATCATGGTGGTGCAACAAGATGGAGATCGTGAAGCACAAGATGATGATGACCATATCATATCACTTATATTGATTTGCATGTGATGTTTATCCTTTTATGCATCTTATCTTGCTTTGATTGACGGTAGCATTATAAGATGATCTCTCACTAAATAATCAAGAAGTGTTCTCCCCGAGTATGCACCGTTGCCAAAGTTCGTCGTGCCCAGACACCACGTGATGATCGGGTGTGATAAGCTCTACGTCCATCTACAACGGGTGCAAGCCAGTTTTGCACACGCAGAATACTCGGGTTATACTTGACGAGCCTAGCATATGCAGATATGGCCTCGGAACACGGAGACCGAAAGGTCGGCGTGAATCATATAGTAGATATGATCAACATAAGATGTTCACCATTGAAAACTACTCCATTTCACGTGATGATCGGTTATGGTTTAGTTGATTTGGATCACGTGATCACTTAGATGACGAGAGAGATGTTTTTCTAAGTGGGAGTTCTTAAGTAATATGATTAATTGAACTTAAATTTATCATGAACTTAGTACGATAGTATCTTGCTTGTTTATGTTTGATTGTAGATAGATGGCTCGTCTGTTGTTCCGTTGAATTTTAATGCGTTCCTTGAGAAAGCAAAGTTGAAAGATGATGGTAGCAATTACGGACTGGGTCCGTAACTTGAGGATCATCCTCATTGCTGCACGAAGAGCTACGTCTGGATGCACCGCTAGGTGACAGGCCTGCTGCTTGGAGCAACGCCGGATGTTATGAGCGTCTGGCGAGCAAAGCTGATGACTACTCTATAGTTCGAGTGTGCCATGCTACGGCTTAGAACCGGGACTTCAACGGCGTTTTGAGCGTCATGGAGCATATGAGATGTTCCAGAGTTGAAGTTAATATTCCAACAGAATGCCCGGATTGAGAGATATGAAGTCTCCAATAAGTTCTATAGCTGCAAGATGGAGGAGAACAGTTCGTCGGTGAGCATATACTCGAGAATGTGCGGGTACTACAATCACTTGACACAATTGGGAGTTAATCTTCCGGATGATTGTGTCATTGATGAATTCTCAATCACGCCACCAAGCTACAAAGGCTTCGTGATGAACTATAATATGCAAGGGTTAGTAAAGACTATGCTCGAGCTCTTCGCAATGCTAAAGGCTGCGGAGGTAGAAATCAAGAAGGAGCATCAAGTGTTGATGGTCAATAAGACCACTAGTTTCAAGAAGAAAGGCAAAGGGAAGAAGAAGGGAATCTCAAGAAGAACAGCAAGCAAGTTGCTGCTCGGAGAAGAAACCCAAGTCGGCCCTAAACCTGAAGCCGAGTGCTTCTACCGCAAGCAGACTAGTCCTTTGAAGCGGAACTGCCCCAAGTATTTGGCGGATAAGAAGGATGGCAAGGTGAACAAAGGTATATGTGATATACATGTTATTGATGTGTACCTTACTAGAGCTCGTAGTAGCACTGGTATTTGATACTGGTTACATTGCTAATATTTGCAACTCGAAACAGGGACTACTGATTGCGAACTCGGCAAAGGGCGAGGTGACGATCGGCGTGGGAAATGGTTCCAAAGTCGATGTGATCGCGGTCGGCACGCTACCTCTACATCTACCTTCGGGATTAGTTTTAGACCTAAATAATTGTTATTTGGTGCTGCGTTGAGCATGAACATTATATCTGGATCTTGTTTGATGCGAGACGGTTATTCATTTAAATCAGAGAATAATGGTTGTTCTATTTATATGAGTAATATCTTTTATGGTCATGCACCCTTGAGGAGTGGTCTATTTCTTATGAATCTCGATAGTAGTGATACACATATTCATAATGTTGAAACCAAAAGATGCAGAGTTGATAATGATAGTGCAACTTATTTGTGGCACTTGCCGTTTAGGTCATATCGGTGTAAAGCGCATGAAGAAACTCCATCTTGATGGACTTTTGGAGTCACTTGATTATGAATCACTTGGCACTTGCGAACCGTGCCTCATGGGCAAGATGACTAGAACACCGTTCTCGGTACTATGGAGAGAGCAACAGAATTATTGGAAATCATACATACGGATGTATGTGGTCCGATGAATATTGAGGCTCGTGGCGGATATCGTTATTTTCTCACCTTCACAGATGACTTAAGCAGATATGGGTATATCTACTTAATGAAACATAAGTCTGAAACGTTTGAAAAGTTCAAAGAATTTCAGAGTGAAGTTGAAAATCATCGTAACAAGAAAATTAAGTTTCTACGATCGATCGTGGAGGTGAATATTTGAGTTCTGAGTTTGGTCTACATTTGAAACAATGCGGAATAGTTTAGCAACTCACGCCACCGGAACACCACAGCGTAATGGTGTGTCGAGCGTCGTGTCGTACTTTACTAGATATGGTACGATCTATGATGTCTCTTACAGATTTACCGCTATCGTTTTGGGGTTATGCTCTAGAGACAGCCGCATTCACCTGAATAGAACACCGTCGAAATCCGTTGAGGCGACACCTTATGAACTATGGTTTAGCAAGAAACCAAAGTTGTCGTTTCTTAAAGTTTGGGGATGCGATGCTTATGTGAAAAAGCTTCAACCTGATAAGCTCGAACCCAAATCGAATGTGTCTTCATAGGATACCCAAAGGAGACAGTTGGGTACACCTTCTATCACAGATCCGAAGGCAAGACATTCGTTGCTAAGAATGGATCCTTTCTAGAGAAGGAGTTTCTCTCGAAAGAAGTGAGTGGGAGGAAAGTGGAACTTGATGAGGTAATAGTACCTTCTCCCTTACTTGAAAGTAGTTAAATCGCAGAAACCAGTTTACGAGACACTGCGCCAAGTAGTGAGGAAGTTGATGATGTTGATCATGAAACTTCAGATCAAGTTACTGCAGAACCTCGTAGATCAACGAGTAAGATCCGCACTGAGTGGTACGGTAATCCTGTTCTGGAAGTCATGCTACTAGATCATGATGAACCTACGAACTATGAAGAAGCGATGGTGAGCCCAGATTCTGCAAAGTGGCTTGAAGCCATGAAATCTGAGATGGGATCCATGTATGAAAACAAAGTGTGGACTTTGGTTGACTTGCCCGAGGGTAGGCAAGCAATAGAAAACAAGTGGATCTTCAAGAAGAAGACTGACGCTGACGGTAATGTTACTGTCTATAAAGCTCGACTTGTCGCAAAAGGTTTTCGACAAGTTCAAGGGATTGACTACGATGAGACCTTCTCACCCGTAGCGATGCTTAAGTCCGTCCGAATCATGTTAGCAATTGCCGCATTTTATGATTATGAAATTTGGCAAATGGATGTAAAGACTGCATTCTGAATGGATTTACGGAAGAAGAGTTGTATATGATGCAACAGAAGGTTTTATCGATCCAAAGGAGCTAACAAAGTGTGCAAGCTCCAATGATCCATTTATGGACTGGTGCAAGCATCTCGGAGTTGGAATAAGCGCTTTGATAGTGTGATCAAAGCATTTGGGTTTGTACAGACTTTTGGAGAAGCTTTGTATTTACAAGAAAGTGAGTGGGAGCTCAGTAGCATTTACGATATTATATGTGGATGACATATTGCTGATCGGAAATGATATAGAATTCTGGATAGCATAAAGGGATACTTGAATAAGAGTTTTCAATGAAAGACCTCGGTGAAGCTGCTTACATATTGGGCATTAAGATCTATAGAGATAGATCAAGGCGCTTAATTGGACTTTCACAAAGCACATACCTTGACAAAGTTTTGAAGAAGTTCAAAATGGATCAAGCAAAGAAAGGGTTCTTGCACGTGTTACAAGGTGTGAAGTTGAGTCGGACTCAATGCCCGACCACCGCAGAAGATAGAGAGAAAATGAAAGATGTTCCTATGCTTCAGCCATAGGCTCTATCATGTATGCAATGCTGTGTACCAGACTGATGTGTGCCTTGCTATAAGCCTAGCAGGAAGGTACCAAAGTAATCCAGAGTGGATCATCTGGACAGCGTCAAGAACATCTGAAATACACGAAAAGGACTAAGGATATGTTTTCGTATATGGAGGTGACAAAGAGCTCATCGTGGCGGTTACGTTGATGCAAGCTTTGACACGATCCGGACGATTCAAATCGCAGACCGGATCGTATTTACACTAAGCGGAGGAGCTGTCGGTTGGTGCAGTTCTAAACAAAGCGTCGTGGCGGGATCTACATGTGAAGCGGAATACATAGCAGCCGGAAGCAGCTAATGAAGGAGTGCGGATGAAGGAGTTCATATCCGATCTAGGTGTCATACCTAGTGCATCGGGTCCAATGAAAATCTTCGTGACAATCTATGGAGCAATTGCCTTAGCAAAGGAATCCAGATTTCACAAGAGGACCAAGCACATCAAGAGACGCTTCAATTCCATCCGGGACTTAGTCCGGTGGAGACATAGAGATTTGCAAGATACATACGGATCTGAATGTTGCGAGACCGTTGACTAAGCCTCTTCCACGAGCAAAACATGATCAGCACCAAGACTCCATGGGTGTTAGAATCATTCTTGTGTAATCTAGATTATTGACTCTAGTGCAAGTGGGAGGCTGAAGGAAATATGCCCTAGAGGCAATAATAAAGTTATTATTTATTTCCTTATTTCATGATAAATGTTTATCATTCATGCTAAAATTGTATTAACCGGAAACATGATACATGTGTGAATGCATAGACAAAACAAGATGTCACTAGTATGCCTCTACTAGACTAGCTTGTTAATCAAAGATGGTTATGTTTCCTAACCATGAACAAAGGAGTTGTTATTTGATTAACGAGGTCACATCATTGGTAGAATGATCGATTGACATGACCCATTCCCTAGCTTAGCACACGATCGTTTAGTATGTTGCTACTGCTTTTATCCATGACTTATACATGTTCCTGTAACTATGAGATTATGCAACTCCCGTTTACCGGAGGAACACTTTGGGTACTACCAAACGTCACAACGTAACTGGGTGATTATAAAGGAGTACTACAGGTGTCTCCAAAGGCGAGATGTTGGGTTGGCGTATTTCGAGATTAGGTTTTGTCACTCCGATAGTCGGAGAGGTATCTCTGGGCCCTCTCGGTAATGCACATCATGAAGCCTTGCAAGCACTACAACTAATGAGTTAGTTGTGAGATGATGTATTACGGAACGAGTAAAGAGACTTGCCGTAACGAGATTGAACTAGGTATTGGATACCGACGATCGAATCTCGGGCAAGTAACATACCGATGACAAAGGGAACAACGTATGTTGTTATGCGGTCGACCGACAAAGATCTTCGTAGAATATGTAGGAACCAATATGGGCATCCAGGTCCGCTGTTGGTTATTGACCGTGAATGGTTCGAGGTCATGTCTACATTGTTCTCGAACCGTAGGGTCATGCACGCTTAAGGTTTCGATGGCGGTTATTATGAGTTTATGTATTTTGATGTACCGAAGGAGTTCGGAGTCCGGATGTGATCACGGACATGACGAGGAGTCTCGGAATGGTCGAGACATAAAGATTGATATATTGGAAGCCTATGTTTGGAGTTGGAATGGTTCCGGAGGCGGCGGAATTTATCGAGTACCGGAGGTTACCGGAACCCCGGGAGGTAAATGGGCCTCGATGGGCCTTGGTGGAAAGGAGAAGGGCAGCCCAAGAGGGCTGCGCCCCCTTCCCTAGTCCTACTAGGACTAGGAGAAGGGGCCGCCCTCTCTCTCTTCCCCCTCAGGAATCCTAGTTGGACTAGGATTGGGGAATCCTACTCCGAGAGGAGTAGGACTCCTGGCGGCCTCCTTTGGCCGGCCCCTCCCCTGGCTCCTTTATATACGGGGCAGGGGGCACCTGGAACACACAAGTTGATCGTGAGATCGTTCCTTAGCCGTGTGCGGTGCCCCCTCCACCATATTCCACCTCGGTTATACCGTCATGAAGCTTAAGCGAAGCCCTGCGCCGTGAAACATCAAGATCGTCCCACGCCGTCGTCTTGACGGAACTCTCCCTCGACACTCGGCTGGATCGAGTACGAGGGGCGTCATCGAGCTGTACGTGTGTCAAGAACTCGGGGCGTCGGAGTAACGGCGCCGGATCGGTCGGATCGCGAGGAGAACGTCGACTACTTCCTCTACGTTGTGATCGCTTCGCTTGGTCTACAAGGGTATGTAGACAACACTCTCCCTCTCGTTGCTATGCATCACCATGATCTTGCGTGTGCGTAGGAAAATTTTTGAAATTACTACGTTCCCCAACAGGAATATCGGCGCCGCGGGCTGGAGCAGAAGAAGGAGCTCAAGAGGAAGGAATCCCTCCTTCCTCCGAGTGGCGAGCGGGCTGGGGACCCTCTTGCCAAGAAGCAGAAGCAAAAGGGGGCTGGCTCGGCGCTGCTGCCGCTGGCGGCCGGGCCGTCGGCGTCGAAGGGGTCGGCCGATGCCCCGATCCCAGTGGAGGAGTCCGACGGGCCAGAATGCTTCAAGTGTGGTCGGGTGGGCCACTACCAGAACATGTGTCAGTTCAAGCCCCTGTGTGTCGTCTGCCATGAGGAGGGGCACGCGTCGGCGCACTGTCCCACTCGCGGGCGGCCTCTCCTGTTGCAGATCATGGGCAACGCCATCCCCGATGAGGGCTTCTTCTGCCTCCCCTACGTCGAGACGGAGGGCGAGGAGATCTGCGCCCCGGTGGTGGCGGACGCGGCGTTCATCTCGGCGGCACCGGGCACGCTGTCGATCCCCATCTTGGAGGCTGAGCTCCCTCACCTCTTCGAAGGGGAATGGGACTGGCAGGTGTCGGCCGTCGGAGATGACACGTTCTCCGTCGTCTTCCCCAACAAGGCCATGCTGCGGATGGCGACGCGAAGCGGCAAGCTTTATCTTTCCCTCAACGACATCATGGCGCACATCAAAGAAGCGACACTGGAAGCGCCCAAGGCCGATCTGATGACGGATGTGTGGGTAAAGCTCTGGGGAGTGCCACCCAAGCATCGCCACGTGGACCGTCTCATGGCAGGGACTGTGATGATAGGGCGCCCGATGGAGGTGGACAAGTCGTCGCTGGTGGGGCTGGGTCCAGTGCGCATGCGCTTTGCGTGCCGCTCCTCGGCCAAGCTCAAAGGCTACGTCCAAATATGGTTCAATAGCGAGGGCTACACCATCCGGCTAGAGGCCGAGGCGGGTGGCAACCAGGGGGATGCACCCCCTCCCCTCCCCCCTGCTACCATGGACAAGGGTCCGGACGACAAGGACAAGGACAAGGACGCAAGCATGGGCGACGACTCCATCGACACCGCGACCTGGGATAAGCTGGGCATCAAGGACAAGGCTTCCGACGCCGTGGCCCCGGCTTCGGGGGCCGCTATGAATATGGAGGAGCGCCAAGTGGTCGTGGGCAGCAACGAGACAGGCTTCAATCAATATGGCTCCAACATGTCCCTCGGCCTCGACATCGACAAGGGCATTTCGGCATCGTGCGATTCGGAGGGCCGCTCCATGCTCGTCTCCCCGGCGGCTACGGAGGTGGGTGGGCTGCGCGTTGTTGCTTCGCGCTCCCCCATGTCTGCACGCGGCCCCGGAAGCAGCGGGGTGCGTCTCCAGAAGAAGGCTGCGGGCTGCAAGGCTCCTCAGGGGACGCCGGTGAGCCCACCATTGGTCCGTGCGGACAGGCCTGTCTCGCACCGGCCGGTGGTGATGGCGCTGGCCTCCCCTGGGGGTCCAGTCGGTGGACCTTCGGCGGCGAATCCTCCACCTCCAACGGAGGCACTTCGAGCGGAGGTGACCAAGACGGTGCCCATCGCCATGGCCAAACGCTCCAAGGCGGTGGTGGCGACCATGGTGGCGCAGGAGCGGGCCAGCTCTCGTCCGAAGGGCGCCAAGGGCCACCTTCCTGCTCTTCAACGCGCTCAGCTTCTGTTGGCTCAGAAGAACATGGAGACCGAAGGTAATCCTCTTCCCCGATTTACGATTTTTGATGATTATTCGGATGAGCATCTTGGGGGTATTTTAGCGGATAGTGGGGTAGATATGTCTGTTGAGGGGGAGGCGCGAGAGCTCCTATCCCTCATTCGGGCTAAAGAAATCACGCAGGCCGCTACTGCTCAGCAGAGGCGGCCCGCGTTGCGCCGGTAGCGAAGAAGCGAGGGCTTCTCGGTGCCTGCTGCGCGGCCCGACCAGATGGACATGGCAGCAGGGGCTGCGCTGTCCCCCTCAGCCCGTGGTCCTGTCAAGACACGGCGAGTGGTCAAAGCGGTTACCGCTCGCGGTATCCGCCTCCGCAACCGCATAATCTAATGCGGTTCATCTTCTGAAACATCCGAGGCTTCGGCCACGCTGGGAGGCGGACCCAGCTTAAGGATTTCATTCGCATTGAGGACATCGACGTCGTTGGCTTGCAGGAAACCATTAAAACGGATTTCTCTCACCGAGACATGCTAGCCATCGACCCCCTCGAACGCTTTGCTTGGCACTGGGTGCCTGCGGTGGGCCACTCGGGGGGCCTACTTCTTGGGGTCAGTCTGGTCTGTTGCGAGGTGGTGGCGTGGGATGCCGGTCGTTTCTTCGTGTCGGCACACATGCGACATCGAGCAACCCTCCGTGAGTGGGAGGTTATAGTGGTGTATGGCCCGGCTGATCACGCACACTCTCAAGAGTTCTTGGGGGAACTACAGGAGAAGGTTGTGGCCTTAGGTGTGCGCAACTTGCCGCTAATTGTTGGTGGGGATTTCAACTTAATCCGTTCGGGGGCGGACAAGAACAACGGGATCATTAACTGGACAAGGGTGTCCATGTTTAATAACGCGATAGCATCAATGGCCCTTAGGGAAGTGGCCCGCGTGGGAGCACGTTACACATGGACAAACAAGCAGCTTACGCCAGTTCGGTCTGTGCTTGACCGCGTGTTTATGTCCGTGGAGTGGGAAATGTTGTTTCCCATGTGCTCCCTACACGCTGAAACGAGGATTGGGTCGGATCACGTTCCTCTAATCCTTTCCTCGAGGGAGGAAAGGCTAAAACATAGCCCCCGGTTTTTCTTTGAGACTGCGTGGTTTGAGCACCCGGAATTCGAGCAAATTTTCCTCTCCAAATGGGAGACTTGTGTTGCTCGGATCGGGCACACGCGAGGGCCCATAGATTTCTGGATTGCCGTAGGGGCGGGGATGCGTGCGGCCCTGAAAGGCTGGGGGCCAACCAGGGCCGTGAGGACAAGCTGCTCCGTGCGCATTTGGTCGCGGACCTCGCCCGTATGAATGCAGTTGCGGATTCTCAGGTCTTCTCGGAGCAAGACTGGGCCCAACGCTACGCTGTTGAGGCCCAAGTTGAGGCTCTCCTTCGTGCTGAGGAGGAGTACTGGCGTAGGCGCGGTGGAATCAAGTGGACGCTCAAGGGGGATGCGAACACAAAATACTTCCATGCCTATGCTAATGGGCGGCACCGCAAATGCGCCATCCTTCGACTGCAATCAGAGCAGGGGCTCCTTTTGCGTCAACAGGATATAGTGCGGCATATCTATGACTTTTACATCAAGTTGATGGGCTCCAGGGAGGAGGCCAGGGCTAGGCTGCGGTCGGATGTTTGGGACCCCGCGCTGCGGGTCACGGACGCGGAGAATGAAGGCTTGGGCCTAGCCTTCCTTCCCCAGGAGATTGACCAGGCCGTTCTTGGGATGAAATCTGACACCGCCCCGGGACCAGATGGGTGGCCGGTGGCGATGTTCAAAAGGTTTTGGCAGGTGCTGAAAGGGCCTATTTTCGAAGTTTGTAACGGGTTTATGCGTGGTACAGTAGATATCTCCCTCCTTAACTTTGGGATTCTCTCTCTGATCCCCAAAGTCCAAGGGGCGGACAACATTAGACTCTTTCGACCTATAGCGCTTATCAATGTCCCATTTAAGATTTGCTCTAAAGCTTGTTCTACGCGCTTTTCTCCGGTAGCTCATCGTATTATTAGTAGGAATCAGTCGGCTTTCATTCGTGGTCGCAACATCTTGGAGGGTCCGCTGGCCCTCCAAGAAATTGTTCACTCGCTCAAACGCTCTCGCCAGCCGGCGATTCTTTTGAAACTAGATTTTGAGAAGGCATACGACCGAGTGAACTGGGAGTTCCTCCGGCAAATGCTTTTGGACCGAGGATTTTCGTCGGTTTGGGTTCACCGTATGATGCAATTGGTCTTGGGAGGCCAAACGACGATAGCGGTGAATGGAGAAGTAGGGAACTTCTTCCGCAACAAACGTGGGCTACGTCAAGGGGACCCAGCCTCACCGTTGCTTTTCAACTTTGTGGCGGACGCCCTGGGCGCAATGCTAGACATAGCTCGCGCCGCTGGCCACATCAGGGGAGTGGTCGGCAACCTGGTCCCAGTAGGCGTGTCACACTTGCAGTATGCGGATGACACTCTCCTCCTTTTTGAACCAGACGCTCACAGTATCGCTACGGTTAAGGCTATCTTGCTGTGCTTTGAACTCATGTCCGGGCTAAAAATTAACTTCCACAAGTGTGAAGTGGTGTCCATAGGGATGGACGCGGCCGAAAGTGAATGGGCTGCCAACTTGCTTAATTGCAAGCTTGGGAAGTTTCCGTTTACATACCTCGGCCTCCCAATCGCAAAGAAGAAATGCACGATTGCCGATTGGGAACCTCTCACCACTAATGTGGCAGACCGGGTATGTTCGTGGAGAGGCCGATTTATGTCTTCAGGGGCTAGACTAATCCTTACCAACTCCAGCCTCTCATCCCTACCAATGTTTTCCATGGGTATGTTCTTGCTGGCGGATGGGTCCACACGAAAATGGACACACCTCGGGCACGTTTATTTTGGGAAGGAGTGGGTCCTAAACGGAAGTACCACATGGTCAAGTGGCAAGCCGTTTGCAGACCCAAAGCCCAGGGGGCCTCGGGATCATCAACTCGAAGCTGATGAACATAGCGCTTATGTGCAAGTGGATATGGAAGCTATCCCAGGGAGGGACCGGCCTCTGGATTGACCTCCTACGTGCCAAGTATTTCCCACATGGGAATTTCTTTGAGGCAACACCTCAGGGGTCCCCTTTCTGGACCTCCATTCAAGCCCTCAAACCATACTTCGCCAGGGGTGCGAGGTTCACGGTTAATAATGGCCGCTCCACACGTTTTTGGCATGACGTTTGGATAGGCCAGCAGCCTGTTTGGTCGGAGTTCACCCACCTTTTGTCCATCGCGGTTGAGTCCAACCAACTGGTTGCTTCGGCACTTAGTGCCACTCCGCCCCCTATTCACTTCAGAAGAGAGCTTGTGGGGCCAGAGCGGGATGATTGGGAGCGTCTGCGGGCTCTGATAGCCAACGTGCGTCTGTCGGACTCCGCAGACGTGGTCTCCTGGAGACTTTCGGGCTCTGGCAAGTTCACTGTCAAGTCCCTGTATCGCGAGTTATGTCGTGGTCATGCCCCTATGGCAGCCACGGGGCTTTGGAAGGCGAGAATCCCGCTAAAGATTAAGGTCTTCCTCTGGCAACTATGCCAAGACCGCCTTCCTACCTCTATCAATATCGCTAAGCGCAACGGCCCTGCTTCCGGCCCTTGCGCTCTGTGTGCTGTTGCGGAAGACGCTGACCACGCGTTCTTCCGGTGTCCTTTGGCGCACTTTGCTTGGAGTGCGGTCCGTGAGGCCGCTGGGGTGGATTGGGATCCATGCTCGCGCTCTGAGCTCGTGTCTCTCTTGTCCTCGATCCCGGGCTCTCTGTGCCGGATCATGTGGACGTGTGCCTCGGCCATGTTATGGGCCTTATGGAACATTCGTAACAAGCTTAATATTGAGGGAGTGTTTCCCTCTCACCCCGCTGATGTTATTTTCAAATGCATCTTATTCTTGCAGCAGTGGGCACCGCTGGGAAGGCAACAGGACGCTGATCTTCACCGACAAGCTATCGCTCGACTTCGCGCCGTCTACTCAGCGTCACAAGCCCCGCCTCCTTCGTCTGCTGCCTCATAGGGATGGGCAGCTTCTTTTGGAGTTTGGATCCCCACCGAGCCTGCGTGCTCGTTAGTTTGGCTGTACAGGCCTTGTAATGCACTTTATCCCGCTGCCGTGCCCTGTGTGGCTTGCCTACGTACTTGGTGACTTTCGTTTGTGTGATTGTTCGCTTATGCACGCTGCCTATGTTGTGGGCTTTATTAATTTAAAGCCGGATGTCCCTGACGTCTATGTTTTAAAAAAAACACGAGTTTGATGAATTCAAATGATCGTGGCCATCCAACCACCTATATCCAGCGTCTCATGCTGGTGCAAGGATGTATCCATCACATCATCAATAATATGTAAACATGTAAATTGCATTAATCGTAATTTGGCAACAACATTCATCAACTATATAGTACTTATAAAAGCAAGAGTTTGATGAATCCAATGATCTTAGCCATCCAACCACCGAATACCTATATCCAACGTCTCACATTGTCCCAATGATGTATCCATCACATTATCAATAATCTGCAAAACTGTAACTTCCATTAATCGTAATTTGGAAATGACATTAATTGCACTAAACACTATTAAATTTAGAATCAACTTTAAATAGATGATAGCTAGCGCGTTTCTGTGGGATTGGTTACAATATTTTTTATGTAATTTTCATGAAAATTGAATTGGATATAATATTTGTATTTTATTACTATATAGTTGTAAATATATATATATATATATATATATATATATATATATATATAGTTTGTTTTTTCATGCATATTAAGAGAGAGATAATTAATGTGATAGATCAGGTGGTATGTGTGGTGAGTTACTGAGTTGTGATGTGTGCATGTTGAGAGAGAATATAAATGCCATTTCGCAGTGTTAAGAAAAATAATTATTGGGGTGATGAGGTGGCTTGTGTAGTGAGGTGGCATGTGTGCATGTTGAGATAATTGAGATAGTGAGTATCAACTATTTAGGTATACAGAATATTGGATTATGATTAATCTAGGAAATCAGGGGCCTACGAGAGCACTCCGCTTGAGATGAGGGGCCAAACGCCGAGGAACTGCATGATGGCCATGATAGAGAGACTTCTACGAAGATGACCACCTAGATCGAGTCGCATAGCCTATTGCGGCGTGACAGAGTAACTTCCATTGGCATGTACGCTAGAAATAGGTCCGGTGCAAGATGCGAGATGCAGGCGCCCCTGCCCCCGCCCCCCCCCCCCTAGTGGTCCTGCCAGAATAGTGTGGAATTGCCATCAATGGAACAAATTTGTGTGGAGGCCCAAACAATTGCGCTTGTCTCTGCATAGACCACAAGGTCGAGCACAGACTACGGTAGGAGATCCGAAGTTCTCGCCACCAACAACAATTCCAAGTGAAGTGCATCGTTGAGTAGCTTGAATTTGTGCAGCCCCAGGCCACCAAGATGCTTGGGGGTGCAGATGTTCTCCCATGCCACTAGACATTGCGCGCCCTTGGCACAACCCGAGTAGGCCCAAAGGATTAGTTCTAACTTTATCCTTAGGTAGACATACAACTGACCACTTAATTAAGTATGCGATATTTTTGTTTGTCTATATATTCTTGCCACAACACATTTTGGATACTAACAGAGGAACTAGTTACTTCAGATAGCCTAGCAACAAGTGCAAAGATACTAGACATACTACTAAAGAGTGTAAGCTAGGACAATGTGTCCTTATGGAAAAGGTTCTCACATTAGTCATGAGTGTGCTTGATTTAAGCATATGAAACTTGTTCCTAAGTATGTAGCATATGTTGCTAGAGGATTGGGTGTGCTCCTTGTACAACATTCTAAAGATGTGTTTGCTATTGAGCATGAATATCCCATGGCTATTGTGAGAGTAAGAAATGGTAATATCAATGAGACTCAGTTCCTTAAAGGGTTTAATTACATGTTCAGTTGGAGTTGGCAATGGAGAACTAAGAGTCATGGGAGAAACTATTATCTCGTGAGATTCCCTAACAAAGGCAAATTGGCTGAATTTTCGAGGATTTCAATCTATTGGGGATTGGTGCATTTATTAATGTGCATAGTTGGTCCTTGGTTAGTGAGGCAGTAGGGAAGTTGCATATTGTATGGGTCATGTTTTATGAAGTTCTTGAATAATTTAGATTTTTTTTGGGATGTGTGAAATTGCTTCTTCTTTGGACCATGCGTTAAAATCGGCAGGGACTCTATTGCTGTTGAGATGGTGAGAACTAAGGTAGGAGTTAGCATTGTGAACTACCTCCCTACACTAAGGTCACTGCCAAAGATTTAATGATTTACGATCTGAGTACTAAGCTAGAAAGTTTGGTGCAACAGGGTTGGTATACTAATTCCAGTGGAAATTCTGCTAAGCAAGATCTTCTTGGGGATGTTGAACAAGGCAGAGACCTGAGAGATAAACTCATAGTAAGTGATGGGTATAGATAAGTGATTTTCTTGGGAAGTATGTCTCTGGCTCAATTTGAAGAAAACAAGAGGATTGAAAATATTAGGAATGATGCTAATATAGTTAAGTCTTCGGAACATATTGATCTAACATGAGATAAGAATAAACTTGAGTCTCACTTGGAAGCAATATATGGGAAATGTGTAGCTGATGGAGGAAGAGAGAGAAAAAAGTTTTACTCCAATGAGAGCCTCGGAGGAGGAGAAAACTTCAAGATTTGGAAGCTAACAAAAATAAGCTAGAGATTGATATGCACAAACAACATGATTTGTTGCAGCAGCTGGTTCAGAAAGTTAGCCAAAGAGAGGAAATGGATAGAGAAATTGCAGGGCTAGTTGATGAAGACAAATTAGACAAGGACAATGAGCAAGCTGATAAATACATGGAGCCTATTGATTGTAATTTTGGTAAGGGATCCTTGGCTAGGGAAGAGAGTATTTGGTTTTCTAAGATGGGAAAACTCATGGGAGGAAACTAGCTGCTGGAGGTGAGAATGATGGTGATGGTCCTCTCAGAAGGTGTATCAGACTTAAATACAAGGAACATAACAGTGTGGAAGATCTTGCGACGAAAAGAGTAGCGGGAAGGGATAATTGTGGTAAGGGATCCCTTGTGGTAATGATCAAAATCCTATACTTCTAATCTTCTCTTTTGCAAATAACTGGTATGGTAGGAAATGACCTTGAACGCTCTATATAAATGGTTGATACAACTTGTATATCATTAGGAAAATGGAGCAAGTTATGAAGAATTTCTTCCTTCTGAATATAACTACAAAAAAACTTCATGAATCTAGCTCACCAGGTCTTATTGACACTGGTGATGCTAATATGAATGATCTTTGGTCTGATTGTGATCATTCTGATGCGGAAATTGAGGAAGATTACCTCGAACAACACAAATGCATCTTTCTGGGATGAAAAAAGAAGAGAAGTGGCCCACTAGTGATTGGATGTGTGAAGCATACAGTTTTGAATTGGTGGATAAGAAAAATAAGAGAACGCATGATCTACTTGACAAAAATGTTAGGAATCGTTTGGAATGTGAGGCGTTTGGGTCAAGGTTTTGAAAAATGGGATAAGTATATTTTTCGTCCTCGAACTCTTACCAGAGTTTAGAAATCGTCCCTCAACTCTAAATCGGAGAATTTTTGTCCCACAACTATCAAAACCAGATAGTTTTCGTCCCTCGTGCTGCTTCGGGCGGTTTTATTCCGGGGTGAGCAGTAAAATCGACAAAAATAGCAAAAAAATCTGAAAATTTAGAGCATCGAAGATACTTTGGTGCGCAAGACACGTGCAAAATTTTGTGGTGTTTTGATATTCGAGCAGCTCGTGGCAAACAAAAAACTATAATTTTGTACGTCAGTGAACAGTAAATTCAAAATAAATAGCAAAAAAAATCAAAGCGGTATGAATTTTTTTTGGCATAAAAGAGGCTGGGGTGCCCAACGTGCGTGCAAATTTTCGTGATGTTTGGGTATTGTACGAACTCGTGACAAAAAGAAACAAAATTTGGCTCAGATTTATTTTTAAAAGTGCGCTATTTTTTTTGGCTAGAGCTCCTCGTATGTCATTTGATCACAAAATTTTGCATGCATCTTGCGTATCTGAGCATCTTTGATGCCAAAATGTTTCATGTTTTTTTGAATTTTTTGCTATTTTTTTAATTTACTGTTCACCGACGTACATATTTACAGTTTTTTGTTTGCCACGAGCTGCTTGAATGTCGAAACACCACGGAATTTTGCACGAGCTGCTTGAATTGCGCACCAGATTATCTTCGATGCTGTAAAATTTCAGAATTTTTTTTTGCTATTTTTTTGATTTTATTGTTCACTGATTTACTGTTCATCCCATACTAAAACCGCACGAAGCGGCATGAGGGACGGAAACTATCCGGTTTTGATAGTTGAGGGACGAAAAGTCTCCGGTTTAGAGTTGAGGGACGATTTCTAAACTCTCAGAAGAGTTCGAGGACGAAAATTATACTTATCCCTTGAAAAATATATACTTGTGAGAGATTTGATAATTGAAAAGGCACAAGACTTTATTGGACTTCAGGAAACTATTAAGCCTAACTATAAAAAAAATTGAAATATTTGTACGAATAGTCAGTCAAGCTCCATTGGACGTGGAGAGTTTCCACAACCATTTGAAAATGAAGGTCTTATTCATCAAATCCAAACTATGTACACCTAGTTCTACCTTTATCCTTAGGCAGCCATACAACTAAGTGATATCTTGGTGCCATAACATCTTCAGCTCTAAAGAAATCCATTTTGTTTCACTCCAACGCAGAGCACATATAAGTACATCATAAATTTTGGGATATGAGATATAAAAGATTCAATGAGTATAAGTCTGCCACTGATGGTCAGGAGCCTCTCCCCAGCCAACCACTACGAGTTTTATCAATCTTATCTTCCACATTTTCGCAATTATATATATAACAAAATATAATCCAAGAAAAGAACAAGCATGTCTATAACCCGTCGTAAGGGGGTGAGGACCTGAACCTGGGTAAATTGTTCCTGAGGTACATTGTTCGGTAGTGATCCGGATCTTCCTGACCAAAAAGACCACGTACAACGACCGAGCCACCGACACCGATCGACGTGTTTATCCTCGACGTGCTCTGGCCATGATTGCTTGTCCGGCCGACGTTCATCTAAGATTTGTAATTAAGCCCTCATTCATTCCGCGGGGCCAAGTCCTCAGCTGGATATGATATTTTAGCCGACGACCGAGAGAGGCACAAGACCTACCGCCGGTGGTTTGCTTCTGTTCGTCGCACATATAGCATCAGCATCACCAGCTACAAAGCTTCATTGCTGGCAGCTCACCGGTCACAACGTCCCCTGCGTGCTTTGCCGCCATGGTTGCCGCCGGTCTGCCGCCCATCAAGCACCAGCCTGCCGAGTCGCAGCCATGCTTTGCCACCATGGACATCGACATCGGCACCCCAACCTCCTCGCCGCGCGGCCGCTCCTCCTCCGGCGCCGGCATCGACCTGCGGGTCCTGCTCTCCGTCGTCTTCGGGGGCATGTTCACCGTGTTCCTCCTCGCGGCGTCTCAGGCCGCGCTCCCCTCCGCCTCGCTCTTCCTCCAGCGGTACTCCCATGCCACCCAGAGCCAGAGTCTGTCGCCCCCGCGCTTCGCCTACCTCGTCTCCGGCTCGAAGGGCGATGCGGCAAGGCTGCGCCGCTGCCTGCTCGCGCTCTACCACCCGCGGAACCGCTACATCCTCCACCTGGACGCGGAGGCGCCGGACTCGGACCGCGCGGAGCTGGCGGCCTTCGTGGCCGCGCACCCGGTCCTCGCCGCGACAGGCAACGTGCGCGTGGTGGAGAAGGCCAATCTGGTGACCTACCGGGGCATCACCATGGTTACCACCACGCTGCACGCTGCTGCGGCCTTCCTGCATGGCCCCGGCACCGACTGGGACTGGTTCATCAACCTCTCTGCCTCCGACTACCCGCTCGTCACGCAGGACGGTCGGTACATACATATTTCCATTGGCCTACCTTGCATTTCATGGCCATGGCGCAATACATGAGTGCTTCCATTCCTGCTGATGATTTCGTTCGCCATGGCATTGTCAACCGCTGCAGATCTGATGGACGTGTTCTCGCGGCTGCCGCGCGACCTCAACTTCATCGAGCACACGAGCGACATGGGCTGGAAAGCGTACGTGTTCTCGATCGTTATCAAATCTATGGCTACCTAGCACTGACAACGCGAACGATTGCTGAGAGGTGCGGCATTGACGACGGACGTTGTTGGCATGGCAGGCATGCGAGGGCGAAGCCGTTGGTGGTCGACCCGGGGCTGTACCTCAAGACGAAGCGCGATCTCATGTGGATGAACACCGAGACCGAGAAGCGGGAGCTGCCCACCGCCTTCACGCTCTTCACCGGTACGTATATCATCCATGTGCGCTGCTGCGGTTGCATCATCCATCGTTCCTGTCCATGGCTGATTGAAGCTCCTAATTGTTCATGAACTTCAATGCTTGCTCATGCACGCATCAATTATATTAATCTATGCAAGAGGACGGCATTTCCTTCTTCTTCAAATAGAATAAAAGTTCTTGGACTGCAGTTCATGTCTCAGTTGAAAACACACGTTCGGATACGTGCAGATGAGTTGCAGGCCACGTCGTCGTCTGTGCGACGCCTAAGCACGATCGAGTATGGACAAACGGTCGTACATAAGAGAGTAGCCGGCCTCCAACTAATCTGCTCGTGCTTCGTAGTGGGAAGATGCATGGAGGGCACTTCCGTTAGGATAATCATGATTGAGTCAGTTGATTAGGTCGTGTGTGTGTCATGCACGTAGGTTGGTTTGACTCCAGGTTAGTTAGTCAGGCGTGCATGCATGTGCATGGCGATGGTTTGTAGCGTGCGCCGCGCCGGCCTGTGTATTGTAACGTGGTATGTGCCCAGAGAAAAAGAACCGTTCGTCGGCGTGGCGCTGTTCATGCGCCGGGGGGCGTTCGAACGCCGGACCGGGTTTGTCCCAACAACTTCTCCCTCTACGAATCCGAAATTGTGTTTTTAATCGGTACTACTAACTAGCAAGGAGCCGTGCCGGAGCCCGCTAGTATACTACTCCCTTTCTATTTGAAAAGAATGCATATAAATTTTGTATGAAATCAAACCATACAAAGTTTCATTAGGTTCGTCGGGAAAAATAATCAGCGACCAGAAATATTAAATTAGTATAATTAAATGAACTATAAATATATTTTTATATTATATCTATGTAGTATTATTGTAACTAGCTATTGATAGTTTTGTCTGATGATAACCAGGTTCTGCTTGGACTGTGTTGTCCCGGCCCTTCGTGGAGTACCTGATCGGGGGGTGGGACAACCTGCCACGTACCCTCCTCCTCTACTACGGCAACTTCGTATCCTCCCCGGAGGGCTACTTCCAGACGGTGGCCTGCAACGCCGACGAGTTCCGAAACACCACCGTGAACCACGACATGCACTACATCTCCTGGGGCAAACCCCTGGGGCAGCACCCGGAGCTCATCAACGCCACTCATTGGGATAGGATGCTCGGTAGTGACGCCCCCTTCGCGCGCAAGTTTGGTCGAGACCCCAACGACGTGGTTCTCGCGAGAATCGACGAGGAACTCCTGTTGCGGAAGCCCGGCATGCTCATCCCAGGTGGCTGGTGCGCAGGAAATGTTGGTGGAGGCGGCGGCGATGATCATTGCTCGGCCGTCGGGGATGCGGCACTCTTGCATTCTGGCCCTGGAGCTGTGCGGCTGCAGCGGCTCGTCGAGTCACTCCTGTCAGAGGACAACTTCCGGCCTAAACAATGCAAGGTAGTCGAGCACAACGACTGAGCTGCCACTGCTACTGCCGGCGGTGCTCTATTTTTTCCGTTTTGGAAGAGCGAGACATCTCTTCATGGGATTTGATCACTTGATCAGATTCTTCTCCTTTTTAGCTACTATTGGAGCCCAGCACTTGAGAATCGAGATATAGAGGCAGGGTCCGTTTGGTTTGTGCCTAGGATTACCCTATGAAAAAATTGCTTGCCAATACTTTGGTTGAGCTTTTGCTTGCAAACGGATTCGTCAACTTTGGATAGAAGAAGGGAGTGTCTAACTAACAGCCTTCTGATTTTTTTTATTTTGTTTGGGCCATTTCTCCTACCAGTTCCATGAAGAAACATGTTTGTGCTGAGTACTCAGAACAACAAAAAAACATCTGTTTTCATTCTGGGTTCTGTTCAAATTTGTGTCACAATTGTGCGCCGGCTGTCCCTTACGGCTCGGCTGACAAACCCGGTAACGCGCAAAACACACAGACCCGCGTGGATCTTCCCTAGCTTCCTGCTTGTGGGTAGTAGCTTGCAAAATCACCACCCACACCCTGTGTTGCGATGCTTCCTTCCACCTTGCCGATCCTACCATCTTGGTCTTCTTTCACCAAGTAAAAACACAAAGCGCACAACACGCTGGCGGCCAGTGGGAAAGAACGCAAGCCCTCCTCCGTTCTCAACCGATGCCATGGTTTGCTCACGACATGCATACCCCCCTCCATCCTCGTGTATATTACATTATGGGACGGGGTGATACAACTGGTAATATTAAGAAGATATATATACCCCTTCCAAACTGGTGCACATTATTTATACAGGGCAGAGGAAGTACTATGTAGGAGAGAAGAAAATGACTTGATTTTTAAACAATGACATGTAAGATTTTAGTTCTTTTTTCTTCAGAAAAGTGATAAGATGGAAGTGAACTTTCAAAAAAATATTTTTTTATTAAAAATAAAAAGAGTTGGTATATATGGGGTTGAAATTGAGCGAACCTGACTGGGATACACAGCTGGGGAACGTTTCCTCCGCAACTTCTTCTTCCTTCTTCCCTTCCTTTGTCACGTCACACCCCGTGACTCCACCTCGTTCATCATTTTGCTCACCCACTCGCTGCCCCAGTCGTCTGCCTCTCCCCCGACACGGCGGCACCCGATTTTTGCAGCAAGGAGCACACGGAGGCGGAGAAAGCCAAGCCCTCTGATGTGCTACAAAACTAGGTTGTGAAAATGTAGATGCTAAATGCGACCATGTGGTTTGCTGGAAGCAGCGGGGGAGATGCTGGAACCAATGTCGCTAGGAGCTGCAGATATTGCCCGGGGGAAGCTAGAACCAGTGTCCCGGAAAGCTACAACGATTGGCTGGAACTGCTGGAACCAGCGTCCAAAAGCTGAAACTGACTACCACCAGAGTCCAGAGCTGCATTCACAAGCAATGGTGCGACGTCGGTGACCTTTTTTTTGCTGTAACTGTCGTGCTCTTTTGGTACTACTGGCGAGGGCTACATCCTTCATGGCGGAGCTGCATGGTGCTACGACTGGCAGACGATTTTTCTTTGCTGGAACTTGTTACTAGCGGAGTTGCAACCATGCTATGTGGATGCTGAAACCGTTCTCCACCAAAGCTGGAAGCGGTCGATGACATCCAAGCCTTGGTGAGCTGCAACCGGCACCAGCAAAAGCTACGTCCGCCTTTTCCTGTTGTTGCGATGGTCACAATCGGTGAAGCAGTGGAGTTCCAGGAGATGACGGCGAGGAAGGCAACGTACGCGTGCCACCCGCGCGCTGAGTATTGTTGGCAAGGACGGCGGGGCAGTGAAAACTGATGCTGCAACCGCGCCGGTGGTGCTATGGCACCGCCGGAGCAGTGACGCATCCATGGCCTGGGAGATGCAAGATTAGGCGGTCATGACGAGGGGCGCGAACGGGGAAAGCGAGCTGCAAGCACAGTGAGATGAGGCGCTCAGGACGCGGACACGGGCGGGTCAAAATAAAAAGAGTTGGTATATGGGGATGAAAGCGAGTGAACCCAAGACGGGGCCACGGCTGGGGATGATCTCCCACAGCACTCAATAGCCGGGGGCTTGTGGGTAGCCATCTCGTGCCCCCTGTTACGATTTCCAACTACGAAGACAGCACCCACCGAGAAAGATCAAGCAGCGCGAGCAGGCGCCCACAAGCGCGCCACACCGCTGTACGTTTTCCAGCGGGCGACTTTTGTCAAGGGCTTGCTTCTAGCTCAAACAACTCCACACCCCAACTCTTTAGCCCTCCGTAGCTGGAGTGACAAGCGTGCACCACCACGCTCGGCAGATGTTATTGGCGAGTGCTGGTATATAAGCTAGTGGGAGTCGCAGCCGTCTAGCGAGGTGGTACTATTATCGGGGTTAAGGATGTTTTTTTTTGCGGGGGTGGGGTTAAGGTTCTGATTCGTTTTGTAGTGAGTTCGCTGGATCAGCGTCCCGGCGTAACATCTGGTCTGATTAGCCTTCTTATTATCCCCTCTGCGTGCATGAGACATGCGTGAGTCCAACACACGCGTGCACATAGTGATGTCCCAGCTAGTCACTATACTCACTAGCTAGGGCTATGCCTACAGAGTAAAGTGCTAATGACTAACTGCCGTGCGGCCAACAAAACGTACACTTGCTGGCTAGCTCTGACTACTTCAGTTGATAAAATGAATTACCATCTGAACAGTGATCTTGAGCAAAAGATATTAGCAAAATTAAAATTAGTACAAGTTAATCATCTATGATCTACAATAGATAAACTCAAACGCTAAGTGGCATGGAGAACCAATGTGTGGTTGTGTGGTCAGGAAGATAGTGGTTTGCTCAGTCCACCAGGGTTCAAGACCTAAACTTAACACGGGTGCTCGCATTTTCCTTGATTTATTTCAGGGTCTTCTGGTGATATGCGTTCAGTGGGAGGAGATGTTTCCGTCGACTACAAAGGTGTCAGTGGCCACTTTGTCAATCTAAAGATGATGTGCCGGCTTAGTCTTTCGGAGGTGCTCGTAGGGGTAGGTTGTCTATGTGTTCACAGGGGTTAGTGTATATGCGTATGTATGAGCAGTTGCGTCTGTAATATGTCAAAAAAATGTTGTGCTTGCAGACTGAAATTGGCATCCTCGTGCCAATATAAATTAACATGAAAACCATTTGATTTGCCATGTCTAAAAATCTGATGTTAGATCTTTTTCGTCTTTATTTTTTCAAAAAAATTATATTTATAAGGGTATCTTCTAAGGAGACCTACAAAGCTGTCCGGACCACTTTCGTTAAAAATATTGATTCAATAATGATTCAATGCGGACCCCTATTACTCAGCGGAGCGGTCCGGAAGTCCGTTTTTCCGTAAATTGGAAACAATGTGGAGGAGCTATACGGAAGTCCGGACAAGCACTTGATCAAAACAAAACCTCTGCATGATTCTCCTCTCTTTTCTCTTTCTTCACTTGCATGGTCCCATCTCCTCTCTCTTCTCCCAACTGAACCACACCATAATATCACACCACATGCATGCCCACGTACTATTTCTCCTGCCAACAGGATTAATTTGTGAAAATCATTGGATGACTCCCTCCTATATCATGTCCGCGTACCATGTCCGAATATAAAAACAAAAACTTGACATTTCCGTTTGAGGGACAACTTTGAAGATGCCCTAAGTAAACTTTGAAAAATTATTTAAAAACTAAAAGCGTTGGTATATGAACTTTGGTTAATTAGTGTCATTCAATGCACACCCCTAGTAGTCTGCGGAGCGTTCTGGACATCTGTTTTCACGCAAATTTGAAATAAACCGGGGAGCTATGCGGCAGTTCGGACATGCACTTGACCAACACAAAGCCTCCGTGTGGTTCACCTCTCTTTTCTCTCTCTTCACATGGATGGTCCCTCTCTCCTCTCTCTCCACTCAATCGGACAGCACATCACACTATCCCACCAAAAGCATGGGCCCCCACTATTCTGCCTCCTCCCAACCAGATTAATTTATGAATAACATTGGATGGCTCCCTCCCGCATCATATCCACGGGCCATGTCCGGATATAAAAAACTAACATTTGCCGTGTCCATTTGGTGATCAGATTTCGAGATGTCCTAAGTAAACTTTCAAAAAATACTAAAAATAAATAAAAGAGTTGGTACATGGAATTTGAGTGAGCGAACAGGCCCCATAAAAATGGATATATATAAGTTCACTTTCAGAAAATATAAAGAGTTGATATATGGAGTCGAGTGAGCGAACCCGTTGCATGTGAAAACCGAAGCACACAAAACACAGTAGGCTACGGCTGGGGAATATTTCCCAGCGCACACGCCTGACTGCCTAGGCCTAGGCTTGCTTCTAGGCCTAGGCTGTTAAGGAGGAAGGAGGAGGATCAGACCCCTTCAGATCGGGTAGCGAGCACACAGCAGGCACCGACCTATGCCACGGGCTCCTAGCCCACCACAACCGCAAACTACCAACTCTTTAGCCCTCCGTAGCTGGAGTCACAAACGTGCACCGCCACGCTCGGCCATGGCGATTGACGAGTGCTGGGTATATAAGCTGGTGCTAGTGCTGGTCGCCCAGCAAGGTGGTACTAATCATCAGGGTCAAGGGCTCCTGATTTAGCCTCATCTCCTTTACGTGTGTGGGCGTACGAGGTGGGTCGGGTCAGGTTTTGTGAGCCAACCGTGGGTCATTAGGTTATGCACAAGCACAACAAGTGCTAGACGTCCGGCGCAGCCATCTCCACGACGCAGGTGTTCGGGAACATCCACGCCCTCCAACGGCAGGCACTTGCACCGCGGCGGCGACTTCCCCTCATACGACAGCAAGTCCACCTCAAGCGTCCCCGCCGGCGCCGGCTTCTCCACCCGGCCATGGCCGTCATGACAGCACCTCATGTAAGAGCATCTCCAGCCGCGGCCCCAACAGCCCCCTAGGCGAATTTTTAGTGCCAGCGGCCAAAAATCGGCCCAGTCGCGTCCCCAGAACCTCATTTAGCGTTGGTTTGGGCCAAATTAACAGCCGGCGATCCCGAGCCGAACTTAAGCGCCCGGGTGTCGTCTGGGGGCGCCGACAGAAGCGAAAAGGGGTGTGGGGCTGCTCTGTCGGCGAGAGGAGGCCCTTTTCCCGCCGTTTCCTCTCGCTTCCCCCCTCGGCTTCCCTCTCATTCTTCATTCCTCCCGCCAATCTCCTCCTCCTCCCTTCCAAGCCGGGCGCCATGCCGCCGTAGAAGTACGTGTTCCCCCGCGCCGCGATGGATCCCACAGCCGCCGCCGCCGCTCAGCCGAAGCAGAGAAAGCCGAGGGCGCCGCCGTCCAAGCCCCCGGGCATGTCCAACGCCGACTGGAAGGCGAAGTGCAGCGTCGAGAGGCCGTCACCGCCGATAGGCGCAACAAGGCCAAGAAGGCCCAGGAGAGGGCGGCGCTCGTGGCCGCGGCCGCGCCGGAGCAGGCGGAGCGCTCAGCCGAACAAGTCGAGGCGGCTCGCGCGGGGATGATGAATCCACTTGGCGGCCACGGCCCGCATGCGACCTGGAGCCAGCAAAGCGTCGGATCTCCGGGCAGCTTCTCATCGTCGCCACAACCATGGGGTTGCACGCCGTCGCTGGGCTATGCTGACGGCGACGTACACGACGGGTTCAACCCCAACGTCACCTTCCCCCATGGTCGCCCGGTCCAGCGCACGCCCTCGCCCGCGTTCGCCAGCGTGCAGTACCCTCCATACACGTACTCGCCGCCGGACTACGCAGCCTCCCCAACGCCACCTCTCCGCCGTGGCCAGCTGCTCTTCTCACGAGCCTCCTCGTCGCATCTTGGTGACGCCGACGCGACGGAGGCCAACATGGAAGACATCATCGCAGCCGGCTCGGCTGCCGCCGCCGCTTCCCCCGGGTTCACTGCCCAAGATGACTCAATTGACCTCGGTGACATGGACGGCAAGCTCGACTACGGTGAGGAAGAGCCATAGGAGGAGGAGGAGGAGGAGGAGGAGGTGGTGGTGGTGGAGGAGCCGGCACCTGCTCCGACGAGGAAAAGCAAGAAGAAGAAAAAACGAGCAGCCAAGACCGGCGAGCCGCGCATCAAGTGCGCGTCGAAGAAGGACAAGTACCTCGCCGAAGCGTGGAAAGTCGTCTGCCTCGACCCGGTCACCGGCACGAACCAGAGCATCGACACATATTGGGACCGCAACAAGGCCGAGTTCGAAGAGCGCAAGCTCGTCGACCCCGACTTCATAGGCTTCTACATGTAGAGTGGGTCGAAGGCGATGGCGAACCATTGAAGGCTCATCCAAACGGCATGCAATAAATGACATGGATCGTCGAGGAGGTCGTGCCTCGCCCGGAGAGCGGGACCAGCGTCGAGGATCAGGTACAGCATGCCGTCCTCTCCCTATTCCTTTCGTCGTGTGCGCGCCCATGTACGCGCCCGCCCCGACTAACGTTCGTTCCTCGCGCAGCTGCTGCGCATGTTCTCCATGTTCCGCGATGACAACAGCGAACAAGAGTTCAAGTACCTCCACGTCTTCAAGCGGATCGACAAGTGCGAGAAGTGGGCGGATGTCCAGCGCACCCTCACCAAGGCCAAGGAGACGTACAAGACGGACGCGCCGACCCCGGGTGCGGCCGACGGCGCCCGGGCGGCAACAAAGGGGCCAAGAAGGCGAAACACGCCGAGTCAGCTGCCGCACGTGTGCAAGAGTCCATCGAGCATTGCCTCACCAACGCCAACACTAGGGCCGCCCAGCAAGAAGAGAAAACTGAGGCGCGGTAGACAGCGTTAATGACGAATAGCGTCGTCAAACTCGACTTGCTCCGGACCAATGTCGACTTGCTCCAGACCAACATCGCCGCGAAGAAGAGGAACACCGACCTGGCTCAGCTCAAGGCGTGGTACCTGGCAGAGCACGGCCTCATCCTAAACCAGATACCGGCGACGCCTACGCCAACTCCCACACCGACGCCAACGCCTCAGCCCAGCCCGAGTGATGATGCCTCCACGCCGCCCAGCAACACAGAAGCCGCGTCGGCTAGTCCAGAAGCCGCGCCGATGCCTCCCAGCCCGCGCACGCCAACGCCGACGCTGGAGGCCGACCCCGACGTTTGATGCATTCCTTGCGTGTCCTTTCTTTTTGTGCGCCGAACTTTTCATTTGATTGCCGAACTGTGGCACGGTGATGATCACCGAACTGTTGCGCCGTTCTCCGGATTATGACGCTTTTTTGGAGCGGGAACGGATCAAGTTTGAATATGGGGGCGTGGCTAGGGCCTTGGGAGGCGGTACCTGGGGGAGTGGCTGGGGCCTTGATCGCCCCCAGGGCCTAAAAATCGTCGGGTGAACACCCAAAAATGCGTCGGTCTATGCGCTGGGGGGCGAACGAGTGGAGATGCTCTAAGCAGCCAGCAGGCTGTTTTCCTTTCATTTTTCTAGAAAGAGAAGACTATTCGGTTATAGACTTGTTGTTCTGATCTGTTGGTAAATGCCACCCATGCGTCCCTTGGTACATGAATGAACTCAGCAACTCCAACGCGCCGACCCAAACAGACGGCGCTTTTGTCCATTTGGGTCGGCCGCTCGCTCGGTATTCGCCTAGTTTTTCATTTGGCTCGGCAGTGCACCCAACGCGCCGACCCAAATTTGACAGCATGGCTGGCTGGCTGCCTAAATCCAAAATATTTAACATTTCACAAGAAACACATATAGTTTCACAACCAATTAAAGCATAGTTTCACAATCGAATAAAGTATAGTTTCACAACCAAATAAAGCATTGTTTATAAGCCGAATAAAAATGAATTGTCTCACGTAGTTTACAAGCCGGATAAAAAAGATACATCTAATGATTGCCAACATGAGCCCACATATACTCAACCAAATCATTTTGCAGCTGCATGTGAGTTTCCCAATCATTTCATGATGAAATTGGGTGAATTGTGCAAACGTTGTTGCTTCTCCATGCTCAGGCATAACATTCTCACCCTGAATCTGAAACCCTTGATCGTAGATACATTCCGGACACTCGTCTTCTACGATCATATTATGCATGATCACACAAGCAGTCATCGTCTCCACCAGCTTCTTCGTGCTCCAAGTCCTAGCAAGATACCAAACGATTCCCCATCAAGATCGCAAAACACCAAAGGCACACTCGACGTCCTTCCTAGCACTCTCTTGCTCTTGGGCAAATCTTTTCCTCTTCTCTCCGACAGGGTTGGGGATTGTCTTCACAATAGTGGTCCACTGAGGATAGATACCATCACCTAGGTAGTATCCTTTGTCGTAGTTGTGGTCGTTGATGGTAACATTCACCGGCGGGCTGTTGCGTTCGACAAGCCTTGCAAACACGGGTGACTGTTGAAGTGCGTTGATATCATTATGTGATCCGTCCATGCCGAAGAAAAAGTGCCAGATGCAGAGATCTTGTGAGGCCACACCTTCAAGTATGACAGTGCAAGCCCTGACATGGCCCTTATACTGCCCTTGTCAAGCAGAAGGGCATTTCTTCAACTCCCACTGCATGCAGTCTATGCTGCTTGGCATCCTTGGGAAGCCCCTGCTGACATTCATCGCCAACAAACAGGCTGTATCTTAAGCATTGGCACTACAGGAAATAGCTAGTTTGCCGTCAGGCTTGTACAGACGGCGAAGAAGAAAATATAGACGGCAAAAAGTTTGTCATCAGCATACTGACAACAAAGTTAGACGGCCACCCAAATCGGCAAAGAGGTACTTTGCCTGTCAGCTTTTTATCAGACGACGGCAAAGACTTTCCAGTCAGTTTTTCTCCCACGGCAAACAGCAAAGTAGGGTTTAAGTTTTCTATTAGCAGGTGGGGCCAAAACCGCTTTGTTGTCAGCCACGTAATCAACGGCGACAAAGATGTTTTAGTTAATTATAAAAAAATTAACGACTTTGACGTCCTTGTTCGCTCTGCGGCATATAGGTTAATTAAAAGAATAATGGTTGTGGTGTCCTCGGTCGCTCTGGCGGCATAGGCGAGAGATGGCCGCCGGCGGTCCGGCGGTGAGAGCGTCTGGCAGAGTAGTAAGATGGCGGACGGCGGGGGTCCAGTGGTGAGCACGTCCGGCGGCCCGGGATCGTTTTAGCCTCGAGCGCATCTCCAACGGCGAGCGCGTCCCACGGTGGCCCTGCGCGTTCGGCTGTCCTCCTAGGCACCCGGCACACCTGGACCTACGCGTCCAGTGGCGAGCAAGGGGAAGCGGCCCATGGGGGCGAGCGTTGGCCTCGCTGACCTGCGCATCCATGGGTGCTCCTGGGCGTCCGGCCCGGCGAGTCTAGCATCGAGCGGTCGCGGCCCTTGGGGTGAGCGGCAGCGGCAAGGGAGAGAGTCTGATGGGGGCAAGCGTTGGCAGCAGGGGAGAGGGACTGAAAGCACAAGGGCTCCCTAGGTGGTTTTGGTAATTAATGTTAATATATCTCTTGTTGGACTAACACTTTATCTAGTATGTTTCACATAAGTTCAACAATGGAGTGGCATGGACTAAAGGATGTGGGAACTCCTTCAAGATGCTAAGGACAAAGAATTGGCTCAAGCTTCAAGCTCAAGACTCTTCATTTTACATTTTAGTGATCCAAGATCACATTGAGTCTATAGGAAAAGCCAATACTATCAAGAAGGATGAGGTGTTGCTTAATGAGTTTCTTGCTCCACAGTGCTTAGTGATATGCTCCAAAATCCTCAACTACTTTCCCACTTCCACACATATGACCTAAACCTAAAGTCAAACTCGGCCCCACCGATCCTTTCTAACCGGCGCCACCGAGTTCAAATGTCTTAGCCACTGCCACAAACCCTAGACAAATCGGTCTCACCGATAGGGGTCTCGGTCTCACTGAGATGGGATTGTAATCTCTCTGTGTATGTCCATTACCAAAATCGGTCTCACCGAGTTTGAGCAATCCGTACTACCGAGATTACAATGCAAACTCTCTGGTTAACTTATTACCAAAATCGGTCCCACCGAGTTTGATTAATCGGTCCCACCAAGTTTGCCTGACCAACTCTCTGGTTAGCTAATTACCAAAATCGGTCTCACCGAGTTTGTGTAATCGGTCTCACCGAGATTACATTATGCCCTAACCATAACCATATCGGTCCCACCGAGTTGCATGTCGGTCCCACCGAAAACCCTAATGGTCACTAGATTTACTAAATCGGTCCGACCGAGTTTGTTGATTCGGTCCCACCGAGTTTGGTAAATTGTGTGTAACAGTTAGATTTTGTGTGGAGGCTATATATACCCCTCCACCTTCTCTTCATTCGTGGAGAGAGCCATCAGAACAAACCTACACTTCCAACTTACCAGTTCTGAGAGAGAACTACCTACTCATGTGTTGAGGCCAAGATATTCCATTCCTACCATATGAATCTTGATCTCTAGCCTTCTCCAAGTCGCTTTCCACTCAAATCTTCTTTCCACCAGATCCAAATCCTATGAGAGAGAGTTGAGTGTTGGGGAGACTATCATTTGAAGCACAAGAGCAAGGAGTTCATCATCAACGCACCATTTGTTACTTCTTGGAGAGTGGTGTCTCCTAGATTGGCTATAGGAGCCCCGACAAGATTGTGGAGTTGAACCAAGGAGTTTGTAAGGGCAAGGAGATCACCTACTTCATGAAGATCTACCGCTAGTGAGGCAAGTCCTTCGTGGGCGACGGCCATGGTGGGATAGACAAGGCTGCTTCTTCATGGACTCTTCGTGGGTGGAGCCCTACATGGACTCGCGCAACCGTTACCCTTCGTGGGTTGAAGTATCCATCAACATGAATGTACGATAGCACCATGAAGGAAATATGCCCTAGAGGCAATAATAAAGTTATTATTTATTTCCTTATTTCATGATAAATGTTTATTATTCATGCTAGAATTGTATTAACCGGAAACATAATACATGTGTGAATACATACACAAACATAGTGTCACCAGTATGCCTCTACTTGACTAGCTCGTTTATCTCTGGGCCCTCTCGGTAATGCACATCACTATAAGCCTTGCAAGCAATGTAGCTAATGAGTTAGTTACGGAATGATGCATTACGTAACGAGTAAAGAGATTTGCCGGTAACGAGATTGAACTAGGTATTGGATACCGACGATCGAATCTCGGGCAAGTAACATACTGATGACAAAGGGAACAACATATGTTGTTATGCGGTTTGATCGATAAAGATCTTCGTAGAATATGTAGGAACCAATATGGGCATCCAGGTCCCGCTATTGGTTATTGACCGAGAATTATTCTAGGTCATGTCTACATAGTTCTCGAACCCGTAGGGTCCGCACGCTTAACGTTACGATGACAGTTTTTTATGAGTTTATAAGTTTTGATGTACCGAAGTTTGTTCGGAGTCCCAGATGTGATCACGGACATGATGAGGAGTCTCAAAATGGTCGAGACATAAAGATTGATATATTGGAAGCCTATGTTTGGACATCGGAATGGTTCCGGGTGAAATCGGGATTTTACCGGAACACCGGGGGGTTACCGGAACCCTCCCGGGGGATAATGGGCCTTAGTGGGCCAAGAGGGAGAAGAGGAGGGCCGGCCAGGGCAGGCCGCGCGCCCCCTTCCCCCCTAGTCCGAATAGGACAAGGAAAGGGGGGGGGGCGCCCCCCTTTCCTCTTTCCCCTCCCCCCTTTCCTTCTCCACCAAGGCAAGAGGGGGGAGTCCTACTCCCGATGGGAGTAGGACTCCTCCAGGCACACCCCTAGGGGGCCGGCCGCACCTCCCCCTCCCTCCTTTATATACGGGGGCGGGGGGCACCCCATAGACACACAAGTTGATCTACGGATCGTTCCTTCGCCGTGTGCGGTGCCCCCCTCCACCATATTCCACCTCGGTCATATCGTCGCGGAGTTTAGGCGAAGCCCTGCGCCGGTAGAACATCATCATCGTCACCACGCCGTCGTGCTGACGGAACTCATCTCCGGAGCTTTGCTGGATTGGAGGTCGGAGATCGTCATCGAGATGAACGTGTGCTGAACTCGGAGGCTCCGTACGTTCGGTGCTTGGATCGGTCGGATCGTGCAGACGTACGACTACATCAACCGCGTTGTGCTAACGCTTCCGCTTACGGTCTACGAGGGTACGTGGACGAACACTCTTCCCTCTCGTTGCTATACCATCACCATGATCTTGCGTGTGCGTAGGAAATTTTTTGAAATTACTATGTTCCCCAACAGTGGTATCAGAGCCTAGGTTTTATGGTTTGATGTTATATGTACGAGTAGAACACAAGTGAGTTGTGGGCGATATAAGTCATACTGCTTACCAGCATGTCATACTTTGGTTCGGCGGTATTGTTGGATGAAGCGGCCCGGACCGACATTACGCGTACGCTTACGCGAGACTGGTTTTACCACCGTGCTTTGCACACAGGTGACTAGCGGGTGTCAGTTTCTCCAACTTTAGTTGAACCGAGTGTGGCTACGCCCGGTCCTTGCGAAAGTTAAAACAACATCAACTTGACAAACTATCATTGTGGTTTTGATGCGTAGGTGAGATTGGTTCTTGCTTAAGCCCGTAGCAGCCACGTAAAATTTGCAACAACAAAGTAGAGGACGTCTAACTTGTTTTTGCAGGGGCATGTTGTGATGTGATATGGCCAAGACGTGATGCTATATTTTATTGTATGAGATGATCATGTTTTGTAACCAAAGTTATCGGCAACTGGCAGGAGCCATATGGTTGTCGCTTTATTGTATGAAATGCAAACGCCCTGTAATTGCTTTACTTTATCACTAAGCGATAGTCATAGAAGCAATAGATGGCGTAAACGACAACGATGCTACGATGGAGATCAAGGTGTCGCGCCGGTGACGATGGTGATCACGACGGTGCTTCGGAGATGGAGATCACAAGCACAAGATGATGATGGCCATATCATATCACTTATATTGATTGCATGTGATGTTTATCCTTTATGCATCTTATCTTGCTTTGATTGACGGTAGCATTTTAAGATGATCTCTCACTAAAATTACCAAGAAGTGTTCTCCCTGAGTATGCACCATTGCCAAAGTTCGTCGTGCCCAGACACCACGTGATGATCGGGTGTGATAAGCTCTACGTCCATCTACAACGGGTGCAAGCCAGTTTTGCACACGCAGAATACTCAGGTTAAACTTGACGAGCCTAGCATATGCAGATATGGCCTCGGAACACGGAGACCGAAAGGTCAAGCGTGAATCATATAGTAGATATGATCAACATAGTGATGTTCACCATTGAAAACTACTCCATCTCACGTGATGATCGGTTATGGTTTAGTTGATTTGGATCACGTAATCACTTAGATAACTAGAGAGATGTCTGTCTAAGTGGGAGTTCTTAAGTAATATGATTAATTGAACTTAAATTTATCATGAACTTAGTCCTGGTAATATTTTGCAAATTATGTTGTAAGATCAATAGCTTGCGTTGTTGCTTTCATATGTTTATTTTGATATGTTCCTAGAGAAAATTGTGTTGTAAAATGTTAGTAGCAATGATGCGGATTGGATCCGTGATCTGAGGTTTATCCTCATTGTTGCACAGAAGAATTATGTCCTTAATGCACCGCTAGGTGACACACCTATTGCAGGAGCAGATGCAGACGTTATGAACGTTTGGCTAGCTCAATATGATGACTACTTGATAGTTTTGTGCACGATGATTTATGGCTTAGAATCGGGACTTCAAAGATGTTTTGAACATCATGGACCATATGAGATGTTCCAGGAATTGAAGTTAATATTTCAAGCAAATACCCGAGTTGAGAGATATGAAGTCTCCAACAAGTTCTATAGCTAAAAGATGGAGGAGAATCGCTCAACTAGTGAGCATGTGCTCAGATTGTCTGGGTACTACAATCTCTTGAATCAAGTGGGAGTTAATCTTCCAGATAAGATAGTGATTGACAGAATTCTCTAGTCACCATCACCAAGTTAGTAGAACTTCATGATGAACTATAGTATGCAAGGGATGATGAAAATGATTCCGGAGTTTTTTTCATGATGATGAAGTGTTGATGGTTAACAAGACCACTAGTTTCAAGAAAAGGGCAAAGGGATAGAAGGGAACTTCAAGAAGAACGGCAAGCAAGTTTCTGCTCAAGTGAAGAAGCCCAAGTCTGGACCTAAGCCTGAGACTAAGTGCTTCTACTGCAAAGGGACTAATCACTGAAAGCAGAACTACCCCAAGTATTTGGCGGATAAGAAGGATGGCAAAGTGAACAAAGGTATATTTGATATACATGTTATTGATGTGTACTTTACTAGTGTTTATAGCAACCCCTCGGTATTTGGTACTGGTTCAGTTGCTAAGAGTAGTAACTCGAAACAGGAGTTGCAGAATAAACAGAAACTAGTTAAGGGTGAAGTGACGATGTGTGTTGAAAGTAGTTTCAAGATTGATATGATCATCATCGCACACTCCCTATACTTTCGGGATTAGTGTTGAACCTAAATAAATGTTATTTGGTGTTTGCGTTGAGCATGAATATAATTTGATCATGTTTATTGCAATACGGTTATTCATTTAAGTAAGAGAATAAACTGTTGTTCTGTTTACATGAATAAAACATTATATGGTTACACATCCAATGAAAATGGTTCATTGGATCTCGATCGTAGTGATACACATATTCATAATATTGAAACCAAAAGATGTAAAGTTAATAATGATAGTGCAACTTATTTGTGGCACTGCCGTTTAGGTCATATTGGTGTAAAGCGCATGAAGAAACTCCATGCTGATGGGATTTTGGAATCACTTGATTATGAATCACTTGATGCTTGCGAACCATGCCTCATGGGCAAGATGACTAAGACTCCGTTCTCCGGAACAGTGGAGCGAGCAACTGACTTATTAAAAATAATACATACTGATGTATGCGATCCGATGAGTGTTCAGGCTCGCGGCGGGTATCGTTATTTCTGACCTTCACAGATGATTTGAGCAGATATGGGTATATCTACTTGATGAAACATAAGTCTGAAATAGTTGAAAGGTTCAAAGAATTTCAGAGTGAAGTGGAAAAATCATCGTAACAAGAAAAATAAAGTTTCTATGATCTGATCGCGGAGACAAATATTTGAGTTACGAGTTTGGTCTTCAATTAAAACAATGTGGAATAGTTTCACCAATTCATGCCACCTGGAACACCACATCATAATGGTGTGTCCGAACGTCATAACCGTACTTTATTGGATATAGTACAATCTATGATGTTTCTTACCGATTTACCAATATTGTTTTGGGGTTATGCATTAGAGACAGCTGCATTCACATTAAAAGGGCACCATCTAAATCCGTTGAGACGACAACATATGAACTGTGGTTTAGCAAGAAACCCAAGTTGTCATTTCTTAAAGTTTGGGGCTGCGATGCTTATGTGAAGAAACTTCAACCAGATAAGCTTGAACCCAAATCAGAGAAATGTGTCTTCATAGGATACCCAAAGGAGACTATTGGGTACACCTTCTATCACAGATCCGAAGGCAAGACATTCGTTGCTAACAATGGATCCTTTCTAGAGAAGGAGTTTCTCTCGAAAGAAGTGAGAGGGAGGAAAGTAGAACTTGATGAGATAACTGTATCTACTCCCTTATTGGAAAGTAGTTCATCACAAGAACCGGTTCCTGTGACAACTACACTAATTAGTGAGGAAGCTAATGATATTGATCATGAAACTTCAGATCAAGTTTCTATTGAACCTCGTGAGGTCTACAGAGTAAGATCCGCACCAGAGTGGTACGGTAATCCTATTCTGGAAGTCATGTTACTTGACCATGATGAACCTACGAACTATGAGGAAGCGATGACGAGCCCAGATTCCGCAAAATGGCTAGAGGCCATAAAATCTGAGATATGATCCATGTATGAGAACAAAGTATGGACTTTGATTGACTTGCTCGATGATCAGCAAGCCATGATAAATAAATGGATCCCTAAGAGGAAGACGGACACTGATAGTAGTGTTACTATCCACTAAGCTCGACTTGTTGCAAAAGGTTTTCAACAAGTTCAAGGGGTTGAATACGATGAGATTTTCTCACTCGTATCGATGCTTAAGTCTGTCCGAATCATGTTAGCAATTGCCACAATTTATGAAATCTGGCAAATGGATGTCAAAACTGCATTCCTTAATGGTTTCTTAAAGAAGAGTTGTATATGATGCAACCAGAAGGTTTTGTCAATCCTAAAGGTGTTAACAAAATGTGCAAGCTCCAGCAATCCATCTATGGACTGGTGCAAGCATCTCAGAGTTGGAATATACGCTTTAATAAGTTGATCAAAGCATATAGTTTTGTACAGACTTACGGTGAAGCCTGTATTTACAAGAAAGTGAGTGGGAGCACTATAGCATTTCTAATAAGTATATGTGAATGACACATTGTTGATCGGAAATAATGTGGAATTATTCTGCAAAGCATGAAAGGATACTTGAATAAGAGTTTTTCAAAGAAAGACCTCGGAGAAGCTGCTTACACATTGAGCATCAAGATCTATATAGATAGATCAAGACGCTTGATAAGATTTTTCAATGAATACATACCTTGATAAATTTTTGAAATAGTTCAAAATGGAACAGTCAAAGAAGGAGTTCTTGCCTATGTTGCAAGGTGTGAAATTGAGTAAGACTCAAGATCCGACCATGGCAGAAAATAGAAAGAGAATGAAAAGTCATTCCCTATGCCTCAGTCATAGGTTCTATAAAGTATGCTATGCTGTGAACCAGACATATTGTATACCTTGCTCTGGGTTTGGCAAGGGAATACAATTTTGATCTAATAGTAGATCACTGGACAGCGGTCAAGAATATCCTTAGTAAGGACTAAGGAGATGTTTCTCGATTATGGAGGTGATAAAAGAGTTCGTTGTAAAATTTACATCGGTGCAAACTTTTACACCGATCCAGATGACTCTAGGTCCTAATCTGGATACATATTGAAAGTGGGAGCAATTAGCTAGAGTAGCTCCGTACAGAGCATTGTAGACATAGAATATTTGCAAAATACATACGGCTCTAAATGTGACAGACCCGTTGACTAAGCTTCTCTCACGAGCAAAACATGATCACACCTTAGTACTCTTTGGGTGTTAATCACATAAGCGATGTGAACTAGATTATTGACTCTAGTAAACCCTTTGGGTGTTGGTCACATGACGATGTGAACTATGGGTGTTAATCATATCTGAGATATGAATATTGGTGTTAAATCACATGGTGATGTGAACTAGATTATTGACTCTAGTGCAAGTGGGAGATGAAGGAAATATGCCCTAGAGGCAATAATAAAGTTATTATTTATTTCCTTATTTCATGATAAATGTTTATTATTCATGCTAGAATTGTATTAACCGGAAACATAATACATGTGTGAATACATAGACAAACATAGTGTCACTAGTATGCCTCTACTTGACTAGCTCGTTGAATCAAAGATGGTTAAGTTTCCTAGCCATAGACATGAGTTGTCATTTGATTAACAGGATCACATCATCAGGAGAATGATGTGATTGACATGACCCATTCCTTTAGCCTAGCACTTGATCATTTAGTATGTTGCTATTGCTTTCTTCATGACTTATACATGTTCCTGTAACTATGAGAATTATGCAACTCCCGTTTACCGGAGGAACACTTTGGGTACTACCAAACGTCACAACGTACTAGGTGATTATAAAGGAGTACTACAGGTGTCTCCGAAGGTACATGTTGTGTTGGCGTATTTCGAGATTAGGTTTTGTCACTCCGATTGTCGGAGAGGTATCTCTGGGCCCTCTCGGTAATGCACGTCACTATAAGCCTTGCAAGCAATGTAGCTAATGAGTTAGTTACGGAATGATGCATTACGTAACGAGTAAAGAGATTTGCCGGTAACGAGATTGAACTAGGTATTGGATACCGACGATCGAATCTCGGGCAAGTAACATACCGATGACAAAGGGAACAACGTATGTTGTTATGCGGTTTGACCGATAAAGATCTTCGTAGAATATGTAGGAACCAATATGGGCATCCAGGTCCCGCTATTGGTTATTGACCGAGAATGATTCTAGGTCATGTCTACAAAGTTCTCAAACCCGTAGGGCCGCACGCTTAACATTATGATGACAGTTTCATTATGAGTTTATAAGTTTTGATGTACCGAAGTTTGTTCGGAGTCCCGGATGTGATCACGGACATGATGAGGAGTCTCGAAATGGTCGAGACATAAAGATTGATATATTGGAAGCCTATGTTTGGACATAAAAATGGTTCCGGGTGAAATCGGGATTTTACCAGAACACCGGGGGGTTACCGGAACCCTCCCGGGGGATAATGGGCCTTAGTGGGCCAAGAGGGAGAAGAGGACGGCCGGCCAGGGCAGGCCGCGCGCCCCCTTCCCCCCTAGTCCGAATAGGACAAGGAAGGGGGGGCGGCGCCCCCCTTTCCTCTTTCCCCTCCCCCCTTTCCTTCTCCACCAAGGCAAGAGGGGGGAGTCCTACTCCCGGTGGGAGTAGGACTCCTCCAGGCGCACCCCTACGGGGTCGGCCGCACCTCCCCCTCCCTCCTTTATATATGCGGGCGGGGGGCACCCCATAGACACACAAGTTGATCTACGGATTGTTCCTTAGCCGTGTGCGGTGCCCCCTCCACCATATTCCACCTCGGTCATATCATCGCGGAGTTTAGGCGAAGCCCTGCGCCGGTAGAACATCATCATCGTCACCACGCCGTCGTGCTGACCGAACTCATCTCCGGAGCTTTGCTGGATCGGAGGCCGGAGATCGTCATCGAGCTGAACGTGTGCTGAACTCGGAGGCTCCGTACGTTCGGTGCTTGGATCGGTCGGATCGTGAAGACGTACGACTACATCAACCGCGTTGTGCTAACGCTTCCGCTTACGGTCTACGAGGGTACGTGGACGAACACTCTTCCCTCTCGTTGCTATACCATCACCATGATCGCGTGTGCGTAGGAAATTTTTTGAAATTACTACGTTCCCCAACACACCACCTATCGGAACCACGACAAAAACATCCGTGTCTCCAATTGCGTTTGAATCCTCCAAAACCCCTCCCTTCACATTCTTGCAAGTTGCATGCTTTACTTTTTGCTGCTCATATACTCTTTGCATGCTTGCTTGTTATGTATTGTGAATGTTAAACTTGTGCCTAAACTCCACTTAAACTTAAAGAAGTTAAAAACTGCAACTTTGATATTTAGTGTCTAATCACCCCCCCCTTCTAGACACCTCTTCTCAAGGTCCTACGGAGACCGATGGGGGCGAGCGACTATGGCGGGGGAGAGAGGCCGGTGGGGCCGACTGGCAGCGGCAGCGGCCGGTGGAGTCTAGCGGCAAGCAGCAGCGTCACGCGCCGTCGATGAGCTGCGGTGTTGGGCGAGAGAAGAGAGAGAGAGTTGGTCAAAGACTGTTAAGGATTAATTTAATTCTAATAATGAATGCTTAAGTCGGTTGTAGTTATCGACATTGTAATCCTAACTACCTTGTAAAGTGAGTATAAGAGCAACTCCAACGGGGCTACCCAAACGGGCGGCGATTTCGACCGCTTTTTATCCTGTTGGGTCGGCCGCCCGCCCGGCGTCCGTCCTGTTTTAGATATGAGTCGGCAGGGCGCGCAACGCGCCGACCCATATGTGTCGGCGTGGCTGCCTTGCCCCCTATTTTTTGCATGATTGCCTAGTTTAAATCAAAATAAACTCGTTTCGGACTGAATAAAATTGCATAGTTTATTACAAGCCAAATGAAAATAAAAAGGTCTCACATAGCTAAAAGAAGATACATCTATTGGTTGCCAACATGAGCTCACATATGCTCAACCAAATCATTTTGCAGTTGCACGTGAGTTTCCCAATCACGCATGTCTTCACGAAATTGGGTGAACTGTTCAAACGTTGCCGCTATTCCATGCTCAGGCACAACATTCTCACCCTGAAACTGAAACCCTTGATCATACAGACGTTCTAGGCGCTCGTCTCCTACGATCATATTATGCATGATCACACAAGCAGCCATCACCTCCCACAGTTTCTGCGTGCTCCAGGTATTAGCAGGATACCGAACGATGCCCCATCAACATTGCAAAACACCAAAGACACGCTCGACATCCTTCCTAGCACTCGCTTGCTCTTGGGCAAATATTTTCCTCTTCTCTCGGACAGGGTTGGGTATTGTCTTCACAATAGTGGTCCACTGAGGATAGATACCGTCACCCAGCTAGTATCCTTTGTCGTAGGTGTGGCCGTTGATAGTAAAGTTCGCCGGCGGGCTGTTGCCTTCGGCAAGCCTAGCAAACACCGGCGAGCGCTGAAGCACGTTGATATCATTGTGTGATCCAGCCATGCCAAAGAAAGAGTGACAGATCTAGAGATCTTGAGACGCCACGACCTCAAGTATGACAGTGCAAGCCCTGACATGGCCCTTATACTGCCCTTGCCAAGCAGAAGGGCAGTTCTTCCACTCCCAATGCATGCAGTCTATACTACCAAGCATCCCTGGGAAGCCCCTGCTTGCATTCATCGCAAAAAAACGGGCCGTATCTTCAGCAGTCGGCTCTCTCAAGTACCCAGGGCCAAACACAGCAATAACAGCCTTGTAGAATTTATACAAGGACTCTAGGCAAGTAGACTCACTCATACGGACGTACTTGTCAATGAGATCACCGGGCACTCCATATGCAAGCATTCAGATGGGGGCAGGGCATTTCTGATAAGAGGAAAAGTCAATCTTGCCAACGGCATCCTCTTTGCACTCGAAATAGTCATCATAGCCGACCACCCCCTCCGTAATACAGTTGAAAACATGCCTACTCATACGAAAACAACGGCGGGATTTCTGATGTTTGACCAACGGGTTTGTTGTGTCAAAGTAGTCCTTTCAAAGAAGGAAATGCCCGCTCTCTCGGTTGTGATTCAACGCCGGAAGATGGCCCGGAATGGAGCGACGAAACAATGGCCGCTGGCTGTTGAGGTGGTGATGGACCAACTGTTGGGGAACGTAGTAATTTCAAAAAATTTCCTACGTACACGCAAGATCATGGTGATGCATAGCAACGAGAGGGGAGAGTGTTGTCTACGTACCCTCGTGAGACCCGAAGCGAAGCGATCTGGCGTAGAGGAAGTAGTCGACGTTCTCCTCGCGATCCAACCGATCCCGGCGCCGTTACTCCGGCGCCCCGAGTTCTTGACACACGTACAGCTCGATGGCGCCCTCGTACTCCGATCCAGCCGAGTGTCGAGGAGAGTTCGTCAAGACGACGGCGGCTTGACGATCTTGATGTTCTACCGGCGCAGAGCTTCGCCTAAGCTTCGCGACGATATGACCGAGGTGGAATATGGTGGAAGGGGGCACCGCACACGGCTAAGGAACGATCCGTAGATCAAACTTGTGTGTTCTAGGGTGCCCCCTGCCCCCGTATATAAAGGAGCAAGGGGGGTGCGGCCGGCCTAGAGGAGGCGCGCCTGGAGGAGTCCTACTCCCACCGGGAGTGGGACTCCCCCCTTCCTAGTTGGAGTAGGATTGGGGGAGGGGGAAGAAGGAAGGGGGGCGCCGCCCCCCCTCCTTGTCCTATTCGGACTAGGGGGGGAGGGGGCGCGCGGACTGCCCTGGCCGGCCCCTCCTCTTCTCCCTCTAGGCCCACTAAGGCCCAATAGCCTCCGGGAGGGTTCCGGTAACCCCCCGGTACTCCGGTAAAATCCCGATTTCACCCGGAACCATTCCGAACTCCAAATATAGGCTTCCAATATATCAATCTTTATGTCTCGACCATTTGAGACTCCTCGTCATGTCCGTGATCACATCCGGGACTCGAACTTCTTGGTACATCAAAATACATAAACTCATAATATAAGCATCATCGAAACCTTAAGCGTGCGGACCCTACGGTTCGAGAACAATGTAGACATGACCGAGACACGTCTCCGGTCAATAACCAACAGCGGACCTGGATGCCCATATTGGTTCCTACATATTCTCGAAGATCTTTATCGGTCGACCGCATAACAACATCGTTATTCCCTTTGTCATCGGTATGTTACTTGCCCGAGATTCGATCGTCGGTATCCAATACCTAGTTCAATCTCGTTACCGGCAAGTCTCTTTACTCGTTCCGTAATACATCATCTCACAGCTAACTCATTAGCTGTAATGCTTGCAAGGCTTCAGTGATGTGTATTACCGAGAGGGCCCAGAGATACCTCTCCGACAATCGGAGTGACAAAACCTAATCTCAAATCGCCAACCCAACATACGCCTTTGGAGACACTGTAGTACTCCTTTATAATCACCCGATTACGTTGTGACGTTTGGTAGCACCAAAGTGTTCCTCCATGAAACGGAGTTGCATAATCTCATAGTTACAGGAATATGTATATGTCATGGATAAAAGCAGTAGCAACATACTATACGATCGTGTGCTAAGCTAATGGAATGGGTCATGTCAATCAGATCATTCTACTAATGATGTGACCTTGTTAATCAAATAACAACTCCTTGTTCATGGTCAGAAACATAACCATCTTTGATTAACAAGCTAGTCTAGTAGAGGCATACTAGTGACATCTTGTTTGTCTATGCATTCACACATGTATCATGTTTCCGGTTAATACAATTCTAGCATGAATGATAAACATTTATCATGAAATAAGGAAATAAATAATAACTTTATTATTGCCTCTAGGGCATATTTCCTTTGATCTCCCACTTGCACTAGAGTCAATAATCTAGATTACATAGTAATGATTCTAACACCCATGGAGTCTTGGTGTTGATCATGTTTTGCTCGTGGAAGAGGCTTAGTCAACGGTGCGCTACATTCAGATCCGTATGTATCTTGCAAATCTCTATGTTTCCCACGGACTAAGTCCCGGATGGAATTGAAGCGTCTCTTGATGTGCTTGGTCCTCTTGTGAAATCTGGATTCCTTCGCTAAGGCAATTGCTCTCGAGATTGTCACGAAGATTTTCATTGGACCCGATGCACTAGGTACGACACCTAGATCGGATATGAACTCCTTCATCCAGACTCCTTCATTAGCTGCTTCCGAAGCTGCTATGTACTCCGCTTCACATGTAGATCCCGCTACGACGCTTTGTTTAGAGCTGCACCAACTAACAGCTCCTCCGTTTAGTGTAAATACGTATCCGGTCTGCGATTTAGAATTGTCCGGATCAGTGTCAAAGCTTGCATCAACGTAACTGCCACGATGAGCTCTTTGTCACCTCCATATCGAGAAACATATCCTTAGTCCTTTTCGTATTTCAGGATGTTCTTGACCGCTGTCCGATGATCCACTCTGGATTACTTTGGTACCTCCTGCTAGGCTTATAGCAAGGCACACATCAGTCTGGTACACAGCATTGCATACATGATAGAGCCTATGGCTGAAGCATAGGAACATCTTTCATTTTCTCTCTATCTTCTGCAGTGGTCGGGCATTGAGTCTTACTCAATTTCACACCTTGTAACACGTGCAAGAACCCTTTCTTTGCTTGATCCATTTTGAACTTCTTCAAAATTTTGTCAAGGTATGTGCTTTGTGAAAGTCCAATTAAGCATCTTGATCTATCTCTATAGATCTTAATGCCCAATATGTAAGCAGCTTCACCGAGGTCTTTCATTGAAAAACTCTTATTCAAGTATCCCTTTATGCTATCCAGAAATTCTATATCATTTCCGATCAGCAATATGTCATCTACATATAATATCAGAAATGCTATAGAGCTCCCACTCACTTTCTTGTAAATACAGGTTCTCCAAAAGTCTGTATGAACCCAAATGCTTTGATCACACTATCAAAGCGTTTATTCCAACTCCGAGATGCTTGCACCAGTCCATAAATGGATCGCTGGAGCTTGCACACTTTGTTAGCTCCCTTTGGATCGATAAAACCTTCGGTTGCATCATATACAACTCTTCTTCCGTAAATCCATTCAGAATGCGTCTTTACATCCATTTGCCAAATTTCATAATCATAAAATGCAGCAATTGCTAACATGATTCGGACAGACTTAAGCATCGCTACGGGTGAGAAGGTCTCATCGTAGTCAATCCCTTGAACTTGTCGAAAACCCTTTGCGACAAGTCGAGCTTTGTAAACGATAACATTACCGTCCGTCGGTCTTCTTCTTGAAGATCCACTTGTTTTCTATTGCTTGCCTACCCTCGGGCAAGTCAACCAAAGTCCATACTTTGTTTTCATACATGGATCCCATCTCAGATTTCATGGCCTCAAGCCATTTGCGGAATCTGGGCTCACCATCGCTTCTTCATAGTTCGTGAGGTTCATCATGATCTAGTAGCATGATTTCCGAACAGGATTACCGTACCACTCAGTGCGGATCTTACTCTGGTTGATCTACGAGGTTACAGAGTGACTTGATCTGAAGTTTCATGATAAACATCATCAACTTCCTCATTACTTGGTGTAGATGTCTCGTAAACCGGTTTCGCGACAAACTACTTTCAAGTATGGGAGAAGGTACAATTACCTCATCAAGTTCTACTTTCCTCCCACTCACTTCTTTCGAGAGAAACTCCTTCTCTAGAAAGGATCCATTCTTGGCAACGAATGTCTTGCCTTCGGATCTGTGATAGAAGGTGTACCCAACTGTCTCCTTTGGGTATCCTATGAAGACACATTTCTCTGATTTGGGTTCGAGCTTATCAGGTTGAAGCTTTTTCACATAAGCATCGCATCCCCAAACTTTAAGAAACGACAACTTTGGTTTCTTGCTAAACCACAGTTCATAAGGTGTCGTCTCAACGGATTTCGACGGTGTTCTATTCAGTGTGAATGCGGCCGTCTCTAGAGCATAACCCCAAAACGATAGCGGTAAATCTGTAAGAGACATCATAGATCGCACCATATCTAGTAAAGTACGATTATGACGTTCGGACACACCATTACGCTGTGGTGTTCCGGGTGGCGTGAGTTGCGAAACTATTCCGCATTGTTTCAAATGTAGACCAAACTCGTAACTCAAATATTCACCTCCACGATCAGATCGTAGAAATTTAATTTTCTTATTACGATGATTTTCAACTTCACTCTGAAATTCTTTGAACTTTTCAAATGTTTCAGACTTATGTTTCATTAAGTAGATATACCCATATCTGCTTAAATCATCTGTGAAGGTGAGAAAATAACGATATCCGCCACGAGCCTCAACATTCATCGGACCACATACATCTCAGTATGTATGATTTCCAACAAATCTGTTGCTCTCTCCATAGTACCGAGAACGGGTTCTAGTCATCTTGCCCATGAGGCACGGTTCGCATAAGTGCCAAGTGATTCATAATCAAGTGACTCCAAAAGTCCATCAAGATGGAGTTTCTTCATGCGCTTTAATCGATATGACCTAAACGGCGATTGCCACAAATAAGTTGCACTATCATTATCAACTCTGCATCTTTTGGTTTCAACATTATGAATATGTGTATCACTACTATCGAGATTCATCAAAAATAGACCACTCTTCAAGGGTGCATGACCATAAAAGATATTACTCATATAAATAGAACAACCATTATTCTCTGATTTAAATGAATAACCGTCTCGCATCAAACAAGATCCAGATATAATGTTCATGCTCAACGCAGGCACCAAATAACAATTATTTAGGTCTAAAACTAATCCCGAAGGTAGATGTAGAGGTAGCGTGCCGATCGCGATCACATCGACTTTGGAACCATTTCCCACGCGCATCGTCACCTCGTCCTTTGCCAGTGTTCGCTTAATCCGTAGTCCCTGTTTCGAGTTGCAAATATTAGCAACAGAACCAGTATCAAATACCCAGTGCTCTGCGAGCTCTAGTAAGGTACACATCAATAACATGTATATCACATATACCTTTGTTCACCTTGCCATCCTTCTTATCCGCCAAATACTTGGGGCAGTTCCGCTTCAAATGACGATCCGCTTGCGAGAAGCACTCGGTTTCAGGCTTAGGTCCAGACTTGGGTTTCTTCTCCGAGCAAGCAACTTGCTTGCTGTTCTTCTTGAAGTTCCCTTCTTCTTCCCTTTGCCTTTCTTCTTGAAACTAGTGGTCTTATTGACCATCAACACTTGATGCTCCTTCTTGATTTCTACCTCCGCAGCCTTTAGCATTGCGAAGAGCTCGGTATAGTCTTTACTAGCCCTTGCATATTATAGTTCATCACGAAGCCTTTGTAGCTTGGTGGCAGTGATTGAAGAATTACATCAATGACACAATCATCCGGAAGATTAACTCCCAATTGTGTCAAGTGATTGTAGTACCCGGACATTACGAGTATGTGCTCACTAATGAACTATTCTCCTCCATCTTGCAGCTATAGAACTTATTGGAGACTTCATATCTCTCAATCCGGGCATTCTGTTGGAATATTAACTTCAACTCTGGAACATCTCATATGCTCCATGACGCTCAAAACGTCGTTGAAGTCCCGGTTCTAAGCCGTAAAGCATGGCACATTGAACTATAGAGTAGTCATCAGCTTTGCTCGCCAGACGTTCACAACATCGGTGTTGCTCCTGAAGCAGGCCTGCCACCTAGCGGTGCATCGGGACGTAACTCTTACGTGCAGCAATGAGGATAATCCTCAAGTTACGGACCCAGTCCGTGTAGTTGCTACCATCATCTTTCAACTTTGCTTTCTCAAGGAACGCATTAAAATTCAACGGAACAACAGCACGAGCCATCTATCTACAATCAAACATAAACAAGCAAGATACTATCAGGTACTAAGTTCATGATAAATTTAAGTTCAATTAATCATATTACTTAAGAACTCCCACTAGACATCTTTCTAGTCATCTAAGTGATCACGTGATCCAAATCAACTAAACCATAACCGATCATCACGTGAAATGGAGTAGTTTTCAATGGTGAACATCTTATGTTGATCATATCTACTATATGATTCACACTCGACCTTTCGGTCTCCGTGTTCCGAGGCCATATCTGCATATGCTAGGCTCGTCAAGTATAACCCGAGTATTCTGCGTGTGCAAAACTGGCTTGCACCCGTTGTAGATGGACGAGAGCTTATCACACCCGATCATCACGTGGTGTCCGGGCACGATTTAACTTTGGCAACGGTGCATACTCAGGAGAACACTTCTTGATAATTTAGTGAGAGATCATCTTATAATGCTACCGTCAATCAAAGCAAGATAAGATGCATAAAAGATAAACATCACATGCAAATCAATATAAGTGATATGATATGGTCATCATCATCTTGTGCTTCATGATCTCCATCTCGCAGCACCACCATGATCACCATCGCCACCGGCGCGACACCTTGATCTTCATCGTAGCATCGTTGTCGCCTCGCCAATCTTATGCTTCTCGACTATCGCTACCGCTTAGTGATAAAGTAAAGCATTACAGTGATGCGATTGCATTTCATACAATAAAGCGACAATCATATGGCTCTCGCCATTGCCGATAACTTCGGTTACAAAACATGATCATCTCATACAATAAAATATAGCATCACGCCTTGACCATATCACATCACAACATGCCCTGCAAAAACAAGTTAGACGTCCTCTACTTTGTTGTTGCAAATTTTACGTGGCTGCTACGGGCTTAAGCAAGAACCAATCTCACCCACGCATCAAAACCACAACGATACTTCGTCAAATAGACTCCGTTTAACCTTCTCAAGGACCGGGCGTAGCCACACTCGGTTCAACTAAAGTGAGAGAGACAGACACCCGCCGGTCACCTTTAAGCAACGAGTGCTCGTGGCGGTGAAACCAGTCTCGCGTAAGCGTCACGCGTAATGTCGGTCCGGCCGCTTCATCTCACAATACCGCTGAACCAAAGTATGACATGCTGGTAGGTAGTATGACTTGTATCGCCCACAACTCACTTGTGTTCTACTCGTGCAAAACATCAAACCATAAAAACCTAGGCTCGATGCCCTGTTGGGGAACGAGTAATTTCAAAATTTTCCCACATTACACGCAAGATCATGGTGATGCATAGCAACGAGAGGGGAGAGTGTTGTCTACGTACCCTCGTGAGACGAAGCGAAGCGATCACAACGTAGAGGAAGTAGTCGACGTTCTCCTCGCGATCCGACCGATCCTCGCGTTACTCGGCGCCCCGAGTTCTTGACACACGACAGCTCGATGACGTCCCTCGTACTCGATCCAGCCGAGTGTCGAGGAGAGTTCGTCAAGACGACGTGCAGGACGATCTTGATGTTCTATCGCGCAGAGCTTCGCCTAAGCTTCGCGACGATATGACCGAGGTGGAATATGGTGGAAGGGGCACCGACACGGCTAAGGAACGATCCGTAGATCAAACTTGTGTGTTCTAGGGTGCCCCCTGCCCCTCAGATATAAAGGAGCAAGGGGTGCGGCCGGCCTAGAGGAGGCGCTGCCGAGGAGTCCTACTCCCACGGGAGTAGGACTCCCCCCCTTTCCTAGTTGGAGTAGGATTGGGGAGGGGGAAGAAGGAAGGGGGGCGCCGCCCCCCCCCTCCTTGTCCTATTCGGACTAGGGGGGGAGGGCGGCCTGCCCTGGCCGGCCCCTCGTCTTCTCCCTCTAGGCCCACTAAGGCACAATAGCCTCCGGGAGGGTTCCGGTAACCCCCCGGTACTCCGGTAAAATCCCGATTTCACCCGGAACCATTCCGAACTCCAAATATAGGCTTCCAATATATCAATCTTTATGTCTCGACCATTTCGAGACTCCTCGTCATGTCCGTGATCACATCCGGGACTCCAAACTTTTTCGGTACATCAAAATACATAAACTCATAATATAACTGTCATCGAAACCTTAAGCGTGCGGACCCTACGGTTCGAGAACAATGTATACATGACCGAGACACGTCTCCGGTCAATAACCAACAGCGGGACCTGGATGCCCATATTGGTTCCTACATATTCTACGAAGATCTTTATCGGTCAGACCGCATAACAACATACGTTATTCCCTTTGTCATCGGTATGTTACTTGCCCGAGATTCGATCGTCGGTATCCAATACCTAGTTCAATCTCGTTACCGGCAAGTCTCTTTACTCGTTCCGTAATACATCATCTCACAGCTAACTCATTAGCTGTAATGCTTGCAAGGCTTCAGTGATGTGTATTACCGAGAGGGCCCAGAGATACCTCTCCGACAATCGGAGTGACAAAACCTAATCTCGAAATACGCCAACCCAACATCTGCCTTTGGAGACACCTGTAGTACTCCTTTATAATCACCCAGTTACGTTGTGACGTTTGGTAGCACCCAAAGTGTTCCTCCGGTAAACGGGAGTTGCATAATCTTATAGTTACAGGAATATGTATATGTCATGGATAAAAGCAGTAGCAACATACTATACGATCGTGTGCTAAGCTAATGGAATGGGTCATGTCAATCAGATCATTCTACTAATGATGTGACCTTGTTAATCAAATAACAACTCCTTGTTCATGGTCAGGAAACATAACCATCTTTGATTAACAAGCTAGTCTAGTAGAGGCATACTAGTGACATCTTGTTTGTCTATGCATTCACACATGTATCATGTTTCCGGTTAATACAATTCTAGCATGAATGATAAACATTTATCATGAAATAAGGAAATAAATAATAACTTTATTGTTGCCTCTAGGGCATTATTTCCTTCACCAACATGGCAGCCAATATCTCCTCCTCGTCATCGGAGGACGAATCGTCGGAGTCGCAAAGAAAATTGCGAAAAAAGAACTCGTCGGCGGAGTCCATTTTGTACCTTGGCAAACCGTCGAACAACTTGCAGGCGTCGGCGAATGAGACGGCCGGCGAAGGGAGTCGCGGCGCGCACGGACCAGCTAGCTGTCCTGCCGGCGCCCGACGAGCGTGCCGGTGAGGATCTGGCCGGGCGGCGAGGCGGCTTCTTGATCAGGGGTGGCTGTGTGGTGGGGGGCGCGGGGGGTGGGAAGCAGTCCCCGGCGGCAAGATGGCGTTGGGGGGAGACATGTGAGTGGGCGGCGTAGCTGGACGGATGTGGAGGCCCCGGCGGCTAGCCGAGTCGCCGACAAAAATGGGCGGCGGCGTCGGCGACGAAAGAGGAGGGCGAGGGTTGTTGTTGGATGGGGGAGGGCAATGTGACACAGATCAACGGGCCCTGAGGAGGAGAGAGCAAGCGTACGCGCGTTCGTCGTGTGTCCACGCCGACGTAAATCCGGCTCAAAAATGGACCAGAAATGGGTCGCCCGCGGACGAAAGCGGACTCGCGTCCATTTGGGTCGGTGCGTTGGGCCACATTTTGTGTCCGCACCGACCCAAACGGACGGCGGCGGACGAAATGGGTCGCCCGTTAGAGTTGCTCTAAATACCCGGTCTTCAATCAGTGAGAAAAACTGTTTCATCATTTGCTTTCTCTTCTAAACACATTATCAGTACGCTGCTCTCGATTAGAGAAATAGGCCACAGTGGAAGAACGGCGGCGGATGCACTCGTGCATCGCAACGTATCGCGAACGATAGGATAAGGTAGTGGGGCAAGTGTGTGGCTGGCCCAACCATCCACGTCACCGATCCAGGTGATGGGGTGATCAGCCAATAGGAATCCGCCATTTCATTTGTGTTTCTTTATCTCTTCCTTTTGATATATTTTACCGTGTTTAATTTGATGCAGTCTTTTCAAACTTTTTGCATGCCCTTCTTGGTTCAAAAACCAATAGCAGGCCGAATTTCACATTTTTTCGAAATTATTCGCATTTTCTAAAATTAAATAACTACGGTCGTTCCGAAAACAGACTTTGCCGTCTGAAAAAAATACAGAGACGGCAAAGATCTTTGCCGTGCTGCACTTTTTGTGCTTTTTTACTACAGGCGGCAAAGTATGCTTTTTGCCGTCTATAAAGAGAAGTGCGACGTCAAAGATCTTTGTTGTCTATGTATTTTTTTTGCAGACGGCAAAATGATCTCTTTGTCGCCTGTGTATTTTCGCGGACGGCAAAGTTTATTTTGCCGTTAGTTTTTCTTTGCTGACTGGTGATGACGGCAAACCCATCCTTTATCGTTTGCCCGGCGAAAAGCTGACGACAAAGACGACCCCTGATGGCAAATTAGCTGTTTCCCGTAGTGTGGGCTCCCTCAAGTACTCAGGGCTAAACTCTGCAATCACAGCCTTGCAGAACCTGTAGAGTGACTTTAGGCACGTAACTCGCTCGTACGGACACTCCCTATGCAAGCATCCGGATAACTGCAGTGAATTTCTAGTAAGATGAGAAACCAATCTTTCCAAAGGCATCCTCCTTGCACTCGAAATAATCATCGTATCCAACCACTCCCTCTCGAATATGGTTGAAAATATGCCTAGCCATACGAAAACACCACTAGAATTTGTTATGTTTGAACATCGGGTTGGCTGTGTCGTAGTAGTCCTTCCAAAGAAGGAAATGACCGCTCTTTGTGTTGCGATTCAACCGGCATGTGCCCCGGGATGGAGCCATGGAACAACGGCCGCTGGCTATTAAGCTGATGATGGACCAACACGGCATCCAAGATCTCCTCATCATCATCGGATGAGGAATTGTTGGAGTCGCAAAGGAAATTATAGAAAAAAACTCGTCGATGGAGTCCATTTTGTAACTTGGAAAACTGTCGAACAACTTGCAGGCGTCAACGGAGACGGCTGGCGAAGGGAGGCGCTTCCTGCTCATGGCGTGGGGGACGTGGGGCGGGAAGGAGCTACGTCGGCGAGATGGTGGTGGCGGCGACTTGGGAGGTGGCGGCGTTGGTGGAGGGGGGAGGATGTGTCAGCACCGACTACTGGCAGAGGCACCGGAAAATGGACGGCGACGGTGACGCGGCATCGGCGGCGAGGGTTTGCTGTTTATCTTGGGGTGGGAGAGGATGGACAATGTGCCACCGATTAGCGGGTTAGGAGGGAGGAGTAGGCGGGCGCCGCGCGCGTTCATTTTGTTTCGGCGCCGACGCAAATGAGGCTAAAAAAATCGGGCTTGGAATGAATCGACAGGCGGACGAAAAGCGGACGTGCATTTGTTTGGGTCGGCGCTTTTCTGTCCGCGCTGACACAAAGAAACGCGCGGGGCGAAATGGATCACCACGTTTTGAGTTGCTCCAATGTGTTTGCTGGCCAACTCTATGGACCCTCCATGTGCCTCTCCAGCTCGAAGCGATGGTGATAACGAAGAATGTGATGGCCAAGGATAAGGCTTGAACTCGCGGGCGTGGCAGCAATCAGTTGGAGGCGAGAAACATGACAATATATAAATTCAACAATGTGGGTAAGGGCATCTTCAGCCGTTCGGCCCCAGGGCGACTAAGTTGGGCATCCTGGGGGCGTGCCGGCGCTAGTTCGGCCCCTGGGGGCGAGCTAGCTCCCAGTCACGCACCCACGCGTCGGCCCCAGGACGCGGTAAATTCAAACTTGGTCGTTCCCGCTCTCAAAAGACGCCACAAATCCGGCGATCGGGCGTAGTCAGGCGTTACAGAAAAACAGAGCGCCGCCGCCTCGGCGGGTTGGTTCACTCGGCGGGGTTGGTCCCAGGTGTTGGCGGAGTCGGCGTGCGCGAGCTCGGCGGTGTCGGAGCTGCTTCGGTGTTGGGCTGCGTCGGCGCGGCTTCGGCACTGCTGGGCGGCGATGTAGAGTCTTCGCTCGGGCTTGGCGTCCGTGTGGCCGTGGGCGTCGTCGGCGTCGTCGGCGTTGCCGTCGGCAGCTCGTTCAGGATGAGGCCGCGCTGCACCAGGTACCACGCCTTGAGCTTCTCGTCGTTGCTCCGGAGCATGTCCGCCCCACCCATCAGGAAAGCCATGTCGGTGTTCCTTTTCTTCGCGGCGACGTTCGTCCGGAGCAGGTCGAGCTTGATGGCGTTGTTCTTCATTAGCGCCGACCACCGCGCCTCGGTCTTCTCTTCACGTAGGATGGCCCGGGCCTGGACGTCGGCGAGGCAATGCTCGATGGACTCCTGCACTGCTGCGGTTGCCGCCGGGCGGTTTTCCCCTTCTTGGCCAATTTGTGGCCGTCTGGCCGCCTTTCCGACGCGCCCGGAGTCGGCGCGTCCGGCTTGTACGTCTCCTTGGCCTTGTCGAGGGCACACATGACTTCCGCCCACTTCTCGCACTTGTCAATGCGCTTGTAGACGTGGAGGTGCTTGAATTCGGCGTCTTGGTTGTCACCCCGGAACATGGCGAACATGCGCAGCAGCTGCGCGGACGGACGAACAGTTGGCGAACAGTGGGTGTATGGGACGAAGATGTGAGGACGAACGGTGTGCGTACCTGATCCTCTACGCTGGCGCCGCTCTCCGGGCGAGCCGCGACCTCCTCGACGATTCCATGCCATTTGTTGCACGCCAACTGGATACGCCCCCAATGGTTCGCCATCGCCTTGGACCCGCGCTGCATGTAGACGCCTTTGAAGTAGGGATCGACGAGCTTCCTCTCGTCGAACTCGGCCTTGATGCGGTCCCAGTACGTGTCCAAGCTCTGGTTCGCGCCGGTTGTTGGGTCGAGGAAGACGACATTCCACGCTTCGGCGAGGCATTCCTCCTCCTTGGACGTCCACTTGATACGCGGTTCGCCCGACCTCGCCGCCCGCTTCCTTTTCTGGCGCCCCTTCGTCGGAACAGGAGCCGGCTCCTCCTCCTCCTCCTCCTCCTCCTCCTCCTCCTGTGCGTCGTCCTGCGCGTCGTCGCCGTAGATGTAGCCGAGCTTGGCCTCCATGTCGCCGCTGAGGTCCACTACCTCGTCCTGGGTTGCGAACCCAGGAGACGAGGCGGCCGCGGCCGATCCTGTCATGATGATGTCTTCCATGTCGGCTCCCGTGTCGCCGGCGCCGCCGAGGTGCGAAGAAGGGCGATGGACCACGGTAGAGATGGGGCGCCGGTGTGGTCGGCGAGGCGGCGGGCGGCGAGTAGTTGTATGGAGGGTACGCACGCCGCGCGGCGGGCGAGGGCGCTTGCGCAGAGCGGGTGACCATGGGGAAGGTCACGTTTGGGTTGAACCCGCCGGCGCTGTCGCCGCCGGCGAGGGCGGCGACGATGAACCCCATGGAGATTCGCGCGCTTGCTGTCCTCGTAGCGCAGATCGGGCGTACGACGACGGCGAAATCATCCCGCGTCGACCGATGAGGAAGCCGCCGCCTTGCGCCAGCGTTGTCGCGGCCTTCTTGGCTATCGCCTGTTTCACTGTCGGCGGTGGCCGCTCTCGCCGCTGAACTTCCACCTCCACTCGGCGCTCGACAGGCCCGGTGGCCGATGGTGGCGCCTCGGCTTCCTCTGCTTCGGTTGGGTCACGGCCCCAGTCGCGGTCGCCGCCGCGCGCGGCATGGAGTACTTCTTCGGCGGCATGGCGAGTGGGGTTTGGCGGGAGAAAGGGGGGAATGGCGGAGGAAGCCGAGCGCGCGGGAGAGAAGAGAGAAAGCGCCAAAGAACGGGCGGAAAGGCCTCGGTCGCCTCCAGTGCGGGCCCACGTGCCTTTTTCGCTTGCGCCGGCTCCCCAAGCGTCCCCCAGGGCGCCGAGTTCGGCCTGGGTTCGCCGGACCAGTTTTGGCCCGAGCCGGCGAAAAACGGGCTTCTGGGGGCGCGATTGGGGCCTTTTTTCGGCGCCGGCGCGGACAAAATCGCCTGGGGAGGGCCTGTTGGGGGCGCGGCTGGAGATGCCCTAAGCCTTTCAGAAAAAAAAGTGGGTAAGCTAGACTTTTCTTTTTGGAGTTCAAACTATGGTTATTCAACTCGCCCCATTGGGGATCTCATCCGAAATTACATGTAAAATAAAGTCTGGGGGCATAGCCTGCTACTCCAAGCAATGATTATTGGTAACAGCTTCCCTAGCTAGAATATGAGCAGCCCGATTAGCATCTCTTCTTACCCATGCAATCTTCCACTCCTCCCTTCCCTCCAGTACCCTCTTGACCTCCTCCACGATCGGCCCTAGGGGTGACAGATCCTTCTCTTTGCTTCCCAGCTTCCCTACAATCTCTTTGCAGTCCGTCTCAATGACCACCCGTGGAATATTGTGAGCTTCCACTAAGAGGACAGCACGACGGCAAGCATGTAATTCAGCTTTCACTGGATCATTACACCTCGGGATAGAGTAGCTAGCACCTGTCATGTACGCATCATCGTGGTTTCTGAGGACCACACCAGCTCCCCCATCACCCGTCTTCGACGTAGCACCATCAGCGTTGGCCTTGACCCATCCTTCTTCCGGTGGTGTCCACCTCTCCCTTGTCCTCGGTTGTCCAGCTTTGCTCCTGCGCCCGTGTATCGACTGCCATTCCACCATTAGGTTAAGAACTCGCCTCGCTATCGCGTCCGCTTCCTCCACCCGCTGTCCATCTCGGGCATTATTTCTTGCTAGCCAGAGAGCGTAAACTCCCTATACCATGACTGCTCGTTCGTCATCCGAAGCTTCCGCAAACCATGACATGAGCCATCTGGACAACGCACCCTGAGGGCTACAAGACTCCGGGGGATCGCCACCGGCACCCCCATTTCCGAATGCATTATCTGCCAGAACTTAACCGAGTGGTGGCAGCCCCAAAATCAGTGATAAATTGTTTCCTCTCTTCCACAGGCAACGCAAAAGACTCCCGGTTTAATTCTCCTCCTCTGCAGCTCTGATCCAACCGCAATACCGTTCCTTATGACGCGCCACATGTGCGTTTTAACTTTCCCAGGTGCCACCGTGTCCCACAAGCATAGCCACGATTTGTGATCCGCCACAGTCGATGAGGATTCCGGCCTCCCAGATCGCGCTTGATTCTGACTCATACAAAGATGATAAGCCGATCGAACCGTAAACTCCCCACTCTTGGTGAAATTCCACGCCTGATAATCCTCCATCCCGGCGCCTCCCACCGGAATCTGTAAGATTTCCCGAGCTTCATTTGCAGTGAACATAGTCTGTACCGTGTTCACATTCCATGATGCCCCGTCCGCTTCCAACAGATCACAAACTCGCACTATCCCTGGAATGTAACTTTGGCCCAGTGGCTTTAAGCTACCCTTCCTAGGGATCCAGTTGTCGTGATGGATTTTAATTTTTGAGCCGTCTCCAATTCGCCAAATGAGACCATCCAGCAGCAAATTCCGCCCATGTAAAATGCTCCTGTATGTGTAAGAGCCCCCACTCGGACAGGTTGCATTCAGAATTGATCCGTCCGGATAGTATCTTGCTTTCATTACCCTCGCACACAAAGAGGTCAGCACCTGGAAGAGACACCAAGCTTGCTTTGCAAGCAAGGCTTGGTTAAACGCCTCCGGGTCTCGGAATCCAAGTCCTCCTTCATGCTTTCTCGTGCACATCTTATCCCAAGCAATCCAATGAACTTTCTTCTTCCCATTTGCTTCACCCCACCAGAAGTTTGACGAAATAGAAGACAGATTCCCGCACATTTTCTTTGTGAGATGGAAGCAGCTCATAGTAAAGGTTGGTGCTGACTGAAGGCCAGATTTAACAAGCACCTCTCTAGCCATTTTTGAAAGTCCTTGTCCTTTCCATCCTGACACTTTCCCTCTTGCTCGCTCCTTTACATATTTGAAGGTTCCGTCCTTCGAGCTCCCTACCACCGTGGGTAGCCCAAATATCGCTCACTCAATGCCTCCTCCTTGATGCCCAGAACTTGCTTTAGCTCTTCCTTCGTAGTATCATCCGTTCCTTTCCCGAAGAAAATCGCTGACTTGTGGAAGTTCACTTTCTGACCGGACGCACCCTCATACTGTTGCAAGATAGTCCGGAGTGCTTCAAAGTTATCCCTAGAGCCTTCCACAAAAACCGCGCTATCATCAGCAAACAGTAGATGAGTAACTATTGGCCCGTTTGCACCGAACGACACCCCTCTGATCTCAGCCTCCTCCTGCGCCTTCTTCAGAAGAGCCGAGAAGCCCTCAACGCAGAAAAGGAAGAGGTACGGGGAGAGAGATAAATCTGAGCACGGACCCATGGAGGAAGCGCCAAAGCTGAGCACGGACCCCTTGAGTGCCTCGGCGACGATGCCGTCCAGCCGCGCCGCCATGGCCGGCATCATGCAGTTGCTCCAATCCCCCACCGTGCCGTTCGCCTCGTTCTTGACGCCCAGCATCGTGCTCCCTCTCCTGTTCACCTCAAGCCCCTTGAGCGTACCCAAGCTGCAGAGCTCCACGATGTCGCGCACCATCCCGTCCGCCTCCTCCTCCGGCGAGAAGGGGCACGCCAAGTAGGACAACGTATTTAACGTCCTCGTAGTACTATAGGATTCAGTTGAATTAGGACAACGTATTACCACCTGAAACAGTAGTTGTGTATGGCAGTGATCGTCCACAAACAGGGGCGGAGCCGGGGGGACGAGCAGGGGCCTGCCCCCCCCCCCCCCCAACGATCAACAATTTTAGTAGAAGCAACTAGTAATTATCAACGAGATTCGATCAATATACGTACTCGGCCCCCCTATACTCGAATCCTGGCTCCGCCACTGTCCACAAATCACCACAGTAGAGCAAGCTATCTCAGCAAGATGCTCTCCTCTTGCTAGCTAAGTGCGACTCTAATCAATCCCCTATAATTTAGAGAGGACAGGGCGGGTATCCATTAGTGAAGAATATTTGCTCCGCTAAAAACGCATGGTTTCTAACCGAACTTTTAAATTTAACGGACTAAAAAGATTCAAAACAAATTTGCTACAAATTTAGACTAGATTCGAACTTGATTCGGTACAAACTTGATTCAACACAAATTCAGTTAATCTTTACCTAATAATAAAGCAAATTGGGTTTCTTTCGTCCGTCATGCCATTTTTCAGAAAAGTCCCTCTATTTCAGAGAATTCAACCCGCGGTCCTGTTTTAAGTTAAAATGAATCGTTATTTTCGTATTTTACACAAAAGTCCCTATCTTTTCTTGAAATCAACCCGCCGTCCGGATTTAAGTCACACCCGAACCGTTATTTTATATTTTTCGAAACCCCCCCCGGATATTATAGGTAATTCATCCGCGGATCATATTTAAGTCAAACAAATGCTTTTTAAAATCATCCATATCTTTTAAACCACAACTCCGATTTGAACATGTTATATATTTAATTTGATTAGAAAAATATGTAGAATATGAATATGAGATTATTTTTACCTTTTAAGTATCTTTAAATATTATTTTGGAATATATTTGAGTCAAACCAAATGATTTTCTAAATTATCTGTATCTTTTAAACCGTAACTTTGATTTTAACATATTATATATGAATTTTTATTAGAAAAATGTGTGGAATATAAATATGATGTTAATTTTACATCTTAAATATTTTTAAAATATTTTTATGGAAGCAAACTTATAATTTATAGGGCAAGATCCGTTTTTTCATACTGGCGGCAATCCGGATTGCAAATAAACACTCCACTATAACCATATACGGAAAAGAAAACATCGATAACTACACGTGCATACCTCTGAAAAATGTCGCAAGGGAAAACAACAGATTTCTGATCGCGAGAGTGAGAGAAAGCGAGAGAGAGAGAGAGAGAGAGAGAGAGAGAGAGAGAGAGAGAGAGAGAGAGAGAGAGAGAGAGAGAGAGAGAGGGAGACATAGACGCCTTAGGATTAACCATATTCGACACACTTTTTGTTGTTTTGTGTAAACACCAAGGCCATTGCCGATGAGGGTGAGAAGGAGGATAAGCGGCAACACAAATATGATGCCTCGCGAAAATAAAGAAGATGGACCTATTGTGGTCTTGAGTGATGGTTGTTGAGTTAAGAGTGTGTGTTATGTTTTCTCTCTCGTTGCAACGCACGAGCTCTTTTGCTAGTATTATAAAATTGAAACAAAAAACTAACTAATGTACTCACTATAGGTCTTGTTCTCGATTCAGTCCCAATCGGATTCAGTGGGCCCTCCAAGGAGCTGGTCATGTCCCTTATTGCTGTTGGCACCGCCCTCGTCGCTCTCGGACTCCCTGGAGAGGTCGATGATGTTTGTCCTCCGTGTAATAATCGTACACTCAGCGCTCCGCCTCAACGCGCGCTGGCTGGGTAGCAGAGGTGGAGTTCCACCATGCCGGCCTCGCCAGCTTGCTTCGCTGTGAGGCGCTCGCGGTTGAGGTCTGCCCGCATATCCCGTGGGTGCCCCCCAGGGGTTTAATTATCGGCTCCAACGGCGGCAGGTCGTGGGGGAAGCTGCACCGGGCAGCGATGATGTAGAGATGGACTGACTTTATCTCGTATGTGTGTGCCGCCTGCATCATGGAGTGGTAAGACCTAGCCAATGCCTCTTGCAGGTGTCGCGGGCGTATATCTTCGAGACCAAGATTCCCCACCGGTGGTGCTGCGCATCGATGTAATTTGGCTCCCGGGTCAGCGGAGTTGGCAGGTCATGGATTTGGAGGCGCGGGAAGAGGATGCGCCTATGCGGGAGGAAGAATCGATGTGGCGACGCTCCTGGATCCACGGGCCGAGCGCTAGCTGGGATAGCGGCGGCTTGGTAATTTTGAATGAATTATAAAATTTATAAAAGTTTATGTCACACCAAAAAAACCCAAAAAATTTCTGCACGTGGTAGTGGTAGTTCTTTTGTGATGTTGAAGCTGAAGTAACGACACAGTGAAGCTTTTCCAGATAGAGACACGGCCGAAAATACTTCAGGCAGATCCAAGCATCATTGTATTCACATATCACATTGACCATACGAGATAAGCTGAAGTAGGGTGTTACGGCAAGAACAAGGCCCCTCAACCTAGGTAAAAGCACTCTCATGTGAAACCTGGCGTCTCGGCTGTCCAAAATTCCCCAACTGTGTGTATTGCAGTGAAATCCTCGCGATAAATGTCGTTTCACTGCAAAGTAAATATTTCAGTACTACTACTGTATTGATTTGATTTAATAAACATTTCTATGACAAGTTGGAAGCCTTAGCCGTTAAGGAAATCCATAGCTGCCGCTGCTCAAAAGTCTTCGCTTCAATCGATCCTGCTGAGAAATAACAACAATATACCATATACGTACGGACGAGCGTGATAAGCTATAGCTAAGCAATGGTGTACCTCCCCCTTAGACCTATTCGTCCCTCGACCTATTTGATTCCTGGATCGATCTCCTTTCAATACCTCACGTCTATCGACGCCTGCCCCTACTGTTTTGTAGAATTCTTAGCACGGGAACACATGTACTTGTCTATGCCATCACATCCGGCATCCTAATTTACTGTACGTCAAACCATCTTCCGCGGAAAACCAGCAACTAAGTACTCCGGTAAGGGCATTTCCAGCCGCGCCCCCAACAGGCCCTCCCCAGGCGATTTCGCCGCGCCGGCGCCAAAAAAAGGCTCCAGTCGCGTCCCCAGAAGCCCGTTTTTCGCCGGCTCGGGCCAAAACTGGTGCCGGCGGACCCAGGCCGAACCCGGCGCCCTGGGGGGCGCTTGGGGAGCCGGCGCAAGCGAAAAAGGCGCGTGGGCCCGCACTGGAGGCGACCGAAGGCCTTTTCCCATCGTTTTGCTGCCTTTTTTCTCACATCTCTCCCGCTCGCTCGCCTTGCTCCCGCCATTCTCCCCCCTTTCTCCCGCCAACCCCGCTCGCAGCCCGCCGCCATGCCGCCGAAGAAATACACCATGCCGCGCGCCACGGCAACCGCGACGGGCGCCGCTACCCAACCGAAACAGAGAAAGCCGAGGGCGCCTCCAACGAAGCCGCCGGGCCTGTCGAACGCCGAGTGGAGGGTGAAAGTACAGCGCCGAGAAGCGGTCACCGCCGATAGGCGGAACGAGAGATAGCCAAGAAGGCCCGCGACAACGCGGCAGCGGCGTCCTCCTCTTCGCCGATGCTCCGTCGTCGCCACGCCCACCAAGATCGCGCCTGGGACAGCAAAGCGCCGGATCTCCATGGGTTCATCGTCGCTGGCTACGCCGACGGCGACGCAGCGCGACGCAGGTTCAACCCAAACGTGACCTTCCTCAAGGTCACCCGCTTCGCCAAGACGCCATCGCCGGCCTTCGCCGGTGTGCAGTACCCACCATACAACTACTCGCCGCCCCCCGCCTACGCAACCACGCCAATTCCACATCTCTACCGCGGGCCAAGGAAACGTACAAGCCGGACGCGCCGACTCCGGGCGCGTCGGAAGGGCGGCCGGACGGACACAAATTGGCCAAGAAGGGGAAGAACGCCGACGCGGCAACCGCGCGAGTGCAGGAGTCCATCGAGCACTGCCTCGCCGACGTCCAGGCCCGGGCCGTCCTACGCGAAGAGAAGACCGAGGCGCGGTGGTCGGCGCTAATGAAGAACAACGCCATCAAGCTCGACCTGCTCTGGACGAACGTTGCCGCGAAGAAGAGGAACACCGATATGGCTTTTCTGATGGGTGCGGCGGACTTGCTTCAGAGCAACGATGAGAAGCTCAAGGCGTGGTACCTGGTTCAGCGCGGCCTCATCCTGAACGAGCTGCCGATGGCAACACCCACAACGCCGACGACGCCCACGGCCGCACGGACGCCGAGCGAAGACTCTACGTCGCCGCCCAGCAGTGTCGGCTTGCGCGGCGCTGCCCAACACCGAAGCAGCTCCGACACCGCCGAGCTCGCGCACGCCGACACCGCCAACACCTGGGACCAACCCCGCCGAGTGATGAATGACCCCGCCGAGGCGGTGGCGCTCTATTTTTTGTAACGACAGACTATGCCCGATCGTCGGACTTGCGGCGTCTGAGAGCGGGAACGGCCGAGTTTGAATTAATCGCGTCCTGGGGCCGGCGCGTGGGTGCGTGACTGGGCGCTAGCTCGCCCTCAGGGGCCGAGCTAGCGCCGGCACGCCCCCAGGATGCCGAATTTAGACGCCCTGGAGGGCCGAACGGCTGGAGATGCCCTAAGGGTCGCAGATACCTCTGTAGCATACACTACTCCGGTACGGATCACACATATGATCCACCCTTGGCCGGCGCACGTATCGTCATGTGCTAGCTAGAGCCAAGCCATGCTAGTGGAATGGTCCGACTTCACCCTGATGGACGAACGCTGTGTTTCTTTCCTAAAGGCATTGGTTCTGAATTCATTTTACACACAAAGTTTCCAAAGGAAAAGATTTATTCGCAAAAGAGTTATTCCATGAGTGTGGATGCATGCTGTCCGTCGTGGCGGCGTATCTCATGCGCTTCTCCTTGGTGGCACACTGGTGGTGTGTGCACTCTTGTAGATTTTCCGCATCCTCGGCCTGCTTTGTCATGTGTTTTCCAGTTTCATGGGCTTCTCAGGATTTCCTCAACAACTGAGTGAATTGCAAAAAACATCGACGTAGAAGGCTAGGGTTGCAGAAACCACAATTCTACAGGTTTGTGCCAAAAACCACTAATTTCGGGCATAATTTTTTCAGAAAGTTGCATTGTAGCTCGAGCTCTGTGGTACCTGCTATCATGACTGTCCATTTTTGTGTTGTGATCTATGCAGCTAGGAGAACGACGAACTAGTGTTTTGCTAAAACACTAGTCGCCCGGTTTGCTCGTTCAAAGCCCGATTAAACAGGTGGACCCCGTTAGACAAGGTGATGTGGCACAACATAACAAATGACAAATAGATAGAATAGCATAGACTAAATTGTAAAAAAGCCTAAGTGGATAAGATTTTTTTTAAAAAAAAAGAAGAAGAGGAAGAAGAAGAAGAAGAAGAGAGGATAAGTTGGAGCTGCACCGTGCGGGAGCAGCAAGCAGCAGCATGCGGGCTCGAGCTCTACCGCGCAGGAGTCCCAGGAGTAGCAGGTGCGCCGGGCTCAAGCTCCACCGTGCTGGAGGTCCAGGAGTAGCAGCCGGCGGGCTCAAACTCCACCACTTCAGAGGGCCAGGACACCACCCGCACACATGATTGAGCAGTCGCTCCGCCGGCGTACGGGCACGAGCAGCAGTGGCGCTCGCGTGCTCGTGGCTAGCTCCGACGCCGGCGGCCGGAGTCGCCATCCTCAACCATTTCACGGTCTGTCTCCCCCGACTGCCTTGGTGCCTTGGTGCCTTTGGAGCATGCACGATGACAAGTGGTTCATGGGGGCGGTAGCGGGTAATAGTATTCTCCTTTGGGATCTATGATCTGGTCGAGCAAAAATTCGGCTATTTCCTCTTGAAGTGCTAGTATGCGGTCCGCTGGTAGGAGCTTATCCCGCACCTCTCTGAACTGTTAAGAAGGAGATCAATATGCATGTGTATTAGTTGTGTTACAAGATATCGATAATGGTGTGAATAGAGTTCTAACAACGTACCCAGTCCTGTCTTTGAGATCTGCTCCTTTTGGACGCCATCATGCGAATGTTCTCGCAAACATAGAATGCACACAGATCATTCCCCGACGCCTGCTTCTGGGCCTTTCCGAGAATGGAATTGAATCAGATAATGATTAATCAAGCATGATAATTAATTAATGGTATTGAAACAAGAATTAAAGAGATGGCTAGCTAGCTAGTACTACTTAATTACTTACCCTTGGTCGATGCCAAAACAACTTTTTTGGCCATTTGTCTGGAGTCACCTTGATGAACTTTGCCCAAGCCCTGCCCGCTGGCAAAGAAAATCAATAAAGGGGTTATTAAATAGTTCATATCAGGAAATGACGAACTAATAATAAGCCGAGATATAGTTAATAATGATTGAAATTACCTGTTGACTATCCCCTTCATGATGGTGTAGTCTTTATCTTCTTTAAGTAGCGAGTCGAGTACTTCAACTGTTGCTTTGTCAACTTTAATGACTAACAAGATCTAGTGGAAACTGCATGCGCACACGTTTGCACGTCTTAATTAAGCGAGCATGTGCATAAAATTAATCAACTATATATCGTAAACTGTACACACTTAATTATTATCATCTAGCTAGCTAGTAAGCAAAGACAGAATTTGTATTAACTCACCTGAAGTTTTAAGGAAGTAGTATATCTTCATTGGTATTGAGGCACTTCAAGAACTCTAGCATGCTTTCCTCTACACTTGCTTGAGAAGTTGCAAGATTCCATGTGTACTCATTAATGGTATTTGGGTCAATGAACCCAATGCCATAGCGTCCAGATTTTTTCATTTCATACATCTTCGTCCTGCATATAATACCACAAAAAAGAATATATAGTGAGGATAATTACATGTAATGATTGATCAAAAATTACAGAAAGAAATCACTTACAAACAATAGCAACTGACGAGAGATTTGTCGAGTGCGTCTTGATTGTATAACTGAAATAGTTCTGAATACTCAACGCACAGAGCTTTCTCATGGTAGTAATGCTCCTTCTTGACATTCACCATGAGGGACTCTCGATTGTAAATCTTGGTAATGTTCATGTACCATTGATGCAATTCATACATTCTCGTTGGGAGGTTCTTGACCTTGTCTGGCTCGATCAAAGGTTGGCCCTGGACATATTTCCGTTTTATTTCCTCCTCTCTAAGCGGAGACATGGGATCAATTTCAAGGAGTTGTCCAACAGAGATCTTGAGCATTTCAGCCTGCATTATATGCTCCTCCGTTATTACCACATCGCCTAGCTGGGGACTTTAACGGTTTGCCCACAATAATATTGGGCGCGCGGCCTCTTCTCATGTGTTGTTGGCACAACAAGCGGGGGGATTCGATTGCGCCGCCTGTTCTCCCAGCTGGGGAACGGTTTTCCCGCATTTTTTGCGTGCTGCTTGTTGGCTCGATCTCGAGCTTGCTTCCTTCTTAAGCCGTTCTCGATGTAGTTTCCTGATTTGGCACTCATAGTCTGAGTCAACAGGAATGGGAGCTGGTTCTCTAGCCATAAGAATGAAGTGGTCAATTGTTTTCTCAGGCACTTTCTCCTTTGGCGGCGTAATTTGTCATAAACACGAAATGCAACAACTAGTTTTAAAAGAGAATATACCACATTCGAATCATAACAAGGACGAGGGCCGACGGGGACGGATATCAAAACCATGGCACAATGTATAACAAACAACGTATGGGTAAGATAATTATACGAGTAACTATATATCCAAATCACACAAACATCAATTTGGTAATGTAAAACATTCATGAACAAGAGCCTCACCACAAGGTGGTGCCGGCGACGGGATGGTGCGGGCGATCGACGATGGTTACGATGGAGATTTAGAAGGCACTAAGTAAACCACACCTACATATACAAACTAAGTGTTATTTTTGACCTCAAATTGCATTTAAATCAAATACTAGCAAATATAATTCCTCCCAAATTAATCACTATACAAAGCATTGCAAGAGCTAATCTAGCAATGAGAGTTGAAAGGACGAAGTTGCTAACCATTGTGATCATTGGAATGGATGGGGGCCTTCAAATCTTGACAAATTTTGGGCAAAATTTGTGAGGAGCTCGAGGAAGAGAGGGGAAGAACAGAGGAAGTGAGGGGAAAGGGGAAGAATAGAGTGGCTCGGGTGGACGAAGGGTTTATGTACGTCGACCTTTAGTACCGGTTCGTGCCACGAACCGGTACTAAAGGTGCTGGACGGGCCCAAGACTGACAACATCCTGCCACCACTTTCTTTAGTACCGGTTCGTGGCACGAACCGGTGCTAAAGGTTCGCCACGAACCGGTACTAATGAGAACGGCCGGCTAGCCATTGGAACCGGCACTAATGGACACATCAGTGCCGGCTCAAAATCAAACTAGCACAAATGTGTCTCAGATTTGCCCCTTTTTCTACTAGTGAAACTAATAGAAGTTCAAAAATTTATCATTTAAACTCACATATGGAGGGAAGGTGTTTTTTAGGTTCTCAGAGCAACAAGTAAAATCATAAATTTCACAGATATTGCAATCATAGCATAGCAAATAGATTTTTTGACTCCAAAAGAGTCTCCCTTTTTGAGACAAACAGTGACACACAAAATAAGCATGCTCATCTAATGATTTCCCCTAAGCTAAACTAGTTGGGGTTTGAGCGAGAGCACAAATTGATCGAAGATTATCCAAGTAGAAAACTTTAGGTGGATCCATAGTCATCTTAAATTTCTCCTTTCATTTTCTGTTTTCGTCTGTTAACATGAAGGCAATAAAAGCAAGCACTACTGTAGGATGCTGCTAACGCGACACTACGATCAGAGACCCTTTGACGAAACTGTGTGCGATGCATTAATCGCAATTGGTGATGTAAAAAACCGTCAAAAAAGATGGAAAATGTTTGCGATGGCGGAGCCATCACACACGGTTCCGATTTTAGTTGCATGTGCGATGCAGGGCATACGATCCACTTCAATTAACTGTTTGTGACGAGGAAGAAGAACAGAAATAGGCAACCAGATGAAGGCGTGTGTGATATACGGCATACAGTTCGGTCATATTAACTGTTTGTGATGAGGCGGAACAATAGAAACTAGTAGCTAGATAAAGGTGTGTGCGCTTGAGGGCATACGCTTCAGAAGGATTAACTATTTGTGATTAGGCAACAAAACAGAAACGGTCAGCCAGATCAAAGTGTCTACGATTGATGGCATACACTTCACACAGATGAATTGTTTGAGATTAGCCACAACAAACTGAAACAGTTAGACAGATCAACATGTGTGCCCTAGACGGGCACACATTCTAATTAAAAGAATCTTGCACGATGGTAATAACGAGCGCGCACGGTTGTTCAAACAAGACGTGTGCTGACATTGCCTATTGCGGTGCACCCTATGGTGCAAACACCATGTAGGCGGCTGAGAAAGCGTGCCCATGTTAAGCCGTGCGGGACTAGTGTTGCACTGAGAAATTATAGAACCGTCAATAAATTTTGAGCCTACTTCCCGTCACATTCCAAATTACTACCATCCTATATTTAATTGCAAATCTGTTCACACCGATCAAAACCTAAACGGTTTCCCACTTAGGAGCGTATTAGTACTCGGTTATAAATACTACTACTCCAAGATGACTGCACATTCCTCCTCAACTCCTCATCAACAAAAACAAACAAGTCATTCATCATCGTTCCCTTGCGTCTGCCATGGCCAACGTGAGTTCTGGGTCGAGAGATTACCACCAGGGAGAGGCAAGCATGGAAGTGGAAGCACGAGAGATGTCTCGCCTCGCCGCAAAAGCAGCCGACATGTCTTGCCGCATGGCCGTAGTAGCATAGAGGTCCCGTCATGCCGCTGAAGCAGCATGGAGGTCCCGCCGCGCCATCGATGCAGCAGATTGGTCCAGCCATGCCGTAGGAGCAGCAGAGATGTCTCGCCGCGTCGCGAAGGCAGCAGACCTGGAAAAATGTCTCGCGGGCAGGCGAGGACTCTTACAGGCGCATGAATGCGATCGTCCATAGGCAGATGGATTAGACCTCCGGCTGGGCGAGGTTGCGGGACGACATGAAAGCCTCGTTTGAACAAGCTACCGGTGTCATCCGACAACTAAGTGAGGGCAATGTGAAGCTCCAGGCCGAGCGCGACCTACTGAGGGCGAAGATCGTCGGAAGTGCAGAGCAACATGACAAAACCACTGTCTTATTGAAGAGGATTAGGGTCATCGTCAAGAAACTTATGGACGAGAATGACATGCTCCACATCGAGCACCAAAGGCTGGTGGAGGAATCCGTGGATGCTCTCAATCAGCATCTTGAGGACACGAAAGAGCTCATCACCGCTCACTTCAGAGACTAGTTCCCGCGGCCTGCAGCAACACATCAAGAAAGTAGAGATCAGCGAGCCAGATTGTTGTCTTCCTTATTCTATTGCCCTTGTGTATTTTGGGCATTGTCGCATGTGGTTTTTTTAATTATCTTCCTAAATATATAAGAAAATTATTATCCACTGTTATCGTCCTTATTCATCAGTCTTGCTATAAGTTGCAGTCGATGCTATATAGGTCCGTCGGATCTTACATCAAGATCCATTCAAAACGTTCTTTTCAGATTTTCTTTTTTCTCTCTTAAATTTCAGTCGAGTGAGACATAGACATGCTGTGAAACAGGGGCTCGGGTGCCATTAATCGAGACGTTGGGAGGGAGGGGGAGGCGGATAGAGGTTAAAGGGCTCTCCTCCCGATAAGCATGCTTAGGGGTCTGTTAGCATGCCTCCCGTATCAGATAGCTACCCCCCACGACACCTCCTAGCCAATAAAAAAGGGGACACGTGGCGGCACGTAATTGGTAAGTAGAACGCCCATGGTTTCAATAATACTTGTGTTCTCGATTTGTAACGTGACAACACTTGTTCCAAAATCACTTTGTTGATTGTTAATTTGCGCATCTTCGCCAATCGGGCAGAAAAATTACCACAGCATGTTGGTGCCATGTCATGACACCATGCGAAGTTTCCTGATTTTCAGGCAAGTTTAGGATTTATGGGAATTTTAAAACCAAGTTTCTTGATTTTTCACACCGAGCCAAGACGCCCAGATGTTTGAATCGCATTCCTACTTCTTCCATGGGACCTAGAAGTTCGCCCAAGTACACATAAATGATTTTGCAACTAACTTTTGCGCAAACTGGAGCATGCGCTTGTACTTCAAATTCGAATTATGTGCATTAAATGCCTGGAATCAATTAATATATAAAAGGGCCAAACGAACCGGGAATAATTCCAAAATTTAGCAAGATACTTCTATTTAGTCTAATATCCCTGTGTAAAAAAATTAAGGCAGGAGAATGCAGTGTATGTCGTTCTGCACACGGAGGTGACAAGTTCCCTCTCGGAGCGACGGGCCTTCTTGAGAGAAGCTCCGGTTTGCAATAAGCTTATACCAAAGCTTGTCCCAGTTCGGCCAAAAAGTTTACCACAGAATGTTGGTGCCATGTCATGACACCAAGCCAAGTTTCATGATTTTTAACCCTGTTTTGGATTTACATGAATTAAAAAATCAAGTTTCTCAATCTTTCCGGCCGAGCCACGACGCCCACATGTTTGAATTTCATTCCCATTTCTTGCATGGGACCTAGAAATTCACCCAAGGACAGACATGTGAGTTTTCAACCAAATTTGGTGCACTGGAGCATGTGCTTGTAGTTCAAATTTGAATTATGCGCATTAAATGACCAGAAATTCAATTAATATATAAAAAGTCCAAACGAACCCGAAATATTTCCAAATTTTAGCATGGCACTCATATAGTTCTATGTTGTCTCAGTGTATATCATTTCGCACACAAAGATGACACGTCCCCCCTCGGGAATCATGAGTCTTTGAGAGAAGCTCTGGTTTGCAAGAGGCTTATACCAAAACTTGTCCAAATGCGGCCAATTTTTTTACCACAGCATGTTGGTGCCATGAAATGAAACCATGCTAAGTTTCATGATATGCAGGCAAGTTTTGAATTTCCAGGAATTTAAAAACCAAGTTTCTCAATGTACCCGGCCAATCCACGAAGCCTAGATGTTTGAATTTCATTCCCATTTCTTGCATGGGACCTACAAATTCACCCAAAGACACACATGTGATTTTTCAACAAACTTTGGTGCATTGGAGCATGTGCTTGTATTTCAAATTTGAATTGTGCACATTAAATGCCTAGAAACTCAATTAATGCATAAAAATGCCAAACGAACCAGGAATAATTCCAAATTTGAAAACGACACTCATGTAGTTGCATATTCACTGTACATAAATCTTCTAGCAATTCAAACACCATATATTCCCTCCGTAACATCATTCTGTCTTTCAAAACATAATGAAAAAAGCAGGTATACCACAAATAGTTTACTAGAAAGAATTGTGTGGGATGCGATATAAAATATCTTGGCACACCGTCTTGTCTGGCTTACGCAGGAAGCTTTATTGTCTACAGTCCATCGCCCGCGCTTGAACCACAGTTCCGCGCTAGTTTCTCGTGGCACCGAGCGAATTTTTTCTGCCACCGCGGAAATATCTATCTCCCCACCCCCTCCCTCCCACCAAAAGCCACATTTCCACAGTTCCTTCCTGCGTTCCATGTTTAAACATTCACTGCTGCTTACTGGCAGCTCATCCTCCTCACCGACGACCCTTCTTCTTGCAGAGCCGCCTCCTCGCCAACTACCCTTCTTCTTGCAACATTGCCTCCTTGCCGCGACAATTCTTCTTGCAGCGCAGCCTCCTCACCGGCGACCCTTCTTCTTGCTGCGCGACCTCCTCGCCAATGACCCTTCTTCTTGCTGCGCAGCCTCGTCGATATGGTCAGGTAATCCACACCCCACCCACACCATCCTGCTCCTTCCCCGTCCCACATGAACAGACCGACGACGCGACACCTTTCACCGAAATCAATGTTCCCGCCCTCCAATTAAGCGCCTTCCACAATCTATTTGCATGCAGTATAACATGGAGCTCAGTAGCATATGGCAGCGGAGAAGCAAATCATGGTCGCACGCGCGCACGAGGTCACTATGGCTGGCATGCGTGCCGACCGCTAGATCTTGGAGGAGCACCTCATATTCAAGGCCACCGGCGCCACCGCCACACGGTTGTCTACTTTAAAATACAGTTCGTGTTGTTTTCTCGAGGCCACTGCCAGTGCCTTCTAGTGGTTTGTCCTCTGTGATGTTAATATGCAATCTGATGTTCAGTTAATAGTCTAGTCCTCTGAAATGTAATGTTCAGTTAATAGTTTGGTCCTCTGAAATGTAATGTCCAGTTAACAGTTTGGTCAACAATTGCTACATTTCGTAGTACTGTTCTCAAGCATTCTTTGTTTTGCTAACTTTCTTATCTTCTAGTACATGTTTCTATTCTGCAATCTCGTGCTCAGTTAACTGTTTTGGTTCATTTGGTCTGCCGTCCATTTAACTGTTTGGTTCAATTTTGCAATTTGATTTTCATTTGTTGTGGGTACAATTTTTTGTTTATGCATGTGCAAAATAAATCGAATTTGGTTGTACGCAATACATATTCTACTGATATTATGGCAACTCTCAGTTAACCTGATCAAGATCTTCCTTATGTGTGTTGCAAGGAAACAATGGGAGACACTGCGGTTTACCATCGAGATTTGCTCATGCATGGTCCTTTCGCAAATATCACATTATTGTGCAGTTGCAGGAATCATTCTAATATTTAGGTTTCTTACAATTTGGTCTTGCACATGTAGGTCCTGCTCTCAGAGGCTTAAACCCACTGTTTGACCTATTTTCCATATGGGGAAATGAGATGTCCATGAATATCAGTCAAGTCAAGAAACTAAGAAAGACTATTAGGATGAAGAAACTTGCGACGAATAACAGCAAGATCTTTGTTTGCTCAATGAAGAAAACATCAGTCAACTATAGGATGGTAATAACTCTTTTACCGTGTTTTAACCCCTTGCTCTATTTTAAAATTTATAACAATGATTTATGCATATCTTTGTTTTCAGTACTTTCCAAAGCAGCTCACGGATGATTACATCTCAAACCACCTTCATGGCCAAGAGGCAAGGAAGGTATTCATTCAACACCCACGGTACAATATTGAAGTCTTCCCGAAGAGGACGAATGTTGGGCGGGCAATTATCCATAGCCACTGGCCTAAAGTTGCAAGGACATTCAACATCACTAAAGGCTCAATATTTGCCTTCCACTTCTAGAGTGTCCCAGATGAGATTCATCTGTCTATTTACCATGTATGATGCTACTTTCCAAAAGGTTTTCGATGTTGCATGTGAAACTTGGTGCTGTCGTGTAATGGTATAACTAAGTGCCGAAGCTATCAGATGTAACTCGATTATGAAATCATGGCTGCCGTTATACGGATATGAAATATCTGGCATGTTTTATAAGAAATATCAATTTGATTACTACATGGATTATCAATAATAGGCTAGCTACCCTGCTTATTGGGGTTTTCTACTGCAGACGATTACTCAGACAACACCGTGGGCGATGAACTCAAACAACCCATACGGTTTCTAGAAAGTAGGCGTGTTCGATCAACTAACAATTACACATGGCTTCCGGCAGAGAACTGTTTGCGTTAGGTCACCTTGCACAAACGTTTCGACACAAAAAATTGTGTGTGATATACATACGAACGGAAATGTTTTTCTGGGATTCACCGTGTGGGATGTACATACAAACAGAAATGATTAGGTTTTGATGCCTCGCTAGATCGCACACGAGCTTATTTTGGTCCAGCTTGTGTGCCAGGACGGCCTATCCCCGACAGTTTCTGGGTCGTGTGGGGAGGACACCCTTATCGCCCACACTCACTTGGCGACGGTTCGAAACGCCGTCATGGAAAGGGGTTAAATACTGTTTGTATAGCAGGTCTCTGCACCAGTGAAGGAAACAAGCTAACAAGCAAACAAAAATATTTTTATATTTTTATATGAAGTGAGGGAGATGACAACGAGCGCCAAAGGAAAGTAAAAAGTAGAGCAAGTACATGATAATATGTGTTAATGTACTTGATAGATTTTGATGATGTCTCCCCGGCGCCGGCGTCACAAATTCTTCCTACTACTTGTGAGATGCATTGGGATTGTGCCCGAAGAGGAGAGGAGATGCAGTACCATAGAGATAAGTATTTTCCCTTGGTGAGAACTAAGGTTTATCAAACCTATAGGAGAATCACCAAAGCCTCATGAACAACACCTGCACACACAAAAGCAAATACTTGCACCCAATGCAGACAAGAAGGTTGCCAGTCCCCTTGAACTCGTTACTTTCAAGTATCAAATCTTGTAGTGGTAGATAGCTATATAAATTGCAAAAAATATCAAATTTTAGTTGGATTTTTTAATATGATGAAATTAGACCCGGGGGCCACAGTTTTCAATAGAGGCTTCTCTCTCGAGCACGTAGCATAAAGTGGGTGAACAAATTACTTTGGTGCAATTGATAGAAAAGCGCATAGTTATGACAAGGCACTGGTCCTGTATATAGGCATCATATTCGAGACAAGTAGACCGAATACTGCCTGCATCTACTACTATTACTCCACCTATCGACCACTATCTAGCATGCATCTATGGTATTAAGTTCATAAAAATTTAGTAATGCCTTAAGCAAGATGACATGACGTATACAAAGTAAACCCAATCAATATGAATAAACCCCATCGTTCTAGCCTTAATGGCAACAATAAAAATATGTGTCTTGTTCCTTTCTGTCACTGAGATATAGAGCACCGCAAGATTGGACCCATTACAAAGCACCACCCCACTGAACATAAATCAATCTAGTTGGCCAAACCAAAAGGATATATTAGAGAGAAACACCAAGCTATAACAATCGTGCATAATAATTTTTAGAAAAGACTCAATTACTCTCATGTATATTCAATCCATAGACCCACAATTCATCGGATCGCAACAAACACACCACAAAAGAAGATTTCATTGGAAACAACTCCAAGAACACCGAGGAAAATATTGTATTGAAGATCAAAGAGAGAGAAGAACCATCTAGCTACTAGCTATGGACCTGTAGGTCTGTGGTGAAGTACTCACGCATCATCAAAAGGTAACAAGGATGACGTAGAAGCCCTCCGTGATCGGTCCCCCCTCCGGTAGAGTACGGAAAAAAGCGTCCAAATTGGATAGCGGGAGAACAGAAGTTTGAGGCGGCGGAAAAAGTGTTTCGGGTGGCCCTCTAGGGTTTTTGCAATATTTGAGAATTTATATAACTGGAATTAGGTCAGACGTATCCTCGAGGGGCCCACAAGGCAACAGGAAGCGCGCCCTGTTTCCTTGTCGTCTCCTCATTCGTCATCTGATCTCCTCCCGGCCCTTTTACGTTCCCTCTTGTCTAGACAAAATATTGTCAAAATGTTTCGTAGTGTTTGGATTCCGTTTGGTACTGATTGTCTGGAAAGCCAAAAACAAGCAGAAAACAACAACTGACACAAGGCACTAGGTTTATAGGTTAGTATCCCAAAAATGATATAAAATAGTTTAAAAATGCATATAAAGAAGATATGTTGGAGACGTATCACGGATTAATGGCGCACAAGATCCTCCGGTGAGCTTCTATATAGGCAACTGGCAGCAACAGGAGGCGGGCCGATTTCCAGAAGGTCGGTGGAGACACTAACAACATGGACAAAGAGTCGGTGTAGGTCAGATGTGGGTGCAGCGGCATGACCACCAATAATGGCACTCGGTCGTGTCGGGTAACCACCGTTGATGGAGAATAAGGATGGTCGATGGCCGTGGGTACTAAAGACACTTCACCGTGGATTTTTGATAGGTGGAGATGGCCGGGAGCTACAGTGTACAAGGGAATAAGATCAAACCATCCGCGGCAGAACACTGGACGCGACCACTGGCATGCAAGCCTCATGGTCACCACGGTTGCCACATGTTTTGGGTGCCAAATGGCCAATACATCACGTCTGGGGCATGTCTCTGTGCTAGGATATGAGATAGATGAGGTGACAGCCTCTAGTTTCCACAGTTGTGGTACAAAAGGTTTTAGAAACCAAATCTATAGTGAACTGAAGTTTCTAAGCAAATGGTGAAGTTCATCAATCCTGGTTCCAATTTTCTTCCATGTTGCTCAATTAGGAAGATGATCAAAGTCGGGACAATTGGGATCAAATGTATTAGTTAATAATGACTTCCCTCACAAAGTGTCATTTAGGGCAGAGAGGTTTTTTTGGATGATCTACTCAAAATTTGAGTATGTCATGGTACAATATTTCTCATACATACATAACATGATATTATAAAATTTAGGAATAGTTTGGGGATTTTTCAAACAATAGAAAAGGTAGTTGCTTCACAAGGTTCTAAAATGAGTAGAATGGATCTTGGATGATCACAGCAAATTTAGTGAGATTCTAGGTCATTGTTTGGTGTTCTTAGGAATTATATTCACAAGAGAGGGTCCATGAGTATTTTTAAAATTTTGGAAACAAAAGAAAAGGTAGTTGCTTCACAAGGTGGCAGAGAGGTCAGACATGGTTTGAGGTTGATGGCCTATATATTGGGCCAAAGCTAGACCATTTCTTTGTGGATCTATTCCTTATATGATTATATCAAGGTGTGGTATTAGTTTCAGAATTTTTAAAGAAATATAAAAGGGTGTTGCTTTGGAATTGTTGCAATCTGGTGATTTCCTAAAATAAGAAAAAAAAAGATATTTTCTTAACTCAAATGGAGTTGGAATTTCTGCGGATGATAATGTGGTCATAATTGACATGCCCAAAGAGTTTCTTAACTTTTGGATGCAAGAAAAAAATACTTTGAATTTTATGGGCGGACAATGGACACAAATGGTATATTCAATATGGAAACATTGCATAACAATATGGTAATATTTTTGGACAAGCGGGCTTCATATATATCATCTATTTATATATGTTGATCTATATGAAATTTTTATGATCTATTTAGATATAATAATGAAGAACTAATGAATTTCATATGTTTTAGATAGCATCGTGTAGATTTAACTATATGATCTATTCAGATGTGGTTACATAGATCTAATAAATGTGATCTATTTTGATACGTTAAGATCCAACAATTTATGATTTGTTAGTACAGTTATGTAAATCTAGCGGATGCTATCTATTTAGGTACAACTATAAAAATCTACTAAGTATGATATATATTTAGCTACATGTATGTAGATCTAATGGATGTGATATAAACTATCGAATTAATTTTTGAGTTGTGAACTAACATGGTGACTTAAAAATTCTCCGTGTTGTGTTTCTAATATAATAGCGTAGACAGATAGATAAAGAACGGAAATTGCTAATGGAGCTCAAGCTCCAAGGAGCCCTTAATTTGAGATTATTTTAGAAAAATTATGTTTAAAAAGATCTAAAACAAATACACATATACAATACTACTTGTCTACAGAGAGTTTCATTGTGAATTACGTTTTTGTGCGGGCTGCAAAAAAATGACAAAATCACGTATTTCTAGCGCATGTATTATTCACCATACAAATATACATGATATTTTTTTTGTGTGCAGCTGACATCAAAACGTATATGGTGATGAAATTACATACACATCTAGCATACATCTATATTTACTTGTGTATTTAATTTCATATTTTTAAAAAACTTAAAAGTTTATTGTTCAGTTTTCGAAAAATTTGGACTTTGCGGAGCCCGAGAGTAAAAATATCCACTCTGAATCGATAAGGGATATACTTCTCCGTCTCATAATATATCTAAGAAACGCTAAAATGCTCGTGTATTATGGGAGATGGAGGCAGTATATCACAATAAAAAAACATATCAAATTGAAACTCAAACTCCGAGTTGGAAAATGGAGATCCCGTTCAGAAAGATCCGTTTAGAACGTTAGATCTCCTGGCAGCATCTCTCTCTCTCTCTCTCTCTCTCTCTCTCTCTCTCACACACACACACACACACACACACACACACACACACACACGCATGCTGCCTCCACCCGAGTCAACCAAGGCAAGGCAAGCCAACGGGCAAAAGTTTTTCGCGGCATCTCGCTGCTGCTTCGCCAGGGTTGTCACCGTCCTCCTCCATCTCAGCTTGCAATTTATATGCTGCCGGCCTCACAAGTCATCACAGCCGCGCTTCCCCACCATGGATACTGCGAGTGTGCCGCGCACCAAACACCAGCCAGCCGACTCGCATCCCTACTTTGTCAGCTTGGATATCGCCAGTCCCTCCTCCTTGTTCGGAAGCTCATGCGGTAGCGTCCACCTGCGGTGGTTGCGCTCCGTGGCCGCCGGAGGCATCTTCTCTGTGTTCCTCCTCGCGGCATACCTGATAGCATTCCCCTCGACCACAATATTCCATCACCCGTACCGCTCCTCTGCAACCCAGCGCCTGTCGCCGGCCAGTCCGCCGCGCTTCGCCTACCTCGTCTCCGGTTCGGCCGGCGAAGCCGGCAGACTGCGCCGGTGCCTCCTCGCGCTCTACCACCCGCGGAACCACTACATCCTCCACCTGGACGCGGAGGCGTCCGACTCTGAGCGCAGGGAGCTGGCAGCCTTCGTGGCCACGCACCCGGTTCTTGCCGCCGTGGGCAACGTGCGTGTGCTGGAGAAGGCCAACCACCACGGGGGCATCACTATGGTAACCACCACGCTGCATGCCGCCGCCACCGTACTGCACCGCCCCGGCTCCGACTGGGACTGGTTCATCAACCTCTCCGCCTCTGACTACCCGCTCGTCACGCAGGACGGTTGGTACCACATATACGCATAACTGTTTCCATTTGTTCTGAATTAAACTGCTCATGAATCATGATTTCATGCTGGCATTATTAACCGCTGCAGATCTGATGGACGTGTTCTCACACCTGCCGCGCGACCTCAACTTCATCGACCACACGAGCGACATGGCGTACGTGCTTTCGTAATCAAATCGATTATGACGTTGACACTTGCATTGCGACTGAGTGCGGTTCTTCTTTCCAGGTCTGCGAGGGCGATGGTTGACCCGGGGCTCTACATGAACGAGACAGAGAAGCGGGAGCTGCGGCAGCTGCCCACCACAATCTTCACAGGTATGCACTTTAGGCTGCCGCAGATGCATCCAGTCGTTACAATACCATGGTCTTCTAGCTAGACAAAAAAAAAATAGTTTAGATCATTGGAGTTATTTTGATACAGGTTCTGCGTGGACCGTGTTGTCACGGCCGTTCGTTGACTACTTGATCCAGGGGTGGCAAAACCTCCCGCGCAACCTCCTCGTCTCCTCCCCGGAGGCCTACTTCCACACCATGGCCTGCAACACCGAGGAGTTCCGGAACACCACCGTGAACCACGACATGCACTACATCTCCTGGGGCGGCCCCCCTGCGCGTCAACCGGAACTCATCAACTCCAGCCACTGGGCCGGGATGCTCGGCAGCGACGCCCCCTTCGCATGCAAGTTTGGCCAGGACAACCTGGTGCTCGACAGGATCGACGCAGAGCTCCTGTCGCGGCAGCCCGGGATGCTTGCCCCCGGCAGCTGGAGCATCGGGGATACTGGCGGCGATGGCTCCTTCTGGATCGTGAGGGACGCAACGCCCTTGCGTCCTGGCCCTGGAGCTGCGCGGCTGCAGCGGCTTGTCACATCGCTCCTGTCTGAGGACAACTTCCGGACTAAACAGTGCAAGATAGTCAATCACAGCGCCTGAGCCTGATCTGTGAGTAAGGCCGGCGGTACTCCGTTTTTCTTTCAGGCTCAGCATCAGCAGTTAATAATTAAGCACGGTAGCTCTATGTAGTCATGCACACACTAGAACTTTGGAAATGAGTGAGACGTGTCTTCTCATTCCGGCGCCAAGCAGTTGACATTCGAGATACACTATTTCTTTTCTCTGCGTATTTGTTCCTCGGTGCTGTGTAACATGACTGGCCCTTGAGCATTTCCCGAAGAAATAAAGAACATTTCCTAGAGATCCTAGTACTATATATAACGGATAGTCGTGTGTTTGTAGTAGCAAGTTTTAGGGTCTTAGTGCAAAACAGTGGATCTAATCCAAGCCAGTGGCGTACTAATACCACCCAAGCACGGTAGAAAAGCTCTCCCTAGTTCGGATCTCTTGGACCAGCCCAGGCAGCAAAACGAAGTCTCACTTCTTTTCTATGTTTTTCTCAAAAAAAAAAAACATCTTTTCTTATGTCGAGTGCACCTCGGAATTTCATCTCGCGTAGACCGTTGCATCGTTTGTGAAGTCATATATCCGTATGTTTAATATTCTTGACCATGTGCTTTAGTTCCAAAATCGTCAAGGAGTAGAGGGTAAGTTTTAATACCTTATCTGCTGATCGGTAGATCTAAGTTGTAATACCGAGGAGCAAATCTTAATGAGCAACCCAAGTCAACTTGAGCACTGCCCTGCAAATCGAAGACATCGGGAGACATAATTAAGTTTCTTGTAGTCAACTCTGAATTAGGACTACGTATTACAACCTGAAACAGTGTACCCCTGGTGATCCTCCATAGAGCACCAGAGCTATCTATCTCAGCGAATTGCCCTAATCTTGCGAACTAAGGGTAACTCTTAACTGATCCTCAAAATTTTACTGGGTATGGGCATACGGCCGAGTATCCTTCAATGGAGAATATTTCCTCTACTAAAAAATGATGTTTCAAACCGACCAACTTAATTTAATGGAGTGAACAATTCATAACAAATTTAGACTAGATTCGATACAAACATGACTAACACAAATTCGGTGCAAATTAAACAAAATGTAGACTAAAACCAAACTAATCTACTCACCATAGGTTCTTGATCCACTCCCAATCCGATTAGTGCTCCGATGTGGATTAGGCGACGAGGGTGGTTATAGGTGAGGTGAACTGGAGTGGGGGATTTTTACTTCGCGACGGCTCCTGAGAGGATATTTAAGCATCGTGGCCTGCTCGGAGTAGAAAATTTCATACACTAAAGCTTTCTTGGCTTCGCATAGTTCCGTTTTACAGGACCCACATTTATCATCCTCGAAAGATTTTAGGGATCATTTATAGTTTCCCTAATATGTTTGTATCAGAAAGTTTGTCGCTATCTAGACCATTATAACACGTTTATATCAAACGTTTGTCTATCGAGAAATTTGAATACTACTTTCTCCGTCCCAAAATAAGTGTCAGGTTTCTACTAAGTTTAATATACAATTGTATTAATAAAGTTAAGACACTTATTTTAGGACGGAGAAAGTATTCCATAGGTATTTATTTAAACATTTTTATATGACAAGTTGGAAGCCTTGGCGGTTAAGTAAATCGACAGCTGGCACTGCTCAAACTCAAAAGTCTTCCGTTCAATCGATCCCGGTGAGAAATAACAACAATATACCATATAAGTACGGACTGGCGTGATAAGCTCTAGAGCAAATCAATGGTGTACCTCCCCCCTAGACCTATTTGACCTTCACTTGTCGTCACTCTCGTACGCCTCGATCTAAACAAAATAGGGCCAGATTTCTGGATCGACGCCTCCAGAGGATTCTTAGCACGGGAACACATGTAATTGACTGCGCACCAAAGAATCTTTCGCACAAAACGAGCAACTAAGTACTCCGGTACGGATCACAAATACCTCTCTAGCATAAACTACTCCGGTACGGATCGCAGATATGCGAACCACACCCTTGGCCGGCCGGCACACCCTTGGTCTGACTTCACTTTGATGCACGCCAAAGTTTATTGGCTGACTAAAGTTGACATTTCTCAGTCCATCGATGCAGTGCAAACGAGTTATTCGCTGAGTGTGGATGGCTATCCGCCGCGGCGGCATAGCTCGTGCACTTCTCCTGGGCGGCACACTGGCGGCACTTGGATAGTACACTCCTGTGCGTTAGACTACCCATAGTTGGGAGTAACTTAGACTAGTAACACACATATATATTACTAATATATATGTTACTACCTCTATAGTGAGGAATAGGGAGTAATATATATGTGGCGTCACGCAACACTTCATTTATTCAGCTGTAAACTCATAATGTCTTGGTACGTGTGATTTTACTCATAGTGTGAGAAACTAGATATGTTACTCAGTTTGTCTCTCTCCTCATTAAATAGCTGCCACATCATCTTTTTTCCTTAGGTGTCATCTATGTTACTCCCACTATGGGTAGTCTTATTCGTGTCCTTGATGTGTGTTGTCGTGTTTTTATTTCTTTGACCAGTTTCTAAGGATTTCTAGAACACCAAGTACCATTTAGCCATGTGTTTTATTTTGAGAATGAAGGAAATGTCAAACGGAGCTCTAGCTCCCTGAAGGTCAAATTTCAAAAAGTTTAAGTTCAAATATTTATGTTTAGAAAAAACTGAAAACACACACGTAAATATATGGATAAATATTAATCGTCTGCGTATAGTTTCATGGCGAAATACCATTCTATGCGAGCTACACAAAAACAAGAAAATCACGTATTTCTAGCACATGTACTATCTATTATTTACCTATCTACCTATCTCTTATATATTCCATCTATCTATTCTATTATATACTAGAAGGAAAATACGGGTGAAAATAAAGAAATATGTAGAAAATCCCACGTTAATCAGAAATATCTGGCCATTAATTTGGTGGACCCTTCATCAATCAGTAAACCACAACCCTTAGATCCTCATAACCAAAACGGACACACAACCGTTTAGATCTGAAAATGGACCCACAATAGTTTTGATCTAAAACGTCGGTGACTTGGACTCTTGATTGTTCGCAGATAAAAATGGGCCTTTTCCTGTTAAAGAAGGGATCATTTAATTATGCTTGCGTGACAACAAAAGAGGAGCGTGCAGTGGTTATCATGATAAAAAAGAAGAGCAGCTTTCCATTGAAAAAAAGTGGCAACTATGATCAATCAAAATGATAAAAGAAACAGCGGCAAGGGCATGCTCAATGCGGCATGCAAGTCGCCATGGCAGCTATTCATACGCATATCTTAACAAATTTCAAATGTATGTTATTACTGAAATATTTATCATTGCCAAAATCTAACAATCTTTTGTTGACTTTGATAATATTAGTATTTCTAGTAACATTGTAAGACAAAGGTAGAAAAGTTTGCCTATCTATTTTAGAGGTTGGGCTTGTACGCTATTTAGAAAATTTGAAAACAATTAATTCAAAATATTACAAGGACAGGAAGTTTATAACCACTGTACAATTTCACCTAAAAGTACAAAACATTCCTGAAAGAATTATACATGCATGTACAGCTTCAGAGAAGTTTTTTCAAATACAGAAATAAGCCCATAATACAAAGTAAAATACAGGAGTAACTACGAGGAAATAAGTATAATTTGAAGGAGATCTACATTGTTCACAACCCTATTGTATGTAGAACAAGGGAAATAAATTAATGATTTCAGATGCTAATATGAATAATATCACATCGTAACTTATGATTTTTGCATTGGGTATATATATTACACGTTCTTATCTCTTAGCGACTAAGAAACATTGATTTCTAAGACGGCGGTAGGAACCATACAATAAAATCAGTCAAATTCATGTAAGTACAGATAAACAAACGATAGTAATCAGATAGCTACGAATGTAATTGAGAGATAACTCTCACTTCCTATTAATTATTACAGTCTTCTGTTCTTTAGAAGATGTAGTTTTAGTCATAGAAATGAGTAAAGTTCGAACATTATTACACCATATTTTTAGTATTAACTTAGATACTCAAGATACATGTACCTAAATTTCAAAGTCCTGAATAGACCATTTTTTTTTTGCAAAAAAAACGAAGATTAATCTGATGGGACTTATTTTCCTTAGAGCAATATGGAACGAGGGGGCAGAGCTAGTTCATTAGCATTGGTTTGAAGGGAACCCAATAAGGCCTCCTTTGATTTATAGGATTTCGTAGGAATTCTATAGGAAATGATGCCTAGAAAGCAAAAACCTGTAGAACCCTTTGGTTACTACTGAAACCGCAGAAAAGAAAATAATATTAAAAACCGGTATTGAACCTATTTTCTTCATTAAGTTATCTTAAATTTCTAGAAACATATTCATGTATAGAACAATATGTATTTCAATTCAGTTAAGTAACTAAGAATAAGAAAATGTAATTAAAATGAAATTCCTAACCTTTATATTTGGCCTATCTGTTAATGGAAATCTTTTCTTATTTATTCCGTCAAGGAAGTTCCAATTTATATAATTTAAAAGTGAACACTATTACTCTATTCGAACCTAATTATTATTTAGGTTAGAACATATAGACTTTCATCAATACGGATGTAGTCCTCACAATCAACAATTGGATGTTAAACCCGCATACTGATCTTACATCAAATAAGAAACTCGCTGCAAAAAAACATTGCAGAAGAAACTTACAGTAATAAAAGAAAATCCTCTGATGAATTTTAGATTTATGTATTGCTCTAAAATAATGTAAGAACGATACACATGGCGACTAAAATGTACTTTAGAAAGAGCATAATAAGCATTCACCCACAAATTACATGATATTTCATTTCTCGCAATTTTAGCGGTTCTTGTAGGACCATCAAAATTTCGTATATCATATATATGTATAACCATGAAACAATAAATTTATTTCTTAGATATAAAATTATTTCTTAGACAGGTTAATTAAAGACGATTCCCTCGCATTTCCGAGGGCCACACTGCTAGTTATATGCTAAAAGGAAAATACGGATAAAAATAGGCGAATATCCTAGAAATTCCCACAATAATTGGAAACATCCGACCGTCTATTTGATACATCAATGAACCATGACCCAGCCATCTTTGTAATTAAATTTTAGACATTAAGGTTAAATAAAATTAGCCACCTTTGTCATTAAGTAAAATAGACCTTTATTTCACATCAAAAAACCTTTCCTAAAATTCCTCCGATGCATCCGCAGTCATTCCCAAATCATTGCTGCCGCTGCGTTAGACTAGATCCTTCTCACACCGACGCCGCTTCATTCGTTCGTACAATGGGTCGCAATTCGTTCATACAAGGAGAAATAGGTTCACCCTGTCTAAGGCCGTGGTAGTTTTTGAAATAGAGGCCAAGTACCCCATTGATTCAAATGGCAGTGTGGCCCCGACAAACAAGCTGCATTAGGCGATGGACATGGGCAGGGACAAAGCGTCTAGAAAGGAGAACCTCTTAGAGGAAGGACCAGCAGACGCCATTATAGGCCTTCTCTTAGTCGAGCTTAAGAACCACCACTTCATGCCCACGAGCATGAAGATCATGTAGGAGCTCATGCAACACAAGGATATCATCCATGTTGAATTTCACCTTAATGAAGGTTGTTTGCCTAGGGATAATGATCTTATGGACAATGGGAGATAACCTAGCCGCAAAAGCGTTGGAAGGGAACTTCACAATATTGTTAATCAAGGCAATTGGTCTGAAAAAACAAATATTATCAGCTCCTTTAACTCTAGGGCTCATGGTCTAATTGTGTAATTAGGATGTCTAATATCCGCCATACCCAAGCAGAAGCCCTGAATGATGCTATATACAAAGGTTGTAATGGAACGCTGGAATTTCTTGAAGAGAGGATAGAAAAATCATCCGGCCCAGGGGCGGAGCTAGATTTCGAAGACGAGAAGGCTTCATCAATCTCCTCCGAAGACAACAAAAGTATACATGCATGAACATCAAGGGAGGCTAGCTGGTCCTTGGACCAGACAAGGGGATCAAATCGCTATAAAGAGGGCGACTGTTGATGAGGGTGAGAAGAATAGAACTCCTATATATGGCAGGTAATGGCATGAATATCAGAGGAAATGACCCCATTGATGGAAAGACGGGTGATAGAGCACCTACCACACCTCCCATTAGCTAAAGCCTGGAAATATGATGTGTTAGCATCTCCCTTCAGGATCCAGTTTAATTTACCCCTACATTTTTCGTAAAGTTCATCAAAGTGGTTTAGGTCAACAAGCTTGGCTTCGAGCTCGTATCTATCGCGCCACCCTAGGGCATCAAGGCCCCCGGAATCAGCCCAAACGTCAAGATATTTTATTGGAGTCACTATGGCCAGATTAGATATCAGAGAATCCGCACGAAGATTAGCTCCGAGCCTCTCAGGAATTTCCTCGGTCGCTGGGAACTGTAATTCCTATCATCTACTGGCCCAAATGACCTGGTACGTTCATGCAAAAGGGAAGCACACTTGTTAACAACTAAGGGGAAGAAATCTTCGTTGAGAAACTAGCTTGTTTCTACATGCAATGCACATGGATTCGTTCATGCATTGGCAATCTAAGTTTCTACTTGGAATGCAAGTGCATCTTACTCAGAGCTAAACCGAGCTACAGCGGACAATTGTACATGATTCCATTTAGCTAGCCCTGATCAAAGCGCTATACGCTATAGTCTGCTATTCGAAACATTGATTGGGTTTATTATCCAATAAAGTGCCAAGAGGCTATCCTTCAAAAAACTTCTCATGCATATCAAGAGTTAGCAACAAGAAAAAATAGTGGCAATGAAAAAAGAAGTCACTTCCTTCCTTGTCTCAAAAAGTAGAACAACAAGTTAGGCTGGATAATTTAGTCTATTTTGGGACACCCCAATAACTATTTCAGAAATTTCTAATAAATCCTAGAGGCCCACTTAGCCCATTAGTGCAAGGCCAGGGATACTACTAAAATTTAGTCCCACATTGCTAGTTTAGTGGGAGTTGGACCTCTTTATAAGAGAGGTTCTTTCCCTACTTGTATGAGCATGAGACCAAGAGGGACATACATGCGCGCTCCTCCTCCGTGCGGGAATGAGCCGAGCCGATGTCTAAATTTTTGCCACGCACGACAGGTATACGAAAGGTCACACGCTGTTCGCTTCATCTCCGTCTCTTCGTTTCACCTTCCGTCGCTGCCCTCTGGCCCCTCTCTCCTGTGCCTATAAAAGGGAGGTCGCTCCTCTCCAGAGCAGCACACCAGAAGATCCTCTTCCTCTCGCAATGAAGTTCCTAAGCACTGCGCTGCTGCTATGATCTTCCTCATCCCGGCTTGCAGCATGCACTGCAGGTCCGGACGGTAGGCCTCCGAAAATCCACCTCTTTGAGTCATGTATAGGAGAAGGGTAATAAGGTTTTGGGGGAGCGCAGCGCGACTACTGACTTCTTCGTCACGGATGCCCCGGACTCCGACGACTACTTCCCTGACGTCGACAACCTTGTCAGCGACATGGCTGGCGAGGACACCGACCCCAAGACCGGTGCTTCTGTCATGTTCCTAATGCTTCTGCTCCTGTTCCGTACATTCTCATACTCTTTATATTAGAGATTCTACCACAACTTCTTGCTCTACTGTTTGTTCTAGATGTGTTCCATTCTAGTTCATACATGCACATGCTATTTACCTTCTCTCTATCAGTTTGCATGACTTACTTTATCTCTGCTATATTAGTCATGCGTTATCTAGTATTTCCGTTAATAAAATTATTTGGTAAATTGCTCATATTTCCAACAATCCAAAAACCTTATGGTAGGCAATTTACCCCGAGTGGTTTTGCTGCTTCCATGAGACCTCCTATGTTTGAGAGTATCCACTATAAGAGGTGGCATGTGAGAGCCGTTCTATGGTTTCAAACCATGAGCTGCTATGACGCCACTCTTGGCAGACCTGAAGGAGAATATGATGCTCAACAGGAACAAGCTTTTCAGGAAATGGATACCCTATTTAAGGCTGCTCTTTTGAGTGTTCTTGGTGAGAACATAGTTGATGCTTATGCGTCAATTGATAATGGAAAAGATATGTGGGACGCACTCGAGGCCAATTTTGGGGTCTCGGATGCTGGCACTGAGATGTACATGATGGAGCAATTCTATGATTACATGATGAGTGAAGAGCACTCTGTGGTTGAGCAAGCTCATGAGATACAATCATTTGCTTGAGAACTTGAGCACTTAAATTGTATGCTACCGGACAAGTTTGTTGTCGGAGGTATCATCACTAAGCTTCCTCCTTCGCGGGAGTTTTCTGCTCCGGATCTCATTTGTACTCTTGATGTGGAAGAAAAGGCGAGAGCAAAGGACAACCATGCTCGAGGTATTGACGGGGAGTGCCAAACTTGTACAGAAGAAAATTTTTCAGCCCCACAAGTTCAAGAACAAGGGCAAGTTTGATGGTAAAGCAAAGTTTGATGGGAAGAACAAGGTTGTACCGCACATGAACTTCAAGAAGAAGAATGAGAAGAAGAAAGGTGTTTGTCATGTGTGTGGAGATCCTGATCATTGGGCTCCCAGTTGCCCTAATCGCTATGACAAGCGTCATCTTGGGAAAGGCGGCAAGACCGTTAATGTTGTCATTGGAGACATTGACATGAAGGATGCTGGGTATGGTATATTTCCCACTATTCTTGCAGTATATCATTCTCCTGATTGGTTGAATGACATGGGTGCTAATGTGCATGTATGCGGTGATATTTCCATGTTTTCGTCTTATCAGACCGCAGGGACTTCCACCGTGCTGATGGGCAACGGTTCAAGTGCTTCTGTTCGTTGTGTTGGCACCGTTGATCTGAAGTTTACTATGGAGAAGGTCGTGTGGCTAAAGAACGTGCATTATGTCCCCTCCGTCAATAAAAATCTTGTTAGCGGATCTCTTCTATGTAGAGATGGCTACAAGCTTGTCTTTGAGTCGAAAAAATTTGTAATATCCAAGTATGGAACCTTTGTTGGTAAAGGCTATAAGTCAGGAGGCCTGTTTCATTTATCCTTGGCAGGCGTTTGTAATAAAGTTGTTAATCATGTTTACAAAAATAGTGAATCAAGTGTGTGGCATTCACGTCTCTGTTATGTTAACTTTGGTTGCATGTCATGATTAGCCAAGTTGAACTTAATCCCTTGTTTCACCACTGTCAAGGGATCTAAGTGTCAAGTGTGTGTGCAAGCTAAGCAACCTCGTAAGTCTCATGCAACTGCCGAAACAAGAAATCTTACACCACTAGAGCTCTGATACGTCTCCAACGTACCTATAATTTTTGATTGTTCCATGCTATTATATTACCCCTTTTGGATGTTTATGGGCTTTATTTTACACATTTATATCATTTTTGGGACTAACCTACTAACCGGAGGCCCAGCCCATATTGCTGTTTTTTTGCCTATTTCAGTATTTCAAAGAAAAGGAATATCAAACGAAGTCAAAACGGAATGAAACCTTCGGGAGCGTGATTTTTGGAACGAACATGATCCGGAGGGCTTGGAGTGCAAGTCAAGAAGCACCCGAGGCCCCACGGGATAGGAGGCCGTGCCCCCCCTATAGGGCACGCCCCCCTGTCTCGTGGGACCCTCGGGCGACCACCAACGTACTTCTTCCTCCAATATATACCTACGTACCCCGAAAACATCCAGGAGCACCACGAAACACAATTTCCACCGCCGTAACCTTCTGTATCCGCGAGATCTCATCTTGGAGCCTTCGCCGGCACTCTGCCGGAGGGGGAATCAACCATGGAGGGCCTCTACATCAACATCCTTGCCCCTCCGATGAGTTGTGAGTAGTTTACCACAGATCTACGGGTCCATAGTTATTAGCTAGCAGGGCCGGTCCTGAGATTTTGGGGGCCCGGGGCGAAACAAAATTTTGGGGCCCTTAACAAAATAATCTTAAAAATAATAACTAATGTATGTATACACTTGAAATGTCCAATAAATGCTTCGGGATCTATGTCACGACGATATCGCGAGTTACTAAAGTTATATATAATGGCCTATGTAGGAAGTAGAGAAATGTGTGTGTGTGTGTCTATCACAAGATATCTCAGAAATGCAAAGTCACGTTTAATGTCATGTACTACAACTATATAACTACATTACTTGTAACAAAAGGCCCAGAGACAAGCGACTCCATAAATAATCAAAAATACTGAGTAGTCCTTGGACGGACTAATAGTAAGATTGTTATTCCAAATAGCAATATTCAAGATATTTTGATAGGTGAACATATATTCATGTTAATGATATAATTATTAGTTTGTATCTTCAAAGATCAAATCAACAATATTGTGATAGTGCAAATTTACTCTTACCTAATTGTGCAACAATGAGTAAACCCAGAGTTAGTTACCTGATTTCTACAGTCATCGTACATTTCAGATCAACATCTATAGCACCACTCCTCGTTCTTGATCTGTTTGAGATCTGTACATCACAGGAATAGCATTATCAAAATGCAGAAGCATAGCAGTTAATGAAACATACGGCGGAAGACATCGACCCGACCGGCAACTCTTACATCCACAAAGCGACACGCAGCGCAGCCAGGCTCCATTCTGGTTAGGGCCTCCTCCAGCTAGCTTCTTTCCCGCCGCAATCTAGGGCTTCAGGCAAAAAGGTGACGGCGCGGCGCGGACTACGTGTGTGATGCCTGGCTGGCTTTGTCGATGCGTCTGTTTGCCAAGCATCTCCAACTGCGTAGCTGCTACTAGTTGGGCAGGCCTAACATAGAAATTTTTGGGCTATTCAAGTATTCAACACACGAAGGCCGGACGAAGAAGTTGTGTGTTGCGTCTCTCTACGTACTCTTGACTCCCTGCCTCGTTGTGCACCCGGGAGGGGGCCCCCTGGAAGTTGGGGGCCCGGGGCGGCCGCCCCTTCCGCCCCCCCTCAGGACCGGCCCTGTTAGCTAGATGGCTTCTTCTCTCTTTTTGGATCTCAATACAATGTTCTCCCCCTCTCTTGTGGAGATCTATTCGATGTAAACTCTTTTCGCGGTGTGTTTGTCGAGATCCGATAAATTGTGGGTTTATGATCAAGTTTATCTATGAATAATATTTGAATCTTCTCTGAATTCTTTTATGTATGATTGAGTTATCTTTGCAAGTCTCTTCGAATTATCAGTTTGGTTTGGCCTACTAGATTGATCTTTCTTGCCATGGGAGAAGTGCTTAGCTTTGGGTTCAATCTTGCGGTGTCCTTACCCAGTGACAAAAAGGGTTGCAAGGCACGTATTGTATTATTGCCATCAAGGATAACAAGATGGAGTTTATATCATATTGCATGAGTTTATCGCTCTACATCATGTCATCTTGCTTAATGCATTACTCGATTCTTATGAACTTAATACTCTAGATGCAGGCAGGCACTACTAGGAAAAACCTTATACACAGAATCTTGGCAGCAACGCGGCACAAAAAGAAGCGCTACTGCTAATTAGCAGTAGCGCGGGTTTTTAACCCTCGCTACTACTTAGTTGATAGTAGTAGCGCGGGTTTTTAACCCTCGCTACTACTAAGCGGTCTCTACCGTGCCCCCCGACACATGCCATAGTAGTAGCGAGGGGTATAAACCCGCGCTACTACTAAGTTGATAGTAGTAGCACGGTTTTATACCCCTCGCTACTACTAAGTACGAGGTAGGTGAAGTCGCCCTATCCTCGGCCGAATCCCCATCTCCTCCCCCAAATCCCTCCTCTCTTCCACCACTCTCTCCTCTCACTTTCCATATGCTCTCACATGGACCTCTTGCCCATGCACCCATCCTCCTCCATGGCGCCGAAAGAGGCGGCCACCTCGTGCCACCGGCGTCTAGGAGCTCGCCGGTCTTCCACCGACGTCTAGGAGACCGCCGCCCCGCGCCACCACACCGGAGCACCTCGCCACCGGTGACTAGCTCCGTTGCTCCCTACATCACCTTCCTCTCTCCCTCGGTTCTCCTTTTCTCTCTCTCTCCCTCTGGTTTGACTCACCCTCCCATGTCCATGCCCGTGCAGGTCGTCGCCGTGGATGACCCGTAGCTATTTGGCATGGTCGGGAAGAGGAGCCCCACGCCACGTCCTGACTTAGCCATAGAAACGGGCCCTCTCCAACAGCCACTGCTGGATCTGGTCTTCCCCTGTCCGTTCATGCCTCCGGCGACGCCAATCATCGCTAGATCTTACCATTGCTGCCATTGACAGCACGCACGGGATGGAATTTTTGTTTTGTTTTTGAAAGTATTAGTAGTAGCGCGGGGTATAAGACCCGCTACAGCTAATTAGCAGTAGCGTTGTTTGCATAGCATGCTATAGCTAAGCATGTATGGCAGTAGCGTGTGTCAACACGTGCTACTGCTACAAGTTAGCTGTGGCGCCGTATCAGTAGCGTGGGCACCCGCGCTATTGATACACCCAAAACCCGCGCTGCTGCTAGGCTTTTCCCTAGTAGTGAGGAGTTGGTCGATGTGTGGAGTAATAGTAGTAGATGCAGGCAGGAGTCGGTCTACTTGTTATGGACGTGATGCCTATATACATGATCATGCCTAGATAATCTCATAACTATGCGCTTTTCTATCAATTGCTCGACAGTAATTTGTTCACCCACCGTAATACTTATGCTATCTTGAGAGAAGCCACTAGTGAAACCTATGGCCCCCGGGTCTATCTCTTATCATATTTGCTTGCAATCTACTTTTATTTGCATCTTTACTTTTTGCATCTATATTATAAAATACCAAAAATATATTTATCTTATCATACTATCTTTATTAGATCTCACTTTCGCAAGTGGCCGTGAAGGGATTGACAACCCCTTTATTGCGTTGGTTGCGAGTTCTCAGTTTGTTTGTGTAGGTGCGTGGAACTTTTGAGGAGCCTCCTACTGGATTAATACTTTGGTTCTCAAAACTGAGGGAAATACTTACGCTACACTTGTTGCATCACCCTCTCCTCTTCGAGGAAAACCAACGCAAGCTCAAGACGTAGCAAGAAGGATTTCTGGCACCGTTGCTGGGGAGGTCTTCGCTCAAGTCAAGACATACCAAGTACCCATCACAAACCCATCTCCCTTGCATTTACATTATTTGCCATTTGCCTCTCGTTTTCCTCTTGCCCACTTCACCCTTGCCATTTTATTCGCCCTCTCTTTCCCAATCTCCTCCACTCTTTTCCGCTCGCTTTCTTCCACCTTGCTTTTGTTTGCCGCTATGTCTGAAATTGGGAAGATTATCATCGATATGGACAATAATGATAAGACAGAAAATCCCGAGGCTCCGGCCGATGAACCCCCTATCTTGCATACTAAAAAATTTCGAATCGGTAGTGGTAACATCATTGGCAACGGTGTTATTCAAGATTTCTTTACTTGTGCCGGTGCTTTACCTTCCATGGGTTGTTCTATTCTTCATAGAACTAGTAGTCTTGCAGATGCTATCGCTATGCTTGTAGTTGAACTTGAAAGACAATTTATGCATATGCTGTCACATCCCTGGTTCTGTTGTGCACTAGGTTAGACCCTCATGTGTGCATCATGTTTTAATTCAAATGAAATTTGAATTGAGGGATTTTCAAAGCCTCAGAAACCTTCTAAAAATGATCAACATTAAAATCTTCTCAAGAAGTCCAAGAAAATGTTCCTCTTAGTCCCTGAAAATATTGCAAGGAGGTAAAACTCAAAACAATATTTTTGGTATCTCAGAGTTAATTATTTTGGGCCTTTGAAATAAATACAATAACTATTTGCATTGGATATATAAATTATATATAATTAATATATGTCCATTAATTCTGGAACATTTTATGTGGGTTGGTATATTTTAGTTCCAGCCACATAATTATTTTCAGGATTTTATAAAATGGTTTAGCTTTATTACTAAACCAAAACAAAATAGCAGAAATAGGAAAAAGAAAATAAAACAGAGAGAGACTCACCGGGCCACTTACCTGGCGCCACCCACCAGCCCACTGCTGCCCAGCCAGCCGCCGCTCCAATGAAAGCAGCTTGGCTTGGCAGCAGTAGTAGCTTCTGCTCGACGGCGAGCACAGCATGCGTGCCACGCAGCTGCTCGCCGCCTCGCCGCTCCCCTCGTTCCGCTGCTGCCGTGGGACAAACCCTCTCCCTCTCCCCGACCCCGCAGACACCCGCTCCTCGCCCTGGCTCCTCTCTCTCGCTCTCCCCGACGTCGCCCGAGACGCCGTCGTCGCCGCCGCTCGCCACAGCCGCGTCCAACGCCGTCCCCGCGCCCTCTCACCGTGTCCGGACGGTTCGCCGTCGTCGACTACGCCGACCAACCAAGACACATGACGCCGGAGCCCCTGCATCATCCCCGCCACCGTCGTCTTCAACCTTGGGCCGCCCAGATCGCCGCCGTCGTCCCGACCGCACCGGGCCTTCCCCGAGCCCGCTGAGCATCTCGTCGCGCCCTCCGTGAGCTCTTTCTCCTGCTCCCCCTCTCCGTTTCTCCCCTCGTGCACCATAGCGACTGCACCGCGCTCACCGCACGCGCCGCCGTCTGACCACGTCGCCGGCATTGCTCCGGTGACCATTTGGTCACGGGCTTGTGCCCGTCACACTCCTCGCGCCGCGTAGAGGCCGTAGGTGCTAGCGCCACGCCGCCTAGGCCACCGCAGCCCAGCGCCAGACGAAGCTGGGCGAGCCGCCGCCGCCGAGCTCATCGCCGCCCCAACTCCGACCACCCGACCCCAACCGACTCCACCAAGAGTCGCGGCTCAAATCTGACTCCACGCTGATGCCTTCCGCGTCCCATTTGGTGGCCGGAACGGCGAAAATCACTTCCGCCGCCGCGTCGGGCTCGCCGGCGGCTAAACGCCGGTGCAGCCGCGTCGACTTTGACCACGGGTGGGCCCCGGTTGACTCCGTTGAGTCAATGACAGGTGGGGCCCTCTTCCGCTAATTACCAGATCAGCTTAAACTAAATTAAAATTAGTTAATTAGCCACTGACACGCGGGACCCATAGGTCAGTTTGACCTGGACCAGCCCGTTGACCTGCTGACGTCACAGTGACGTCATGCTGACGCAGTAAATCCTTTTCTGGATTTATTTTTATTCAGGAATTCCAGAATTTAGTTCAAACTTCTAAAAATTCATATAAAATCAACCGTAGCTCCAAATCAAATAATTTATATATGAAAAATGATCAGAAAAATCTAATCTATCCATCTGCACTGGTTTCATGCATGTTTAAACAACTTAACCTTGCTGTTTAGTGCAAAGCATGATAAGGCACTATTTGAATTCATAATTTGAATTTGGGGTTGAACCTTTGGCTCAATATGACCCAAATCCATCTGGTTGTAGTTGCATTAGCCCAAAACACATTCATATTGCCATGTCGTAGCATGCATCATATTGTGCATTGCATTGATCGTGTTTCTTCTCTTTTTGCGGTATTGTTCCCCTCGGTAGACGTTGTACCGACGTTGTGATCACGACACGATGAAGACTCAATGCTATCTTCGAAGTGCCGAGCAAGCAAAAACCCTTGTTCATTCCGATACAATCCCACTCTCTCGCCTGCTCTCTTTTCTTGCATTAGGACAACAACGATTCATCTGTTACTTTGCATGTAGCTGAACCCCTTATCCTTTGCATGACTGTCATTCCACGGTAAATAGATGAAACCCACTAGCATGAGTAGGAATTGTTTGAGCCTGTTGTGCCTACTCATACATGCTTGTTGTCATGCCTGCCATCGCTTAGAGTTGAGTCGGGTCCGATTCATCGAGGATGAACCAGAGGTGTGTGAACATGTCCTCTTGTGTGTGAGCTAAGTGCGTGAACACGATTTGGTAAAGGTAGCGGTGAGAGGCCATGTAGGAGTACATGGTGGGTTGTCTCATTGCAGCCGTCCTCGAGAACTGAGTTCGTGTTTGTGATCCATGATTCAGCTACTACCACGCATTGGGCCCGAAACCAATGGACCCTCTCGGCTTCTTAATCACCCTTGTCCTCTGTCCGGGAGTTGCAAGTAGTTTCGTGTTTGTAGTATCTTTGGAGGCCGCGCAGCGCTGACCGTAGGGGTGGGCTGTGATGCGGTAGGCACGCGGCACGGTGTACCAGGCGCCCGTTTGGTGTCTCGGGAACCTGTTCACATCGTTTGGGGCTGTGGCGAAACCGGCGGAACTCCTCATAGATGGAACCCAAATAGGCGATAAACCTGGACTAGGGACTTGAGTGTTTAGGTAGGTCGTGGCCGACACCCACGTTGGGCTTCGCTTGAAGGTTGCCGAGTACACGTCGTAAAGCGGCGGTAAGTGGTGAGCGTGTGTGAAGAAGTACACCCCTGCAGGGTTAACATCATTTATTCGAATAGCCGTGTCCGCGGAAAAGGACTTCTGGGTTGCCTATATCAGTTCATAGACAAGTGAAAGTGGATACTCTAAAATACGCAAGATAAGCATGAGTGCTATGAATGGCGTTCTCGTAGGAAGACGGGAGCGGATCCATAGTGGTGTATTGATATGGTGAATATGTGGACTCGTGTGCGCCACCTCAAAAGAGTTACTTGCAGTCGTAGTTTAGGATAGCCACCGAGTCAAAGCTGGCTTGTCTTTGTTAAACTCCACCATCCCCTTTGTTGATAATGATGCATATGTAGTTAGTTCGATGTAAGTCTTTTTGGGTACATTTGTACTCACGTTTGCCTATTTTATGTTTTTGCAGAGAGACTTGGTCTCGCTAGTAGTTCCACGTGGACTTCGACGTTTAGCTTGTTACCTCAGCTACGATCTTGTGCCCTCGGCAGGATCTGGTAGATAGTCAGGCTTCTTAGCCTTTTTCATTTATAGATGTCTGTACTCAGACATGATAGCTTCCGCTTGTGTTTAAACTTGTATGCTCTGAATGTTGGGTCATGAGACCCCTGTTTGTAATATCTCGCTCCTCGGAGCCTAATGAATAAATACTTGAGTCGTAGAGTCATGTTGTGATGCCATGTTGTATTTGCACATATCGAGCATATTGTGTGTATGTTATTGAAATGCTTGGTATGTGTGGGATCGACTATCTAGTTGTTTATCTTTAGTAGCCTCTCTTACGGAAATGTCTCCTAGTGTTTCCTTTGAGCCATGGTAGCTTGCTCTTTGCTCGGAACACTTAGGCTGGCCCGCATGTGTCCTTCTTCGTTCTGTGTACGTCCTTCGGGAAATGTCACGCGTTGAGTACCGGAGTCTGTTAGCCCGCTACAGCCCGGTTTATCGAAGTCTGCTAGCCCAGTGCTACAGCCGGAACTTACTCGTGATGACCGACACGTTCGATCTTTGGGTCATGGATGCTGTCCTGTAAGTCTGTGCCACTTTGGGTTTACGACTAGCCATGTCGGCCGGGCTCCTTATCATATGGATGCTAGCGACACTATCATATACGTGTGCCAAAAGGCGCAAACGGTCCCGGGCAAAGGTAAGGCGACACCCGTGGGAATACCGTGCGTGAGGCCGCAAAGTGATATGAGGTGTTCCAGACTAGATCGATGTGACATTGAGTCGGGGTCCTGACATATGCATCCTTGCATACAAAGAATTTTCCTAGAATTCTCTAATATTGAGCATTCTTCTGTTAAGCGCGCTGTTACTATCTTTTTGGCTCATGAGTTTAGATTTATCATAAGAGAGGCCAAAGAAATCTTTGCACACTATAGGGTGGACGCCGGTCGTCCTCCCATAGAGGCGATCCTCTACGATCAAGAGGAATTTAGACGTTTTCAATTTCCAGACTATGTCGCTTTTAATGGAAACCTTAGAAAAAAGGTTCCTACCAATGTCTTGGTTGATTGCATTAACGAACTTAATAACGATTTTGCCCTCCGAAACAATGAGCTAGGATACTCTCTTGAGTATAGGCTCACAAAATTTTGCCAAAAGAATGCTTTTAGTGATGAAATAGTTGTGCACTATGAAGGGCCAAAGGAGGAACCCGTTCCTCCTGTGATTGATCTTGGGGAACTTTGCCCCAGTAAATTTAGCCCTTTTGATTACTTTTGCTTGCCTCAAAGAAAACTTGCTGCCGAACATAGAGAATATGAGATGAGCTTTCAAGATCTATCTTATTATTATGGCACTATTTAGATCTATCTTTGCTTTTTATGCCTAGCTAGGGGCGTTAAACGATAGCGCTAGTTGGGAGGCAACCCAATTTTTCTTTATGTTTTTGTTTTTGCTCCTGTTTAGTAATAAATCTTGCATCTACCTTCTGTTTAGATGTTTTTTTATCTTTTAATTAGTGTCTGTGTCAAGTAGAACCTATAGGATAACCTACGATGATAGTTGTTTTGATTCTGCTGAAAAACAGAAACTTTGCTCGCACGAATATAATTTTGTTAAATCACAGGAACGTGATTTTGCGTTGATTCTTTTTTATGCTGTTCAATAAACAAATTTTCCAGGACTTCCTATTTTTGTAGGATTGTTAGAGTTCCAGAAGTTTGCGTTAGTTACAGATTGCTATAGACTGTTCTGTTTTTGACAGATTCTGTTTTCCGTGTGTTGTTTGCTTATTTCAATGCATCTATGGCTAGTAAATTAGATTATAAACCATAAGGAAGTTGGAATACAGTAGGTTTAACACAAAATTAAATAAATAATGAGTTCATTGCAGTACCTTATGTGGTGGTTTTGTTTTCTTTCACTAACGGAGCTTATAAGATTTCCTGTTGAGTTTTGTGTTGTGAAGTTTTCAAGTTTTGGGTAAAGCTTTTATGGACTATAGAATAAAGGGTGGCACGAGCCTAAGCTTGGGGATGCCCAAGGCACCACAAGATATTAAAGAATAGCCAAAAGCCTAAGCTTGGGGATGCCCTGGGAAGGCATCCCCTCTTTCGTCTTCGTTCATTGGTAACTTTACTTGGAGCTATATTTTTATTTGCTACATGATATGTGTTTTGCTTGGAGCGTCCTGTATTATATTAGTCTTTGATTTTTAGTTTGCCACAATCATCCATGCTGTACACACCTTTTGGGAGAAGCCTATTTGATTAGAATTTGCTAGAATACTCTATGTTCTTCACTTATATCTTTTGAGCTTGATAGTTTTTGCTCTAGTGCTTCACTTATATCTTTTAGAGCACGGTGGTGTCTTAATTTTGAAGAAATTTCTAGTCTCTCATGCTTCACTTATATTATTTTGAGAGTCTTTTAGAACATCATGGTATTTGCTATGGTCATAAAGTTGGTCCTAGAATGATGAGCATCCAAGTTGGGTAAAATAAAAACTATCATAGGAAGTGAATTGGATGCTATGATCAATTTGATACTTGATAATTGTTTTGAGATATGGAGGTAGTGATATTAAAGTCTTGTTAGTTGGGTTATTATGAATTCAAAGAATGCTTGTGTTGAAGTTAGCAAGTCCCGTAGCATGCACGTATGGTTAAAGTTGTGTAACAAATTTGAAACATGAAGTGTACCTGGCTTGTGCATCCTTATGAGTGGCAGTCGGGGACGAGCGATGGTCTTTTCCTACCAATCACTACTAGGGAAAACCTTATACACAGAATGTTACCAGTAGCGCTTGTCAAAATGAGGCGCTACTGCTACTTTGCAGTAGCGCGTTCGGCAGAACCGCGCTACAGTTACCAGATTAGCAGTAGCGCTGTCCTCGTAGAAAGCGCTACTACTACAATTGCCACACCGTTCCTGGCGTGGTAGGTATATTAGTAGCGCCCTTCTGCGGACAGCGCTACTACTATGGTATTTAGCAGCAGCGCGTTTTTGCTTCCCACTTCTGATTAAAGCTACTTCACCTTACCCCCCGCCCGGCCTGATTCCCTCTCCTCTGCTTCCTCCCCCAATTCCCGACCCCGCCTCGCCACCGCCGTCTCCCCCGACCCCGCCTTGCCGCCGTCTCCCCCGACCCCGCCTCGCCGCGCCTCGGTGCCGCCGTCTCCCCGACCCGCCTCGCCGCCGTCTCCCCGACCCGCCTCGCGCCCGTCTCCCCGACCCGGCCGCCTCGCCGCCGTCTCCCCGACCCGGCCGCCTCGCCCGCGCCTCGGTGCCGCCGTCTCCCCGACCCCATCTCTCTCCCGCCCTCTGTAAGCACTCTCCTTCCGATCCCTCTCTCCCTTGATCCCTCTTCTGCTTAGTATGAACCCTAGGTATTTCTTGCTAGTTAGTATGAACCCTAGGCTATTTTTAGTGCTAGTTAGTTAATTACTTAGATGGTAATTAGGGCAGTAGTTCCTAGGTACTAATTAGTTAGTAAGAATTAGGTACTAATTAGGTACTATAATATTTTTATTTATAGTATTATTTTTAGTAAGAACTAGTTGAATTAATAGAACTAGTTAGTAAGAACTTGTTTCTATTTTTTAGTTAAAGCAATTTTTCCCGCCTCAACGTGGACGATGCCTATCCCGCATCCTCGTCGTTGAGTCGGCGGAGGACGACACCTGCTTGACCAGATCGGCCATGTTTGGGACTGGGCTCCGTCGGGGTGGTACTGGGAGGCGCTACCTACCGGGGGGCGCAGGTTGGTGAGGAGCCAGCCTGTCGTTGACCCGAACCTTGTTTGGTGGCGGTCGCGTGGGCGATGGCGATCCGAGGCTCGAGGACTCCAGCGGAGGTGTGCGTCACCGTGTCGATGAGGAGGACGCGCGACGTCCGTCGCTACTTGTTTGCGTTGGAGCACGAGCCGTTCTCCAATACTGGCAGGTTCTCCGGGATCTCACTGGAGCTATGATCCCGTGATGGTGCCTTCTCTGTGGGTGTCCACCGCCCGCGCCGATACCGTCGTGTGCTAGAGTTTTAGTTGTATTAGTGATGTTATATGTATGACACTATTCGTGATGTATTAGTGACAATATTTTGAAATGCATGAGATGATCTACTTTTGCTTATTGAATGCATGCTAATTTGAGTCCTATAAGATATTTTGAAATGTATATCTTGTGTTTCTCAATATCCAAGTGGCGGTCATGTTTGCGAGTTACACCTCCGAGTGGACTATGTTTTGCTGGAGTGTTGATTCATTTCCGTTCCGTCAAATTTCAGGCGCCGATATGTCCTATTTTAGCAAAGGTCATGCGGATTTTTCCGTGAATTTTGGCATGACTTGTGCTAGAATATATATGTAGGAAATATCGAGTGCCCCGGATTTGTGTTGATATCTTGGTAGTTGTCTTGATCGATTTTCAATTAATGTTTTAACTATGAACATAGGAAATGTCCGACGACGAGAAGGATTTCGGTATTTGCAAATCTGCGAAGACGGCAAGCTTGACTGTCTGACGGAATCTTCCTAGATGATGATAGGCGCTTGACATCAAGCTGGACGAGAACTTGAAGTGGATCTGATGAAGTCACAACGACAAGTCTTTTTTCGTAATTAAGCATGACATCCGCTTTCATTTGCTTCAACTTATATATTTTTACTATTCTACTAGCGTATCCCCTGCCATGCAAGAGTTTTTGTATTGGATAAGATAGGTTTCAGTCATAGTATGGAGGAAAAGAAAGTTTACTTGAAGACCGAGCATGGTTATATTTTCCATGCGGTTATACAATTCAGACGACTACACCTATTTTGGATGCAAAACATGGCGAGCACTATGCAAGACTTATGCATTTGAGCCTGATATGGTTATCACCTTTGATATTCGTCAGGAAGATGATATTGAAGGTAATACCGACATCTGGGTCAATGTGCAAATGCCTCGATTATACCATTATGTAAGTTTCTCAACCATATTTATGTCTTTGATATTGTTTATTCAAAATAATTGACAACTAATTTGTATTGTCACTTATTTCCGTGCAAGCAAACATGTCCGGTAGCTTGGTAGACAGGACCGTATATCGTCACGGGGCTGAACTCAACTGCGAGGAGCTCGGTCATTATGTTTCATGGCTTGAGGATCTTGATCTTGTCAAGACAAATTTTCTTCCTGCATTTAGAAATCTTAGTCTTGAAAATGTCGACCCATAGTGTTCATAATGAACTACGGTCACATCCATTTAGGAAGGATGGTAAGATTTTTACTTTTTATCCTCATTGCATCTGTTCCATACATTATTTTTGAAGCTAAACTTCATTGCTAAGTATGTTACCATACGATGTTCTTCATGAGGACTCCGATGAATGTTGTGCCTTATGGGATCGAGACTAAAGGTGTCATGAGTATTATCAACTTACGGCCAAGATATCCTACAGCTTACTTTAGTGCATTCAAGATTAGCGACGGATGCTTAATAGTGCAAGATTGGACCAAATATGTGTTGGGGAGCGCAGAGAAGTACTAGGGAGCAGCAACGAGACGCCTTCCACGATTAGGAGAAAGGTTCATCTGCATGCTTCAACTTGATCAAGGAGGAGAGCTATACATGTTTTATGTTCTTTTACCTAAGAGAGAGCAGCAGGAGTGAGTAGCAGGAGTGAGTAGGCTGGCTAGAAATGAGTTTCAGGATGATGATGTGCTACACTATTACTATGATGATAAAATAGCTAGTGTTCATGGTAATGACTATGATGTTTATTATTAGCTAGTGTTAGTGGTGATTAAATAAATAATGTTGATGGTAATGACCATGATGATGATTAAATATCTTGTCTTTCATGGATTAGATCCAAGTGGAGGCAACCTGTGGTGCACATCGAAAGTACTACTAATCCAAAGTAGATCAAGTTTGGATTAGTAGTACACTTTGACATGCACCACATATTGCCTCCACTTGAACCTAATCCACCTTCATTTAATACACTGTTATGGACATAATGATGTAAACCTCATAACAGCTGGTATTGTACCAATATTTGTATGATGGCGCATAAATACATTAAAAATAAAAAATTATAAAAAATACTAGTAGCGATGGAAAGGAAACACACTGCAAGTAGATAACTTAGCGATGGCCATCTTGAACAAGCGCTGCAGCTATTTGTACTAGCGATGGCGCGTGGTGGCACGCGTTCATTGCTAAGCAATAACTATAGCGCCTTATTAGTAGCGCGGCTTCCCGCGCTACTAGTAGGCACAAAACACGCGCTACTGCTAGGGTTTTCCCTAGTAGTGAATCTATCCCCCTAGGAGCATGCGCGTAGTACTTGGTTTTTGATGACTTCTAAAATTTTGCAATAAGTATATGAGTTCTTTTGACTAATGTTGAGTCCATGGATTATACGCACTTTTACCTTTACACCTTTGCTAGCCTCTTCAGTACCGTGCATTGCCCTTTCTCACCTTGAGAGTTGGTGAACTTCGCCGGTGCATCCAAACCTCGTGATACGATACGCTCTATCATACATAAACCTCCTTATATCTTCCTCAAAACAGCCACCATACCTACCTATTATGGTATTTCCATAGCCATTCCGAGATATATTGCCATGCAGCTTTCCACCATTCCGTTCATCATCATCATGACATACTTTACTTTGTCATATTGCCATTGCATGATCATGTAGTTGACATCATATTTGTGGCAAAGCCACCATGCATTATTTTTCATACATGTCACTCTTGATTCATTGCACCATCCGTTACATCACGGAGGCATTCATATAGAGTCATATCTTGTTCTAGTTTCGAGTTGTAATTCTTATGTTGTAATCAATAGAAGTGTGATGATCATCATTATTAGAGCATTGCCCAAAGAAAAAAAGAAAAAAAAAAGAAGAAAGGCCAAAAGAAAAAAAGAAAGGCCCAAAAAAAAGAAAAAGAAAAAAAGAGAAAAGAAAAAGGAAAAAAAGAAAATAAATTAAAAGGCCAATGTTACTATCTCTTTTTCCACACTTGTGCTTCAAAGTAACACCATGTTTTTCATATAGTGAGTCTCATAAGTTGTCTTTTTCATACTAGTGGGAATTTTTCATTATAGAACTTGGCTTGTATATTCCTACGATGGGCTTCCTCAAATGCCCTAGGTCTTCATGAGCAAGCAAGTTGGATGCACACCCACTAGTTTTCTTTTGTTGAGCATTCATTTGTAGCTCTAGTGCATCCGTTGCATGGCAATCCCTACTCCTCATGTTGACATCAATTGATAGGCATCTCCATAGCCCGTTTATTATCCTTGTCAATGTGAGACTTTATCCTTTTTTGTCTTCTCCACACAATCCCCATCATCATATTCTATTCCACCCATAGTGCTATATCCATGGCTCACGCTCATGTATTGCGTGAAGGTTGAATTTTTTTGAGATTATATAAGTATGAAACAATTGCTTGGCTTGTCATCGGGGGTATAGAAGTTGGGAACATCTTTGTGTGACGAAAATGAAGCATAGCCTAACTATATGATTTTGTACGGATGAACTTTCTTTTGCCATGTTATTTTGAGAAGACATGATTACTTTGATTAGTATGCTTGAAGTATTACTATTTCTTTGATCAATATGAACTTCTATTTTGAATCATTTGGATCTGAAAATTCGTGCCGCAATAAAGAAAATTACATTATGAATTATGCTAGGTAGCATTCCACATCAAAAGTTCTCTTTTTATCATTTACCTACTCGAGGACGAGCAGGAATTAAGCTTGGGGATACTTGATACGTCTCCAACGTATCTATAATTTTTGATTGTTCCATGATATTATATTACACCTTTTGGATGTTTATGGGCTTTATTTGACACATTTATATCATTTTTGGGACTAACCTACTAACCGGAGGCCCAACCCATATTGCTGTTTTTTTGCCTATTTGATATTTCAAGAGAAGGAATATAAACGAGTCCAAGCGGAATGATACCTTCGGAGCGTGATTTTTGGAGCGAACGTGATCCTGTGGTTTGGAGTGCAAGTCAAGAAGCACCCGAGGCCCCACGAGATAGCAGGCCACGCCCCACAGAGGCGCCCCCGTCTCGTGGGCCTCGGCGACCACCGACGCATACTTCTTCCTCGTATATATACCTCGTGCCCGAAAACATCCAGAGCACCATGAAACACAATTTCCACCGCCGTAAACTTCGTATCCATGAGATCTCATCTTGGAGCCTTCACGACACTCACTGGAGGGAATCAACCACGGAGGGCCTCTACATCAACATCCTTGCCCCTCCGATGAGTTACGAGTAGTTTACCGCAGACCTCACGGGTCCATAGTTATTAGCTAGATGGCTTCTTCTCTCTTTTGGATCTCAATACAATGTTCTCCCCCTCTCTTGTGGAGATCTATTCGACGTAAACTCTTTTTGCGGTGTGTTTGTCGAGATCCGATGAATTGTGGGTTTATGATCAAGTTTATCTATGAATAATATTTGAATCTTCTCTGAATTATTTTATGTATGATTGAGTTATCTTTGCAAGTCTCTTCGAATTATCAGTTTGGTTTGGCCTACTAGATTGATTTTTCTTGCCAAGGCATGTATTGTATTGTTGCCATCGAGGATAACAAGATGGGGTTTATATCATATTGCATGAGTTTATCCCTCTACATCATGTCATCTTGCTTAATGCGTTACTCTGTTCTTATGAACATAATACTCTAGATGCAGGCATGAGTCGGTCGATGTGTGGAGTAATTGTAGTAGATGCAGGCAGGAGTCGGTCTACTTGTTATGGACGTGATGCCTATATACATGATCATGCCTAGATAATCTCATAACTATGCGCTTTTCTATCAATTGCTCGACAGTAATTTGTTCACCCACCGTAACACTTATGCTCTCGTGAGAGAAGCCACTAGTGAAACCTATGGCCCCCGGGTCTATCTCTTATCATATTTGCTTTCAATCTACTTTTATTTGCATTTTTACTTTCTGCATCTATATTATAAAATACCAAAAATATATTTGTCTTATCATACTATCTTTATTAGATCTCACTTTTGCAAGTGGCCGTGAAGGGATTGACAACCCCTTTATTGCGTTGGTTGCGAGTTCTCAGTTTGTTTGTGTAGGTTCGTGGGAATTTTGAGGAGCCTCCTACTGGATTGATACCTTGGTTCTCAAAACTGAGGGAAATACTTATGCTACACTTGCTGCACCACCCTCTCCTCTTCGAGGAAAACCAACGCAAGCTCAAGACGTAGCAAGCTCATACATTCAGATCTTTATGAAATGAATGGTGTGTTAACAAAAGGTGGAAAGAAGTATTTTATGACATTAATTGATGACTCCACTAGATACTGCCATGTGTATCTTCTGATATCTAAGGATGAGGCTTTAAACTATGTGACGATCTATAAAGCTGAAGCGGAAAACCAACTTGATCAAAAGATCAAGAGGCTTAGGTCCGATCGTGGTGGAGAGTATTTCTCAAATGAATTTGATTCCTTTTGTGCGGAACATGGTATAATCCATGAGAGGACTCCTCCCTATTCACCTCAGTCAAATGGTGTTGCCGAAAAAAAGAACCGTATGTTAACTGATTTTGTTAACGCCATGATAGACACATCGGGTCTCTCCAAGGCCTGGTGGGGGGAGGCGATATTGACTGCATGTCATGTCCAAAACCGAGTTCCCACAAAGGACTAAGAGATAACTCCATTCGAGGAATGGAATAAGAAAAGGTTAAAGCTCCCTTATCTACAAACCTGGAGTTGTTTGGCGAATGTCAATGTGCGAACTCCGAAGAAGCTGAAGCTGGGACCAAAACCTATGGATTGTGTTTTCCTGGGATATGCTTTTCATAGCATTGGTTATAGATTCTTGGTTGTAAAATCTGAGGTACCTGACATGCATGTAGGTACGGTCATGGAGTCAAATGATGTGACTTTCTTTGAAGATATCTTTCCCATGAAGGATATAGTTACCTCATCTATTCAGGAGAAGCCTGGTTCGTCGAATCACGAACCAGTTACAATTACTGAACATGCCATTTTGATGGAACACTTTGAAAATCCTGTGGAGGAGAACAATGAAGTTCCTACTAGGAGCATGAGACAGAGGATTGCAAAGTCCTTTGGTGATGATTTTCTTGTGTATCTCATAGATGACACTCCTAGTTCTATTTCAAAGGCCTATGCATCTGAAGATGCTGACTACTGGAAGGAAGCGGTCTGTAGTGAGATGGATTCCATCTTGGCAAATGAAACTTGGGAGATAACTTCTCGTCCTTATGGGTGCAAACCTATAGGGTGCAAATGAGTATTCAAGAAGAAACTTAGGCCTGATGGTACTATTGAGAAGTACAAGGCACGGCTCATGGCTAAGGGTTATACCCAAAAGGAAGGTGAAGACTTCTTTGATACTTACTCACCTGTGGCTCGACTGACCACTATTCGAGTTCTACTTCACTAGCTGCTTCACATGGTCTTCTCGTTCATCAAATGGATGTTAAGACTGCTTTCGTAAACGGAGAGTTGGACGAGGAAATTTATATGGAACAACCAGATGGGTTTGTAGTAGATGGTCAAGAAGGGAAAGTTTGCAAGTTGTTGAAGTCTTTGTATGGACTTAAGCAAGCACCCAAGCAGTGGCATGAGAAGTTTGAAAGGACTTTAACAACCGTAGGCTTTGTTGTAAATGAAGCTGAGAAATGTGGGTACTATCGCCATGGTGGGGGCAAGGGAGTTATCCTTTGCTTGTATGTCGATGACATACTGATTTTCGGAACAAATCTGAAGGTTATTAAGGAGGTCAAGGATTTCCTATCTCGTTGCTTTGAGATAAAGGATTTAGGAGTGGCTGATGTCATTCTGAACATCAAGTTATTGAGAGGCTATGATCGTGGGATTACATTTCTTCAATCTCACTATGTGGAAAAGATCTTGAGTCGCTTTGGCTACAGTGACTGCAAGCCCTCTCCAACACCATATGATGCTAGTGTGTTGCTTCAAAAGAATCGAAGAATTGCTAGAGACCAATTGAAATATTCTCAGATTATTGGCTCGCTTATGTATTTAACCGATTACTCTGGACGACATCTATTTTTACATAGCAAACTGAGCCCATTTGTCTCAAAACCAGGAGATGCGCATTGGAAATCTCTAGAGAGTTTTTTGCGTTATTTGAAAGGCACTTCGAATTACGGAATTCACTACACTGGGCACCCAAAGGTGCTTGAAGGGTATAGTGACTCAAACTGGATCTCAGAAGCTGATGAGATAAAGGCCACGAGCGGGTATGTATTCACTCATGGAGATGGTGCTGTTTCTTGGAAGTCTTGTAAGCAGACCATCTTAACGAGGTCAACAATGGAAGCAGAACTCGCAACACTAGATACAGCTACGATCGAAGCAGATTGGCTTCGCCATCTCTTGAATGACTTGCCTGAAAGTGCGTTATATCGACTAGAGGGGGGGTGAATAGGCGATTTTTATGAATTCTTCACTGAGGAATTTGCTGGTGAGGAAATTCCTAAATGAAGAACTACTAGCAGTGGAATAAGTACTCAGAAGTAAACATAACAGAACACAAGCATAGTCATCATGATGAAATGAAGACAAGCACAGAGTACAGAAAAACGTAAACACAGGATAACTCAAGAAAGAAGACAGACAGACTGAAGAAATTGATCTGAGGAAATTGAGAAAGTCTTCAGTCAAAGTCTTCAAACAGATATGAATAGGCACACAACAACAAACATGAGGAAATGAAAGAGTTGAGGAAATAGAACCAGTAAGCTTGGTGAAGACAATGATTTGGTAGACCAGTTCCAACTGCTATCTCAGTTGTATATCTGGTTGGAGCGGCTGAGTATATAAACTCGAGGACACCCAGTCCCGGACACACAGTGCCGGACACACAGTCCTCACCGTATTCTCCTTGAGCTAAGGTCACACAGACCTCGTGCAATCACTCGCGGTAAGTCTTCAGGTGGCTTCCGAACCTTCACAAACTCGGTCACTCGGCGATCCACAATTCCTCTTGGATGCTCTAGACCTTGACGCCTAACCATCTGGAAGAAGCACAGTCTTCAAAGGAAACAAGCATCAGATCCACGCATGATCAATCTCTTCAGTGATGCTCAATCACTTTGGGTTTGTAGGTGTTGGGTTTTGGGTTTTCCTCACTTGATGATTTTCGCTCAAAGTCCTCGGAGGATGGGATGCTCTCAATTGACAAGTGTCAGTTTCTCTCGGAGCAGCCAACCAGCTCGTGGTTGAAGGGGGCGGCTATTTATAGCCTAGGAGCAGCCGACATGATAAGACATAAATGCCCTTATGCGATATGACCGTTAGGTGGGTAGATATTTTGGAACATTGGCGATAGCACAAGAACGGCCGGAATTTTGACTATCAAAATCCTTAGGGCTATCATGATCCTCTTGTGTAGGCAATTCACACTTTGGTGAATTCCTAACTCTGAGTCGTAACAAATTCTCGAGACCAAAAGAACTTCATCTCATCCATGAAGAATATGGTGAATCTGTATGAGATTTCCAATGGCTTCACTCGAAGGGATTGCTAGGTGTAGGATTTTGAGTTGAGCATCACATGGAAATTTTTCCTTAGTATTTCCTCGACCCCCTTTTAACAGTACAGTGTTACCTATGACTCAAGAATGAGAAAATGAAACTACGAAAACAAAAGTCTTCACGCTTCATGTTCCTCAAATGATTGCCAAGTCTTCAAGGTCAGACCAATTTCTTCACTTTCAAAGTCTTCAGAAAGTCTTCACAAATCCAAAGTCTTCAGTTGAAGAACTTCATTTTTAGGGGTCGACTTTCTCTGTAAATATCAAACTCCTCATAGACTTATAGTCCTGTGTACACTCACAAACGCATCAATTCCTTAACCTATAAGTCTTCAATACACCAAAATCACTAAGGGGCACTAGATGCACTTACAACCTCCCTCTTTTTGGTGATTGATGACAATATAGGTTAAGTTTTCAACGGGGATAAACATATGAAGTGTGAATACTGATGTTGAGGAATTTGATTGCAAGATATAGAAGAACTCCCCCTGAAGATGTGCATAGTGAGGAATTTGCTTTTGAAGCAATGCACACTTGAAGAGTATAATCATGGAGACCTCCCCTATATCTTGTAATTCATACACGCACACTACAAGAAATCTGTTAATACATGACGGACTCCAGCCGTCATGGATGGGCACAAAAACATCATGGATGACCATGCATGACGGATTCAGAATCCGTCATGTATATCGCGTCATAATTTGACAACTCTGTGCTCCGTGACAGATCTTCCAATATCGTCATGGAATCATGACGGCTCTTGGCCGTCATAGATGACACTTAACGGACGTGCTAACAACGATGTTAACGCACAGGTCACAGGTCACGCCATCATCCGACATGGGAGCCAACATGGCGGCCCATCAGGTTATCAACCCATATAGGATTCTGGCCCATTGTTTCAGTTTCGACCCATGTGATCATCTGGCCCACCGTTTCAGTTTCGACCCATGTGGTCATCTGGCCCATTGTTTCAGTTTCAGCCCATGTGATCATCATGGCCCGTTGTTTCAGTTTCAGCCCATGTGATCATCAGCCTAGTTAAAATCTCAGCCCAATGGTTATGTTGTGGCCCAAATAGTATTTTGCCCTACTAATTTCCATTAGAAATATTTAGCCCACTAATTATAGTGTAGACCAATACCTATTATCTTTTGTCTGTTAACATTTCAAGCACATACATTTTAGATTTCTGCTCATATCATTAAAATGAAAAAATTAGAGTTACAGCCAAAAGTAAAAAGGAAAATGAAACCCACTAAAAAATTATACAAAAACAGAAATTACAGCCAAGTCAAGCACGTTGATTTTTTTTGAGAGAGTGTAGTCGTATTCATATGAAAGCAGAGAACAGCATCACGGAGTCGAGCTTATTAGCCTAGGATCCACCAGATCCACTACCAGCCATCATCTTCCAGCACGGAAGGACGCCTAGGATGGGATCTCACCGCGTATGCTGCCCCTGGATTCACGCTCCGCAAGCACGCATGGGAGGGGATCACGAGCACGCCGCCGCTTCCGTTTCCAAAGCCATCTAGCTCGCGTCTGCGCTGGCCTGTAGTTTGGACACGTGGATGTGGAGGGGGTCACGAGCCCGTCGCCGCCGCAGTATCTTGGCGACCTCGAGCACGCCGGTCGGGTATTCTGTCGTGCCAGGCCCATCAAGTCCGCGAGCCCGTCGTGGCTCCCTCGGTTCGGCAAGCCCAAGAGGGAGCCGCTCGCGCCTGCAGCGACTCGGGCACAGGACACAGCAACGGCACCGGCGCCAGGTCGGCCTTTAGGGGCGTCGCCGCCTATATGGACGAGGCCGTCGTCCAGGCGGCAAGCGCCCTGCAGCTACACGGGCACTGGTCGCGGCTGAAGCGGAGGCCATCCTGCTGGCGCTGTAGACCGCGTCCGCCATCGCACCGCTTGGCCTTAGGTGGCAGCGTCCGGCACAGCGCTGCTCCCCGGCGACCGGTCGATGCAGAGACCCCTCAGCGGCCCAGCGCGGCATATGCAACGGGTTCGATGCCGGCCTAGGCGTGGTGGACTCGTTGGGGATGTGCTTGCCTTCGGTGAGGGGACGGAGGAAGTTAGTTGCTGGGGGAAGGGAGATCTAGATTAGGGGATGGAGAAAGGAAGGCGCCGGGAGGATCTGGAAGCGGGTAGCTCGGCGGAATAAATGCAATGACTCCTCGTGGGTGGGGAAGAAACACGGGTGATGGGAATAGGTCTGCCACCGTTGGATGCGAGAGGATCTGACGGCTGTAACTGGCAATCCGTGTGAAGGTAGAATGAACCAATCAGAAGCCGTGGTTTTCCTGACCTAGGATACATGCATGCGTAGCTAGGAATCTAATGGGCTTTTGTTGACCTCAAGGCCAGCAGCTAGCAGGGCAGCCCAGATTTGGAACTAGTTTTTCTTTTTCTGTTTTTACAAATAACTAAATAACCACCCTTCTAAAATAATTTGCAAAAAAACATTTATCACATGTACCCCAACACAATTTTTACATCTAATATACTACATATATTTAAAATTATTATTTATTTATTTATCCTAAATAGGTTGAACACTATTATTTCCTGTCATTAGAATACCCAAAGAACACTTTTTGGAATATTTTGATATATTACACATATTGTTTTGAGTGAACATCGATCAATTATGGTTTTATAAATTTAAAATATATTTTTATCACTAGTAAATATTTTGAACTATTACTAATATTTTGTAAATTCATGGATTGTAGTTAAATGATTAAAAAAATTCTACTAACTAGTGACCTAGCCATAGTCGATGATGTGCGGCAGTGGGAAAGACTTGATAGGATTTAGCAATTATTGTGTAAGTAACCATCTCAATCTTTTTACCATGACCTCTAGGAATCATTTATGACACCATGCGAAGCTTCATGTTTTCCAAAATTTGTTTGCATTTTTTGAATTACGAGACCAACAATCTACATGTTCAGAGTTCAGTCTTGGCACCCTGATGTTTGGAACCTCGTTAATACAAATGTGATTTTTAAAACCAAATTTTCAATTTTTACGTGCACTTGGACTTCCAAATTGAATTGTATTTGTTAAATGCTTAGAAATGCACTAAATGACTTATGCATAGCAAACGGACCCAAAAATTTGTCACGTTTTGACATGGACCATGCAATGCTATATATTGAGAGTAGGAAAAATTTCAAGGCCAACGGTTGAAGCAACGGGTGTTCCGCTTTGAAACTTGACTAGTTTCCTCTCAAAACCAATATTCTTCTTTGGAGATATCCCGGTTTGTATGCAGCATACGTCACGGCTATTGTGAAACCTTCTCATGTTTTTATCATAGTCTTTAAGTTTCATATGAGGGCACTGTAACACCCCCAGTGTCATGCTACAGTGACCACATGCTAATGTGCCATGTCATCATGTTCATCATCATTTAATTGCATTAAGAAATAATTCAACTCTCAAACCCTAGTCATGCTACAGTGAGCACGTCCAGGAGGTCCGCCGCGGACGGATTCGTCTGTTCCGGGCACCAGCTCGAGCCGGACGGTCCGTGTGCTCGCCATCGAGCCCTTCTCCGCCGCGGACATCACCACCTCGTCGTCGTTGCCACTGCTCCGGGCCGCCTCCGACCTCCTAACCTTGTCCACGAGAACCATGCCAAGCCCCATTTTTTAAACTTCATTTGCATTTTTTTTAGATTTTTTTAAAATTCAGTAAACTCAATGTTCGAGGCCGAGTTTGGCACCCTCATGTTTGTAATTCCTTTCATTTTCTTGGATAAGAGGCAATCATAGAAGAAGCAAGGGTCGCTTCTCCTTCCAAACTGGCACGTTCCTTCTCAAAACATAGATTCTTTCTCGAAGATGGCCGGTTTCTAAGTAGTGCACATTACAACTATTATGAAACCTTCTCAACTATTATAATAGACAACATCCCTTGAAAAAAAGTCAATGTTTATTTAAAAAAAAATGTTCAGTGTGCTTTTTAAAAATGGTGAACGTTTAGTGCTATTAATATTACATTTCTATAGACTACAAACATGTGTAACATTTTTAATACATTTCAAAAAATTATTATTACTACACAATAATTTTTAATGCAGGTTGAACAATATACAAAAATTGTGTGCTTTTGGTCCAGAATGAAGATACAAAATTTACAAATAATTTGTAATGCACGTGAACTACTTAAGTCCGTATAAATTTTAGAAAAAGTTCATGTTTACCTCTTCAAGGTACAAAAGAATGAAAATAGAATAGAAATTTTAAATACATATTAGTTGAATGTTCAGGAAATTCACTTTGGCTCATAGGTGTATATGCACCCATTGTCTAAATGCACATTTTAAAAAGTTAAAAAATCGAGAAAAAAACCCTGCGTGTAAATCCGTACATTATATATGTGTGCACCAAGTTTCGATGAAAAAGGACATTGTTTGTGGCTTGTGTAAAAAAGATAATTTCCGATGTTTGATCACAGCTATTCACGAGACATTTTTTAATCTTTTTTATACATGCCACAAAAAATGTTCTTTTTCACCGAAATTTTCGCACAGGATGTCCGGATGTACACGTGGGATTTTTTTCTCAATTTGTTTTAGCATTTTTAAATGTGTTTTTTAGACTTATATTTCATAATAGGTATATATACACCTAGGAGCCAAAACGCCACTCTCTTAATTACTGTAACTTTTACCAACAAAATAATAACCGTTGTAATGTTTTATGTGGGAAAATCTTAAAAAAGAAAAATTAAATCTAACTTGGACAAAATAAAAAAGAAAACAAGTGGAAAACTGCATGGGTTGGCGTATTGGACCGGCCCAATTATATAATTACTATTTCTAGCATGTAACTGTTGTCGGGGTGGTTAGCTGGGTCCGTCGATTAAAGCTAGAAAACGACTAAAAAACTGCTTGGTGCTAGAGATTTCTCAAAAAAAAAGGGTTGGTACAGCCAAACATCACAACGTAATGTCTATATAATAATCTTGCTCATGGTTGAACAGGTAGGTTTTTGTGGCTGGGTGGCTAGCTCGTTCGGTCTACTAGCAGGAGGTCTCTTGTTCGAACACCTTGAGCGCTATTAATGTTTTTCTGTTATTTCTCTGTGTCATACTGACATGTGGGACCAGCACTTTTCGGCAAATCTGATGTGGCATTGTCTCGGCTCATTTCTCGCTCTGCTACACTTACATGTGGGTTAATATTTCTCTGTGTCATACTGACATGTGGGACCCGCACTTTTCGGCAAAGCTGATGTGGCATCGTCTCAGCTCATTTCTAGCTCTGCTACACTTACATGTGGGTCCATACTACGGCAAGCTCGCATGGCACCATGTGTAGCACGGGACGTAGCAAGGACTAACATATTGGCCAAAAGAAGAAAAAACATATGGCACATCAGCATGAGCCATCCGTGACGGACTGGATGGTGTATAAAGAAAAAAAAAATTAGGCCCAACTGCTCGTTCCATGACGATTTCCGTGATGGTTTCTCCGTGTCCGTCATAACGGGGCTACCGCTCTGGGGCCTATTTTCATCTTGCTAATCCATGACGTTTTCCGTGACAAACTAGAGAAACCATCATCGATGGCATCCTATCTGTGACGGATTCTGGGAACGTCATCCGGAATCTGTCATGAATTAACAGGTTTCTTGTAGTGGCATTTGATATATAATATGAAGAATTTGAAATGCATGATGAAATATGGTGACTGATGTAATTCAGCATGCGTGCATTAACATTAATGAGGAATAAGCATGCAGAAGAACACAACAAAAGTATCACGTCACCATAGAGTTTAAGATTACAACTCGATCCAGCGAAGTCATCAGAAGAACGAGAGTTGTAACTTAGCAGAAAAAAACGCCCATATAAGATAGACCTGCTTGAAGACTAACTCAAATTTCTCCCCCTTTGTCATCGATGACCAAAAGGATTGAAACTGAGGACTAACGCCCCTGAAGAATATCATGAAGATGGAGGAGCGCTAGCGTTATCAGGGTCTTGAGTCGTTGTAGGGACTCGCCGCAGTTGTCGCCCAAGTCTTCATGGTAAATGCGTGCGCGTGATGAAGAATATGAGTGGCGGACTTTCTTGAATCTCTTGGTGGAGGGCGGATCACCAAAGTCTTCCTTGAAGCCCATTGCTTGAGATCTTCTTCACCATATAGATGTGATGAGAATAGCCCAGTGCGATCAAAAACTTCGTGGAGGTAGTAGTGGTTTTTCTTCACTGCATTATGTGTAGAAGTCATGTTGTGAAGAATAGAGCCAAACTGACGCTTAACCCACTTGTGGTTTCGATCCACCTGCTTGTGAAGACTTATCAGCAGTTCACGATCAGTCAGCAGACGAGGAGCAGTAGCTTGAGGACTTTTGTTGGTAGCATTGGCAGTAGTATCATGAGTGGCAGAGTCATCATTGGTGGAGTAAGATGCAGCTTTGCGGAACTAACCACCCAATGGACGAATGCCTTCATCGATCACGGCTGGTGACTTGCCCTTCTCATCAGATGTGGAAATTGTCCTCTTGAGGACTTCAACAGGGGGCAACTAGCTGGGCTGATTCTGAAAACCAGCCTTGTAGTTGAGTGAAGATCTTATTCTGAGGAATCTCATGATCCACGGCGCATAAGGCTTTAGCTCAAATGGAGAAAGTGCAACATTCGCCAGAGTCCTCATGAAGAAGTCATGATAATTTATGGGGATGCCATGCATGATGTTGAAAAGCATATTCTTCATCATTCCGATAATTTCTTCATCGGATGAGTCATGGCCTTTTATGGGACTCATGGTCTTCGTCAGAATGCGGTAGATTGTCTTTGGCACATAGAGCAATTCCTTCACGAGGAATTTGGTCCATGGAGCTTGACCTGGCTTCAGCAGCTTCATGAGCACTTGCATAGAGTGATCAGTGAGTTCAGGCTCATCATACAGACAACGAGCACCGTCAGGTGGAGGACTGATTGGTAAGGCATGAAGCAATTCAGAGGCTGGTACCTTGTAATGAGTGTTTTCAGTCATCCAGTCCAAGACCCACGAGTTGACGTTAGCAGCATCGTCTGTGATATGCAAAGTTGCGTAGAACTGAAGAATAAGCTCTTCGTTCGCATCAACTATCTCAGAGCAGAAATTGAGCAAGCCAGTGTCATGAATCATGCTGAGGACTTGAGAGAAGCAAGGCATGGATTCCATGTCTACATGAGGAATATGCTCATGATCGAAGACTTTGTCCTTGTTGAAGAGCACTGAGGAATAGAAGTTAGCCCGGCTGGCAGTCCAGAAATGCTTCCTTCTAAGACGAGCATTGTCATAGGGCTTGAATTCCGTGAAAAATACGTGCTCGCCAAAGAAATCATCAGCCTTGAATTTTTGCTTCTTGGAGAAAGGATCCTTTGGCTTGGGCTGAGGAGTGTCAGTCAATTGCAGCACCACTTCAGGAATCGCAATCTCAAGTTCCTCAGGCTGGGGAATTTTAGGCTCTTCTGCAGCTTCAGCCTGGATCGTCAATTCTTCATTGTAAATTTCTGCAGCACTAGTGGCTGGAAATTCTTCATGAACACTTGAGGTTGCATGAGGTTCTTCAGATCCCATTTGCACTTCAGTGGCAGCAGGGGACTGAGGAATAGCTTGGAGTGGAGTGATCATTGGAGAGTTTGGATGTTGACTGTCCCAAAATTCATCATTGAGCACAGGAGTGGTACACCCAATGTCCACATCCTCATCTTCAATTTCTTCAACACCTGGCTCTTCCGCAGTAAAACTGAGGCATAGGTGAGGAAATGACTGGGGTTGAAGGGATCTTATCCACTTCAATTTCTTCGTCCAACTGCTGAGGAGCTTGCAGATGCTCCTGAGGCAATAGAGAAGCCTTGAGTCGTTTGGCACGTGGCGATATGCACAGGTGCCGAGGATTTTGTTGAAGCAGTTGAAGACTTTGACGGAGGATGAGGGAGTCCTGGACTAGGGGGTGTCCGGACAGCCGGACTATCATCGTCCGCCGGACTCCAAGACTACGAGGATACAAGATTGAAGACTTCGTCCCGTGTCCGGATGTGACTTTCCTTGGCGTGGAAGGCAAGCTTGGCGATACGGATATGTAGATCTCCTACCATTGTAACCGACTCTGTGTAACCCTAGCCCTCTCCGGTGTCTATATAAACCGGAGGGTTTTAGTCCGTAGGACACAACATCCATTACAACAATCATACCATAGGCTAGCTTCTAGGGTTTAGCCTCCTTGATCTCATGGTAGATCCACTCTTGTAATACACATCATCAATATTAATCAAGCAGGACGTAGGGTTTTACCTCCATCAAGAGGGCCCGAACATGGGTAAAACATCGTGTCCCTCGTCTCTCGTTACCATCCGCCTAGACGCACGATCGGGACCCCTACCGAGATCCGCCGGTTTTGACATCGACATTGGTGCTTTCATTGAGAGTTCTCCGTGTCGCCACCGATAGGCTCGATGGCTTCTTCAATCAACAACAACGCTGTCCTGTGGTGAGACTTTTCTCCCGGACAGATCTTCAGATGTTGGCGGCTTCGCTCTGCGGGCTAATTCACTTGGCCATCTCGAGCAGATCGAAAGCTATGCCCCTGGCCTTCAGGTCAGATTTGGAAGCCTAAACTTCACGGCGGACATCCGCGGAGACTTGATATTCGATGGATCCGCTCCAGAACCGAAGCGTGCCGCCTTGTCACAATGGGCATGATCTAACTCGTCACGGATGAAGACCTTGAGGTCAAGATAAGAATCCGCTCCGACCTACTGATCCGGAGCCGATCGCAGACGAGGGCGGATGGTTGGACACCTCCTCGGGAGCTGCGACTTCCACAGCGATGGAGCCGAACACTGAACTTGTTCCCTATAAAGCTCGTGACTCCGAGGTGCCGGACTCCCTGCCGGACTCTGGACCTCTTGCGCCCCTGCCAATCAAATCCGATTGGTCGCCGATCATGGAGTTCACCGCTGCTGACATCTTTCAGCACTCAACCTTTGGCGACATTCTAAATTCGCTAAAGCATCTCTCGCTATCCGGAGAGCCCTGGCCGGATTATGGCCAGGATGGTTGGGATGCGGACGTCGAAGAAATTCAAAGCCCACCCACCACCCACTTTGTAGCCACTGTCGATGATCTAACCGACATGCTAGACTACGACTCTGAAGACAACGACAGTATGGACGACGATGCCGGAGACGATCAAGAACCAGCGCTCACAGAACACTGGAAGGTCACCCCAACCCATGATGTATATATGGTGGATACCCCAAAAGGAAGCGATAACGAGGACCAACAGGGCGCGGCAAAGGATAATCCCGCTGATAAACAACCAAAACGGCAAAGCAGACGCCGCCCTAAGTCCCGCCTCGACAACAACAAAGCGCTCCTAATGACCCAGCAATAGAGCAGGCAAACCAAAGGACTACTTAACATGCAGCCAAGCAACCGTCCAAGAGGACAAGTCGGATAATCAATCCATGCCCGGCGAAACCAACAATCCGCACGACCTCACGCCGGACACACCATCGAGAATAAGAGCCTTCGGAAAAGACTCGCCGCCACCGCAAGAAGTTTGAAGAAGGAAAACGGAAGCTCAAAATAGCGGAAGACATACTCGTAATGAGGTGGAGCAAAGTTCTCAAAACCGTGAGACAAACACGGCAATGGCCATCAATCAAAGAGCTACACGGCGTTAAGTCGCTGCGAGAATTTGACGAGGAAGCCATAGAGCCTCCACGGTCAAAAAACAAAGAGGCCGCTGGCGGATAGACGGCCGATGATAGGCCAAAATCTACAAGCGCCGCCAAGCACACAAGCCGACTCATGACCCAGGAAAACAGATGGCCCAGCCAGTCCATTTACGGGCCAAAAAGAGGGCCCCAGAAGCAACACAACACGCCAAGTGTTCAAGACAGCAGTACACCCAAATCTGGGCGCCAGACACCCACTATGTTTCACTAATGAGGTGCTTTGGATCATGAATTTCAGCAGGTTTAAACCCATAAACATAGAGGCTTACGACGGAACAATGCACCTCGGAGTGCGGATAGAGGATTATATACTACACATACACATGGCTAGAGGAGATGACCTCCACGCCATAAAATACCTACCCTCAAGCTCAAAGGGCCAGCTCGGCATTGGCTCAAAAGCCTCCCGTAAAACTCTTGTTGGAAGTTGGGAAGAGCTTGAGGACGCGTTAGAGCAAATTTTCAAGGGACTTATGTCCGTCCTCCGGATCGCGATTTATCTACGTCATATAACTCAACAGCCGGAGAGTCAGCAAGAATTCTGGAACAGGTTCCTTACTAAAAAGAACCAAATAGTCGATCGTCCGGACGCCAAGCCTTAGCAGCTTTTAAACACAACATGCGAGACGAATGGCTCGCCAAACACCTCGCCAAGAGAAGCCAAGGACAATGTCCGCGCTAACAAGCCTCATGACCCGCTTTTATATGGGGAAGATAGCTGGCTAGCAAGATGCAGCACCAAAGAACCCAAGTACATCCGAGATCGAGATGGAAACGGAAAATCACGGCGCAGAAAAGATCAACGCCGGAATAAAGAGAAAAGCCCAAAGAACACGGCGGTCAACACCGGATTCAAAAGCTCGCGGCCAAACACCAAAACACTGCATCTTAAGGACAGCAGTGACGAGCTATCCAACTTAAACAAAATTTTGGATCGGATATGTCAAATCCATAGTACCTCCGGAAGGCCTGCAAACCACACCCACCGAGATTGTTGGGTTTTCAAACAGTCCGGCCGACTCAACGCCGAACACAAGGGGCTTGACGCACCAAGCGAGGAGGACGACGAACCCCACCAGCAGGGCACCGGAAAACAAAACACTTTCCCACAAGAAGTCAAAGTAGTAAACTCACTTCATGTGATAATACAGAATAACAATGCGGCACCCGCTAAGATGGTTCTCGCACGGTCCACCCCAGCGGAACCCCGAGATTGGATGTCAAAACCAATCACTTTTGACCACTTGGATTATTCCAGAAGTGTTCGAAATGCAGGATGGACTGCTCTGATATTGGATCCTACAATTGACGGACTACAATTTACACAAGTCCTGATGGACGGCGGCAGCGATTTGAACCTGCTATATCCGAACACAATCCGCAAGTTGGGGATAGACCTTACTAAAATTCGACATAGCCGCACTTCCTTTAAAGGAGTGACGCCAGGCCCTTACGCCAAGTGCACAGGCTCCTTATTACTAGAAGTTGTGTTCGGGTCACCGGACAACTTCCGACACGAAAAGCTAATCTTCCATGTCGCCCCATTCAAAAGTAGCTATCAAGCACTCTTTGACGCCTGAAGCTTTTGTCCGCTTTAACGCAATACCACATTACGCTGTCTCTTACACTTAAAATGCCCGGTCCACATGGCATCATTTCATTAAGAGGGTCATCTAAAGACCCCGGACACGGCTAGACGAGTCTGGCATAAATAAGCTAGGGGCTCCCTAGCAGCGCACCCCTTCACAAGGGGCTCTGCGCATAAGCAATAATGAGCTAATATAGACTCCACTTTATTTATTTATTGATATTTTTCATACACTTTTTCGCATGATTTCCATTCAAACTAAGTTCCTCTCTTATTACAGATGAACACCGTGCACACCCGTCCAGGATAACGGCACAACGGAGACACAGGCGCAGACGTGCAGTAGGGACCCGTTGCTAGGATTCTTTTCAGATTAAGACCCTGCGTAAACCTTTTTTACTGTCTCTTATTGATATAATCCCCTGGTTTTTCATGATAACCAGAGAGGATACTGACGTTTTGGCATTGGCCGTGTCGGAGGATCTCGCCCGTACCTGGACACAAGGGGCTTAGGGCATTGTTTCGCCCGTTATTATAAAAGACCGAACACCTTAGGGAGTGTTCGGCGTCTCGAGTTAGGCCTTATATGCATCAGCTCCAATCATGTCTTTGGTCAAATGTTGGGTTTGCCCGGCTCCGTGTTTTGCTGCCTTACGCTCAGATCATCGGCTAACGCGGCACCAGGAGAACTATGCGATTGTGCCCAGATTCGCCGGGCGAGCACCTCAAGAGAGAAAGCCGAAACCGATCATTATGATACAGCGAGAGATCTGGTCAACCACTCGATCAACCACCGGAATGTTTAGAATTCTCGCTTTGACGAAGGACCGTTTCGGTCAGCACACACGCGCCCGAATTCGAGAGCGCGGTGCCCCTGTGGGCTATATCGTAGCCCCACCCTCGAACTCCAATGGCTAAGTACGTGAAAGTGATAAAGCATCATAGTCCGGTTGCCTCGTTTGCTATGCTACCACCTCCTCAACAGGACCGAGACGTCCGATTAAGTGTGAAAATGCGCTATTTTTATAACACCCCGCACCTTGTGCGTGGGGCTAAGTCAAGATCGCCATCTTTCAAAGTTATACACACGTATACATAAACGACCGCATAGGAGATATTTCTATACTTGGAACGCACAAGTATAAAAGGCGATTACATCATAACCATTGTTTTACAAAATAAAACGTTCATTTGAACGTGACATTTTTCAAGCACTGCGACTCTATTACACGAGCACCACGCACAAGTTCCCCAAAATAGTGCTTGGCAGGTAACCGGCTTTCGTCCGAACCCTGGGATGCAACAACGGTGGCATCCATCTCTCTCCAATGTGTCTTCACACGGGCAAGGGCCATCCGCGCACCCTCTATGCAGGCCGACCGCTTCATCTCCTTGATATGCGGCACCGCCCCAAGAAACTGCTGCAATAAGCCAAAATAGCTCGTCGCCTTGGGCCTCTCCGGCCAGACATGAGTCACGATATCCGTCATGGCAAGTCCGGACAACCTATTCATCTCAGCCCATTCGGCCAACCGATCGCTCAGCGGAAGTGAACGATCCGGACTATGGAATTGAGACCAAAACAGCTCTTCCGTCTTGTGATCCTTCTGACCCCGGAAGTGCACAACGGCATCTGCCGCACTTGCCGCTAAGTCCATATATGGATCCTCCGGACCCCACAGCTGGCCAAGCTGGGCATAATTTGATCCGTAAACTGCGGCGCAGCGAAAAAGGCTTGCCACCACAATGTCTCCGCTTGACGCAACTCCTCCTTCATAGCCCGCATTGCAGAGCGGGCATCCTTGGCCTCGGCGGTGGCCTTCCCCAGGTCTTCTCGCTCCGATAGGCGCTCCTTTTCAAGAGCCTCATTGCGGTCGGTAGCATCCTTCAATTTAACGGCCAGTTCGCCATCTCTTCCTGCTCGGCGATTACATGCCCTTTCGCTTCTAACTCTTCGACCGCCCCGAGGCAGCCAGATCACTCCTTCCGCTTGCTCCTTAGCTTGAGAAAGTTTTGCCCAAGGCTCTCCACAAGAAGAAAGCACCATCTGCGTCAAGCATAAATATTGTAAGAGGTGGGCTTTGACTCCTTAATAGGTGATTGCGGGAAACAACTTACCTTGCGACTCGTCAAGTCGCTTGTCGACTAGCGTGATATCCACATTCGCAATGTCGAGTTGCGCATTAATTCAGCAACTCCATCATCCGCTAGCCCGGACTATCCGCCACCGCATAGGAAAGGCGACACTCAATACTGTGATTTTGATCCTCGGACGCAGCGCCGCTTTTCAACAACCTACCGAGTCCTGTGGGCTACTATCTATACTGAGGCGACTTTCATGTGCAAAAAGTCAAAAGGTGCGTCGCTTTTACGCACCTCAAACCCCGCCACAAACTCCTCGACAGCATTATGCAATCCGCTGGGCGGACGAAATCCTTCCATTCACCGTGACTCATCAACGCACGGTGATCTTACGAGATGGACGCCCTCTCAAGCAGATCCTTCAGCCTCCCCGCCGAACACTAGTCGGCGCCAACTCTTCGGCTCTGCTGGCTCGGGATACCCTCGTGGCGACACTTCAGCTCGTCCGCCCTATCCGACGGGCAGCAGCAGACGGAGGCGCCTCACTCTCCATCATCTCCGGACAAAGATCCTCAAGACGGCAGTGAGGAGTCTCGACTAGGGGTGTCCGGACAGCGGACTATCATCGTCCACGGACTCCAAGACTACGAAGATACAAGATTGAAGACTCCGTCCCGTGTCCGGATGGGACTTTCCTTGGCGTGGAAGGCAAGCTTGGCGTCTGAGATATGTAGATCTCCTACCTTTGTAACCGACTGTAACTCCTAGCCTCCTCCGGTGTCTATATAAACCGGAGGGCTTTAGTCCGTAGGATAACATTCATTACAACAATCATACCATAGGCTAGCTTCTAGGGTTTAGCCTCCTTGATCTCGTGGTAGATCCACTCTTGTACTACCCATATCATCAATATTAATCAAGCAGGACGTAGGGTTTTACCTCCATCGAGAGGGCCGAACACTGGGTAAAACATCGTGTCCCTTGTCTCCCGTTACCATCCGCCTAGACGCACAGTCGGGACCCCCTACCCGAGATCCGCCGGTTTTGACATCGACATTGGTGCTTTCATTGAGAGTTCCTCGTGTCGCCACCGATAGGCTAGATGGCCTCTTCAATCAACAACGCTGTCCTGTGGTGAGACTTTTCTCCGCATGATCTTCATATTCGTGGCCGCGATCGCGGGCTAATTCACTTGGCCATCTGGAGCAGATCGAAGCTACCCACCGCCATCGTGTCGATTCGAAGCCTAAACTTCACGGCCGACGTCCGCGGAGACTTGATCTTCGACGGGCTCGAGCCATAGCCAAGTGCGCCGCACTATTACGATGGGCATGAACTAGCTCTGCCGCCGAACAGTGCCTTGGTGGCCGCACTCGAATCCTCTTCGGCCCTTAGTCCGGAGCCGATCGCCCAGATCGAGGACCGGTGGATGGACGCCACCTCGGGGGCTTCAACTTCCACGGCGATGGAGCCGAACACTAACCTTGTCCCTTGCGAAACTCGTGATTCTGAGTTGCCGGACTTCGGACCTCCCCGCCCCTACCAATCGGATCTGATTGGGCGCCGGTTATGGAATTCACCGCCACGGACATCTTCCAACACTCGCCCTTTAGCGACATCCTAAATTCACTAAAGCACCTCTCGCTATCCGGAGAGTCCTCGCCGGATTATGGCCAGGATGGTGGGATACGGACGACGAAGAAATTTAGAACCCACCCACCACCCACTTTGTAGCCACTGTCTACGATCTAACCGACATGCTAGACTACGACTCCGAAGACATCGACGCTATGGACGACGATGCCGAGATTTAACAGAACCAGCGCCTACCAGGCAATTGGAAGACCACCTCGTCATATGACATATACATGGTGGACACCCCAAAAGACGGGGACGGCGAAGAAGCAGCGGAGGCAGACTCTTTAAAGAAGCAGCCCAAGCGCCGGCGTCAGCGGAGCCACTCTCAATCCCGCCGCAGCAAGAATGGAGATTCCGGCACAGGAGATAATAATACCCCATAGAGTGCCGAAGATAATGCCCTCTAGCAAGACTCAGCACAGGAGGACGCAGAAGCAAGCCCTCACGAGAGGGCGGCAGACGAAGAGGTCGAGGATCATAACTATATGCCTCCCTCCAAAGACGAGGCAAGCCTCAACAACGACGAATTCGTCGTGCGCGAGGATCCCATCGAACAAGAGCGTTTCAAACGCAGGCTTATCGCCACGACAAATAGCCTAAAGAAAAAGCAGCAGCAGCTTCAAGCTGATCAGGACCTGCTGGCTGATCGATGGACCGAGGTCCTCGCGGCCGAAGAGTTTAAACTCGAACGCCCCTCCAAAAGCTACCGCAGACGCAAGTTGCTCCCCCGATTAGAGGAGGAAGCATACATACCTTCATCACCAAGACGATACGGCCGACCGACCACCCCGTGGTCGTGACAGAGAGGCATCCAGCCCTCAACAAAGACCGCACCCGCATTGCTCCAAAAGTACGGCCAAAAGGAACGCGGGACTTGCGAGACGATTGAGGACAAAGCAAGGCAATCCAGATCCATCTACGGATCACGAGGGCGCCCCACGACCCGCGACGAATACCGTCGCTCCGGATACAATAACCCCAGCCGGGCCAAACACAACAGACAACGCTCTCTCGAGCTGCGTCGTGATATTGCTCAATCTGTAGGCGCCAAGACACCCGCTATGTTTCATCGACGAAGTAATGGATCATCAAATCCACGAAGGGTTTAAACCCAGAACATCGAATCCTACGATAGCACAACAGACCCCGCGGTTTGGATCGAAGATTATCTTCTCCACATCCATATGGCCCGCGACGATCTCCATGCCATCAAGTATCTCCCACTCAAGCTTAAACGACCAGCTCGGCATTGGCTCAACAGCTTGCCCGCAGAGTCAATTGGGTGTTGGGAAGACCTGGAAGCCGCATTCCTCGACAACTTCCAGGGCACGTAGCCGATGACCTAAGCCACATCATTCAGCAGCCAGACAAATCGGCCAGACAATTCTGGACAAGGTTCTTGACAAAGAAAAACCAAATCATCGACTGTCCGGATGCAGAGGCCCTTGCAGCCTTCAAAGATAACATCCGCGACGAGTGGCTAGCCCGGCACCTGGGACAGGAAAAGCCGAAATCCATGGCAGCCCTCACATCACTAATGACCCGCTTTTGCGCGGGAGAGGATAACTGGCTAGCTCGCAGCAACAATCTCCGTAAAAATTCTGGCAGTCCGGATACTAAGGACAACAATGGCAGGTCACGCCGAAAAAAAATAAGCGCCGCATTAACGGCGACGACAAGGAGGATATGGCAGTCAACGCCAGATTCCGAGGCTCTAAACCCGGTCAGCAGAAGAAGCCATTCAAAAGAACCACTCCGGGTCCATCCAATTTGGACCGAATACTCGACCGCTTATGCCAGATACATGGCACCCTTGAAAAGCCAGCTAATCACACCAACAGAGATTGCTGGGTGTTCAAGCAGGCAGACAAGTTAATTGCCGAAAACAATGACAAGGGGCTAAACAGCGACGACGAGGAAGAGACCCGACCGCCAAACAATAGAGGACAGAAAGGTTTCCCCCCACAAGTGCGGACGGTGAACATGATTTACGCAACCCATATACCCAAGAGGGAGCGGAAGCGTGCACTAAGGGACGTCTATGCGATGGAGCCAGTCGCCCCGAAGTTCAACCCATGGTCCTCTTGTCCGATCACTTTCGATCGAAGAGACCACCCGACCAGCATATGCCATGGCAGATTCGCCGCATTGGTCTTAGACCCAATCGTCGATGGATTTCACCTCACGAGAGTCCTGATGGACGGCGGCAGCAGCCTGAACCTGCTTTATTAGGATACAGTGCGCAAGATGGGCATAGACCCTTCAAGGATTAAACCTACAAAGACAACCTTTCAAGGTGTCATACCAGGTGTGGAAGCCAATTGTACAGGCTCAGTCACACTAGAAGTGGTCTTCGGATCCCCGGATAATTTTCAGAGCGAGGAGTTAATCTTCGACATAGTCCCATTTTGCAGCGGCTATCACGCTCTGCTCGGACGAACCGCGTTTGCAAAGTTCAACGCGGTGCCGCATTATGCATACCTAAAGCTCAAGATGCCAGGCCCTCGTGGAGTCATCATGGTCAACGGAAATACGGAACGCTCCCTCCGAACGGAGGAACATACAGCGGCCCTCGTGGCAGAAGTACAGAGCAGCCTTCTAAGGCAATTTTCGAGTCCGGCTGTTAAACGGCCGGATACAGCAAAACGCGCCCGAAGCAATACCAACGAAGACCACCTGGCACGATCAGAGCACGCGTAGCAATGCGGCCCTAAACCCCGCCCTCGGATGATTGCAAGAACAACCCTCCGCGTACATCATTATGCTTTGCAGATACCATGGGCGCAGGGGAAGGGGCACGATCACAATGGACCCAGAGTGCGGCTCGACCACACCAGGGGCTCGCAAGTGTGCCCCCTTTTTTTATTATTATTATTTTCCTTCTTTGTATACACAGGACTCCGTTAACCAGAGGCCCTGTCCGGCGATAAACCTGCCGAACTCACGATGCAACAGCCAGGGAACAAAGAAGGTTGCGGCGAACACTCAGGTGGTCTCAATTATGAGCATTTAATTCGATTATATTCCGCAGCTCATCCCTGGAGGGGGACATGTTTAATTAGTCCAAATCCCTTGCTTACCGCACTATTTGTATCAGTCCGCACCCATAGCAGACCTCCTTTAATAAATAATGTAGCACTTTTTCGACTGCAATTACATTACTTTTTGCATATATATATATGTTCATTACATGACATCTTGCATCCGTATATTTTGGTACGGCCTAATACACCAGGGGCTTATGTTCCCCACATTATGGTGTGATAATTCCGAACACTTTCATAAGTGCGGCACCCCAAACTTATAGCATTATATGAATCGGCTCCGAATCATGTCTTGGGTCAATAGTTGGGTTTGCTCGGCTCCCACGTTTTGGTGCCTTACGCCCGCTCGCCGGCTAAGGTGGCTTTGGGAGAACCATCGCGATTGCGCCCGGTTGAGCGAGGCGGCGCCTCAAAGGAGAAAGATAAAACTGACCGGCATGATAAGGCGAGACGGTCGCTATTCGAGAGGTCTTTTCGGTCCTTAAAGACTCACGCCCGCCGAGCTAAGTTCGGATAATGTCCGACGAAGGCATGGATAGCGCCCGGATTCGGTCTTCGAATACCGTGGGCTTTGCTTAAATTTAAAATTATAGAAATCTATGGCTAAGGAGAGTGTTCAAGCATTATAAGTCCGGTTGCCTTGTTCGTTGTGTTGAGCGCCTCCTAGATGGACCCAAAATGGGAACAAGAGTGCTCAAATTTATCCCGAACACCCCAAAGATCATGCTCGGGGCTAAAGCCAACGACTTGCCATCTCTCAAATTTTATAAACGGCCGCACTGAAGGTAATACTTTAAATTATACAAGCGTTGCTTAAAGCGCACATGAACAAAGTTTTCAGCGACAGATAAAACATAGCGAGTTCACTCAAAATTACATCTCTGGGGCACTCATCCGCAATATCGCAGCTCCTTCAGACAGTTTTATAATACATTTCGGGCGTACGATACTCCTTGCCCGGTGGCGGCGGATCAGTGAGAAGCTTCTCCGCATCCAGCCTGCCCCAGTGCACCATTGTGCGGGCAAGGGCCCGACGAGCACCTTCAATACAGGCGGAGCGCTTGATGACCTCCACCCAGGGGCACGCATCCACCAGCCGCCGCACGAGGCCGAAGTAGCTCCCAGGCATGGCCTGTCTAGGCCACAGCCGGACTATAAGGCCCTTCATGGCCTCCTCAGCTACCTTGTGGAGTTCGACCAGCTGCTCCAGCTGGTCGCTTGGGGGCACCGGATGGCCGGCCTCAGCATACTAAGACCAGAAGACCTTCTCCATCGAGCTTCCCTCCTCGCCACGATAGAATGCGGTGGCATCGGACACACTATGCGGCAGATCTGCAAACGCCCCTGGAGAGCTCTGGATGCGGGTAAGTGTCAGGTAGTTTACATTAACATGCTTGCTTTGCATGAAAAATGCCTTACCCGCCGCTATCTTCTTTACATATTCAACGTCCTGAAGGGCCTTACGGGCCTCGGCCTTGGCGGACTTGGCACTTTCGAGGGCCGAGGCAAGCTCGGACTCCCGAGTCTTGAGTCACGCCTGTGCTCTCATGCTTCTCCATGAGAGCACGGAGCTCTTGCCACACTTCCGCCACCCGTGCCTCCTGCTTTTCTCGCTCGCTTGCCCGTTCAAGATCAAGGCCGTCATGACACAGCCTCCTTCGTGGCTGCCACCTTGTTTGTGGCCCCGCAATACCCACATTATCCTTATTAATTTTTGCAACCTAAATCCTTTTCTCAGAAGGTCAATCTTCAAAGTGGTGTTACTCACCTTCTTTGTCCTCGAGCTGCTTCTTGGCATGGCCGAGCTCTTGCTCGGACCGCCGAGATCCTGCTTCAATGCACCGACCTCCATGATCGGGCGGCAGAGGTCAAGAAAGACAACTCGCAAACCCATATTGACATAATTTATTAGCAACTGCGAATATCTTTTAGATCCTCATCCGCTTTTCTTTCGAACACCGAACCGAGCATCAGGGGCTACTGTCTATACGGTAATACATTATACAATTTTAACTTCTTACCTCAAAGCCTGTAAAAAGGCTACTGCAGGCTTCGGTCAGCCCGCTCTTGGCGAGCTGGACCTTCTGAATCACCGCACTCATAACAGTGAGGTGTTCTTCCTCGATGGAAGCGCCTTTAAGCGCTTCCAACAAGTTGTCCGGCGCCTCCGGTTGGACGGAGGCCACCGGCGTCACGGTCTTGCCCTCCTTTCGAAGGGGCCGCTTGCCGGACTCTGGAACCACTACGGGCTCCGATGTAGAGTCCGGCGCAAAGTCCGGGAGGCTGCCTTGCGGCACCTCCGGAGCCTCCTCCTGATGGGTCCCTTTCCGGGACCCCACCACAGCGTCCTCACCGGCGCGGGGAGTAGAGGCCCTCGGAAGTGAATCCACATCCGACGGGGCCAACGACCCGCTCGAAGAAGCGGGGAGATCATCATCGGCCGGACTATGGACAGTATGCGGCATTAGCAGGACACTATGTGACACGAAGGAAATCGCATATCAAGGATCCGGATACTTACGATCTTGCCGGACGACTGGCCCTTAAAGCCCACTCCTCCTCGCCAATGTTGGTGTTGGCGGAGCTGTCCGGCGGAATAGTTCTCCCACTCTTGGACCCTTCGGCCTCCCCTATTGGGGAAGCCTTCCTCTTCCTCTCTCCCTCCTCCGGGAGAGAGTCTTCTTCCTCCTCCTCGTCTTCGGGGGAGGAGTCCGCCTCATCATCGGACACCTGATTACGGGAACTCTTTCGAGTCCTCGTGGCCACCTTCTTGGCCTTCTTCTCCGGCACCATGTGTGGTGCCAGAACCAGCAGCCCTGCTAGACGGGCGTTCACTGGTCTTCCGCATGGGAGCCGATGATGAGTGGGCCTTCTCCATCCATTCCTGCCAAAGGAAAGGAAAGATTGAGACACTCCTAGAGTCAATCTATTTACCAGAAGTGTCCCGTAAAGGGGTCGAATCACTTACCTCGTCAGCTGGATGCTGTGAGCGAAATCCGTGATCTTCCGTCACGGATGCGGGGGCTTCGCGCCTTAAACAGCACCTCCAGCGCCTTCATACATTGTGTCAAGAGCCCGCTTAGCGCTCGGTGTTGTTCCGGATTGAACTCCCAGATTGAATGCCCGTTTGGCATGGGAGAATCCGTGGATGAGCATGACTTGGACCACGCCGACAAGCTCGAGCTTATTGCTCACCAGCTTCGGATCTGAGCTCGAGTCCCGCTACTACTTCGGATTGCCCCACAACAAGCCCTTCTTCTTTCCGTGAGGTGAGCTGTGGGGATGCCAGATCTAAACTCGGGGCTGCCGCCCACGAGGTTCAAGGCTGCTCGGTGATGTAGAACCACCCCGAATGCCACCCCTTAACGGAGTCCACGAAGGCCCCTTCGAGTTAATGGACGTTGGGCAACTTGCCCAACATGGCGCCCCGATTCCGCTTATGCGTTCTTCACAACCTTCGGCTTGACGTTGAAGGTCTTGAGCCATAGGCCGAAGTGGGGCCGGATGCAGAGGAAGGCCTCACACACGACGATAAACACCAAGATGTTGAGGATGAAGTTCAGCGCCAGATCGTGAAAATCCAGGCCGTAGTAGAACATGAGCCCCCGGACGAAAGGGTGAAGTGGAAAGCCCAGTCCGTGGAGGAAGTGGGGGAGGAAAACAACCCTCTCATGGGGCCCGGGGGTAGGGATGAGCTGCCCCTCGTTGGGCAGCCGATGCGCGATGTCGCCGGAAAGGTATCCGGCGCTGCGCAGCTTGGTGATGTGCTCCTCCTTAACGGTAGAGGCCAGCCATTTGCCTCCCGCTCCGGACATGGTCGGAGAGGGTCGAGGCGAGATGCGCAAGCTTGGGCGTTGGAGCATGAGTGCGCTGAGATGGATAAGCAAAGGAGGAAGAAGGCGTAGGTGAGAAGGTAAATCCTTATCCCTTATATATAGGCGGACAGAGACTACGCGTCCCCCACCAGCCTGGTAAAACTGACTTATCTCCCAAGTGCCACCGTCAATGGCGCGGTTGGGTTACCCACGTCCGTATTGATGAGAATCCTGGAATATGGGGAACACGATCTCTGCTTCGATAGGACGTGCCAAGGAAACTGCTTCGCTAAACGTGCTGAGGTGGTATAATACAAAACGATTCAAATAAAGGCTTGGTAGCGGTGTGATGTCATGCCGCATAATACGTCAGCAGATTGGACTTCTTTACATTTTATTCTCTCTACGGTGGAATGTGGAATTTATTTTGGAGAGCCGGACACTATCCTGGTGTTCATGATCTTCTCTGGATTATTCAAGGGAGGAACCTGCCTTGCAATGCCAAACATTATGTGCGCCGGACTTATCGTCATTGAAGCCTGGTTCAGGGGCTACTGAGGGAGTCCTGGACTAGGGGGTGTCCGGAAACCGGACTATCATCATCCGCCAGACTCCAAGACTATGAAGATACAAGATTGAAGACTCCGTCCCGTGTCCGGATGGGACTTTCCTTGGCGTGGAAGGCAAGCTTGGCGATACGGATATGTAGATCTCCAACCTTTGTAACCGACTCTGTGTAACCCTAGCCTCCTCCGGTGTCTATATAAACCGGACGGCTTTAGTCCGTAGGACAACATACATTACAACAATCATACCATAGGCTAGCTTTAGGGTTTAGCCTCCTTGATCTCATGTTAGATCCACTCTTGTACTACCCATATCATCAATATTAATCAAGCAGGACGTAGGGTTTTACCTCCATCGAGAGGGCCCGAACCTGGGTAAAACATCGTGTCCCTTGTCTCCTGTTACCATCCTCCTAGACGCACAGTTCGGGACCCCCTACTAGAGATCCGCCGGTTTTGACACCGACAACGAGCTCATCTGAGAAGGTCGCAGGTCCGAACTACAAGGTAATAATTTCGGTTATCCTCAGAAGCACAAATAGGGATGTTTCTTATTAACAAACTCCCCCTTTTTACTCACGGCTCGCTGGAGGGCTGATTCTTTGAGAAGACTATGCGACGGGCCTCCCGACGCAGGACCCCTCGGTGAAGATTTTTTCCCGCTTACACTACTAGGGAAAACCCTAGCAGTTCAGTGTTTTGTGCCTACTAGTAGCGGGAAGCAGCGCTATTAATAAGGCGCTATAGTTATTGTTTAGCAAGAACGCTGCCATCACGCGCCATCGCTAGTACAAATAGCTGCAGCGCTTGTTCAAGACAAATACATCGCTAAGTTATCTACTTGCAGCGTGTTTCCTTTCCATCGCTACTAGTTTTTTCTTATAATTTTTTATTTTAGTGTATTTATGCGCCATCATACAAATATTGGTACAATACCAGCTGTTATGAGGTTTACATCATTATGTCCATAACAGTGTATTAATGAAGGTGGATTAGGTTCAAGTGGAGGCAATATGTGGTGCATGTCAAAGTATACTACTAATCCAAACTTGATCTACTTTGGATTGGTAGTACTTTCGATGTGCACCACATGTTGCCTCCACTTGAATCTAATCCGCCAAAGACAAGATATTTAATCATCATCATGGTCATTACCATCAACATTATTTATTTAATCACCACTAACACTAGCTAATAATAAACATCATAGTCATTACCACTAACACTAGCTATTTTATCATCATAGTAATAGTGTAGCACATCATCATCCTCAAACTCATTTCTAGCCAGCTACTCACCTCGCCACTCACTCCTGCTGCTCTCTCTTAGGTAAAAGAACATAAAACATGTATAGCTCTCCTCCTTGATCAAGTTGAAGCATGCAGATGAACCTGTCTCCTAATCGTGGAAGGCGTCTCGTTGCTGCTCCCTAGTACTTCTCTGCGCCCCCAACACATATTTGGTCCAGTCTTGCACTATTAAGCATCCGTCGCTAATCTTGAATGCACTAAAGTAAGCTGTAGGATATCTTGGCCGAAGTTGATAATACTCATGACACCTTTAGTCTCGATCCCATAAGGCACAACATTCATCGGAGTCCTGTTGAAGAACATCGATGGTAACATACTTAGCAATGAAGTTTAGCTTCAAAAATAATGTATGGAAAAGATGCAATGAGGATAAAAAGTAAAAATCTTACCATCCTTCCTAAATGGATGTGACCGTAGTTCATTATGAACACTATGGGTCGCACATTTTAGTACTAAGATTTCTAAATGCAGGAAGAAAATTTGTCTTGACAAGATCAAGATCCTCAAGCCATGAAACATAATGACTGAGCTCCTCGTAGCTTGAGTTCAGCCTGTGACGATATACGGTCCCGTCTACCAAGCGCTGGACATGTTTGCTTGCACGGAAATAAGTGACAATACAAATTAGTTGTCAATTATTTTTGAATAAACAATATCAAAGACATAAATATGGTTGAGAAACTTACATAATGGTATAACTGGAGGCATTTGCACATTAACCCAGATGTCGGTATTACCTTCAATATCATCTTCCGGACGAATATCAAAGGTGAAAACCATATCAGGATCAAATGCATAAGTCTTGCATAGTGCTCGCCATGTTTTGCATCCAAAATAGGTGCAGTCGTCTGAATTGTATAACTTCGCATGGAAAATATAACCATGCTCGGTCTTCAAGTAAACTTTCTTTTCCTCCATACTATGACTGAAACCTATCTTATCCAATACAAAAACTCTTGCATGGCAGGGGATACGCTAGTAGAATAGTAAAAAAAAATTATAAGTTGAAGCAAATGAAAGCAGATGTCATGCTTAATTATGAAAAAAGACTTGTCGTTAGGACTTCATCAGATCCACTTCAAGTTCTCGCCCAGCTTGATGTCAAGCGCCTATCATCATCTAGGAAGATTCCGTCAGACAAAGCCGCATTGCCTTCGCAGTATTTGCAAATACCGAAATCCTTCTCGTCGTCGACATTTCCTATGTTCATAGTTAAAACATTAATTGAAAATCGATCAAAGACAACTACCAAGATATGAACACACAAACCGGGGCACTCGATATTTCCTACATATATATTCTAGCACAAGTCATGCCAAAATTCACGGAAAAATCCGCATGACCTTTGCTAAAATAGGACATATCGAAGCGCCTGAAATTTGCCGAACGGAAATGAATCAACACTCCGCAAAACATAGGCCACTCGGAGGTGTAACTCGCAAACATGACCGCCACTTGGATATTGAGCAACACAAGATATACATTTCAAAATATCTTATAGGACTCAAATTAGCATGCATTCAATAAGCAAAAGTAGATCATCTCATGCATTTCAAAATATTGTCACTAATACATCACTTAATAGTGTCATACATATAACATCACTAATACAACTAAAACTCTAGCACACGATGGGTATCGGCACAGGCGGTGGACACCCACAGAGAAGGCACCATCACGGGATCATAGCTCGGTGAGATCCCGGAGAACCTGCCAGTATTGGAGAACGGCTCGTGCTCCAACGCAAACAAGTAGCGACGGACATGCGCGCCCTCCTCATCGACACGGTGACGCACCACCTCCTGGAGTCCTCGAGCCTGGATCGCCATCGCCCACGCGACCGCCACCAAACAAGGTTCGGGTCAACGACAGGCTGGCTCACCAACCGCGCCCGGTAGGTAGCGCCCCAAGACCACCCGGCGGAGCCAGGTCCCTAACATGGCCGATCTGGTCAAGGTGTAAATCCTCCGCCGACTCGATTTACGAGGATGCGGATAGGCATCGCCCACGCCGAGGCGGGAAAAATTGCTTTAACTAAAAATAGAAACAAGTTCTTACTAACTAGTTCTATTAATTCAACTAGTTCTTACTAAAAATAATACTATAAATAAAAATATTCTAGTACCTAATTAGTACCTAATTCTTACTAACTAATTAGTACCTAGGAACTACGCCCTAATTACCATCTAAGTAATTAACTAACTAGCACTAAAAATAGCCTAGGGTTCATACTAACTAGCACTAAATACCTAGGGTTCATACTAAGCAGAGAAGAGGATCAAGGGAGAGGGATCGGAGGGGAGAGTGCTTACAGAGGGGTGGAGAGAGATGGGGTCGGGGAGACGGCAAAGACCGAGGCGCCGGGCGAGGCGGTTGGTCGGGGAGAGGCGAGGCGGCCGGGTCGGGGAGACGGCGGCGAGGCGGGTCGGGGAGACGGGCGGCAGGCGGGTCGGGGAGACGGCGGCACCGAGGCGCGGCGAGGCGGGTCGGGGAGACGGCAAGTAGGCGGGTCGGGGAGACGGCGGTGGCGAGGCGGGTCGGGAATTGGGGAGGAAGCAGAGAGAGGGAATCAGGCCGGGCGGGGGTAAGGTGAAGTAGCTTTAACTATAGCGTGAATTAAAAACGCTGCCGCTAATACCACATAGTAGCGCCGTCCGCATGAAGGGCGCTATTATTATACCTACCACGCCGAACGTGTGGCATTGTAGTAGTAGCGCTTTCGCAGGACAACGCCATCGCTAATCAGAATCAGAAGCGCTGGTTCATTAACGCGCTATCAAGAAAGTAGCAGTAGCGCCTCATTTTGACAAGCGCTACTGGTAACATTCTGTGTATAAGGTTTTCCCTAGTAGTGTTAGGGGCTTTGGCCTCCGGGTCTTCGGAGGCGGTCCTCTTCTCCCCCTGGAGGGAGGGATTCTTGATCCCCCCCTTCTTCAAGCGCCCCCTTGGGTGAGGCAGTAGCTCCTCTATTTTCCCCTTCGCCTTCTTCTGAAGGCGCAACCTCCAACATCCTGACCAGCACGTGATCCGGCGTTGTCTCTAGGAGGGGGGCCGAACACCGTATCAGCTTTGCTACCGCTATCCACTCCTATTGCAGGATAACGGGTTAAAAGGCGAATTGTAGAAAAGCAAACAAATGGTACGTTCGAACACTCGGCTACTTACTTGAGTATCCGGGCGATTGTAGCTTAGGCCGGCATCCTCGGTCAATTCCGTACACGCCACCTGCAGTCCGAAGAACAACTTGCACATCTCCACGGGTGTCGTACCCATAAAGTGTTGGAGAATCTGTGGTCCCTCCGGATTAAAATCCCATAGCCGGAGAGGACGGTGTTTGCAGGGTAGGAGACGCCTAATCATCATAACATGCATCACCACGATCAGATCGATCTTCCTCGCTTGGAGGTCTCGAATCCGTCCCTGCAATAGGGGCACATCTTTTGACGGCCCACAGTTGAGATGTTGGTTGACCCACGACATCAACCGTCGAGGAGGTCCCGGGCGGAATATGGGCGGCGGCTTCTGCCTGCTGCCCTTCGGAGTGGTGATATAGAACAACTCCTGTTGCCACAAGTCGAGCTCCTCTTGGAAGGAGCCCTCGGCCACGGGCATTGGCCCTCCGCTATGGTCGCCCACGACTCGCTTGACTCCCCAATCATCTTCGCCCACATTGAAGGTCTTCACCACAGGCGAAGCGGGGGGGTGACGCGGAGGAAGGCTTCGCACACGACAATAAATGCGGAAATATGGAGGATGGACTCCGGAGCCAAGTCATGGAAATCCAGCCCGTAGTAGAACATGAGCCCTCTCACGAAAGGATCCGTTGGGAAGCCTAAACCCCGAAGGAGGTGGGATACAAAGACGACATACTTGCCGGGATCGGGGGTGTGGATGGCCTGCCCTTCGGCGGGCAGCGTGTGCGAAATCTCACAAGAGAGGTACTTGGCCTCTCGCAGCTTTAGCACGTCCTCCTCCGTGACGGAGGAGGGCATCCACCGGCCCTGAAGGTTGGAGCCGGACATTGTTGAAGATCCAAAGCGCTCAAATCTGGGGCTCTGGGTGTTGGAACTTGGAGCAAGGAGAGGATTCGATGGAAGATTGAAGAAAAGAAACGAGCCTTGGTCCTATTATAAAGAGGAAGAATATCAAGAGCCGTCTCCATGACCGTTCGGGACTCGCCTTCGATAGAGGGGGCGTGGTGACGGGCGCGGTTGGGTTACCCATGTCCGTATTGATGAGAATCTGGGAATAAGGGGAACACGATCTCTGCTTCAACAAGACGTGCTAAGGAAACCGCCGCTAAACGCTACCGAGGCGGTATAATAAAAAACGATTCAAGTAAAGGCTTGGTAGTGGTGTGACGTCATGCCGCAAAATATGTCAGCAGATTGAACTTGTGTATATATTATTCTCTACGATGGAACGTGGAATTTATTTTGCGAGCCGACACTATCCCGGGTTCACAATCTTCTCTCGGATTATTCAAAGGAGGAACCCGCCTTGCAATGCCGAACATTATGCGCACCGACTCATCGTCATTGAAGCCAGTTGGGGGCTACCGAGGAAGTCCCGACTAGGGGTGTCCGGACAGCCGGACTATCATCGTCCACGGACTCCAAGACTACGAGGATACAAGATTGAAGACTCCGTCCCGTGTCCGGATGGGACCTTCCTTCGTGGAAGGCAAGCTTGGCGATACAGATATGTAGATCTCCTACCATTGTAACCGACTGTCTAACCCTAGCCCTCTCCGTGTCTATATAAACCGGAGGGTTTTAGTCCGTGAGGACACAACATCCATTACAACAATCATACCATAGGCTAGCTTCTAGGGTTTAGCCTCCTTGATCTCGTGGTAGATCCACTCTTGTAATACACATCATCAAGATAATCAAGCAGGACCTAGGGTTTTACCTCCATCAAGAGGGCCCGAACCTGGGTAAAACATCGTGTCCCTCGTCTCCTGTTACCGTCTGCCTAGACGCACAGTAAGGGACCCCCTACCCGAGATCCGCCGGTTTTGACACCGACAGAGGAGCTGAGGACTTTGAAGGAGCAGTCTGAGGAATTTGCCGTGAGGGCCTTGAGGAATCTGGCCTTGATGGCATAGCAGAGGAGCTTGGCCGTGAGGGCATTGAAGGTGAAGCACTGGACTTATGTGAAGGCTTCTTGTGCATTGCCTTCTTTGGTTGACTAGCAGAGGCCTCAGCAGAGGCAGCAGCAGCAGCAGAGTCTGTGTTGAATTTCTTCACTGGTTCCTTTGCTTGCTTAGCCAGTTTGGCTTGGCGCTTTGCCCATTCATCAGGATAATCCTCACCACGCTTGAGGCTGGTGGGATCTGCCAACTGGCCTAGTGCCAATGGAGGTCTTGGGCATGGAGGATTGAGTGCGAATTTCTTCATATACTTGGGAGTGACATATCTGTACTCCCTCCATTCTTGTGACCATCTCCTCTCTATCCTTTGTATGCGCACCTTGTGCTGATTCTTGTCCTCTTTGCCGAATTTGGCTTCATCAGGAGTGCAGTAGTCCTTGTATATTTCCTCAGGGATTTCAAATGCAGTATTGACCTCAGGCCTCTTTCCTCCCTTCTGTGGCCTTTTGTCACCCATTTTCTTCAGCTGAGGAATATGAACAACTGAAGTTTCTGAAGAGGTATGCAACTTTTCTTCGAGGAACGCTGCAAATGAGTTAAGTTGATGAGAACCTAGTGATTCAGCAGCGGACATTTGTACCTGTGAACAGAGTATAGTTGCGAGGAATTTGGAGAGGTCATATGCGTTCTCAGAAGGTTTTTCAAAAAGAATAGGTTTTGAGGAATTTGACCAGATGAGTCTTGAGGAATTTCACTAAGCGTTCTTTGTCTTAGGTTCCAGAGTTGTATAGATCGAGAATCCACACAACTGAGGAATCTTGAAGAAAATCATTGCTTAGAGAAATGAATCAAGAGCACATGACATGTGAGGTGTTCATGTGTGTGATGATTTGAAGAATAAACACATTTGAAGTTTTCAGGAAAGCTTGAGAATCAAAGCGAGCAGTAAAAGTAACTTTTAATTACCCGAAGTGAAGAACACGACAAACTGGGAAGAACAGATGTGAAGTTCGTCAGGTCAGATCTTCCACACCCTAACTTGGCAGAGGAAGACGGCTCCGGCAGCGGCGGAGTGAAGAAATCCGCAACCGGCGCGAGTACGACGGCGACAAGGTCGAGGCAGTGAAGCTCTTCCTCACTGGCAATGATGAAGTAGCGGCGGCGCTAGGGTTTTGGGAAGCTCGAGCGGGAGAGAGCGCGAGCGAGGTCAAAATGAAGTGAGGAAGAGACATGGGTATTTATAGAGGGAGTGAAAAAATGTTCAACCGAGAAAATCAGACCAACATGCCCCTGGCCCCTTCCCATTTGCTTGACATGTGTCACCCACGTATTGAGAGGTGGCGATCGTGTAGGATCGTGGGTGAATAGATAAGTATTGTCGTGAGAAGCGGAACGGTTTGAGCGGCAAAGCCGAAAATTCAGATAAGATAAGTTAAAAGTTCCGTTCGCAATTTCTTCAGCTGTCAAGGACATAGTGAAGAATTTGAACGAGTTTCAAATAGAACGCATATGAGGAATTTGTGAATAGACTGGGTTGAGTTTAGCATAGAAGGGGAAGGGTCCGATCACATTCACTTAGCGGAAGAAATCAACTTGAAGAAATAACAATAAGTGAATGTTGTAGAGGACATTAAACTCATATATATATAGTCGAATGAAGAACAACACCGGAAAGAGTGAAGACAATGCAAAGTTGAAGAATTTGAAGAACTGAGGAATTACAAAAACGACGAAAAACTAATATTGAAGATTTTCAACTTTGGTTGGTGGCGTAACCCACCGTATAAGAAACCTGATTTTCAGACACCGTGTACATTTGTCGTAGGGCTCTGAGAATCAATTTCTTCATTAATTTCTTCAAACTTAGAGGGTTAGTCTTCATTGATTGAAGAAAAATGTTACTTTGTGTGTTGCGCATCTAAGTCATCAAGTCAGCATAAGTGTTCGGAGGTGTGTCCATTTCAGAGAACATTCGAAGATTCTAGGATATTTAGCTCACGCCGCAACTTGCTAAATCTCTTCTCATCCAAGGGCTTAGTGAAGATATCGGCCAGCTGATCTTCAGTGCTAACGTGGTCGATGGAGATGTAGCCCTTCAACACATGATCACGAAGAAAATGATGACGAATCTGGATGTGCTTGGTCTTCGAGTGCTGAACTGGGTTATGAGCAATCTTGATGGCACTCTCATTGTCACAGTAGAAAGGCACATTCTTCACGTTGACGCCATAGTCCTTGAGTGTTTGCTTTATCCATAGTAGTTGAGCACAACACGATCCAGCAGCAATGTACTCAGCTTCTGCTGTGGAGAGTGATACGCAATTCTGTTTCTTCGAGGACCAACAGACCAAAGATCGTCCGAGGAAATGACATGTACCAGATGCTGACTTGCGGTCCACGCGATCGCCAGCATAGTCAGAGTCTGAATATCCAATGAGATCAAAAGTAGAGCCCTTCGGATACCATAATCCAAGTGTTGGTGTGTGAGCTAAGTATCGAAGAATATGCTTCACAACCTTATGGTGTGATTCCTTAGGTGTAGCTTGAAATCGGGCACACATGCAAACACTAAGCATAATATCTGGCCTAGATGCACATAGGTACAATAATGAACCAATCATGGAGCGGTATACCTTTTGATCGAAGTCTTTACCATTTTCATCAGTGCATAGATGGCCATTTGTGGGTATTGGAATTTTGACCCCTTTGCAATCTTGCATGCCGAATTTCCTCATTACGTCTCAGGGAGTCCTGGACTAGGGGGTGTCCGGACAGCCAGACTATCATCGTCCACCGGACTCCAAGACTACGAAGATACAAGATTGAAGACTCCGTCCCGTGTCCGGATGGGACTTTCCTTGGCGTGGAAGGCAAGCTTGGCGATACGGATATGTAGATCTCCTACCATTGTAACCGACTCTGTGTAACCCTAGCCCTCTCCGGTGTCTATATAAACCGGAGGGTTTTAGTCCGTAGGACACAACATCCATTACAATAATCATACCATAGGCTAGCTTCTAGGGTTTAGCCTCCTTGATCTCGTGGTAGATCCACTCTTGTAATACACATTATCAATATTAATCAAGCAGGACGTAGGGTTTTACCTCCATCAAGAGGGCCCGAACCTGGGTAAAACATCGTGTCCCTTGTCTCATGTTACCATCCGCCTAGACGCACAGTCCGGGACCCCCTACCCGAGATCAGCCGGTTTTGACACCGACATTGGTGCTTTCATTGAGAGTTCCCTGTGTCATCACCGATAGGCTCGATGGCTTCTTCAATCAACAACAACGCCGTCCAGGGTGAGACTTTTCTCCCCGGACAGATCTTCGTATTCGGCGGCTTGGCAATGCGGGCTAATTCACTTGGCCATCTGGAGCAGATCGAAAGCTACGCCCTGGCCGTCATGTCAGGTTCGAAGCCTAAACTTCACGGCCGACATCCGCGGGACTTGATCTTCGACGGACTTGGGCCATGTACCGAAGCGTGCCAGATCACACGATGGGCATGATTTAGCTCTGCACCAACAAAGGCCTTTGGTGGTCGACATGAATCCGCTCCGCCTCGGCCCGAGCCGATCACCCAGACGAGGATCGGTGGCTGGACACCGCCCGGGCTGCAACTTTCACCGCGATGGAGCCAAACACCGACCTTGTCCCCTATAAAGCTCGTGGACTGAGGTGCCGGACTCGCCGGACCAACCTCCATACCGCCAATCGAATCCGATTGGGTGCCGATCATGGAGTTCACCGCTGCGGACATCTTTCAAGACTCGCCCTTTGGCGACATTCTAAATTCTCTAAAGCATCTCTCGCTATCCGAGAGCCCTGGCCGGATTATGGCTGTGATGGTTGGGATGCGGACGACGAAGAAATTCAAAGCCCACCCACCTCCCACTTTGTAGCCACATCGCCGATTTATCTAACCGACATGCTAGACTATGATTCAAGACATCGACGGTATGGACGACGATGCCGAGATTTATCAAGAACCAGCGCCACAGGCATCGGAAGACCACCTCGCCATATGACATATACATGGTGGACACCCAAAAGATGGGGACGGCGAAGAAGCAGCGGAGGCGATTCTTAAAGAAACAGCCCAAGCACCGACGCCGGGCGCCGCTCTAAATCCCGCCAAAGCAAGAATGGAGATTCCGGCCCGTGAAATAATAACACCCCAGAAAGTGCCGAAGACAATCCCTCCAAAGAAGATTCAAAGCAGGAGGATGCGTATAAACCTCGCGAGAGCGCGCATTTAAGAGGTCGAGGATGATAATTACATGCCTCCTCCGGAGACGAGGCAAGCTCGACGACGATTTATTCGTCGTGCCCGAGGATCCCGTCGAACAAGAGCTGTTTCAAACGCAGCTAATGGCCACAACAAATAGCCTAAAGAAAAAGCAGCAGCAGCTTCAAGCTGATCAAGACCCGCTGGCCGACAGATGGACCAATTCTCGCGTCAAGAGTATGAATTCGACGCCTCCAAAAGCTACCTAAAACGCAAGTTGCTCCCCGATTAGAGGAGGAAGCATACATACCTTCATCACCTGCGCACAATACGGCCGACCGACCACCCCGTGGTCGCGACAGAGAGGCATCCAGGCCTTCAATCAAGACCGTACCCCGGCATCGCTCGAAAAGTACGAAGCCATGAGGGAATGCGCCGGACTTGCGGGACATATTGGAGGATAAGGCAAGACAATCTAGATCTATCTATGGATCACGTGGGCGCCCCACGGCCCACGACGAATACCGTCGAGCCGGATACAACAACTCCGGCCGGGCCGAACACAATGCATAACGCCCTTGAGCTAGGTCGTGATATTGCTCAATCTGAGGCGCCAAGACACCCGCTTATGCTTCACCGACGGTAATGGATCATCAAATCCTCAAGGGTTTAAACCCGAAACATTGAATCCTACGATGGCACGATGCATCAAGCGGTTTGGATCAAGATTATCTCCTTCACATCCATACGCCCACGGTGACGATCTCCACGCCATCAAATACCTCCCGCTCAAGCTTAAAGGACCAGCTCGGCATTCGCTAACAGCCTGCCCGCAGAGTCAATTGGTGTTGGGAGGACCCGAAGCCGCATTCCTCGACAACTCTGGGGCACATATGTGCGCCACCAGACGCCGATTACCTAAGCCACATAATCCAGCAGCCTGCATTTAATCGCCGTGCAATTCGACACGGTTCTAACAAAGAAAATCAAATCGTCAATCGTCCGGATGCGAAGCCCTCGCAGCCTTCAAACATAACATCCGCGACGAATGGCTAGCCCGCACCTAGGACAGGAAAATCCAAATCCATGGCAGCCCTCACATCATTAATGACCCGCTTCTATGCGGGAGAGGATAGCTGGCTAGCTCGCGGCAACAACCTCAAGAAAATGCTGGTAGTCCGCACACTAAGGACCACAATGGCGGTCGCGTCGAAGAAAATAAACGCGCGTTAACGGCGACGACAAGGAGGATACGGCAGTTAACGCCGGATTCCGAGGCTCTAAACCCGTCACGGAAGAAGCCATTCAAAGAACCACTCCGGTCCGGCCCAATTTGGACCGAATACTCGACCGCCATGCCGATACATGGCACTTCAAAAGCCAGCTAATCACACCAACAGAGATTGTTGGGTATTCAGCAGCAGCAAGTTAATTGCCGAAAACAATAACAAGGGGCTGCACATCGACGATGAGGAAGAGACCCAACCGCCGAACAGTAGAGGACAGAAGGGTTTCCCCCCACAAGTGCGGACGATAAACATGATATACGCAACCCATATACCCAAGAGGGAGCGAAAGCGTGCACTAAGGTACGTATATGCGATGGAGCCAATCGCCCCTAAGTTCAATCCATGGTCCTCTTGCCCGATCACTTTCGATCGAAGAGACCATCCGACCAGTATCCGCCATGGCGGATTCGCCGCATTGGTTTTAGACCCAATCGTCGATGGATTTCACCTCACAAGAGTCCCGATGGACGGCGGCAATAGCCTGAACCTCGCTTTATCAGATACAAAGGCGCAAGATGGGCATAGACCCTCAAGGATTAAACCTACAAAGACGACCTTCAAAGGCGCCATACCAGGTGTTGAGGCCAATTGTACATGCTCACCACACCGAAGTGGTCTTCGGATCCCGGATAATTTTCGCAGCGAGGAGTTAATCTTCGACATAGTCCCGCTCCATGGCGGCTATCACGCTCGCTGCATTTAACCGCGTTTGCAAAGTTCAACGCGTGCCGACACGCATACCTAAAGCTCAAGATGCCAGCCCTCGTGGAGTCATCACGCCAACGGAAATACGGAACGCCCTCCGAACGGAGGAACATACACTGCTCTCGCGAAGTACAAAGCAGCCTTTTAAGGCAATTTTCGAGTCCGGCCGTTAAACGGCCGGACACGGCCAAACGCGCCCGAAGCAACATCAACCAAGACCACCTGGCACGATCCGAGCATGCGTAGCAATGCGGCCCCAACCCCAGCACTTGCATAATGTAGTGACCCGACCCAAAATGGATCAAAGTCTCTGTGCTTAAGTGTCATCCCTGGATCGGTATGCTGACACACACAGTACTCGAGGAATTATAACAGAGTTCAATCACACACTTTATTACATCGAGATCCTCAAAAGAGTATTTATTACAATAAGCCAAAAGCCATCTAAAATAAAATAACTGCAGAAGCATCGAAGGTAAATGAGTCCATCCAACTCCACGGCAAACTGAGTGCAGAACAACGACCTATCGCACCTTTAATCCTCGTCGGAAAAGTCTGCAACATGAGACGTTGCAGCCGTGTGGGTCAGCACATGGAATATGCTGGCAATTTCACACCATAGAATAATAATAATAAAATTATCTCTATATGCAAATTTAGCTGGTGGAGGCTCTAAGTTTAATTTTTTGCATAAAGCCAATTTTACCCTACAACAAAGGAATAAATTTTTATTTACTACTAAATTAAAATGCCATTATTGAGAAGGTTCCTCCAACTCAATCCCAAAATTCACAAGTTATTAGTAACCCAATAATTTCATTAAATAGAGTGATGATATCAACCAATAATTCACTTCTAGATACTCAAGTTGTCCATAACCGGGGACACGGCTAATCATGATTAGTTTGTACACTCTGCAGAGGTTTGCGCACTTTTCCCCACAAGACTCGACCACCTCCATGATCGGAAGATCGAGACATAGCCTTTCAGAAGCGTTTTCCCTTAACCCTGGGTAGACCGGTACACCTAGTTTCCCCTACATCAGCTAGTCTACCACGGAAAGAGGTCACACAACTTACTCAACTATGCCAGAGCCCAAAATGGCTTGTGGCTGCACACGGAAGTTTCTAGGCATGAAATATCTTATGATCCCTTTGAGCCTGGGTGGCGGACCTAGGTAATCACACTGCACTCCGGATTCCCTTGGGCAAGCACTGGTTTCTCCAGGTGCCCCAAACAATCCACCGAGATGTGTATTAAAGTTGCCACCTTAGGTTATCCAAAAATTATTAACTCTCGCAACTTGCATGGATCACACATACCAATCCCCGTCTACGAGCATGGCTAAGCAATATATGATATAACGAATATTCCCGGGGTGATCAAAGGTCATAGGTTCCTACCACATGAACTACATAGCATAACCACATGTTCCCAATCCTACTCATGCAATCTTTGAGGGTGAAACTAATGCATAGTAAAAAAAACTGGGTATTAAAAAATTATGATCAAAGTGTGAACTTGCCTTGCTAACGATCGTTGAACCCTAAAGATTCGTAGTAGCAAGCCTCGCACTCCGGATGATCTAGCGTAAGCAAGCAATAACATACATAAGTATACAAGCAAAGATCCAAAAAGAAAACAAATGAAAGACTTCAAAAAACTCCAAAACATCCAAATAAAGTTTCTGTACAGAACGTAATTTTTATAGTAGCAAAAATATGTGTGTTTGGGTTTAACAGAAAGTACACGTTACGAACTTCGATTCGCAAAAAGAATCACCTAAAACAGAGTTACGAAACTCGAGATACGGCCTAACGAAGTTTGAATTCAGATCTGTTTGAATTCAAATTTTAAAATTTTCAAAACTATTTTTCGTTTGGTTCTCTGAATAGAGGGGATTTTTATGAACTAGTAGGAAAAAGAATCAACTAAATCGGATCTATAGACTAAACGATATAAAAGAAACAAGAATTGGTATACAATCTGAGATTGAAAAACAATACTGGAAAAAGAGAAAATTTTGGCCTGGGTGTTCACCGGACTTGTCACCGGCGACGAGGAAGAAGGCGGATCCGGTGTGTTTCGGCGAAGGACGCGTGCGGGACGGTGTAGAGGACGATGAGGTGAACCACTTGAACAACTTGTGGTTGTAGATTGCTTCCTGTACACGCGGTGAGAGGTCGCCGGAATACACGAACTCCGGTGAGAAATTGGCGAGGTTAGGGAGGGAGATAGCTTTTGCAAACAGGGGTCTTCGGACGAGGGGAACTGGGGCAACGCTCTGGGCTTTTATAGAGGGTCAGGGGAAGCCAGAGGAGAGCGGGGCGTTGCCGGAATTAATGTGTTTAATGGCTGCAGTATGAAGCGTTCGTGGTGCCCATTATGGCTGTCGCACTAGGGGGTGGAAACGGTAGAGGGAGTCGAGGGGATTCCATTCAGAGGGTTTTCGGGGCGAGGGAGAGGAGGGGAGGGGGTGGGGCGCTAGGGTGGGGATGCTGCCCTGCGTGCGTGCGTACGTACTAGAGGTTGAAGACAGGAGCTCCTAATCCTGAAGAAAGCTGGGCCTTCCTTGGGCCTTGGCTGCCCACGTTTTTTTTAAACATTTTTTTGTACAGAAGCAATGAAACACCAAAAAAACAAAATAAATACAGGTCTAAAAATTTCCAGAAAATTCACATAGTTATATGGTCTTATATATGACCTAGTGAACTTTTATCTGGCCTAAAATGCAAGTTTTCAGAAATAAACTTTTTTGCTAAACTAAATAAATAAAGTGCAAATAAAACCCAACAAATATATTTAGACTTCAAATTCAATTTCCAATATTTCTTTTCTGTTTTTGCAGAAGTCCTTTTATCTTCTCTCTTTATTTTATTTTTGAAATAATGGAAATGAATTTAGTGAAGCCAAATTTGATCCTAACTCCAAATTTTGAATTAAAAGAATTTTCAAAAATTGGATTTAAGGAAACTTCCAACTCTCTCTTTTGGTCCTTGAATTGCATAAAGTTCCATGGATCAAAATTCAAATAAAAGAAATGAAGGGCAAAATGCATAAATCATGGATGCATATGAATGATCGATTTATAAACATCCAAATTGAAAATTGGGATGTTACACATAATTGCAAGACCAACCCTCCGCGTACATCATTACGCTCTGGAGATACCATGGGCCTAGGGGGAGGGGCACGACCACAACAGACCCAGAGTGCGGCTCGACCACACCAGGGGCTCACAAGTGTGTCGCTTTTTTATTATTTTCCTTCTTTGTATACACAGACTCCGCTCACAGAGGCTCGTCGGCGGTGAACCCGCCGAACTCACGATGCAACAACCAGGGAGGGAAGAAGGCTGCGACGAGCACTCAGGTGGTCTCTATTACACGCATTAAATTTGATTATATACACCAGTCCGCAGCCCACCCCTGGAGGGGGACATGTTTTATTAGTCCAATCCCTTGCTTACCGCACTATTTGTATCATTCCGCACTCATAGCAGAATCCATTGAATAAATAATGCAGCACGTTTTGCCTGTTATTGCATTACTTTACATATATGTTCACTAATGACATCTTGCACCAGATATTTTGGTACGGCCGAATACACCAGGGCTTATGTTCCGCATTATGGTGTGATAAGTCCAAACACTTTCACAAGTGCGGCACCCGAACTTATAGCATTATATGAATCGGCTCAATCATGTCTTGGGTCAATAGTTGGGTTTGCCGGCCCCACATTTTGGTACCTTACGCCCGCTCTATCGGCTAAGGTGGCACGGGAGAACCACCGTGATTGCGCCCGGTTGAGCCGGGCGAGCGCCAAAGGAGAAAGCTAAAACCGACTGTCATGATAAGGCGAGACTGGTCGCTGTTCGAGAGGTCCTTTCGAGTCCTTAAAGACTTATGTCGCGTCAGCTTAAGAACCGGATAATGTCCGCCAAGGCGTGATAGCGCCCCAACTCGGTCTTCCGAATACAGGGCTTCACCAAATTTAAAATTATAGAATTCTATGGCTAAGTGAGAGTGTTCAAGCATTATAAGTCCGGTTGCTTTGTTCGTTGTGTTGAGCGCCTCCTAGATGGACCCAAGAATGGGAACAAGAGTGCTCAAGTTTATCCCGAACACCCCAAAGACTCGGCTTGGGGGCTGAAGCCGACGACTTGCCATCTCTCGATTTTATAAACGGCCGCATAGAAGGTAATATTTTAAATCAAACAAGCGTTGCTTAGCGATATGAACAAAGTTTTCAGCGCATGTGATAATACATAGCGAGTCTACTCAATAATTACATCTCGGGGCACTCATCCGCAATCTTGCGGGCACCCTTCAGATAGTCTTATAGTACATCTCGGGCGACGATACTCCTTGCCGCTGGCGGCGCGTCGCTGATAAGCTTCTCCGATCCAGCCTGCCCGATGCACCTTTTGCGCTGGCAAGGGCCCGACGAGCACCTTCAATACAAAGCGGAGCACTTGACGACCTCCAAAAGGGGCACGATCCACCAGCCGCCGCAGACGAGGCCAAGTAGCTCCTGTGCATGGCCTCTCGAGCCACAACCGGACTATGAGGCCCTTCATGGCCTGCTCGGCTACCTTGTGGAACTCGATCACCGCTTCACTGGTCGCTAGGGGCATCGAAGGCCGGCCTCAAAGATACCGAGACCGTAAGACCTTCTCTCGCTGAGCTCCCTCCTCGCCATGGTAGAATCGGCAAGATCGGATACACCGCGAGGCAGATCTGCAAACGCCTCGAGAGCTCCAAATTCGTAAGTGTCGTAGTTTACATTAACATGCTTGCTTTGTATGAAAAATGCCTTACCCGCCGCTATTTTATTCACATCCTCAACCTCTGAAGGGCCTTATGGGCCTCGGCCTTGGCGGTTTGGCACTTTCGAGAGACGAGGCAAGCTCGACTCTCGAGTCTTTGAGTCGCGGCTCCAAACTCTCATGTTTTTCCATGAGATCCCGGAGCTCTTGCCGACTTCCGCCACCCGCGCCTCCTGCTTCTCAAGGCTTACCCGCTCAGCGGCGCAAGATTATGCTCGTCATGACACAGCCTCCTTCAGATCGCCACCTCGCTCGTGGGCCCCGCAGCACTCCATGTTATCCTTGTTATTTTTATTGCAACCTAAATCCTTTTCTCAGAAGGTAACTATTCAAAGTGGTGTTACTCACCTTCTTTGTCCTCGAGCTGCTTCTTGCCACGGCCGAGCTCTTGCTCGACCGCCGAGATCTGCTTCAATGCACCGACCTTCGCAATCAAGGTGGCAGAGGTCAAGCAGAGCCCGCAAACCCATATTGACATAATTTTTAGCGACCTGTGTATATCTTTTTAGATCCTCATCCGATTTTCTTTCCAACACCGAACCGAGCATCGTGGGCTACCGTCTATGCGATATTACATTACATAATTTTAAACTTCTTACCTCAAAGCTCGTTAGAAGGCTGCTGCAGAGCTTCGGTCAGCCCGCTCTTGGCGAAATAACCTTCCAATCACCGCACTCATGATAGTGTGTTGTTCTTCCTCGATGGAAGCGCCTTTGAGCGCCCCAACAAGTTGTCCGGCGCCCGGTTGGGACGGGGCCGCCCGGCGTGTCGTCTTGCCCTTCTTGCGAAGGGGCATTGCCGTTGACTCCGGAACCACTGCGGGTTCCGTATGGAGTCCGGCGCAAAGTCCGGAGGCTGCCTTGTGGCACCTTCGAGCCTCCTCCCGATGGGTCCTTCTGGGATCCCACTCGGCGCCCCTCGGCGCGAGGGGTGGAGGCAGTCGGAATGGAATCCACATCCGATGAAGCCAACGACCCGCTCGACGAAGCGGGAAGATCATCGTCGGCTGGACTGCAGGCAGTATGCGGCATTAGAAGGACACTATGTGACACAAAAGAAATTACAGATCATTCAGGAATCCGAATACTTACGATCTCGCCGGAGGCCTGGCCCTTGAGGGCCATTCTTCATCGCCAACGTTGGTGTTGGCGGAGCTATCCGGGGGAATAGTTCTTCCTCTCTTGACCCTTCGCCTCCCCTGCTGGGGAGGCCTTCCTCTTCTCTCTCCTCTTCGGGAGAGAGTCTTCCTCCTCATCTTCGGGGAGGAATCCGCCCGAGTCGCCGGACACCTGAAAACGGGAACTCTTTCGAGTACCCGTGGCCACCTTCTTGGCCTTCTTCTCCGGCACCACGTGCGGTGCCGGAACCAGCAGCCCCGCTAGACGGGCGTCCACTGGGTCTTCTGGCATGGGAGCCGGGCAGATGAGCTGCTCGGCCTTCTTCATCCATTCCTGTCAAAGGAAAAGGGAGATTGAAACCCGCTTAGGGTCGAACTATTAACAACAAGTGTCCCGTAAAGGGGTAGAATCACTTACCTCGTCAGCTGGACGCTGCGAGTGAAATCCGCGATCTTCGTCGCGGATGCGGGGGCTTCGGCGCCCTTAAACAACACCCTCCAGGCGCCTTCGTACATTGTGTCGAAGAGCCCGCTCAGCGCCTGGTGCTGTGCCGGATCAAACTCCCACAGGTTGAATGCCCGTTCTTGGCATTGGAGAATCCGGCGGACGAGCATGACTTGGACCACATTAACAAGCCTGAGCTTCTTGTTCACCAGCTTCTGGATACAGGCTTGGAGTCCCGTCAGCTCCTTTGAATTACCCCATAGCAAGCCCTTCTCTTTCCAGGAGGTGAGCTGCACAGGGATACCAGATCTGAACTCGGGGGCCGCCGCCCACTTAGGGTCGCGCGGCTCGGTGATGTAGAACCACCCCGACTGCCACCCCTTGACGGACTCCACGAAGGCCCCTTCGAACCAGAGGACGTTGGGCATCTTGCCCAACATGGCGCCTCCGCACTCCACCTGCGTGCCCTTCACTACCTTCGGCTTGACGTTGAAGGTCTTGAGCCACAAGCCGAAGTGGGGCTGGATGCAGAGGAAGGCCTCGCACACGATGATGAACGCCGCGATGTTGAGGATGAAGTTTGGCGCCAGATCATGGAAATCCAGGCTGTAGTAGAACATGAGGCCCCGGACAAAGGGGTGAAGTGGAAAGCCCAGTCCGTGGAGGACGTGGAGGAGAAATACGACCCTCTCATGGGGCCTGGGGGTGGGGATGAGCTGCCCTTGTCGGGCAGCCGGTGCGCAATGTCGCCGGAAAGGTATCCGGCGCTGCGCAGTTTGGCGATGTGCTCCTCCTTAACGGTGGAGGCCAACCATTTACCTCCCGCTCCGGACATGGTCGGAGAAGGTTGAGGCGAGACGCACGGACTTGGGCGCTGGAGCTCGAGGGTGCGCGAAGATGGATAAGCAAAGGAGGAAGAAGGCGTAGGTGAAAAGGTGGATCCTTATCCCCTTATATATAGGCGGACGAAGACTATACGTCCCCACCGGCCTGGTAAAACTCGCTTATCTCCCAAGCGCCACCATCAATGGCGCGGTTGGGTTACCCACGTCCGTATTGATGAGAATCCCGGAATAAGGGGAACACAATCTCTGCTTCGACAAGACGTGCCAAGGAAACCGCTTCGCTAAACACGCTGAGGTGGTATAATAAAAAACGATTCAAGTAAAAGCTTGGTAGTGGTGTGACATCATGCTGCAGAATACATCAGCAGATTGAACTTGTGCACATATTATTCTCTCTACGGTGGAATGTGGAACTTATTTTGCAGAGCTGGACACTATGCTGGTGTTCACAATCTTCTCTGGATTATTCAAAGGAGGAACCCGTCTTGCAATGCCGAACATTATGCGCGCCAGACTTATCGTCATTGAAGCCAGGTTCAGGGGCTACTGAGGGAGTCCTGGACTAGGGGGTGTCGGGACAGCCGGACTATCATCGTCCGCCGGACTCCAAGACTACGAAGATACAAGATTGAAGACTTCGTCCCGTGTCCGGATGGGACTTTCCTTGGCGTGGAAGGCAAGCTTGGCGATACGGATATGTAGATCTCCTACCATTGTAACCGACTCTGTGTAACCCTAGCCCTCTCCGGTGTCTATATAAACCGGAGGGTTTTAGTCCGTAGGACACAACATCCATTACAACAATCATACCATAGGCTAGCTTCTAGGGTTTAGCCTCCTTGATCTCGTGGTAGATCCACTCTTGTAATACACATTATCAATATTAATCAAGCAGGGACGAGGGTTTTACCTCCATCAAGAGGGCCCGAACCTGGGTAAAACATCGTGTCCCTTGTCTCCTGTTACCATCCGCCTAGACGCACAGTCCGGGACCCCCTACCCGAGATCCGCCGGTTTTGACACCGACAACGTCCTTGAGGTATTTCTCCTGAGATATGAATATTCCATTTCGCTGTTGACAAATTTGAAGACCTAAAGAGAATTTCAACTCTCCCATCATAGACATTTGATATTCTTCACTCATCATATAGGCAAATTCATCACTGTATCGTTGGTTAGTACAGCCAAAAATGATGTCATCAACATATATTTGGCACACAAACAATTCACCATCATAAGACTTAGTGAAAAGAGTTGGGTCGAGTGAACCGGGTTTGAAGCCTTTCTTCATGAGGAATTCCTTCAAAGTATCATACCACGCCCGAGGGGCATGCTTGAGGCCATACAAGGCCTTGTTGAGCTTGAAGACTTTGTCGAGATTCTTTGGATCTTCAAAACCTGGGGGTTGAGCAACATATACTTCTTCCTCAAGCTTACCATTGAGGAATGCACTTTTCACATCCATTTGTTGTAAGATAATATCATGATGGTTAGCATAAGCAAGTAATATGCGAATAGCCTCAAGTCTGGCAACAGGTGCAAAAGTTTCATCGAAGTCAATTCCTTCAACCTGTGTGTAGCCTTGAGCTACAAGCCGTGCCTTATTCCTCACCACAAGGCCATTTTCATATTGCTTGTCATAGTAGATCCACTTTGTGCCAATAATGTTGTGCTTGCGAGGATCTGGACGTTTGACCAGTTCCCAGACGTTGTTGAGCTTGAACTGATGTAATTCTTCTTGCATAGCTTGAATCCACTTAGGCTCCAGAAATGCTTCATCAACCTTAGTGGGCTCTATGATAGAGACAAACACAAAGTTCCCACAAAAGTTAGATAAATGTGAAGCTTTTGAGCGTGTGAGAGGACCTGGTGCTTCAATGTCATCGATGATCTTCTCGATTTGCACTTCGTTTGCAATACGAGGATGAGCGGGTTGTCTTCGAGGAATTTGATCTGAATTTTCTTCAGGAGCATTTTCCTCAGCACCATTTTCTTTAGGTGCGCCAGCTCGACGTTCATCATGTTCTGGAATGAATTCTTCAGCAGATTCTTCAGTAGGAATGACATCCTCAGTGGCCTTGAACTTGATAGAATCCTCAGGTGCTGGTTCATCTATCACAGAAGGTAGGTGCTCTCTTTGCGAGCCATTAGTTTCATCGAACCGCACATCCACAGTTTCAACAACCTTGTGAAGAACGTTGTTGAAGACTTTGTAGGTGTGCGAGTCCTTTCCGTAACCAAGCATGAAACCCTCATGCGCTTTCGGAACAAATTTAGAATTGTGATGAGGATCTCTAATCCAACAATTTGCACCGAAGACTTGGAAGTAACTCACATTGGGTTTCTTGTTAGTGAGGAGTTCATAGGCAGTCTTAAAGAATTTGTGAAGATATACTCTGTTGATGATGTGGCAGGCAGTATCAATTGCCTCACTCCAGAAACGACGAGGCGTCTTGTATTCATCAAGCATAGTGCGAGCCATCTCAACAAGAGTTCTGTTCTTGCGCTCCACGACGCCATTCATTGAGGAGTATAAGGAGCAGATAACTCATGAGTAATACCAAGTTCATCAAGATAGTCATCAAGACCGAATTCTTGAACTCAGCCCATTGTCACTCCCGATGTGCTTGATCTTCACACCAAAGTTGGTTGAAGCCCTCGAGGAAAATCGTTTGAAGACTTCCTGCTCCTCATGTTTGTAAGTGACAATGTGTACCCATGTGTAACGAGAATAATCATCAATGATAACAAAGCCATATAGAGATGCATCATTTGTAATAGCTGAATAATGATTAGGACCGAATAGATCCATTTGAAGCAATTCAAATAGTCGAGTGGTAGTCATGATAGTCTTCGCTGGATGCTTGGCCTTTGTCATCTTCCCAGCTTCACAAGCTCCGCATAAGTGATCCTTGAGGAATTTGACATTCTCACTGCCAATGACATGCTTCTTCTTCGCGAGCGTGTGCAGATTCCTCATGCCAGCATGACCAAGTCGTCGATGCCATAGCCAGCCTTCTGAAGCTTTTGCAAGTAAGCACACGGCAGGCTGTGGTCCTGTAGAGAAATCAACAATGTACAAGTCTCCTCTCCTAAAGCCCTCGAAGACTTTGGAATTGTCAGCTTCCAAGATCACAACACAACGATACTTGCCAAAGACAACAACCATATCAAGATCACAAAGCATTGAGATAGACATGAGGTTGTATCCTAAGGACTCGACAAGCATGACTTTATCCATGTGTATTTCCTTGGAGATTGCAACCTTACCTAGACCCAATACCTGACTTTTGCCTTTGTCTGCGAAGATGATATGCTTCAGATGTGACGGTGATAAGGGAGCATCCATCCATAGATTCTTGTCATCAGTCATGTGATTTGTACTTCCACTATTGAGGACCCACTCATTGGCTTTGGGTTGATCATCCTGCAGATGAATTAGTGCAGCTTACAAACTCATATACTTCATCAGTGAAGAATATGACATCAATATCATCATGTCAATTTCATCAAGCAATTAGAACAGATAATCAATATGAGGACGTGAGAAATAAAGGTTCATTTCATCATGATTAGCTCTGCGCCCTATCGTGCAATCGCTCAGTCTCCAAGAAATTCTTCACTGTTTTGAGCACGATCGAGGCCCGACCTGCATAAGAGATTAGTTCTCTTTCTTCACCACCCACATCTGAAGGGGTGGCAAAGAATTTATCACTTTGCGAGCACCATATGAGAAAGGTGTAATGGACGCCAGTCCACTTCGTTTCACGTAAGAGGGGTTAGGGTAAGCATATATATAAGCAGAGAAATTCTTTGAGGACTTATGAACATAATGATTTGAAGAATAATGCACATATTCATAGACCTTAGCTCTACCCTGCGAAACAGAAGGTTTAGCACGATGATGATCATATGAGGACATTGAACCTTTTGAGGAATTTGAGCCACGTGAGGAATTTGGTCCACTTGAGGACTTGGATCCATATGAAGAATTTGGTTCATATGAAGAATTTGATCTGGAGTTCCTATTCTTCACAGGTGGTGTCATGAGGACATTCACCTGAAGACTTTCAAGGCAACTTTTGGGAACCCAGATTTTCTTCATAGGGGAACCGTTCCTACAGTTAGTCCAACATATCTAGCAAATACTTCACCATTCTGATTTTTTAACAATTTATAGTTAGAGTCAAATGACTCATCTGAAGAATGAGGAGATTCATATGTAAAGCCAGATAAGTTGGATGGATCAACTGGAGGTCCCTTTGCAGCAACCCATGAGGTTTTGGGGTACCGCTCGGGCTTCCAATACGCTCCATCAAGATTGAGTTTCCTCTCAAAGGCAGTACCCTCTTTCCTAGGGTTTCTGTTGAGGATCTGCTTTTTGAGCACATCACAAAGAGTCTGATGCCCTTTGAGGCTTTTGTACATGCCTGTCATGTACAATTCCTTCAGCCCTGCATCATCAGTCATACTTGCATTGTCCTCAAATGAGGAATTAGTGATAGCAGAGACATAAGAAGAATTTGTAGCATTAGAAGCATTTGAACATTCAGGTGAACAATTAGCAGTTTCACGTTCAATGCACTTCATACATGGGGGAACAAATTCTTCCTGGGTAGCGCTGATTTGTTGAGCAATTAATGAATCGTGCTCCTTCTGAAGATCTTCATAATCCACTCCTAGCTTTTCAAGATCTTGCTTTCTTTGAAGAAATTCATAAGAAAGGTTCTCGTGATCAGATAAGAGAGTGTTATGATGACCTTGAAGATTGTCAAACCTGGAGTGAAGTCTCTGAAGATTTTCAGTCAAGGTTTTAGTGCGATCCATTTCTTCACCCAACATATCATCACTTTTGTCTAGCATGTTTTGAACCTTTTCAAAGGCCTTTTGTTGTTTCACAGCCATTTTAGCAAGTTTAGAGTAGCTAGGCTTGAGATTTTCATCAGATTCATCCTCACTAGAGTTAGAGGAGGCGTATTTAGTTACCTTGGCACCAATTGCCATGAAGCAATAGGTGGGAGCATAGTCATTATTGCCTTCATCAGCCTTGTTGGTGACGTAGTTTTCTTCAGAGTTGAAGATAGACTTGCTGACAAATGCAGTAGCGAGAGCTAGGCTCGCCACACCAGACTCGGACTCCTCAGATGCCTCCTCGTCCTCATGTTCCTCAGATTCAGCCTCAGAGTCCATTTCCTTGCGAATGAATGCCCGAGCCTTCTTGGATCTGCTCTTCTTGTGAGATGAAGACCTCGAGGATTTTGATGATGAAGACTTTGAAGATTTCTTCTTCTTCTTTGCATCATCAGAACTGTAATCCTTCTATTTCCTCTTCTTTGATTCCTTATCCCACTGAGGACAATCTTTGATGTAGTGACCAGGTTTCTTGCATTTGTGGCATAGCCTCTTCTTGTAGTCACTGGATGAGGAATCATTGCTCCTTGAGGGTTTTCCAAAGCGACCACGTCTAGAGAACTTCTGAAATTTCTTCACGAGCAGTGCAAGTTCCTGGCCCAGTTCTTCAGGGTCACCAAGGCTGCTAGCAGAGTCTTCATCTTCAGACTCAGAGACTGATACGTCTCCAACGTATCTATAATTTTTTATTGCTCCGTGCTACTTTATCTACTATTTTGGGCAATATTGGGCTTTATTATCCACTTTTATATTATTTTTGGGACTAACCTATTAACCGGAGGCCCAGCCCAGATTTGCTGTTTTATGCCTATTTCAGTGTTTCGAGGAAAAGGAATATCAGACGAAGTCAAAACGGAACGAAATCAACTGGAGAAGTTATTTTTGGAAGGAAAGCTACCTGATAGACTTGGAGTGCACGTCAGGGGAGTCCCGGGCTTCCCACAAGGGTGGGGGGCGCGCCCACTGCATCGTGAGCACCCCGGAGGTCCACCGACGTACCCCTTGCACCCATATATACCTACGTACCCTAAAACTTCGAGAACAGAAGATAGATCGGGAGTTCCGCCGCCGCAAGCCTTTGTAGCCACCAAAAACCAATCGGGACCCTGTTCCATCACCCTGCTGGAGGGGGATCCCATCACCGGTGGCCATCTTCATCATCCCGGCGCTATCCATGACGAGGAGGGAGTAGTTCACCCTCGGGGCTGAGGGTATGTACCAGTAGCTATGTGTTTGATCTCTCTCTCGTGTTCTCTCTCGTGTTCCCTCTATGGCACGATCTTGATGTATCCCGAGATTTGCTATTGTAGTTGGATCTGATGATGTTTCTCCCCCTCTACTCTCTTGTGATGAATTGAGTTTCCCCTTTGAAGTTATCTTATCGGATTGAGTCTTTTATGAGAACACTTGATGTATGTCTTGCCATGATTATCTGTGGTGACAATGGGATATCATGTGCCACTTGATGTATGTTTTGGTGATCAACTTGCGGGTTTCGTGACATTGGGAACCTATGCATAGGGGTTGGCATAGGTTCTTGACTCTCCGGTAGAAACTTTGGGGCACTCTTTGAAGTACTTTTATGTTGGTTGGATGAATCTGAGATTGTGTGATGCATATCGTATAATCATGCCCACGGATACTTGAGGTGACAATGGAGTATCTAGGTGACATTAGGGTTTTGGTTGATTTGTATCTTAAGGTGTTATTCTAGTACGAACGCTTTTATAGATCGATCCGAAAGAATAACTTTGAGGTGGTTTCGTACCCTACCATAATCTCTACGTTTGTTCTCCGCTATTAGTGGCTTTGGAGTGACTCTTTGTTGCATGTTGAGGGATTGTTATATGATCTATCTATGTTATTATTATTGAGAGAACTTGCACTAGTGAAAGTATGAACCCTAGGCCTTGTTTCCTATCATTGCAATACCGTTTATGCTCACTTTTATCATTAGTTACCTTGCTGTTTTTATATTTTCAGATTAGAAAAACCTATATCTACTATCTATTTTGCACTTGTATCACCATCTCTTCGCCGAACTAGTGCACCTATACAATTTTCCATTGTATTGGGTGTGTTGGGGACACAAGGGACTCTTTGTTATTTGGTTGCAGGGTTGCTTGAGAGAGACCATCTTCATCCTACGCCTCCTACGGATTGATAAACCTTAGGTCATCCACTTGAGGGAAATTTGCTACTGTCCTACAAACCTGTGCACTTCCAGTCCCAACAACGTCTACAAGAAGAAGGTTGTGTAGTAGACATCAAGCTCTTTTCTAGCGCCGTTGATGGGGAGGTTAGCGCTTGAAGGTATATCTTCAGATCTTGCAATCGAATCTTTTTGTTTCTTGTTTTAGCACTAGTCTAGTTTATAAAAGAAAACTACAAAAAAATGGAGTTAAGGATGCCACATATGCTTCATCTTTTTAAAGTCTTTCGTGAAAATGATGGGAAGGAAAATTGTGCTCAAGTACTAGAAGAAGAATTACATAGAATGCTTCGCATAAAATATGTGAATGATGAGCATGATTGCAATGTTGTTAGTATGAATTCCTTGAATATACATGATGCTAATGATATGCAAAGCCACAAGCTTGGGGAAGCTATGTTTGATGAAGATGATATTTTTTGTCCCCCAAGCTTTGATGAGCAAATTTACCATGATGAAAGCATGCCTCCTATCTATGATGATTATTGTGATGACACGTATGCTTTAAAGAATATGATAACTGAGGGAGTCCTGGACTAAGGGGGTGTCCGGACAGTAGGACTATCATCGTCCGCCGGACTATCAATATCCGCCGGACTCCAAGACTACGAAGATAGAAGATTGAAGACTCCGGCTCGTGTCCGGATGGTACTTTCCTTGGCGTGGAAGGCAAGCTTGGCAATACGGATATGTAGATCTCTTACCATTGTAACCAACTCTGTGTAACCCTAGCCTTCTCCGGTGTCTATATAAACTGGAGGGCTTTAGTCCGTAGGACAACATACATCTCAACAATCATACCATAGGCTAGCTTCTAGGGTTTAGCCTCCTTGATCTCGTGGTAGATCTACTCTTCTACTACCCATATCATCAATATTAATCAAGCGGGACGAGGGTTTTACCTCCATCGAGAGGGCCCGAACCAGGTAAAAACATTGTGTCCTCGCCTCCTGTTACCATCCGCCTAGACGCACAGTTCGGGACCCCCTACCCGAGATCCACCGGTTTTGACACCGACATTGGTGCTTTCATTGAGAGTTCCTCTGTGTCGTCACCGATAGGCTTGATGGCATCTTCAACCAGCAACGCTGTCGTGGTGAGACTTTTCTCCCGGACAGATCTTCATATTCGGCGGCTTCGCCTGCGGGCCAATTCACTTGGCCATCCGAGCAGATCGAAGCTACGCCCTGGCCGTCAGTCAGATTTGAAGCTTAAACTTCACGGCCGATGTCGCGGAGACTTGATCTTCGATGGACTCGGGCCACACCAGCGCCGCCGCACCGTGGCGATGGGCATGATCTAGCTCGCCGAGCAAAGTGCCTTGGTGGCGCTGACACGGATCAGCTTCGCCATTAGCCCGAGCCGATCGCCCAGATCGAGGGCCGGTGGATAGACGCCGCCCTGGGGGCTTCAACATCCACGGCGATGGAGCCGAACACCAATCTTGTCCCCCGCGAAACTCGTAATTCCGAGGTGCCGGACTCCGAACCTCCCGCGCCCCCACCAATCGATTCGGATTGGGCGCCGGTCATGGAATTCACCACCGCGGACATCTTCCAACACTCGCCTTTTGGCGATATCCTGAATTCACTAAAGCATCTCTCGCTATCAGGAGAGTCCTGGCCGGACTATGGCCAGGATGGTTGGGGTACGGACAATGAAGAAATTCAGAGCCCACCCACCACCCACTTTGTAGCCACTGTCGACGATTTAACCGACATGCTAGACTTCGACTCCGACGGCATCGACGCTATGGACGACGATGCCGAGATTTAACAGAACCAGCACCTACAGTGGCATCGAAGGCCACCTCGCCATATGACGTATACATGGTGGATACCCCGAAAGAAGGGGATGGCGAAGAAGCAGCGGAGGCAGACTCTTGAAAGAAGCAGCCCAAACGCCGGCGTCAGCGGCGCCGCTCTAAATCCCGCCACAGCAAGAATGGAGATTCCGGCACAGGAGACAATAATACTCCGGAGAGCGCCGAAGACAATCCCCTCCAGCAAGACTCCGCGCAGGAGGACGCAGAAGCAAGCCCCCACGAGAGGGCGACAGACGAAGGGGTTGAGGATGATAACTATATGCCTCCCTCCGAAGACGAAGCAAGCCTCAATGATGACGAATTCGTCGTACCTGAGGATCCCGTCGAACAAAAGCGCTTCAAGCGCAGGCTTATCGCCACAGCAAACAACCTAAAGAAAAAGCAGCAGCAGCTTCAAGCTGATCAGGACCTGCTGGCAGATCGATGGACCGAGGTCCTCGCGGCCGAAGAGTATAAACTCGAACGCCCCTCCAAAAGTTACCCAAGACGCAAGCTGCTCCCCCGATTAGAGGAGGAAGCATACATACCTTCATCACCAGTGCACGATATGGCTGACCGACCACCATGTGGTCGTGACAGAGAGGCATCCAGGCCCCCAGCCAAGACTATACCCCGGCATCGCTCCAAGAGTATGAAGCCAAGAGGGAACGCGCCGGACTTGCGAGACATATTGGAGGACAAAGCAAGGCAATCCAGATCCACCTATGGATCACGTGGGCGCCCTACGACCCATGATGAATACCGTCGTGCCAGATACAATAACCCCGGCCGGGCCGAACACAGCAGACAGCGCTCTCTCGAGCTGCGTCGCGATATCGCTCAATACAAGGGCGCCGCACACCCGTTATGCTTCACTGACGAAGTAATGGATCATCAGATCCCCGAACGGTTTAAACCCGTAAACATCGAATCTTACGATGGCACAACAGACCCCGCAGTGTGGATCGAAGACTATCTTCTCCACATCCATATGGCTTGCGGCGACGATCTCCACGCCATCAAGTACCTCCCACTCAAACTTAAAGGACCAGCTCGGCATTGGCTTAACAGCTTGCCCGTAGAGTCAATTGGGTGTTGGGAAGACCTGGAGGCCGCGTTCCTTGATAACTTCCAAGGCACATATGTGCGACCACCAAACGCCGATGACCTAAGCCACATTATTCAGCAGCCAGACGAATCGGCCAGACAATTCTAGACACAGTTCTTGACAAAGAAAAACCAAATCGTCAACTGTCCGGATGCAGAGGCCCTCGCAGGCTTCAAACATAACATCCGGGACGAATGGCTAGCCCGGCACCTGGGGCAGGAAAAGCCGAAATCCATGGCAGCCCTCACATCGTTAATGACCCACTTTTGTGCGGGAGAGGACAGCTGGCTAGCCCGCAGCAACAATCTCCGTAAAAACTCTGGCAGTCCGGATACTAAGGACAACAACGGCAGGTCACGTCGACACAAAAACAAGCGCCGCATTAACGGCGATGATAAGGAGGATACGACAGTCAATGCCGGATTCCGAGGCTCCAAACCCGGTCAACGGAAGAAGCCATTTAAAAGAACCACTCCGGGTCCGTCCAATGTGGACCGAATACTCAACCGCTTATGCCAGATACACGGCACCTCTGAAAAGCCAGCTAGCCACACCAATAGAGATTGCTGGGTGTTCAAGCAGGCCGGCAAGTTCATTGCCGAAAACAATGACAAGGGGCTAAATAGCGACGAGGAGGAGGAGACCCGGCCGCCGAACAACAGAGGACAGAAGGGTTTTCCCCCACAAGTGCGGACGGTGAATATGATATACGCGACCCACATACCCAAGAGGGAGAGGAAACGCGCGCTAAGGGTCGTCTATGCGATGGAGCCAGTCGCCCCAAAGTTCAATCCATGGTCCTCTTGTCCGATCACTTTGGATCGAAGAGACCATCCGACCAGCATACGCCATGGCGGATTCGCCGCATTGGTTTTAGACCCGATCGTCGATGGGTTCCACCTCACGAGAGTCCTGATGGACGGCGGTAGCAGCCTGAACCTGCTTTATCAGGATACAGTGCGCAAAATGGGCATAGACCCATCAAGGATTAAACCTACAAAGACAACCTTTAAAGGTGTCATACCAGGAGTAGAAGCCAAGCATGCAGGCTCACCACACTAGAAGTGGTCTTGGATCCCGGATAATTTCGGAGCGAGGAGTTAATCTTCGACATAGTCCTGTTCGCAGCGGCTATCATGCTCGCTTCGGACGAACGCGTTTGCAAAATTCAACGCGTGCCGCATTATGCATACCTAAAGCTCAAGATGCGAGGACCTCGTGGAGTCATCACGGTCAATGGAATACGGAACGCTCCCTCCGAACGGAGGAACATACAGCGGCTCTCGCGGCAGAAGTACAAAGTAGCCTTCTAAGGCAATTCTCAAGTCCGGCAGTTAAAAGGCCGGACACATCAAAACGCGCCCGGAGCAATGCCAACCAAGACCACCTGGCGCGATCAAAGCACACGTAGCAATACGGCCCCAACCCTCGCCCGCGCATGATCGCAAGAATAACACTCCGCGTACATCATTACGCTTTGGAGATACCATGGGCGCAGGGAAAGGGGCACGATCACAATGGACTTAGAGTGCGGCTCGACCACACCAGGGGCTCACTCGAGTGCCCCCCTTCTTTTTATTTATTTTTTTCTTCTTTTATGTACACAGGACTCTGTTAACCAGAAGCCCTATCCGGTGGCGAACTTGCCGAACTCATGATGCAACAGTCAGGGACTAAAAAGGCCGCGACAAACACTCAGGTGGTCTCAATTATGAGCATTAAATTCGATTATATACACCAAGTCCGCAGCTCATCCCTGGAGGGGGACATGTTTATTTAGTCCAAATCCCTTGCTTACCGCACTATTTGTATCAGTCCGCTCTACTAACAGACTTTCTTTCATAAAACAATGCAGCACCTCTTTATTTGCAATTGCATTACCTTTCATATATATGTTCATTACGTGACATCTTGCACCCGTATATTTTGGTACGGCCGAATACGCCAGGGGCTTCTGTTCCCCAATTTATGGTGTGATTAAGTCCGAACACTTTCACAAGTGCGGCACCCCGAACTTATAGCATTATATGAATCGGCTCCGAATCATGTCTTGGGTCAATAGTTGGGTTTGCCCGGCTCCCATGTTTTGGTGCCTTACGTTCCGTTCCGTCGGCTAAGGTAGCACTGGGAGAACCACTGCGATTGCGCCCCGGTTGAGCCGGGTTAACGCCTCAGTGGAGAAAGCTAAAACTGACTGTCATGATAAGGCGAAAGACCGCTCGCTGTTCGAGAGGTTTTTTCGGGTCCTTAAAGACTCACGCCGCTTCAAGCGAAGTTCCGGATAATGTCCGACGAAGCCGTGGATAGCGCCCTGGATTCGGTCTTCCGAATACCAGGGGCTTCGTCGAAATTTAAAATTATAGAATTATATGGCTAAGTGAGAGTGTTCAAGCATTATAAGTCCGGTTGCCTTGTTCGTCGTGTTGAGCGCCTCCCTAGATGGACCCAAAAATGGGAACAAGAGTGCTCAAGTTTATCACCGAACACCCCAACACTTGTGGCTTGGGGGCTGAAGCCAACGACTTGCCATCTCTCAGATTTCATAAACGGCCGAACAGAAGGTAATATTTTAAATTAAACAAGCGTTGCTCATGGCGCACATGAACGAAGTTTTCAGCGCACAGGATAAATACATAGTGAGTTCACTCAAAGATTACATCTCGGAAGCACTCATCTGCAATATCGCAGGCTCCCTTCAGGAAAACTTTATAAGACCGCTCCGGCGTGCGACGCTCCTTGCCCGGTGGCGGTGGATCCGTGAGAAGCTTCTTCGCATCCAGTTTGCCCCATTGCACCTTTATGCGAGCAAGGGCCCGACGAGCACCTTCAATGCAGGCGGAGCGCTTGACTACATCCAGCCTGGGGCATGCATCCACCAGCCGCCGCACGAGGCCAAAGTAGCTTACTGGCATGGCCTGTCGAGGCCACAGCCGGACTATGAGGCCCTTCATGGCCTCCTCAGCTACCTTGTGGAGTTCGACCAACTGCTTCAGCTGGTCGCTTGGGGGCACCGGATGGCCGGCCTCAGAATACTGAGACCAGAAGAACATCTCCGTCGAGCTCCCCTCCTCGCCACGATAGAATGCGGCGGCATCAGAAGCACTACGTGGCAGATCTGCAAATGCCCCTGGAAAGCTCCGAATTCGGGTAAGTATCAGGTAATTCACATTAACATGCCTGCTTTGCATGAAAAATGCCTTACCCGCAGCTATCTTGCTTATGTCCTCAACCTCCTGAAGGGCCTTCTGGGCCTCGGCCTTGGCGGACTTGGCACTTTCGAGAGCCGAGGCAAGCTCGGACTCTCGAGTCTTGGAGTCACGCTCCAAACTCTCATGCTTTTCCATGAGAGCCTGCAGCTCTTGCCGAACTTCCGCCACCAGTCCCTCTTGCTTTTCTCGCTCAGCCTGTTCCGTGGCCGCATTGCGTTCGGCCACGGACACGGCATCCTTCAGGGCTGCCACCTCGTTAGTGGCCCTGTAATACACATATTATCCTCGTTAATTTTATTTGCAACCAAAATCCTTTTCTGTAAGGTACTTATTCAAAGAGGTGTTACTCACCTTCTTTTTCCTCGAGCTGCTTCTTCGCATGGCCGAGCTCTTGCTCGGACCGCTCGAGGTCCTTCTTAGCACATCGACCTCCGCCGTTAAAGCGGCAGAGGCCAGCAGCGCAGCCTGCAAACCCATATTGACATATTTTTAGCAACCCTGCTGTATATCTTGTTAGATCCTTAGTCCGGCTTTTCCTTCCGAACACCGAACTAAGCATCAGGGGCTACTGTCTATGAGGTATTACATTACATAATTTTAACTTCTTACCTCAAAGCCTGTTAGAAGGCTGCTGCAGGCTTCGGTCAGCCCGCTCTTGGCGAGCTGAACCTTCTCAATCACCGCACTCATGATAGTGCGGTGTTCTTCCTCGATGGAAGCGCCTTTATGCGCCTCCAACAGGTTATCCAGCACCTCCGGTTGGACGGAGGCCGCCGGCATCGCGGTCCTGCCCTTCTTTCGAAGGGCGCTTGCGGACTCGAACCACCGCGGTTCCGATGTAGAGTCCGCACAAAGTCCGGAGGCTGCCTGACGGCGCCTCCGGAGCCTCCTCCTGATGGATCCCTCTTTGGGATCCCACCTCGGCGTCCTCGTCGGCGCGTGGGGTAGAGGCAGTCGGGATGGAATTTACATCCGACGAGGCCAACGACCCGCTCATCGAGTCGGGGAGATCGTCACCGACCGGACTACAGGCAGAATGCGGCGTTAGAAGGACACTGCATGACATAAAATATACGGCATATAAATGATCCGAATACTTACGATCCTGCCAGACGCCTGGCCCTTGGAGGCCACTCATCCTCGCCAATGTTGATGTTTGCGAAACTGTCCGGATGGATAGTTCTCCCCCTCTTGGACCCTTCGGCCTCCCCGATTGGGGAAGCCTTCCTCTTCTTCTCTCCCTCCTCTGGGAGAGAGTACTCCTCCTCCTCGTCTTCAGGGGAGGAGTCCTCGTCGTCGTCAGACGCTTTGATTCTGGGAACTCTTTCGAGTCCCCGCGCCACCTTCTTGGCCTTCTTCTCCGCACCACGTGCGGTGCGGAACCAGCAGCCTGTTGGCGGGCGCTCACTGGTCTTCGGCATGGGAGCCGGGCTGATGAGCAGCTTGGCCTTCTCCATCCATTCTGTCAAAGGAAGAGGCAAATTAAACCTCACTAGAGTCAATCTAATTACCACAAGTGTCCCGTAATGGGGTTGAATCACTTACCTCGTCAGTCGGAGACTGCGAGCTGAATCCGCGGTCTTCGGTCGCGGATGCGGGGGCTTCGGCGCCCTTGAACAACACCCTCCAGGCGCCTTCATAAGTTGTATCGAAGAGCCCGCTTAGCGCCTGGTGCTGTTCCGGATTGAACTCCCATAAATAAATGCCCGTTCTTGTCATGGGAGAATCCGCCGGAGGAGCATGACTTGGACCACGTCGACGAGCCGGAGCCTATTGCTCACCATCTTCTTGATGCAGGCTCGGAGTCCCGTCACCTCCACCGAATTACCCCACTGCAAGCCCTTCTCTTTCCAGGAGGTGAGCTGCGTGGGGATTCCAGATCTGAACTCGGGGGCCGCCGCCCATGTGGGCTTGCGCGGCTCGGTGATGTAGAACCACCCCGATTGCCACCCCTTGACGGAGTCCACGAAGGTCCCTTCCAGCCAAGGGACGTTGGGCAATTTGCCCAACATGGCGCCTCCGCATTCCGCTTGTGTGCCCTTCACAACCTTCGGCTTGACGTTGAAAGTCTTGAGCCACAGGCCGAAGTGGGGCTGGATGCAGAGGAAGGCCTCGCACACGACGATAAACGCCGAGATGTTGAGGATGAAGTTCGGCGCCAGATCGTGGAAATCCAGGCCATAGTAAAACATGATCCCCCGGACAAATGGATGGAGCGGAAAGCCCATTCCGCGGAGGAAGTGGGGGAGGAAAACGACCCTCTCATGAGGCCCTGGGGTAGGGATGAGCTGCCCCTCGTCGGGCAGCCGATGCGCAATATCGCTGGAAAGGTATCCGGCGTCGCGCAGCTTGGTGATGTCCTCCTCCTTAGCGGTGGAGGCCAACCATTTGCCTCCCGCTCCGGACATATTCGGAGAAGGTTGAGGCGAGATGCGCGAGCTTGGGTGTTGGAGCTTGAGTTCGCAGGGATGGATAAGCAAAGGAGGAAGAAGGCGTAGGTGAGAAGGTAAATCCTTATCCCTTATATATAGGCGGACAAAACTATGGGTCCCCCACCGGCCTGGTAAAACTCGCTTATCTCCCAAGCGCCACCATCATTGGCGCGGTTGGGTTACCCACGCACGTATTGATGAGAATCCCGGAATAAGGGGAACACGATCTCTGCTTCGACAAGACGTGCCAAGGAAACCGCCATTGAACGTACTGAGGTGGTGTAGTAATTCAACAAAGGCTTGGTTATGGGTGATGTCATGCCGCATAATACGCCGCCAGATTGAGCTAGTGTATATGTTTTATTCTCTCTACGGTGGAATGTGGAAATTATTTTTGCAGAGCCGGACACTATCCTGGTGTTCATTATCTTCTCTGGATTATTCAAGGGAGGAACCCGCCTTGCAATGCCGAACATTATGCACGCCGGACTTATCGTCATTGAAGACTTGTTCAGGGGCTACTGAGGGAGTCCTGGACTAGGGGGTGTCCGGACAGCCGGACTATCATCGTCCGCCGGACTATCAATATCCGCCGGACTCCAAGACTACGAAGATAGAAGATTGAAGACTCCGGCTCGTGTCCGGATGGTACTTTCCTTGGCGTGGAAGGCAAGCTTGGCAATACGGATATGTAGATCTCTTACCATTGTAACCAACTCTGTGTAACCCTAGCCTTCTCCGGTGTCTATATAAACCGGAGGGCTTTAGTCCGTAGGACAACATACATCTCAACAATCATACCATAGGCTAGCTTCTAGGGTTTAGCCTCCTTGATCTCGTGGTAGATCTACTCTTGTACTACCCATATCATCAATATTAATCAAGCAGGACGTAGGGTTTTACCTCCATCGAGAGGGCCCGAACCTGGGTAAAAACATTGTGTCCCTCGTCTCCTGTTACCATCCGCCTAGACGCACAGTTCGGGACCCCCTACCCGAGATCCGCAGGTTTTGACACCGACAATAACCATGAAACTTGTCATCTTGATCCTAATTTTAAATCATATGATAGTTATTTTGTTGAGTTTGCTCCCACTACTATTCATGAGAAGAATTTCGCTTGTGTGGAGATTAGTAAATTTTCTATGTTTGTAGATCATGAAAAGAATGCTTTAGGTGCTGGTTATATTGTTGAATTCATTCATGATGCTACTGAAAATTATTATAAGGGAGGAACATATGCTTGTAGGAATTGCAACAATATCAAGTTTCTTCTCTATGTGCTTAAATTCTTGAAGCTATGCTTTTGTTACCTTCCTATGCTTGTTGATTATTGTTCCCATAAGTTGTTTTCTCACAAAATCCCTATGCATAGGAAGTGGGTTAGAATTAAATGTGCTAGTCATATGCTTCATGATGCTCCCGTTATGTTTCAATTCTTATCTTTTATGTGAGCATCATTTTCATGATCATGCCTAGCTAGAAAGGCATTAAAGAAAAGCGCTTGTTGGGAGACAACCCAATACTTATCCTTACTGTTTTTGTGTGTTCACATGATTATGCTATTGTAGTAATCATGTTTTATAGCTTTTGTTTCAATAAAGTGCCAAGTAAGACCTTTAGGATAGCTTACGGTGATAGTTGTGTTGATTCTGCTGAAAATCAGAAACTTTTGCACCCAGTAAATTAGTTTTGTTAATTCGCAGAAATGTGCTTATAATATGATTCTTTTTGCTCTGGATTGGTACACGAATATATTAGGACTTCCTAATTTGGTAGGATTTTTGGAGTTCCAGAAGTGTAGATTTGATACATATTACTACAGACTGTTCTGTTTTTGACAGATTCTGTTTTCACTGTGTTGTTTGCTTATTTTGATGAATCTATGAGTGGTATCGGAGGGTATGAACCATAGATAAGTTCGAATACAGTAGACATTACACTAATATGAATATGGAATGAGTTCATTACAGTACCTAAGTGGTTGTTTTATTTTCTTATACTAACGGAGCTTACGAGTTTTCTGTTGAGTTTTGTGTTGTGAAGTTTTCAAGTTTTGGGTAAAGATTCGATGGACTATGGAATAAGGAGTGGAAAAGAGCCTAAGCTTGGGGATGCCCATGGCACCCCAAGATATTCAAGGATAACCAAGAGCCTAAGCTTGGGGATGCCCCGGAAGGCATCCCCTCTTTCGTCTTCGTTCATCGGTAACTTTACTTGGAGCTATATTTTTATTCACCACATGATATGTGTTTTGCTTGGAGCGTCATTTCCTTTTTTTAGTTTTTGCTTGCTGTTTGAATAAAGTATCAAGATCTGAAATTATTAAATGAGAGAGAGTCTTCGCATAGTTGCATGATTATTTAGCTACTCATTGATCTTCACTTATATCTTTCGGAGTAGTTTGTCATTTGCTCTAGTGCTTCACTTATATCTTTTAGAGCATGGTGTTAGTTTTATTTTGAAGAAATAGATGAACTCTCATGCTTCACTTATATTATTTTGAGAGTCTTAAATAGCATGGTAATTTGCTTAATATTAATATACTTGGTATTCAAGATATGTGAAACTTTCTTATGAGTGTGTTGAATACTAAGAAAAGTTTGATACTTGATAATTGTTTTGAGATATGGAGGTAGTGATATTAAAGTCATGCTAGTTGGGTGATTATGAATTCAAAGAATGCTTGTGTTGAAGTTAGCAATTCACGTAGCATGCACGTATGGTTAAAGTTGTGTAACAAATTTGAAACATGAAGTGTACCTGGCTTGTGCATCCTTATGAGTGGCGGTCGGGGACGAGCGATGGTCTTTTCCTACCAATCTACCCCCCTAGGAGCATGCGCATAGTACTTGATTTTTGATGACTTCCAAATTTTTGCAATAAGTATATGAGTTCTTTTGACTAATGTTGAGTCCATGGATAATACGCACTCTCACCTTTCCGCCTTTGCTAGCCTCTTCGATACTGTGCATTGCCTTTCCCACCTTGAGAGTTGGTGCAAACTTCGCCGGTGCATCCAAACCCCGTGATACGATACACTCTATCACACATAAACCTCCTTATATCTTCCTCAAAACAGCCACCATACCTACCTATCATGGCATTTCCATAGCCATTCCGAGATATATTGCCATGCAACTTCCATCATCATCATCATGACATACATTACTTTTGTCATATTGCCATTGCATGATCATGTAGTTGACATCGTATTTGTGGCAAAGCCACCATGCATTAATTTTTATACATGTCACTCTTGATTCATTGCACCATCCCGGTACACCGCCGGAGGCATTCATATAGAGTCATATCTTGTTCTAAGTTTCGAGTTGTAATCCTTATGGTAATCAATAGAAGTGTGATGCTCATCATTATTAGAGCATTGCCCAAAAAATGCCAAAAAAAGAAAGGCCCAAAAAAAGAGAAAAGAAAAGGGCAATGCTACTATCTCTTTTTCCACACTTGTGCTTCAAAGTAGCACCTTGTTCTTCATGTAGTGAGTCTCATATATTGTGCTTCAAAGTAGCACCTTGTTCTTCATATAGTGAGTCTCATAAGTTATCTTTTTATACCAGTGGGAATTTTTCATTATAGAACTTGGCTTGTATATTCCTACGATGGGCTTCCTCAAATGCCCTAGGTCTTCCTGAGCAAGCGAGTTGGATGCACACCCACTAGTTTTCTTTTGTTGAGCATTCGTAGCTCTAGTGCATCCGTTGCATGGCAATCCCTACTCCTCATGTTGATATCAATTGATGGGCATCTCCATAGCCCGTTGATTAGCCTCGTCAATGTGAGACTTTCTCCTTTTTTGTCTTCTCCACACAATCCCCATCATCATATTCTATTCCACCCATAGTGCTATATCCATGGCTCATGCTCATGTATTGCGTGAAGGTTGAAAAAGTATGAAACAATTGCTTGGCTTGTCATCGGGGGTATAGAAGTTCGGAACATCTTTCTGTGACGAAAATGAAGCATAGCCTAACTATATGATTTTGTAGGGATAACTTTCTTTGGCCGTGTTATTTTGAGAAGACATAATTACTTAGTTAGTATGCTTGAAGTATTATTATTTTTATGTCAATATGAACTTTTGTCTTGAATCTTTCGGATAAGAATATTCATATCACAAGTAAGAAGAATTACATTGAAATTATGCCAAAGTATCACTCTGCATCAAAAATTCTTTTTTATCATTTACCTACTCGAGGACGAGCAGGAATTAAGCTTGGGGATGCTTGATACGTCTCCAACGTATCTATAATTTTTGATTGCTCCATGCTACTTTATCTACTGTTTTGGGCAATAATGGGCTTTATTATCCACTTTTATATTATTTTTGGGACTAACCTATTAACCGGAGGCCCAACCAGATTTGCTGTTTTATGCCTATTTTAGTGTTTCGAGGAAAAGGAATATTAGACGGAGTCAAAACGGAACGAAATCAACTGGAGAAGTTATTTTTGGAAGGAAAGCAACCTGATAAACTTGGAGTGCACGTCAGGGGAGTCCCGGGCTGCCCACGAGGGTGGGGGGCGCGCCCACCCCCCTGGGCGCGCCCCTGCCTCGTGAGCACCCCGGAGGTCCACCGGCGTACCCCTTTCACCCATATATACCTACGTACATTAAAACTTCCAGAATAGAAGATAGATCGGGAGTTCCGCCGCCGCAAACTTCTGTAGCCACCAAAAACCAATCGGGACCCTGTTCCAGCACCCTGCCGGAGGGGGATCCCATCACCGGTGGCCATCTTCATCATCCCGGCGCTATCCATGACGAGGAGGGAGTAGTTCACCATCGGGGCTGAGGGTGTGTACCAGTAGCTATGTGTTTGATCTCTGTCTCTCGTGTTCGCTCTCGTGTTCCCTCTATGGCACGATCTTGATGTATCCCGAGCTTTGCTATTGTAGTTGGATCTTATGATGTTTCTCCCCCTCTACTCTCTTGTGATGAATTGAGTTTCCCCTTTGAAGTTATCTTATCGGATTGAGTCTTTTATGAGAACACTTGATGTATGTCTTGCCGTGATTATCTGTGGTGACAATGGGATATCATGTGCCACTTGATGTATGTTTTGGTGATCAACTTGCGGGTTTCGTGACATTGGGAACCTATGCATAGGGGTTGGCACACGTTCTTGACTCTCCGGTAGAAACTTTGGGGCACTCTTTGAAGTACTTTTATGTTGGTTGGATGAATCTGAGATTGTGTGATGCATATCGTATAATCATGCCCACGGATACTTGAGGTGACAATGGAGTATCTAGGTGACATTAGGGTTTTGGTTGATTTGTATCTTAAGGTGTTATTCTAGTACGAACTTTGAGGTGGTTTCGTACCCTACCATAATCTCTACGTTTGTTCTCCGCTATTAGTGGCTTTGGAGTGACTCTTTGTTGCATGTTGAGGGATTGTTATATGATCTATCTATGTTATTATTGTTGATAGAACTTGCACTAGTGAAAGTATGAACCCTAGGCCTTGTTTCCTATCATTTCAATACCGTTTACGGTCACTTTTATCATTAGTTACCTTGCTGTTTTCATATTTTCAGATTACAAAAACCTATATCTACTATCTATTTTGCACTTGTATCACCATCTCTTCGCCGAACAAGTGCACCTATACAATTTGCCATTGTATTGGGTGTGTTGGGGACACAAGAGACTCTTTGTTATTTGGTTGCTGGGTTGCTTGAGAGATACCTTCTTCATCCTACGCCTCCTACGGATTGATAAACCTTAGGTCATCCACTTGAGGGAAATTTGCTACTGTCCTACAAACCTGTGCACTTGCAGGCCCAACAACGTCTACAAGAATAAGGTTGTGTAGTAGACATCGGAGACTGCCTTGGCCTGCAAAGCACGTGATCTGCCATAGCTCGAACCGTAGAGGTCTCTCTTCTCAGCAAGTTGGAACTCATGAGTATTTAGCCTCTCAAGGATATCAGCGGGATCAAGTGACTTGTAGTCAGCACGCACTTGAATCATCAGTGCCAGAGTATCAAATGAAGAATCTAGCGATCTCAGCAACTTCTTCACCACCTCATGGTCGGTGATGTCAGTGGTGCCAAGGGCTTGAAGCTCATTTGAGATGTCAGTGAGGCGATCGAAGGTTTGCTGAACATTTTCACTGTCGAGTCTTTTGAAGTGGTTGAAGAGATTGCGAAGAACGTCAACACGAGAGTCACGTTGAGTTGAGACTCCTTCATTCACTTTGGACAACCTATCCCAGATAAGCTTACCAGTTTCCAAAGCACTCACTCTTCCATACTGTCCTTTTCTTAGATGACCTCATATGATATTCTTAGCTTGAGAATCGAGTTTCTTGAATCTTTTCATATCAGTAGCGTTCAGAGAAGGTGTGACTGAGGGAACACCATTTTCCACAACATACCAGAGATCGTTGTAAATTGCCTCACGATGCATTCGCATCTTGTTCTTCCAGTAGGGATAGTCCATTCCATTGAAGGTAGGACATCCAGCAGAGACCTTGATCATACCTGCGGTCGACATAACTAAAACTCCTGGCGGTTAAACCAAAATCACACAGAACAAGGGAGTACCTTGCTCTGATACCAATTGAAAATGCGTTATATCGACTAGAGGGGGGGTGAATAGGCGATTTTTATGAATTCTTCACTAAGGAATTTGCTGGTGAGGAAATTCCTAAATGAAGAACTACTAGCAGCGGAATAAGTACTCAGAAGTAAACATAACAAAACACAAGCATAGTCATCATGATGAAATGAAGACAAGCACAGAGTACAGAAAAAGTAAACATAGGATAACCCAAGAAAGAAGACGGACAGACTGAAGAAATTGATCTGAGGAAATTGAGAAAGTCTTCAGTCAAAGTCTTCAAACAGATATGAACAGGCACACAACAATATATATGAGGAAATGAAAGAGTTGAGGAAATAGAGCCAGTAAGCTTGGTGAAGACAATGATTTGGTAGACTAGTTCCAACTGTTGTCTCAGTTGTACATCTGGTTGGAGCGGTTGAGTATTTAAACTCGAGGACACCCAGTCCCGGACACACAGTCCTCACCGTATTCTCCTTGAGCTAAGGTCACACAGACCTCGCCCAATCACTCATGGTAAGTCTTCAGGTGACTTCCGAACCTTCACAAATTCGGTCATTCGGCGATCAACAATTCCTCTTGGATGCACTACTAGGGAAAAGCCTAGCAGCAGCGCGGGGACAGGCACTACTAATAAGGCGCTACAGCTAACGTATAGCACTAGCGCCTGTTGTCCCACGCTACTGCTATACATGAATAGCTGTAGTGCTGTTTAGGAAAGGGCGCTGCTGATATTATCTGCAGCGATGTTTACCGGGAAGCGCTACTGGTAATGCGGCTCTACTGCTAAATTTCCCCCCTCACTACTGCTAGTTTTATTAGTTTTTTTCCTGCATATTTGTTTTTGTATTTGTTTTGTATTTGAAAGGCTTTATACAATAATCTTTAGCATATCATACACATACAAATGTAATCATAGCATATACATACAATTAGTCTCATCAAATCATGTCATCATCATAATCATCATCCAACACAAAGTGGTCTCTCGTCATCATCTCGAAAATGCCGTCGTCCACCTCCGTGACCACCAGTCTAGTAGTCCTGAGTTTGTTAGGAAGCTGTTGCCTCTTTGCTTTCGGTTCTGCACCGGCTCCACTCCCCGAGGCAGCATCGGTCTCAGTCTCAGCGCCGGTCTTGATGCCGGTCTGAGTCTCAGCGCTGGTCTCAGTCTCAGCACCGGTCTGCGTGTCGGTCTCAGTCCTGGATGCCACTGGTGGGCCTAGCAACAACATCGGTTGACCGTCGGTAAGGCTAAAAAATTCATCTGCCGCCCAGTAGACATCGTCGCAATCACCAGAACCCTGTACTTCATCGTTGCTAGCCATGTTTCCTATGATTAAATCTAGTCAATTAATTCTAGACCTAATAAAATGAATAATGACATAAAAAAGGCCTATTGTTTTGCAGGAATGTTGACTCCTTCCTGGTGCGGCAAATCCTGCTTTGGATATGTCCTAGTTTGTAGCACAAGTCATGCCGAAATTCACGGAAAATTTCGGCATGACCTTTGCTAAAAAGTGCACAAATCGAGAACCTGAAATTTGCCGGAACAGAAATGAATAAACATTCCGGCAAAACATAGGCCACTCAGCATCATTCCCTGGAAACAGTGTTCAAATATCCCTCTTCGACACCGCAACACATGTCCAAATATACACGAGCAACCACATGTCCAAATTTCACAAGCTAATTCAAAAAACAATGTGTAGAAGAAAATTCATTTAACTACTAATAGAACAAAAATCAGTTAACTTTAGTGCTCTATAATGATGAAAGGAAAAAAAATTAGTTAACTACTAATTTCATTCATTTAGGTTATTCATTTAACATCACCTAATTAACCTACTGTACCACTACTACTAGCAGCACTACTAACCTAATTAACCTAGAAAAACTCTAGTGCCCTAACTGAAAAACATCTAATTAACATCTACTAGTACCACTATTTCCCTAACCTAATTAACATCTACTAGTAGCACTATATACTATACAAGCAACATCTACCCTAATTAAACCCTACTGCCCTAACTAACTTTTGTTGTAAACCAAATTTTTTGCTCTAAACTAATTTTTGCTCTAACATCTACTATTTAACATCCTTTGCTCTAAACTAAATTTTTTGCTATAAACAAACTTTTGCTCTACTAATTTTTTCTCTAAAATGCAGAGAGAGAGAGAGAGGAGTCGGGGGGAAGGGTGGGGGACTTACATAGAGGGGAGAGACGGTGGCGGGGAGGTGCTCGGTGATGGAGGCAGGGGCGGAGAGGACGGGCTCGGGCACGGGCAACGGCGGTCCTGGGCGGGCTCGGCCGGCGGTGAGGTGGAGGGCGCCGACGGTGACGTCGAGGGTGGCCTCCGTCGACGGCGATGAGGCTGAGGGCGGCCTCGGGCGGCGGCGGTGAGGATGACGGCGGCCTCGGGGGGAGACGGTGAGGTTATGGGCGCCCACGCCAGAGGAGACGGCAGCGAAGTGGGCGACATTTAATTGGGGGACAGCGGCAAGGGCGAGGGATTTGGGGAAGAAGTGTGGTGGCAGGGGCGGGGGCCATTGTTTAAGTGAAAAGTAGCAGTGGCAGCGTTTCAAACGCGCTATAGCTAAGTTAGCTATAGCGCGTTTCCTGAAACCCGCTACAGCTATTCCTTTCTCCTTTTTCTCCTTTTTATTTTATTTTTCTTTACATTTTATTTTTTTCCTTTCTCCTTTTTCTATTTCTTTCATTTTCATTTACTTTTCTACTTGTTTTTCACTTTATTTTATTTCCGTTAGCAGCAGCGCCTTAGACGTAAGCGCGCTACAAATAAGGAGAGTAGTAGTAGCGCTGGGCCAGAATACGCGCTACTGCTAGGTTGGGCTAGCCATGTGCGTCCAGTTCAAACATAGCAGCAGCGCTTTTCGCTTGTACGCGCTACTGCTAAAGTCATAACAATAGTGCGGTTCATTTACGAGCGCTACTACTAAGTAGCAGTAGCGTTTGATTTTGTACAGCGCTACTGGTAACATTCTGTGTATAAGGTTTTCCCTAGTAGTGATGCTCTAGACCATGACGCCTAACCGTCTGGAAGACGCACAGTCTTCAAAGGAAACAAGCGTCGGATCCACGCAGGATCAATCTCTTCAGTGATGCTCAATCACTTTGGGTTTGTAGGTGTTGGGTTTTGGGTTTTCCTCACTTGATGATTTTTGCTCGGAGTCCTCGGAGGATGGGATGCTCTCAATTGACAAGTGTTAGTTTCTCTCAGAGCAGCCAACCAGCTAGTGGTTAAAGGCGGCGGCTATTTATAGCCTAGGGAACAGCCCGATATGATAAGACATAAATGCCCTTGTCTGATATGACCGTTAGGTGGGTAGATATTTTGGAACCGCTGGCGCATAGCACAGCAACGGTCGGAATTTTGACTATCAAAATCCTCAGGTCTATCATGATCCTCACTGTGTAGGCAATTCATAATGGTGAATTCCTAACTCCTCAGTCAGAACAAATTCCTCAGAGACCAGAAGAACTTCGTCTCTGTCACTGAAGAATATGACTGAACTTTATGAGATTTCCAATGGCTTCACTCGGGATTGGTAGGTGTAGGATTTTGAGTTGAGCATCACATGGAAATTTTTCCTTAGTATTTCCTCGACCCCCTTTAACAGCACGGTGTTTCGTATGACTCAAGAATGAGAAAATGAAACTACGAAAACAAAAGTCTTCACGCTTCATGTTCCTCGAATGATTGCCAAGTCTTAAAGGTCACACCAATTTCTTCACTTTCAAAGTCTTCAGAAATCCAAAGTCTTCAGTTGAAGAACTTCATTTTTAGGGGTCGACTTTCTCTGTAAATATCAAACTCCTCATAGACTTATAGTCCTGTGTACACTCACAAATGCATCAGTTCCTTAACCTATAAGTCTTCAATACACCAAAATCACTAAGGGGCACTAGATGCACTTACATTGCCGGTTGTTGAGAAACCTGTACCGGGCATCCTTATGAACTGCGACAATCAAAATGTGTTCACGAAAGTGAGCAAGTCAAAGGATAACATGAAGTCATCAAGAAACGTTCAGAGAAAGTTAAAGTGTGTCAGGAAAATGAGAAACTCCGGAGTTATTGCATTGGAGTTATTGCATTGGTCAACTAAGAAGACAGTATCCTTACTATTGACAATACCACTCCATGAAGATGCAATAGTCTCCTAATCTACATGGCAGGTTGATGATATCTTAATGTGTTTTAAGTGGCTCTTTTAAGCAGAGATGTTGTCCTGCATAATATCTTTTGAAGAACACACCTATATGAGTCTGATTGTTAAACGTCACAATCTATGAGAGTAGGGTTCTCTCTAGTAAACTCATAAAAGGTCTCGGAGTATGACGCATAAGGTCCACCCGCGGGGAAGGCCCATGGTAGCCCAGTATCTTTCAAGGCTTTGTGCGAAGCTAGGTTCGCAGAAAACTTGCAGTTCAAGGCCCAGTCCACTGTTCAAGTTGCTTACTAGTGTAGCATAGAGTTCTAGGTGGAAGTTCAACTTAACAGTCTCCACTTCAGTACCGGTATAAAAAACAGTGTTTTGGAACCAAAAGCAATTCCTGTGTGCCCCTGGGATCTGCTTGGGGATTGCTAGAATACAGTCTATTTTGGGACAGCCCAATAAACAGAAAATTCTAATAAATCCTAGAGGCCCACTTAGCCCATTCGTGCAAGGCAAGGGATACTACTAAAATTTAGTGCCACAATGCTAGTTTAGTGGGAGTTGGACTTCTTAATAAAGGGGGTTCTTTCCCCACTTGTATGAGCATGAGAACAAGAGGGACATCCACGCGCGCTCCTCTTCCGCCGCCCGCCTCGCCATGCCACACCTCACGGCGATGCGTCGCGCCGCGCCACGGGTTGCGGGAATGAGCCGAGCCGATGTCTAAATTTTTGCCACGCACGACGGATATATGAAAGGTCACACGGAAGCGGAAAAGATTTTTGCGATTGTTGAGTCTGAATGCGAACAGTGCAGCCCATCGGCTGCTGCCTATTTGCTTCATCTCCGTCTCTTTGTTTGACCTTCCTCGATGCTCTCTCGCCTCTCGCTCCTATGCCTATAAAAGGGAGTCGCTCCTCTCCAGAGCAGCACATCAGAACATCCTCTTCCTCTCACCACGAAGTTCCTAAGCACTGCGCTGCAGCTACGATCTTCCCCATCCCGGCTTGCGGCGTGCACCGCAGGTCGGGACAGTAGGCCTCCGAAACTCCACCTCTTTGAGTCCTGTACGGGACAACGGTGACAAGGTTTTTGGGGAGCGCTCAACGCGACTACTCACTTCTTCGTCACGGACGCCCCGGACTCCGACGACTACTTCCCAGACAACGACTTCTTCCCCGACTTCGACAACCCCGTCGACGACATGGCTGGCAAGGACACCGACCCCAAGACCGGTGCTTCTGCTCCCTTTCCCGGTGCTTCTGCTCCCGTTCCGTACGATCTCATACTCTTTATATTAGAGATTTTAGCACAACTTCTTGCTCTACTGTCTGTTCTAGATGTGTTCCGTTCTAGTTCACAGATACATATGCTATTTACCTTCTCTCTATCAGTTTGCATGACTTACTTTATCTCTGCTATATTAGTCATGTGTTCTCTAGTATTTCCGTTAATAAAATTATTTGGTAAATTGCTCATATTTCCAACACTATCTCCTCTGCACAAAATCTTGACGATAAAGGGTTTCCCCCCGCTTTATATTATAAAGCATCCAGCCAATACATCCAACTCGCTGGGGCTGTAGCACCACCAAGCCCAAAAGGAAAAACAAGAGAAAGAAAAGAGAAACAAATGCTGACACCGGCAGATCAACTAAGCGACAAAGACCGGCACCCGGTGCGTCCTCCAGAGAAGTATCACCGCGTTCCTAGCATTTCGGAGCGTCGCGTACCAAGCAACACCTTCAAGAAGGAATGCGACAGTGCCACTGCTATTGCCCGAACGGGTCCTAGGGTTTCCCCCGGTACGCGCAGGGCAGTGGGGAAGGGGTATACCCGACGCCCTTCAGGAAGGTCCGACGGTGCCCGCAGGCGTCACCGCGTCAGAGCCGGACGAGCCGCCAGGGATTTCTCCCGACCTAAAAAACCACCACCCCGTACACTCCATAATGCACCACCCAATCTGCCGCCCACCAGCCTGTGCCACCACGATCACCGAACCAACATCGCCTTCTCACTGGGGCCGCCAACATGAGACCTGGGAGGAGGGAAAGGAGATAACGGCGACGGGGGCAACTGCAACATGACCGGCGGGAGGGGAAAACCTCCATCGCTCTCGTGGAGCCAACCGGACGCGGCGACAAGGACTTGCCAGGCCCCGACGGCCCGGCCGGACAAACATGGGTCCGGATAGTCCCTATCCTAACGTTGCAGCATGCCAGCCAACAAAGCCAGCACCGCCCGTAGACCACCGACACCTCGCCACCAACAGGGAGCAATGCCGCCGCATCGAGCCGCCGGCTCGCGACAGCCCAGATCGGGGCCCACCAGCCGCCAATGCCACCGCGCCGCCCGCGACCAACGGCCGCGTTGCCGCCCCAAGGGCACCCATGGCCCATGGGATCGCCGCCGCCGAGCCGCACTACTGCCGGCCGAGCAGCACCCCCGCCATCAGGGGGCTCCCGCGCTCCCCAACGCGCGCGTAGGGAAGGAACGGCCCGCCGCCGCCAGCGCCCGCGCGGGCAGGGCCCGGCAGACCAGGCCATTGCCTCCACACAAAATCTTGAAAAGCCTCCGGATAAATGCAAACAGCTTGTCCACTATCTTTGGTTGCCACGCACTGAATAAACAAAAAAGAAATGTTGAGAACAAAATCCAATCATGTACCATTAGAGGTAGCCATCTGTAGCGGCCTTGTGATCCTCGAGCCAGTCCTTTGATTGCAGTAGCATTACCTTTGCAAAACCATCATGTAATTTGTGAGCACCGCTCGTCCTATCTCCATTCCATCACAAACGCCGTCGAAGAAAAAAAGCAAAAAAAGAAAAGAATAGAAGAGACTGCTGGCTGCTTAGATGAGGTGCTGTCATGAAGGCCTGTCCCGGGATGGAGAAGCCGGCGCCGGCGGGGACGCTTGAGGTGGACCGGGCAACGATAGGCACCGGCGGACCGGCCCAAATTTCGGCCGGTCCGCACGCGCACGTTGGATCAAAACACCCTCTGTCGTTAGATTTTCTCGTCTGTTTGACCTGAACCTTTGACCTGAACGTACGCAAACAAAACAAAAAAAAAAGACCGCACAGTTCGCCGGACGAACGTGCTGCTCGCGCTCGTCGGCCACCGGCACCCGCCGGTGCTCGTCTTCGACTAGCCGTGCCGCCTGCACACGCCCAAAACCACGCTCCGTGTTGGATCTATAACGCTAGACAAATCGTCTAAGAGTGTACGTCGTACGTGCAAAGCTAGCGTGCAAGCAAGCAGCCAAGCAGCTTAATCGATCTATAGTAGCACATGCACGATGAGCTAGCTTCAACTGGATTCGCGTCGGGAAACTCTAGGTGGAAGCTCTTGTAAAAAGACTTGGGCTAGCTACAACAAAATCACGCGATGGTTGGAACTTTTTTGCACGCCGGTTGTAGCTTCTGGGCTAGTCGGTGGTAGCTTTTTTGTCAACCTGTTGCAGCTTTCGTGCTCGACGGTTGTAGCTTTTTCTCGTCACCGGTGGTAGCTTCCATGCTCGCTGGTCACAACTTTTTTCATGTCGGGTTGTAGCTATGAACTGCACAGTAGCAGCTTCACCATCGCTGGTTGTAGCATTGGTCTTCGCCAGTTGCAACACCCGCCGACGCCAATTGCAGCTTCCGTGGAAACGTGAGCCTTTATGAAGCTTTTTTTCATTGTCTGTCTTTGGTTGAAGCTTTTTTCATCTACGGTTGAAGCTTTTTCTATCAATGGGTTGTAACTTTTTCTGTTGCGCACTGTCAGGTTGAAGCTCTTTTCATCTATGGTCGCACCTTTTTTCGCTGCATAGTGCCTGATTGAAGCTTTTTCATATACGGTTGAACCTTTTTCTGCCAATGGTTGCCGCACTGGCCGTCTTCAGCCATAGCCGGTTGATGTTTTTTCATGGACGGTTGTTGCTTTCTCACGTGCCGGTTTCAGCTTTCCGGTTGCATAGATCTGGTTGCAGCACACACGCAGCAAAAAGCAACGCCGATTTCAGCAAAAATTGCCACCTATTCCAGCAAAAGAACGGTCCAGTTGTAGCATCGGCAGGGGAACAGTTTGAGGTGCGTGAGAAAGGAGATGCTTGCAGCCTAACGAGAGAGGAAAGAAGCAACGAGGCAATATAGGAAGAAGGAAGCAGAAAAATAAAGATTTATGTAGCAGAAAAATAACGAGAGATGTAGCAAATTTTGTCAACGATTGTAGCAAAATCCAACGACAGTTGCAACAAAAATTGTCCTCGTTGTCGTCCCATGTTGCATCTCTCGCATTAATTTATGTAGCAAATTTTTCTCATCGATTGTAATGACAGTTGCAACAAAAATTGTTGTCCTCGACGTCACGTCCAAGCTCCACCATGAGGCGATGCAGCAAAAATTGTCACTGGTTCCAGCACGCCACGACGTTGGTCCAACACACAATGACCATGTTGGAAATATGAGCAATTTACCGAATAATTTGATTAACAGAAATACTAGATAAAACATGACTAGTGTAGCAGCGATGAAACAAGTCATGTGATTTGACAAAGAGAAGGTAAATAACATCTGCATATATAATCTAGAACCGATAATCTCTAGAGCAGACAGTAGATCAAGATGCATACGAGAGAAGGTAAACACATCTAGAATGGACACTAGATGAAGTTGCTTATACGACATAGAACCTAGCATATGTAGGATAGAAACTAGAGCCAAGAACTGTAGTAGGACTTCTAACAGAAAGGAGAAGAACACGTACGGCACAGCAGCAGCAGATGCACTGGACTTGGGGTCGGTGTCCTCGCCTGCCATGTCGTCGAGGAGGTCGTGGACGTCGGGGAAGAAGTCGTCGTCCGGGAAGTAGTCGTCGGCGACCGGATCGTCCGTGATGAAGCAGCGAGTCGCAGAGCGCGCCCCAAAACCTTATCACCCTTCTCCCGTGACAGACTCAAAAGGTGCGGTTCGGAGGCCTCTGTCCCGACTCATGGCACGCCGCAAGCCGGGATGAGGAAGACAACAGCAGCGCAGTGCTCAGGAACTTGTGGCGAGAGGAGGAAGAGATTCTGGTGCGCCTCTCTGAGAGGAGCGACCTCCCTTTTATAGGCGCAAGAGCAGGAGGCGAGAGGTTGCGTCGGGAGCTGAAGCAACGGAGGGAGGCGAAGTGAACAGGCGGCACGCGAAGGGTGCGCCGTTCATATTAATTGTCCACTACCGCAAAACTTTCCAGCTCCCAAGTGACCTTTCGTATACCCGAAGTGCGTGGCAAAAATTAGACATCGGCTCGGCTCATTCCCGCAACCCGCGGCGCGACGCGGCGCGTCGTGACGAGGCGTGGCGTGGCGTGGCGTGGCGTGGCGAGGCGGGCGGCGGAGGAGGAGCGCGCGTGGATGTCCCTCTTGTTCTCATGCTCGTACAAGTAGAGAAAGAACCTCCCTTATAAGGAGGTCCAACTCCCACTAGACTAGCAATGTGGGACTAAACTTTAGTAGTATCCCTTGCCTTGCACAAATGGACTAATTGGGCCTCTAGGATTTATTAGGAATTTCTGAAATAGTTATTGGGCTGCCCAATATAGACTAAATTCCAGCAATCCCCCACCAGATCCCAGAGGCACACAGAAATTTGCCTTTGGTTCCAAAACACTGTTTTATATACCGGTACTGCAGTGGAGACTGTTAAGTTGAACTTCCACCTAGAACTCTATGCTACACTAGTAAGCAACTTGAGCAAGTGGATGGGCCTTGAACTGCAAGTTTTCTGCGAATCTAGCTTCACATAAAGCCTTGACCGAAACGTGGCTACCGTGGGTCTTCCCATGGGTGGAGCTTATCGTCATACTCCGTGACCTTTCATGAGTTTACTAGAGAGAACCCTACTCTCATAGATTGCGACGTTTGACAATCAGACTCATATAGGTGTGTTCTTCAAAAGATGTTCTCGCAGGATAACATCTCTGCTTAAATAAGCCACTTAGAACACATTAAGATATACATCAACCTGCCATGCAGTTTAGGAGAGTATTGCATCTTCATGGAGTGGTATTGTGAATAGTAAGGATACTCTCCTCTCAGTTGACCAACAGCTTGTCTTCCACATCTAATTCACGGGATCTCCGATCACAAAGAATAGGTTACCACTGTGAACAACTCATATTGTGGGTCTCATACCCATCTCCCTCGATGCATTATCTATCACATTACGTGATAAACCCTTAGTAAAAAGATCTGCCAGATTTTTAGACGTTTGGATATAATCCAATGCAATAACTCCGGAGTTTCTCATTTTTCTGACAGACTTTAATCTTCTCTGAACGTGTCTTGATGACTTCATGTTATCCTTAGAGCTGTTCACTTTCGTGATCACAGTTTGATTGTCACAGTTCATAAGAATACCCGGTACAGGTTTCTCAACAACCGGCAAGTCATTCAAGAGCCGGCGAAGCCAATCTGCTTCGACCGTAGCTGTATCTAGTGCTGTGAGTTCTGCTTCCATAGTTGACCTCGTTAAGATGGTCTGCTTGCAAGACTTCCAAGAAACAGCGCCACCTCCATGAGTGAACACATATCCGCTCGTGGCCTTTATCTCATCAGCATCTAAGATCCAGTTTGAGTCACTATATCCTTCAAGCACCTTTGGGTGCCCGGTGTAGTGAATTCCATAATTTGCAGTGCCTTTCAAATAACGCAAAACTCTTTCTAGAGCTTTCCAATGCACATCTCCTGGTTTTGAGACAAACGGCTCAGCTTGCTAACAGCAAAAGAGATGTCAGTCTTGTAGCAGCTAAGTACATAAGCGAGCCAATAATCGAGAATACTTCAATTGATCTCTAGCAATTCTTGATTCTTCGAAGCAAGACGCTAGCATCATATGGTGTTGGAGAGGGCTTGCGGTCACCATAGCCAAAGCGACTCAAGATCTTTTCCACATAGTGAGATTGAAGCAATGTAATCCCACCATCATCATCTCTCAACAACTTGATGTTCAGAATGACATCAGCCACTCCTAAATCCTTCATCTCAAAACAGTGAGATAGGAAATCCTTGACCTCCTTAATAACATTCAGATTTGTTCCGAAAATCAGTATGTCATCAACATACAAGCAAAGCATGACTCCCTCGCCCCCACCATGGCGATAGTACACATTTATCAACCGTTCACAACAAAGCTGCGGCTGTTAAAGTTCTTCGAACTTCTCATGCCCTTGTTTGGGTGCTTGCTTGATCCATACAAAGACTTGACAACTTGCACACTTTCCTTCGACCATCTATTACAAACCCATCTGGTTGTTCCATGTAAATTTCCTCATCCAACTCTCCATTTAGGAAAGCAGTCTTAACATCCATTTGATGAACGAGAAGACCATGTGAGGCAGCTAGTGAAAGTAGAACTCGAATAGTGGTCAGTCGAGCCACAGGTGAGTAAGTATCAAAGAAGTCTTCACCTTCCTTTTGGGTATAACCCTTAGCCACGAGCCAAGCCTTGTACTTTTCAATAGTACCATCAGGCCTAAGCTTCTTCTTGAATACCCATTTGCATCCTATAGGTTTGCACCCATAAGGACGATCAGTTATCTCCCAAGTTTCATTCGCCAAGATGGAATCCATCTCGCTACGAACTGCTTCCTTCCAGTAGTCAGCATCTTCAGATGAATAGGCCTCTGAAATAGAACTGGGAGTATCATCTATGAGATACACAAGAAAATCATCACCAAAGGACTTTGCAGTCCTCTGTCTCTTGCTCCTAGAAGGAACTTCATTGTTTTCCTCCACAGGACTTTCAAAGTGTTCCATCGAAATGGCAGGTTCGAATTGAAACTGGTTCCTGATTCGATGAACTAGGCATCTCCTGATTAGATGAGGTAGCCATATCCTTCATGGGAAAGATATCTTCAAAGAAAGTCGCATCATTCGACTCCATGATCGTACCAACGTGCATGTCCGGTACCTCAGATTTTGCAATCAAGAATCTATAGCCAATGCTATGAAAAGCATATCCCAGGAAAACACAATCCACGGTCTTTGGTCCAAGCTTCCGCTTCTTTCGAATTGGAAGATTGACTTTCGCCAAACAACCCCATGTTCGCAAATAAGAGAGCTTTAACCTTTTCTTCTCCCATTCCTCGAATGGAGTTATTTCTTTGTTCTTTGTGGGAACTCGATTTAGGACATGACATGCTGTCAATATCGCCTCCCCCCACCATGCCTTGGAGAGACCCGATGTGTCTAACATGGCGTTAACCAAATCAGTTAGAGTACGGTTCTTTCTTTCGGCCACCCCATTTGACTGAGGTGAGTAGGGAGGCGTCCTCTCATGGATTATACCATGTTCCCCACAAAAAGCATCAAATTCATTGGAAAAATACTCTCCACCACGGTCGGACCTAAGCCTCTTGATTTTTCGATCAAGTTGGTTTTCCACTTCAGCTTTGTAGATCTTGAAAAAGTTCAAAGCCTCATCCTTAGATTTCAGAAGATACACACAGCAGTATCTAGTGGAGTCGTCAATTAACGTCATGAAATATTTCTTTCCACCTTTTGTCAAAATACCATTCATTTCACATAGATCTGAATGTATAAGTTCTAGTGGTGCAAGATTTCTCGTCTCCATGATCACGTGAGATTCTGAGGTTGCTTAGCTTGCACACACACTTGACACTTAGATCCCTTAACGGTGGTGAAACTAGGGATTAAGTTCAATTTAAGCTAGTCGCGACATGCAACCAAAGTTAACATGACAAAGTCGTGAATGCCACACATTTGATTCACTATTGTTGCAAATATGATTAACAACTTTATTGCAAGCGTCGATAAGGATAAGCGAAACAGGCCTCGACTCATAGCCTTTACCGACAAAGGATCCATACTTGGATATTACAAATTTATTCGACTCAAAGACAAGCTTGTAGCCATCTCTACACAGAAGAGATCCGCTAACAAGATTTTTATTGACGGAGGGGACATAATGCACGTTCTTCACCGCACGATCTTCCCGAAGTAAACTTCAGATCGACCGTGCCAACACCACGAACGAAGCACTTGAACCGTTGCCCATCAGACGGTTGAAGTCCCTGCGGTCTGATAAGACGAAAACATGGAAATATCACCGCATACATGCACATTAGCACCCGTGTCAATTAACCAATCAGGAGAATGACATACTGAAAGAATAGTGGGAAATATACCATACCCAACATCCTTCATGTCAATGTCCCCGATGACAACATTAGCGGTCTTGCCGCCTTTCCCAGGATTACGCTTGTCATAGCGATTGGGGCAACTAGGAGCCCAATGATCAGGATCTCCACACACATGACAAGCACCTTTTTTTTGCCATTCTTCTTCTTGAAGTTCGTGTGTTGCACAGCCTTGTTCTTCCCATCAAACTTTGCTTTACCATCAAACTTGCCCTTGTTCTTGAACTTGTGGGGCTGGAAGTTCTGCTTATGTACCACATTGGCACTAGATCCTCCTCAATACCTCGAGCACGTGAGTCCTTTGCTCTCGCCTTTTCTTCCACATCAAGAGTGCCAATGAGATCCGGACGGAAAACTCCTGCCTCTTATGCTTGATAAGGTAGCAAAGTTCCTCCACGAAGGAGGAAGCTTAGTGATGATACCCCGCAACAAACTTGTCCGTAGCGTACAACTGAAGTGCTCAAGTTCTCTAGCAAATGATCGTATCTCGTGAGCCTGCTCAATCACGGGCGCTCTTCATCATCCTGTAATCATAAATTGCTCCATGATGTACAGCTCGATTGCCGGCATCCGAGACCCCAAACTTGGCCTCGAGTGCATCCCACATATCTTTTCCATTATCAATTGACGCATAAGCATCAACTATGTTCTCTCCAAGAACACTCAAGAGAGCAGCCTTAAACAGAGTATCCATTTTCTGAAAAGCTTGTGCTTGTTGAGCATCAAGCTCTCCTTCAGGTTTGCCAAGAGTGGCGTCATAGCAACTCATGGTTTGAAACCATAAGACTGCTCTCACGCGCCACCTCTTATAGTGGATACCCTCAAACATAGGAGGTCTCATGGAAGCAGCAAAACCATTCGAGGTAAATTGCCTATAATAAGGTTTTTGGAATGTTGGAAATATGAGCAATTTACCGAATAATTTTATTAACAGAAATACTAGATAAAACATGACTAGTGTAGCAGCGATGAAACAAGTCATGTGATTTGACAAAGAGAAGGTAAATAACATCTGCATATATAATCTAGAACCGATAATCTCTAGAGCAGACAGTAGATCAAGATGCATACGAGAGAAGGTAAACACATCTAGAATGGACACTAGATGAAGTTGCTTATACGACATAGAACCTAGCATATGTAGGATAGAAACTAGAGCCAAGAACTGTAGTAGGACTTCTAACAGAAAGGAGAAGAACACGTATGGCACAGCAGCAGCAGATGCACTGGACTTGGGGTCGGTGTCCTCGCCTGCCATGTCGTCGAGGAGGTCGTGGACGTCGGGGAAGAAGTCGTCGTCCGGGAAGTAGTCGTCGGCGACCGGATCGTCCGTGATGAAGCAGCCAGTAGTCGCGCAGAGCGCTCCCCAAAAACCTTATCACCCTTCTCCCGTACAGGACTCAAAAGGTGCGGTTCCGGAGGCCTACTGTCCCGACTCGCGGTGCACGCCGCAAGCCGGGATGAGGAAGACAACAGCAGCGCAGTGCTCAGGAACTTGTGGCGAGAGGAGGAAGAGATTCTGGTGCGCCTCTCTGAGAGGAGCGACCTCCCTTTTATAGGCGCAAGAGCAGGAGGCGAGAGGTTGCGTCGGGAGCTGAAGCAACGGAGGGAGGCGAAGTGAACAGGCGGCACGCGAAGGGTGCGCCGTTCATATTAATTGTCCACTACCGCAAAACTTTCCAGCTCCCAAGTGACCTTTCGTATATCCGAAGTGCGTGGCAAAAATTAGACATCGGCTCGGCTCATTCCCGCAACCCGCGGCGCGGCGCGACGCGGCGCGTCGTGACGAGGCGTGGCGTGGCGAGGCGGGCGGCGGAGGAAGAGCGCGCGTGGATGTCCCTCTTGTTCTCATGCTCGTACAAGTAGAGAAAGAACCTCCCTTATAAGGAGGTCCAACTCCCACTAGACTAGCAATGTGGGACTAAACTTTAGTAGTATCCCTTGCCTTGCACAAATGGACTAAGTGGGCCTCTAGGATTTATTAGGAATTTCTGAAATAGTTATTGGGCTGCCCAATATAGACTAAATTCCAGCAGACCACAGTGGCAACACGCAGCACCCCCACCGGCCCTCGAGCTCGCAGCGCCATGATGATGTGGGCATGGCCATGGTCGCCACGGTCACAACATAGCCGACAAACGGATGCAGCTTCATCGGGTTGTGGTTGCAGCTCTTTCCCCGACCCACGTCGAAACTTCAGCAAGCAGTTGGTGAAAGATAAAGCTTTGAAGATGACCTAGGTGCGCTCCTTGTTTTTTTTTTGAGCAACCAGTGCGCTCCTCGTGTGAAGAAGATACTCATGTGAAGAAGATACGAGGAAGGCTGAACGAGCGGACGTACGTGCTGGGCCACGGGCACGTGATGGGCCAAGAAAGAGAAAGCTAACGATGCAAATGTGGATCGGGAGATGTTGAGCCGTGGATGACTACACGATCGAGAGCGATGCGTGCGCGACCGGCCGAAGGTTCGGCCGGTCCGCCGGTACCCAACGTTTCCCAAAACAATTTGACCCCGTACGTATCAAGCCGCCGGCCGGCCACGGAACGTGTTTTCTATTACAAAAGATTCTACACAGCACAATATAGGAAACACTGTGCTTTGCGAAAGCAATGTATTAGTTGACCGCTGCTCATGCATGCACGATTAGGCACATCATCAATCAACCAAACGGCCAGGTCGCATCACATCACATCAAAGACCTGTTGCACATGGTCTTGCTCTCACATCACTATTGTACGTAGTAGATTGTTAATTCAGGATTAGGACGTACAGCCACACATTTGGATGCGATTAGGACGTTATCCGTTTGTCTCGTCCTTTGTCGCGACAATGCTGCAGACGTTGGCTGATCTTCTGCTTCCGTCCACAGCAAGGTACACCCCCGCCCTGGCAAACACCTGCGTATATTTATTTTTTGAACTTAACACCTGAGTACTTTGGTTCCACCAACCCATTAGTCCATACGGACAGTTCGAATTTTATAGAAATCAGTTGAGAGACTTTTTAGCCGCAACGTATTAGACTCTCGACCTTGAATTCCATGTGTTGTGAGAGAGATGTCCTCCCCCACTGCCCTCCCGCCGCCGCCAGCTGCCCTAGCTCCCTCCCGCCACCGTCGGCCACCGGTCGCGCGCACCCCGTCCCGCTTTCCTCTCCCCTCTCCTCCTCACTCCCCCTGCGCTCCCGTCGCCCCCCACGGCGGCGGAGCGCCCCCTCCCTCCTCCCCGTCTCGACTCCCCTCCTCCTCCACCCACTTCGCCGCCGCCGGCTGAGGCCATCGGCGTGCCCGAGTGGCGCCGGTGGCGACGGACATCCCTTCCCCGCGCGCTTCGGGGGTCGATTTGGGGTTCCCTTCTGCCCGTTGGCGGTGACACTCAGCTGGCGGCGGTGGGGTACCGCAGGCCTCGACGCAGCGGCGTGGCCGTTGGCAGTGGGGCGGCGTGGTGGGTGGCTGGCCGACGGCGCCCACTCAGCCCAGATCTGAGCCCTTTCGGGGCTAATCTAAGCAGGGGTGGACCGTCGGTTCGGGTCGCGGCATGCTGCAGTGTGGCAGCAGAGACTGTCCGGACCGGTTGGGATCCGGCCCGGGCCGGTGGTGGCCTACCAGGTTCCTGCGCTATGTCCGATCGGCTCCGCACGGCGATGGAGGTTGTCCCCTTCTGTCGGCTGAGTTGTGGTTGCCCCGGAGCCCGGTGTCTCCTCATCCTACCTCCAGGCCTCGTGTTGGTGTCCTCAGTGAGACAGTGAAGTTGGTGCGGTGATCGTGGTGGCACAGGCTTGTGGGCGTCATGTTGGGCGGTGCACTTCCGGTTGTCTTGTGTGCGGTGGTAGTTCCGGGGTGGGAGACATCTCTAGCGGCTTGTTCGCCACCGGTGCGGCTGCGCTCGTCGGTGCCGCCGGGCCCTCCTGAGGGGCGTCGGTGATACCCCTTCCCGACAACCATCCGCGTACCGGGGGAAACTTTAAAACTTCTTCGGGCAGCAGTGGCGCCGTCGTCGCATTCCTTCCTGAAGGTGTTGCTTGGTACGTGAGGGTTCGGAGTGCTAGGCCTACGGTGGTACTTCTTCGTAGGGTGCAGCGGTTGTCGGCCATCTTTGCTTACACTACTAGTGAAAACCTTATACACAGAGGTATAACAGTAGCGCTGGTCAAAACTAGGCGCTACTGCTACTTAGTAGTAGCGCTTGTCGCAAAAGCACGCTACAACTATAGTTTCAGTAGTAGCACGTCTGCGCAGAAAAGCGCTACTACTATAATTCCCACACTGTTGCCGGTAGGCTAGGAATAGGAGTAGAGGTTCTTCCTAAAGCACGCTACTGCTAAATGCTTTGTAGCAGCGCATTTCTGGTGTAGAGCGCTACTGCTATAAAAAAGAAAATAAATAGAGAATTAAGTAGAAAAGTAAATGAAAAACCAAGAAATAGAAAAAGGAGAAATGAAAAAAAGAAAATGTAAGGAAAAACAAAATAAAAAATAAAAATAAAACAGAAAGGCATAGCAGTAGCGCGTTTTGCATAACGTGCTACAGCTAACTTAGCTATAGCGCGTTTTGCCAAAACGCGCTACTGCTATTTTGACTTAACCCAGGCCGCGCGGGCTCAAAATTTTGCTAGGTACTTTCCCCCCTCTCCCCCTATCCACCAACTCCTCCATCACCACTGTCGATCTCCCTGCCGCCCTCGGCCTCACTGTCGCCGCCCGAGGCCGTAGTCGACCTCACTGTCGCCGCCCGAGGCCGTAGTCGACCTCACCGCCGCCACCCGAGCCCGCCCGGGACCTCCGCTGCCTGAGCCCGAGCCTGCCCTCGCCGCCGATCGTAAGGCTCTCCCTCTCCTCTCCCCTACCCTCCTCTCCCTGCTAGGGCAATTCATATGTTGTTGCTGCGTTGATGTTTATATGAACCCTAGGTGTTCATATGAACCATAGATTTGTTTAGGCAGTGGGCATTTTTTAGCATTTAAGAAAAATGATTGGCAATTTTTTTAGGAAATTAGCTAGGGCAAATTTTTATGAAAATGCCTAAACACTAATTCCATCTAGGTTAATTCATTTATGTGAATTTAGTTATGAACCCTAGGAATTAGTTGTTGTAGTATTAGTAGATGTTAATTAGATTAACTTAGGTTAATTAGGTTAGGGCAGTAGAGCATCAACATATATATAATAGGACCCTAGGAATTAACTTAGGTTAATTAGGTTAGGGCAGTAGTGGTACTAGTAGATATTCATTAGATGTTTTTAGTTAGGGAAATAGGGTTTTACTAGGTTAATTAGGTGATGTTAAATGATTGACCTAAATGAATGAAATTAGTAGTTAACTGAATTTTTAGGACAAATTTGTATATGCTTAAGTACTGAACTAGATATTATTTTTAGGACGAACTTGTATATGCTTAAGTAGTTAACTAAATTTATTATAGATAGTTGCTTAAGTACTTATATAGTTGTTCTGCACCCAATGTATGTTTAAGCAGTTGTATAATTCCTAGTGTTCATCAATGGGTGCTTAAGTATTTGTATGCTTAAGTAGCTAGCTAGGGTTCATCTAATTAGTTAGTACTTCTGGATGCTTAAGTATTAGGCTAGTAGGGTTAGTGCAGTAGGACATAATTTGAATTGAGGTCTAGGGTTCATAATTTGAAATTTGTGTAGATTTCCATGAAGTGTGAAACATTGAAGTGGTCATGATATATGAAAATTCCTCGATTGTGCCCAAGTGGCCTTTCGTTGTTTCTAGGGAATGAAGCCGAGTGGCCTATGTTTTTCCGGAATATTGATTCATTTCCGTTCCGGAAAATTTCAGGTGCTCGATTTGTCCAATTTTTAGCAAAGGTCATGCCGAAGTTTTCCTTGAATTTCGGGATGACTTGTGCTACAAACTAGGACATATCGAGTGCCCGGGATTTGCCGCACCAGGAAGGAATCAACGTTCCTGCAAAACATAGGCCTTTTTATGTAAATATTCATTTTATTAGGTCTAGAATTAATTGACCAGATTTAATCGTAGGAAACATGGCTAGCAACGATGAAGGACAGGGTTCTGGTGATTGCGACGACGACTACCTGGTGGCAGATGAATATCTGAACCTTGCCAAAGATCAACGGTTGTTGTTGCTGGGACCACCTGTCACATCCGAGACCGACATCGAGACTGGCACCAAGACTGGCTTTGAAACCCACACCGAAACCGAGACTGGCAAAGCCATGGAACCAAAACCGAAGAGGAGATGTCGATGCCCAAACTAGCTCCTCACTACTAGACTAGTGGTCACGGTGGTGGACGACGGCAATTTTGAGCCAAAACTGCCTGTGGAAGCGTGCTCCTGCTACGACAATCAAATAGGCTGCATCGTACGGGCGTGTGCCACCATCAACGATGAATGACTAGTGTTGCACCAGCACCTGCACCAGCACCCACACCTGCACGAGCACCTGCTCCTGCACCGGCTCCCGCACCTGCTCATAGCAGCCCGTCCTCCGTCTCGGACGTGCTCGGCGGTGCTTCGTCTTTGGCTGAGCTCGACGCCCTCACGGTACCTATCACACTGGCCCTCTTCAATAAATGTATAATATCTTGTTTCCGTTGCCTTTCGGATGTCTCACATCGTAGACATGTCTTTGCAGGCCGACTCCCCATGCATCATATTGTACGACATCAATGGCCAGAAAGTGGACGTGGGGAAGGCGACGATAATGAAGCTGAAGGAACAATTGTTCCACAGCCGGCCGATCCCCCCTCACATCTTCAAGGTTTCTGTGGCCAGTTTCAAACCGGGCCACGAGAATTTGGCTCCTTCGGTACTAGGGGGAGATGACGAAGAGACCCCGCGGTGGCTTGGCTATTGCAAGACATGGGACCTATTGTGGCAAAAGAGTCTGCTTCGTTTGGAGGTGGCCGGGAGCACACCCACGACCACGCAGCCTCCGCAATGTATGAACATCAGCACCCCACCTACCCAATTAGCATCGCCTGTCGTGCTGGGTGGTAGCAGATGGGGTGAGGAAGAGGCTCCATTAGTCGCTGATGACGTCGCCATAGATGAGGATGAGGATGACACTCAACAGTATCTCAATACTGGCGCCATTGATGACGGAGGATTGATGGATCAGCAGTATGAGTCCTCGGTGTTTGAGCGTCATGAGTCAGAACCTGAATTGCCGCCTCTGGAGCCTGAAGGTATTATAGACGAACTTCCACCAAAGAAGCATCGGAAGAGAGCGAGGAAAGGCAACAATAAAGATGCTGCAATGATCCATCCGCCTCCGCAACCTCGGGTTCAAGACCGTTTACCTGTCTGCGGTGCGGCGAAATACCATATCCGCGGTGAACCAATCCTACCTAAGGCATAAGTAGAGGCCATACAAGGCCATCTAAGAAGACTTCATGACGATGTGCTGCGGAGATAGAATAGCTTAATCGCCTCGGAAAATCCAGGATACCCACTCTACATGGTTAACGTGCCGCGGAAAAGGTTGTACGTAGACTCATTCCCCGCGGAGAAGTTCTTCCTTCAATTCGATTACATCTTCGACATGTTTCACTTGAAGAAGCTGGATTTTACGTTTGTCCGCCTTTATGCCTTGTACATGAACTACATCATCGGGATTGAGCAGATACCTTATATATGTGTCGCTGACCCGTACTTCATGCACGAGGGCTTCATGGCAGTCTGTGCAAAGCACCGTGAATACGCGAGAGACTACATCATCGATTTCATGGTCGCAAATAAGGACAAGGAGACGATTCTCGTGATTTATCATCCCCTGTAAGTCATCCGCGCGGATATCCTTCCTCTGATTTCAATCATCATTTGCACGGTGAAGGCTAATTAATTTGAGGTGTACTTATTTTGCGCCGCCATGGGAGCGCCGTCCTCATCATCCTTTACCCCTGATACTCCCACATTCTTTACTTGGACTCGTCGAAGAAAATGAACAAAAAGGATTACACCCACATCAAGTCTGTTCTCGACAATGCTATATTTCTCTATGGTGTATGGGGTGGAGAGATCGCGAAAAAGAAGAAGAGAAACGGCAGGCCCACCTTCAGCCATAAGACCGACATCTGCTGCATCCAGCAATCGAGTGATACTCTTAGTGATGGATTCTATGTCCTAGACCACATGCTGGAGCACAGACGGGATCAGCAGAACCTTCACATGTCACGTACATCCGCGGATGCCGATATTCTACAATGGGCAAGGAACTTAGGAGATATCAAGAATCATCGGCTTCGAGCTGAGTTCAATCACATCTAGCGTGAACTTGCCCAAATCACCATGAAGGAGGTCCTCGAAAAATTAGGGTTCTTCTACGAGGAAGGACAAATGTCGCGGGAAGACGTCCGAACACGTGTAGCCGCTTAGTGTCTCGACCTGAAGCCTTTCACTAAGCTAGGGGACTATCTCCCTGGTTTGGATGGATGGCATGACTTGTTTAGGTGATTGTCGATATATGACAATGTGTCCGTTTAGTCCATACATTCTGTATGACGAAACTGGAGTTATGCACGACGAAAGTTTATTTGTGATGTAATTAAACCGCCCTCCTCGACTAGCGAAGATCACTCTAGTTAGGGCATTTTGGGTACGATGAACTTTGTTATTTATGCTTATGATATGTTGCTTCTATTTTTGCCAAGTCTGTCTCTTTCTGTTGCTCAACTATATATGTTGCATATCATCGACTCATGTGACGATGCAGGTGCATAGATTATCGATGGCGAAGAAGTGCTACGCCAGGAGTATACGATGAGTGGCCGGAGTGTCAGACCCAGGTGTACCGATTTCCAGTTTTCGAGCGACAGCTAGTAGTTAGCTTAGGTTTATGCTAGTGCGAGAGAGGGATACAAACTGATGTACTGCATAGTTCCGCCCTCACTCGTAGTGATAGCTCTTGTCGCGTATATCATTGTTTAGATGGGTGACGATGTAGTTGCAAGAACTTGTATCGCTATTTCGAGATGATGACGAGAGACCACCTTGTGTTGGATGATGAGTATGATGATGACATGATTAGATGCTATTATTACATTTGTATGTGTATGATATGCTAAAGATTATTGTATAAAGCCTGTTCAAATACAAAACAAATATGCAGAAAAAACTAATAAAACTAACAGTAGCGAGGGGAGTAGAGTTAGTAGCAGTGCGCCCTAACCAGTAGCGCGCCCTAGATTAATACGCTGCAAATATTAGCAGTAGCGCGTTGTGCTAAAGCTCGTTGCTGCTAGCCATGTATAGCAGTAGCGTGGGTCAGCACGCACTACTGAGACATGTTAGCTGTAGCGTCGTATCAGTAGCGCGGTGCCCCGCGCTACTGATACACACCTAATACGCGCGCTACTGCTAGACTTTTCCCTAGTAGTGTTAGTTTAGCTGCCGGCGTCAGCATTTATTTCTCATTTCTTTCTCTCATTTTTTCTCTTTTGGGATTATTTGTGCTGCGGTCCCTGCGAGCTGGTTCTATCAGTTGATTGTTGCTTTATAATCTAAAGGGGGAGACGCTTTTTTGTAAGAATTCCATATGTTTTTGATTGTTTATGCATGGTACAATGCATAAACAAATTTTGTTTGAGAGGCAATGTCATTAAATTGTTATCTTGTATCAGATTGTACCATTGGCTTTGCCGGCACACAACTTTATATTAATGCGATCGGTGCTATCTATTTGTTTCATCTGTTGGCGCGACCTTGCTACACACCCGATCCATCTTTGCTTCTGTCAGATATACATGCACCCATTAGGTCAGCACTTGCGGGGACATAGTTGAACCAATTATTTTCCGACACAGTTAGATTTTCAAAACACTAGTTGGGTTCATCTACGACGAAGATAGCCATTATACTTATATGATTTGTAAACTTATAAAAGAGCTCATGCATTGCAACGGATGAGCAAATACAGTCTTAACCCAATAATCATGACTCAAGACCCTAATAGATCAACATCCTTTATTTTCATATGGCATCACATTTGTGTTGTCGACAGTAGCGTCAGTGCTGACACAACGAAAATGCGTTTGAATGTGGTCAACCCTAAGAGCTCTCTCTCTCTCTCTCTCTCTCTCTCCCTCTCTCTCTCTCTCTGTGTGTGTGTCACGTGCGCGCACTTGTTTGGAATAAGATGAGAAATATGTTGTTTTTTTCCAGCGAGGTTTTTCAGATGTATGCATGTGTGGTTATTGATATTTTCTTTCCTCTCAATCTGGTTTTAATGGATGTTTATTTACAATTCGGATCACCGCCGGTACGAAAGAAACACAAACCATGCACTATAGATTAAGTTTGCACCGAAAATAATATTTTATAAATGTTAACAGCTAAAAAATATCATATCTAGATTCTACACATTTTTTAATCAAATTTCATCTATAACAGATTAAAATCGGAGTTATGGTTTAAAAGATATGAAAATTTTTGTTTCTGATAAGTTGATGATTGATTAACCGAGCCAGGGGGGTTTCTGTTAAAAAAAATTAGTCATCTGTCTTAAATATGGACGATGGTTTTATTACCTGAAACGTCAAGAGGTTTTCTGAGAAAATGCAAAAAAAAAAGGTTCAACTATGACATACGTGTACTGTGGGTTAATTACAGAAAACAAAGTTTATTTTTGTAAAATGGCGACGGCGAACAAACAGAAGCACTCCGTGCTTTATTAGTAGGTATATGAATATCACAACAGTTTGCGATTTTCTTTATAGTTTTAATAATAGAATCAACTGTTCTAGGAAATGAATATATATAAATGACAAAATTACAGCAATAATTTACAATTTTAGTAATATAATTGTAAAGAGACAACACACCTTGCACATATCCATTACCGAACAGCTTGAATCATAATGATAGCTAAGTGTATAAGTACACTACAAATATTGAATACACCAAACCTACAATTTAATTTGTGACGTACTTCACCTCTGGCAGGCAGTCGAATGACAAATAACTTGTTGCATATCTGTACCTATAATTACTCCCTAAAAGAAATAGGTATTCTTAGTGCGTTTTGCTATTTTCTAGAAAACCCCTAATGTTACTGACATTAAACCCGCAGTATATATGAAATGTTTTTTTAAATACTCATATCTTCTAAACTGTAACTCCAAATTTAACATGTTATATATAGAATTTGATTAGAAAAATATGTAAAATATGAATATGATGTTATTTTACCTGTTAGCAATTAAAAAACTATTTGGACTGCAATGTTAATCAACCATGCATTAGAAAACCCCCTAATGTGTCATTGTTTATTCTTGTCGTTTTGCCCGTAACAACACCCTATTCCGAACATGACATGAATAAATGCATGATCACTTTCCCGTTTCTTTGTACGGATTAAATCTATATGCAAGCAGTGTTGAAATAAAACACCTATAGAATCTTAAACTGCGCTTTTATAGGTTAAGACCATCTCTTGTTTGGGCCGTAGCTAAAATTTGCAGATTATAGACCATTTTTTTGTAAATTAAGAGCGTGTGGTATTTTTATTCTCCCGTTGCAACGCACGGTCCTTTTTGCTAGTTTAACTTCCTATGTCGATAATACTCATATATTGTCCTATTTTATTGTAGTATTGCAGATTTCATCGTATTATCCTGTAGGTGTTCCTTTCCTGAATGGGTTGTGATGGCTATGCTGAACCACTTGTTCATTGTCCTAATGGAGTGAACAACTATGTATTAAACACCCAATACCTTCTCCATGTCTTCCGGTGCCTTCCATGCCGCTCGATTTTTCTAATCAATAACATCGGTCACTCGACAAATCTTTCTTTGTTGAGTACCTTCTTTTATAGCACTTCACAAACAAATCCTTGCCGTGTGCCTTTTTCTACACTGGACAAATATAATTTGTGGACTACCATTTTTGCTGTGCAAACACTCACATTTTTTCTTTTCTTCTCCTTTCACTTGTGTTTTTTTTCTTTTGTACATTATTTATTTTCTTTTTTCTTTTTATGATATGTTCCTTTCTACATTATTTATTTTCATTTTTTGATTTTCTTTTATTTCCTCTTTTATTACCTTTTACACACATTAAGTGTATTTTGAGACATTTATTTAATATAATAAAACTTTAAACTGCAAATCATATTAATTGTCTTGAGTCTATACACACACCGTATATGCTCACATAACAGTTTGCTCCCGTACGTCAGGCCACCCAGCCGGCCACCTAACTTGTTCCGTGTTACAAAAGATTCTACGTACAGTACAATATAATAAACATTGTGCTTCACGAAAGCAACATATTAGGTGACTGTTGAGCATGCATGCACGACCAGGTACAGATCAATCAACCAATGGCCACGTCACATCAAAGACCTACCTGACTTGAACTTACTCTCACTCACTGTTATACTCCCTCTGTACATATATTATGGTACAGAGGGAGTAGTCTGTTAATTACGGATAAGGACATACCGCCACATATTTGGATGGGATATTAGCACGTTATCCATTTGTCTCATCTGTGGTCACGAGAATGCTGCAGACATTGGCCGATCGTCTTCTTCCGTCCATAGCAAGGTACGCACCTACCCTGAAGAACACCTGAGTATTTGGTTGGACCAACCCATTTGTCAGATACATACAGTTCGAACTTGATAAATTCACCCAAGAGACGGCTTTTGGCCGCAATGCTTATACTCTTGATCTTGAATTTCATATGCTGTTGATTGTTTATGGACGTACAATACATACATAAATTTTTGTTTGACTGGGAAAAGTAGGATAAAGTCCCTACAATAAATTTTTATAGATAAGCAAATGGAATACATACAGTGGCAATTACATGGAAGAGAAAATGAGCGGCTGAAAAAATATACATTATTGACAACGACTTGCCTTTGCTACCTAACAAATTAGACTTCTAGACTCGTACAAACAGAAGAATATCGAGATTCGATAGTGACGTGTTTCTACTCCAAAGTAGTGATGCCACTCCCATGAAAACATGTCAAGACTTGTCGAACAAAACATTCCCATCAAAGTCTACTCGCACAAAGAAAAAGGTATATGTCAAACCCCGTTCTCTTCTGTCCACAGATATGTCCAGACTTGTCCGTGGACAGAAGCCATGTGTCCATCAAAACTGACTTCCGAGACGCATCGCCATATGCCGGACCCATATTTTTATGTTTTCACTATTTTCACGATATTGCACACATCAGAGACAAATGTGGAGCTAAACAATTTCAGCACATTCACCAATAGATATTAAGCACATATAATTCAACATTTTAACAATTCAACAAGTCAAAATTTTGATAATTCAAACATAGTTCAAAAATGGATTGAACCAAAATTTTACGGCACTCGCCGATGTTGGTACGCATCCTGCAGAAACACTCCTAGTCATCAAGAATCAGGATCCTTGCTCCAGGTGATCCACTTCTTCTTTCCAATGAACAATCAAGAAGAGAACATATGGGGTGGCAATAGTGAGCAATTTGCATCAACCTGGATAGTAGCTGAGCACTGCACTTGCACACTGAACCCTATGAAATCCTCACATTGTCTGGGTTTCTTTCGGCCAGAGAAGCGAAAAACATATTGTAATGCTCTCATAAATTTGCTAATCTATTGGATCACATTGTACCATTGGATTAGGGAACACAAAACCATATTTTAAAGTGACCGATGTTATCCATTTCTTTCATCCATTATCGCAACCATCTGCAGACGCGATCCATCTTTGCTTCTGCCAGATAGATATGCAATCGTCAGGTATAGATACAAGGCCTGGGAAAAGTGCCTCATTTGAACAGGTGAACACGTCCTCACGAGCATTAAATATGTCCTACAACATATGGTCAAGATTCCCGCCTAAGACTTCAATGTTGATTTCTCTGTTCATCTCGTATGGGCTTAGGATACACAGGAAACTCATTTTATTTTGTAGATTTTTTTGAGTTGCAATCATAGTGCCATGTCTTCATTGAAATTAAATTTCAGACCTGTATGGCCAAGCACCGAGAGTGAATCCGGAGGAGCTCTGTCAAATGCCAGTTTGTAGGAATCAAACTGATTCTCTGAAACGAACTTAGATGTTGGGAGCTGAAAAATTTAGTTGACAAATTGCTCTAGTTGTGTTGTGAATTATTTTTGCGGGCAACATAAGGATCATCTCGTCATTCCCATGGGAACCGGCATCAAGCCATTGCCTTGAATGCCTCAACATGGCTAGGAATTGCAAGGCAGGCTCCTTCTCTCGGAGTATATGTTGGATTGTTTCTTGTTTCATCAATTACTGGTTGGAGATTGAACCTTATTCCAGTTTGATTATGTGATTACAACAAATTTGTGCATGTTAGCTGAAATGTGTAATGCTACAGAGTTGATAGATTTTCCTAACATTTTACTACTGGGCATCTCATTTGATTGTTTTCTGCCCCTTGTCTTGTACATTCTCCATTTAATTACATATGCATAGCTAACCAACAATTTATGTTTGTTTATAACAAATTTAGATGAGTATTCCTACACATAGATGAATGTCCTCTTGGTTCTAATCAAGGACTTGATATTCCATAAGCTTTGGTTAACCTGCCTAAGTTAAGGCCTACACGGGGAGCTGAACGAAAATGTGATGGGGGAGCCCGTCTCAGAATTGTTTTCCCTATTTTTCCAACAGCTTTCATTCTGCAGTATTAGCTAATTCTGTGCAGGATGATTACGTATGCAATATTTGTAAAGTAGTATACATGTTCAAAAGTTCATTTAATATTATATGATGCCTGTTGGATTATTTTCTTGTCAAACTTTGAAATTTAATTGTCCCAATACTATGTTCTATTATATTTTGAAACATATTTCCTTGTTGTTGGTTGCATAAACAAATTGTAATGCATTTCATTTGTGTCAAATAATATGAGTACAAATTAACACGTGCTAATTGAGCAAACTAGTCAAGTGAATGCTTCTTGTTGTAACCATTCATCCAATGGAGCAAGCATACCAGTTACATGGATATCCATGTCCCACTCACAATGCAAACCAAGACTGTACACACACGCTAACAAACCCAACAACAAGATTAGTGTGCCCAGTCACGCGGAGGAGGTGCACCCTGGGCGCGCCCCAACCACTAGTTACCATAATAAAGGGCGCTCAGCTGGACCTCAATGACAGTGCATGAATGGAAAAACAATTACACCTTCTTTGCTATGCACAGAAAAATTTACTTTGGTGTCAAGCCATCCAATTAAACAAACATATGATATTATGTACTATTGTAAACACTGTTCTTGGTGATAGCAACTAGTTGAGCAGTACCACACCAGCAAACCTGTGTGCAAGACAAGATGCAAGTCATCAATCGACACTAAATAACAAAAAATGGGCACGTCACATCACATCGTTCGGTGCTGGCTCAAAGACCTTTGGCAGGACGTATGTATAGGTGGCTTCAGCCACACACACCCACATTTGATGAATGTGATTAGCATTTGTCTCATCCGACGTCGCCACAATGCTGGAGGTGTTGGTCGATCTCTTGCTTCCGTCTACAGCTATGTATGCACCCACCCTGGTAAACACCTAAGTATGACATAGGGTTCATTCGGATCCCAGGCAATAACACTTGTCATTACATCTTGAATTTAACAATACCATTTCAAAGATTATTATTCCTCAAAAAAAAACTTCAGAAACTAGTTATAACCAAGGACTTTTAGGCTTTGTTTATATTATTTGTAAAGTTACATAATATCACTACTACTAGAAAGGGAAGCCGCTCTCAGTTGGAGGACGGTTGGTTAAGATTAACTCTGTCCTCACAAATATGGTTCTCTATATGTTTTCGTTCTTCCAACTTCGAAAAGGGGTCCTGCAAACACTGGACTATTTTATATCCAGATTCTTTCAGCAAGGAGATGGTGAAAATTAAATGCGATTGGCCAAATGGAGCGTGGTTTCTAGCCTGAAAGACCAAGGCGGCCCTGAAATTCATGACCTGCAGGTCAAGAATGTGGCCCTACTTAGTAATTGGTTGTTCAAACTTCTTACCGAGGATGGTGTTCGCCAAACCATGGTGCACAACAAGTATCTAGGTCCCAAGGCAGTGTCTCAGGCATATTGAAAACCTGGAGACTCACACTTTTTGGCTTGCCTAATGGTGGCGAAGAAGCATCATTTGCTTTGAGTCTTCTGCGATAAACGACGAGTCAGAGAATCATTTCTGGAAAGACATCTGGCTAGGCGAATGAGTACCATATCTCACAAAAAAAATATTGCATACATTCATATGCTCAATGCTCATGTACCTTAGTAGAAATAAGCAAACTGCCAGCCTGACAGGAGCATCTTCGATCATAGTGACAACTGCGTAGTCATTTACGTTTGCAAACATGAGGCACACACAAAAAAGAGTAGGCCCAGCTGTAAATAGGAAGACCATACTTTTGCGTAAGGCATATATGATCAATAATTTTACATGAGGTATATAGGGATTCCGGCAAAGTGAACTGGTAATAAGGAGACATTAGAACAAACAAACTGTCAGCGGTATGCAAAAAACCAATACCCTACCGCAACCTGGCGAAACATCGCATGCATAATAGTAATGCTGTTAGAGAGCACATACCAAGATATTTCAAACAATCATGAACTTTAAAAACGACCTATATGTTGATTTAAGATAAAGTTGATGTGCGTTCAACTGATAATGATCTATTGCTATTATTAGTATTCTTTTGTGACGTGGATAAAGGACATGGCATACTTTTATATGTAAGGACTATATTGAATAAAAAGAGTTTAAAACATCAGTATTTGCCAAGAATAGTGCAACTAATATAAAGCTTCATATTATTTTCTCCATAATTTGTGACATATCATTCCTACTTTGACAAAAAAAAAATCAGACAACGTTTGGCTGCTAGGGAAGGTACTGGTATAGAAAGCAATATTTTGGTCACAATAAGAAATAACAAGTGAGGACGCACGGGACAAAAGATTTTGCTGGTTTGGACACCAGTCACCAATAATTATGTATATTTAGATTGGAAAAAATAGATATTTAGACTAAACTTATAGGACATCGAGGCATGTTGATCATGTACGATATAGTATTAATATACAGTAAGGTTTATACATAAGCCATGAATATTGCATGTTCACCAGATACCATAAAATAAATTGTGACAAAAGATCAAGGGATAATAATGAGAGGACTACAGAAGGCTAGAGAAAAGTATCAGAGTATTTGGTCTTTCAATGTCACACGTCAAGATCTTGGACACCAACTTAGTACAAATAGGAACATATATGTATCAAAATCAAAATTAATGCAAATAATATGAAATAGAAAAAAAGAAAAAACATAACATAGGAATACATGGTGTAGCCGCGCAAATGTGCGGGTTACCCTGCTAGTCTATGTTACATCTTCAAATCAAATATATATCTCATAGAAATGTCATGAAATTTCATGATATGAACTTCCTGACCATAACTCAAATTGTAATTCTCGGTGTGTTCTAATATATACATGAAAGTACGGTATGAATCTAATACCGGTAAACAACCATCCTCTTATGGATGGGATCCCATTGATTTACCTAAAGTTATAATTCATGTTGTCATGGTCGAATCGAAGACACACCGCAAAACCAATGCGTCGGGCATAAGTTATCGTGTGTATATATAGCAACCCTCAAAGTGGATAGGCCCGTGATTAATTATTTTCTCTCTGGAATGCGTCACGGAAGACAGATACGTTCGTCCTACTCGACGCTGTCCAACGACATACCACTTGATCTTAGCTTCGGTCATCAGGTTGATTTTGTGTCGTGTACGCTGTGTGTTGTTTACTCATCAATCATCATTACAGCGGTGGTGCGTTGGTTAGGACATGCCTGTACGGCATCATCCAACAAGTACGAAACCTAGGCAGGACTAATAATATCTTTCACGACGTCATTGTGGACATCATCGAAATGTCAACACATGCAAAAACCACGGCAACCTAGTCTAAAGCTGTGCACGGATATACTAAGGCCACTCATAGTGGGGAGTATCATATACTAGTATCATGCATATGATACTAGTGTATGATACTATTTTCATAGTTCATAGTTTCATAGAGTAGTATAACAGACGATCATATTTATTGACATGCATGACACAAAGTAGCATAACATCTAACATAATACGGTATCTACCTATGTTACTCTAACCCTCTCTCTCTTCTTTAATTATCTGTCACATAAGCATATTTGCTAGTGCCAAGTGCATGATACCGGTTATGTTACCCCAGTGTGGCCAGCCTAATAATGCAGAATATGGAGATGGACCAATCCGAGACCGAAAGGGTAGAGAAGAAGCCAGTTACGACGAGTATCGCAAGCTTCTCTCTCTGTCCTGGTGGCAACCGTAGTATAGTAGTAGTATCCCACCGATACCAGCAAAAGGCACGTAGCGTAGAGCAAGCTCGCTAACGCTGGTTTGCCGACCTGTACTTCGATAGGGATGGTAGTGATGGGCGACCACCTCATCGCCGTCGGCAGGGACGTGGTGGTTAGCAAGCCGCCGATGCCGACGGCGGTGACATCGGAGGATACCAGCACCGCCATGTCGACCATCATCTCCGTGGTGGTATGCGTCATGTTCCTGCTGCTCTTCTTCTGCGGGTACATGAACAGGCACTGCCGCCACGACCACGGCGGCGCAGCGACCGGCCGACCAAGCCCGGAGGGAGGCAGGGCGTCCTCAGGGAGGGGCAAGCGCGGGTTGGACCAGTCGGTGGTGGCGACGTTCCCGATCATGCCGTGGAGGGACCTCCACAAGAAGAAGAGGGCGATGGTGGAGGCGGGGGACGAGCGCTGCCCCGTGTGCCTGACCCCGTTCTTGGAAGGCGACAGTCTCCGGCTGCTGCCGCACTGCTCGCACGTGTTCCAGCCGGAGTGCGTCGATCCCTGGCTCCATCAGCGGGCAACCTGCCCCCTGTGCCGGGCAAACCTCGAGAGGCCGCTGCCGGCTGACGCCGTGGCGATCGCGATATCAGCAGAGGGAAGCGACGACGACATGCATGCTGGGAAGGAGGAGGAGGCCATGGAGCTCGAGATGCTGCGCGCTGAGCGACGGGCGGCGAGGCTACTACCGGCGGGAACCTGACACTGCCGGGGCGGCGGGAGGGAGCCTTCTGCCACCACGAAGAGAGGGAGGTACGTACGTACACGTGGGAGGAGGTACGACCAGCTAGGTTGTTCGCGTGATACTTGTTTTGTTCAGCCCAAGTTGTTACGCCAAACTATTTGACGGGCACATTTCGCACATGTAAAGTATACCAATCGGTATTGCTTTTTCCTCCAAATTATTTATATATATCCTCCCTTGCTAGCTACCAGTTCATCCTCGTACGTGTCGTTCAAAATCATGTATTATTTTTAGTCAAAAGTTGATCGGATTCGTTGGTTGAACTTGTTTCTATCCAGAAATGTTCTGATATATACCTTGTTAGTCCTTGTTTGAAAAACATCAAAGAGCTCGTTTAAGGGGAAGAAGGGGCTTCACCATTTCAATACCACTCTCTACCGAAAATCACCGGTCCCGGCCATCGGTATTACTCTTTCCTCCCTTTTCCTGTCTAGATCGACCCTATCAAGCGGAGAGAATCCGGCGCCATGGTTGGCATCTTGTTGCGCAAAGTCGTGAATCTAATCTGGAAGTTGCATCTGCCCCAATCATCGGTGCCCGGGTCCCCATGCTTGTTTGCGCGGTGTTAGCCTTGGCACGTGATTCGTCATTCTTTGGTCGTGACCACGGACACCATGGTGAGATCTACTCCGGTGTCCGTTTTGTCAACGAGTTATTTTTATAGTGCTATAAATTTTTAGTTTGCGATGTATCTTGTGGATGAGTCATCATTATTGTGCTATAAATTTGTATGTGAGTAGAGCATTAAAGTTAGCATGTTATTTGTGCACATTAAGATCAGATTTAGAAACTTTCGTTTGTATCACCGGTTATGAACAAACTGATGAACCATGTTGATGATGAAAGGCAATTTGTAGAACCTTGTGGATGATAAAAGGGATGAGTACGAAGGTTTTATTGTTTCATCATTGATGAACAGTCTAAAATTGTATAGTAATTTGGTTCACATGATTTTCCTACATTGCTTGAGCAAAGTAGCTTATGGTATTTCTTGAGATGTTATCTACTCCCTCCTTTCCGGTTTATAAGGCTTATCTTAAAATTTTAGTTTATCCATTTTATAAGGCTCAATTTGGTTGTTCCTCATCACATGTTCAGATTCCAAGGTGCATTAAATCATTGCATGCAAGTATTAAGAGAAAAATGACCACTGCATGTACTTTATGCGTGCATGCATTGCAATTAATGCATTGGTAAACAAATTTTTTAAGGAAAACAAGAGCATTAATTGGGTGCTTTTGCAAACTACAAAAAGTATTCCACCATTCACCATCTACCTTGGTTGGTGAGATTTTTGAATTGAGCCCTATAAACCGGACAGGAGGGAGTATATAACACTGCATTTTGTACTGTCACTTTCATTAATATGTGTTTGTCTATCTATTATAGCAAACAAGCATGTTCTACGTTTTGTGCCGAGAGGCTTACGGACGAACATCGTTGTTATTGTGACATTTTAGTGTACTAAGTAAAACAGTTTCTCATAGAAGTGTTTTGTGTAGTGCAACTAAAATGTCACATAGGAGATGTTCCTCTATTTTAGGTGCACTACATCAAAAGTTTCAACCAAATTGCACAACGATTGAGGTTTGAGTTAGGCCTTCTTGACAATTTTTTCAGGAATTGTAACTTTGTCACTTATTCTAGTTTCTCTACTCTTATCAAGTTGCTATTTATTATGCATTGCCGAATCTTATACAAGAATTAAATGTTTTACATCTTTGGGAAAGTCGCATGCTTCGCCTACCTCAGTTAATGTCAACATTCATCATCCCTGTTTCCTTAGAAGTCTTCATAATTTTGCATTTCACTTGTTTGGTAGCTAAGATATATCTAAACATAAACAACAAATTATATGTGAAATGCAATGCCTTTATGAAATGAGTGCGATTTGCTTGTGTATTCTGCTATGTGCATGTCTTGTGCTTAAGCATCTTGGGGATGCACTACTAGCGTGCAGCTAGACGCAAATAAATGTAATCACTAACCGACTGGACTGGACATCAATGACGATCCGACGGTCAATACAAGGCATTGAACAGCCACACATGCATCAGTGATGATACATTTTGGCCGGCCAGTGCTATTCGGTATTTTAGTTGTTGATTAGGTCACACAGTTTAAAAGATATATCATTTTAGAAAATGAATCTATGAAATAAACACAAACAATCAACAACGCATCCTCAAACAATGGGTGAGAAAAATCCACCAAAATTCATTGGTTGCCACATGTGACGGGCATGTTGTGCATCACTTGACACCACAACAGGAGATGAGGTAACGTTTGCAAAAGCCTAAATTTTACCATGCTCACTACTACGGAAAAGCCTATAGGTAGATCAGTAATAGCGTGGGGTAGGTAGCCAGCGTTACTGTTACTTAGCAATAGCACAGCCCAAAACCATGCACCTAAGTAAATTATGCAGTAGCGCGATGTTTATTAACCAGCTCTACTGCTAAGTGGTCCCCACCATACACACCGGGGCTAGCTATAGTTGCACCATGGGGTTAAAAAACCTGCTCTGCAACTGACATAATAGCAGTAGCACGGGCTAAATAAACATTCGTTGCTACTTGGGAGCTAAGTTGGGATTTTCCACAAAGAGGAACGGTGGAGTAGCATAGTAGAGATAAGTATTTCCCTCAGTGAGAACCAAGGTTTATCGAACCAATAGGAGCACAAAGCCTCGTGAACAACAGCTGCACACACAAAAGAAAATACTTGCACCCAAAGCAGGCAAGAGGGTTGTCAATCCCCTTGAACTCATTACTTGCAAGGATCAAATCTTGTATATGTAGATAGATAAATTGCAAAACAAAATAAAAGTAAATAAATTGCAGCAAGGTATTTTTTATTTTTATAATATGATTATATTAGACCTGGGCCATAATTTTCACTAGAGGCTTCTCTCTCGAACACATAGCATACGGTGGGTAAACAAATACTGTTGGGCAATTGAAAGAAAAGTGCATAGTTATGATGTATTTATGCCAATGATCATGTTATATAGCATACATCTATGGTATTAAGTTCATGAAAAAGGGGTAACACCTTAAGCAAGATGACGATGTAGACAAAGTAAACCCAATAAATATGACTAAAACCTTTCATGTTACCCTTAATAGCAACAATACAATACATGTCTCGCTACCCCTTCTGTCACTTGGTGAGGACACCGCAAGATTGAACCCATTACAAGCAACCCTCAACTAAAGATTAATCAATCTAGTTGGCCAAACCAAACGGATAGATTGGAGAGAAATACAAAGCTATAACAGTTATGCATAATAAAGTTCACAAGAGACTCAATTAATTTCAATGAATAATCTGATCATAAACCCACAATTCATTGGATCCCAACAAACACACCGCAAAAGAAGATTAAAATGGATAGAACTCAAAGAAGATCGAGGAGAACATGGTATTGTGGATGAAAGAGAGGGAAGAAGCCATCTATCTACTAGCTATGGACACATAGGTGTGTGGTGAACTAATCACGCGTCATCAGAAGGCAGCAAGGATGACATAGAAGCCCTTCATGATCGATTCCCCTTTCAACAGAGTACAGGAAAAGGGCTGTATATGGGATCACAGAAGAAGAAGCTTGCGGAGGCGGAAAAAGTGTCTCGGGTGGCTCTTTGTTGCTTTGGGAATATATGTGAATTTATGTTCTTGGAACTAGGTCAAACGAAATTGCATGGTGCCCACGAGCTCAAGGGGCACGCCTACCCCATAGGGTGTGCCCTGTGAACTCGCGGCTTTCTCCTAGCTCTTTTGGCCTCCTCTCAAACCTTCTAAGGTCCCTTCTTATCCATAAAAAATGACCATAAAGTTCGATCATGTATGGACTTCATATGGTATTGATTTTCTGAAAAAAAAAACAAGCAAAAACAGGAACTGGCACTGGGCAATCAGTTAATAGGTTCATCCCAAAAATCATATAAAATATCATAAAATGCATATAAGGCATCCAAGGTTGATAATATAATAGCATGAAACAATCAAAAATTGCAGATACGTTGGAGACGTATCCACATCCCCAACATTAATTCCAGTTCGTCCTCAAGTAGGGAAATGATGAATAGAATTTTTTATGTTGAATGCTACCTAGCATGTTTATCATGTAATCTCTTTACGGTATAATCATTGAGAAACGATGAAGTAACAATATAAACATAATAATATGCACGAATAGAAGAATATTCATTACTTTAAAAAAAATTACAATCCTTAAGGAATGTTATCCCTACACATTTATCATGTTAGTGTGGCATGACTCCGCCTTCACCACATAAATATAAATCATGAGCACCCTGGTGTCACACCAGATAATTGTATCATACTTCTAACGGGCTTCAGCATTTTCAACCCCACACAATATATGAGTGTGAGCCATGGATATAGCAGTATAGGTGGAACAGAATGCAGTGATAGAATAATAAGGGAAGTCAAAAAGGAAGAAAGTCTCAAATCAACGTGGCTAACCAACGGGTTAGAGATGCCCATCCATTGATATCAATGCGAGGAGTAGGGATTGCCACGCAACAGATCCACCAAGAGCTACAAGTGTATGAAAGCTCAAACCGAAACTAAGGGGGTGTGCATCCAACTTTCTTGCTCATGAAGACGTCCGTCATTTTAGGAAGCCCATCATTGGAATATACAAGCCAAGTTCTATAATGAATTTTTTGACTTGTATTTGAAAGTGATAACTCGGGAGACTCTCAATATGAAAAACATGTTGTACTCTGAAGCACAAGCGTGGAGAAGGATAGTAACATTGCCCCTTCTCTCTTTATATCTTTTTTTGGTGGGCTGTTTTGGCATCTCTTTTTTCTTCCAGAGTCTCATCCCGACTTGTGGAGGAATCACAGGCTCTATCATATCTTCCTCACCTGAACAATGCTCTAATAATGATGATCATCACACTTTTCTTTAGTTACAACTCGATCTTACAGCTCGATAAAAAACTATACAAGATGACTCTATATGAATGACTCTATCAGTGTACTACGATGTGTAGTGATCTAGCGTAACTTGTATAATAAAGATGAACGGTGGACTTTCCACAAATCTGGTGCCAGCTCTAAATGATCATTGAAAGCAATATGATGATCAACACACATGTCATGACAATGGAACAGTGGAAGTTGCATGGCAATATATCTCGGAATGGCTATGGAAGTGCCATAATAGGTTGGTATGGTGGTTGTTCTGAGGAAGATATAAGCTCATCATATGTGCGATTACTGCAAAGACGAGCGCGGTCTATGCGGCAGGCCTCACCTAGTTGATGGTAGGAGCTTCAGCATCATGCTGGATGAGACCTTCGAAGTGGATACAGTAAGTCACAGTGACAAGTCTTTTTTCCTAATTAAGCATGGCTTCTTCTTTTTTGCTTCAACTTATAATTTTAATTTTTTACAATTCTACTAGCGTATCCCCTGCCATGCAAGATTTTATGTCTTCGATAAGATTTGTTTAGTACTATGAAAAGTATGGAAGTAAAGATAGTTCACTTGAGGACCGAGAATGGTTATACTTTTGCCATAAAATTATACAATACAAAGAACTACTCCCATTTTGAATGCTCAAATTGGAAAGCACTATGCAAGGCATATGCATTTGAGCCTAATATGCTTATCACCTTTGATATTCGTCCGGAAGATGAAATTGAAGGTAATATCGACATCTGGGTCGATGTGCAGACGCCTCCAGTTCTACCTATATGTGAGTTTCTCAACCATATTTATTAAGTAGTTTATATTGTTTATTTAAAAATAGTTGACAATTAATTTCTATTGACAGCTTATTTCCATTCAAGCAAACATGTCGGGCTCTTGGTAGACAACACCTACTACTGTTTCGGGGTTGAATTAAACTGTGAGGAGATAAGTCATTATGTTTCACGGCTTGAGGATCTTGATACTATCAAGAATGGTTATTTTCCTGGACTTCTAAATATTAGTACTCGATAAGTGCGACCACTAGTGTGCATACGGTCACATATTTTTAGGAAAGATGGTAAAATTTTTACTATTTGTCCTCAGTGCATCTTTTGCATACATTATTTTTAAGATAAACTTCATTTTTAAGTATGTTACTACGATGTTCTTCAATAGGGACTCCCGATGAATGTTGTGCCTCTTTGGATCGAGCCTAAAGGTCGCATGACAATGATTAGTCTACGTCTAAGACATCCTACATTGCATATGAGTGCATTCATGATTTCTCAAAGCTAGAAAGTCTTAATAGTCAAAGACTGGGGCAAAATTGCGAAGGATCACAACAGAGAAGTACTAGGGGGGAGCAATCAGAAGCGCATACCACAATTAGGACACAGGTTCATCTACATTCTCCAATATGACGAAGCAGGAGTGCTACACATGTTTTATGCTATTTTACCTGAGAGAGAGCAGCAGGAGTAATTAGCTAGCTAAAATGAGTTTGAAGATGATGATGTGCTACACTATGACTATGATGATTAAATAGCAAGTGTTGGTGGCAATGACTATGATGGTTATATTAGCTAGTGTTGGTGGTGATTAGATAGATACACTATGACTATGATGATTAAATATTGTTGGTGGTAATGACTATGATGATTGTTAGCTAGTGTTGTTGGTGATGATATAATGCAAGAGTTTTTGTATTAAAATGATGATGATGTTGATCATGATTTTCATGATGATTTGTTATTATGATCATGATTAGTTATTATATCATTGGTGGAAGTAACACAGATAAGATTCATGTGGATGGATCAAAAGTGACCAAAAGTTGAATTAGTAGGATTGTCATCCTAATTCTACTGTTGATTCATCCAAATGAATCTAATCCATGTTTCTTACTCACAATGATATATTAATTCATCATGGACATAATGATATAACAACCTCTTAATCGGTACTGTATCAAAATTTGTATAATGGCGTATAAATACACTAAAAAAATGAAAAACGGAATACTACTAGAGCTGGATTGGAAGCACGGTACTAATAATTACATTAGCAGTAGCGCTAGAAATTATACACACTACGGCTATACATCTTAGCAGTAGCCTGTGTTACCGACGCTACTGCTAAGAACTAGCTGTAGCGCCTTACTAGTAGCGTCGGGTCCCGCGCTACTTGTATGCATTAAACCCGCGCTACTACTAGGCTTTTCCCTAGTAGTGATACCTGTACACACAAAAGCATATGCTTGCACCAAACACGGGCAAGAGGGATGTTAATCCCCTTGAACTCGTTACTAGCAAGTACCAAATCTTGTATAGGTAGATAGATAAACTACAAAACAAAATCGAAGTAAATAAATTTTGGAAAGATATTTTTGGTTTTTATAATATGATTAAAGTAGACCCGGTGGCATAGTTTTCACTGGAGGCTTCTCTCTTGAACACATAGCATAGGGTAGGTAAACAAATTACTGTTGGGAAATTGATAGAAAAGCGCATAGTTACGACGTATTTATGGAAAAATGATCATGTATATAACCATCACATCTGTGACAAGTAGACCCACTCCAGCGTGCATCTATTGCTATTACTCCACCAATCGACCGCTATCCAGCATGCATCTATGGTATTATGTTCATGACAAACGGAGTAATGCCTGAAGCAAGATGACATGATGTAGACAACATAAAGCCAATCAATATGAACAAACCCCGTCGTTTTACCGTTAAAAGCAACAATACAATACGTGCCTCGCTACCCCTTCTGTCATTGGATGAGGACACCACAGGATTGAACCCATTACAAAGGACCTCTCTCACGGAAGATAAATCAATCTAGTTGGCCAAACCAAGTGAAAAGATCATAGAGAAATACAAAGCTATAACAATCATGCAAAATAAAGTTCAGAAAATGAATAATATGATCATAAACCCATAATTCATCGGATCCCAACAAACACACCATAAAAAAGATTACATCGGATAGAACTCAAAGAAGATCGAGGAGAACATGGTATTCAGGTTCAAAGAGAGAAGAAGCCATATAGCTACTAGCTATGGACCTGTAGGTCTGTGGTGAACTACTCATGCATCATCAAAGGTGGGAGGGATGTTGTAGAAGCCCTCCGTGATCAATTCCCCTTCCGGCAAAGTATTGGAAAAGGCCTCTAGACGGGATCGTGAAAGAACAGAAGGTTGGGACGGCGAAGAAAGTGGTCACGTGGCTATCTGTCGGTTTGGGAATATATGCGAACTTATAGGATTCGAATTAGGTAAAATGGAGTTGCATGGGGCCCACGAGTTTAGGGGGCGCACCCTGTGAGCTCGTGGCTATCTTGTAGCTCTTCTGGCCTCCACCCGAACCTTCTTGGCTCCCTCCTGGTCCAGTAAAAATCACTGTAAAGTTTCATCGTGTTCGGACTTTGTTTGGTATTGATTTTCTCAAAAGTCAAAAACAAGCAAAAAAAATAGGAATTGGCACAACGCATTGTGTTAATAGGCTAGTCCCAAAAACAAGATATAAAATAGCATAAAAAGGCATATAAAGCATCCAAGATTGATAATATAATAGCAAGACACAATCGAAACTTGTAGATACGTTAGAGACATATAACGCTTGCCTAGTGTCCGGCACTACAGGTATATGGCTTAGCAGTAGCCCGGGTTTCGTGCCCCACACTACTACTAAGCTCCTTTCATCGTCTCTCTCGGCCATCTATTTCCTCCCTACCACACTTCACTCTTCCGCCATTGCCCCATCTATATTGCTCACGCTGTCATCGCAATCTTCCTCCCAAGCTCCGGCGATCCTGCCTCGTCACTCCTTCATCGCTAGTCGATCCTGCCTGAGCCCAGTGCCCCTCCTCTTACTAATGAGCTCCACCTCAAAGGTATTCTTATCTCACCCTCGTTCCTCCTCACCTGCTCTTCCTCCCGATCCCGCCTGAGCCCCGAGACCCCTTCTCTTCCTTCCAGCCCCGATGGAGAGCCCTAGGTCGATTGGGACGAACCCCAGGTCATTTGTGAACTAAATTAAAACAAATCCCCAATTTCAATGGACCATATGGCCAAATTAGAGAAAGTGTGTCTCAGTTGTTTTGTAGGTCACATCTCCATGATCATTTCAATTGGTTATTCACACATTTGGCCCACCCATTTGGTCACGGCAATAAAAACAATAATCTATCCTGATATTTGAAGAATCGAGTACTTTTGGTTTTCAGCTACTTATGTTGATGCTTTTTGGTGATGATAAAATAATTATAAAAAATAATACAGATACCTGGGAGACCCTAGTTCCCATATAAACTTAGTTTGACCAATTTCCATTATCATCTCTATTGCAATGAAATTCGTAAGTGGGTTGATCGATCATTGTATGCAAATGTTGGTACTTTGTACTTTTTTAGTGTTGATACTCTGTACTAATGTAGATGATCTTGAGGTTATAGATCTTTCCAAGGTTGATACTTGTTGATCTTGAATGTGTGTATGTACATGAACCATTCTGACATGTGTATGTGTATGGACATGTTGATGTTAAGCTGTTGTGTATGTGGTGTTAGAAATGTCCAGATTTGTCTCTTTCTAGTACCGGGAAACACGAGTGGCCTTTGTTTTGCTGAAATATTGATTCATGTCCATTCGGGCAAATTTTAGGTGCTCGATATGTCATGTTTCCAGCAAAGGTTGTGCTGAAATTTTTGTGCATTTCGGCATGAGTTGTGCTAGAAAGTAGGACATATCGAGTGCCTGGGATTTGCCAGAATGGGAATGAAATGACATTTCAGCAATACATAGGTCATTTTTTATGTCATTACTCCATATATGTAATGATAATTGACTAATGCTTAGGGTTGACTAAGGTTGTCAAGCCACGACCTTAGTTGCAAACACTTCGAGTGATTTAACTTCCGAGGATGCAACAACCTCATTATATATAGGCACCACAAGGTAAATTGGACTTGATAGGCATTGCCTTAGTTCGGCACTTGTGGGCCGTCCCAACATCATATCTTCCTACTAATTCAACTTGGTCACATGGATCCATCCACTTTAATTTAATCCTTGTCTCTTCCAAAACCTCTTGATTGTTATTGTGTAAAAAATTATATAATGGTGTGTTAATAAAAGAAATGAAATACGCAGGAATAGTTGTGGCGCAGGGTAATAGCCCGCCATGCTGCTATTTAGCAGTAGCACGGGTTGTACCCCATGCTACTTCTAACACAAGTAGTAGTAGTGCGGGGTCAGGTGCTACTGCTAACAAGGTAGTTGTAGTGTGCTAGCAGTAGCGCTGGCCCCCACGCTACGGCTAGGCCAATACCGCACGCTACTACTAGGGTTTTCCCTAGTAGTGCAAGTTGTTATTGGACTGGCTCGAGGGTCAATATCCATTTACAAAAAACCCAGCTAACCTAAACATGATACGCCCATGTAGATATGTTGCATTAAAATCTCAAAATTGGTCCATGGCACCCGTATAACAAATCTCCTGCCTTACTTTCTCATTCCACAAACTCAACAAATGTGGCATAGTTCACTAGTTGTCTGCTTGTTCAGTAACCCACTATAATATTGGTTGTTATCTTCAAATAATACATATCAACTTACTTGATTTAGAGAAAAAGTTACTGTCTATATAGTAATACTGAGGATTATGCTTGTATAAATCCATATTGGTTGACCACTGTACTTGCTTGTTCAACAATGTAACCACATCATATCGTCTATGGTTCTTTTGGCCGCGATAGGCGCATGAATCTTATTTTAGCTATCATCAAATTTCTTAATCTTGATCAGATGGCTGGCTTCATCCATACAGAGCCATGCTTTAATTAAATCCGTAGTTATCTTTTTGTTTCATTTGTTGTCGCTATTATGTTGCACAGGCGGTGATATTTTGCTTCCGTCCACAGATAGATATTGACATGTCAGCCAGACGCCATATACACGATTACACCGAATTATGTGTCAATGTAGTTTGATTTTCACCAAGTTTGCGGTGTTCACTTATGGGTACTTTGTGATATTATGTTTTAATTTTAGAAAAACTTTTGTCCTGTAGCATAATATAATTAGGACACATTTAATTGTTTTAGCAATATCTGAAAATTTGTAGTTCTTTATTTGTTTTTTGTGTGCTCAAATGTTGTGCACTTTATTTGATATCCTTCTACGAGCAGAGAAATTAAAAATCTTGGTGAACATTGAGTATCCATACCCTTAAACTATGGATTGGATATGTTAAACTTAAGTAAACATGCATTTTGGTTTTTGATGCTTACGACATCACGTACGACAAGCATTCAAATGTCAACTAGGTTTTCACATTTTAACTTTGTTATGCTAATAAAATCATAAATTTATCTGTTTTTATTGCAACAATATACTATATGTTTACCACACTTTAAATAGTCTTTCTTCTTTTTGAATGCGTGTGTGATAGCTATGCTGATACACTTGTTCAATGCGCCAATAAAGTAAATAAAAGGTATCATAATATCAGTAACCTTGGTGTATCTCCTCCCACCTGCCCTTACTTATTCACTGATCTATCTCCATGAGATCCTTCACTTGGGGTTTAGGAACATTTTTTGGATTTAGTCATTAATAGAGAAGTACATAGATTGTAAGCCAATTTATTTTACTATATAAACATCTTTCTTTTTGTCTGTTGGATTCTTCAAGTTAAACATGGGAGCCTGATTCTTCAAGTTAAGCATAATTCTTTTATAAAACATTTAATCGGGGGAGGGGTGCGGTTCCTAGCTGAATATATATATGCTAGGGAATCACATTAGCAAGAGAGCAACCACAAGTGAAGATTTTCCTGACACAAGTTGGCAAGGGATATGAGTTCATGGGTCTTCCTCCTATTGTCCTAGGGATAGAAAGTGGCAACGGATAACCAGAAATATCTGATATTTGTATCTAAGAAAATGCCTATTCATACCCAAAACTTCCGCGTCCGGATTAAAATGGAAATGGAAACAGAATATACCTGGGTTTATTTGACAAAATACAATACAAATATGGTACGTGATTTTTGAACAAATGTTGTTATGGAAGTGGATATATCCGTATAAAAAAATCGATGAGCTAATTTGTACAATTCTGGCCACAATATGCCACTTATCGTTATCGAATTTTAATATTTTAATAATTATATTTAGGAATTAGTAACCATTTTTAATATTTATTCATAAACTTGTGTATCATTGACTTGTTATATGTTGTATGTTGATTATTTTGTTTCATGAAGCTAATCACTTATTTTATTTAACTAATATCTCGCTATTATTTGAATCTGCTCAGCGAGTAAACATTCTATATGTATCCGTATATGAGTAACATCCGATCCGAATTCATATCCGATAGCACCCGTATTCGTATTCGTTTTTGTTTCAAAACTATGAAGACAAAAGTGGTAAGAGCACTATCTGATCCACATACGATCCGATCCATCTCCACCCCTATATTGGCCTATCTGGTCAGGCCACCGATGATATTTTTAATGATGGAGTTGCATTTGGGATTGGTTCCTCAACATTTTGGCATTTCAGGCCTCCCTTATTTCTGGAAATAATATTAGAAGGATAAATTATGTGAGCGTAAATACTAGCCCTGGTGGTGTTGGTGTTTCCGAGATGTTTTCGAAGGGGAAGAACAAGGGTTGTAAAGTGATTTTCCTCAAGATTCACGCTGAATAAGTTGATAATTTAGTGGGAAATGGTTAAGTTTAATCTTACACATATGATATTTTTCTCCGATTAGTAAAAGTTCCTTTTGTGATCTCTAAGATAAGGAGTCTATTTCCTTTCCTAAACTCTACATGAATATGGGAATGGAAAAATATACATAGGATTTATTGTATTTGATTATATAGTATAATTATTTTATAGAATATAAGTAGCATTTCTCGAGCAAACTGGGAGAAATAAAAATTATGAGTTTACAAGGAGAAATGTGTGGTGAGGAGTGTGTGTGTTCAAAGAAATAGATGTAGTAAATGTAGTTGGATTGTGCCCGTTGAGAGAAATAAAAAATAGAGCGAGATGAAGAGGCGGCATGTCTCTATAGTGAGAGAAATAGAACTAGTGGGTATCAGTTATTCAGTTATATAGAATTTTACAGTACGTGATTAGTACCCTCGTATTAGTGCCCGGTTTTCTTGTCCGGCCATTGAAGTTTTATTTATTTTACATTAATGTCGTCATATCTTTCTCCAACCTTGTATCCAATTTGTTGCTTGTAAATATAGATTTTCCGGAGTTAAATTAAAGTTGGTATAGAAGGGATTACAGCCATATGCTACACAAAGAAAAACAATGCCGTTGTGAATGGGACATGTAGGTTTGCCAGTATTATATGGTAGCCCATTTGTTCTCCCAACAAACTTGTTTGAAATTCGGGGCATGAGTGCCATGAGAAAAAACAAGCAGATACCAAATACGATATTGTCTCATCCGAACAATATGTATGTAATAATTCTTGGAGTTCAAGGACGGCTTCGAAGCCAGTCCATCTACAGAAAACCAAGTGCATAAGCTTTTTGCCATGTAAAACTTGGTATCAACCAAATAATTAGGGACATGACGTTCATCTCCACTCATACAGCATTATACACACAGAGCATATTTATTCACGTGTCCTCGGAGAAGAGAACAAAAAAGGTTTCTTCCGTACTTGTCAAGCTGCCGGCCGGCCACCTAACGTACGTGTTTTCTATTACAAAAGATTCTACATACGGTACAATACAGCAAACACTGTGCTTGGGGAAAGCAACATATTAGTTGACCACGGCGCATGCGTGCACGGCCTTGCACTGATCAATCAACCAAATGGCCACATCACATCCAAGACCTACCGGACTTGGACTTGCTGTCAATCACTTTTATAGTTTGTTAATTCTAGACCAGGACGTACAACCATAAGCTATCCGTTTGTCTCGTCCGTCGTCGCAACAATGCTGCACACGTTGGCCGATCTTGTGCTTCCGTCCACAGTCAGGTACACACCCGCCCTGGTAAACACCTCACTACTTAACCAACTGATTTGTCGATAAGTATAGTTGGAATTTGATTTAAAAAATACGTTATATATTGACGGAGACTTGCCTTTGCTACCTAACAGATTAGACTTCTAGACTCCTGTACAAACAAAGGGATATGGAGATTCGACGGCGACGTGTTTGTACTCTGAAGTGCTAATGCCATTCCCATCAAAACATGTCCAGACTTGTCCATCAAAACATTCCCATCAAAGTCTACTAAAGAAAAGTATATACCAAAATACATTCCCATTTGTCCAGGGACTTGTCCACGGACAGCACCGATATGTGCATCAAAACTGTCTTCCCAGCGGCATCCGCGCCATTTTTTCTCCAAACCTATATTATTTTCACATTTTTCACTATTTTGATCATATTGCACACATTTAAACATAAATATGGAGCCAAGTGGTTTCAGCACATTCATCAGGATGTATTAAGCACCGATAATTCAACAATTTAGGAATTCGACAAGTCAAATAGCTCCACAATTCAAACATAGTTAAAAAAATTAATGAATCCAATTTTATGGCACACATTGATGTTGGTACACGTCAAGCAGACCCACTCTTTGTGGTCAGGATGCATGATGTTAGTGTCCGCCGATATGATAGAAGAATCCTCGGTGATCCAATTATTGTTTCCGATGCACAAATAAGAGAACGGAGGGAGTAGTAATAGTGAGTACTCTGCTTCAAGCTGCATATTAAGTGGCCAATCCAGTTGCACGTTCAATATGTCACGACATCACATAGTTTTGGGTACTTTTCGCCCGAGGTGAAAAAACATATGTTAATGCTACCATCAGTTTTTTAAGATTGGATCGGGTCGCACCGGATACTTCAGCCGCATACAGCCGTACTTTAACGTGATCGATGTTATCCATTTGTCTCATCCATCGTCGCGACCATCCAGCACAAGCGATCCATCTTTGCTTCTGTCAGATACATGCGCACCCATCCAGTATAGACACCTGAGGGACATGATTGTACTGAATTATTTATTGCTGCATATAAATTTTCATAAAACTAGTTTGGTTCATCTACAAATAATTGAATTAATTATTTATATGATTTATGAAACATCACAACATTTTACTTCTTTATCTCTTTTTTGCACGCACAGGTTTTATGTTTTGCTTTATAGTTACAGACCTAGAAACTATTATTTTCTAGAAATTCAATAAAAAATACATGAAATGTAAGTTGCCATTTTAGAAATCTATTTGTTCATGTGTTAAAAAATATGGATTTCAATAATTAAACAGACAACACATCTTGCACATATCCATTACCGGACATCGAAGTTGTGAACCTTGATGATAATCGAATTTCCCATACACCTACCAATACATAATATATTAAACCAAAAATTCAATTTGTGATGCTTATTGGGTGAGTACGTCACCTGTGGTAACCATTGGAATGCCAACTTAGCTCTCGGAAATTCAATTCGGCTCCCAATACCACTTGCTCCCATGCACCAAAAAATATTTTTGCAAATGTAAAAAAAAACCTGAAAATAATAATGTGTGCATGGTCACATCCAAATGCTACCTTATAATGTTAATGCAAAAAGCTTTAGCATGTTGACCCAGTTAAGAAAACAAGTTGAACATCAAATGTTACACTTAATTTGTTTATCAGTCACGTACGAAGCACTGCTATCCCGTTTCACATGAAAATTGTCAAGCGCGCTTGCCACACTAACATGAACATCTAGAAAAAAATATTTTTTATTATTTACTTTTATTCCATAGCATATGCACCTAAGAGCCCAAATGGCCCTCCCCTTAGTTCTCCCAAATAATCTTTCTACGTCGACAATACTCATATAGTTTTCTAATTTATCGATAACGTTGTGTTATGTCCTTCCCTTGCTCCTTATTTCTTCTTTCCGTGCTTTCATCATGGGATCCCCATTTGTATCACAAATTTATTTCTTGTTTCACTTGTTGTTCGGATCAAGATTGCTTGGAGGCAGTGGTACATACGGAAGTACAGGGATACCTTGCACATCCTTTTGCACTCTATATACACTTTTTATCTTAATGTGTTGGATTTGTCAAGTTGTCCACTGGTGTCTGAGTAAGTAGGCGATTGAGATGAGGATAGATGATCACACGGTAATCTCTTGAGTACTTCAACTGCTAAAATGTTGTGTAACTTACATAACTAGCTATTTATTTCATAGATTTCTGGTTCATTGCAAAGTTTCCCCTTAGTGCATCTTATTTTTTTCACCTCACAAAAAAAGTATGGGCCTTACTGTTGCTACCACTAAGCTAGGGAGTCCATTTCATCGCTTCAAAAGAATGTGAAAAAATATATGTATATTCAATTAACTACTCCCTCCGTCCCATAATATAAGAGCGTGTTTTACACTAGAATAGTGTCAAAAAGCAAAAAAAAACATTATATAGGACGGAGGTAGTAGTAAGGAAGGATATACAGATAGGATAAGGATACAACGATGGGCAATTATCTGACAAAAAGCAAAAAAAAACATTGAACTTCACCGCTCCTCCATTGCAGCACTCGCCAGATGACTGCCGTGACCCAGATCTACCTATCCACGTAGTGAACATGTACTTGGTCAATACATGATTAATTTCTCACAATTAATGCCAGATTATTTTTTGGCCCCCGTAAACATGTGGGTCACATTTAGGTAGTTTACCCTCAATAATGTGAGAAGTTGTCTTTAATTCGTGTTAACTAGATGACACACAACGCATTGCTGCTGGAATTGGTTGCAATATATTTTAATGTGATTTGGTTGAGTTGAACATGAATATTTATGTTAGTAACACGAGAATGCAAACTAAAAATACATATGCTTTATTGCATTTGGTTACTCTATAGTTCTGAGATATTTATTGAATATAAGTTGTACACTAAAATAGTAGGCAATTTTTCCATGCATGACTGCATGAAGTGGTAACCTTTCTTCATTCATCGTCGCATGGTGAGGTGGGCCTTTTTCATGCATGGTTGTATGATGATGTGGCATGTTTAGAGTTTAAGATAAATAAGTTAGTGAGGATGAACTAAATAACTAAATAACTAAAGTACACCGCTCATTGATGTAGATGAAACATAGAACTTCACCGCTCCTCCATTGCAGCACTCGCTAAAAAAATGCCGCAACCCAGATCCACCTATTCGAATAGTGAACATATAGTTGGGCAATATATGATTAATTTTCCCAAATTAACACTAGTTTTTGCGGGCGCCGTAAAGATGTGGGCCACATTTGGTTAGTTTACACTAAATAATATGAGAAGTTGTCTTTAATTCTAGTTAACTACATGATACCCAGCCCGTTGCTGCTGGAATTGGTGGCAATAAACTTTACTAGAATACTGGTACTTGGTTGAGTGGAACATGAATATTTAAGCTAATAACATCAGAATCCAAACTAAAAATAAATTTTTTTATTGCCTTTGGTTATAGTATAGTTGTTTGATATTTATTGAACATATGTTGTGTAATAAAATAGAAAGCAGTTTTCCATGCATGATTGCATGTTGTGGTGTCATTTCTCCATTTATGGTCGCGTGTTGAGCTGTGCAGTTTTCATGCATGGTTGTATGATGACGTGGCATGCTTGCATGTTAATATAAATAATTTAGTGGGTATGAACTATTTAGGTATATTGGTTATGGTATAAATTTTTTTCGGGACGTTGTATTCCATTTTCTGTTTATAATATATGGATTGTTCAGAGTAACGTTTTCTTGGCAATGAATGGATTGGAAATAAAAACAATGCAATTGTGAAGGCGACATGTTTGTTTGTACACTATTGTTTAAATATAGTGAACCATTTTCTCTTCCAACAGTCCTAATTGACTTTTGGTATACGAGTGCCACTAGAAGAAACAAGTGGAGCCAGATATGAAGTTATCTCATCGGAACCATATGTATGTCAACATTCTTGATGTGATACAAATAAAAAACCTTATCGTAACGCCAACCGAATGTTAACTATGAGCTAGCCGACAGTGTTGTCAGTTTTGCCGCCCGACGCTTTGTACTATAGCATGAGTTGTACCCTTGTTTGTATCACTATTCGTATATCACCCACTCCACCTTCGCCACAAGAAACCAGACATATGCATCATGTGTCCCCAACGGCTCGGAGATTTCATCGTCACCAGTAGTCACGCAATACCATAATAAAGGCCACTCAGCTGGACCCCAAAGACAGTGCATGAACGGAAAAACAATTACACGTTCTTTGCCATGCACGGAAGAATTTGCTTTGGTGTCAAGCCACCTAACTAAACAAACTAGTATTATGTACAATTGTAGGCACTGTCCTTGGCGATAGCAACTACTCCCTCTGTAAAGAAATGTAACCGCACCTGCGTGCACGACCAGACGCAGGTCATCAATCGACACTAAATAACACAAAATGGGCACATCGCATCGTATCGCATCACATCACATAGTTGGGCGCTGGCTCAAAGACCAACCGCTTTGTTAATTCTGGGCCAGGACGTGTGTACAGATGGCTTCAGCCACCAACATCAACATTTGATGAATGTGATTAGCATTTGTCTCATGCGCCGTCGCCAGAGTGCTGCAGGTGTTGGCCTATCTCTCGCTTCCGTCTACAGCTGGGTATGCACCCGCCCTGACAAACACCCGAGTAGGACTTGGGGTACGTTTGAATCCTTGGCAATACCACTTTGCATACACTTCGAATTTGACAATACCACTTGAGAGATTATTGGTAACCACGTCTTTTAGGCTTTGTTTACATGATTTCTGAATTGCATAATATCACTACTCCTTCATCTCTTTTATGTGCGCTCAAATTTTTTTATTTGGCTTAGAAAATTTGATCCATTAAAGTCATATCTAGGAATTATAAGTACTTTAATATGGCTTGCTTCAGTCGCAGGACGGCACGACGAACCCTAGACGCCACCGCAATTGACCTCCTCATCCCTCTATGCTCCCACAGTCCCTGCGTTGGAAAAGCTTGGCACCCATAGCGTTTTGTCTGAGATGGGGTGCTAGGGCATAGTGGCGGCGATGTTTCCTTTCTCGGCTAGGGTAGGGCATGGTCCAGCCATCATATCGCAAACTTGGATATTGCGCCCACCCTTGTGTTTGGATCGGTTTCAGTGGCATGTTGGTTGAGGTGCATGGACCTGACACCTCATGTACGGATATTATGTGGCAGTGTGTCCGGCTTAGCGGCAATGAGGATTGTTGGGTCAGGTGGATCTAGGAAGGCTATGCATGGTGCAGCGATCCTAGCCCTTACCAATGTCGTGATCCGGAGTGGCCCCTGTAGGCTTTGCACTCTCCGTGGTGCAGTTCATCGGCGACGTCTGATAGGCACTACATGGTGAACAGGAAAACCTTTGGTGAAGCCTTATTTCTTCGATGTTTTCTCCTTTCACAGACTAGCTCTGTGTGAGCAAGCTGGTAGAATGGCGTGTGTCGTTACCTGATTTGAAACTTAGGTACGATTGCCACTGATATGGAAAAAATAAATTTTGGCGAGCGTTCCTCGAGTATTATTTCTTCACGAAATTTAGCAAAAAGCTAAAACTTTTGATCTAGTTAGATGTAAAAAAACATATTTTTTGGATTGTTTTTTTATTTTTTCGAGTGTACTGTTCATGCCGGTGCACTTACACCCAGGAGCAGTCACACCTTTCTCGCATGGAAAGAAATGGAGGCTTTTAGTCGAACGGCTACCACCCAATTTGCAGGCCGTGCTTCAGACGCTGCGAGCTGACGTCTGGTAATAAGACAAGAAGAGATTCATCAGATCTGATGATATTGACTCTTGAGTAGTATATATCGTTACACTTTTTACACCACAAAATGAATACTTCTAGCTTTGGGTCCCAATCTCAAGTGATACTCAAATATGAAGCTAGTGTGAATGTAAATACATAACCTAGTACCATGTTGCAGCGCAAATGTTTCCAGGGTGTAAATACATAACCTAGTACCATCCTCCGCCTAGGCCGCCTTGCGCCGCCTCCCCGGGAGATGGCCGGGGCGGAGCTCGCGCCCCTCGCCCGCAGGTCCCCGCCTTCCCCATCTCCCCCCGCCGCCGTCGTGGCGCCCAGCGCTGGCTCGGGTGGTGCGGTGGCGGCGGGCCTTCTAGTCCAGCTGCGCGTGCTCCTTCCCGGGCGGGGAGGCAGCGGCGGTGCAGCCCGGCAGCTGCGGTCCGGCGACCTGCGGTGGCGGCGGTGGCGGCGTGTAACGGTGCCGCTCCTTGGCGGCGGGGCGGCGTGGTGGTGCTGGGTGGCCGTCGGTGCGCCCCCGGCCCAGATCTGGGCCCGACGGGCCTCATCTGGGCCCTAACGGGCCGGGCCCCGGCATGGTCTCGTTGTCTACGGTGCGGTGAGGAGGAGGAGCGGCTCGGACTTGGGGCGTCGGCGCCGACGGCGTGCCGGCAGCAGCGCGAAGGCGGGAGCTTTACGGGCCCACGAGGGCTCGGCCGGGCCTACGGGGCTGGTGTGCTCCTGCTATTGCGTCCGGATGGCTACTGTCGCTGACGGTGGAGGTGGGGCCCTCCTGCTTGCCGACGGTGCTGATGCCCTAGTCCCGGCTCTGATTCTTCGCCGTGCTGTCCTCACTTTGCGGTGCCGTGGTGAGACGGCGTGGAGGCCTCATGACCGCGTTGGCGCAGGGTGGTGGTTGGTTTGGTGGCGGGATCCGGAGCGGCCGAGGTGCCGGTTGGGATCGGGGAAACCCCTGTCGGCGTGGCCGACTCCGGCGCGGTGGCGCCTGTGGGTGCCACCTGACCTTCCGGGCGGGTGTCATACCCTTCCTCTCGCCTCGTCGTGTACCGGGGGAAACCCTTGGCAGCAACGTCGTCATCGTCGCGACCCTTCTTGGAGGTGTTGATTGGTGCCGGCGCTTCGGAGTCTTGGAGCCTAGTGGATGAGCCCGGTGGGCCCAGCGATCGCGAGGCTTCTTCGTTTTTGTTGATCCTCCGTTGTCGGCATTTGTTTCTTTTGCTCTTTCTCTGTTGTTTCTTTTGGGCGTGACTATGCTGCTTCCGCCCCAGCACCTATCCCTGTATGATTCGGTCGGTTGCTTTGTATACAAAGCGGGGGAAACCCTTTTTCGGTAATGTTTCCAGGTGTGTTCAAATTTTTGGAACCTAGCGGCACCAAAGTATAACTAACAGTACGTTAAAAGAAAGATAAACCATTCCATGTCTTCGGCCAGTCATCAACCTTAAGCATGATTTGGACAAACAACATAGATACAGTGGCGGAGCCAGGTTCACCGAGATGGGTGTTCAAAGTTCAAAATTTCATGAATTTCCTAGCTATTGTCTTATGTATATGTGTTTTATCTACCTATTATATGCTTTCTTATGAGAATTAAGAACATCTACAACCGGACCCCTCAAACCTGTCTCAAACACTCAGGCAGGCCGCCCGGTCACGTTTTTTTTTTGACCCAGACGTGCCTCTCAAACATCCCTCAAACCTTTGGGCTGACCGGCACCCCCATATCCAGCCCAAATATGGGGCGGATACGGGGCGCCCGGGCATGCCGCCGCATCAGACTAACGAAGGGGTCCCAGCCGAAACGCCCTCAAACCCGGTGGTCTGAACCTCATCTCCTCCGTCGGACTGGTGGCGCCGCGTGGCGCAGCTCCGGCGGGCCGCTTAGTGCATTGCCCGCCCGCCTTCAACCGGCAGCACCGAAACCTTACAATCTATCCACATTTTCCTCCTCCTATCCGCCGCCGCCACTTTCCACTCCATTCGTCCGCCTGGTAGCCACGCCCCCATGCCGCCGGGTGAGGAGCGAGCCCTTTCTAATGCCGGAGCGCCGGCTCGAGCTCCTTGAGCAGATCCGGGCTAGGCGTGAAGCCCGGATTGCCGCGGGGATACCTCCGAATGAAGTGGGTCCGGAGGAGGAGGATGTGGGGGACGCTGGCAACGTGGATTTGCACGCATAGTAGCAGGCCATCCTCAATTCCCTCCGGTCGGAGTCGGCCGCGGAGGCAAGAAACCGTCGCCGACAGGAGTTGGACGCGCAAGAGGCCACGAAGGAGGCGGAGATGTTCGCCTACATGGATGAGGTCGAACGGAAGGAGGACGAGCCGGAGCCCTCCTACCCGCCCGTCCACCCAGCACCGTCGTCGTGGATATCTGCAACGACGAAGAGTAGATAGGGTAGGACGTAGATGTAGTACGGAGGATTACTATTGCATGTTTTGTATGCTTCTAGAGGATGAAATATGAGAGAGATGGATGCAAAGTGGCTAATTTGAAGCGCTCCCGGTCAGTGCCCGTGGACGGGTCCACGGGCATTTGAGGGGCCGGATTTGCAAAGTCCGGCTGTGGATGCTCATAATGGGTGTACATATGTACACCCATGTCCCCTTGTAGCTCAGCCCATGCATAGATAGGAGGTTTTTATCCCAACACTAGATGAGAATGATGTGTTTATGCAGTTTACTCTCTCCATTAAAAAATATAAGTAATATATGTTGATGCGGAGCATCCTACGGACATCACCATGTCAAGAGCCCATTTGGCAAGTGACACGTATGACATCTACTTCACACACACTAAGGTGAATCATCTCCTTTACACGTGCTCACTTGACCCCTTCGAGGATGGCATACTACTTGACACTTCGCCCGTGTGCATGCATAGGTATTGTCGGAACATTACGGACGACAAGGAGGAGTGCAAGCGCCAAGGAACGACTACACCATCCGCGAGGGAAGCGTGGAAGAGAAGATGGAAGAAAGGAGAAGAAGACGGAGCAACGGCTGAAGCTAGCCCGGATGTCCGGACCACCGTCCGGATCATCCGGACCCAGCCGGATCATCCGGGTCCCCCTCCGGATCATCCGGATAACCGCGTTGTGGATACCCGAAGGGTCCTCCTGAAGCCGGATCATCCGGGCCACCTCCCGGATCATCCGGACGACGGCCGGATCATCCGGACCCCATTCGGATCATCCGGGTTTCGCCTGCGTGCGACGTTTCGGGCCGAGGCCCATGTACCCATTCGCCTCTCACTTACCCCTTCGCCCACTAGACTATAAATAGACCTCCTCCTCCCCATTTCTAGGGTTAGCAAAGTGATAGCTCATTCTTAGGTGAGCTTTGCTCCTACCTATCTCTACTCTTGAGAGAGAGAGACCACTACTCCACTGGAGGCCAAGACCTCCATCTAGGAGAAGATCCCGCCGGATATCATCAAGACCCCCTTGTGGGAAGATCCATCTAGGATATCATCAAGACCTCCTCTTGGAGATGAACCTTACCTTGTATCTTTCCCTTTGTTGTTCATGTACCTTGTGATCTTGTGTGTTTGATTGTCTAGTGGATGTGTGATTGGACTTGTTCTTGAGTGTTTCCCCTTGTGATTTCTCTTTGTTCTTCCCGTGTTCAACGTGTTCTTGAGGATCCCACTCCAAGCGTGAAAGATCGCCGCTATAGGGTTCCACCTACATCATATGGTATCATGAGCCACGTTGATCACGTTTTTGGAGCCCCTACCCCGTGTTTTCTAGCTTGATTTTGTTGTTTTCGTCCTAAATCCGAAAATCCCCACCAAAAATAGCCCCCAAAATTTTTTGTGATTTGTTGGTTTGATGATGTTTTGTTGATTTTGATCCGTGGATTTGCTTGGTTTCAAGTGGATCTAGCATTTCCCCAAGTTTCCCCACCTTCCATCCACGAAATCTCGTCAATTTTGACCCCAAAATCCCCAAACTCCGCCCAAAAATTCGTCTCCACGAGCAAATCCCGAGCAGTTTGACTTGCCCGGATCATCCGGACCTTCTCCCGGATCATCCGGACAACCCCCGGATCAGCTGGACGTCCCCCCGGACGTCCGGATAACCCACGCAGCCAGAAAACAGAACCGACCCTGACGAACCCGGATCATCCGGATTTCCTCCCGGATCATCCGGACCTAGCCCGGATCATCCGGCCCTCCTCCCGGATGTCCGGTTAACCCTGAAACTGACACGGACAGATTTTTGTTTTGGTCATAACTAATTCATCCGGAGTCCGATTTTGACGTTCTTTAGCTCGTTTTGAAGCTATTGACATCCCCCATCCAACAAAAATACCACCAACACCATTTGACACCATCAAATTTTCTGAAATTTGGCAAGTTTGCCTAGGCCCTCCACCATAGCATCCGCATAGCCACCACCGACTTCCGCAACCTAACCCATTTTGTTCCCCATAGCATTTGAGGTTCTTTGAGTAGTGACTTGAGTCTTCTAAGGTGTTTCGGCTACTTAGGGACGCTTGCTTCTTCATAAACCACCACCACCACCACTTCCACATAACCTTCCCACCATACACTTCCGACAACCCAACTTAACCCAATTGTTGTTTGAGCTTGTTCGAGTTGTGGCTTGTGTCTCCAAAGGTGTTTCGGCTACTTAGGGACGGCAACTTCAACTTCGACTCGTGTATAGCCCATCATTCCGTCCACATTGCCTAGTGCAACACCACCACCGCTTTCCGCTACCACCATGTTGACATTTGTCATTTGAGATTTTGAGTTTGCGGTTTTTCCGTTTCCTAAGGTGTTTCGGCTACTTAGGGACGAGTCTCCATCATCTTGGTATCTACACCAAGAACACCGCCACTCATCATCGCAAAGGACGGTAACCTCAATGACACCTTTGTATATACCCTTGCAATTGCACTGTTAACCCCTAGCCCATTTTGCGTTACTTGCCTATCGAGACTAGCCATTTGAGTATTCACTACTAGGGAAAAGCCTATACACAGAATGTTACCTGCAACGCGCTTCAAAATACCACGCTACTGCTAATTAGCAGCAGCGCGTGTCTGCCAAACGCGCTACTGACTTGGTAGTAGCAGTAGCGCGTTTGTAGCCTACGGCGCTACTGCTATAGTTGCCACGACCTTGGCCCCCCCGCTAGCTATAGCAGTAGCGCACTATGCTGTAGAGCGCTACTGCTACTTAGGTTAGCTGTAGCGCGTTTTGTCAAATGCGCTACAACTATCCCTACCTTATCCCCACGGGAGGATCGACGCTTCTCACTCACACTCACTCTCGCCCGCGTCAACCGTCGTCGTCCGTCGCCGCCGCCGCCGCCTTCGTTCGTCCGCCGCCGAGGTACTCCCCTCCTTCCGTCCCTCCTCCATCCTCCTCGCACATCCTCCCCTCTGCCTGCGGCCGCCCCTCCCTCCTCCGCCGCCGCCCTCCTCCCTCTGCCTGCAGCCTCCCCTCCTCCCTCCTCCGCCGGCAGCCCTCCTCCCACCGCCCTCGACCTCGCCGCCCCTAGCTACCTCTCCGTCGCCCCCCACCCCCTGCAACTAGTTAGTACTAGATTTAGTAGTAGTAGATGTTAATTTAGGGTTAGCTAGTACTAGATGTTAATTTAGTAGTAGTAGATGTTAATTTAGCTTAGTTAGTACTAGATTTTTAGTAGTAGTAGTGGTAGTTGAACTACTTTAGTTGTAGTTGAACTAGTTTAATAAGTAAATTAGTAAACTAGTTGAACTAGTTGAATTAACAGAACTAATCTATTTTTAGTAAGATAATTAATATATCTAGTTGAACTACTTTATTTTTAGAAAGAACTAGTTTTTTTCTATTTATAGTAAGTTTATATTTAGTAAGAACTAGTTGAATTAATAAAACTAGTTGAACATGTTTTGTTGCTAGTGATAACTTATATGGTTTCAGGTGACCTCCGTCGTCCCCGTCACCGACCCCCTCCGACATCCCGCCATCATCCCAGTCACCGACGTACCCCCTCCGACATCGAGGTGAGACCAGCCAAATATCCTTGTATATCTTGTGTTGTTGCTCAAATAGGATATGTGGTTGCCCAAGTGGCCGTTCATGTTCAGTTTACATCTCCAAGTGGCCTATGTTTTGTCGGAGTGTTGATTAATTTCCGTTCCGGCAAATTTCAGGCGCTCGATATGTCCTTTTTTAGCAAAGGTCATGCCGGATTTTGTCGTGAATTCTGACATGACTTGTGCTAGAATATGTACAAGTTTAATCTTTGAATTATGATTGTAGGAAATGTCGTACTCGGACGACGACGGTGTCCCAGGGGAGTGTAGCTGGTGCCACGACGATCGAGGTATGTGCGACATGTTCGTTCGGCTGGACGACGATCGGCGCTTCAGCATTAAGCTTGAGGAGACCTGCGATGTTCATACGGTACGCAACGACGGCAATAGTTTTTTTCTCCATTAAGCATGACTTCAACTATTTCAACGTCTAATTTTCATATTTTACAATTCGACTAGCTTATCCCATGCCATGCAAGACGCTATGTCTTGGAGAGGATGGGTTTTGAAGACCATGAAAATTTCGAAACAAAGAAAATACACCTAAGGACCCATCATGATATGGATTTTGAAGTAAATCTGTACAATGCTCAGAGGGTAACCCATTTTGGTTGCCAAAATTGGGAAGCACTTTGCAAAATGTATGGTTTTGATGAGGGTATGATTATCACCATGGATCTTGGTGATCCTGACAGCGAGGAAGACAATATGGACATTCGGGTCCTTGTTGATACGCTGCCGATTGTACCGCTATGTGAGTTTCTCAAACATAGTTATTAACTAATTTATATTGTTTATTTCAAAATAGTTGATAGCTTATTTTCATTGACAGCTTATTTTGATTCTTCAAAGACTGTACGGAAGATGGTAGATAAAACCCACTACACCGAAGGCACCCAATTAACGTATAAGGAGAAAAATCATCTGATCGCATTTTGTACTCTTCTTGAGAATTACAATGCCTATTATCGAACTCCTCCAAATTATGGTGAATACGTGCCACTTGTGCATGTGTTGAACAACGATAACTTCTCTGGTGATACCCTGGTAAGATTTTTTACTATTACGACATTCGTGCATTTTTTGCATACTTCTAAAACTAGTACATCATTGCTAACTACAAAGTTATTATTATGTTTTTCAACAGAAACTCCCGATGGATTGTGTGCCTCATCTGATGTCTCTGCATGGTCGCCTCTCAGTTCTCAACATACTGCCAGGTAAATCTGTGGAGCTCACCTGTGCATATTGGATTTCTAAAACCCGTGAACACATGATCATCAGAGAATGGAAGAAATGTATGGACATTCGCAAGGAGGTTCTTGGAAGTAACATTCAGCGAAAGGCAAGAATGGGAGATAGGCTAATCTCCATTCTCCATAATGGAGAGTCAGGGGCTATCTTGTTATTTGTTATTTTACCTTAGAAAAAGTAGTAGGTCTTAATCGAATGTAATAGGTCCTATGAGGTACAATATGTTTATTATGTGGTAATGTGTTAGAGTTGATAATGATGATCTTGAGGAGGTGTTATGTGATGTTAATGATGAAAACGATGATATTGAGGAGGTGTTATATGACAATGATGTATTATGATGCTAAGTTGTTAATGATATGATGATGATGATGATGATATTATTATATCATTGGGTGAAAGAACATGGATTAGTTTCAAGTGGATGGACATCCACTTGAAACTAGTCCACGATTCTTTCACCCATGATGTAATAACTCATTATGATGTAAAACAATCTCTAAATTCCTGTTGTATGAAAACTTGTGTAAAGGTGTATGAATACAACATGAAATAGAAAAGAAATAAAATACTAAATAATAGTAGTAGCGGGTTAGAGAAGCGCTACTACTAATTAACGATAGCGATGTTCTAAAGAACCACTGCTACTAAGTCAATTTAGCGATAGCGTGGGTCAAGCCGCGCTATTGCTAAGCATTAACTATAGCGCCTTATCGATGGCGCTTCGCCCGGCGCTCTTGATAGGCCCAAAACCAGCGCTGCTGCTAGGCTTTTCCTAGTAGTGATTGCCGCAACGTTACTTGTGCACATTAGTGATCCACCATCCATTGCATACATACCATATCATCTTGGTATCATATCATCCATTGTGCCTCAAGTTTGTTCCCGCATATACACTATTGCTATCTTGGTTTGTGCATTGTGCAAAAATGGCCATAGAAAAAAAAGAAAAAGCTTTTAAGCAAAAAGAGAGCAAAGAGCTCGTGAGCAAGTGCCATAGCATCATACCCCATTGCACATAAGAGCCATACCAAAATCTACATAATATGATATCATGCTTGAGAGAAACACCGGGAACCATACATACATAGCATACTTGGGATAGAAAGAATATCCATTTTTCATCTTATAGGTTGTGCACAAGTGTCGTATCCGCCTATTGAGCAATCGTGCTAGCATCTCTCTTGAGTTGTGCAACACGAGCGTTTTCCGTGGATTCCACATTTTGAGCTCCTTCCTTGGTTGCACGACCCCATTTATCTATCCGTGTGTGTGTTTCCGTGTACATCATTTGCTATTGGTCTACTTGTTTCGCTTGCGAATTTGTGAATCTCTTTCAACATTATTGACTCTTGCTAACATTTTGCATCAAATTTTTGTGCCACTATCCTCACCGAGCTCTACCATAAGCTTTACTTGATAGGTGTGAGTGAACAAGTCCGGTACCAATTCCACTATTCTTTCATCTCACATTGAGCGAAACGAGATACATACTCAACATTGGGAAAAGGTAACTTGGTATTGTTTATCTCATTTCCTACTCACCTCTACTCGAGTCTTGTGATGGATAGGCAAGGCATTTCACTTTCGGTCTACAACAACAACGAAGAGTTCGATGCCATGAACAACAACTACGACGCCAAGATGGACAAGCGCATGGAGGAGATCAAGACCCTCATCAAGTCCTACAAGCGATCTTCCTCATCTTCGAGAAGACACTCAAGAGCACATCCTTCCGAGCTACCACCTCCGGCAAGATCACATCGGCATCGACACCATCACCAACAAGAACGTGAAGGTCAAGAGCTCAACACCAACAACCGCTCAACGACTTCACCATCTCCCTTGGCATCTTCGCCAAGCAACTTCAAGGCATCTTCGCCTACGAACATATGGCATCTTCGCCAACAAGAACCTCAAGACTACACTCAAGAGAAGCTACCCAAGCTCAAGTCCACGACTTCCACGAGCTACTATGACCTCGACACCGACCACAAGATTCCTTTCTATGGGACTCAAGAACCCAAGGAGTACCTCGAGTGGGAGCGTTTGATGGACGACTACCTCAAGCTACATCAAGTTCCTCCCGAAGATCAAGTGAAGTGCGCCACAAGAAACTTCCACGACTACGCATTGGCATGGTGGCTTCACACACCTTCGGAGTACTACGACATGAGTTGGCCCAAGACGAAGAACGCTTTGCTGCGAGAGTTTGTGCCTCCAACCTACACGGAACAACTTCGACACCAATTGGAGAACACCACCCAAGGATCAAAGTCCATCGACAAGTACTTCAAGGAGATGATGATTGCCTTGTGACGAGCCGGCGTGGACGACCCCATTTCGATGAAGTTCCACTTCATGATGGGATTGCACAACGACATCTCCAAGACCATCTTCCTCGAGAACTACAAGTCCATCGACGACTACTACATTGGTGCTCTCAAGGCGGAACAAGAACTCATGAAGGCCAAGGCATCTCCACCCCAAGCAAACTTCGCGGCGACCAAGCTCTACGACAAGCATGAGGCTAGTACCACCACGATATCCAAGCCCGACGAGCTCCAAGACGATGATCCCAAGGACCAAGCTTTGGAGGCGAGCGACAAGGTGGCGAGCAAGGATGATGCTTCCATCTTTGGAGGCGAGAGTGATGATGTGCCATCTTCGGCCTTCATACACGACGAGAGTGATGATGTGCCATCTTCGGCCTTCATACACGACGAGAGTGATGATGTGCCATCTTCGGCCTTCATCCACGGTGACCACGACGAGGTGGTTGAGCATGGGACTTTCCCTTCGACCACGGCGACGTATGATGACTTGAGTGACTTGTGCCACCATATTGCGAGTGAGAGTGACTTCACTACTAGCCCCATACATGATGAGTTGCCACAATTCCCATGTAAGGAGAGCCACAACCCCCACCACTTGAGTGAGATGAGTGACTCCACCATACGTGAGTTTGAGTGCACCTATTTTGAGGGAGTGAGTGAACCACCACATAGAGAGAGTAAGATAGTTGATAGGTCTCATGAGGCCATTTGCATTTCTAACAACTTGACCTCTACCTCTATTGTGTCTTCTCGTTTGGTGCTAGGTCCCATTTATGATGACGCGCCGAGCCTCGACGACTTCGTCCTCCCTTTGGACAAGACGATGGCCATGGTGGAATATGATGCACCCCCCACATGGTTCCATCAAGATGAAGATGACCACCATTTGGTCTTTCCCACCTCACCTACACCACTTGAGTGGAATGACAAAGGTAACATAGGTGAAGGTACCCATGAATACTTGTCAACCTCGCAATCCCACGAGTTGACAAAACGAGCTCTTGAGAGCAACGATGCTTTGGGATCCAATGGACTATCCTTACCAACGTCCCCTTCGCGCAAGGACTACGCGCTGTTGGAAATATGCCCTAGAGGCAATAATAAAAGTATTATTATATTTCCTTGTTCATGATAATTGTCTTTTATTCATGCTATAACTGTATTATCCGGAAATCGTAATACACGTGTGAATACATAGACCACAATATGTCCCTAGTGAGCCTCTAGTTGACTAGCTCGTTGTGATCAACAGATAGTCATGGTTTCCTGGCTATGGACATTGGATGTCGTTGATAACGGGATCACATCATTAGGAGAATGATGTGATGGACAAGACCCAATACTAAGCATAGCACAAAGATCGTGTAGTTCGTTTGCTAGAGCTTTTCCAATGTCAAGTATCTCTTCCTTAGACCATGAGATCGTGTAACTCCCGGATACCGTAGGAGTGCTTTGGGTGTATCAAAGCGTCTGGCGTGGCGGGTGACTATAAAGGTGCATTACAGGTATCTCCGAAAGTGTCTGTTGGGTTGACACGGATCGAGACTGGGATTTGTCACTCCGTGTAAATGGAGAGGTATCTCTGGGCCCACTCGGTAGGACATCATCATAATGTGCACAATGTGACCAAGGGGTTGATCACGGGATGATGTGTTACGGAACGAGTAAAGAGACTTGCGATAGCGAGATTGAACAAGGTATCGGTATACCGACGATCGAATCTCGGGCAAGTAAAATACCGCTAGACAAAGGGAATTGTATACGGGATCGATTGAGTCCTTGACATCGTGGTTCATCCGATGAGATCATCGTGGAACATGTGGGAGCCAACATGGGTATCCAGATCCGCTGTTGGTTATTGATCGGAGAACGTCTCGGTCATGTGCGCATGTCTCCGAACCGTAGGGTCTACACTTAAGGTTCGATGGCGCTAGGGTTATAAAGGAAGCTTGTATGTGGTTACCGAATGTTGTTGAGTCCGGATGAGATCCGGACGTCACGAGGAGTTTCGTAATGGTCCGGAGGTAAAGATTTATATATGGAAGTCTGTTTTGGTCACCGGAAAAGTTTGGGTTTTATCGGTAACGTCTGGGACCACGGGAGGGTCCGGGGTCCACCAAGTGGGGCCACCTACCCCAGAGGGCTCGTGGGCCATGTGTGGAAGGAACCAGCCCGGTGGGCTGGTGCGCCCCACAAGGGGCCCAAGCGCGAGGGGAGGTGGGAGGGGCAAACCCTAGGCAGATGGGCCCTAAGGCCCATGCTCCCTGCGCCTCCTCTCCTCCCCCCTGGCCGCCACCCAGTTGGATCTGGAGGCTGGCCGCACCCCTTGGGGTGGGAAACCCTAAAGGGGCGCAGCCCCTCTCCCCCTATAAATAGTGAGGCATAGGGCTGCCCAGAGAACACACAGAATACACGTGATTCGGTCTCTGCCTTTGGTTGCAGCCCCCTCCTCTCTCCCAAGTACTCCTCCTCTCCCGTGGTGCTTAGCGAAGCCCTGCTGGATTGCCACACTCATCCATCACCACCACGCCGTTGTGCTGCTGCTGGAGGAGTCTTCCTCAACCTCTCCTCTCTCCTTGCTGGATCAAGGCGGGAGACGTCACCGGGCTGTACGTGTGTTGAAGCGGAGGTGCCGTCTGTTCGCACTTGATCATCGGTGATTTGAATCACGACGATGCGACTCCATCAACCCCGTTCACTTGAGCGCTTCCGCTCAGCGATCTACAAGGGTGCGTAGATGCACTCTCCTTCTACTCGTTGCTGGTCTCTCCATAGACAGATCTTGGTGACACGTAGGAAAATTTTTGAATTTACGCTCGTTCCCCAATGATGGCATCATGAGCTAGGTCTATTGCGTAGATTCTTTGCACGAGTAGAACACAAAGTAGTTGTGGGCGTTGATGTTGTTCAATATGCTTACCGTTACTAGTCCAATCTTGTTTGACGGTATTGTGGGATGAAGCGGCCGGACCGACCTTACGTACTCTTCACGTGAGACAGGTTCCACCGATTGACATGCACCGTGCATAAGGTGGCTAGCGGGTGCCAGTCTCTCCCACTTTAGTCGGAACGGATTCGATGAAAAGGGTCCTTATGAAGGGTAAATAGCAATTGGCATATCACGTTGTGGTTTTGCGTAGGTAAGAAACGTTCTTGCTAGAAACCCATAGCAGCCACGTAAAACATGCAAACAACAATTAGAGGTCGTCTAACTTGTTTTTGCAGGGTATGCTATGTGATGTGATATGGCCAAGATGAATGTGATGAATGATATGTGATGTATGAGATTGATCATGTTCTTGTAATAGGATTCACGACTTGCATGTCGATGAGTATGACAACCGGCGGAGCCATAGGAGTTGTCTTTATTTATTGTATGACCTGCGTGTCATTGAAAAACGCCATGTAATTACTTTACTTTATTGCTAACCGGTAGCCATAGTAGTAGAAGTAATAAGTTGGCGAGACGACTTCATGGAGACACGATGATGGAGATCATGATGATGGAGATCATGGTGTCATGCCGGTGACGATGATGATCATGGAGCCCCGAAGATGGAGATCAAAGGAGCAAAATGATATTGGCCATATCATGTCACTATTTGATTGCATGTGATGTTTATCATGTTTATGCATCTTGTTTACTTAGGACGACGGTAGTAAATAAGATGATCCCTTACAAAATTTCAAGAAGTGTTCTCCCCTGACTGTGCACCGTTGCTACAGTTCGTCGCTTCTAAGCACCACGTGATGATCGGGTGTGATGGATTCTTACGTTCACATACAACGGGTGTAAGACAGTTTTACACAGCGAAAACACTTGGGGTTAACTTGACGAGCCTAGCATGTGCAGACATGGCCTCGGAACACAGAGACCGAAAGGTCGAGCATGAGTCGTATAGTAGATACGATCAACATGAAGATGTTCACCGATGAGACTAGTCCGTCTCACGTGATGATCGGACACGGCCTAGTTGACTCGGATCATGTGATCACTTAGATGACCAGAGGGATGTCTATCTGAGTGGGAGTTCATAAGATGAACTTAATTATCCTGAACATAGTCAAAAGACCTTTTGCAAATTATGTAAATGGCTCGCGCTTTAGTTCCTTTGTTTAGATATGTTCCTAGAGAAAATATAGTTGAAAGTTGTGATGGCGATTATGCGGACAGAGAAAGCTTATGTCCTTAATGCACGCTCGGTGTGCTGAACCCCAAGCGTCGTTTGTGGATGTTGCGAACATCGGACATACACGTTTTGATAACTACGTGATAGTTCGGATAAGCGGTTTAGAATTAAGGCACCAAGATGTTTTGAAACGTCGCGGAACATATGAGATGTTTGAGGGCTGAAATTGAGATTTCGGGCTCGTGCCCACGTCAAGAGGTATGAGACCTCCGACGATTTTCTTAGCCTGCAAACTAAGGGAGAAAAGCTCAATCGTTGAGCTTGTGCTCAGATTGTCTGAGTGCAACAATCACTTAAATCGAGTGGGAGTCGATCTTCCAGATGAGATAGTGATGTTTCTCCAAAGTCATTACCACCAAGCTGCTAGAGCTTTGTGATGAACTATAACATATCAGGGATAGATATGATGATCCTTGAGGTATTCGCGATGTTTGACACCGCGGAAGTAGAAATCAAGAAGGAGCATCAATTGTTGATGGTTGGTGAAACCACTAGTTTCAAGAAGGGCAAGGGCAAGAAGGGATACTTCATGAAACGGCAAATCAGCTGCTGCTCTAATGAAGAAACCCAAGGTTGAACCCAAACCCGAGACTAAGTGCTTTTGTGATAAGGGGAATAATCACTAGAGCGGAATTACCCTAGATACTTGGTAGATGAGAAGGCTGGAAAGGTCGATAGAAGTATATTGGATATACATTGTGTTAATGTGTACTTTACTAGTACTCCTAGTAGCACCAGGGTATTAGATACCGGTTCGGTTGCTAAGTGTTAGTAACTCGAAATAAAAGCTACGGAATATACGGAGACTAGCTAAAGGTGAGCTGACGATATGTGTTGGAAGTATTTCCAAGGTTGATGTGATCAAGCATCTCACGCTCCCTCTACCATCGAGATTTGGTGTTTGCGTTGAGCATAGACATGATTGGATTATGTCTATCGCAATACGGTTATTCATTTAAGGAGAATAATGGTTACTCTGTTTATTTGAATAATACCTTCAATGGTCTTGCACCTGAAATGAATGGTTTATTGAATCTCGATCGTAGTGATACACATTTTCATGCCAAAAGATATAAGATAGTAATGATAGTACCACTTACTTGTGGCACTGCCATGTAAGTCATGTTGGTGTAAAATGCATGAAGAAGCTCCATGTTGATGGATCTTTGGACTCACTCATTTTTGAAAAGTTTGAGACATGCGAACCATGCCTATTGGTGTATACGCATGAAGAAACTCCATGCAGATGGATCGTTTGGACTCACTTGATTTTGAATCACTTGAGATATGCAAATCGTACCACATGGGCAAGATGACTAAAAAGCCTCGTTTTTCAGTAAGATGGAACAAGATAGCAACTTGTTGGAAGTAACACATTTTGATGTGTGCAGTCCAATGAGTGCTGAGGCATGCAGTGAATATCGTTATGTTCTTACTTCACAGATGATTCGAGTAGATGTAGAGTATATTTACTTGATGAAACACAAGTCTGAATTATTGAATGGTTCAAGTAATTCCAGAGTGAAGTTGAAGATCGTCGTGACAAGAGGATGAAATGTCTATGATATGATCATAGAGATGAGTATCTGAGTTACGAGCTTTGGCACACAATTAAGACATTGTGGAAATTGTTTCACAATTAATACCGCCTGGAACACCATAGTTTGATGGTGTGTCCGAACATCATAGTTGCACCCTATTGGATATGGTGCGTACCATGATGTCTCTTATCGAATTACCACTATCGTTTATGGGTTAGGCATTAGAGACAACCACATTCACTTTAAATACGGCACCACGTAATTCCGTTGAGATGACACCGTATGAACTATGGTTTAGAGAAACCTAAGATGTCATTTCTTAAATGTTTGGGGCTGCGACGCTTATGTGAAAAAGGTTCAGGTTGATAAGCTCGAACCCAAAGCGGATAAAATGCATCTTCATAGGACACCCAAAACAGTTGGGTATACCTCCTTATTCTGATCCGAAAGCAATATGGATTGTTTCTTGAATCGGGTCCTTTCTCGAGGAAAAGTATGTCTCGGAAAGTTGAGTGGGAGGATGGTGGAGACTTGATGAGGTTATTGAACCGTCACTTCAACTACTGTGTAGCAGGGCATAGGAAGTTGTTCCTGTGGCACCTACACCAATTGAAGTAGAAGCTTATGATAGTGATCATGAAACTTCGGATCAAGTCACTACCGTACCTCGTAGGGTGACAAGGATGCGTCTTTGCTTGAGTGGTACAGTAATCCTGTCTTGAAGGTCATGTTGCTAGACAACAGCGAACCTACGAGCTATGGAGAAGCAATGGTGGGCCCAAATTCCAACAAATGGTTAGAAGCCATGAAATCCGAGATAGGATCCATGTATCAGAACAAAGCATGGACTTTGGTGGACTTGCCCGATGATCGGCAAGCCATTGAGATAAATGGATCTTTAAGAAGAAGACGGACGTGGACGGTAATGTCACCGTCTATGAAGATCGACTTGTGGCGAAGAGTTTTTCACAAGTTCAAGGAGTTGACTACGATGAGATTTTCTCACCCGTAGCGATGCTTAAAGTCCGTCGGAATCATGTTAGCATTAGCTGCATTTATGAAATCTGGCAGATGGATGTCAAAACGAGTTTCCTTACCAGTCTTTGTAAGGAAAGGTTGTATATGATACAATCCGAAAGTTTTGTCGATCCTAAGGATGCTAAAAGGTATGCTAGCTCCAGCGATCCTTCTAAGGACTGGAGTAAGCATCTCGGAGTTGGAATATGTACTTTGATAAGATGATCAAAGACTTTGGGTTTATACAAATTTATGAGAAACTTGTATTTCCAAAGAAGTGAGTGGGAGCACTATAGAATTTCTGATGAGTATATGTTATTGACATATTGTTGATCAGAAATGATGTAGTATTTCTGGAAAGCATATAGGGTTATTTGAAAAGTGTTTTTTCAATGGAAAACCTGGATTAGGCTACTTGAGCAATAAGCATCAAGATCTATAAGATAGATCAAAATGCTTAATAGTACTTTCAAATGAGCACATACCTTGACATGATCTAGAAGGTGTTCAAGATGGATCAGTCAAAGAAGGAGTTCTTGCCTGAGTTGTAAGGTATGAAGTCAAGACTTAAAGCTCGACCATGGCAGAAAAGAGAGAAAGGACGAAGGTCGTCCCCTATGTTTCAGACATAGGCTCTATAGTATGCTATCTTTGTGTACCGCACGGAAGTGTGCCATGCCATGAGTCGGTAAGGGTACAAGAATGATCCAGGAATGGATCATTGGACAGCGGTCAAAATTGTCCTTGGAGTAAATAAGGACATGTTTCTCGATTATGGAGGTGATAAAGAGTTCGGCGTAAAGGGTTACGTCGATGCAAGCTTTAATACCTATCCGAGTGACTCTGAGTAGCAAACCGGATACGTTTAGTGGAGCAACCATTTGGAATAGCTCCAAGTGGAGCATGGAAACATCATTTACAATATGACCTAGAAATTTGCAAAGCACACACGGATCTGAAAGGTTCAGACCCGTTGACTAAAACCTCTCTCACAAGCAAAACATGATCAAACCCCAGAACTCATTTGATGATGTTGGTCACATGGCGATGTGACCTGTCAATGTTAATCACATGGCGATGTGAACTAGATTATTGACTCTAGTGCAAGTGGGAGACTGTTGGAAATATGCCCTAGAGGCAATAATAAAAGTATTATTATATTTCCTTGTTCATGATAATTGTCTTTTATTCATGCTATAACTGTATTATCCGGAAATCGTAATACACGTGTGAATACATAGACCACAATATGTCCCTAGTGAGCCTCTAGTTGACTAGCTCGTTGTGATCAACAGATAGTCATGGTTTCCTGGCTATGGACATTGGATGTCGTTGATAACGGGATCACATCATTAGGAGAATGATGTGATGGACAAGACAATACTAAGCATAGCACAAAGATCGTGTAGTTCGTTTGCTAGAGCTTTTCCAATGTCAAGTATCTCTTCCTTAGACCATGAGATCGTGTAACTCCCGGATACCGTAGGAGTGCTTTGGGTGTATCAAGCGTCACTGGCGTAATCGGGTGACTATAAAGGTGCATTACAGGTATCTCCGAAAGTGTCATTGGGTTGACACGGATCGAGGCTGGGATTTGTCACTCCGTGTAAATGGAGAGGTATCTCTGGGCCCACTCGGTAGGACATCATCATAATGTGCACAATGTGACCAAGGGGTTGATCACGGGATGATGTGTTACGGAGCGAGTAAAGAGACTTGCGTAACGAGATTGAACAAGGTATCGGTATACCGACGATCGAATCTCGGGCAAGTAAAATACCGCTAGACAAAGGGAATTGTATACGGGATCGGTGAGTCCTTGACATCGTGGTTCATCCGATGAGATCATCGTGGAACATGTGGGAGCCAACATGGGTATCCAGATCCGCTGTTGGTTATTGATCGGAGAACGTCTCGGTCATGTCGCATGTCTCCCGAACCCGTAGGGTCTACACATAAGGTTCGATGGCGCTAGGGTTATAAAGGAAGCTTGTATGTGGTTACCGAATGTTGTTGAGTCCGGATGAGATCCCGGACGTCACGAGGAGTTTCGTAATGGTCCGGAGGTAAAGATTTATATATGGGAAGTCTGTTTTGGTCACCGGAAAAGTTTGGGTTTTATCGGTAGCGTCTGGGACCACCGGGAGGTCCCGGGGTCCACCAAGTGGGGCCACCTACCCCAGAGGGCTCGTGGGCCATGTGTGGAAGGAACCAGCCCAGGTGGGCTGGTGCGCCCCACAGGGGCCCAAAGCGCGGGGAGGGAGGGGGAGGGCAAACCCTAGGGCAGATGGGCCCTAAGGCCCATGCTCCCTGCGCCTCCCCCTCTCTCCCCCTCTGGCCGCCACCCAGATTGGATCTGGAGGCTGGCCGCACCCCTTGGGGTGGGAAACCCTAAAGGGGGCGCAGCCCCCCTCTCCCCCTATAAATAGTGAGGCATAGGGCTGCCCAGAGAACACACAGAATACACGTGATTCGGTCTCTGCCTTTGGTTGCAGCCCTCTCCTCTCTCCCAAGTACTCCTCCTCTCCCGTGGTGCTTAGCGAAGCCCTGCTGGATTGCCACACTCCTCCACCACCACCACGCCGTTGTGCTGCTGCTGGAGGAGTCTTCCTCAACCTCTCCTCTCTCCTTGCTGGATCAAGGCGGGGAGGCGCCACCGGCTGTACGTGTGTTGAACGCGGAGGTGCCGTCTGTTCGCACTTGATCATCGGTGATTTGAATCACGACGAGTACGACTCCATCAACCCCGTTCACTTGAACGCTTCCGCTCAGCGATCTACAAGGGTACGTAGATGCACTCTCCTTCTACTCGTTGCTGGTCTCTCCATAGACAGATCTTGGTGACACGTAGGAAAATTTTTGAATTTCTGCTACGTTCCCCAACACGCGCAACTCCTCTACTTGGCTCTCACAGGGCTATGGGCCATTGACCACTTCTCACATTATGCTCATTTTACCGTGTTCACTTTGCATGATATGCTTGCTCCTATGCCTTTGCCATGCCATTGTGACCCTTGCTTGCATTTACCCATGATGCACCATTATGATATTCCTATGTGTATTTGCATGCTTGGTGGAGATCCTTGTTACTATTGCCATGTTTATCATGTGCCCCATGCTATTGTCCTCATATCTTGCTTTCATGCTTGTGATATGTCATGTGCATTCCCTATGCCTATTATTTGCTCACATGACATGATTGCCATGATTCCTCCTAGTATGTTGCATCTTCGCACTACTAGCTTGCTTGACTTGACTGCTATGATTGCTTGCTATGTTGCATCACCCATGTTCCACTACTTGCTTTCTTGGGTTGATGACATATATGCCTTGTGTGTTGCATCTAGTTCTTCACATATGCCATGTCCCTTTGCTTATCATATGCTTGACTTGATTGCCTCACACATGATGAACAATTGCTCTTTCCATTGTGTTGAGTGTCACGATATCTTCACTACACCCTATACACGTTATGCTTGGATTGTCTTGCACTTGCCCCATGTGTTTAGACATTTCACTATATTTGGTGTTGTGAATGACTCTTATGCCTACCATAGACCGTTCATAGAGCTCTTTATGCATGCTTGCTATGACCTTGAGGTAGATGCTTGTTCACTTATCACATATATTTGCACCTTGACCTCCCATTTGCATGCTTGTTCCCATGATATACTTAATTGTGCTCAATTTATATGCTCAAATGCCATGCCACACTTCTTTGTCAAACCATAGGCTATGCTTGATGACAACACTTGTTGGGTGAATCACCTCTTGAATGCTTGGTTTTGCTCTTACGACAACCACATTTGTTTTTCCAAGTGCTTGTTATCTTTGCTACTTTTGAAGGAATTACAAGACGGTGCGACATTGGAGAGTGCCCATTTGGAACTACAAGATGACGAATGCTTGGTGATCGTCCACTTCTACACGACGACATCATCTCTTTCCCATGGTGATTTGGATTTTGATCTGAGGTCGGATCTTTCCCAAGGGGGAGGGGATGATGCGGAGCATCCTACGGACATCACCATGTCAAGAGCCCATTTGGCAAGTGACACGTACGACATCTACTTCACACACACTAAGGTGAATCATCTCCTTTACACGTGCTCACTTGACCCCTTCGAGGATGGCATACTACTTGACACTTCTCCCGTGTGCATGGAGGAGTGCAAGCGCCAAGGAACGACTACACCATCCGCGAGGGAAGCGTGGAAGAGAAGACGGAAGAAAGGAGAAGAAGACGGAGCAACGGCTGAAGCTAGCCCGGACGTCCGGACCACCGTCTGGATCATCCGGACCCAGCCGGATCATCCGGGTCCCCCTCCGGATCATCCGGATAACCGCGTTGTGGATACCCGAAGGGTCCTCCTGAAGCCGGATCATCCGGGCCACCTCCCGGATCATCCGGACGACGGTCGGATCATCCGGACCCCCATCCGGATCATTCGGGTTTCGCCTGCATGCAACGTTTCGGGCCGAGGCCCATGTACCCATTCGCCCCTCACTTACCCCTTCGCCCACTAGACTATAAATAGACCTCCTCCTCCCCATTTCTATGGTTAGCAAAGTGATAGCTCATTCTTAGGTGAGCTTTTCTCCTACCTATCTCTACTCTTGAGAGAGAGAGACCACTACTCCACTGGAGGCCAAGACCTCCATCTAGGAGAAGATCCCGCGGGATATCATCAAGACCCCCTTGTGGGAAGATCCATCTAGGATATCATCAAGACCTCCTCTTGGAGATGAACCTTACCTTGTATCTTTCCCTTTGTTGTTCATGTACCTTGTGATCTTGTGTGTTTGATTGTCTAGTGGATGTGTGATTGGACTTGTTCTTGAGTGTTTCCCCTTGTGATTTCTCTCCGTTCTTCCCCGTGTTCATCGTGTTCTTCGAGGATCCCACTCCAAACGTGAAAGATCGCCGCTATAGGGTTCCACCCTACATCATATGTCCTAACTGCTAAGTCAATATCATTCAGGTTTAAACAAATTTGCAGAAAATATCATCTACGCCTATAATACAAAAGTAATGTCAACACACCCATCATGAAATAATTTTTTTTTCATAATGCATTTACTAGATATATTACAAACACATGTGTCTTCATCTATAAACATGGTCAAACTAGAAAAAGTTTGCATGGGACATATCTAAGGGGCTATTTGATTTAAATAAATTTCATAGGAAATTTGTTGGATTGAAATCCTTCCGAATATTCCTATTGTCGCACGTTTGATTTGCAGTATTGAATCATATGGATTTTTTAAAAGGATTCCTTTGTACTTCATTGCATAGAAATTTTAACATCCACTCAAACCTCTTGAAAACAATCACTTGGTCGTTGGGTGATGCAATAAAGAAAACCAAATCCCTGTAGGGTTCAAGTGTATAGGACATTGCAATCCTACGTTTTCCTAAGGACGCTGATCACGCCCACATGTGTGGTGGAAGCAACACCCGCGCACACGCCCTATAACTCACAGATTGTGTCACATTATCGCATGTATGCATGTGGAAATCTTTTTGAATTTCTAGTTTTTAAAATGTTTAATCTCTTAAATGAAAAATCCAATTGAAGATCTGTTTTCACCATTAAATCCATCGCGACAAGATCCTCGAAACTAGATCTCATATCAGTATGTTCGACAACTTTTTTTTGGGTTAAAAGTTGCCTTGTCGATTGCACATGAATTGCCATGGTGTTTATATTGAAGTTGTCCTGATATGTTTCAGCTATTTTTCCTTCTACCTTTAAAAGTAAATTTTGACATATTATGAAATGGCGAATTAAGAAACTAGACTTGACATGAACCATCAACTAAAATTGCCATGGTGAATTACTTAAATTTGCCATGGTTTATATAAAAAATAATTTCCATCGTCAAAGTACTGGAATTGCCATGGTCAAAATACTAAAATTGCCATGATCTATAAACTAAAATTGCCATGATCTATAAACCAAAATTGCCATGATGAATTACTAAAAATTGCCATGATCCATGCATTAAATTTGACGTGGTTAATTACTAACAATTGCCATGGTAAATTAATAAAAATCGTCATAAAAAGTAGTTGAAAATACAACGGTACCTTTAAATGTAGAAGTAGATAAAACATGTCATGGCAACTTTAGTGTAAACACTATGGCAACTACAGTGTAAACATCATGGCAACATTTTGCAAAAAAAAAAAAAAAAAAAAAGTCGCCGAAACATATCAAAATTGGATCTAGTTTTCAAGACCTCGTCGAGACGGATTTACTGGTGAAAACAAAATTTTAATTGATTTTTTTAAATAGGAGTTAAACATTTTTAAGCCAAAAACCAAAAATATTCCCGCTGATGTTATCTGTTTTCACGTGGCAAAAAGGATGGTAATGGAGGCGTTTGGACCATGTTGCTTCGTGCCACACGTGTGGGCGTTAACATTAACGTTTCCTAATCATGTGTTTTTGGAATATTGCTAGTCAAATAGGCCCTGTTACGCCTTATATATTTGAACGGAGGGAGAATTCGTAAACCAAAACCTATCTAGTGTCCAGGCATAATCCTTGTGAAATGTTATATTGTATTGATCTTTTATTCTGGTATATGCATTTTGATGTTTTGCTCCTTGTGGTGGCCGTTTTCCATGTGGTGATTCTCTCCCATATTTTCCCTCTTTTTCATCAAATATGATTTGGTGTTTGCTTGTGATCGATGGTTTGGCCTGTAGGAAGCTGTTTTCGCCAAGAACAGATCAAACAAAGTAGCTTTACGATAATAACACTATGAAGACCGCACATAAAATGCTTTGCAAAGATGCCCAACTACCTGCTCCGAAAATTTAGCCCCAAAAATTTCAGTGTAATGGGAGAATGGTTTGTACTGAGCACACAACAATAGAACCCCCAAACACACAATTTCAAACCAGATCCATCCCGCGTTGTGCATCTAGATTTGCTCACAATTTGAAACATAATTAACATAAACAAATAGTTACTTTTAACATCTAGTTGCAATAATACAAGATCGCAACTTATTTAAAGTGAAGTGCTCATTAAACCACACAACTCTATATTAATGTTTTGTACCTAATTTCAGCTAATCTCAACTACGTTAAAAAAATATACCAATATTAAACTAAATTTAGAAGCTAGATATTTACTATGAATAAAGAAGCTTATCTTCTCGACCGCTGTCCTAGTCCTCTTCACCAAAGCCCAAAGAGACGAGGAGGAGGTTTTTGTCCACCCTCGACATTACGGGGAACTCAACCCCTCCCGTCGTTGCATGCTACTCCGGAGATGTTCTCCTAGATCTTATTACACACTTGGGTCGCATACTTCTTAAGGATACGTTACACACTTGGATAAGTTCTAATGGATTATGAACAATGGAGTCCTTGCAGGCTCAAGAGTTCAACCTACATAGGGCCAACTATAAAAGGGATGGAGTGCACTAGATTAGGTCATGCGCGAGATAACTGGTTTTCAGGATTTGCTCCAGGGTATTTAGAAACACTCCAACCGTCGCCATCATTTCCTAGTCTTGTAATATGGAAACTAGAAGTTCGTTGTTGAGTAATTTTGGTCTCCATTCCGACACACCTCGGAGGCATTGCATTATGATGCTCAGATGAATACGAAGAGGATTGATCGGCGATCAAGAGGCTGGGTTGTATGACAACTATCAGAGGAGGAGACATATGACTATAGCTACATTGATAAGCATCACAACCTGTACCTTCACCATGGGTTGGTGCGGCGAGCCGTAATCCCGTGGGGTTCTACCAACATCATGATCTTGGGTGGTATGGTTTTTTTTTTCCAAGAGTAGACTATCATGTGCCCTCAACACGCACCTCTCCCTCGAGATATTTTTATTTTTCACTAAGTAGCCTACCATATAACCTAGTGTCCTCCTCTTCAGTGAGCAGCTCGGACTGTACCTCCACCGCAACTCCATGTCATAGTCCATGTCGATGGAGCAGAAAAGGAGGGGATGTTCAACCTCCTCCTTCTCCTCCTCTTCATAATTTCCTACCAACATCTTCTCGTGTTGGAGCTCCTTGAGCTTCCCTGCCTCGGCCGACGCATTATCTAGAAGCATCTCCACCTCCATGTTATCCATGTGAGTTAGGGTAGCTGGAGTTCAAGCTCACGATGGTGGAGTAGGCCGAGATACTAGACAGTACTAGGGGTGTTAGGAGGTGGTGCCTCCATGGAGGACAGTGGTGAGGCTCCTTACCATATGTGTCTATCAAATGATGAGAGGATGGGTGTGAGGGGGGGGGGTCCTATCGGAGATCTTAATGGCCCAGGAGCAATGGTCGGCGGTGGTTCACAACCTGGGTGTCGCTACTGTCAAAGGGGGAAATGTCCTTCCCGCACACTGGTATTGTTTTGGGAGTGATATCGGGAGGAGGGTTTGGACGCACAAAATGTCATATTCTTCGCTCGTAGAGAAGGATAGAGAGCATTTCGTATAAAATCGAAGAGGGGTGATCTAGTGGGCCAGCCCAACTTGGACAACTCTGGTCGAACAAACCAAAACTAATGCGAAATCACTAGTTAAGAGTACTCATTGCGAAGATCACTCCAACTTCCCCAGGTTGCGACAAGTGGCACGGTGCATGTGCGCCACTTGTCACAACCTGGGGGATTTCCCATTTTTCGTAGATCCGTTTATTCAAAATGTTTTATCTCTTAAACCGTGCGTCCAAATCTCGAACCGCTTTTCCCGTTGGATTTGACAAACTTTTTTTCACAAAAAAAAACGGATGAAAAAAATAGACGAAAAAACAGAATCGGGAGCACGGATTTTTTCCATTTCCGAAAGAGGCACGCCTGTGCCTCTGACGAAATCAAAACCGTGCCTCTCGCGGAAGCAAAACCGTGACTCTCGTGAAAGAGAAAAAAAAAAGAGAAAACGCATTTTTTTCCGTTCCCGAGGAGGCATGGCCGTGACTCTCGCAAAAGCACAACCATGCCTCTCGCGGAAGCAAAGCCGTGACTCGCACGAAAAAAACGTGTTTTTTTCGTTTCCGATGAGGCACGGCCGTGACTGTCGCGAAAGCACAACCGTGCCTCTCGCGGAAGGAAAAAGTGACTCGCGAAAGGAAAAAAACAGAAAACACGTTTTTTTCTGTTTCCGAGGAGGCACGGCCGTGACTGTCGCGAAAGCACAACCGTGCCTCTCGCGGAAGCAAAACCGTGACTCTCGCGGAAGCAAAGCGGTGACTCTCGCGAAAGAAATAAAACAGAAAACACGTTTTTTTCCGTTTCCGAGAGGCATGGCCGTGACTCTCGCGAAAGCACAACCGTGCCTCTCGCGGAAGCAAAACCGTGACTTTTGCAAAAGGAAAAAAAAAGAAAACGCATTTTTCCGTTTCCGAGAGGCACTGCAGTGACTCTCGCGAATGCAAAACCGTGACCCTTGCGAAAGAAAAAAAAAAGAAAACTCGTTCTTTTGCGCAATATTTTTTTCCGATTTTTTTTTGGTCGAAAAGCTAGGGAAGACTGGTGGAAAACCAAAACGTCGAAAAAACCCGTTTAAAAGCCGAAAACGGGTGCGAAAAAATAAAAAAACAAAATCCGAAGGGAGCGCCCAGAGCGCGACACGTGGCCAATGGCTGAGAGCGCGCCAATTGGCGCTGATTGTTGCGAAGCTCCCGAAGGAGCGCTCTTTAATTAGTTGCTCTCAAACTAATGCACGTGGCTCCATAGGTTTTCATTTACAGGGTTTCTTGCTTTTATATCGTTTTCTTTGCTGCTTCTCTTCGTTTTCATCCGGCCTTTTCTTTTTTTCTTTTAATTTTCTGTCTAGTTTCAATTTTTACCCTTTTCTTTGGTATTTTCTTTTATATTTCTGTTTTTTAGCTGACAAACTTTTAAAAAAACTTGATTCAATGATAGATCTGGGAAGGGTTTTATGCGTCCGTGAACATTTTACGGACGCACAAACATTTTTTTTAAACATTTGTAGACCTTCTTTTTCTAAATTCGTGACAACTTGTTGCATTTCTGATTTTTCTTCAATTTGCGAACACGGCATCTCGTTTACAACAGTTTTATGAGTTGTATAGTATAAATATGAATGCATATCGACCAGGCACGTTGTAATCACTATTTGTTTACTCTGTCATAACTTGGCCTCTCGGAGAAGGTTTTTTGTACGACGACCTGGACTCGAGCGGCGATGCTTTCATGGTTTTCGGGGAATCTTAGAGGAGATACGTACAGAGCTCAAGTCCGTCCGCAGATAAGCACAGTACTAGTACATGCAAGCCCAAGTCAACAAAGCTAGGTCGTACCAGTGGTACTGTTAGGTTGCAACAGTGAGTCGTATTGTTGCATGCCGGCGCTGACATGATAGATTAGGCCAACCACTGCTGCCCAGCATCCACATGAACGCCATAGATAGAAGGGAGAGAGAGCAACATATCATTGATTCTGTCCAGGTAGACAGCCGTGATTTTCTTATCTGCTAGCATGCATCATGTTTTTATTTTCTTTTTTGATGTAATATAAACACAAAATATTTTGAAGCTCACACCGTCGGTGTACACCAGTGCCGCCAGGGAGAGAGAGAGAGAGAGATCCGGGTGGAACCGTACAGAGTCCAGATCTGACTCCACCAACTCCCCAGAGCCACATGTGGCCCAACGTGCGATCCAGTCTGTCTGTCCACGAGCCATAGTACGAACCACGGACACGGACGCAGCACTCCTCTTTCTCCTCTCCTCGTAGAGCGTGATCTCGCTTATCAGACGCGTATTCTATCAGCACCGCAGCCTACCGTCTGCACTGCAGCGGGGCGGGGTCCACCGCTCTCATTCGTCTCGCCTGCTTGTATAAGTAAGCGCCAGCTCGCGGCGAAGCCGGCCGGCGCGAGCTAGCTGCCTCTTCTTCCCCGCAGCGCATAGCCATTTCTGGGAGGATCGCGAGCAACCTTCCTTACCGGCGCCGCCGCCGTGACCAGACCGGTACGCGCCCCTTCTCTCCGCCCTCCTCCTCCCTGGCTCGCCTGCATGGCTCCATTTGCATCTCCTTTCTTATACCAGCTCTTCATTTCTGACTTTAATGGCAATGTTTCGCCTGGCCCAAATTCTTCTTCGGCTTTGCTTCCTGCTTCCCATTCCATGGCCGATTAAAAAAATATAAGAGCCAGTCAATTGCTTCTTGTTCTTCTGCGGATTAAAAAAAAATAAGATGCAAGCACCCTGTTCCTTGGCTTAGGCTTGTCATGCTAGTCTTCTACTCCCTATATAAACAAATATAAGAGCGTTTATATCACTCACTCTTATATTCGTTTACGGAGGGAGTATTTTGGAGCTTCTGGAGTGAATTAATGATTAATTTTGGACACTGCCTTTTGGGGCAACAACAATAACAGAGCTTTTCTTTTCAGAAAAAAGAAACAATAAAAGAGCTTTCCAGGCCGCGTAACCATGGATCTGCTTGCGTCGCCCTTCAAAGGAGTCCTGCACGATGTCAAAGGAAGAGCGGCTTGGTACAAGGACGACTGGCTTGCAGGGCTGCATACCGGCTTCAGGTCAGCTCCCAATATAATTGCCTCCTCTAATTACCATGTATTCCGTCGGTTCTAAATTAATTATATTTTTCTTGGCCGAACTTTGATGTAAAATGACGAAAAAGGGTTTCCCCGCTTTAGATTATAACGCAACGGCCAACAACAAGGTTCATACATCAAACTTGATCTTTGATGTAAATTTGGTCAAGTTTGTAGAAAAAATAATGCGTCAACATCCACAATATCAAAATTAGTCTCGTTACTTGGATTCGTTAGAAGAATTTACTTTCGTACTTGAGCAAGTTTAGTTTAGGACAAACCTATAGCTTCAATTAATTTGCTACATGTATTTCGTACTCTCTCCGATCCTTTTTTACTCCGCATATAAGATTTGTCTGAAGTCAAACTAGGTAAAATTTCACGAAGTGTATATGAAGAAATATCAACATCTACTGTACTATAGTTATACAATATGAAAATTAAATTTATCACGAATCTAATCATATTGATTAGGTATTTTGAATGTTGCTTTTTTTATAAAGTTAGGTAGACTTTACGAAATTTTGACTTCAAAAAAATCTTATATGAGGAGTAAAAAGAACCGGATGGAGTACTAGCTAATTAGCCACTCTCTTATTACTCTCAGAACATTGGATAGCCCCTTTTTAATTAACCTTTTATTAATGCACCAGGATTTTGGCACCTACCATGTACATATTCTTTGCGTCTGCCCTGCCGGTCATCGCCTTCGGAGAGCAACTGAGCCATGAAACAAGTGAATGCTTCACTCCACCCTCTTAGTTTGTAGTAGTACTGCGGTCTCTTCTTCGTGGAACACTTCGGATTGAATTTTTCACTGTTCTTCACATGCAAACTGATTTGGTTTAATTTTCAGATGGGATGCTCAGCACAGTCGAAACATTAGCATCTACTGCGATTTGTGGCATCATACATTCGGTACTCGGCGGACAGCCAATGATGATAGTTGGAGTTGCAGAACCTACCGTTATCATGTATACGTATCTCTACAACTTTGCCAAGAAGCAGCAAAGTATTGGAGAAGCACTATATTTAGCGTGGGCTGGATGGTATGTGCTCGCAGAAACATAATACGCTCAGCCTGGATTGTGTTAGTTTCAGAAAGATCCAATATATCAAATCGTTTCAATAGATCAATCATAAATTATGTATGAGTTTTGCTTTAGTAAACACCCCTAAATGTTTACATGAAACTTAGTGTTACTTAAAATGGCTATCATCACATAAGCCTGGAGATCAAACGTATTGAATTTGATTTGGATACATAAGACTTGTCCGAATCTCCACCGTTAGTCTGACACGAAGTATGTAACTTTTCTCTGGGGTGGGGGGTACCCAAGCAAAGTTCATACTATATTTATTTGGTATAGCAAAATATTTGTTTTTTGTTTTGTACACTTGCTCAAACTTAAAGGGAGTTGACTATGATAAAACTTAGAAGATCTATTTCGTGGGGGAAAATAGAGTACTAGAATATACGTAATATGTCCGTCTTGCATCTTTCCATGAGCCTTCCCTGTGTCTTTTGTTGTCGACAGGGTCTGCATATGGACTGCAATTATGCTCTTTCTTCTAGCGACTTTCAATGCTTCAAATGTTATAAGCAAATTTACAAGGGTTGCAGGAGAACTTTTTGGGATGTTGATCACTGTACTCTTCCTACAAGAAGCTATCAAGGTAACTTACAACCGTCCCTCTATTGGACGATTAAACCGATGATTACAAAAAAACATCTAATGATATCACCTTCCTCTACATCAATGAACTAGTACACAAAAGGATATTTTAGGCAGGCCTAAGATGGCAATCCCATGAGATTTTTCCACCTGTCATGCTTAAAGGTCACGGATTTTTCCATCGAGGGACATGGACCCGCCTCAGAATGCTATCTATGTGTGGCAGCCCTTCCTAAGAAGCCCAGCTTGTATAGGTTCCTTTTCAAGGTACTTCCCACACCATGCCCGCACTCGAAAATGCAACTTCCACAACGGTTTATCACCTTTGGCACACTTGGGATGCTTAAAAAAATTATTTTTTTCGACAAGCGACTCTGCTAGTTAATGACATATGCTGTGCAATGTTGTGGGCATCCCTACCTAGAGCTCTTTTGGTTGCGAAGAAACCTTGCTTTTGATTGCAGGGTTTGCTCAAGGCTGAAGGATAATGTCCTCCCTGTGATGCTTGTGGCTCAGCCGCATATATTGTCATTGTAATGGTGGGCATGGACATGGTTTTTGTGTTCGGTTGTTGTTGGAACCTGTAATCCGTACTTAAGATTTGGTATGGTCCTGGTCAAGTTGTGGGTTTCCCGGGCATGCTGCTGGGCCACTAAATCTTAGCCTGTTTAGAGTTGTTTAATTTGCTTGGTTGTGCCTTCTTTAGAATTGTTACATTCTTCCTATTTTATTAAAGAAAACACTATACCGAACCATTTATGTCGTCCATAAACTTAACATAGACTTATGTATGGCAGGGAATTGTGAGAGAATTCGGTCCTCCTAAAGGTGTTGACGATGGTTCACCAATACACCAGTTCCAATGGATGTATCTCAATGGCCTACTTGGTGTTATCTTTTCAACTGGCTTACTATACACTGCACTAAGAACTAGGCGCGCAAGATCATGGCTGTACGGCCTAGGTTGGTCACATGTTCTCTATTGCTTATCCTTTCCTATATTTATCTTAAGTATAGTGCAAATTATTGTTTAGCTTGTCCAATTTTGTTATGCCAACAGTTTAGTGCAAAGTAAACTCTCATTTAGGACATATAATTAAAAAAATTACATGTCTTCATCCGTTCAAATTGGCCAAGTAACTGCCATTAAATCCAAGAGTTAAACTTCCGTGCTGAAGTGACATTTGCACTATGGGCCTTGTTTAGGTCGGTCTTGACCTTGGACTAGGCCGATCATCGGCCGAGGTTGGTCTGGTCAGTTGAGGTCAAGTTAGTTTCTTTTTCGATGCAGTACTTCTGGAAGTATATTTCTACCCATTTACATCTAGAGTATAGTTGTACATACTGCGATAGTTTTCAGCTCAAAATGAAAATAATTGTAGCCTCGTATTTTTTTCCTTTCACAGTTAATAACTTAATAATATTGAACAGAAAAACTTGCATATATGTATAAAAAATAGCAGGTTTTTACGGCCCGAGTCCCTTACTAACCAATGTGCCATTTGATTGAATTGCCACTTCCAGGCTGGCTGAGAAGTTTCATCGCCGATTATGGTGTGCCGCTAATGGTGATTGTGTGGACCGCACTGTCCTACGCACTACCAAGCAAAGTTCCTTCAGGGGTCCCTAGGAGGCTATTCAGTCCTCTTCCATGGGAGTCAAGCTCACTACAGCATTGGACCGTAGCAAAGGTAGCAATGCATCAATACCTGCAGATCTATATAATCTAATACAACCTCCGTCCGAAATTAACTGTCGCTGAATTGAGTGTACCTAGATGTATTTCAGTGTGTAGATAACTAGATATACTCATTTAAGCTGCAGTTAATTCTGGACGGGGGGAGTAGTATTTATGCCGTTTAGTGCCCAAACATTTTGGTACCCATTTGTAGTTTTGTATCCATATGTTAGTGCAAGTAAAATGAAACTAAAATTCTGCATATGTGGTGTCAAATCTAGAGAAGTAGAACATGGGAACCAGGGTTTACCAATAAGGTTATTCTATGAACATAGTTCTGAATGTATTCCAATGCTATTCCTAAATTGACATTTTCAATAGTAGAGTTTCAAAAGATGAAAAATATGCAGATACCCTGGGCACCCTTGAAAATGTTGAAATTGTGGTGAATTTCTTTACGTGGCCGCATTAGACATTTCTGAATAGTTCACCGATGTTCACTTTCAGGATTTATTCTCCGTCCCTCCAGCGTTTATATTTGCGGCAATTCTGCCTGCATTGATGGTTGCCGGACTCTATTTCTTTGATCATAGTGTAGCTTCACAGCTTGCTCAGCAAAAGGAGTATAATCTGAAGAAACCATCTGCCTACCATTATGACATTCTAGTCCTTGGATTGACGGTACTATCTTCAATCTTCTAGCTACCAATTTTTCCAGTACTTTTAAGCTAGCACAATTAGTTTACTCACCTCTGGTGCCATAGTAGTAAATTCCACTATATTCTGTTGGCTCAACAAAATACCATTAAACTCCTTGCATTATGTGGTCGACAATTCACAATACCCCTCAGATCTCGGCATCGTGAATACATTTTCTTTTGCCTACATTATGTATGACATTCATTGAGTTTCATTTTGTCACATGATATACCAACGGTACAGGTCCTGCTTTGTGGTTTAATCGGCATCCCTCCATCAAATGGAGTACTTCCACAGTCCCCCATGCACACGAGAAGCCTTGCCGTCCTTCGGGGGCAGGTTGGTGAATGTCTTCCTTCCTTTTGTACGTATTTGTTTAGCGTCGGTCATCTTTACCCTCGGGTTTCTTTTTGGCTAGTTCCTACGCAAAAAAATGGTTGAAACGGCCAAGGAGAGTGTGGGGAATCGTGCTAGCAGGATGGAAATATATGGAAAGTTACATGAGGTATTCGTCGAAATGGAAAACGAACAGAATGTAAGTCTTGATCTCTCTGGTACAAGCTTTTATATTTCTTGTTAGACAGAAGGGCAGATGGCCCGGAATTTTCACTAAAAGCTTGTGAAATTTATTATCTTAATTAATCTGAATTATACTGTAAAAAACGTGACAATCATATCAACACCTACATCATATTTCTGGACAAAAATAAATCTATGTCACTAATCTTACTTTCCTGCAGACGGGTTCCGTTGACATGGAACTGAAGAGCTTGAAGGAAGCAGTGCTGCGAGAAAACGGTGAAGATGGGGAGCAAACCGGAGAATTTGACCCTCGGAAACATATCGAACCCCATTTGCCTGTTCGAGTGAACGAGCAGCGGCTAAGTAACCTGCTGCAGTCATTAATGGTTGGTGGTTGCGTTGCAGCTATGCCGGTTATCAGGATGATACCGACATCGGTGTTGTGGGGTTACTTTGCATACATGGCCATAGACAGCCTACCCGGGAACCAGTTCTGGGAAAGGATACAACTTATCTTCATCTCATCAAGCCGCCGCTACAAGTAAGTAACAAATCTCGAACATCATTTTGTTTGTACATCTTCAACTCATTTTGTTTTGGGGAGTGGTCCAGGTTGCTCTAACTCATGGGGTGATATTACAGGGTTCTTGAAGGTCCCCATGCATCTTTTGTTGAGTCAGTGCCTTCGAGAACAACATCGGTCTTCACAATCTTCCAATTTGTCTATCTACTGATCTGCTTCGGCATAACGTGGATACCAATAGCAGGGATCTTGTTCCCGTTGCCTTTCTTCCTCATGATAGCCATCCGGCAGCACCTGCTACCGAAGTTCTTCGAGCCGAGTGACCTACGGGAACTCGACACGGCCGAGTACGAAGAGCTTGAAGGTTTCCACCAGGAAGGGGAAGCTGGTTCCAACTTAGGGAGCTGCCGCAGCAGCATTGATGCCGAGATGTTGGATGAACTCACAACAAACCGTGGTGAGCTCAAGCACCGGACTGTCAGCAACCGTGAAGAGAGGCACCTCCAGGTAAAATAGCACTAAGGGGCACCAATGTAGTGCACGCAGATTTCACACTTCTATCTAACACCAACATGCATGCAGGTGCATTCGAATGCAGTTCAGCCAAGCGCGTGAAGAACTGAAGATAGAACTTAGAGCCGAGGGGTGAAGATATTTGTCGTCATGATTCTATACCCGGACCTGTTGTACTTTGTGGTGAACATACTAATGTCCATAGTATATGTATACTACGACAGTAGTCAACCGTCTTAATGCTTCTTACTTTGTAAGATAGAATCCAAATAAACAATAGTCCATACTATACTGGCGATCCCAGTACTCCCCTTTTCCTTGGTCCTTCGGATCCTCGGCAAAACCGACACAATTTATATTAATTTTGAGTCATTTTACGAGTCAAATAATTTAAAGAAGTCATAGTATGTATATCACCAGTTCTACTGTTTGCTTTGTGTTATATAAAGTTCTAAATAGCGGGTAATAGGTGCAGTGTAGCCTAGCTATAGCGTTTTGAGGGACCTCCGCAACAGCTACAATATTTTATTGTTGCAGGGAAATAGCCGATAAAAGCGAGGCTAAACGTCAAACGCTAAAATTGGATCTCATTTAGCTCTACGTCGGGAGCGAATTTCTGGTGCCTCACATGGATGGTCTTCTTCTATAAAAATATGTCTTGAGTGCTATTGCTGATAGCATTCCTTTTTTCAGTCACGCCGGCCAACCCAAAACTTCAACGTAATATTGTGTGTGCAGGCCCAAAGTCTAACGTAGCCTCCCTAAATCACGAGAGCTTCTAGAGTACTCTTTGCAAATATCACTCCCACCTCCTCACGTTGTAACCTGTGAGTTTTCCTTTTTTTGTAGATTCATTTATTCAAAATGTTTTATCTCTTAAACCGTACGTCCAAATCTCGAATCATTTTCACCGTTGGATTACTCATGTCGAGATTTCAAAACTACATCTCATGTTGATAGGTTACAACGAACTTTTCTTTCACAAAGGAAACCGTTCAAAAAACCGAACCAGAAGCACTTTTGTTTTTCTTTCATAGAGGAAAAATTGTGCCTCTCGCGGAAGCAATTCTATCCTCCATGGGAAGCAAATCTATGCCCCTCGCCGAAGGAAACAAAAAATAAAACATGTCTTTTTCCTTTTTTTCCTGAGAGGCACGATTGTGCCTCACTGAAGCAAATCCGTGCCTCCACAAGAAGTAAATATGTGCCTCTCGTGGAAGGAAAAACCGATTTTGTTTACTTTTCCAAGAGGCAAAGTTTTTCTTCTCGTTAAAAAAAATTCATGACTTCACAAAAAGTAAATATGCATCTCCCGTGTAAAGAAAAAGATGTGTTTTTTTTCCTTTTTTTCTTTTTTTCGAGAGGCGGAATTTGATGGCTCATTGCTACATCCTCGAGGGATTAATTTGTGCTACGGGAAACCCTTCAAAACCCTGGTTCGAACTCTGGGCGCCTGCCTTGCTTCCTCTCAACTAGACGGTGATCTTGGCGTGCCTACGGTGAGCGTGGTGCGATGGGGGCACACAAAGCACGGCAGGGACACAGCAATCTTCCCAGGTTCGGGCCACCAAATGGTGTAAAACCCTACTCATTCTTGTCTGGAATTGCTTGCGAGATAGTGCTTTGGAGCTACAAGGTAGATGAAGGTGGAATTGATCGACCCCCCTCTACGGTGGCAGCACAGCCCCTTTTATAGCGGCCTTGGTCCTCTTCCCCGAAAATATTGGCGGCAAGGATTGCCACACAATGGCAAATTCAAAGGGGGCAGGCGCTCGGTCTTATCCTGGATAAAGTAGTCTTCGCCTGCAAAAGATGTTATCCATGATGCGCTAGGGACTCCACGATGACATCATCCCTAGCGCGTCGTGCCTTCATGGTCTTCTTGCACCAAATTGGTCAGTTTTGGGACCTACTTTGGGGGGCGACAGACGTCGCTGCTCCCTTACCACCAAAGAGGAAACTTTTCCTAGTTGTGCCTACTGGCACGGTCTTAGATGTCGTCATTTGTATTAAATGTGTCATCCACGTGATGGGCACGCAGCCATGCAACCTGCACTATGCACTGTCGTGGGAACAGATCTGACAGTAGAGATAGGGGATTCTTAAGAGAGGGCAGAGTCTAGCTATGGCGAGGTTGTACACTCGGTTTACGAGTTCAGGCCCCTCTCGGAGGAGGTAACAGCCCTACATCTCGGTGATGCGGAGGCTTGTTGATTGGAGTGTTGAGTTACAGGGGGTGCGAACCCTTGTGCAAGAGGGGAGGCATGGCTTATATAGAGTACGCCGACCCCTCACAGCCGTCAGTTACACAAGGGTTCAATGAGAGTATAATGTCACCAACGTTACTGGTAACGCATGCGTTTAATGATCTTTAAGGTGACAGAGTGAATGACCGGCCGTTGCTATCTAGAAATTACCCTAGGTCTTCTGCCCTTCGAGTGGATTCTGGTACTCCAAGTGAATGACGATGGTCGAGTGGAATTGGGGTATCCGAGTGGATCTTCTGTCGACTGGATTGCACTCTACGATGATTCCAGTCGGTATCTTCTTTCTATCTTTGTAGGCCTTGACCTCTTGTGCAGTGTCCTTCGGTAGGGCATATAGGTTAGGCCTACGACCCTACCCTAGGTACATGTGATCGTCATTAGCCCCGAATGGATCGAGGACTGAGTGAAGAAAGATTGAAGTTGACTTCGACCCGACTCAATGTCTCTGAGACACCTTCTTGGAGGTCAGGCAGTATGCAAGTCGTTAAAACCTCTATCAGTGGCCTCGATCGATTCTGGTTCTTTGAATATCGGAGTGAAATAAACAGCATAGCATTGAGCAGATCGGATTTGTGTATCCCTTGATGTGATTGATTGCTCCGCTAGATCCCGGATCTCACGGGATTTGAATTTTTTTTGGATAAGAGCGCGGGCTGGCTGCGGTGCAGTTAACGGAAGAAACGGGGAGGGAATCCTCGATGTTTGCTCCACCTTTTTTGCCATGTATCGGGCCAGCGCCGGTTGTGGGATGCGCTTAGATTGCGTGGGCCCACAGGTCAGTCACTGGAATGCATGGGTATAAAAGGGTGACGCGGCCAAGGAGTTTAACAGTGTCCACCACTTTTCTCCTTTCTTCCTCTCCTCTCTCTCTCTCCGCCCACTGTAGCGCAGCCGCTCCGCTCGTTCCCGTCGGCCTTCGCGGAGATGGGGAAAGACAGGACAAAGGCATTGGAGCGTGCTAATTAGACGGGCAAGAGTAAGAAGGGGTCGACTTCTCGAGTCGCGCTACTGCCTGGATGGATCCAGGGAGACTGGTTGCGCTCGACGCTCAAAACGGAGGATCTCGAGGGGCTCGCCGTCGACGGCCTGATAGCTCCCGGACCTTGGAGGATGCTAGAGGGGGGGCTTGAGCACGCGCAGCATGACGGCGAGCGAATTCTTCTTCTCACCCAGTGGAGAGAGGTTTTTCTCTTTCTCCCCATCCATTCTTCCTCAGTTTCTTGAACTTTTTCGGCCCACAAATCCATCGCTTTCCCCCGAACACCATATCGTATCTTACTGCCTTTGTTTTGATGTGTGAGAAATTCCTGGGATGCCACCAACATTGGGGGTTATTCAGACATATCTTAACCTGCCGATCTCAGTCGGTTAAGAAAGCCAAGCCGACTGATTGGAGAACCCACGTGATCCAAATGTGTGGAGGTTTGGGTGTCCAAATGAGGGGTAGGAGCTCTTTTCCTTCCATGACTTTTCCCGAGTCGGTTAGGGTGTGGCAGTCGACCTGTTTTTTCGACAAAGTTATCCCAACTCGGGGTGCGTCGATTGGTCTTCCCCCTTTCTCTCTAGTGAGGCTTCGCGCCCATTGTTCGTTGACCGTAGAAGAGGAGGAGAAGGGTGAGCTGGCCATGTTGGTTGACGCAGTCGTTGACCTGATCCGGGGCGGAGTGACAGGCATGTACTTGAAGTGTTCCTTCGTCGACGCATCCAGCCTCTGCAAGCTCGCGACCGTACCCCATGTGGGTGTATTCTGGTGCAGACGACACCGCTCGGACCCACCCAGAGGAGGTCAAAGAGGAACAGTGACGCAGTTGCTTCAGAGCGTTAAAGGAAACAAGGACAATCCGTGTGGAGCAAAACGGATCTTGCCATTCGATGCAGAGCACCTTCCAGGAGAGGTGAGATATGACTTGTCGAGTAAATAATTTATGTTCTTCAATATGCAACTGTATTGGAATCCGACTGATCTTTGTAATCTGTGTCTTAGGTATACACGAATATGTACTCGCTCGTCCCGAATGTGGAACAACATGTCGAAGGAGTAGAAAGAGAGGGCTGGCGCGCCGATATTGAGTATGCCGACGACAGTTAAGACGAAATCGATGACTCTGATGATAGCGAACAAGTCGAGTCACCACAACGTACCGAGCGCCCTACAAAGCAGACACAAGATCCCGCAGCTGGTCAGGGTAAGGCTATGGTGTCGAGTGCCAGGACTCAGAAGCGCACCCGGACATCAACCCCTGACCCGACTGAGAAGGCCACTAAGCAAGCCAAGGTTGTTCCACCTAAACCTTGGAAGGCTTTGCCCAGGATCAAGGTTAATGTGCCTATTGCTTCGACATAAGTGCTTTTGTTGCAGACCGTTCCACTTTCTATCTTACTCTCGCAGACCTTCATGTTTTATTGACCGAGTGAAATTCTGAATCCCAGGGCGGTACCTCTACGATGTCCCAAATGGAGATCAATGATGAGCGCGTAGACGCAAAGACTGCGGACGCAGCCACTTCCCGGGCAGGTATGATCAACTCACACCTTGGTCTGTCTCGCTATTTGTTCTAGCGGTTGACTGAGATATGACTGTTGAGTGACTGCAGTGCCAACCAACGTCATCACTCTCCCAAACGAGGACAAGGAGGATCCTCCAAGAAGCACAAGAGGAAGAGGCAGGTTGACTTCCTCATGAATCCTTGCGAGGAGAACGCCTTCGGGCCAGACATCTCGTACGCCGCCTGAAATCGTCCTCTAAAGGCTAGGCAGTTCATCTCGAGTTGATGTTTCTTTTGTTGCCCCACCGTCGACTGCCCAGCCTCTGGTGCCAACTTCTCCTACCTTGGGTCTGACTGATCAAATGCAAGTGCTGATCCCTCCAGCTGCACCATCGGCTCCTGCGTCGAGCGGATTCACTTTCCACCATGTCCCGGAGGACCAGACAGGAGCCAGCAAGGAGGCTATGATTCAAGCTGGCCTGATGATGTAGCGACTGAAGGAGGTGTATGAAGCTAGCAGGTCTTCTTATGACGCAAGTTCTGCTCTTCAGGCCAATGTTCGAGCAAGTATAATTGTAAGTTGATTTTTGATTGGATTTTCTCCATCTTGACTCTATTGAATCTGTACACCCAGTGGGTGTTTTATTTTTGTTCATTATTCCTTCCACTCGGACCCGCCAGGCCATGTCGAGTGGGCAACTTATCCAGTGGGGGCACGCTGAGTGCACCCACTGGGTGTAGTCCCCGAAACCGTCGTCGAATGTTTGATTCAGCGGGGGTCTTAGAATATTTTTTGCTTGAAGCTCTTCACTCGCACTGGTCAGGCCATGTCGAGTGGAACCTGATCCAGTGGCGGCATGTTGAGTGCATCCACTGGGTGTAGTCCCCAAGACCACCGTCGAATGTTTGATTCGGCGGGGGTCTTAGAAGAAGCTAATTTTTCTCTCTTTTTTTACTCCTCCACTCAGGCCGGGTAGGCCATACCAAGTAGGAAATTGATCCAGTGGGGGCACGCTAAGTGCACCCACTGGGTGTAGTCCCCGAGACCGCTGTCGGATGTTTGATTCGGCGGTGGTCATAGAACACTTTTGATGATAGCCATCTGGATTTGCTCTTCTCCACTCGGAAGTAAAGGAAATACCTTTGAGGGTCTTTCTCTTTGTTGGCTGGATTGTTTTCTTGTCAATCTGAGAAATCTTGTGAACTTGGGACTCAGTACGTTGTCCTGGAGAAGGAGAAGATCGAACTCCAACTGGATCTAGAACTTGCCAAGCAGAACTTGAAGGATGCTCAGGATGAAGTGAAGACCATGGGATGTAACATTCTGCTGACTGTGTGGTTTCTAATTTTTTCATTTTAGTCCTTTGAACCAAGTGACTCCACTCGAACAGATGTGCGTAGTGAAAACCGTCAACTCCAAGAACGGCTAAAGAATGCTGTTTCTTTAGACACCATGAAGCAGGTGTTGCATAGGAAAGACAACGAGCTCGCGAGGGCGCAGAAGGTCGTTCGAGAGAAGACCGAGGCGGCTGAGAAAAAGCTAGCTTCAGTCGGCAATCTCAAAGAGGAGAACACGTCCCTGAAGATGTTGTTGAGGAGGTGAGGAAAGAAGCTGCTCAGTTGACGGAGGAGAAAATCGTCTTGACCGACAAGGTGGACCAACTCACTTGGAAGAGGGGTGAGCTGGAAGAATACTTAGGGGAGCTTGCAAAGAAGATGTCGTCATGCTTGAAGGTATGCTCCCTTGCCCGAGTGAACTCTTGAAAGTATTGTCAATTTTTTTGCCGGAATATTGTTGCTCACTCATTCCTTCTTCTTTCTGCAGAATTTTGCCAAAATTTCGAGCAAGAAATAGAGAGGGTCGAGACAGGCCTGGACTGCACTCACTCGTTGTCGATGCTACTGCTATGAATGTGATGCGACTTGAAGCTCGCCTTGACAGCGTCTTGGGATATGTCGCTCGACTAAAGGTTGCACTGCCAAAGATAGATGAAGAGCTATGGCTAGAGGATAAACTTCAGAATGACCTTGAGTCACTGATGACTCGGCTTAAAGAAGCTCCTAGTCGAGTGCAGGCGTGGAAGAAATCAGCTACTCGCTGCGGAGCCGATGTGGCGCTTTCGCTTGTTCGTGTCACTGAAAGGAGGCTAAGGAACACAAGGTGAAGGCTCTTCAAATGGCGAACACAAAGAAGCTCCAATTTGAAAGTTTCATGGCGACCTTCATTGATGTAGCCACTTGGATCGTTGATGGCATTGATCTGGACACCTTTGTCGTGCCCGGAAGTCCTCCTGCTGATTGAAAAACTTTATGATCCAAACTTATTTGCTTCGGAATGCCGAGTGATCTTGTAAGCCTTAAACTCGTTCTGGCCTGTCACCTGAGTACTTTTTCTTTCGTTTCTGAACTTGATGGATTTATCTGAATATTTGCTTTCAGATTATTGCATGTTCTAGGTGGACGGATTTTTGAACTTAGGCAAGGATGGGCTCGTGGCTAAGCCCCGAGTGGGAGGGATGATCTCACTCGGAATACATTTTTAACTTAGGCAAGGACAGGTTCACAGCTAAGCCTCTGAGTGGGAGGGATGCTCTCACTCAGAATAGATTTTTAACTTAGGCGAGGACAGGCTCGCGGCTAAGCCCCAGAGTTGGAGGGATGCTCTCACTCCGAATAGATTTTTAACTCAGGCCAGGACGGGCTCGGGGCTAAGCCCCTGAGTGGGAGGTACGCTCTCACTCAGAGTCGATTTTTAACTTAGATGAGGACGGGCTCACAGCTAAGCTCCCGAGTCGGAGGGATGCTATCACTTGGAGTAGATTATTGACTTAGGCGAGGACAGGATCGCAGCTAAACCCCCGAGTGAAAGGGCCACTTTCACTCGGAGAAGTTTTTAACTGAGGCTAGGGCAGGTTCGCGGCTAAGCCCCCGAGTGGGAGGGATGCTCTCACGTGGAGTAGATTTTTAACTTAGGCGAGGACATGCTCGTGGCTATGTCCCCGAGTGAGAGGGATGCTCTCACTCGGAATAGATTTCTGACTTAAGCGAGGATGGGCTCGCGTCTAAGCCTCCGAGTGAAAGGGATGCTTTCACTCGGAGAAGTTTTTAGCTTAGGCGAGGGAGGGCTCCCGGCTAAGCTGTCGAGTGAGAGGGAGACTTTCACTAGGAGCAGTTTTTAACTTAGGCTTGGACGAGCTCGTGGCTAAGCCCCCAAGTGAAAGGGACTCTTTCACTTGGAGAAGTTTTTAACTTAGGCGAGAACGGGCTCGCGGCTAAGCCCCCGATGGAAAGGGATGCTTTCACACGGAGAAGCTTTTAACTTAGGCGAGGAAGGGCTCGCGGCTAAGCCCCCTGAGTGGGAGGGATGCTCTCGCTCAGAGTATATTTTTAACTTAGGCGAGGATGGGTTCACAGCTAAGCCCCCTGAGTGAAAGGGACACTTTCACTCGGAGAAGTTTTTAACTTAGGCAAGGACGGGCTTGCGGCTAAGCCCCCTGAGTGAAAGGGGCGCTTTCACTCGGAGAAGTTTTTAACTTAGGCGAGGACGGACTCGCGGCTAAGGCCCCGAGTGAGAGGGACGCTTTCACTCAGAGTAGCTTTTTAACTTAGGCGAAAATAGGGTTCGTAGCTAAGTCAACCACTGGGGTTTTGAACACATGCTTATGCGAGCGAAATCATTATGTGACTACAGGAGTCATGTCTTGATAAACAATCTAACAGTACTCTTATTACATCTGGGCAATCTGAGTGCTAGGTATAAAATCGACGAAGAAGATCTGTGTTCCAGGAGCATGGTTCGTCCTTCTTTTGTGCAAGGTTGTAGAGATGATATGCCCCATTGTGTAACACCTTGGTGATGACGAAAGGACCTTCCCACGCATCAGCGAGCTCATGAGGTCATTGTTGGTCCACACGGAGAACGAGGTCTCCCTCTTGGAATGCTCGACATCTGACATTCCTAGCATGGAATCAATGAAGATCTTGCTGATAAATAGTCGACCGGATAAAATCCATCTCTCATTCTTCCTCCAAAATGTCTACAGCGTCATGTCATGCTTGTTCTACCTCAGCCTCTGAATAAAGTTCCACTCGGGGTGCACTGTGAAACAGATCACTAGGTAGCACGGCTTCAGCTCCATACACCATGAAGAAAGGGGTTTGACTAGTGGATCGGTTAGGAGTTGTCCTTAACCCCCACAGAACATACGGCAGGTCAGTCACCCAAGCTCCAGCTGCATGTTCAAGGTTGAGCATGAGCCGAGGCTTCAACCCTTAGAGGATTAGACCATTTTCTCTTTCATCTTGACCATTCGACTCCGGGTGTGCAACGGATGCGTAATCTACCTGAGTGCCCTGGGAAGTGGAGAATGCTCTAAATTCTTCTGAATCGAAGTTTGAGCCATTGTTTGTGATAATGCTGTGTGGAACTCCATATCAGAATATCAGCTATTTTATAAACTTGATGGATATGCTTGAATCTTGCTTCTTGATTGGCTTGGCCTCGATCCACTTGGTAAATTTGTCGACTACTATGAGTAGATGATTGAAACCGCTCCTTCCTGTCCTAAGAGGTCCAATCATGTCCAAACCCCACAAGGCAAATGGACAGACGAGTGGAATGGTTTTCAGGGTAGATGCAGGCTTATGGGACATGTTTGCATAGAACTGGCATCATTCACAATGTTGAATAATCTCTTTAGCTGCTTCGTTGGCTCGTGGCCAGAAGAATCCAGCTCGGTATGCTTTGACCACAAATATCCGAGAAACGCATGATGACCACAGGTCCCTGAGTGGATCTCTTCCAGGATCAGTCGACCTTCTTTTTGGAAATGCATCGTTGGGCAACGTCGGTGACACTTTCTCTGTGAAGTTGTCCATCTACTACTATGAACGCCTTGGATCTGTGGACAATCTAATGCGCCTCGACATCATCCTCTGGGAGCTACTTCTTGAGCAAATATGCAATGTACGGCACAGTCCAATCGGGGATGATTACCAGGATCTCCATCACCAGGTCAACGATTGCTGGAACCTCGATTTCAGTCGGGTCCGTAGGACTTTTTGCTTGGCAAGGCTCTTCGGTGAAAGGATCCTCTTGCACTGATGAGGAATGGAGATGCTCAAGGAACACGTCGCTGGGGATAGGCTTCCGAGTGGAACCGATCTTTGCCAGGTCATCAACTGCTTGATTTTTGATTCGGGGAATGTGGTGAAGCTCTAAACCCTCGAACTTTTTCTCCAGCTTCCGCACTGCATTGCAGTATCTAGTCATGGCAGGATTTCTGACGTCCCACTCCTACATCACTTGATTGACCACCAAATCTGAGTCACCGTAGACCATCAGGCGACAGACGCCGAGTGAGATAGCCATATGCAACCCGTAGAGGAGTTCTTCATACTCAGCTTCATTATTGGAATAATCAAAGTGAATCTGGAGGACATAATTGAGTTTATCACCTCTTGGAGATACTAGAACCATCCCGGCACCAAAATCATTAAGCATTTTGGATCCATCGAAGAACATGGTCCAGTGCTTAGAGTAAATTTGAGTCGACTGTTGCTGTTCAATCCACTCAGCAAAAAAATCTGCAAGTGCTTTGGATTTGATTGCCTTCTTTGCTTCAAACTTAATGTAGAGTGCAAGAAACTCAATTGCCCACTTAGCCACTCAGTCAGTTGCATCTCGATTGTTAATGATTTTAGATAACAAAGCATCACTGACGACTGAAACCGAGTGGCCGTGGAAATAATGTGCAACTTTCTTTGCAGTTAACTAAATTCCGTAAACGAGCTTCTGATAATGTGGATATATACCTCTAATTGGACGGAGTCGAAACCTCAGAGATATAGTACACTGATCATTGAACTGTGTAGGCCTTGCCTTCTTCTTCTCGTTCCACTATGAGCACTGTGCTGACAACCTGACCAATGGCTACAATGTATAAAAGTAGAGACTCTTTGCTATTCGGAGCAGCAAGAACCGGCTGGGTTGAAAGCAGGGCTTTGAGCTCTACAAACGCTGCTTCACCTTCGGGACTCCACTCGAACTTATCGGACTCCTTCATCAGTCGGTAAAGAGGCAGTGCCTTTTCGCCGAGACGAGAAATAAACCGACTCAGCGCTGTGAGACAACCGGTGAGCTTCTGAATGTCATGCACACTCACGGGGCATTTCATTCGGAGAATTGCGCCGATCTTCTTGGGATTGGCATCTATCCCTTGTACGGAAACGAGGAAACCGAGTAACTTGCCCCCGGGTACTTTGAATGTGCACTCAGGCGGGTTCAACTTGATGTCGTACCTTCTCAAACTAGCAAAGGTTTCAGCAAGGTCAGTCAGCAGGTCGAAACTTTTGCATGACTTGACAATGATATCATCCATATAAGCCTCCACATTCCGACTGATTGGAGTGAGCAGGCACTTCTGAATCATGCACATGAATATGGCGCCAGTATTTTGAGACCGAATGGCATGGTGCCATAGCAAAAACACCCGAACGGGGTGATGAAGGTTGTTTTTAATTCATCTGGCCCATACTGTCGGATCTGATGGTATCTAGAATACGCATCAAGAAAAGACAAATGCTCACACCCCACAGCCGAGTCGACTATTTGATCGATGCGAGGGAGCTGAAAATGATCTTTTGGGCAGGCCCGATTGATATGCTTGAAGTCAATGCACATGCAGAGTGAATTATCCTGCTTGGGGAGCTGGACGACATTGGCAAGCCACTCGGAGTGGTATATTTCGCGGATGAACTCAGCTAATAGGAGCCGAGACACCTCCTCACCAATCGCCTTCCTCTTCTGTGCAGCAGAATTATAGAGGTGATCTTTGACAGGTTTGGCCTTTGGATCGACACGCAAACGGTGCTCAGCTAGTCCCCTGGGTACACTTGATATGTCGGATGGTTTCCATGCGAAGATGTCCCATTTCTCACGGAGGAACTAGATGAGTGCGGCTTCCTATTTGTTGTCGAGTGTCGTTGAGATGTTGGTCGGAGCAGCTGTGGGATCCTCCGGGTGGATGTTAACTGGCTTCGTCTTGCTAGCCGACTGAAATGCAGACTCAACAGTGGGCTTCTTAGAGCGGAGAAAATCACTCGGATCAATAGTCTTCTTATACTCTTCCAGGTCCACCACTGCCATCTGCTCATCGGCAATCCAAGACCCCTTCTGAAGGCATATTCCTCAGCTCTCTGCCTATTTCCAGTGAATGTAGTCATGCCCTTGGGTCGGGGTATCTTCGTCTTGAGGTACATCTAACATGCGCGGTCCATGAAACGAGCATACGTTGGTCGGCCCAGAATAGCATGATAAGCATTGTGAAAATATACTACTTCAAACATCAAATTTTCCTTGCGAATATTCTTTGAGTCACCAAAAACCACATCTATAGCAATCCGTCCGAGTGATTTCGCCTTCTTTCCTAGGATGACCCCATGAAACTGCATGTTGCTTTCACTGAGTCGGGACATCAGAATGCCAATCCCCTAGAGAGTCTCAGCACACAGAATGTTCAATCCACTGCCTCTATCCATGATAACTTTCCATAGTCGAGTGCCTCTGACGACCGGGTCGACAACCAAAGCCTGCCGCCCAGGGGTAGCAACGTGAGCTGGGTGATCCGACTGGTCGAAGGTCATGGGAGTCTTTGACCATTTGAGGTATGTCGTAGTTGCTGGAGCAACCATGTTCACCTCACGGTTGATGACTTTCACTCGACTTTTGCTCTCAACATCAACAAAAATCACCAAAGTAGCATTGACCTTCGGGTAATCATCTGCCTTTTCCTCATCTTCATCCTTGTCAGAGCCTTTCTCACTCTGTTGACCCTCATGGAACTGCTGAATAAAGAATCTACATTGTCGAGTGGTATGTTTGGGCAAAATCAGGTTACCCTCCTCATCCTTCTTCATGTTAATGGCACAGAGAAGGTCCAGGACATCTTGGCCCGACTGGTCCTTCACCTTTTTGGGTATCCACGGCCCCTTAGGCTTTCCTTTCAACTCTCCTTGAGTTGTCCAGCGGCTTCAGCTTTGTGTTTTTGCTTCCGACTGGGATTCCCGCCTCCAGTGTCAGGATCTGTAGCCTTACCATTACCATTAGGTAGTCAGTCCTCCTCTTCACCATTTGCATACCGGGTGGCTATCTCCATCATCCGGTTTAGAGTGATGGCCCCGGAGCGACCAAATTTCAGCATGAGCTCCCTCTACCGTACGCCTTCCTTGAAATCGCACACTACTTGGTGCTCTGAAACATTCTACACCAAATGGTGAAGTGTAGTCCAACACTGGATGTAATCTCTCAAAATTTCATTCGGCTTCTGGATACAATGTTGCAACTCAATCAGCCCGGCGGGCTGCTTGCAAGTGCCCTCAAATGTTTTGATAAACACTCGGGCTAATTCTTCCCAATGGTATATGCTAGCGGGAGCCAACTGGTTCAACCATGCTCTTGCTGATCCTTCAAGCATCAAGGGCAGGTGCTTCATGGCCACCTCATCATTGCCGCCACCAATCTGTACGGGCACTTGGTAATCCACTAACCATGTGTCTGGCTTTGAATTGCCAGTAAATTTGCTCACTCCTGCAGCCAACCTGAAGTTGGGAGGAATCCCAACAGCCCAGATGGCTCTACTGAAACACTCAGGGCCAGAGATGAAAGCCCAGCTTCCACTCGGATCATCTCTATCCAAGCCTTCTCTGTGTGCTCTACCTCTGTCAACAAAATTCTACACAAGGACTGACCTTGCATTGAATCCTGGGTCACGAGGGTCAAATGGAATTCTCCGCTCTTCACCATACGTGTGCATGTCGTCATACCGCCGGGGCGCGTACGAACCACCCCTCGGAGGGGGCGTGGGCACTCGACGGCGGTCGTCACGGTGATATTGAGGATCAAATTGCTCGTGGCCTCGATTCAGGTACTTGTCGTGACGAAACCATGATCTTCACACCGCGGAGGCGATCTTGGGTCGAGGGCCGACTGAACTGTGTCCGCCCTGACGGATCTACTATGAATCCTATTGCGCACTGAGAAACAACTAAATTCTGTTCCCCGGCTGCCCTGAGCAGTGTCTGAATCTGTCTCCAGGCCTCTCCCAGCATCAGAACTGGATGGTTGGATTGAACCTATAATGTGTGCCACTGCTGCAACATTCCGTATTGGAGTACGGTATACCTAACACTCACCCCGAGATCCAGTCGGGAACAATTGTCGATGTCGTCGACAGGAGCTTGGCATTCGCCTGCAGGCGCGGTCGTCAAGTGACTTCTGAAGATTCTCCAGGTGCTCACGTTCAGCTAGAGTGGCTACGCGCGCAACCTCCAAAGCATGAGCTCTAGTGGTCTCCCCAATGATGGGGGTCTGGAGAGCATGGTCGTTCCAGCGATGTAGCTCTTCTCTTTGCTCTGCGGTGAGGGCTTGCGGTTGATACGTCTCCAACATGTCTATAATTTTTGATTGTTCCATGCTATTATATTATCCATCTTGGATGTTTTATGCATTTATATGCTATTTTATATGATTTTGGGGACTAACCTATTAACCTAGAGCCCGATGCCAGTTTCTGTTTTTCCTTGTTTTTGAGTTCTACAGAAAAGGAATACCAAACGGAGTCCAATTGACCTGCCAATTTATGGAGATTTTTGATGGACAAGAAGAAGCCCCTGAAGCAAAAGAGTTGGGCCAGAAGAGTCCCGAGTCATCTATGAGGGTGGGGGCGTGCACTAACCACTAGTAGCGCGCCCCTACCTTGTGGCTGACTCGGAGACCCCCCTGACGTGAAACCGGTGCCAAAAGTTCCTATAAATACAGAAACCCACGAAAAGAATCCTAGATCGGGAGTTCTACCACCTCAAGCCTCTATAGCCACGTAAAACCAATCGGGACCCTGTTCCAGCACCCTCCCGGAGCGGGGAACCATCACCGTTGGCCATCTTAATCATCCCGGCGCTCTCCATGATGAGGAGGGAGTAGTTCACCCTCGGGGCTGATGGTATGTACCAGTAGCTATGTGTTTGATTTCTCTCTCTCGTGTTCTTGATATGGAACGATCTTGATGTACCACGAACTTTGCTATTATAGTTGTATCTTATGATGTTTCTCCCCCTCTACCTTCTTGTAATGGATTGAGTTTTCCCTTTGAAGTTATCTTATCAGATTGATTCTTTAATGATTTGATAACACTTGATGTATGTCTTGCATGTGCTTATCTGTGGTGACAATGGGATATTCACGTGATCTACTTGATGTATGTTTTGGTGATGAACTTGTCGGTTCAGTGACCTTGTGAACTTATGCATAGGGTTTGGCACACATTTTCATCTTGACTCTCCGGTAGAAACTTTGGGGCATTCTTTGAAGTTCTTTGTGTTGGTTGAATAGATGAATCCGAGATTGTGTGATGGATATTGTATAATCAAAACCACAGATACTTGAGGTGACATTGGAGTATCTAGGTGACATTAGGGTTTTGCGTTGATTTGTGTCTTAAGGTGTTATTTTACTATGAACTTTAGGGCTGTTTGTGAAATTTATAGAAATAGCCGAATGGATTGATCGGAAAGAATAACTTTGAGGTGGTTTCGTACCCTACAATAATCTCTTTGTTTTTTCTCCACTATTAGTGACTTTGGAGTGACTCTTTGCTGCATGTTGAGGGATTGCTATATGATCTAATTATGTTACTATTGTTGAGAGCACTTGCACTAGTGAAAGTATGATCCCTAGGCCTTGTTTCGAAGCATTGCAATGCCGTTTCCGCTCACTTTTGTTACTTGCTACCACTACTAGGGAAAAGGCTATACACAGAATCTTAGCAGCAGCGCGGTTCAAAAAACAGCGCTAGTGCTATTTAGCGATGTGAGCTACTAGAAACCGCTTCTGAGCACAAACTTAGCGATGGCGCTGTTGACCAAAAAGCGCTACTACTAATATTCCCATTGGCAGAATGTTAGGCTACGCATAGCGATAGCGATCTTAGAAGGAACGCGCTCATTGCTACATCACGCTTAGTAGCGTTTCCGTGGAAGAGCGCTACTACTAACAAAAATAAAATAAGATGATAAACAAATAGAAATTTAAATGAAAATGAAAGAAATGGAAAAAGGAGAAAGGGAAAAATAAAATGTAAAGCAAAATAAACGAAAAAGTGAAAAATCGGAGGAAGGCATAGCAGCAGCGTTTGTTTGTAAGAGGCGCTATAGCTAACGTAGCTGCAGCGCGTGCCCTAGACCCCCGCTATAGAAACAGAATAGGAAATTAGCTATAGCAGCAGCGCGTTTTGGGGAAAGCGCTATAGCTAACTTAGCTATAGCGCGTTTTGCGAAACGCGCTACCGCTAAGTTTGACTTAGCCAAAAAACCGTTTCCCCCACCCCGGCCACCACTTCCCCCAAATCCCTCAAACCCCACCCCGCGCGCGCCGCCGTCTCCCCGATTCGTCGCCCCACACTTCGCCGCCGCCGACGACGCGCGCCACCAGAGTGCGCCGTCGACGACACCGGAGCCGCCTAACGGCACGGAGCCCGCTGACCTCGCTAACGCCACCGAGCCGCCGTCGACGCCACCTTCCTCGCCGTCACGGAGACGCCCTGCCTCCTCGCTGTCCGGAGACGCCTGCCTCCCTCGCCACCACACTGCCTCCGTCGCCACCACCGAGCCATCATCTCAGAAGCCCCACCCTCCTCTCTCTCTCATGCATAGGTTAGCCAGTTTTTAATTAGGTTAATTATCTAGGTTTTAGGGCAAAAATTTAGTTAGGGCATGACAGAGAAGTAGTTAGGTTAACTAGTTTAATTAGGTTAATTATCTAGGTTAGTGCAAAAACTTAGTTAGGGCTATGACAGAGAACTAGTCAGGTTAACTAGTTTAATTAGGTTAATTATCCATGTTAATTAGTGCAGAAATTTATTTTAGGCTTTGACAGAGAACTAGCTGCGTTAACTAGTTTAATTAGGGTTAATTATCTAGGTAAACAAGATTAACCAACTAGGTTAAATAGGTAGGTTAATTAGGTTCGTTGGATTAAGAAGCTAGGTTAAGTAGATTGGCAAAGGTTTTGATTTTCAAAAGACCACTATTTTTCAAGGAAAAGAATTTAGGCAAATTTTATTTTTCATTGAAGTGGTCATGTCATATCTTTTCATTGAAGTTGTTCGATTGTGCCCAAGTGGTGGCATTGTTGTTTCCAGGGAATGATGCTGAGTGGCCTATGTTTTGCCGGAATGTTGATTCATTTCTGTTAAAGCAAATTTCAGGTTCTCGATTTGTCCACTTTTTAGCAAAGGTCATGCGAAATTTCCGTGAATTCGGCATGACTTGTGCTACAAACTAGGACATATCGAGTGCCCGGGATTTGCCGCACCAAGAAGGAGTCAACATTCCTGCAAAACAATAGTCCTTTTTTATGTCATTATTCATTTTATTAGGTCTAGAATTAATTGACTAGATTTAATCATAGGAAACATGGCTAGCAACGATGAAGGACAGGGTTCTGGTGATTGCGACGACGTCTACCGGGCGGCAGACGAATTTTTTAGCTTTACCGACGATCAACAGATGTTGTTGCTGGGCCCGGCATCGGGGACTGAGACCGACACGCAGACCGGTCTTTGAGACCGTCTGTGACCGGTCTTGAGACCGACACCGCGCTGAGATTCAGACCGGCATCGAGACCGCGCCGAGACCGGTGCTGCCTCGGGGAGCGGATCCGGTGTAGCACCGAAAGCGAAGAGGCAACGGGTTCCTAACAAACTCAGGACTACTAGACTGGTGGTCACGGAGGTGGACAACGGCAATTTTGAGCCAAAGGCGCCCGAGGAAGCGCGCATGCTACGGCAATCAAATAGGCTGCATCATACGGACAACCGCTACCATCAACGATGAGAATCTAAAGAAGATAGAAAATATGAGGAGCTCCCTCTAAAGAAGTTTCACCAGATATTCTTGTTCCGGGCGGAATGAGAAGGATTATGAAGATCCGCACAATGACCCGCAATGAAGAAGATAAACAAACACGCCATGACCAAGTTTAGCAGCGTTGGCGCTGGAAAAATCGAGTGAAAGCAAAGATCAACGACGGGAACCCTACTCCGAGATTCTAAAGGAAAGTCCGACAATCACGGAAGAGCAGTTTCAAATATTCAAGGAGGCTTGCGAGGCCGAAGCTGCCAAAGAAAAGTCTAAGTACATGAAGGGGCTTCAAAAGAGGAACATTGGGACCCACCACCTCGGAAGCCGTGGTTATGGCGGAAAGAGGTCCAAATGGGCCAAGGAGGACGCGGAAGCCGCGAGTCTGGGCATCCCAGACCCCTTGGCGGATTTCACCGTCCCGCAGAAGCGTGACGTCCTGAGGGCCCGCCACCGTTGGGACCCACTGAAGAAGGTTTATGAGACAACACCGGTCATTACGGAGTTCATGAGACTACTGGTAATTTTAGTTTCTGATCAATTCGACTGCACACGTTAGTCATATTTGTAAACGATCCTTGTGCCTTTTGCAGAGAGAGCAACGCCGGATTGCGGAAAGCGACTCGCCGTCGAGGCATTGGCGAGGCCAAGTGGGACACTCCATTCAACCGGCGTTGAACATATTGAAACGACAACCGGTGGATACTCGACCGTCGTATGGACGCGTGCACGGTGTCGGAGACGGCGCCACGTGGAAGAAGTACTACCGTGAGACCACGGAGGAGAGAAAGGAAAGACGGAGGTTAACTGAAGAAAGCATCGACAAGAAGGTTGAGATTGCGGTTGAGAAGAAATCATCTCAGACAGTCGCAACAGCGATAGCTGCCGCAAAACAGGCGGTTGCAGATTTATCTACTTCCTTGGTGACGGGCGTTCACATTTGGACAAGGGAAAATCCAAAAAAAATGCAGAGGACTTTCCCCTTGCTGACTTCTTGGCAGCACATGCTCCCGCACCGGCTCCCGCACCTGCTCCCGCACCGGCTCCCGCACCTGCTCCCGCACCGGCTCCCGCACCTGCTCCCGCACCGGCTCCCGCACCAGCTGCCGCACCGGACGTGCTCGGTGGTGCCTCCTCTTTGGCTGAGCTCGACGCCCTCACGGTATCTTCCACACCGGCCCCCTTCAATATAAATGTATAATCTCCCGTTTTCGTTGCCTTTCGGATGTCTCACGTCGCAGACTTTTATTTGCAGGCCGACGAAACCCCGTGCACCATATTGTACACCATCGGCGAACAGAAGGTGGACGTGGGGAAGGGGACGATAATGGAGCCGAAGGAACCATTGTTCCACAGCCGGCCGATCCCCCCGAACGTCTTCAAGGTTTCCGTGGCCAGTGTCAAACCGGGCCACGAGAATTTGCCTCCTCTAATACTAGTGGGGGATGACGACGAGACCCCGCGGCGGCTTGGTGATTGTTGCAATGGGTGGGTCCTGTTGTGGCCAAAGAGTCTACTTCGTCTGGAGGCGGCCGGGAGCACACCCACGAGCACGCAGCCTCAGCAAGGTATGAACATCAACACCCCACCTACCCAATTAGCGTCGGGTGTAGGGTTGGGTGATAGCGGACGGGGTAAGCAGGTGGCTCCATTAGAGGCTGATGACGTCGCCATGGATGAGGATGAGGATGACGATGGCGCTGAACAAGTATGTCTATCTGGCGCCTCCTCGTGGTTTGAGCATCATGAGTCGATTGCTGAATTACCGCCTCAACGCGTTATTGACGACCATCCGTGGTAAATAAGCCTAGGAAGAGAGCGAGGAAAGGCAAAAAGCTGATTCTATGATCCAGCCGCCAAAGCAGCCTCGGCCGAGATCGTGTAGATATCCCGATGCGGATAAATGGCATATCCCTGGTAAACCAATCCTACCTGAAACAGCGCTACGGGCCAGATTCGGCGATCTGAGGAGACTTCATGACGATGTGCTGCGGGTAGAGAAAGGCCTCATCACCTCGAAAGATCCAGGATACCCACTCTACGTGGTTAATGTTCCGCAGCAAATGTCGTACGTCAATGGCTTCCCCGCGGATAAGTTCTTCCTCCGATTCGATTACATATTCGACATGTTTCACGTGAAGAAGCTGGATTTTACTTTTGTCCGCCTTTATGCCTTGCACATGAGCTACATCATTGGGGTTGAGCAGATAGCTCATATCTGTGTCGCTGACCCGTACTACATGCACGAGGCCTTCTTGGGAGTCTGTGCACAGCATCGTGAATACGCGAGGGATTACATCGTCAGTTTCATGCTCGCCAATAAGGACAAGGAGGCGATTCTCGTGCCTTATCATCCCGTGTAAGTCATCGCGCTGCTATCCTTCCTTCGATTTCAATAATTCATTTGCACGGTGGAGGCTAGTTAATTTGAGGTGTACTTATTTTTGCTTGCGGCGGGCCGCCGTCCTCATCATCCTCTACCCCGATTCTCCCACGCCTTTACTTGGACTCGTCAAGAACATTCACAAAAGGATTACACCCACATCAAAGATGTTCTCGACGGTGCTATGTTTTACTACCAAGCAAGGGGTGGAGATGTTAGGGACAAGAAGAAAAAAGGCGGCAGGCACGCCTTCAGCCATAAGACCGACTTCGCTACATCCAAAGAACCGAACGATTCTCTTAATGATGGATTCTATGTCCTACACCACATGCTGGAGTACCGACGGGATCACCGGAACCTTCACATGGCACCTAGATCTAGCGATGCCCATATTCGCAATGGGCAAAGGACATAGGAGATATCGAGGATCATCGACTTGAGCTGAGTTCTATAACATCCAGCGAACTTGCCCAAATCATCATGAATGAGGTCGTCGGAAAACAGGGATGTTCCATGCGAAGGACAAATGTCGCGGGAAGACGTCCGAACATGGATAGCCTCTCAGCGTCTCGACATGAAGCCTTTCACAAAGCTCGATGACTATCTCACTGACTTGGATGGATGGCACGACATGCTGGAGTGATTGTCGATATATGACAATGTGTCCGTTTAGTCCATAGTTTCTTTTATGACAAAACTTTGAGTTATGCACGGTGAAACTTTATTTGTGATGTAATTAAACCGTCCTCCTCGACTAGCGAAAATCACTCTAGTTAGGTCATTTGGGTACGATGAACTTTGTTATTTATGCTTATGATATGTTGTTTCTATTTTTGCCAAGTCTGTCTCTTTGTGTTGCTCAACTATATATGTTGCATATCATTGACTCATGTGACGATGCAGGTGCATAGATCATAAATGGCGAAGAAGTGCTACGCCAGGAGTATATATACGACAAGTGGCGGAGTGAAAGGCCTAGGTGTACCGGTTTTCGGTTTCGAGTGACACGCATGAGACTTAGTTTAGGTTCACGCTAATGCGAGAGAGGGATCTGAACTCATGTACTCAAAGTGATAGCTATTCTCATGTATATCATTGTTTAGATGGATGACGATGTATTTGCAAGTAATCGAGACTTGTATCGCTATTTTCGAGATTGATGACGAGATCGAGACCACTTTGTGTTGGATGATGATTATGATGATGACATGATTTGATGAGACTAATTGTATGTATATGCTATGATTACATTTGTATGTGGATGATATGCTAAAGATTATTGTATAAAGCCTATTCAAATGCAAAACAAATAAAAAACAAATCTGCAGGGAAAAAAACTAATAAAACTAGTAGTAGCGAGGGGGGGGGGATTTAGCAGTAGCGCCGGCTTACCATTAGCGCTTACACCAAAACGGCGCTGCAGCTAATACTAGTAGCGCCCTTCCCAAAACCGCGCTGCAGCAATTCGTGTGTAGCAGTAGCGTGTGTCAACACGCGCTACTGCTACACGTTAGCTGTAGCGCCTTATTAGTAGCGCCGGTACCTGCGCTACTGAGGGTGCCCAAACCCGCGCTGCTGCTAGGCTTTTCCCTAGTAGTGTACCTTGCTGTTCTTATAATTTCAGATTACAAAAACCTATATCTACCATCCATATTGCACTTGTATCACCCTCTCTTCGCCGAACTACTGCACCTATACAATTTAGCATTGTATTGGGTGTGTTCGGGACACAAGAGACTCTTTGTTATTTGGTTGCTGGGTTGTTTGAGAAAGATCATCTTCATCCTATGCCTCCCACGGATTGATAAACCTTAGGTCATCCACTTGAGGGAAATTTGCTACTGTCCTACAAACCTCTTCACTTGGAGGCCCAACAACATCTACAAGAAGAAGGTTGCATAGTAGACATCAAGATCTTTTCTGGCGCCATTGCTGGGGAGGTGAGTTCATGAAGGTATATCCTAGATCTTGCAAAATAAGGATTCTGAGGGTTTCTTGTCTTATCACTAGTTTAGTCTATAAAAGAAAACTACAAAAAATGGAATCGAGGGTGCCTCATATACTTCATCTTTTGAATGTCTTACATGAAAATAAGGATTCTGATAATTGTGCCAAAGTTTTAGAAGAAGAATGCAATAAAATGTTTGGCATAAAATCTTTGTATGATGAGCATGATTGCAATGTTATTAGTATGAATTCCTCGAATATCCATGATGCTAATGATATGCAAAGCCAGATGCTTGGGGATGCTATGTTTGATGAAGATGATATTTTTTGTCCCCCAAGTTTTGATGAGCAAATTTATTTTGATGATAGCATGCCTCCTATTTATCATGATTATATTAATGAAAGTGGACTTGGAGAGGTCATGACTTTATTTAGTGATGATTCCACTATTTCGGAAGAGGTTCCAATTGATTATGAGAACAAAGTTTCTATCTATAATGATTATTGTGATGACATGTATGCTATAAAGAATAATGACAACCATGCAACTTGTCATCTTGATTTTAATTTTCAATTGGATTATGCCTCACATGATAGTTATTTTGTTGAGTTTGCTCCCACTACTATTTATGAGAAGAATTTTCTTATGTGGAGAGCAGTAAATTTTCTATGCTTGTAGTGTTGGGGAACGTAGTAATTTCAAAATTCCCTACGCACACGCAAGATCATGGTGATGTATAGCAACGAGAAGGGGAGTGTATCTTCATACCCTTGAAGATCGCTAAGCGGAAGCATTTATCAACGCGGTTGATGTAGTCGTACGTCTTCACGATCCGACTGATCCAAGTACCGAATGCACGACACCTCCGAGTTCCGCACACGTTCAACTCGATGACGTCCTCGCCTTCTCGATCCAGCAAGACGAGCGAAGTAGTAGATGAGTTCCGGCAGCACGACGGCGTGGTGACGGTGTCGGTGAAGAACAATCTCTGCAGGGCTTCGCCTAAGCACTACGGAAACTATGACGGAGGATAAACTAGAGGGGGCGGGGTTGCCGGCACACGGCTTGGTGTTTCTTGATGTGTCTTTGGTGCTAGCCCTGCCCCTCTATTTATATGTTGAGCCTTGGGGTCGAAACGTGGAGTAAAAGCCTCCACAAAGTCAGTTTCACCCGAAAGGCAAGAGTCCTTCTCGGATTCCAGGGCCAGATGCCAGGATTCCCGGTGAGGGAGTCCTGGACTAGGGGGTGTCCAGACAGCCGGACTATCATCGTCCGCCGGACTCCAAGACTACGAAGATACAAGATTGAAGACTCCGTCCCGTGTCCGGATGGGACTTTCCTTGGCGTGGAAGGCAAGCTTGGCAATACGGATATGTAGATCTCCTACCATTGTAACCGACTCTGTGTAACCCTAGCTCTCTCTGGTGTCTATATAAACCGGAGGGCTTTAGTCCGTAGGACATAACCTCCATTACAACAATCATACCATAGGCTAGCTTCTAGGGTTTAGCCTCCTTGATCTCGTGGTAGATCCACTCTTGTAATACACATCATCAATATTAATCAAGAAGGACGTAGGGTTTTACCTCCATCAAGAGGGCCCAAACCTGGGTAAAACATCGTGTCCCTTGTCTCCTGTTACCATCCGCCTAGACGCACAGTTCGGGACCCCCTACCCGAGATCCGCCGGTTTTGACACCGACATTGGTGCTTTCAATGAGAGTTCCTCCGTGTCGTCACCGATAGGCTCGATGGCTTCTTCAATCAACAACGCCGTCCAGGGTGAGACTTTTCTCCCCGGACAGATCTTCGTATTCGGCAGCTTCGCACTGTGGGCCAACTCACTTGGCCATCTGGAGCAGATCGAAAGCTACGCCCCTGGCCATCAGGTCAGGTTCGGAAGCCTAAACTGCACGGCCGACATCCGCGGGGACTTGATCTTTGACGGACCCGAGCCACAGCCGAGCGTGCAGCGCTGTCACGATGGGCATGATTTAGCTCTGCCGCCGGACAGGCCTTGGTGGCCGCACACGAATCCGCTCCGGCCCTCAGTCCGGAGCCGATCGCCCAGATCGAGGACCGATGGCTGGACACCGCCTCGGGGGCTGCAACTTCCACAGCAATGGAGCCGAACTCTGACCTTGTCCCCCAAAAAGCTCGTGACTTCGAGGTGCTGGACTCCCTGCCGGAATCCAAACCTCCCGTGCCCCTGCCAATCGAATCCGATTGGGCGCCGATCATGGAGTTCACCGCGGCGGACATCTTTCATCACTCGCCCTTTGGCGACATCCTAAATTCGCTAAAGCATCTCTCGCTATCCGGAGAGCCCTGGCCGGATCACGGCCAAGATGGTTGTGATGCGGACGACGAAGAAATTCAAAACCCACCCACCACCCACTTTGTAGCCGCTGTCGACGATCTAACAGACATGCTAGACTATGACTCTGAAGACATCGGCGGTATGGAGGACGATGCCGGAGACGATCAAGAACCAGCGCCTGTAGGGCACTGGAAGACCACCCCAGCATATGAAGTATATATGGTGGATACCCCAAAAGGAAGCGACGACGAGGAACAACGGGGCGCGGCAAAGGATAATCCCGCCGATAAACAACCAAAACGGCGACGCAAGCGCCGCCCCAAGCCCCGCCTCGGCAAAGACAGCATTCCCAATGACCCAGCGTTAGAGCAGGGCAAATCAATGGACGACGAACATGCAACCAAGCAACCACCCGAACAGGACGAATCGGATAATCAATCCAATCCCGGTGAAACCAACAGTCCGGACGACCTCACGCCGGACATACCACCGGAGCATAAAAACCTTAACAGAAGACTCGTCGCCACCGCAAGAAGCTTGAAGAAGGAAAAATGGAAACTCAAAACAGCGGAAGACATACTCAGAATGAGGTGGAGCAAAGTACTCAAGACCGCAGAAAAATATGGCAATGACCACCAATCAAAGAGCTACCCGAAGCGCAAGCTGCTGCCAGAATTTGACGAGGAAGCCATAGAGCCCCCATAGTCAAAAAACAAAGCGGCCGCCTGGCCGGATAGACGACCAGATGCCCGGCCAAAATCTACAAGCGGCGCCGCACATAAGCCGACTCATGACCCTGGGAAAATAGATGGCCCAGCCAGGTCCATTTACGGGCCAAAAAAGAGGGCCCCAGGAAGCAGCACAGCACGACAAGTGTTCGACGGCAGCGGTACACCCAAATATGGGCGCCGCACACCCACTATGTTTCACCAATGAGGTGCTGGATCATGAATTCCCAGCAGGTTTAAACCCATAAACATAGAGGCTCACGACGGAACAATGCACTCGGAGTGCGGATAGAGGATTACATACTACACATACATATGGCAAGAGGAGATGATCTCCACGCCATAAAATATCTACCCCTCAAGCTCAAAGGGCCAGCTCGGCACTGGCTCAAAAGCCTCCCAGAAAACATTGTTGGAAGTTGGGAAGAGCTCGAGGACGCGTTTAGAGCAAATTTTCAAGGGACTTATGTCCGCCCTCCGGATGCAGACGATTTAAGTCACATAACTCAGCAGCCCGGAGAGTCAGCGCGCAAATTCTGGAACAGGTTCCTCACTAAAAAGAACCAAATAGTCGACTGTCCGGACGCCGAAGCCTTAGCAGCTTTTAAACACAACGTCCGAGACGAATGGCTCGCCAGACACCTCGGCCAAGAGAATCCGAGGACAATGTCTGCGCTAACAAGCCTCATGACCCGCTTTTGCGTGGGGGAAGATAGCTGGCTAGCAAGATGCAGCACCAGCGACCCGAGTACATCCGAGACTAGAGATGGAAACGGAAAATCACGGCGCAGAAAGGATCAGCGCCGGAATAAAGAAAAAAGCCCAAAGAATACGGCGGTCAACGCCGGATTCAAAAGCTCGCGGCCAAACAACAAAACACTGCCTCTTAAGGATAACAGTAATGAGCTATCCAACTTAAACAAAATTTTGGATCGGATATGTCAAATCCACAGTACCCCCGGAAGGCCTGCAAATCACACCCACCGAGATTGCTGGGTTCTCAAACAGTCCAGCCGACTCAACGCCGAACACAAAGGGCTCGACGCATCAAGCGAAGATGATGAGAAACCCCACCAGCAGAGCATCGGAAAAAAAAGACTTTCCCACAAGAAGTCAAAGCAGTAAACTCACTTCATATGATGATACGGAAAAACAATGCGGCACCCGCTAAGATGGGTCTCACGGTCCATCCCAACGGAACCTCGAGATTGGATGTCAAAACCAATCACTTTCGACCACCTGGATTACTCTAGAAGTGTTCGAAATGCAGGATGGACTGCTCTGATATTGGACCCTATAATCGATGGACTACAATTTACACAAGTCCTGATGGACGGAGGCAGTGACTTAAACCTGCTATATCCAAACACAATCCGCAAGTTGGGGATAGACCTTACTAAAATTCGACATAGCTGCACTTCCTTCAGAGGAGTGACGCCAGGCCGTTACGCCAAGTGCACAGGCTCCTTATTACTAGAAGTTGTGTTCGGGTCACCGAACAACTTCCGACGTGAAAAACTAATCTTTCATGTCGCCCTGTTTAAAAGTGGCTATCAAGCACTATTGGGGCGTGAAGCTTTTGTCCGCTTCAACGCTATACCACATTACGCGTCTCTTACATAAAATGCCGGTCCACGTGGCATCATTTCATTCGTAGGTCACTTTAAAGACCCCGGACACGGATAGACGAGTCCGCATAAATAAGCTAGGGGTTTCGCCGCACACCCCTTCACAAGGGGTTGCGCGTATAAGCAACAACGAGCTAATATAGACTCCGCTTTACTTATTAATATTTTTCATACACCTTTTTTTCACGATTTCCTTTCAAACTAAGTTCCTCTCTTTTTACAGATGAACGACGTGCACACCCGTCCAGGATAACGGCACAACGGAGACACAGGCGCAGACGTGCAGTAGGGACCCGTTGCAAGGATTCTTTTCAGATTAAGACCCTGCGTAAACCTTTTTTACTGTCTCTTGTTGCTATAATCCCCTGGCTTCTCATTATAACCAGTGTGGAGCCTGACGTTTTGGCATCGGCCGCGTCAGATGACCTTGCCCGTACCTGGACACTAGGGGCTTAGGGCATTGTTCTGCCCATTATTATAAAGACCGAACACCTTAGGGAGTGTTCGGCGTCTCGAGTTAGGCCTTATATGCATCAGCCCCGAATCATGTCTTTGGTCAAATGTTGGGTTTACCTGGCTCCTATGTTTTGCTGCCTTACGTTCCCTATCATCGGCTAACGCGGCGCTAGGAGAACTACTGCGATTATGCCCCAGTTCGGCTGGGCGAGCACCTCAGTAGAGAAAGCCGAAAACTGACTGTCATGATACAGCGAGAGACTGGTCAACCACTCGATCGACAACCGGAATGTTTAGAATTCCCCTGCTTTGACGAAGGACCGTTTACCGGTCAGGCACACACGCACCCCGAATTCGAAGAGCGCGGTGCCCCCAGGGGCTATATCGTAGCCCCACCCTCGAACTCCAATGGCTAAGTGAAAGTGATAAAGCATCATAGTCCGGATTGCCTCGTTTGCTACGCTACCACCTCCTCAACAGGACCGAGACGTCGGATTAAGTGTGAAAATGCGCTATTTTTGCAAACACCCCCGCACCTTGTGCGTGGGGGCTGAAGCCGAAGACTGCCAGCTTTCAGCTTATACACATGTATACATAAACGGCCGCATAGGAGATATTTCAATACTTGGAACGCACAAGTATAAAAAGCGATTACATCATAACCATTGTTTTACAAACGTTCATCTGAACGTGACATTTTTCGAGCACTGCGACTCTATTACACGAGCACCACGCATAACTTCCCCAAAATAGTGCTCGGCGGGTGACCGGCTTTCGTTCGAACCCTGGGTTGCAACAGCTGCGGCATCCATCTCTGTCCAATGTGTCTTCACACGGGCAAGGGCCATCCGGGTACCCTCTATACAGGTCGACTGCTTCATCTCCTTGATATGCGGCACCGCCCCAAGAAACTGCTGCAATAAGCCAAAATAGCTCGTCGGCTTGGGCCTCTCCGGCCAGACATGAGCCACGATATCCGTCATGGCAAGTCCGGACAACCTATTCAGTTCAGCCCATTCGGCCAACCGATCGGTAAGCGGAAGTGAACGATCTGGACTATGGAATTGAGACCAAAATAGCTCTTCCGTCTGGTGATCCTTCTGGCTTCGGAAGTGCACAACGGCATCCGCCGCACTCGCTGCTAAGCCCATATATGGATCCTCCGGACCTCACAGCTGGCCAAGATGGACATACTTGGGATCCGTAAACCTGCGGTGTAGCAGAAAAGGCTTGCCAGCCACAATGTCTCCAGCCTGACGCAGCTCCTCCTTCATAGCCCGCATCGCAGAACGGGCATCCTTGGCTTCGGCGGTGGCCTTCCCCAGGTCTTCTCACTCCGACAGACGCTCGTTTTCAAGAGCCTCATTGCGGTCGGTAGCATCCTTCAACTTAACGGCCAATTCGGCCATCTCTTCCCTGCTTCGGCAGTGTGCAGCCCTTTTGGCTTCTAACTCCTCGGCCGCCCTCGAGGCAGCCGCACCACTCCTTCTGGCTTGATCCTTGGCTTGAGCAAGTTCTGCCCGAAGGCTCTCCACAACAGCAGCACCATCTGCGTCAAGCATAAATATTGCAAGAGGTGGGCTTTTCCTCCCTTAATAGGTGACTGCGGAGAACCAATTTACCTTGCGACTCGTCAAGTCGCTTGTTGACTAGCGCGATGTCTGCATCCGCCACATCGAGTTGCCGCATTAATTCGGCAACCCCATCAGTCCGGCTAGCCCCCGGACTATCCGCCACCTGCATAGGAAGGGCGACATTCAATACCTAAGATTTTGATCCTCGGCACGCTGTCCCTTTCGACAACCTACCGAGTCTCAGGGGCTACTATTCATACAGGGCGCACTTTTATGTGCAAAACTGTCAAAAAGGCGCGTCGTTTTTATGTACCTCAAACCCCACCAGCAAACTCCTGACGGCATTATGCAATCCACCTTCGGCGGACGAAATCCTTCCAATCACCATGCTCATCAATGCACGGTGATCTTCTGAGATGGACGCCCTCTCAAGTAGATCCTTCAGCTCCCCCGGCCGAACACTAGTCGGCGCCGAACTCTTCGGCTCGGCCGGGCTAGGGGATACCCTCCGTGAAGACACTTCAGGCTCGTCCGCCATATCTGACGGCGCAGCAGACGAAGGTGTTCACTCTCCATCATCTCCGGACGAAGATCCCCCGAAGACGAGCTCATCTGAGAAGGCCGCAGATCCGAACTATAAGGTAAACTTTTCGGTTATCCTCCGAAGCACAAATAGGGATGTTTCTTATTTACGAACTCCCCTCTTTTTACTCACGGCTCGCTAAAGGGCTGATTTTTTAGAGAAGACTGTGCGGCCGGGGCCTCCCCGGACGCAGGACGCTCCGGCGAAGATTTCTTCCCTCGCTTAGGGGCTTTGGCCTCCAGGTCTTCGGAGGCGGTCCTCTTCTCCCCCTGGAGGAAGGGATTCTCGATCCCCCCTTCTTCAATTGGGCGGGGCGGTAGCTCTTCTGTTTTCCCCCTCGCCTTCTTTTGAAGGCGCAACCTCCAACATTCTGACCAGCACGGGCTCCGGCGCGGTCTCTGGGAGGGGGGCCGGACACCGTATCAACTTTGCTTGCGCTATCCACTCCTACTGAAGGATAACGGGTTAAAAGGCGAATCGAAGAAGGGCAAACAAATGGTACGTCCGAACACTGAGCTACTTACTTGAGTATCCGGGCGATTGCAGCTTAGGTCGGCATCCTCGGTCAATTCCGAACCCGCCACTTATGGTCCGAAGAACAACTTATACATCTCCACGGGTGTCGTACCCATGAGTGTTGGAGAATCCGTGGTCCCTTCGGATTGAACTCCCACAGCTGGAGAGGACGGCGTTTGCAGGGCAGGAGATGCCTAATTAGCATGACCTGCATTACCATGACCAGATCGATCTCCCTCGCTTGGAGGTCATGAATCCGGCCCTGCAATTGGGGAACATCTTTGGACGGCCCCCAATCAAGCCCTTGGTTGACCCACGACATCAACCGTCGTGGAAGTCCCGAGCGGAACGGAGGCGGCGGTTTTTGCCTGCTGCCCCTCAGAGCGGTGGTATAGAACCACTCCCGCTGCCACAAGCCGGGCTCCTCTTGGAAGGAGCCCTCGGGCCACGGGGCATCGGCCCTCCTGCTTACGGCCGCCCCGCCGCACTCTGCTGGACGCCCCCCGGTCATCTTCGGCTCCACCTTGAAGGTCTTCAGCCACAGGCCGAAGTGGGGGGTGACGCGGAGGAAGGCTTCGCAGACAACGATGAATGCGGAGATATGGAGGATGGACTCCGGAGCCAAGTCATGGAAATCCAGCCCATAGTAAAACATGAGCCCTCTCACAAAAGGATCCATCGGGAAGCCTAAACCCCGACGGAGGTGGGATATGAAGATGACATACTCGCCGGGCTCGGGGGTGGGGATGGCCTGCCCTTCGGCGGGCAACCTATGCGAAACCTCGTAAGGCAGGTACTTGGCCTCACGCAACTTTAGCACGTCCTCCTCCGTGACGGAGGAGGGCATCCACCGGCCCTGAAGGTCGGAGCCGGACATTGTCGAAGGTCTGAAGCGCTCGAATCTGGAGCTCTGGGTGTTGGAACTTGGAGCAAGGAGGAGATTTGATGGAAGATTGAAGAAAAGAACGAGCCTTGGTCCTGTTATAAAGAAGGGGAATACCAAGAGCCGTCTCCGTGACCGTTCAGGATTCGCCTTCGATAGAGGAGGCGTGGCGACGGGCGCGGTTGGGTTACCCACGTCCGTATAGATGAGAATCCCGGAATAAGGGGAACACGATCTCTGCTTCGACAAGACGTGCCAAGGAAACCGCTTCGCTAAACGCGCTGAGGTGGTATAATAAAAAATGATTCAAGTAAAGGCTTGGCAGTGGTGTGAGGTCATGCCACAAAATACGTCAGCAGATTGAACTTGTGTATATATTATTCTCTCTACGGTGGAAAGTGGAATTTAATTTGTAGAGCCGGACACTATCCTGGTGTTCACAATCTTCTCTGGATTATTCAAAGGAGGAACCCGCCTTGCAATGCCGAACATTATGCGCGCCGGACTCATCGTCATTGAAGCCAGGTTCAGGGGCTACTGAGGGAGTCCTGGACTAGGGGGTGTCCGGACAGCCGGACTATCATCGTCCACCGGACTCCAAGACTACGAAGATACAAGATTGAAGACTCCGTCCCGTGTCCGGATGGGACTTTCCTTGGCGTGGAAGGCAAGCTTGGCAATACGGATATGTAGATCTCCTACCATTGTAACCGACTCTGTGTAACCCTAGCCCTCTCCGGTGTCTATATAAACCGGAGGGCTTTAGTCCATAGGACATAACCTCCATTACAACAATCATACCATAGGCTAGCTTCTAGGGTTTAGCCTCCTTGATCTCGTGGTAGATCCACTCTTGTAATACACATCATCAATATTAATCAAGAAGGACATAGGGTTTTACCTCCATCAAGAGGGCCCGAACCTGGGTAAAACATCGTGTCCCTTGTCTCCTGTTACCATCCGCCTAGACGCACAGTTCGGGACCCCCTACCCGAGATCCGCCGGTTTTGACACCGACACCCGGCGTCTGGACCCAGACGCCAGGGACCCTCGCGTCTAGCCCCTAGACTCCGCAAAACTTCCTTTTGTGCTTTCCAATAACCTTGTGGGCTTTCCCCTTTGGCTCAAATAACGTGTTCTCGTACCCAAACATTTCGGGAAACATCCGGAACCACTTCCGGTGAATTCCGGAACCCTTCCGGAGATCAAACACTATTATCCCATATATCAAACTTTATCTCCGGACCATTCCGGAGTTCCTCGTAATGTCCATGATCTCATCTGGGACTCCAAACAACATTCGGTTACCAACATGCATAACTCATATAATACTATATCGTCAACAAAACGTTAAGCGTGCGGACCCTACGAGTTCGAGAACTATGTAGACATGACCGAGACATGTTTCCGGTCAATAACCAATAGCGGGACCTGGATGCATATATTGGCTCCCACATATTCTACGAAGATCTTTATCGGTCAAACCGCATAACAACATACGTTGTTCCCTTTGTCATCGGTATGTTACTTGCCCGAGATTCGATCGTCGGTATCCAATACCTAGTTCAATCTCGCTACCGGCAAGTCTCTTTACTCGTTACGTAATGCATCATTCCATAACTAACTCATTAGCTACATTGCTTGCAAGGCTTATAGTGATGTGCAATACCGAGAGGGCCCAGAGATACCTCTCCGACAATCGGAGTGACAAAACCTAATCTCGAAATACGCCAACCCAACAAGTACCTTTGGAGACACCTATAGAGCTCCTTTATAATCACCCAGTTACGTTGTGACGTTTGGTAGCACACAAAGTGTTCCTCCGGTAAACGGGAGTTGCATAATCTCATAGTTACAGGAACATGTATAAGTCATGAAGAAAGCAATAGCAACATACTAAACGATCAAGTGCTAGGCTGACGGAATGGGTCATGTCAATCACATCATTCTCCTAATGATGTGATCCCGTTAATCAAATGACAACACATGTCTATGTTTAGGAAACATAACCATCTTTGATTAATGAGCTAGTCAAGTAGAGGCATACTAGTGACGTTATGTTTGTCTATGTATTCACACATGTATCATGTTTCCGGTTAATACAATTCTAGCATGAATAATAAACATTTATCATGATATGAGGAAATAAATAATAACTTTATTATTGCCTCTAGGGCATATTTCCTTCAGTCTCCCACTTGCACTAGAGTCAATAATCTAGATTACACAGTAATGATTCTAACACCCATGGATTCTTGGTGCTGATCATGTTTTGCTCGCGGAAGAGGCTTAGTCAACGGGTCTGCAACATTCAGATCCATATGTATCTTGCAAATCTCTATGTCTCCCACCTGGACTTGGTCCCGGATGGAATTGAAGCGTATCTTGATATGCTTGGTCCTCTTGTGAAATCTGGATTCCTTTGCCAAGGCAATTGCACCAGTATTGTCACAGAAGATCTTCATTGGTCCCGATGCACTAGGTATGACACCTAGATCGGAAATGAACTCCTTCATCTAGACTCCTTCATTTGCTGCTTCCGAAGCAGCTATGTACTCTGCTTCACATGTACATCCTGCTACGACGCTTTGTTTAGAACTGCACCAACTTACAGCTCCACCGTTTAATAAAAATACATATCCGGTTTGCGATTTAGAATCGTCCGGATCAGTGTCAAAGGTTGCACCAACTTAACCATTTACGACTAGCTCTTTGTCACCTCCATATACGAGAAACATATCCTTAGTCCTTTTCAGGTATTTCAGGATGTTCTTGACTGCTGTCCAGCGATCCACTCCTAGATTACTTTGGTGCCTCCCTGCTAAGCTTATTGCTAAGCATACGTCAGGTCTGTTACACAGCATTGCGTACATGATAGAGCCTATGGCTGAAGCATAGGGAACATCTTTCATTTTCTCTCTATCTTCTCCTGTGGTCGGGCATTGAGTCTGACTCAACTTCACACCTTGTAATACAGGCAAGAACCCTTTCTTCGCCTGATCCATTTTGAACTTTTTCAAAACTTTATCAAGGTATGTGCTTTGTGAAAGTCCTATTAAGCGTCTTAATCTATCTCTATAAATCTTGATGCCCAATATGTAAGCAGCTTCACCAAGGTCTTTCATAGAAAAACTTTTATTCAAGTATCCCTTTATGCTACCCATAAATTCTATATCATTTCCGATTAATAATATGTCATCTACATATAATACCAGAAATGCTATAGAGCTCCCACTCAATTTCTTGTAAATATAGGCTTCTCCAAAAGTCTGTATAAAACCATATGCTTTGATCACACTATCAAAGCGTTTATTCCAACTCCGAGATGCTTGCTGTCGGTGTCAAAACCGGCGGATCTCGGGTAGGGGGTCCCGAACTGTGCGTCTAGGCGGATGGTAACAGGAGACAAGTGACACGATGTTTTACCCAGGTTCGGGCCCTCTTGATGGAGGTAAAACCCTACGTCCTGCTTGATTAATATTGATGTTGTGTATTACAAGAGTGGATCTACCATGAGATTAAGGAGGCTAAACCCTAGAAGCTAGCCTATGGTATGATTGTTGTAATGGAGGTTATGTCCTACGGACTAAAGCCCTCCGGTTTATATAGACACCGGAGAGGGCTAGGGTTACACAGAGTCAGTTACAATGGTAGGAAATCTACATATCCGTATTGCCAAGCTTGCCTTCCACGCCAAGGAAAGTCCCATCCGGACACGGGACGGAGTCTTCAATCTTGTATCTTCGTAGTCTTGGAGTCTGGCGGACGATGATAGTCCGGCTGTCCGGACACACCCTAGTCCAGGACTCCCTCAGTAGCCCCTGAACCTGGCTTCAATGACGATGAGTCCGGCGCGCATAATGTTCGGCATTGCAAGGCGGGTTCCTCCTTTGAATAATCCAGAGAAGATTGTGGACACGAGAATAGTGTCCGGCTCTGCAAAATGAATTCCACATTCCACCATAGAGAGAATAATATACACACAAGTTCAATCTGCTGACGTATTTTCTGGCATGACGTCACACCACTGCCAAGCCTTTATTTGAATCGTTTTTTATTATACCACCTCAACGCGTTTAGCGAAGCGGTTTCCTTGGCACGTCTTGTCGAAGCAGAGATCGTGTTCCCCTTATTCCGGGATTCTCATCAATACGAACGTGGGTAACCCAACCGCGCCCGTTGCCACGCCTCCTCTATCGAAGGCGAATCCTGAACGGTCACGGAGACGGCTCTTGGTATTCCCCTTCTTTATAATAGGACCAAGGCTCGTTCTTTTCTTCAATCTTCCATCGAATATCCTCCTTGCTCCAAGTTCCAACACCCAGAGCCCCAGATTCGAGCGCTTCGGACCTTCGACAATGTCCGGCTCCGACCTTCAGGGCCGGTGGATGCCCTCCTCCATCACGGAGGAGGACGTGCTAAAGCTGCGTGAGGCCAAGTACCTGTCTTACAAGGTTTCGCACAGGTTGCCCGCCGAAGGGCAGGCCATCCCCACCCCCGAGCCCGGCGAGTATGTCATCTTCATATCCCACCTCCGTCGGGGTTTAGGATTCCCGACGGATCCTTTTGTGAGAGGGCTCATGTTTTACTATGGGCTGGATTTCCATGACTTGGCTCCGGAGTCCATCCTCCATATCTCCGCATTCAGCGTTGTCTGCGAAGCCTTCCTCCGCGTCACTCCCCACTTCGGCCTGTGGCTGAAGACCTTCAAGGTGGAGACGAAGATGATCGGGGGGCGTCCAGCAGAGTGTGGCGGGGCGGCCGTAAGCAGGAGGGCCGATGCCCCGTGGCCCGAGGGCTCCTTCCAAGAGGAGCCCGGCTTGTGGCAGCGGGAGTGGTTCTATATCACCGCTCCGAGGGGCAGCAGGCAAAAGCCGCCGCCTCCGTTCCGCTCAGGACATCCACGACGGTTGATGTCGTGGGTCAACCAAGGGCTTGATTGGGGGCCGTCCAAAGACGTTCCCCAATTGCAGGGCCGGATTCATGACCTCCAAGCGAGGGAGATCGATCTGGTCGTGGTAATGCAGGTTATGCTAATTAGGCGTCTCCTACCCTGCAAACGCCGTCCTCTCCGGCTGTGGGAGTTCAATCCGGAGGGACCACGGATTCTCCAACACTTCATGGGTACGACACCCGTGGAGATGTATAAGTTGTTTTTCGGACCACAAGTGGCGTGTCCGGAATTGACCGAGGATGCCGGCCTAAGCTGCAATCGCCCGGATACTCAAGTAAGTAGCTCAGTGTTCGGACGTACCATTTTTTTGCCCTTCTTCGATTTGCCTTTTAACCCGTTATCCTTGAGCAGGAGTGGATAGCGCAAGCAAAGTTGATACAGTGTCCGGCCCGCCTCCCAGAGACCGCGCCGGAGCCCGTGCTGGTCAGAATGTTGGAGGTTGCGCCTTCAGAAGAAGGCGAGGGGGGAAACAGAAGAGCTACCGCCCCGCCCAAGGGGGCGCTTGAAGAAGGGGGGATCGAGAATCCCTCCCTCCTAGGGGAGAAGAGGACCGCCTCCGAAGACCCGGAGGCCAAAGCCCCTAAGCGAGGGAAGAAATCTTCGCCGGAGCGTCCTGCGTCCGGGGAGGCCCCGGCCGCACAATCTTCTCTAAAAAATCATCCCTCTAGCGAGCCATGAGTAAAAATAGGGGAGTTCGTAAATAAGAAACATCCCTATTTGTGCTTCTGAGGATAACCGAAATTTTTACCTTGTAGTTCGGATCTGCGGCCTTCTCGGATGAGCTCGTCTTCGGGGGATCTTCGTCCGGAGATGATGGAGAGCGAGACACCTCCGTCTGCTGCGTCGTCGGATATGGCGGACGAGCCTGAAGTGTCGTCACAGAGGGTATCCCCTAGCCCGGCCGAGCCGAAGAGTTCGGCGCCGACTAGTGTTCGGCCGGGGGAGCTGAAGGATCTACTTGAGAGGGTGTTCGTCTTAGAAGATCACCGTGCATTGGTGAGCATGGTAATTGGAAGGATTTCGTCCGCCGAAAGCGGATTGCATAATGCCGTCAGGAGTTTGCTGGCGGGGTTTGAGGTACGTAAAAACGACGCGCCTTTTTGACAGTTTTGCACATAAAAGTGCGCCCTGTATGAATAGTAGCCCCTGAGACTCGGTAGGTTGTCGAAAGCGACAGCGTGCCGAGGATCAAAATCTTAGTTATTGTATGTCGCCCTTCTTATGTAGGTGACGGATAGTCAGGGGGCTAGCCAGACTGATGGGGTTGCCGAATTAATGCGGCAACTCGATGTGGCGGATGCAGACATCGCGCTAGTCAACAAGCGACTTGACGAGTCGCAAGGTAAATTGGTTCTCCGCAGTCACCTATTAAGGGAGGAAAAGCCCACCTCTTACATTATTTATGCTTGACGCAGATGGTGCTGCTGCTTTGGAGAGCCTTCGGGCAGAACTTCCTCAAGACAAGGAGCAAGCCAGAAGGAGTGATGCGGCTACCTCGAGGGCGGCCGAGGAGTTAGAAGCCGAAAGGGCTGCACACTGCCGAAGCAGGGAAGAGATGGCCGAATTGGCCGTTAAATTGAAGGATGCTACCGACCGCAATGAGGCTCTTGAAAAGGAGCGTCTGTCGGAGCGAGAAGACCTGGGGAAGGCCACCGCCGAAGCCAAGGATGCCCGTTCTACGATGCGGGCTATGAAGGAGGAGCTGCGTCAGGCTCGAGACATTGTGGCTGGCAAGCCTTTTCTGCTACGCCGCAGGTTTACGGATCCCACGTATGTCCAGCTTGGCCAGTTGTGGGGTCCGGAGGATCCATATATGGACTTAGCGGCGAGTGCGGCGGATGCCGTTGTGCACTTCCGAAGCCAAGGATCACCAGACGGAAGAGCTATTTTGGTCTCAATTCCATAGTCCAGATCGTTCACTTCCGCTGACCGATTGGTTGGCCGAATGGGCTGAACTGAATAGGTTGTCCAGACTTGCCATGACGGATATCGTGACTCATGTCTGGCCGGAGAGGCCCACGCCGACGAGCTATTTTGGCTTATTGCAGCAGTTTCTTGGGGCGGTGCCGCATATCAAGGAGATGAAGCGGTCGGCCAGTATAGAGGGTGCGCGGATGGCCCTTGCCCGTGTGACGACACATTGGACAGAGATGGATGTCGCCGCTGTTGCAACCCAGGGTTCGGACGAAAGCCGGTTACCCGCCGAGCACTATTTTGGGGAAGTTATGCGTGGTGCTCGTGTAATAGAGTCGCAGTGCTCGAAAAATGTCACGTTCAAATGAACGTTTGTAAAACAATGGTTATGATGTAATCGCTTTTTATACTTGTGCGTTCCAAGTATTGAAATATCTCCTATGCGGCCGTTTATGTATACATGTGTATAACCTGAAAGATGGCAGTCTTCGGCTTCAGCCCCCACGCACAAGGTGCGGGGGTGTTCGCAAAAATAGCGCATTTTCACACTTAATCCGACGTCTCGGTCTTGTTGAGGAGATGGCAGCATAGCAAACGAGGCAATCCGGACTATGATGCTTTATCACTTTCACTTAGCCATTGGAGTTCGAGGGTGGGGCTACGATATAGCCCCTGGGGGCACCGCGCTCTCCGAATTCGGGGTGCGTGTGTGCCTGACCGGGAAACGGTCCTTCGTCAAAGCGGGGGAATTCTAAACATTCCGGTTGTCGATCGAGTGGTTGACCAGTCTCTCGCTGTATCATGATCAGTTTTGGCTTTCATCGAGGTGCTCGCCACTGAAGCGGGGCATAATCGCAGTAGTTCTCCTGGCGCCGCTTTAGCCGATGATAGGGAACGTAAGGCAGCAAAACACAGGAGCCAGGTAAACCCAACATTTGACCAAAGACATGATTCGGAGCTGATGCATATAAGGCCTAACTCGAGACGCCGAACACTCCCTAAGGTGTTCGGTCTTTATAATAATGGGCAGAACAATGCCCTAAGCCCCTAGTGTCCAGGTACGGGCAAAGTCATCTGACGCGGCCGATGCCAAAACGTCAGGCTCCACACTGGTTATAATGAGAAGCCAGGGGATTATAGCAACAAGAGACAGTAAAAAAGGTTTACGCAGGGTCTTAATGTGAAAAGAATCCTTGCAACGGGTCCCTACTGCACATCTGCGCCTGTGTCTCCGTTGTGCCGTTATCCTGGACGGGTGTGCACGCCGTTCATCTGTAAAGAGAGAGGAACTTAGTTTGAAAGGAAATCGTGCGAAAAAAGGTGTATGAAAAATATTAATAAGTAAAGCGGAGTCTATATTAGCTCGTTGTTGCTTATACGCGCAACCCCTTGTGAAGGGGTGTGCGGCTAGGGAGCCCCTAGCTTATTTATGCCGGACTCGTCTATCCGTGTCCAGGGTCTTTAAGTGACCCTCGCAATGAAATGATGCCATGTGGACCGGGCATTTTAAGTGTAAGAGACGCGTAATGTGGTATAGCGTTGAAGCGGACAAAAGCTTCACGCCCCAATAGTGCTTGATAGCCACTTTTAAACGGGGCGACATGAAAGATTAGTTTTTCGCGTCGGAAGTTGTTCGGTGACCCGAACACAACTTCTAGTAATAAGGAGCCTGTGCACTTGGTGTAAGGGCCTGGCGTCACTCCTCTGAAGGAAGTGCGGCTATGTCGAATTTTAGTAAGGTCTATCCCCAACTTGCGGATTGTGTTTGGATATAGCAGGTTTAAGTCACTGCCTCCGTCCATCAGGACTTGTGTAAATTGTAGTCCATCGATTATAGGGTCCAATATCAGAGCAGTCCATCCTGCATTTCGAACACTTCTCGAGTAATCTAGGTGGTCGAAAGTGATTGGTTTTGACATCCAATCTCGAGGTTCCGCTGGGGTGGACCGTGCGCGACCCATCTTAGCGGGTGCCACATGTTTTTTTCCGTATCATCACATGAAATGAGTTTACTGCTTTGACTTCTTGTGGGAAAGTCTTTTGTTTTCCGGTGCTCTGCTGGTGGGGTTTCTCATCATCTTCGCTTGATGCGTCGAGCCCCTTGTGTTCAGCCTTGAGTCGGCCGGACTGTTTGAAAACCCAGCAATCTCGGTGGGTGTGATTTGCAGGCCTTCCGGGGGTACTGTGGATTTGACATATCTGATCCAAAATTTTGTTTAAGTTGGATAGCTCATCACTGTTATCCTTAAGAGGCAGTGTTTTGTTGTTTGGCCGCGAGCTTTTGAATCCGGCGTTGACCGCCGTATTCTTTGGGCTTTTTTCTTTATTTCGGCGCTGATCCTTTCTGCGCCGTGATTTTCCGTTTCCATCTCTAGTCTCAGATGTACTCGGGTCGCTGGTGCTGCATCTTGCTAGCCAGCTATCTTCCCCCGCGCAAAAGCGGGTCATGAGGCTTGTTAGCTCGGACATTGTCCTCGGCTTCCCTTGGCCGAGGTGTCTGGCGAGCCATTCGTCTCGGACATTGTGTTTAAAAGCTGCTAAGGCTTCGGCGTCCGGACAGTCGACTATTTGGTTCTTTTTAGTGAGGAACCTGTTCCAGAATTTGCGCGGGTTCACTACCCAGGACGGCTCGATTGACCTCGGCGACATGGACGACGAGCTCGATTACGGTGAAGAAGAGCCGGAGGAGGAGGAAGAAGAGGAGGAGGAGGAGCCGGTGCCGACAAGGAAAGGCAAGAAGAAGAAGAAGAAGGCCAAGCCCGGCGAGCCACGCATCAAGTGGGCGTCCAAGGAAGAGGAGTGCCTCGCGGAAGCGTGGAAGGTCGTCTGCCTCGACCTGGTCACCGGCACGAACCAGAGCATCGAGACATATTGGGACCGCATCAAGGCCGAGTTCGATGAGCGGAAGCTCGTCGACCCCTATTCAAAGGCATGCACATGAAGCGGGGGTCGAAGGCAATGGCGAACCATTGGGGGCTCATCCAAACGGCGTGCAACAAATGGCATGGGATCATCGAGGAGGTCGCGGCTCGCCCGGAGAACGGCACCAGCGTCGAGGATCAAGTATCGCCTACGCCGTCCTTACTGTTGCCTTTCGCCGTGCGCCCGCTCTTTCGTCTTGTGCGCGCCGTGGGCGTGCGCTAGCGCCGACTGATGTTCTTTTCATTGGCGCAGCTGCTACGGATGTTTGCCATGTTCCGCGATGACAACATCGACGTAGAGTTCAAGTACCTCCACATCTTCAAGCGGATCGACAAGTGCGAGAAATGGGCGGCCGTCCGACGCACCCTTGCCAAGGCCAAAGAGATGTACAAACCGGACGCGCCGACCGCGGGCGCGGCCGACGGGCGCCCGGACGGAAACAAAGGTGCCAAGAAGCCGAAATACGCCGAGTCGGCTGCCGCGCTCGTGCAAGAGTCCATCGAACACTGCCTCGCCGATGCCAGGACCAGGGCCGCTGAGCGAGAAGAGAAAAGTGAGGCGAGGTGGGCTGTTTTGATGACGAACAACGCCGTCAAACTCGACTTGCTCCGGACCAACGTCGCCGCGAAACTCAAAGCTCAAGACGCCAAGAAGAGGAACAACGAGCTCACCTTCTTGATGGGCGGTGCTGACATGCTCCAGAGTGGTGATGAGAAGCTCAAGGTGTGGTTCTTGGCGGAGCGCGGCCTCATCCTGAACCAGATATCGGCAACGCCTACGCCACCGCCCAGCCCGACTGATGATCATGCCGCCGCGGCCGCCGCGACGCCCAGCCCCACCCATGATGCCTCCGCCGCGCTGACTCCTCCCAGCCCGCGTACGCCGACGACGACGCCGGAGGTTGAGCTCGACGTTTGATGCATTCCTTCCTCGTCCTTCCTTTTTTGTACGCCGAACTACTGCATGTCCTTTTATTTGATCACCCAACTGTGGCACCGAACTGCCGAACTATTGCGATGATCGCCGGTTTGTTGTTTTTTTAGCGGGAACGTGGAGTTCGAATATGGGGCGCCTTGGGGGCGGCACCTGGCAGCGTGGCTGGGGAGAAACGAACCCCAGGGGCCGATCTAGCGCTGGCTCGCCCCCAGGCCGCTCTTTTTCGGCGCCCTGGGGGCCGAACGGCTGGAGATGCTCTTAGTCACATTGCTTGCAAGCTTCTTGTGATGTTGTGTTAGCGAGAGGGCCCAGAGATACCTCTCCGTCAAACGATGTCACAAATCTCAGTCTCAATGCATGCCAACCCAACAGACACCATCGGAGATACCTGTAGAGCATCTTTATGATCAGCCAGTTATGAAGTGACGTTTGATATCACAGAAGGTATTCCTCCAGTATCCGAGAGTTGCATGATCTCGTAGTCGAAGGAACAGATACTTGACACGAAGAAAGCTATAGCAAATAACTTAAACAATCTGATGCTAAGCGTATGGTTGGGTCTAGTCCATCACATCATTCTCCTAATGATGTCACCCGGTTATCAAATGACAACTCATGTCTATGGTTAGGAAACCTTAACCGTCTTTGATCAACGAGCTAGTCTAGTAGAGGCATACTAGGGACATGGTGTACTTTATGTATTCACACATGTATTTAAGTTTCTGATCAATACAATTCTAGCACATGAATAATAAACTTTTATTATGAACAAAAAATATGATAATAACCATTTTATTATTGCCTCTAGGACATATTTCCAACACCTTCTAATTTGGTGGATCCCATTTGGGCCCACGCATTGTATGGCCTGCATATCCATGAACCAGAGTAAAATGGCATTCAGTAGCCGGAGCTGTTTCAATGACCGAGGAGTAGCAAGAAGCGATAGTGTCTCCACTGCACTAGTAATAATAGTTTTTGGGGTAGCGGTAGAGTGTGTCCACTGTGCAAGTAGTAATTGTTTTTCTGGACCCAAGACAGAATAGCGCATACACCCTAATTAATAAAATCAATTCAAAAGCATATATTTACTTAATGAGAGGCACTGCCCACCACTCCGCCACCCAAAAAAACACGTGTACTCTGCTAGTGGAATATGCCACAATTGGACAAATTGAACCCAGGTAACCGCGGAGAAGGAAGATGTCAAGGAGATGATTACCCAGATGCAAACTTTTTTATATTTTTCAGAAAAGGAGGATTAGGGCATCTCCAACGTCGACCCTCGAACCGCCCACATATGTTCGGACTCAGCTGTCGGGACCGTGAAAGCCATCCAACGCTGACCCCGTCCGTCCGCGGCGTAGTCCGGACCATGATTTTCTCACAGACCGGAACCAAATGTGGGGCGGCTTTACGGGAGTCCTGGCATGAGAACCGCCGGACTCTGACCCCCGAACACCTAAAAGGAAGGCGGAGCCCGTGCTTTTGTAGCTACATGTTCTGTTTGCGTGCCAAAATCACGCACTCTTCTTCCATCCACCACTGCTCTCCACCCAATTCTCACCCTTTTCTCCCACCCTCTTTTTCCTTTCATCGCCGACGCATGGAACTAGAGGAGACCCTGTGGGAGATGGAGGTGGTGGAGGCACCAGAGAACCCGAGAATCATGCTCGCCCGGAAGATCAACTCGGTGACGTGTCAAAATCGCCGCGTCAAAGCAAAAGTCGCAAAGGAGGAGAACCTCAATGTCGGACATACGTAGTTTCGTTGCTTAATACCCGGACATGCATTTTTTTCACATCAGCGACGACACCTTGATCACGGAAGATGGCTGGGATTGCCGGTCTGGCAGTGCAGAAAATTGCACGGACTGTCCGACTGATGTTCCTTTGGATTCGAGCATGTAAAAACTAAACATACTTGCCTCTTTTTGCTTTTGATCGGGCATGTGATCTGGCGCTGATGTGATCTGATGTGTTGCGTGGCTTGAACTATATTTGAATTTCAAATTGCCCTTTACGGGCGGACATATACCACGTAGTGTTGGATGACCAGCTCCCGCATTTGTGTCCGCAAGACTGGCCGGACGCAGTTGAAGATGCCCTTACCGCGGCATGTGCATCAAAATGACACATGTAGTCAAATTATTAATTGTAGTATCCACCAAGTACATACTCCCTCTATCCCATAATAAAAAAGTGTTTTGGACACTACACTAGCGTAAAAATGCTCTTATATTATGGGATGGAGGGAGTAGTACGATATAAGAACTCAAAATGAGTTGAAAGAAAAGAACATTGGCTAAGCCGGGAAAAATAGGACTAGATGACTATACACATATCCTATTATGTCCCAATGAAAGCACATGATACGTACAACCGGACGGTAGCACGGGATACATACAACCAGTTTATTAACCGAAGTACCCACCAAGTGATGACTATACAGATATCACTTGCTCGCCATTAGGCTCTTCCCAGTGCTCCACGGTGGACAGGTGCTAAGCACGCCACATAAGCGAAAAAATGACATGGCACAACATTTAATGAGGGGAGAGAGCACTTTGATGACCCCAGGAAGAACCAATGCCAAGCGCGAGAACCTAGGCAAATGACTTAAATGAAACAACTTGATTAATGCATGAAAGACTTTAGGTGCTAACTCATTAAATAAAGTGTGCTTAGCAACAAGTTAAGCAGCTATGCATTGAGGAGATGAGTTGCTAAGATATTTAATGCACTTAGCACCTCATCTAAGCACCTTTGCATTGAAAGAGGTCTTAAAGTCCACACAAGCACCAGTGGTCAAAACTATCCCAGATAGGCTTCCAGTTCCATACACGTTGAAGTTGCGACAAACTTTGCACCCTCCAGTTCCACAGAAAATATTATTATCGTACATTTTACACATATACATGCTGCCATTTTTCATAAGTTCTATTTCAGCAATAACAAAATATTGGTACATGCTGCATCTGTCAGTTGCCTCGCGGTGGGCCAGAGGATGGATGGAAAGAGAGCATGCTGGGAGAGTCCACTGTGACAATAACGTCTTCCCCCTCAGACTCGTCACCCGAGTTATCACCTTCTGCTACCACCCTGCGTTCCTGGCCCGCTGCTTGGTGCGGAAAGGGGGGAAGTGCAGGAGCTGGAGCTTGAGCAAGAGCTTGAGCAGATTTTCTGCTCATCACACTGGGACCAGCCGACTTCACAGAAACCAGAGGCCGCGTGTTGGATGCCCTTGAAGGCACCTCTGGATAGGACACGCTGTGCTTCTGGTTTCCCTCCACATGATCAAGCCTCGATTGCCGCCGCTGAGCAGGGTGCATGTCATCCATCTGTGAATGAGTTGACGCAGTTTTCCGTTTTAGTTGAGCTGATCACATAAATTATGACCGGCTATGAAGCATCAACAAAACTGAAGAAAAGACGCATACGTACCATGCCACCATACATGCTGACTTGCAAGGCTCTAGCAGAGAAGCTACCGGGTTGGTTTTTGATTTCAGCTAGGCTCGGATTTCCAGGCCCTTTGGATCTCACAGAATTCTCCGGCCACCTGAGCAAACCGATGTGCTCTCTGCTCTGCGTTCGTGGTGGTCCGAGTTTTGGAGACAGCATTGATGCACTTCTTTGCAGATCGGCTTCCATATCTGGCATCCCTATTTCAAACAAGATAGCCCTTGATCTAGCTTCCACCTGATAACTCGATGCAGTATAGCAGTAGTCTATAATTTTCAAGGCTGTAAAGAAGGAGAGCAATTGAGTCACCCATTACTTCTAAAAAAAATCACTGCTTTTATTTCAAAAAATAAAGAAGTGCTTGACCGATGAGAATGTGGAGAACCTGAAGACTGCAAGCCAATTAAATTCAAATCAGTGTTCGACGGCAGCAGCACAGCTGGATGTTTGATCGAATGTCGGTTCTCTGTCTTCAGGAATCCTTCCAATAAGATGCCAACGTAATTAGGCCCGAGTTCAATGTCTTCTCCCTTAATGTACATATTCATACTAGATCTTTCAGAAATGAGAACCCTCATCTCATGCATTGCCATTTTCTCAAATATCTGGGGGAGAAACATCCTTGCAATAACTAGAGCACTTTCCTGTAATTTCCACATATGAATGATTAAAGGCTATCGGATATAAATGATGTGAGAAAGGTAACATTATTACGCTAGACCTTGTAGAGTAATAGTGATGGGTTCACCATGGAAGTTCAGTGTTAGCAGCAATAATAGTTGATAGGAATTTGGGTGGACTGACATGCCCATTGGGTGAAGACAAGCAAAAGCCCAAACAAGTAACAACAATGGTTGTAAATGGATAGACGTTCGGGGCTCACTCTCCTCTACACTCGATGATGTGTGGCACGGGACAACGGTTTGGGCGATGGCGCGGTGCTGGTCCAGCGTGCGGCGGCGCCGGCCGTGCTCGAGCGGCACCGCCTTGGGATCTCATCCGGTGGCAGGGGGCTGGGCTGGCCGTGGCCCTGGCATGTGGCACCAGCGGCTGGCTGGGGCCTCAACCCAAATCTGGTGCGGCTGGGGCAATGGGGTAGCGCCTGCTCAGGTCGCTGACGCGGTCACGGCGGCCATGGCTGCTGTGGACGGCAGTGCGGTGGTTCGGCGTCGGCGGGACACACATATCCTGATCTGTATTGGCTCTAGGACTGCGGCGTGGGGTGTGGCCGTCTAGCAAGGAGCCTAAACATGGACCGAGAGTGGGCTGCAATTTTAATTGCGCCAGCCGGGTTGAACTCAAGACCATTTGGCTCCGATACCATGTAGAAGTGCATGCTCTAGCCAATGCAACTAAAAGACCGATCTGATGGAAAAGACTAGGCAATACATTTATACGTCAACACGGAGTTCCATCCAACTGCGAGTTGGGGAGTTGCGGCCACTGGTGAAAACCGACCTCCAACTTCGGTCATGGCGGGCGACGGCGGTGTCTAAATGCCCTTACCTTATTGAAGGCATCATTTTTGCGGTCATTTTCTCCTCGCTCAGACTATTCTGAGGGGAAACCCTCAATCCGCGCGTCCTAGATCGAACGATAATGGCACTATTGGTGTCGTATTCCTTCATCGTTTTGGAGCAAATGCTTGTTGGAGTCGTCAAGAGGTGGAGCGGCATGGCATCCACCGCATCAACGTCGGTGGGTCTTGGCGGCATGATGTCGCACAGTTTTGGCAACGGATGCGTCTGGGCGAGCGCAGGGAGGTGGCATTGTTTGGCGCCGTGGTGGCGTCGATGGCAGGCCTAGCAAGTTCGATGCGTCAATATCTTCTCTGAAGATGGATCGGTGGAAGACGGCGGCGGCGGCGGCGGCCTATGTAGCGTGCACATGCGGTGACCACTGGGAGTGAGGTGGACCGGTGTGTGCCCCAGACGCTCTGGTGTCGGGTCTGTGTATGCGGCTCAGACAATCTGCACCCTTTAATCTAGTTGATAAGAGTAGCGACAGATGTTGCCGAGATGGTGGTTTCAGAGGTATTGATGTATTACTTTGTAAGGTCGTGGTGAAAAATTAAGAAAATGGCTGCATGCATCGCCCTGATGCAAATGCAAAGGCCAGGGGTTATCCTCCTTTTCAGAAAAACAAAAGAAAAGAAAAACTGGGAAAAACGCTGCCACCGACCCACCCACCAATTACAGGTTTACAGGATCCTTGATCTGTAACCAACAGGATGTTAACCAGAATCAAGAAATAAACAACAGAAGAATAAAGACTACATTGCAGGAAATGTCTAATAGTCAGAACTATATGAGCACGCAGGTTAGGCAGCATTAGGAGAGGATACCTGCCACATGAAATCCTCAATAGAAGGATCAGACTGGCGCAGTTGCTCTATTTTTTCAGCTTCAATGAAGAAACAATGCACCACCGATTCTGTAATAATGTCACAAATATATGGCTTTCCAATTAATGCCTCGTGACCCAAAGTGCTTCCATGTGACAAAATTGGATCCAGTGAATGCCTGGTGCTGAGTCTCTGACTTGTCCACTGTAAAAAAGGGAGGCAAGGGCAGGTACATGCTCATTAGTGAATCAGCCGGAGTGGCAAAATACATATTTCAATCAAAATGTGATAAAGTGGTCTTGAGGCAGAAACATACCTTTACAATTCCAGTCGAAACAAGCCATATACCAGTCGGCCTTGAGCCTTCCCTGTAAAGGATCGTTCCATGTCCTTTTATTGATTCTTTTGTATTACTTAACAACGGATCACGAGCAGCAGCAGGCAGTGCACCAACTAAAGGATGGGTGTTTAGAAGTTCGCTAACTCTTGGCATTTTCACCAGCGGTGGATTCCTCTTAAGTTTCTTCAAGTCTGTCTGCCAAGTGAATTAACTTACCAGAGTTAGTACATTGCGACTCTTGAACTGAAACCTCAGAGATTAATTTACTTTCACTTTGCCAGAAGAAACAGAATCATTTTTCTCCAACTACCTGCAAAGCATCATCGAGATGGACTATTTCCTTTTCCTCGAGCAACCCTGTCTTCCCGAGGTCTTGAATATAGTCGCTCAAGTGTGTCAATACCGCATAAGTTACTTGTCGAGTCTTTAATACACGAAGCACCTGAAAAGTGTGGAAACAGCTTCAGAATCAAGATAACAGTGCACCGGCATAAAAGAAAGAACAAAAGAATCTAGATAGCACCATAACACTGAACTATCAGCATCACCAGGGTATGTTTTCAATTAACATGGCATTCCTTAGTTTATTCATTTAGTGAATTTTTTCTTCATTATTACGAACTATTGTTTGAAATGAGTACAAAATGTAGTATTCTAAAGCCTTATAGACCTAGGATCAATGTTCGACCTAGGACCATTGTAGAAAATCAGTTCAAGAAGAACATCAGATGAATTTTGCAACGGAAAGGACAATTCCTCAAAAACTATAACCAAATCCCTGCATTCCAAACTCTAAATCTAACCATTTACAGGCCTCAGCCTCTCCATGCCATGCAAGAACATGTGTCTCTAAATGCCAAACTGCTCCTGATTTATTCTTCTCCAACACACACCCAAGTGTGTGTTATTTTGTATTAGAAGATGACACCAATAATTGTGAATGTTTTGCAGCCAAACAAACAAAAGGAAAGAACCAAAAGTAAAAACAGGAAAAAGCTGAAAATCTAAAATAGTATGAAGGCCAAGAAAAGAAACCCAGAAGACAAAACTGTACGTCTATCCTGCAGATCAGCGAGCTGGTTAGGGGGATGCGCACGAAGCTGAACTAGTCCCATTTTAGTTCAGGCAATGTGCATTTGTCCTGAAGTTTTGCAGGGAAATCACTAGTTGAACGAATTCACGAGATTTCACGACGCCAATGAATTCGTAATAATTTGAGTCAAATGACAGTAGCACATTGTAACCACAACCTGAGGGAATGTAACACGAACATCTTCCAGAAACTTTTTAGCTTCCTCCCCCGCAGCAGTACTTTCATTGATGACAATTCTTGCAATATCACTATCACCTGAAGAACAAGCAAAAGTTATAAAAATAATGAAAATAGGTGAAGTGCAATAGGAATATAGGATCTTTAATCTCCAGTGTCCACAAAACAGTATGAATAGGTGACTTCAGACAAGCTTTTCATGGTAATTGCAACATAAAGTAAAGTCACTCACACTCAAGCTTAATGAGCTGAACTCATTTGGACCATCAGATATATACAAAGTAATTTTGCAATGAAGGCAAGACTTCATCAGTTTGAGCACTAAATGCCGTAACTATTCGACATGAAAGCAAACTCTGCTTAGCGTAATTATCATATATGTTCTCACTTATACACTATAAAACAAACACCAGTAATATGTTCTCACACATAGCATTTTTCATATAGGAACCAACTACCGACACAGAAATATCTTCTGTACTTTCCTGGATTTTGCCAAACAAATGGTATAAAACTAGCACATGACAACATATAAAGTGTCAAAAACGTTACCAAGAAAATCATGTAGTTGTCTCCTCGCAATTCTATGAGCACGGAGAAATGCCGCACAAATGTAGCATCCTAACTCCAATCTTTCTACTGTGAAGTATGTGACAAGCCTTCGTGGCAATCTGCTCATCTGAAGGAACCTATAATACTTTGGGAAATGAACACTGGACCGCAAACCATTCCAGTCGCATAATGATTGGCTAGAAACAAGATCCATAGCCTCATCAACAGATCTCATTAACATATTTGCTGTAGATTGAGTTATTCGTCCCTCTTCAAGCATTCCCCAGTAAGCGGCTTGCACACCTGACAAATATTTAGCCAATGGTCACTTTAAAATAAACTGTAGTTAACTCCACTCAATTTCGCTTATTCACGGCCTCAGACCTCTCTATTTCAAAAACAAATTATCCTTTGAGAAAATAAGTGTGTAGTAATAGCAATATGTTCACTCTCTATCCTACTTAAACGCACTAGAAGGAGTTAAACAGCTGTAGGCCCTTCAATGGGTGTATGCATAGACATTTCTCATGAACATTGTTTCAGATTTACTGATTCATTGGTGGGCCAAGACAATATAGTGAAACAAATGTAGCATGAAACTGCATATTCCGTACCATTTCTTTTGACTATTAAGTACACCCTCCGTCGATTTATACAAGGCCACTTGTAATGTGGGTCTAACTTTGAACATCGATCTGACCAACAAGACGTATGCTATATGCCACACGAATATATACCAACGCTTGAATCACTAAATTCTTCACACCAACATCCCAACCAAGCCTAGTGACTTCCGTGACCTGTGGTGAACCACTTAACAAGTTCAGTGTCCTAGATAGGCATGAAGAGTTCATGGAACTAGTTCCATTGTCAAAAGTTTTAGGACCCAGATTCCCAGAGACTGTAGTGCATTTTCGTCTTTTATATGTATGTACCCCCCTTAGCAAACGCAACTTCATCACCACATTAACATGTAGTGCGTACCATTCAAAAGCCGCACTCGTGTATCCCTCAAATTCATTGTATGCACATGATCATCTATGTCAGGACCATCATGAGGATGCGCTTGTTCATCTTCCAAGTCATTCAAACATGTAATATATTTCTTCACAGTAATCCAATCAGCAGGCCCAAGTTCCTCATCATCCCTGAGATCACCAAAAGCCTCCAGTGCCTTGTTTAGCATTTCATATCTTGTGTACTTCAATACACGAAACTGCAGTTGCAGAAAATCATATTAGAAACTGGAGCGCGGGGAGAACATAACTATGCTACTTCATATTCATCAATCATGTTGTGTAATGAAAACTATTGTTCTTTCTGGTTGCAGATGCAGATAACAATCTCAGCAAACCTATGCACCCTTGAGATTAAAGAAAAGGCTTAATAAAATTCAGAGCACTTTGTAAAGCTAACCTTTGTTGCTGATAATTTTCCCATGCCGAGTAGGTGCAACAAAAACTGTGTGGTTGAACCATTCACAATCAATGTCAGAAAAACGATGCCACCCGTGAAGAAGACAAACTGTAACAGAGTTTATTAAGAACAGCAAAGCTCAAATTAAATAGTTCATACTTTTTAGAAAAAATCAAAGAGCATACCATTGTTCCAACTTCTGATTTCAGATAATGTTGATCTGCATCGCTACCACGCTAGTAGAAGTATTTCAATAAATATCTCAGAATAATATATAGTGGGTTACTTAAAAAATGATGTAGACATCCATAATGGTAACAACAGAGTGAGGGTCAATGGCACTCGCACATGAAAAATTAACTTACTTTAACAGACAGAGATAGAGATAGAGCAACAGCCCCTCGCAGCCCCGACCAGACAAGCACTATGGCTTCTTTGAAATCCATACCATACCCAAAGTGACGCAACAATGGAAACAAAACACTGACAACTATAGCACGCGATATTTGCACAAAAACGTAGAGCAGAAGAAGGTACCCCCATGAAGTGCCTGAAATAGCAAGACATAAAGAGAATTATGCACAAGACGCAAAGATGGGTTAGAACTAAGCTCATAACAAATAACGGGAGAGTATACATGTGCGCCCACCCCTTAGGTGCTACTGTGTGCTCTGTGCTCACCCTCCCGAAAAGGGATGAAAATACTCAAATATTTAAATCCAAATTTTATCTATTCATTGACAACAAAGATGAGAGGTTCTCTAATGAAAATAAAAGTTCCAACTATTCACCAAAGAGCTTGTCTTCTTTGCTTCTTCCCATGATGTTAAATTGTACATCATTACCAATCTGACCAAATAGAACAGCATCCAACAGACAGGGGGCTAGCATTTCGTTCCCAGCTAGCCCTAGCATTGTCGCCACCCACTCCAATCTCAGCACTGAATCTCTCGTCCCTCGGGCCCCTGCCCCCTCCTTACTCTCCATCCTTGCCGCCTCCGGAGGCCACTGGTGGCTAAGCCGCGAGGCCGCCACAGACGGGGGCAGCATAGTGGTTCTATGTCGGGATAGCGATCTCAGGTAGCTGCAGTGGTGCTCAAGCTTGGTGAAGTGTTGATGCTCCTGATTGTGCTGGCAGTGCACAGACGAGATGGCCGGCGCTATGATCTTCTAGTGGCAGCGGCCGCCGGCGAGATCCGTTCCCTTGTACACCTTCTTCGCTTGATTTGGTGGTATGGGCAGCCCCTACGGTGGCTACTATGTCTGATCTACCGGGGATTTGCTTCATCGGATCGGGACTTGCCCGGAAGATGGTGGCAGTGGCAGCGTTCAACCCTCATTGGTGGCACAGAGGGCGTCATCGTGTTTATGCGGTCCTGCAACCTAGACAGATGGCTTCAAGTGCCACATCGGTGCCGTCCGTGATGGGGAGCCGTGGTGGTTGCTATGCTTGGCTCCTCTATGGACACGGATCTATCGGGCTGGTACATGGTTCGTCTAGTGTGCAAAACCCCTCCCTGGTGTCTCCATGTGTGCCCTGTTAAGTTTCATGCACTAGCCAACGCAACCAAAAGTACAAACTGATTAAAAAGGCTAGGCAATCCACATATACACTTCAACACCCGCTCTCACGTGTGACGCGGAAAATCAAACACGTGGATAGACTCGGAGGTATGGCTCAAGAGGCCTATACATGGCCACAAAGGAGCACTACTAGGGAAAAACCTATACACAGAATCTTATCAGCAGCGCGCCTCAAAATAACTCGCTGCTGCTAACTGGCAGTAGCGCGGTCCACTGAAACTCGCTGCTGATACAAATATAGCAGTAGCGCGTCCATCCAAAGAAGCGCTGCTGCTATAATTCCTACGAGGCCGCCGCGAGGCTAGTTATAGCAGCAACGCGTTAGTACGACGCGCGCTACTGCTACTTAGCATAGTAGCAGCGCCTTTCCCAGACAAGCGCTACTGCTAAGTTTCCTAAAAAATTTAGTCCCACCTCGCTCTGTGAAGAGAGTTTATACCACCTTAAATATGTTACTTCTCACACTTTGACAAGCACTTGATCTTCATTGAACTCTATGTGTAGAATTTGTGGCTGCAATATGAGTCTTCACCTGTTCCTAAACCGGTGAGGACTCATATTGTCGAATCAGATTGTACACAAAAAGATCGTTGATGATCAATGTGTATTTTTGCATGCTGACATATATCAGTAGCGCTTTATCGTGAAAAGCGCTGCTGCTAGATAGATTAGCAGTAGCGCATTTCGGTGAAGAGCGCTACTGTTAAGCCATCCATCTCCCTGATCTCCTCCCTTCGGATCCACTCGCACACACAGCCACAAATTCTATCTGCGCCGCGCGCCCCCGGCCGTCGCCCCTCTCCTCCAGCGTCTGCAAGCCGCCCTCGCCGCTCCTCCGTCTGCGCCGCGCGCCGTCACCTCCTCCTCCTTGCTGGACTCGGTACCGGCCTCCTCCTCCATCCTCCCTCTCCACTCGCCGCTGGCCGGCCCCTCCTCGCTCCGCGTTCCTCCTCCGTCCTCCCTCAACTGGTCGCGCCGGCCGGCCCCTCCGCGCTCCGCCTTCCTCCTCGATCCTACTCTCTTCTCCCTCCTCGAGTCGCCCTCCTTCTCCCTCCTGCTCATATGCAACATTTTGATTTAGTTGATATAATTTAGTTGACTTAGTAGAACATTTTGATTTAGTTGATTTAGTAGGCTAGTTGATTTAGTTGCCTTAGAATATTTTGATTTAGTTGACTTAGTAGGTTAGTTTATTTAGTTGACTTAGAACATTTTGATTTAGTTGATTTAGTAGGCTAATTCATTTAGTTAATTTAGTTGACTTAGAACATTTTGATTTAGTTGATTTAGTTGACTTAGAACATATTGCTTTAGTTGACTTAGTAGGCTAGTTGATTTAGTTGACTTAGAACATTTTGATTTAGTTGATTTAGTAGGCTAGTTGATTTAGTTGACTTAGAACATTTTGATTTAGTTGATTTAGTTGACTTAGAACATATTGCTTTAGTTGACTTAGTAGGCTAGTTGATTTAGTTGACTTAGAACATTTTGATTTAGTTGATTTAGTAGGCTAGTTGATTTAGTTGACTTAGAACATTTTGATTTAGTTGACTTAGAACATATTGCTTTAGTTGACTTAGTAGGCTAGTTCATTTAGTTGACTTAGAACATTTTGATTTAGTTGATTTAGTAGGCTAGTTGATTTAGTTGACTTAGAACATTTTGATTTAGTTGATTTAGTTGACTTAGAACATATTGCTTTAGTTGACTTAGTAGGCTAGTTGATTTAGTTGACTTAGAACATTTTGATTTAGTTGATTTAGTAGGCTAGTTGATTTAGTTGACTTAGAACATTTTGATTTAGTTGATTTAGTAATCCTTTGCTCATATTGCTTTAGGAAGAATGGCGCCACCACCACCACTATGTCAACTGTGCAAGTCAAGATGCACCAGCAGCCTTGCAACTGGCAAGCTGTTCGGCATCTACTTCCGGCCGAGTTTTCGTCATGCGGCGGTAAGAAATTAGATGAAATGTAATAACTATTTTATTTTTAGTGTTGGCATTACTGCATTGTGTCATTTTGCTTACACAGATCGTCCCATGCAATGTGAGGTTGAAATTCAATAAGCTGACAGGAGACACTGTGACATTTGAGGCTTCTGGGGGGGCGTACACTATGGAGGTCGAGAAAGGACGCAATATGTTGCAGATTGGAGGAGATGGATGGGCCCGTTTCGTCGCTCGCATGCATCTTACTTGTGGTGAGTTGATCAGCTTCAACTTTCGAGTAGAAAGACCCAAGCTAGCTGTCATTTATCTCAACCTGGTGGAAGATGATGAAGATGACGAAGATGATGAAGATGATGAAGATGATGAGGACCCACTTCATGAAGCCATCGTAGCTCAAAGAACAAGGCTGAGTGAGGAGGAGGTGTCCAACCTGTGGGACATAATTCCGCCACGTCTTGACTTTGTCGGGTGCCATTCGTGACCCGCTTGACAAATACCATGGTTGATCGACATGATATGGTATGTTATACTTACAAATGCAAATTAATAGTGTGAATTACTTAGTGTACAGTCCAATGATATGGTATATGTTGTGTGGAATCTAGTTGATGATATATATGTTTTAGTGTAGAGTTCGATCACATGCTTATTAATTGATATGTTTTTCTTATTCAGAAATTGGCAAAGAGCATATCTGTGAGTTATGGTATCGAGCCTGATGAAGAAGGCTCAGCTGGACTACGCCTTACTGCAAGGGGCTCCGTCACAACCTGTACTTACCGCGTGGACACGGACGGTCGCACACACTTAAGCTCGGTTGGGTGGAAGAAATTCCTCGATGGCAAGAATCTTCGTGTTGGACAGGCCATCCTAATTACTATCAGGAACACCAACCGCCCAAGCTTGAGGATGATGATTGTCTTCGATATCATCTAGAACTACATGTGTGTGTGGCTATATCATCTAGAACTACATATGTGTGTGTGGCTATATCATCTAGAACTACATATGATGATCGTCGTCGATATCATCTAAAACTACATATGATGATGGCCGTTGATATGACCATGCATGTACTGCTTGAGGATGCATGTTGGCTATGCATGAAATTGTTATCTTAGTACTCTTCGTTCCAAATTACTCGTCGTGGTTTGAACTAAAACCACGACGAGTAATTTGAACGAAAAAGTACTACCGCATCTAGTAATGGTTTATGAATTTGATGAAAGATAGTACCTAGTTTCTAGCATCCGAAGGAGAGTTGAAATGGAAAATGATGAAAGAGATAGCAGTAGCGTGGGATAAAGAAATCGCTACAGCTAGTTAATAGTAGCGCGTTCCCAAAAAGCGCTGCTGATATTGTTCAACAGTAGTAGCGCTGGTTGGGGCCGCGCTACTACTATGAGTTAGCTGTAGCGCCTTATTAGTAGCGCGGCCACCCGCGCTGCTGCTAGCCTGAAAACCCGCGCTGCTGCTAGCCTTTTCCCTAGTAGTGGAGGGCGGCAACAATTTTTAGATAAATTGTGAAAGCTAGGATTTGAACTCAAGACCTTAGCTCTGATACCATGTTAAGTTTCATGCACTAGCGAACACAACAAGAAGTCCGTACTGATGGAAAGGGCTAGGCAATCCACACATACACTTCAACATGCCCCTTGCATAGATGGTGGGCTTTGCGCACGAATCGGATGCGGTGGCGGCAAGGGTTTGTCGGATCTAGCACCTTACACTAGGCGTCGACTCCGTCTCATGGGGAGGATGTGCAAGATCGGTCCTGCTCACCTCACTGCCGCCACAAATGCTGACAAGGTTGGCTTTAGCTCGATTGCAGGCAATGGCATCTTGCCGGTGTATCAGGCAGCGACAATTTCTTGGCACTACTAGGGCATGCACAACTACCATCGGCGATGCGATGGTGCAACAATGCCCGGAAGTAAAAGCATCTACAGTGAGACACGGCAAACTCAAACACTGCCCATACATCTTTGCGAACGCCCTAGTCAGTGATCGGTCACAAAGTCTCGACCAGGACACACCCCTCATACTTGCTCTATAAGTTCAGGCTGACTGACACCCCTCATATCCAGCTCATATCTAGGGCGGACATGGGAAGGCACGGACGCGCCCGGGAGCATCCGGCACATCGCATCCGGACCACGTTGGCCACCTCGACCCCACATAAGGAGGGGAGAAGGAAGGCCTAGGCCATGCGGTGCTAGGGTTAGCACACCAGGTCGCTAGCGGGAGCAATGGGGGGGTGCACCAAGTGGTTCCATCTAATGGAAGTCTCAATTATGTGTTTGAAGCAATTCCTAGGGACATTGGTTCCGTCTAGGAGCAGCTCCGGACCGGATTGTAGTATTGCTTATGTGTCTTGAGTCCTTTCTGCAAGTTAGAGGGACTTGTTTATTATTTTTAGTTTTTGTTGGAGCCTGGTTTAATAGGTGTTTACATGCTTATCTAATGGAAGTTTGGTTCCTTTCAGACCCTCACTTATGTGTCTGAAACAATTCCTGGGGACATTGGTTCCGTCTAGGAGCAGTTCTGGACCCGATTGTAGTCTCACTTATGTGTCTGAAGTCCTTTATGCAAGTTAAAGGGATTTGTTTGTTATTTTTAGTTTCTATTGGGTCCTGATTTAGTTGGTGTTTCCATGCTTATCTAATGGAAGTCTGGGTCCTTGTGGACCCTACCCCTTGTTCAAAAACATATGGGAAAATAGGAAAAGGAGATGCTCCAGAAACCACCTGGTAATGTAAATTTAACAAAAACGATTGCTAATGGTCGGAGATAACATAATACAGTCTGATCTAACCGCAAACGTGACTATTCGACGTAATAGCTGCTCTTCTTGAACAAGCTTCTACAAAATAATAATCCAAAATTTGCCTCTCCCTCCTCTCGTTCGCCCCTCCTCGCAATACTCCACAGCGGGCAGCCCGCGCTCTAGTTTGTTGCAACCAGGGATGCACAAGGGATGGATCGACGTGCTGCACTACTGCACTGATGGGTGGCACCATGCCGCTTGGGTGTATTTCACCAACGTCCACATGTGTCGGCCACTAGCGGCAACCTAGAGGCCAGAGACTTCTAGCAGCTCTAGTTTTGCCGTAACCCCCTTCGAAACCTCATTCAGAACTTCCAGGCCAGTCTACAATCCGGAGTAAGTTCCATGATAGCTTCCAGCTAAGGCATTGGGTATCCAACAACTAGGGATGGAAACAGACATCCCGCATAAGTAGAGATTTAGTTCAAATTGAACTAAATCTTAAGAGGGACAGTTAGTTATAAGGTAAATCTATTTTAACTATGGAGCGGTGCAGATCGGGCATCTCTGTGCACCCCCACCAACAGCACACACCTTTGCCAATTGTCCGAAATCTGGGCAGAGCTTTTGGACTAGGTTCCGGGCTGAAGAAAATGGCCAATAAAGGATAGAAAACTGTGTGGGCTATAAAGGGCCACCTTTCTTCTCCAAGGGTTCTCTTCTACCTCACACTTTGAGCTGAGTTGTTCTCTCTTAAACTCCGCTTTCTCAAGCATTATTTCTTGAAGATATCTCAATCCATCAAATAAAACACACCCATCCTTTGAGTGCAACGAAAGAGGAGTGTCTGATCTACATTCTCACCAAAGGACATCATGTTCCCCTTGAGTTCATCATTTGGTTGGTCACTCTTGGAGGTTGAAGACTCCTAGGCAATATGAGTCCCACTAAGGAATCAAATTGTGATTTGCCCCATTTTTGTGAAGGTTTGGAAGCACCTCAACGTGTACCACAAGTGGTTGGGAAGCAAGTTCATGGTAACATCTCAAGAAGAGAAGGGTGAGCCTTCGTGGTGTTCTTGTCCCTTTGTGGTCCAGCGGTGACCATCTTTCCTCCATGGAAGTGAACATCATGATATCTCACCGTAGCATTCTTTAGGCACACACTCTATAGTCTGCGTAGCTTAAACTTCCTAATAATCAAAATTAGATTTGTAGTTTTCCTGATTCACCCCCGCCCCTCTAGGTCGATCTTTATCCTTAAGTGAAATAAATGGAGGTTTCATAGAGTTATAATAATATTCCAACAAGTTTCTCTTGTCTCCTGTTGCAGAAGGTCAACAAAGTGCACATGACTTAAAATCCCAAGTTCCAAATATATATGCTTTCATACACTTCTATTACCACAAAAGCTAAAACGCATATTCTATAGGGCTGCGATTCAACCTGAGATGTTGTATGGCACGGAATGTTGGTGAACTAAAAGGCGACATGTCCAAAGTTAGGTGTAACAGAGATGGGCATACTAAGAAATGATCAAGTCCGGAATGATGATGCATGATAGTGTTGGGGTAGCGCTAATTGAAGCGAAGCTTGTCCAACATCGTCTGACATGGTTTGGGCATATATAGCATAGGCCTCAAGAAGCATCAGTGAGACGTGCTGATAATGTCAAGAGAGGTTGGGTAGACCAAACTTCAGATGAGACAAGTCTGTAAAGAGAGACCTGAAGGACGGGAATATCACCAAAGAACTAGCCATGGACAGAGGTGCAGCTTCCACATGCCAAAACCATGACTAGGTTTGAAGATCTTATGGGTTTCAACTCTAGCCTACCCTAACTTATTTGGCACTGAAAGGTTTGTTGTTGTTGTTGTGGCTTTTGTTCCTCGAAACAAATACTATACACAATTTTACTTTATTTTTTACACTTTTTACTAGGGAAGCTATTTTATGCCCATGCGTAGAATACTAATTATTAACGAAGTATATAAAAGATGATAGAAAGGTATAATGGACTCATCTATTCTTAAATAGTGCTTTTTGTTAAATAATTGAAGAGTAGGTACAAATACACGAAGATTCATACCATGCTTCTCGAAATGGATATTATCTTGTAGTACACCATCTGCAATGACAACCCCACTGAAGAGAATTCAGATATATTGAACATTACGACAATATTCATATTTGAAGCACTAATACATTATTTTTTCCGACAAGTAGAAAGGTTCAAAGAAGTTGTTGATACCTCAGTATGAAAATAAGTGTGTTCGCGATGTAGGCAACCATTTCCCTGAATACAAATATTGAGTTCAAAAACATGTAGACAAATAACTGGCTGCCACAAACTTCACAACCTAAATTTACTATATTTGACTATATTAAACTTAAAACATGTAGACAAATAGGTCTAAATGTAAATCTAATGAATACCAGACGGTGCTCACAGAAATAGAGCATCAACAACTTCATGGAACTAATAGCAATTAACATATTTGACTAGAAGTACTAACGTTGATCATATGTTGAGCATTTTGATATTTGCTGACAATAGGAAGTGGTATATATTGCTTGAACATACCAGAAATGATGCAAACTTTCCTGGCTGTCACCCTTAAAAGCAGTTTTTGCAAAAGCAGCATAGAACCTGCCAAGGTCACAAAGTTAACATTGGAGATAAGATGGTAAAGGCTATGCAGATCAGAATGTGAACACAAGTTTTACTAACATCCCCAAGGTCATGACGGCCAGAACACCTGAAACCTCAAATGCATCTTGCGCCTGATACAAACAATATCAGTAACAGAAAATAGCCCCAAAAAAGCTAGAGCACTGATCAGTGATCACGTCTTAAATGGTAAGTCTACATTGACACATATGGCTGAAATTTATCTTGTAGAACACATGGACACACCCAGTGCCAGAAGCTCCCACATCAGGTGGGGTCTGGGGAAGGATTATACGAGATAAGCCTGACCCCTGCACAGTGCAGATAGAGAGGCTGCATTAAACCAAGGATCTCTTGGCACAAGTGGGGAGTACTTCACCACTGCGCCAGGCCTGTCTTGCAGAAGACATGAGGGGGAGAAAATAAGTCATGCACAAGCAATGACAAGCTCTAATCATGAATACTAATTATTTATCCTAAACGAAATTAAAGCTCATATGGATTTAAGGATGATAACTTCAATTTAATGGTACACATTTATTGGTCCCAGAGTTGGAAAGAAAGTAAGCTGATTGGACTAGGCTAAAAACGACAACTGAACCATTTCCTGGTACATAAAGAATCTAGAATCATGTCCCTCAAGACTTCTACACAAAAAGGTGTTCTTTTTCACGACAGACATTCAGTTAGCTCACAAAACATCCCCAAAGTTAGTTAGTTGAAGTAAGAATCAGAAGTACAAATAGTTACAGAATTTTGATTCCAACATGAATCCTCTAATATACCCTCAAAACCGGATGTTTTTTTAAAGCACATAATCATATATGAGGAAATTCATGAAGCTCTGTCTAGTTCCGTGACTTTAAAATCACACAGAGACTATGCTATGTTTTCGTAGAATACGACGTGCATATCTAGAAGCCTGGTAGCCATTTCAGTTTGCCAGTAAAACAACATCCCTGCAGAATGGGCTGCTTGACAACCATTCTCTATGACTGAAACTACGAATTATTCCAGGTGGTGAACTATATGAAAACACTAAGAAAATCATGTCCTTCTAGACAAAATAAATTGAAATATGAGAGAGCTTTGGTATGTTCATTATGTGATTATCTTACAGTGAAGAAAGCAATATAGCTGACAGCAAGGGTAAGTGAAATCTCTATGATTGTATCATTGAAGATAAAGCCCAGCCATAGTACTGATGCAATTCCAAACGCAAGGCCCAGAGCAACACTGGTGAAAGAAGATACTGATTAGCATTAGTAGCATGGTTATTTATGATCTAATTCAGACTTATAAACTATTCACGTACGCTCCAAGTGAAACTTCTGTCAAGAACTTTATTATGGACCCTGCATCAAAAGATCTTCCAAGCACCATTCGATAGAATAACTGAAAGACAACAATAGCAGTCCTGTAGAATGCAAGGTCGTTTAGTATGAATACAATCCAAAACAATCTTATAACTGTACATGGTGCAATTTGGTAACTACGCTGAAAAAAGGTGCAATGACCCATTGGTGGGTGTGCGAGTCAGGGTTCGATGTTCTGCGGAGGCAGAATAAACCTTGTGTGTTACTTCCAGGATCAAATAAACACGAGTTTCTCATCACTTCTTAAGAATATGCAGAGGTGGTTTACTCCAAACTCACCCCACCCACTCTAGTTTTTTTTTTTCTTTCCACATGGTGCTATTTCAATAAAAAAAATGAATGAACTGAAAATGCAGTTGCGTTAAATCTTAGATATAGTTGTACTAGTGTGATGAATACTTCTAATTTTCGTGTGAATCTTACAGTCTAAAGTGGTTTTCCCAATAATTTCGAGGCATATCCAGCGTAAAACAAAAAACTCGTAACATGTAAATTGAGTCGCTCATCCTATTTTGGTTATGATGAATGGAATTGCTCCCAATAGAAGCAGCATGCATTCTAATTAAGAACCAAAAGATGAACGATTCATGGGTCCCAGTGGCATACCCGTCGTTCATTAAGGATTCTCCTTCAATTATTGTGCTGAGCTTTTTACTTGCTCCAAGGTCTTTTAGAAGTGCGACCACAGCAACAGGATCGGTCGCACTAAGCAGTCCACTAAACAAGAATGATGTTTTCCAGTTCCAATCGTATGGAAACGTAAGCTGCGGCAAATTAAGTAGCTAGTATCAGAATGGGTCAAAAAAAAGTAGCTGGTAACAGAGCATGAAAAACAAAGGCCTGCCGCCTACGGTATCAATCCAAGTGGATACCTTCACAGCCGTGCCAAGCAGAAACGTCGAGAGCACCACGCCTGGAACTGCGAGTAACACCATCTGCGCCATGCATTTCTGGGAAGTAGACATTTTAGCGCACACTGAACAAAACATATACAGTATGGAGCTGCATGTACGTAGTTCTATATAACACGGTAGTTCAGAACAGAGAACCAGCAGCATATAGCGCTACCAAACTAAAGCACAAATACTTCAGATGCTGCAAGGCAGAAACAGAGTTAGCTATAGGCAAGTACTGCTTACAGCCTAAAACTTCTGTGTGTGTGGTGCTCTGCAGCACCAGCCGTTATTTTCTAAAAGGAGGAAAACTGAACTAGGCGTCGCCACTCGGCCGGCGATGCAGCTCAGATCTCACAACAGAGACAGAGACCGAGACAGACACACAGACACACAGACTTGGTAAGAATAGGATACCTTAATCTGGTGTACTTCCATGGAGAAGGAGCTTTCGAAGAGAAGGGCAGGGAGGAAAACAGCCAGGAGGAGGTCGGGATTTATGGCAGCCCCTGCAACATTTTGGGGGGTTGATTCCGTAAAAATGGATAGGAAATACGTACTACAAACATATATGCATCCTGGTCCAGGGTGAAGAAGAGCTTACAGATACGGGTGCCGGCTCCGAGCTTGCCGAGGCCATGCTTCGTCCCGTACTCTGCGCATCATCAAATGGGTCGAGTCAAGAAGGGAGCGGGGAAGGGGCGTCGGAGCAGAATAACAAAGTAGGTGGGAAGGGGACGGACCGAGGCCTCCGAGGGCGACGCCGAGGACGAGGAGCGCGACGGTGTAGGGCACGCGGGTGCCCCGGAGGAGGTGGCGGGAGCCGATGCCCAGCACGAGGGACACCCCGAAGAAGAGCACCGCGTCGTCCGGGCTGGATCCGGGCTCCTCCATCGCCGCCGCCGCCGCCGCTGCACAAGCTCCGTGGCACACTAGTAAGTAGTACTCTTCTTTCCCTCTGAAACCTGGTGGATGGAGGTCAGCTGGAATGAGTGACCGTACCACCGGTTGGCAGCACTACTTGTATTTGTACTGAAGCAACAACGCTAGTACGTACTGTACCTCTTTTCCAATGAATAAGGTATGCAAAAAAAAAGAAAAAGGTTGGCATGTTTACAAAATTCACTTTGACCGTAAATTAGATACAGTAAATAAAATAAACTTTTTGATTTAAAGATATACTTTTGAAAACTTCATTTCAATAGTACTCCCCCCGTTTCGATTTACTGTTCGTGGTTTTAGTTTAAATTTGAACTAAAATCAGGACAAGTAAATCAGAACGAAGGGAGTATAAGTTAAAGATATAATATTTATAACATATAATACACGTTTTGTTGATCCAATTTATAATTAAAATTAAATATTACAATACGTATATACATTACTCATTGAAATAGAGGGAGTAATAAAATCAAGAGGCCATGGGCCCTACACCCCGAGTCCCCGGATCATCAATCAATCGGAAAGCAAATATGAAAAGTAAAGGAGACTTTGGATCAGCCTGGCTTTTAGTGTAAACGTAGTCAACTTTGCTGTCGCCTCGATGCCACAGCCAAAGACAAAACAAGATCTTTTTGAAGGATTTAGTATAAGAGCATCTCCAACAGCCGCGCTATAGCGCCGCGCGCAAATACTGATTTGGCGCGCGCCGAACGTCTGGTTTGGCGCGGCGCGCGGCGTTTGCTCCAGCAGCCGCGCTGTAAAGCCCTGCGCGCGCAGCTCCAGCAGGCGCGGTAAAATACAGCGCGCGAACATTTTTTTCATAGATATAAAAAAAGATGCATATAGATAGATAGATAGTTCGACATACATAGATAGATAGTTCGACATACATAGATAGATAGGCACTACTACGGCATACATAGATAGATAGGCACTACTACGGCATAGATAAAAGCTACTCCAAGTCGCTACCATCATCATCACCATCATCATCCTCGTCGGTGTCGTCCGAGGTTGAGAGCCATATGTCGTCCCAACGGTCATCGTCGCGCGTGAAGAACGACCTCCCACCTGCTGAAACAATTTCGCACTGAGCGTTTGCCAATGCTTTCCGCTGACGCCGGTCAGCCCGCTCCGCACGGCGCCTTGCCGCCCTCTCCGCCCAGTAGGCGTGCTCGTCGGCGACGTCCTCCGGGTGGCGACGGCGCCACTCCGCCATGGCTCGCTCGTCCTCCTCGGCGACGAGGAGGCGGCGCTGCCGCCGAGCGTGGTCGGCACGGTCCATGTCGGTGATGAGACGCGGCGGAGGGGCGACGCGCTGCGCCTGCTCGCGCGTGAAGACATCCCGGAAGTTCATCTGCGACCGGGGCCTGTCCAAGCGCCACGCCGCCGCGTCGTATGCGCGGGCCGCTTCGTGCGCGCTCCGGAATGTCCCAAGGCCGAGCCGCACGTCGTCGGACCGTATCTCGGCGGAGAACCAGCAGTTGGGGCGCGCGCGGACGCCGCGATAGCCCGAAGCACCCCGGCGGCGCGGCGGCATGGTGGCGCGGTGGTGGCGCGAAAAAGCAGCTAAACGGCGAGCGGCGAGCTTGCGACGGAAGGGGCGCGTGGCTGTGTGCGGTGCGCGTTGCGGGCGTGGCAATTTATAGGCGCGCGGTAAGCGGCGCGGTAGTTTTGACGCGCCGCGTGCCGCTTTCTCCCGCGCGCGCGCAAGCGCTTCCCGCGCGCGGCAATTTCCCGCCATCGCTGGAGCGCGCGGAATCAGCCGGCGCGCCCTAAATCGCGATTTTACCGCGCGCGCGCCTTTTGCCGCGCCTGTTGGAGATGCTCTAAGTACAACGTAAGAGCATCTCCGCAGAACGATGTCGACGCAAAATTGATGCCACGAGCATCTACAACCTGGACTCTCAAATGACCCACAAACATATTAAGAGCATGGTTAATAGTACATCCAGCTGATGGCTATACGATGTTATCATGTCATATGTAGTCAAGGTTATAGCCGACACGAATAATTGTTAGATGTAAAGATGTGCTACTTTATTAATGAGGTCCATGCCCCACTCTTACATAGTGTCTAGGAGCACGTGTTGCAGCTGACTTTTATTCTGTAGCTAGCTCATCTTTTCTCCTCTGCATATCAGCAGAAATATAATATTTTAACTCTTATAGCCTACTTACATAAGTTTATTGTACTTGCTCTAAGCAAATTGTGTGAATGTAATTTGACAACCAACGCCGATTCTTATTTGTTCGTGGATGCGTCCATGCATCTGAATTCCCGCAAACCGGACACAAATCACGAGGATTTGCGGGTGTGTGGACCACCCGCCATTTACATGTCCGGCAACGTGGTCCCATCCTAAATCATCTCCCGTTTGCATAATTGCACCTCCACTCCACGCGCCACATTCATGCCAGGCTAGAGGCTAGAGCAGACGTGACTGGTCGCTGGAGCCAGTATTGATGTGTCGGCCAAGAGCGCCGCCCGCGCCACGTCCTCTCGGTCTCCGCGCATGTTTGATGCCGGAGCGACATGATTGGATGAGGCTATGGAGCGACTTTCTAGGGCATTGAAGTTGTATGTATGTCAGTCTGCCGACATTAAACTAACGCGGCGGCCGAGAAACCAACTCCGGTACCCACATTGAAACGACCTGCCACTTGGCCTGGCCGGCACCCTTTATTTAGATGTGGTCACACAAGACATGATCCACACTGCACCACCTCCACTTCCCTTCCTCCTTCTGCACCTCCAGCAAAATGATGGCAAGCTCTAGCAAGTTGTGGGAGAGCCTCCTGACGCAGCAGAAGCTCGACAGTGTTAGCCATGCGATCGGCTGGCAGGCCCCTCGTACACGACGTATAAAGGCCTGACTAACACGAGGTGTCGGACGACGAGCCGGTGCTCGCGCTAGTACTATCAATTGTTGGCTTTACCATGGAGCAGGTGCAAGCGTACTTCGATGCCTTCATCATGGAGGTGCGCCCAGAGGATCAGTAGGCGCCACAGGTGCCGGTGTTGTATAGGGTGCAGGAGGACCAACGCAACAACCTTGAGCTCCCCGTGCATCACCAGCTGACAGGAGGCATATCTACGGCAAGTGGGCAAGCGAGGAGCACGTGGCGAGGAGCAAGTTGGGAGTTTCGCTAGGTAGTAATGGAAAAGAAATTGCTAAATCTATTAATGACTTACTTGATCTTGCGGAGTAAGCCTTGTATATGATTAGAAACTTAGCGGCTGTTAAACCTTTAAATGACATGGAAATTGATGCTTTAGGTGTTAGGGTTCTTGATAGTCTTTGTGAGGACCTTGTGCCTTCTCCCGCCTGGTCTGAGGAGGACGGGAGTTTTGAATCTCAGGAGGTTTCAACTCTCGTTGATCCAGAGGCATGTAAGCTCACTGAGCTAGGTTGTATGGACCGAGTTAATGAGCAAAACAAGCCTAAGCGCAAGTGAAAACGGAAGATTTATCCTGCTTCGGCTGTGCGCATAAGTGCTAGGATCCGGACCGCTAAAAAATTCTATGATGAAAAATGAAAGGAATCTTTTGCAATAGTAGAGGCCTGATAGACTTGGCTAAACGAAGGTTTCTGGCGGATGCATCTTTAGAGCACAAGTTAATTTCATAGCCTTCTCTGAAACTGGCAGCGATAATTTTACCTCTCAGTTTCTTGGCACCTTATCGGGAGGAGTTGATTTTCATTGGCATTGCTTACCCCCAAGAAGAAGATCCGGTGGGATTTTACTTGGGTCAAGTGCGAAACTTTGGAGGTTCGGAACGTTGTTTTGGGAGAATTTTCGGTTAAATTTTGGGATAGGTCGAAGGTTGATGGATTCCAATGGGCACTGGTGGCAGTGTATGGAGCTGCGCAGCCTTAGCTAAATCCAGATTTACTGACTGATCTGGTTCGTATTTGCAGAGATGAACGGCTCCCAATTCTGGTTGGGGGTGATTTTAACATTATAAGAAGGCGGGATGAAAAGAACAATGATAATTTTGACGGCAGATGGTCGTTTATGTTTAACATTATTATTGAAAGTCTGGACCTCAGGAAGATCGAGCTTTCTGGTAGAAAATTTACTTGGGCCAACAAACCGCCAAATCCAACTTATGAGAAGTTGGATCGTGTTCTCACCAGTGTGGATTGGGAGCAAAAGTTTCCTCCTGTGACGGTTGAGGCATTGTCGCGAGCGATCTCCGATCATACCCAACTTCTTGTTGACTCTGGGGAGGCGACTCATGTGGGAAATAAAAATATCTTCTCTTTTGAATTAGCAGGGTTTGAGAGAGATGGTTTCTTGGATCTGGTAGCACGGGAGTGGGCAAAGGATTTAGGAGGGAATCGAATGTAGAAAAATGGCAGAATAATATTAGACACTTAAGAGAGTTCCCTCGCGGTTGGGCCAAACATTTGAGCGGCGTCTATAAGTTTGAAAAGGAAATGCTCCTTAACATTATAGATGCCTTAGATTTAAAGGCCGAGTCCTCTATTTTAGATGCCAGGGAGCTGGAGGCTAAACGAGGTGGAGCTGAGACTGAAAGAATTGCTGCGAGGAAGAATTGAAGTGGGCACTTAGAGGTAAAATGCGAAAAGTTGTCCAAGGGGCCGATAACACACAATTCTTTGATATGATTGTGAATGGCAAGCATCGAAAGAAGAAATTTTTTCAGCTTGAGCTAGATGAGGGGACGATTTTGGGTCAGGAGAACCTAAAATTATACATTACTAATTATTACAAGCAGTTGTTTGGGGATCCTGAGGATAGTTTTGTGTCCTTAGATGAGTCAGGGGTTGAGGATATCCCTCAACTTGCGACGGATGAAAATGAGATATTATCCGCCCCGTTTTCAGAGAAAGAGGTGTTTGAGGCGATTTCACACATGAAGAATAATAAAGCGCCGGGGCCGGATGGCTTTCAGGTAGAGTTTTATAAAAGGTGCTGGTATATTATTAAGGGTGATTTGCTTCCAATGTTCCATGATTTGTTTTCTGGGCATTTGCAGCTATTTCACTTAAATTTTGAGACGATAACTTTGCTCCCGAAGAAGACAAAGGCGGTACGGATTGAGCAGTTCCGACCGATATGTCTTCTTAACATCAGTTTTAAAATCTTCACCAAGGTGGGGACTAGCAAGCTAACGCGGATTGCACACGCTATGGTGCAACCTTCTCAAACAACCTTCATGCCGGACCGAAATATCCTTGAAGGGGTTGCGGTCCTTCGTGAAACGCTCCATGAGATCCACTCGAAAAAACTAGATGGGGTGATTTTTAAGGTGGATTTTGAGAAAGCGTACGATAAGGTTAAGTGGCCATTTCTTCAGCAGGCCTTGCGAATGAAAAGGTTCAATCAATCCTCAAGAAAGCAGGTAGATTCTTTCACGCAAAAAGGCAGTGTTAGAATAAAAGTGAATGATGATATAGGTCATTATTTCCAGACACACAAGGGTCTAAGATAGGGAGACCCGATGTCACCTATCTTGTTCAATATAGTCGTAGACATGTTGACAATTCTGATAGGAAGAGCTAAAGAAAATGGCCAAGTAGGTGGTCTCGTCTGCACATCTAGTGGATGGTGGAATGTCCATTCTACAGTACGCAGATGATACTATCATCTTCATGGAGCATGATTTGGCGAAAGCAAGAAATATGAAGCTTGTGTTATGCTTATTCGAGCAGTTTTCTGGGGTTAAATATTAACTTTCATAAAAGTGAATAGTTCTGCTTTGGGAGAGCTAAAGACGAACAAGAAGCTTACAAACAACTGTTTGGATGTGGGTTGGCTCGCTGCCTTTCACATATCTGGGCATACCGATTCACCATCGCAAGCTCTCTAACAAAGAATGAAAGTGCATTGGAGATCGTCATTAATTTGATGCTCACGAGTATGCCAATGTTTCTCTTGTCTTTATTTGAGGTACCAGTAGGGGTATGGAAAAGATTGGACTTCTATCGATCGCGTTTTGGCAGAGTGACGAGCTAAAACGAAAACACAGACTTGCTAAATGGGATATTATTTGTAGGCCAAAGGACCAAGGTGGTATTGGCATTGAAAATTTAGAGGTGAAGAACAGGTGCTTACTCAGCAAGTGGCTGTACAAGTTATCTGTAGAGACTGATGCCACATGGGCCTAAATTCTGCATAATAAGTACCTTCATTCTAAGATCTCCGTCAGACCAACCGATTCGCCTTTTTGGAAAGGACTGATGAGAGTGAAATCAGTCTTCTTTCACAAGACAACGTTTATCGTTGGTGATGGTACCTCCACGAGATTCTGGGAGGATACGTGGCTAGGGAAGACGCCTCAAATTATCCAATATTCTTCATAATATTGCTCAGCGTAGAGATGCTTGTGTTACAATAATATTACAGCCCAATCCTGTAAATATTCAATTCAGAAGACTTTTGCGGGAAACCATTGGGAAGCTTGGCTACATCTTGTGAGAAGATTGATAGATGTCCACATTTCTCAACAGCTAGATCAATTGCACTAGAAAAACCAAGAATGGAGTGTTTTCGGTAAAATCAATGTATTTGGATATTATCAACTCGGCCTCTATCCCCCGATCTGTGCATATTTGAAAAGTCAAAGTGCCCTTAAGAATTAAAGTGTTCATGTGATTTGTCCACAAACAAGTCATTCTCACTAAGAACATTTTGGCAAAATGTAATTGGTTAGGATCTCAAAGATGTAGCTTCTTTGATCATGATGACTCTACCGAACACATCTTTCTTGAGTGACCAATGGCCAAGATTTTATGGTGGCCTGTCCATATAGCATTTAACATTGCTCCTTCTACTAGCATCCACACATTATTTGGTACGTGGCTAAATGGAGTTGACTTAGAAACAGCGAGACACATTCGTGTAGGCGTATGTGCTTTATTATGGGCTATATGAAACCGTAGGAACGATTTGGTTTTTAATAGAATAACAAATATTCATTTCTTGCAAGTTATCTTCCGGGCCATTACGTTGATATGTACGTGGTCGCTACTCACTCCGACGGATATCAGTGAGCGTATGGTTACTGGGTAAATCCGCTGGGAGATGGTAGCGCGGGCTACCTTCAACCGGTTTGGATGGCGGCCATGTAATAGGATAGGTGTTTAGTTTCTAACTGATTTTTATGCCGCCGGTTGTGGCTATCCCGATTCCTGTTTTTAGCTCTTTGTGAGCATTTTTACTTTTGAGACTTGGAGACTTTGTTTAAATATTTGTTTATTAACAAATTTTCTGGATGCATCGTTCTGATGTAGAGGCCGGGGATAACCTCCTTTTTAAAAAAACGTGGCGGAGGACCTGACCTGTTCTCTTCTCTTTTCCCCTTCTATCAGAAACCCTTTTATTTTTACCTGATAGACGGAGATCAGCAGACCGTACGAGTAGCAATTGTATTTCTAGTGAACCAATGGTGCTAGTGGATCATCAGTCGATATCAAACCGAAAAAAATAATACTTTGGATAGCCTTGTCTTTTGGTGCAAACGTAGTCAACTTTGCTGCCGTTTCGATGCAACAGCCGAAGACAAAACACGATATTTTATTGTTTTTATAAGTAGTATATATACTCCCTTCGTTCCAAAATAGATGACTCAACTTTATACTAACTTAGTACAAATTTGAGTCATCTATTTTGGAACGGATGGAGTACAACGTAAGCATCTCCGAAGTTCCTCACGTTCAACTCTACTGTGCTAAATCAGCAACATCGGGGAACATTAGATACTGTGCTAGATCAACAACACTTATTTTGAGTCTGATTTTTTATTTCTTTCTACACAGGATATATGACATCGCCACTTGAGCATTACAAATAATTTAAAAAAATTATGATTCAAGCACATATAATTAATCCTTACTTCAAATCCATAATTTGTGAACTTTACATTCAAATTCAAATTTATAAGTATCAAATGGTCCAAATACCTCAAAGTAAACATCATGAAATTTATTGTATATGAGCTCCCACAAAATGCTCAACAAGGTCATCACGGAGTTGTCCATACCCCGTGTAGTTTTCAATATGTCGATAAGCCTGAAAAATCTCCACCATAGCTTATTCTACACCTCTAGTAACGCTCTATAAAAAATATAGTAACGTAACATGTAAAATATAGTAAATTTCTTGACCATGTAAGAAATCAAAAAATTGAATAGTAAAAAATATATCTCATAATTACTACATTTTACATAGTGTTTTACTAGATTTTGTGCATACCGTTACTGGGGTGTAGAATAAGCTATTCTACACTCACGCTTAGAATAAGCTATTCTACACTCACAACCTGGACTTTCTGAGTTACACAACCTGGACTTCTTCCTGTATAAACTCGACCTTCGTGCTATCTTCATAAACTTGCCTTGTACCGTGAGTTTTTCTGATGAATCATGTTGTTTGTGATATAAGTGTAATGTGCACACATTTTTAGTAACTAAATGCGCGTTTTAAATAGGAATCACAATCATTGGCGGATTTGGTCTCGGGGTGATGATGAACTTGTGTCTGTTGTGAGTTTAATGCTTGATTTGGGTGTTGTCGAAGCTCTTGCACGATGGGAATTGTGTTTAGGTACAACTTTGTTGCACAAATTTTTGCTATTTCAAACGAATTTGAAATCAGACGTGTTCTTCATCCGCCCGAGATGCATCCTCCACTTCTGACAATTTGTTGTTTTTGTGTAAAGTTTCCTGGCTGATTTGCGTACTTTAGTGAAATTCAAGGCTTACTACGTCGTCAATTTCAATCGGGATGGTCCATACAGTTTGATTTCTGGCGATTTGATGTTGGCACTCTCGCGGCTATTCCACGGGGTGTTTTCGCGGTTTTGAGATTTGCCCTCCGGTCATTTTTCGTGTGGAAAAGGAGTTGCCAGATCATTTGCAAGGGGTTGCGGATGTGTTCTAATCAGGTGCAGAGGATTTAATGCTTCAGACGAATTCGTTTGTTTGTATTATCTAGATCATCTAATGGTCGTTGTACAAGCTGGACTTCTATGTTGTTCATACCTGAACTTCTGCTTTTCCTTCTTTTCAAGGTAATGCAGCTTCTACAAGATGTTCTTAGCTAGTATCCTGAATCACGAGTGAATTACACTTGTTACTGCTGCCTGCTATATACATGTTCCTACTTGGAACAAGATATGTTTTCCCTTAACTTATGGAACGAAAAGGTCTCCAATTTCTTTGGGTTTTCGAGGAACCCACGAGTATTTATATCTGATATTTTGTGTGGTGCACTCTAACCTGAATTGTATAGGGCCACTGTATGTCAGTTATTGTATAAGGCATCTGAACTGCAGTGCTTCCTGATGTGATGATGATGCACTATGGATCAGAATCCTGTAGGATCCACGAAGTGTTACTGTCAAGGATGATGATGATACATCAGGGAGGGCATCTAAACTGCAGTTCCTGATGTGATGTGTGTATAGCTCAAATGGACATGTGTGTTGGTTTTGTTGTTGCTACTTGCAATAGTAATATCTAGTTTAGTTTGATCCAGCAAGTACATGTGTTGCTACTTGTCTATTTTGACATCTGCAGACCCGCTGGATGCATCTAAAAATGCAGTCCTTCCTGATGTGATAGAAACTGGGAGCTGGGAAGATATGATTGCTTATGTAGTACGGCTCAGATGGATACATGTCTATCAGCAATAGAAACTTTGAAAGGCAGAACTGCACATGCCACTTGTTGCCTGTGTTGTGATGTTTTGTTCTGTTCCTGTCTGCAGTAACATTGTCAGGACCTTCACCCTTGTTGAGAATTTTGTGGATCCAGTTGAATGTTATTATGCGTGTGATGTGCTTTAACCAGAACCTGAATGACCATCGGGTGCTGTTTATCGCGGATGATAACAAAGACGTCTCGAGTGTTCATCATTATTTGAACTTCTTATTCCCAAGGTCTGTAGTTGAAGCTGGACTTCTACTGTACCAGTGATTGAACTTATGGGTTTCGACGTTGCAAAGCGGTGCATCATTCACTAGTAGAAAACATGTCTTTCGTTCGGGCCACATAAGTCCATTAGTATCGGTTCAGTCATGAAGCGGGACTAATGTGAGCATTGGTCCCGGTTCGTGCGGTAAAGGCATTAGTCCCGGTTTGAGACACGAACCGGGACTAAAGGGTGCGATGCTCTTTAGTCCCGGTTCGTATCTCAAACCGGGACTAAACGTCTAATCTTTAGTCCCGGTTTGAGACATGAACCGGGACTAAAGGGTGCAATGCCCTTTAGTCCCGGTTCGTGTCTCAAACCGGGACTAAAGGTCCCATTTTCAAACTCTACCCCCTGGATCGCCTTTCCAGTTTTGTAAAAAGCAAAAGAAAATGATAAGAACTTCAAAAATTAAAATCCTTCGAGATGTAGTTATGTTACTACATCTACTAGTTAGGAAAATTTAAAAACTTAAATTTGGACATGTTTTGCAAAAAGTGTAGGGAAAATTTAAAACGACTATAACTTTTGCATACGATGTCAGAAAAAAAACGTATAATATATCAAAATGTTTAGCACGAAAATCCCAATCTGATTTTGACTGCCGCGTCGTTGCATGCGGAGGCGAGTCCGTCACATCTGTGACCCCACTATGTATCTTAGGGGTGTGGCTCTGGGGTGCGTGTGGTGGGGGTGGAAACAGAATAACCGCATTGCGTCCTGTCAAAACCTAGCGCGCAATAATGCGGTAGCGCGAGGCCGAGCAAGGGGGGCCCGTCCCTCTGCGATGCCGAGACAGGAATGAGCCAGAGCAGGCGATGATGCGGCGTGCCGCGTCATCGCATGCGGAGGCGATTCCATCACATCCATGACCCCACTATCTATCTTAGGGTGTGGCTCTGGGGTGCTTCCGGTGGGGGTGGAAACAGAATAACCGCATTGCGTCCTGTCGAAACCTAGCGCGCAGCAATGCGGTAGCGCGAGGCCGAGCCGCATGTGTACTTTGTGTGTATTTGAATTTTGAACTTCTATATTGTTTTAAGTTGTGTATTTTAGTTAGATATGGATTTCATCTGTTTTTGTATTTGAACTTATTCTTTTTGTTTCTTTGTGTTTATTTATTCATATCCCTTTACTTTGCTGATTAGTGTAATTGAAGTTCTGTTCTTTTTTTGAACTTATTTGTCTTGTTTGTAGGTGCTGATTTGTGTATGTATTTTTCTTCCCTTGGTAGAGTACTTGACCTTTCTGCTTGCCATCAATTTTTGTTTTTATGGAAACCAGCAGATTTGTTATGTGATCTTATCTTTTGAAAATAGATGCATTCAAATGGTGCATTTATTTATCAAAAGAAGCATTTACTTTTTTAGTCGTTGGGGGGAGGGTTAAACTGTAATTTCGCCAGTGCTGCAACACCCACGATAGGGAGGCATTAAGGTGTCCATCTCTCTCGCCACCACCTGTCACAAAACCACCATCCCTGTCGCTCGCTCTCTTCCCCCTCTCTGTCGCTCCGCTGCCTTCGTCCCCTCCAACTCCCCCCGATTTCTCCGCCGCTGTCCCCTGCCCTCGTGAGTGGAGTAACCGGCGCACGCCCCCGCTCCTATTTCTGGCCCACGCCCCACTCTCCCTCCCTTAGCCCGCCCTGTTTTGCTCTGAAGCGAGGGCGACAACTGCCTGTGCTGTTCCAAGGTGCGCGTGGCATCGTGGGGAGTGGAAGAACCGCCGCTGATTCGTGCGTCGGGGTCATTTGGAGAGGTACAAATGTTGCCTGCCCCAACCCTTGCTCTTAGTGTTCGCCAGATCTGACGAGGCCTCTCTGTTTCTTCTATGTGCTCTCGCATCCGCCTCCTACCCTTTCTTCTGATGGTTGGGTTGGAGATTAGGTAGGGTTCTTGTGCGTGTGGTGGGTGGATTCCATTCCTGCGTGGTCGGATTTATTTGTGAGATGCTTATGTGCTATTCCCCTCTTCAGACTTGTGTGTATTTCATTTTCCCATTCGGTGATTTCACTAGTTAGATGCATGTAAGAAGGGTGTGGTGTTATGGTTAACATTGGATTTGATGCATCTAAATGCGTTAGTGCTATTGATTTTGTAGTCTAGACTAGGTAATTGCCCATGCGTTGCTACGGGAGCATACAATCTAGTTGTTCTACTATGCATGTATATCTTTATGGCACATTCTGGTTTTCTAATATATATCTTAAGGGCACATCAGACCACACTGTTGACTTCTTTTTACCATTAAATAATTTCTTCCTCCTACTTTCTCAAGATTTGCTAATGTAGATGAATTTAAGAATTTCGCATAATGTTTCCTCCAAACAAGCTATTCCTCCTACTATATCTCACTCTAGCAGGCACTATGTATCCTAGATTCTACGTCCCTACAAAAGATGGGAAATGGACTGTTCAAACATAACATTATTCAGAAAAGAGCAAAAAAGCATGATTCTCAGGAAGAATATATAGCAAATGTTTTACTAATGCTGGTATGTTGAACAAGTTCAAGTGATATGACATAACAAAAACAGAAATGTGCAAGCCAATTGGCGAGGGGAGTCATCTGGTAGATAGTGCACACCATCTTCTCATGTTCTGTAAAAATTCTTTCATGCCTTCTAGCAATATCTATATCCATGCCTTGTTGCCTAACATCCTTATCATATATGGCGTAGATCATAATATCTATATACATCCTTTTCTAATACTCCCTTCGTCCGAAAATACTTGTCATCAAAATGGATAAAAATGCATGTATCTAGAACTAATATACGTCTACATACATCCCCCTTTATTCATTTTGATGACCAAGTATTTCCGGACGGAGGGAGTATAGGAGAAGAGGCAAATGTTAATAGACATGCTAAAACAAAAGTTAGTTGTAGCAGATATTTCTCGTTACATGATATTTCAATGTCCCTTTATATTGCATACCAAAGTCGTGAATAGAAAGAATATGACATGGATCAACCGAGCAGTATTCTCGAGGTTTAAATTCTTTTTTAACTTTATTCAAAAACTCATGCATGCTACCACATAAAATTCTATTAGCTGGATAGTTGCCAAAAAATGAAAAGATATATATGCACAATTGAGGTGGATTATCTCCTTTCTAAAAGACTGCAGCAGCCCCATGAGAGAAAATATATCTAGGTGGGAAATGCATATACCCTAGCTGTGGATCCACTGCAGAATATATCCTGGTATGGCGATGAAAGCAATTATTTTCCTTGGGTGAAGATTTTGTATCCTGCACATGAGCTGCATAATATTGATGGAGTACGAACCTTGTAAAGCACATTAATATTTCAAAATGTAAAAGCACTTACGACGTAGCATGGATTACTAACTCTGATTCGGTAAATAAGTGCTAAACTTCCTCGTATGAGGAAAAGTCATTGGCGATCAAGTGCTAACTCCACTCTAATGAAACTATTGTCTGGTTGAGAGGATACTGAAAACTGAGTTACAGGCATAAAGAAAATGAAAAACAAAGCATACTATTGTTTGGACAATTGTACAGTCTTATCACACAGTAAACTTTTTCTCTGATATGAAATACATCAAGGCCCTTTCAGAAGAAATATTACACAATTGTCATGGATCAGTGGAAGGTACTCACAGCAACACACCCAGATTATGGATCACCAGAATCAAGCCATGCATGAACTAAAGACGTGAAAAAAGCCTGGAATTTTGACTTCAGTTTCCCTTCATGCTTTCATATTTCCCTTGAATCCGGATCATCAGCTCTGTAGGGCAGTTTCTTATGCACCTACGATGTCAAGCAAAATTCGTTAAAGAAACAAGCTAACAAAAGCTATACTGGATGGAGGCCAACCATGATCTACTCTAGAGGGTCCAATGGTTAAGGGATATTTTCATATGGAGGGAGGATTCTGTATATTGGCCTCACGGGAAATAGAGGCGTGAGGTTGTGTTCAACGTGATGGAATGGTAGGACGAACAGAAGCAGCAGCGTAGCAGCATCAGCAATACGGACAGCAGCAGCAGCATAGCGGCAAAATTGCATCTCTCACGCAGCAACGTACGTGCATCGGCGCCGCAACGCACACCAGCGCGTGGTCGCTCACCTTGGCTGCATCGCTGCATGAAGAGCAGGCAGACATCTACCTCGACCAGCGAATACCCTCCCGTATGACAAGTGGATCTACGAACGAGTCTGCCAGCTCCTCGCCGTGGGCTTTCACGAAGTCACCGTCGCCTCGCAAGGAACTGCAACTTCAGGCATTGCAGATTTGCAGTTGCTTACTTCTGCCGACAATAATTGCTAACGAAGATAACATGGCAGTTACCAATGAAGTGAAGCGGAGTGCATTTGATCTTGTTGGCGTACGCCTTGGCAGCCAATGTCGGGGATTGGATCTTCGCACCGGATATGATCATAACGTACTTCACCCTAGGAACCCTGTTCAAGGGTAACCCCTGCCATAGAACGCAAGAACAAAATGTTCAGGTCGATTGAGCTGCAGTCGATCCAAAGAAGTAGCATGAACTGCAGGAGACAGGACGATTAACAACTCACTTGTTGCTAGAGCCCAACAAGCGCGGCCGACAGGAGGGCGCCCTGAATATGATGATCACATCGTAGTACTCATCAGTTCATCCAAGTAGTATGAATATGATGATTGATGTCTGAAACGAAGCTCAAAGCTAATGGAACCCAAGTTGAAGTAGTTTAGCAGCTGAGAGAAACAAAACAGTCCGTCGAACGGCCCTTGTCTCACCATCAGCTCCTCGATGCTGGCCAAGGACTCGCTGAAGTTCTTGTACTTGAGGAAATCCGGTCCCGGCCCGGGATCAATCGATCCCAGGTGTGAAAAGATCTTGTCAGTCTAACTGGAAAGTCAACCACTACGTAATACCTAGTGTGACGGAGCCACGGAGGCCCGCCGGACTGACCTCGCCGGCGAAGTGGCACCACTCGTAGTAGGGCGGATCAAAGACGCCCAAGACCGGGAATCGCCCTCGGCGGGAAGGGCGCGTCGGCGAAGGCGAGGTCCAGCGGGACGTGACGTCGGCGGGCCACCCGTCCGCCACCTGCCTCAAAGATGATCTCCCGGCTGGTGCGGAACCTGCGAGCACAGGAAACATGGCGCCCGCCGCCTCGTCGCTCCGCCATCTAGTTCCAAGGCCCCACTCTCTCTCCATCAGGATTGACTTGATGCGCCCATGACGGATCTGGGAGGAGCGAATAAAGGAGAGGATCGAGGGGGGATAGAGGGAAACTGAACAGTTAAAAGGAATGATAGGAGAGATGCCGTTTAACCAGATAAGGTGTTAATCTGTGAATTGATTGAATTACCAAATATTGACCGGAAAGAGAGGGAAATCGCTGTAGGGTGGGAGAGGATGGACGAAGGTTGGAGGACGTAAGAGGGGAGACGGAACCTTACGGTTCTTTTAGGTAGTAGAGATTGTGTCTGTCACATGCTTTCATTAGTTTATGAGTACTTTTTGTTGTACTTGCCTAGATGTGCTTCTTTTCTTCTAACATAATTGTTGATGTGTTTTAGTTGTTTCAACCTAGGGTTTGATTTAGTTTCTTTTTTGCATTGTTGTATGTTTCTGTACTTGCTAACTGTATGTAATTTCTCCTCTGTTTTTTGTAGGTTGATCTAGGGTTTGGAGTACTATTCATCAAGGGGCCGGGGTTGTGTTGTCATGGCTTCAAAACCTTCTCCGGGTATTTTAATGTAGTTGCATTTTGTATTTTAAGTAGAAGTTTTGTTATATATGTCTGCCCATATATTCACTTGGTTGTCTTGTTGGACTGCCCATTCTTAAAAGTGTGAACTTCTAGCAAGGTTGATGTGTATGCATTTTACCCTTAGTTTAAGTTAGTAGAGTGTTGCTTAATTTTTATTTGATGAATTGTTGGTGAACCAAGTGTTGTTGGACTTCCCACATGTTTCATATTTTTATAGTGTATATCTTTGTTTTTTTGGTGTGATCATTTTCATGGTGTTGATATTTAGTTTTCCTGTGAAATAGTATTTCTGCTCATTCTACATCTTTTTTGTGTGGTACTTGCTTGGTCCACATGGTTGAACTTCTGGTTTTAATTATTGTTTGTTTATAATGAAATTTGGTTGAACTTCTGTTCTGTGTATTTTGTTTTACAGCTTTGTTATATATTGTTGAACTTCTGGATATTCATCTTATATGTAGTACCCTCTCTGGTGTAGATTGTTCTATATTTAGTTTGTAAATTGTAAATTGATCATTGTGTTTACTTCTTTGTTAGGTATTGTTGAACTTCTGGGTATTATATATTGATGCAATAGTAGAACCCCCTTTGCGGTAGGATTGCTGATTAGGACTCAACTTCCTTGTTACTTGCATTTTTTGTAGTTGATGACGAATTGAATAGTTCTGGAAAAAATGCATGTGATCAAGATGGAGCTTCAGAAGTTAATACTGATGCTCCAATATCCGATGCGGCTAAGTCACCTATTATTCCTTTGACTTTCATTGCCGAGGTTGCTTCGAACCTTGAAAATAATTCAAGCCTCCAGGAACTTGCTTCTGCAACTCTTGCTTCACCTAGTATGTGCAACTCCTTTTCTTTTTATTTTAAATTCCCGAGGCATGTTTTTTTAACTTATTCCTGTCGTGTGTTTTTTGTTTTTTGTTGCTGACTAGTTTTCTTTTTTGCATATGCTTTTTGTGTTCTTTGCATATGTCGCTGAGCTCACTTTTGGGCATTGCTCTGTTGCTGAGGAAGATGTGCCGTGTGGCGCTGATGTCGTGGTTCTCGCCATGAAGTAGAAAATCAAGAAGACCGCTGCCAGGAAGAATTTAGTTGGTGAACTTACTCCTCGGAGGAACCCACGTGTTTCATAGGCTGCAGAAATTGCAGAAGAGGAAGGGCTAGCCCTCGGTGGTATGCCACACCGTAGTCCTCGTGTGCTTGCCACTACGGCATCTACGCCTTCTCCGCTTGGTGTTGGTGCATCTGGTAAGGAAAGAAATGCGGCATTAAGTGCAAGGTTGCACCTGCAAAGGTCAACAAGGGTGTGAAGAAGCATTCTCGTGTTAATCCAGAGGACAAGGATGATGCTGATTTCAACGCTGATGACGAGGATGACGATGATGATGCTGATGCCGCTAATCAGGTATGAATCTCTCATGTTTACTGCTTTTGAGAGCATTTGTAGATTTGTTGTAGTTTTTGTGTTTGTAGCACTGCCTTGGTGTACATGGTTGAACTTCTCCTATGTACGTAGCTGACATTCTGCTTCATATAGAAGAGTAAATTGGCTGAACTGCTTGGATTATATGGTATTACTGCCTTTGTGTACATAGGTGAACTTCTGGGTAAATACATAAGAAATTAGCTTAACTTTTTGTTGTACATGTTTTATTACTGCCTTGGTGTACATGGTTGAACTTCTGCTATGTACGTAGCTGACCTTCTGCTTCATATAGACGAGTAAATTAGCTGAACTGCTTGGCTTATATGGTATTACTGCCTTTGTGTACATAGGTGAAATTCTTGATAAATACATAATAAATTAGCTTAAGTTGTTGTTGTACATGTTTTATTACTGCCTTGGTGTACATGGTTGATCTTCTGCTATGTACATCTCTAACATTTTGAAAGCATGTTAACTTCCGGTCATACTTGGTTGTACTGCCTATGTAGACATAGTTGGACTTCTGAAATGTACTTTGTATATAGGCATTAGTGGAATTTTTTTGTAGTTTGTGTATCTCAGTGTTCTTCCTTTTTTCATTGTCATTATATTTTTTTCAGTATCAGCTTGTGATGCGGCCTGAGAGGAGGAAGAGAGCAGGAAAAGTGCCCGAAGAAGGTGACAGAGGAGATGTGGCAAAACGTTTTAACAAGACAAGTCGCTGCTCACTGAAAGAGGTCAAGACATGTGCAAAAATGCTACAACTTAGGCACAAGACGAGGCTTATCAAGGCTGGTTTTGGTTGTGTGTTTTACTTGACTATTGATTCCAACATTTCTCGTCCTTTTATGGGCAACATCTACACGAGGATTGACCCTACAACCATGATTCTGGACATGGGTGAGGCGAACAAGGTTCTGCGTATTACAAGTGATGCTATTCACCCTCTTTTTGGATTCCCTCAAGGTGACCGTACCCCTCCCAGGCCCTCGAATGATGGTTTTGATGATGATGTCATGAGGCTGAAGTCCAAACTTGGCTACGGTAGGAGTGACGTCATCAAGACAAAGTATTTGTGGAATATCGAGACAAAGTATCTATGGTAGGAGTGAACGTAAGACAAAGTATGCTGTCATCAAGACGTCATCTACAGTAGGAGTGATGTCATCAAGTCCAAACTTGATGAGTGCTGTCATGAAGGATGAGACGAGTGAGGATCTGGCTATGCAGGTGTTTTACCTGATTCTATTCATGAATTTGGTTGTTCTTGGTACGTCTACACGAGTGTCCAGGGAGGCAGCAATGGCTGAGAACCTTGTCTCTGAAGATATGGTAGATATGGACTACTGCCAGTTGGTTGTTGATGACATTTGAAGGTTTGTTATTAGGTATCAGCAAGGGACTAGTATAGGAAAAGTTGTCACAGGTTGTGCAATCACGCCGCTTCTTATGTATTTGGACTGCCTTATCATTGGCAAGAAGCCTATTGTTGACTTGAGGACCCCTCGCATGAGTTTCATGAATCAGGCCAATCTTCTTGAGCTTGTCGCGGCTAACTTGGTCAGGAAGGGTGATGATGACCCCGCCACCTGGGTGTTTGGGAAACTGCCTGTGAGTGTTTCTTCTCTCCTGTGTAGTTTAACTTGAACTTCTGCTACTGTCTTTTGTATTTCTGCTTCCATGTTCTTTCATTTGTTCTGCGACGTGTCGACTTTTGTTTTTGTATGCAGTGGAAGACACAGGCTGAGGTTGTGTTCTTCAGGCTTATTGAACGTCCTGTTCTTCCTATGCCTCGTGCCTCCGGCCTAGGGAGTGGAACTTCCCCAAGATTTGAATTCGCCTGGGATGTTAACACTGGTGCCCCCCTGTAGATCCAGGAGGTTCTTCTGCCCGTGTGAGTGTTGCAGGTGGCGTGTCTTCTGAGGTTTTTTTTGATGCTGCCAATCTTTCCCTTGCTAGGATTGATGGACTTCTGGAAACTGTTTCTGGAGAGATGGCTAGTGTTCCAACAACAGTTGAGCATCTTAGTCGCATGGATGGGATTCTTCCTCCCGACCACGGTTTTGATGCTGAGTCTTCGAAGGAGATTTTGTAGATTGAAGCTAAATATCTTGCTGAGCTTCGTGAGAGCACTTCCCACCCTCGTGCTAGCTTTCGGTTGTTCAAAGAAATGCAGGATGTTCGTTGCAAGCCTTTTGAAGATGAGGCAAGTGTTGTTGTGAGTCAGATTCAGAGGCAAGATCCTATTCATTTGGGTCGTGAAGGAGGCCATGTGGATCATACAAAAGAGGTTTGTTTGTGTTGGCTTTTTGATATTTATGTGCATTAATGTTCATTGTTAGCTTTTCAGTTATTACTGTTTGTACTCATAGGTGACCCTTATTGATTTCATGTGTCCTACACCTTTTCCTTTTAGTGTTATTGTTTCCTAGGTGACTTTCTATGTTAACAGCACCTGAACTTCAGGGGCTACAACACCTGAACTTCTGTCATTTCCATAACTGGCCTTTTTGTTCCCTTTTGCATTAGAGTTGTTTGCTATCTGACTTTCTATGTTTACTGTATTTAGACTTCCACTATGTGTCATTTTGTCATAGCTGACCTTCTTTAATTATGTAATGTGAACTTCTGCTGATTAGGCATTTGTGTTCTATATGATTTTTTTGTAGGCTGTTGATGATGGTGCTAGGGTTTGAGCAGGATGTTTTACCTGAAAGCGCAACTGCTCCTGTGCATGAACCTGTTCCCGCGAGTGATGTATCAATTGATGAGGTTCATGGCAGTGAAAATAAATTACCATTTGTCTTGTCCATTTGTCTCATTTTTTATTGTACTTGTTTTTGCATTTTATCACCGTGTGCCCATTTGTAATGACTTTCTGTTCTTTGCTGCAGAATGATGATTCTAGAGTTTTCCAGAGAAGGATGCAGACAAGACCGTGTCAGGCACCGACTGCTCTGACAGGGTGGAGCCAACTGAACCTCAGTCTTCCATTGGCGCTGTGGTTTCTGATGCTGAGCAGGGCAAGACGGCTGGAGATATCATTATGGAGACAAATCCTATCGAGGCTGCTGTTGAGACTGGTGGTAGTGCTGCTGCAGGCCCTGAGAAGTCTGCTGTAGCAGAGCCATCAGTTGTTGTTCATGCTGGTTCTCTAGCTGCTCCAGCTGCTCCAACTGCTCCAACAATTTTTGTTGTTCCAGATTCTTCAGGTGCTTCAACTACTGCTGCTGTCCTCGCTGATGATGCTGCAATGTCTACTAGAGATGACAATGAAGATACCAAAAGCGATATCATGGGAGTGGAGGTTGATCATTCCAGTGCTGCGACTGGAATAGGCAAAAATCCATAAGGAGAGTAGCATGCTTCCCTCTTCTTTCCCATCCCCGTTCCTTTTATTTTTGGTTTTGGTCCATGATATCCCTATGAACTGCCTGTGTGGTGCAAGTTGAACTTCTGGTTTGTGCTTTGTCGGTTGGTTTGTAAATAAAGTTAAGTGAACTTGTTTCTATTTGGCGGGGAGGTCTGTAATGCATGGGTTGCGATGTTTATAATCTTGTTGTTTTATCTTTTCTGGTGTAGCAACTGAGATGTGCTTGTGTTTGAATGTTGTGCTCGAATGTTGCTCTTATTTTCTATTTCTTTTGCTGAGCAGATAGTAAAGTTGCTATCATCCGAAAGAAGGTTGATGACTTTTATTTCAGTTCTACTAGGCTTAAGAATTATCATTCTAAGAGGTGAGTGCAGCTGGTCAGAATTTACATGCATCTACCACTATCAACTGCCTGTTGTTTCATACATGAACTTCTTTACTCTTTGTTGCTGAACTTCTAATTTCTTCTCTGGTGCTGAACATCTAGTCTTTTTTTACTGCCTATTGTGATGTACCTGAACTTCTGTGATTATATGTGTGATGCGTTTCTTGAGTTCCTGATGCTTAACTTATTTTTTACTTTCTATTGTTTGTTTTAGATCAAAGATTATGTTCCAAAACAATGAGTGTGAAGCTACTGTTGAAGATGTAGCAATATCTTTTTCTCCTCGCGGAATGCTTCGATCTAATGTAGCTGAGATTGCATTGTATTGTCTACGTCGAAATACCAGAAACCAAATAAACTCATTCTGCCGTATTGGGTTTGTGTAAGTTAACCCTATAGTGATTTCTTTTCTGTTTTGTTCCTTACCATTTTAGTTAAAACTTTTTTTGTCTCATTTGTATTTTCATATGTTGCTGTTGTCTGCATTATTTTAGGACAAGATTTTTAGAGGTCAATTTGATTCCCGTGTGAGGAAGTACTTCTTGGCGACTGGTCCAGATAGCATGGATGCACATGATTCTGTAAGCAATATCTTGTTCTTTGTCTTTTGTATTAGTTTGCACTGTGATCCACTATGTTTATTTTGTTTTATTTTTATTTTTACCGTTTGATATTAATTTTCAGTTTTTAATGATTTGTGTGTTTCTGTTTGCTTCAAGTTGTTTTCCCCACTTTTGACCCACCTGAAATGCCTTCTCACTTGGGTGGTGTTGGTCATTGTGTTTCGATATTTCTTGAGCTGAAGAATTCAAGGTTCCAGCTTCTTGACTCATACTATGGACCAAGCGATGACTGTGCGGTACACCTGTTTTGGTGGATGACTGATAACATAAAGAAGCTTTGGAATGATGCCAGCATTGACAGGGAGAAACCCTTCAGTCATCCTTCTATTGAACATTTCCCTTTGGATTGGATTGATGCGCCCCAGTGGCAAAACAAGTATGAGTTCCACTTTTTCTCTCCATCTCTTCTGTTTTAACAATAGTTGTACGTAAGCTGCAATGTCTTTTATTCCTTTGGCTTTATTTTTGTTTTAACACTGTTATTTTTTGTTTGTTGACATTATCGACTGCGGTTTCTTCATCCTTACGAATGTTAATTCGTTTCATGAAGGGGTTCTTGCAAACTACTCCCATCATAATATCGCAGATATCATAAAGACGTGGATGTACTCTATTGCTTCTTCTAACCTGTTTGGAACAGACTTCCAAAGTCTGTTTCGCTACTATAGATGTAAGCCTTGACACTTGGACTGCTTGCCTGTACTTCATCTTTTATTGTACATGAACTTAGGATATGATATTTTTTATGTTTTAGTTAGCTCTAGTTGATTGTTTTCCAATTCATTAGTTTATGTTGAACTATGTCTTTGGTTGTGCCTAAACTTCATTAATTTTTAAATGCAACACATTTTTTTAGGTCGGCTTTAGTAGCGACCATGCCATCTATATTAGTTGGACTGTACATTGTGTTGTACGTGAACTTCAGTTATAATTAATGGTCTTTTTTGTCTTCCTTTTCTTTGATAGTGGATCTGTTGGACTTGACCGATTACCACTACTCATTCCTCGGGTCACAGGAATACCAACCTAGGGAGAAATCGATGAATACAACTCCGAGAGAAGATGATAGCGCTCGAACCCTTATTCCTTCCACGTTGGAGAAGCAGGTTGTTGGTATATGTGGTACTACAAACACCCCTTGCTCCAGGAAGGCTGGTGTAGTCGAAGCAGATGAAGTAGAGGTGATTTTGTCGGATGCTGATTTTGAGAAGATTGCTTACCCGAAGAATGGTAAATCTGCTGCTGGTACTATTGCTGGGAGAGGTGGGAAGAATGATGTCATCACTAGGAGGAAACCGACAGTATTGTCCTCTGAAGTGGCATTTTGCTGTCGCGCCCCTAAAAAAGTACATTTACCCTCATCTATCCAAGGCTCAAAGATTGAAATAGTCTGTGCTTAGTGATGATGGTCTAGAGAAGTATTCTGAGTGAGTTTTCTTCTTCTTATTTTTGCTGCTGCCAGAGATGCTACGTTGTTCCGAACTTCTATTGTATTAGGATCTGAACTTCTGTTAATTTCTTCCTACCTTTTGGAGTTATAGTTTCTGAACTTCTGTTGTATTAGTGTCTGAACTTCTAAAAAGATTTCCCATCCTTTTAAATCTCTAGGACAAGCTACTGCATGTTTAACATCCCTGGGAATGTGATTGATCTCACAGGGCGTGTCCTTTATACTCTCTTCAGTGAAGGGCAGAAGATGGAAGGAGATGTAATGGATTATCTCATAAGCTTGTGGAAGGATAAGCCGGAGACCTCTGGTATCTTCTCTTCTCCTAACAGGGTTGTACTTAGTCCCTACTTCATACAGATTTTAGTTCTTTGCACCCCTGTCTCCCTTTTTTGCTATAGTTTTGGTGTAGTGGTATTTGGGAGGTTGTTTCAATTCTATTTTTGTGAATGTACAATACTGCCTCACTACTAGGGAAAAGCCTAGCAGCAGCGCGGGTTTTAGGCCTCTCAGTAGTGCGGGGACCGGCACTACTAATAAGGCGCTATAACTAACATATAGCAGTAGCGCCTGTTGTCCCACGCTACTGCTATACATGAATAGCTGTAGCGCTCTTTAGGAAAATGCGCTGCTGATATTATCTGCAGCGCTGTTTACAAGGAAGCGCTACTGGTAAGGCGGCGCTACTGCTAAATTTCCCCCCTCGCTACTACTAGTTTTATTATTTTTTCCCTACATAGTTGTTTTGTATTTGAATAGGCTTTATACAATAATCTTTAGCATATCATACACATACAAATGTAATCATAGCATATACATACAACTAGTCTCATCAAATCATGTCATCATCATAATCATCATCCAACACAAAGTGGTCTCTCGTCATCATCTCGAAAATAGCGATACAAGTCTCGATTACTTGCAGATACATCGTCATCCATCTAAACAATGGTATACGCGAGAAGAGCTATCGCTTTGAATACATGAGTTCGTATCCCTTTCTCGCATTAGCGTGAACCTAAACTAACTACCGCCTATCGCTCGGAAACCGGAAACCGGTACACCTGGGCCTGACCCTCCGGCCACTCATCGTATATATACTCCTGGCGTAGGACTTCTTCGTCATCTATGATCTATGGACCTGCATCGTCACATGAGTCGACGATATGCAACATATATAGTTGAGCAACAGAAAGAGACAGACTTGGCAAAAATAGAAACAACATATCATAAGCATAAATAAAAAGTTCATCGTACCCAAAATGCCCTAACTAGAGTGATTTTTGCTAGTCGAGGAGGAGGACGGTTTAATTACATCACAAATAAAGTTTCACCGTGCATAACTCAAAGTTTTGTTATGCAGAAAGTATGGACTAAACGGACACATTGTCATATATCGACAATCACTCCACCATGTCGTGCCATCCATCCATGTCAGGGAGATAGTCCTCGAGCTAGTGAAAGGCTTCATGTCGAGACGCTGAGAGGCTATCCATGTTCAGACGTCTTCGCACGACATTTGTCCTTATCCGTAGAACATCCCTGTTTTTCTGACGACCTCCTTCATGATGATTTGGGCAAGCTCGCGCTGGATGTTATAGAACTCAGCTCGGAGTCGATGATCCTCGATATCTCCTATGTCCTTTTCCCATTGCAGAATATGGGCATCGCCAGATCTAGGTGACATGCGAAGGTTCTGGTGATCCCGTCTGTACTCCAGCATGTGGTGTAGGACACAGAATCCATCATTAAGTGAATCGTTCGGTTGCTGGATGCAGCAGAAGTCGGTCTTATGGCTAAAGGCGACCCTGCCGCCACTTTTCTTCTTGTCCCTGACCTCTCCACCCCTTGCTTGGTAGTAAAACATAGCACTGTCAAGAACATCCTTGATGTGGGTGTAATCCTTTTTGTGAATGTTCTTCGACGAGTTCAAGTAAAGAGCTTGGGAGAATCAGGGGTAGATGATGATGAGGACGGCGTGCCCGCCGCTGCGCAAAATAAGTACACCTCAAATTAGTTAGCCTCCACCGGGCAAATGAATGATTGAAATCGAAGGAAGGATAGCAGCGGGGATGACTTACACGGGATGATAAGGCATGAGAATCGCCTCCTTGTCCTTATTGGCGAGCATGAAACTGACGATGTAATCCCTTGCGTATTCACCGTGCTTTGCGCAGACTCCCAAGAAGCCCTTGTGCATGTCATACGGGTCAGCGACACAGATATGAACTATCTGCTCAACCGCGATGATGTAGTTCATGTGTAAGGCATAAAGGCGGCAAACATAAAATCCAGCTTCTTCACGTGAAACATGTCGAATATGTAATCGAATCGGAGGAAGAACTTATCCGCGGGGAAGTAGTCGACGTACGACATTTGCCGCGGAACGTTAACCACGTAGAATGGGTATCCTAGATCTTTCGAGGCGATGAGGCCTTTCTCTACCCGTAGCACATTGTCATGAAGTCTCCTTAGATCGCCGAATCTGGCCCGTAGCACTGTTGGAGGTAGGATTGGTTGACCAGGGATATGCCATTTATCCGCATTGGGGATATCTATACGGTCCTGAAGCCGAGGCTGCTGAGGTGGCTGGATCATAGAGTCAGCTTTTTTGCCTTGCCTCGCTCTCTTCCTAGACTTCTTTACTACCGGAAGGTCGTACATAATACGTTGAGACGACAATTCAGGCACCGATTCATGACGCTCAAACCCTAAGGAGGTGCCAGTATAGACATATTGTTCAGCGCCATCGTCATCCTCATCCTCATCCATGGCGATGTCATCAACGACTAATGGAGCCTCCTCATTACCCCGTCCGCTATCACCAAACCCAACACCCGACGCTAATTGGGTAGGTGGGGTGTTGATGTTCATACCTTGCTGAGGCTGCGTGCTCGTGGGTGTGCTCCCGGCCGCCTCCAAACAAAGCAGACTCTTTGGCCACAACAGGACCCACCCATTGCAACAATCACCGAGCCGCCACGGGGTCTCGTCGTCATCCCCCACTACTATTAGAGGAGGCAAATTCTCGTGGCCCGGTTTGACAATGGCCATGGAAACCTTGAAGACGTTCGGGGGGATCGGCCGGCTGTGGAACAATGGTTCCTTCGGCTCCATTATCGTCGCCTTCCCCACGTCCACCTTCTGGTCGCCGATGGTGTACAATATGGTGCATGGGGTTTCGTTTACCTGGAAAGAAAAGTCTGCGATGTGAGACATCCGAAAGGCAACGAAAACAGGAGATTGTACATTTAAATTGAAGGGGGATGGTGTGACAGATACCGCGAGGGCGTCGAGCTCAGCCAAAGACGAAGCACCGCCGAGCACGTCTGGTGCGGGAGCCGGTGCTGGTGCAACGCTAGTCGAGATGCTCCCCAAGAAGTCAGCAAGGGGAAAGTCCTCTGCATTTTTTTCTGGATTTTGCCTTGTCCAAGTGAAAACGACCGGAACCAAGGAATTAGACAAATCTGCAACCACCTGTTTTGCGGCAGCTACCACTGTTGCGACTGTCTGCGATGATTTCTTCTCAACCGTAATCTCAACCTTCTTGTCGATGTTTTCTTCAGTTAACCTCCGTCTTTCCTTTCTATCCTTCGTGGTCTCACGGTAGTACTTCTTCCATGTGGCGCCGTCTCCGACACCGTGCACGCGTCCATACGATGGTCGTGTATCCACCGGTTGTCGTTTCAATATGTTTAACGCCCGGTTGAATGGAGTGTCCCACTTGGGCCTCGCCAATGCCTCAGACGGCGAGTCGCTTTCGGCCGCAATCCTGTGCTGCTCTCTATAAAAGGCACAAGGATCGTTTACAAATATGACTAACGTGTGTAGTCGAATTAATCAGAAACTAAAATTACCAGCAGTCTCATGAACTCCGTAATGACCGGATTTTTCTCGTAAACCTTCTTCACTAGGTCCCAACGGTGCCGGGCCGTGAGGACGTCACGCTCCTGCGGGATGGTAAACTCCGCCAAGGGGTCTGGGATGCCCAGACTCGCGGCTTCCGAGTCCTCCTTGGCCCATTTGGACCTCTTTCCGCTGTAACCATGGCTTCTGAGGTGGTGGCTCCCAATGTTCCTCTCTTGAAGCCCCTTCATGTACTTAGACTTTTTTTTGGCAGCTTCGGCCTTGCAAGCCTCCTTGAATATTTGAAACTTCTCATCCGTGATTGTCGGATTATCCTTTACAATCTCGGAGTAGGGTTCCTTCTTGTCGATGATCTTTGCTTTCACTCAATTTTTCCTGGCGGCCAACTCGTCGCTAAACTTGGTCATGGCGTGTTTGTTTATCTTCTTCATTGCCGGGTCCTCATCTGGATCTTTATAATCCTTCTCATTCCAGCCCGGGAACAAGAATATCTGGTGAAACTTCTTTAGGAGGGAGCTCCTCATATTTTCTATCTTCTGTAGTTTCTCATCGTTGATGGTGGCGGTTGTCCGGCCTATTTGATTGCCGTAGCACGAGCGCGCTTCCTCGGGCGCCTTTGGCTCAAAATTGTCGTTGTCGACCTTCGTGACCACCAGTCTAGTAGTCCTGAGTTTGTTAGGAAGCCATTGCCTCTTTGCTTTCGGTTCTACACCGGCTCCGCTCCCCGAGGCAGCACCGGTCTCAGTCTCAGCGTCGGTCTCGATGCCGGTCTGATTCTCAGCGCCGGTCTCAGTGTCAGCACATGTCTGCATGTCGATCTCAGTCCCCGATGCCACCAGTGGGCCCAGCAACAATATCGATTGATCGTCCGCAAGGCTAAAAAATTCGTCTGCCGCCTGGTAGACGTTGTCGCAATCACGAGAACCTTGTCCTTCATCGTTGCTAGCCATGTTTCCTATGATTAAATCTAGTCAATTAATTCTAGACCTAATAAAATGAATAATGACATAAAAAAGGCCTATTGTTTTGCAGGAACGTTGACTCCTTCCTGGTGCGGCAAATCCCGGGCACATGGTATGCCCTAGTTTGTAGCACAAGTCATGCCGAAATTCACAGAAAATTTTGGCATGACCTTTGCTAAAAAGTGGACAAATCGGGAACCTGAAATTTGCCGGAACAGAAATGAATCAACATTCTGGCAAAACAAAGGCCACTCAGCTTCATTCCCTGGAAACAACAAAGCCACTTGTGCACAATCGAACCACTTCAATGAAAAGATATAACATGAGCAAACACTATTGAGGAATTTGCATACAACATGGCCACTTCAATGAAAAGATATAATCAACAATAATTGAATATGCAAATGAACATCAATGACATATATGATATAAAAACAATCTTGTTTTTTGTTTACATAGAAACAATTAGTTTGACCAAGTTTTTGAAAAGAAAAACAATTCTGTCTTTTTATAGCTTAATGCCATAGCTACAGTTTTTTATTTATACTAAATACTTTTGTTTTTTGTCTAAAGCTAAAAGTCTAGGAACTACATTTTCTCTAACCCTTCAGACCTCACAAAAATTTCCACAGTAAGACCTTAGTACCTACACCCAATTTCTTCAAAAATATTTAGGTCCATACTCCAAATAATTCAAGTTTCATTTGAATGAAATTTGGAACAAATTCAGGTCCATAGTCCAAATATTTTTTATAGCTAAGTGTTTTTTGTTTATAGCCTCTGTTAATTTAAATCTAAATGCTACTATTATTTATATACCCTCTATTAGTTTAAAGCTAAATGGAATTACTATTTTGCCATTTTCATAAAAATTGCCCTAGCTAATTTCCTAAAAAAATTGCTATTCATTTTTGCTAAATGCTATAAAATGCCTACAGCCCTAAAAAAATCTAGGGTTCATATGAACACCTAGGGTTCATATGAACATCAACACAATATCAACATATATATGAATTGCCCTAGCAGAGAGAGAGAGAGGAGGGTAGGGGACAGGAGAGGCAGAGCCTTACGATCGTCGGCGAGGGCAGGCTCTGGCTCGGGCGGCGGCGGTGAGCTCGAGGGAGGCGACGGTGAGGTCGACGACGGCCTCGGGTGGCGGCTGTGAAGTCGAGGGGGTGGCCTCGGGCGGCGGCGGTGTGGTCGAAGGCGGCGGGCGGCGGCGGTGTGGTCGAAGGCGGCCTCGGGCGGTGGCGGTGTGGTCGAAGGCGGCAGGCGACGGCATGATGGAGCAGTTGGGGACAGGGGAGTAGAGAGCGGGGGAGGACTTAGCAAATTTTGAGCCCGGGCTGCCGGGATTTGAGTCAGACTGGCAGTAGCGCTTTTTGCCGAAACGCGCTATAGCTAAGATAGCTATAGCGTATTCCAAAGAAACGCGCTACAGCTATCCCTTTCTGTTTTCTTTTTCTTTTTCTTTTGTTTTCTTTACATTTTCTTTTTTTTCATTTCTCCTTTTTCTATTTCTTTCATTTTCATTTACTTTTCTACTTATTTTTCTATTTATTTTCTTTTTCATAGTAGTAGCGCTCTACAGCATAAATGCCCTGCTACAATGTTTTTAGCAGTAGCGTGCTTCTGGGAGAACCGCTACTACTATTCCTATCCTACCGGCATTAGTGAGGGAATTTTAGTAGTAGCGCTTTTCTGTGAACACGCGCTACTGCTAAAACAATGGTTGTAGCGTGGTTTTGCAACAAGCGTTACTACTAAGTAGCGCTAGCGCCGAGTTTTGACCAACGCTAATGCTATACCTCTGTGTATAATGTTTTCCCTAGTAGTGCGTGAAGTATGATTTATTCGCTGCAACAGTTCCAAAGTTTGACGCAAAAAATTCGGCTAAACTCCTCCCAATGTTTGTTTGCAAGGGAGAAGACCTTCTTAATGCAAAGCTGGTTAGGTTTTCATAACTCTTTTCTTTTTTAAATTTTATGTACATCCTTTTGCTGAGTTTGTCAAGAAGTTTGTGTTCATCCCGGTTGTTCAATACCTATGCTTTATAGTTTGTGTTCACCATTTCTTTCATTTTTGGCAGGTTTTTTTGATACTATTCAAGCAAATTGACACAATAGCGCACTACAGTGTGTATGTGCTGAATATATATCGTGGGAGCATTGACATCCTTGATTCACTTCCTTACAATAATAAGGGAATGTCACGAACATCTTTCCATGGAGACTGCCAAAATATCGTGAGTGTTTCTTAGCCTGAATCTCCTTTCATATTTTCTTGTATGACACGAAGTTTATTATTCTTTCCATTGACAAAATATCTTTCTGCCTCTGCTTTGATAATACTACTTGAACCGTCTATCATTTGACAGTTGAACTTCTGGTATTTGTTTAGCTGGATCTTATGCAAGTGCCGCTTTTACGTACCTGAACTTAACTATATTTTGTTAACATGTTTTTTATTTTATCTTGTTTGTAATTTCTTGTAGATCAAGAGATTTGTTGGGTTGCTCGAGGACGTGTACGACAAGGCTACGTACAAAGCGAGCAAGCAGCCTAACTGGCTGACTATTGCAAAGAGGCCGACCTTTATTGATGTTCCAAAGCAAGTGAATAATTAATGTGGTTTCTTTGCCGTGAAGTTCTGCTCTACATATGATGGTGATGAGCTTGTTGATGATTTCAGTGATGTGGTGGTATGTTTTGTCTCATCATCCTTTTCAATTTTGCCGTGTTTTTTTTGCTGAGACGCTCCTGCTGTGGTTTTAGTTATCCTTTACTAAACCATCATTTTAATTTCTTGTTTGCAGGCTGTTGCAGATGACTGGAAGGCCGAGTTCATTCACACTCTAATCTTTAGTGACAAGAATGAAGTCTTGCGTACAGAGCTTCCTAAAGAGATCCGGTCCTTGCGCCCGTGAATTCGGAGCATTAGTTTCAGTGTAGATTTGATTTTGTAAAGATTTAGGTTTGATAGTGAATGGGACGATTCGGTAAAGATTTGATTGTTAGAATGGTGTAGTAATTTGTGTATCTATAGCTGCAGAACTATTTTTTATGATATTGAGGACAAATGTATCTGGTGTGAAGAATGATTTGGATTTGTGAATTTCAATGTACTGCATCATTTTTCAGTATCCATGTGTTGTGTGTTTTTCCCCGACATATGTACTTGAACTTTCTCTGTGCTATGGTTGAACTGCTGGGTTTTTTTGTGTTGTTTAATTTTTGCAACGAACATATGATCTTTGACTTGAAACTGATGCTTGAGACCTCGCTGAACTTTTGGTTTCAGATGGGAGAGGATTCTCTGTGTCGTGTAATGTATTGTTATTTTTCAATTCAACCAATATGTAGCCTTCTGTAGAGAATCTATATGTGCTTTTTTGTGATTTTTCAACTGCAAATGGTTTTCAACTATAACTTCATGCAAAAATAGTGTCATACACTCCTTTATGTTTCTTTATCTTTTGGTCGGCATTCCACATGAACTTCTGCACGTATCCAAACAGAAACTTCACTTCTGAACGTGTTCTCTTAGGCTTGCTAACCTTAGTTCATACGGCAATACTTTTTTTAAGTATATTTTTCCTACATCAATTTATATACCAGAAGTTCTTCTTCAAGCTGACCTGAACTTCAGACTGTATAATTATTCCTGCTTGCTTGAACTTCTTATGGATTACAACACCATCACATCCTGTCATAATATACCAGAACTTCCACTGTAAGCTTACTTCAACTTCATAGTGTATATTTTTTCATTTGTATTCCATCTTGCACATTTATTGAATATGTCACCTACACAGCACTTCCTCTCATAATATACCAGGACTTCTGCAGAAATATTAGTTGAACTTCACAATGTATTTTTTCATTTTATTACTGCTTGCTCTTTCATGCAACTAGTAAAGTGGCCCGCTCGATCTGCGGGCTATATTTTTAAGATTTTTTTAAATAATATCATATTATTTGATTTGGCTAAAGTAAAATTGGAACCCTATATGACAAATTTATTGTGCGGGCTCAATCTTGTAATTGTCTATTACGTTTTATGATTGAATTTCTTATATGTAGTAATCCATACAAATTTTATCAAAATTATTATTTATTGTTATTGTTATTATTATTAGTATTACAAAGCAATTTTAAAGTCAACCCATCTGAAAAGAATTACTTAATGCAATTATAGTATCCGAAGTCCAAGTATAGTAATATCATTCTTAACTAATTTAATGCAATATTAAAATATATTTGTATGATCAATCTAGCACTTTTGTTAAAATACAAATATGAGAAAAATACTAAATTATTGTTCCCAAAATTAAACAACGAAAATGTACACATTGACTTGTCTTTATCATCGATTAACTCGAACTATATCATACTCCCTCCGTCCGTAAATACTTGTCGGAGGAATGGATGTATCTAGATGTATTTTAGTTCTAGATACATTCATTTTTAGGCATTTCTCCGACGACTATTTCCGGACGGAGGGAGTATGTTAAAATAATGGATCTTTCTAGTGTTATCGACCAAGCGTAGTGCTTTTGATCTCGTAGAATGTGATTTTTCAATAGTGTCATGTATTTTTGTTTATGTGCAAATAATAGTTCACCTATCATATTATATGACAATAGGAAACAAATATAAGAACTAGAACTTCAAGAATTATATGGACCGCTATTCTTGGAAAATATTTTATGGTGTCACCATCTCATTCCCGTGTGAGGATGCGATCTAATGTCTAACAGGGCACTCATTGAGGCATGAAAAAAATTCAAGTTATGGCACCACGACATGAGTTCGATAGAATATTAACTCATTCATGCAAAAAAAGGATATGTACATACAAAATTAATGAAGTATCTTCAGAAAAAAATTAATATGTTACCCAAGATTTTGAGAGACTGTGATTTTGAAGGGATATTAAATTTTTGTAATGTTAACTTGAGACATTTGTGAGAAACACAATTCGGATAGAAGACACTAAAGCCAAGAAAACAGAACTTTGTTAAACAATAATTAATTGCCTAAGAACATAACATTTATCGTGCCTTTACTGTTAAAAACAATATATAGCTGTATTTTTTTTCAATTTATTAGGACTCGAACTAACTTTTAACAAAGCATACAAGTTAGTTAGATATTCAAGGATGCGTTGATAACACTAATCACCATCATCTAGCCTTGGCTCATGTCCGATGCACTACAAGCAAAGGATTCAAAACTACGTTTTGCTACAAATGTAAAACAATAATACTTCATGGAGATCATGTTTGCATCTGCATATGGAATTCATCAATAGTAGGTACTAAAGTTCTACTTACCTTAGTTTAGCTTAGGATAACATGCTGGCATCTAAACTACTTCATATATGCCATCTTATTGTATGGGTCAAATATACTAATATGAAGCTCGTGGTTTAGATGTTTCATTGATAATATCCTTTCCACCTGACTGGCGACCGATTACACAGTAGTCTACCTGGATTGTTTAGCATTGAGACACCACATCATCCAAATAATAGCACTTGAGCTGCCTCTTCTAGTAGATGGTCAGAGCATATCGGTAATAATCCTCCTTTGCATAACATAATTTATACCTCCAAACGTTGCACCAAACATGTTCATCTTGAGAGTCAAGCCCTATTGCAGCGTAGTGTTGTGCTTGGCCAGCACCTTCGTGGTCGACTTGCTGGCGACCACAGTGCCAGCAACTATCGGTACCCTGGAAGGCTCGACGTAGCCAATGACTTGTTTCCCCGAGCACGTCAGAATCGACAAATGAACGGTGGTCGCTAGATTAAAGGGAATTGACATGGAAATATGTTCTTGAGGAGGAAGATGTTTAGGACTATGTATTTGCATACTCTTTTGGATCAAGGACGTGGGATGTAAGTATGGTGTTTGTGTTTTTTTTTCTTTGAAGGGATGCCTACATGCTTTATTTTTTTCAATGTCTACATGCTTGATTTTATTTTCCTCTAGAGGGATATATATGTATGTCCTTGTATTTTTTAAAGGGTAAGGGGTCGTTCTTTTTGTACGCACTTGTTTTTTTAAAATGATATACACGTGCCTGATGGATATGTGTGGGGCCGTTCCTTTTTTTTCTTTGATGGATGAAGGGTGGATGTGTACGTGTTATATTTTTCTATATGTGAGGGGTACGTTATTTTTTAGTGTCCATTAGGTTACGAAGATCTAAGGGATATGATTTATTAATAAAGAGAAGGTCTATTAAATCAATGATCAAATACTTCTGATTTTTGTAGTTACGTTATTCCTCATTCGACATCTTTTTTTTTGAGAGAAGAGCTCAATTTTCTTTTGACAACAAAATAATCTAGATTTATTCTCGATGGAAAAATATTGTGTTTCTTTCGTAGGACTGTACGCTAAACATATGCACATGGACATGTGCCACTTAAATCCTTAGAGGCCCAGCACATTATATATGTTACATAAATTGAACGGTGATACGTCTCCAACGTATCTATAATTTATGAAGCATTCATCCTATTATATTATCTGTTTTGGATGTTTACGGCCTTTATTATACACTTTTATGTTATTTTTGGGACTAATCTATTAACCGGAGGCCCATCCCATATTGTTGTTTTCTTGCCTATTTCAGTGTTTCAAAGAAAATGAATACCAAACAGAGTCCAAACGGAATGAAATCTTCGGCAACCTGGAGACTTGGAGACTTGGAGTGGACGTCAAGCTACGAGTGAGGCGGCCACGAGGGTGCCCGGCGCGCCCCCTACAGGTGGGCGCGGCCCCCACCCTCGTGGGCCCCTCGAGCGTCCCCTGACCAACTTCTTTCGCCTATATATCTCAATTTACCCTAAAACCTTCGGGGAACACAATAGATCGGGAGTTCCTCCGTCGCAAGCCTCTGTAGCCACCAAAAACATCTCGGGAGCCCGTTCCGGCACCCTGCCGGAGGGGGGATCCCTCACCGGTGGACATCTTCATCATCCCGGCGCTCTCCATGACGAGGAGGGAGTAGTTCACCCTCGGGGCTGAGGGTATGTACCAATAGCTATGTGTTTGATCTCTCTCTCTCTCATGTTCTTGAGGTGATACGATCTTGATGTATCACGAGGTTTGCTATTATAGTTGGATCTTATGATGTTTCTCCCCCTCTACTCTCTTGTAGTGAATTGAGTTTTCCCTTTGAAGTTGTCTTATCGGATTGAGTCTTTAAGGATTTGAGAACACTTGACGTATGTCTTTCCGAGCTTATCTGTGGTGACAATGGGATATTCATGTGATCTACTTGATGTATGTTTTGGTGATCAACTTGTGGGTTCAATGAACTTATGCATAGGGGTTGGCACACGTTTTCGTCTTGACTCTCCGATAGAAACTTTGGGGCACTTTTTGAAGTACTTTGTGTTGGTTGAATCGATGAATCTGAGATTGTGTGATGCATATTGTATAATCATGCCCACGGATACTTGAGGTGACAATGGAGTATCTAGGTGACATTAGGGTTTTTGTTGATTTGTGTCTTAAGGTGTAGTATGAACTCTATGATAGATCGAACGGAAATAATAGCTTCGTGTTATTTTACTACGGATTCTTGAATAGATCGATGAGAAAGGATAACTTTGAGGTGGTTTTGTATCGTACGATAATCTCTTCGTTTGTTCTCCGCTATTAGTGGCTCTGGAGTGACTCTTTGTTGCATGTTGAGGGATAGTTATATGATCCAATTATGTTATTATTGTTGAGAGAACTTGCACTAGTGAAAGTATGAACCCTAGGCCTTGTTTCCCACCATTGCAATATCGTTTGCACTCACTTTTATCATTAGTTTCCTTGCTGTTTTTATATTTTCATATTACAAAAACCTATATCTCCTATCCATATTGCACTTGTATCACCATCTCTTCGCCGAACTAGTGCACCCATACAATTTACCATTGTATTGGGTGTGTTGGGGACACAATATACTCTTTGTTATTTGGTTGCAGGGTTGCTTGAGAGAGACTATCTTCATCCTACACCTCCCACGAATTGATAAACCTTAGTTCATCCACTTGAGGGAAATTTGCTACTGTCCTACAAACCTCTGCAATTGGAGGCCCAACAACGTCTACAAGAAGAAGGTTGTGTAGTAGACATCAAAATGGTCACGTAATCTTAATTTTAAGAGATCTACCAGATCGAGGGTTGATATTTTCTAATTAATGAGAAATTTTCTAACTTATTTCTCTCGCTTCTAGTTCAACGATATTACTTTTAGTATATAAATAGATACATCACCAAAGACCTCCCGTCATACTATACCAGACTTCTATAAGAAGCTTACTTGAACTTATACTGTATAATTTCTTTGAAAGTTCAACAATAGAAGTTCAAGTAAGCTTCTTCTCCCAAAATACCGCTTCAAAAGTGGAATAACATTGCGCATTGACATGACATAAGTTTGCTTTGTTTAAAAAAAAAAAAAAAAAAAAAAAAAAAAAAAAAAAAAAAAAAAAAAAAAAAAAAATGCATATGATCATATCACATCCGACAATAACAAGTGGATGTCTCCGGAAGGAGTTTGAAAAGATATAACCAAGCAAAGATTTGGTCGGAATCGTTGAGAAAGATGGGAAAACGAAAAGAAAACGCTCTCAAAGGGAATACGCTATGCAGGAAAACATACGGGAGTTATACGCTTCACTTAAGCACGGATGAGTTCGGGTCACCGACTTAAGGTCACAGGGGTCCCACGTGGTCAGTTTGACCGGCCTTACCTCCTTCTCCGCCCGAGAGGGGCGGAACTCCGAGCGGATACTGCGCGCCGGGATGGTGGTCGTGCTTGCGGGTCCCGAGGCGCGGGATGGACTCCGCCAAACTCAGGGCGGGTTGCTCTCCTGGTGGTCGCGCAGCAGGGGAGGGAGGGGAGCGGCGCAGGCAAGCTTCTGCGGAGTGGCCTCGAGCAAAGTGATTTTTCTGCCGCCGTGAGTCCCCACCAAAATCGAGTAGTGGGAATGGTTCACGGAGGAAGAGGTGAGTTCTGGTGATAGAGAACGTGAGAGGGGAAGCCCTGTGGTTGCCGGAATGGACGGATAGGGTGGCGGCAGAGTTGCCGGAGATGAAGAAGACAGACCCTCGATGTAAACGATCATGCGCCATAGGGTTGAAACTAGGGAAGTGGACTGAGGTTGCAGCGTTTCTGGATGGAGTCTCGGTGTCCTCTTATAGTGCAACGAGGTGCGGTTCCGCAGCGGTGGAATAAGGCGGCGTAACCGCGCTCAGAGCTGTTGCCGATTCAATTGGAGGCGATTGAATGCTATGCCGAACAAGCAAGGATCAAGCTTGCTGCTCCTGGCTTAGGGTTTACGGAGCACAGTGGAGAAGATCGAGGCGCCACACGCGAGACGAAACTATGGACGCTGCCGCACAACAAGTGCCTACGACGGAGGTGTCAGGCGGCAAATTTTAAGAGACGTGGGTTCAATGAACTTATGCATAGGGGTTGGCACACGTTTTCGTCTTGACTCTCCGATAGAAACTTTGGGGCACTTTTTGAAGTACTTTGTGTTGGTTGAATCGATGAATCTGAGATTGTGTGATGCATATTGTATAATCATGCCCACGGATACTTGAGGTGACAATGGAGTATCTAGGTGACATTAGGGTTTTGTTGATTTGTGTCTTAAGGTGTAGTATGAACTCTATGATAGATCGAACGGAAATAATAGCTTCGTGTTATTTTACTACGGATTCTTGAATAGATCGATGAGAAAGGATAACTTTGAGGTGGTTTTGTATCGTACGATAATCTCTTCGTTTGTTCTCCGCTATTAGTGGCTCTGGAGTGACTCTTTGTTGCATGTTGAGGGATAGTTATATGATCCAATTATGTTATTATTGTTGAGAGAACTTGCACTAGTGAAAGTATGAACCCTAGGCCTTGTTTCCCACCATTGCAATATCGTTTGCACTCACTTTTATCATTAGTTTCCTTGCTGTTTTTATATTTTCATATTACAAAAACCTATATCTCCTATCCATATTGCACTTGTATCACCATCTCTTCGCGAACTAGTGCACCCATACAATTTACCATTGTATTGGGTGTGTTGGGGACACAATATACTCTTTGTTATTTGGTTGCGGGGTTGCTTGAGAGAGACTATCTTCATCCTACACCTCCCACGAATTGATAAACCTTAGTTCATCCACTTGAGGAAATTTGCTCTGTCCTACAAACCTCTGCAATTGGAGGCCCAACAACGTCTACAAGAAGAAGGTTGTGTAGTAGACATCAAAATGGTCACGTAATCTTAATTTTAAGAGATCTACCAGATCGAGGGTTGATATTTTCTAATTAATGAGAAATTTTCTAACTTATTTCTCTCGCTTCTAGTTCAACGTATATTACTTTTAGTATATAAATAGATACATCACCAGCACCTCCTGTCATACTATACCAGGACTTCTACAGTAAGCTTACTTGAACTTATACTGTATAATTTCTTTGAAAGTTCAACAATAGAAGTTCAAGTAAGCTTCTTCTCCCGAAAATACCGTTTCAAAAGTGGAATAACATTCTGCGCATTGACATGACATAAGTTTGCTTTGTTTAATTGACCTTGTCTAATTGTTCATCAGCCTTGCGCTCCTCCTAGGCTTTGGTTGTAGTGGTTTTTGCTTGACATGTACCTCTTCCTTTTTCCTCTTCATCTTCCTCTTCCTCTTCCTCTTCATCGACCTCTTCCTCATCGTCGTCCTCTTCCTCTTCATCATCGTCTTCCTCTTCCTCTTCGTCTTCCTCTTCTTCCACGGTGTCTTCATCTTCGTCTTCCTCTTCATCTTCCACCACTTTCTTGTTGCTGACTCTAGGTATTGTTTTTTGTTTCTTCTCTGGCTTTTTGCATGTCTTTTCAGCATCAGCGCTCTTCAGGCATGTTCTTGCATTATGTGGTTCATACTTCTTGCATATGCTACAAAGTCTGTTCTTGCTTTCTGTGGGTGTGGTACCTTGTTTTGGTCTATAACTTTGGGCTGTTGTTTTTGAACTTTGGGTTGCTTGACCTCCTCTGTATCGTTTCTTTCTAAGAGTGCTGGACAGGTGAGCTTGTTGTGTCCTGCAACCTTTTTTGCACAAACTACATTGCCTGTGTCCAAGTGGTACTCCATTCCCATCGAGCACGTCGAATCTTCCTTCAGGTGGTGCCTTTATTTGAGCTCTCTCACTTTTCTTTGCTGCAGAAATTTTCTTCCTACCCTTTGTTTCAGAGTACAGAGGCAGTTTCATCATCTCTTGCTGTCGCTGCTGCATTAATTGGTCAACACCCTGCTTGGATTGGTTGGCTTGAGCAGCAGCCTGGAGCATTTCAGCTGCATAATAATGAAGGTCATCTTCAATTTCAGCATCCTCTTTAGCCATCCTTTGGACAGCATCCGCTCGATTTGCTGAATGTATTGCATCAAGCTCTTCCACTAGCCTCTTGAGAACATAGAAGGCTCTGTCATATTGCTGGTCACATCTCATCGCTTTCTTGTTAACCATCAAATTTAGCTGTAGCAAGATGTCTTGCTTAGATAGTCTTGAGCCGCCATCCGATGCAGTCGTGTTGTAGTCCCTTGTATCAAATGTTGGTTGTGATTTTGCAGTCTTTGTGTACCGTTTGAGGATATACTTGCCTAGAAATTTGTCGGGCTTCAGGTAGTCCAGTATGTTCTTGATGTGAAGGCAGAACAGGCCTGCATTTTTGTGATCAATGCAGAATACATAGTTTGCGAGCCAGCAATGAGTTTCATCTATTTGATATGATCCTACTAGTTTAGGTATTTAATGAGTTTGTTTTTCCACTCACCTGTGTGTGTCCATAGCTTGTATTCATACTCGTATATTTCATTATCAGGGTCAGCTACAACCTAGAATTCATGCTTTGACCAGGCAAATCTTTCTTCATCATCATGGCCAGCCTTGTTGTGGTAGCGCACAAGGTACTTAGTGGGCTCTGTTGTAGGCTTTGCGCGAAATAGAGTCGCTTTTCTCATCCTAGTCCTCATCTCGGTGTACATGGCTCTGGTGTACTTGATAGCCATGTCTTCCTCGTAGCCGTAAGTTATTTTTGTCACATGGTTGGTCTACACACAAGTCTAGAAATAAGATATTAGTCCAAGCAGAGTCATTTTTTAAATATAGTATGCACATGTTGAAGGAATTCACAATATGATGGGGGTGTTTTTTTCGTCTTTAATACCAATGCTGGTCACTTTTTACTCGTTCTCCTTCTGCATCCGAGTTTGTATGCAGGCATTTACCCGCCTAGCAAACTTGTGTAGGTTCTGGGTCCCCTTGACAAACCCTCTCTTGAGCACGTGATTCATGCTCTCGCTTTGTTGTGTGGAAATCATTCTAGCACGGAAAATATTCTTGTAATATGCTGAAATCCACATCTTCCTATCATTCCAGAGCTGCATCATCATCTGGTCGTTCTGCAGGTTGAACTTCTGCACGAGTGTAGCCCAGGCAGTTTGAAACTCTGTAGGCATTAGCGGCCAGTTTAAGATCGCTCTGAACTCCTGTTTGAATGTGTCATACTTTTTGTACAGCAACGCGAGGTATTCGATGAACTTCTTCTGGATGTGCCATCGGCATAGCTTGTGGACGGTGTTTGGGAATGATTGTGGTATAGCTTTCGCCATCGATGGGCACTGGTCTGCATGAATTAAAAAAAATGAAACTTGCTTCTTTTTACTGATGGTGAACTTATGCTGTACAAGTACTTGAACTTCACAGGTAGCAGTAGGACTAACAAATAATGTGACATATATTTTTTTGTTACAGCAGTGTTGTTGAACTTTTGTGGTACCAGTGCTTGATCTTCACATACATAACTATAGTTTCCTGAACAAGTTTCATGTGTTTTTTCTTGCAGCAGTGTCCTTGAACTTCTATGGTTCCTCTATATGAACTTCACATCCAGAACTATATTTTTTATAAACATGTGACATATAATTTTGCTTCTTATACTGTTTTTGTTAGACTTCTGTGCTAACAGTGTTTCAACTGTTTTCTTAACATTATTTTCAGAAAAAACCAGTGTACCCAGATACAAACCCATAGACTATAAAATTGATGAAACTTGTAGATTTTTTTTTGAACTTACCTGTTAGAATGCAAGTTGGATGTTTGTTGTTCATGCACCGTACAAATGTATCGAACAGCCACTTGAATTACTTTGCATCTTCGTCTCTAATCAGGGCAACAACAAATATCGTTGGCTGCAAGTGATGGTTTGTTCCAACAAACACTCCCAGAGGCATATGAAATCTGTTGGTCTTGTAAGTTGTGTTGAATGTGATGCAACCGCCAAAGTCTTGATATGCTCCTTGACAGCTTCCATTGGACCAAAAAATGTTTTTAACTGCTTTGTCGTTGTCTACTTGTATGTAATAGAAAAACTCATCATTGATTGCCTTCATGTCTTTAAAGAAAGATACAAGTTTCAATGCATCATCCAAATCATCTTCCTTGCGTTTTCGGGTGTCATCCAATTTTGGTGTGGAGCAGGTGGTGTGACCCATTGATGGGGTGGTGCAATGCGTACATGCTTAGGAATGTGTATTTGTTGCGGGGAACTTCTAAGATTCTTCATGCGTCTCTAGTCTTGCTGACATAAAAGGAAAAATGTTTATTAGCACACAAGTTACATCTGCCTATAACTTCGTAACTGAACTGAGCATTATTCACAGCCTGAACTTCGCATACAAAAGTGGTGTTCTTGTACATATGTTTTCCCTAGAACAGGCATCACACTCTGTACTGAGCTCAGCATCTGCCAATACTTTTGTACCTGAACTGAGCACACTTCATAGAATGAAACTCATATTCTGTTAATTCTACACTATTTGATTACTTATATGTACCTGAATTGAGCACTATCGACACCCTAAACTTCTTGTTTGCAAAGGGGAAATACTGTCTACATCTAAAAAAAGACTGAACCTTCATGAGTTTGAATGCTTGAACCACTAGTGCATACCAACCTGACCTTCATGTACTCACATGTATGTTCTCTTTTCCATTTTATTTTTTCACACAACCAGGTACATATCAACCTGAACTCTAGCACACATAGTAGTGGAACTTCACATGGCTTTTTTCACATGTGAATGCAGGCAGGGGTTGTCATGTTTTGTAGCCTGGACTGAGGCTCACACACTTCGAGAACTTCACATGGCTTTTCACACTACCAGAACTTCACATGGCTGTAAGAAAATGACAGACAGAAGGAAGTTCAACCATACCCTGGCAAGAAGTTCGGCCAACCTTTTTCCAGCAGTAGATAGGCCACCTTGAGAGCAATTCGTCGGGGAGCTAGGAGAGGAATTCGATGGCAATCCATGTCTTGCAGAGGGCGCGAAGTTCATCTGCAAGAAGAAAGAAGGTAATGCAAGGCAAGATTGAAGAAGAAGGCAAGAAGTGGGAGGAAGTTCAATTACCGTTGCTGGATTTGAAGGCGCCGCCGATGCCGCCTCCGCAGTTCAGGCCGTGTGTGGGGCCGGCCCGATAGTTCAGGGAAGTTTGGGAGGGCCCTGTCGGGCCCTTATAGAGGCTGTTGTGATCCAAATAACTATTCTAATCCTGGGATTAGAATAGTGCTGTCATATATATATATATATGTATATATATATATCTTATACTTACTAATTGGAAGCACCATCCGAGTTTCCACGTTAATCGTGAAAAACTAAGCTAATTGTCCGTCGGATCTACATCTGATGTATTTATAGCCGTCTGATGCATCACATCATCCTTAAAGAGTCCTGATAGATTATCCCACGTGCTACTCTCTCCTTAGCAAATCTACAAAAAAAACTGAAGTCATAGGGTTGCCGTCCTGTCAGCTCCATGTTAATCAATAACCAACATGCGTCTCAAAGAGATACAAGATGTCACGCCCGGCCTCCGCTTCTCGCCTTCTCCTCCAGAAGCCATGCGTCCCGCTTCGGCCGCTGCTCTCCATGGCCTCTCCTCCTCCTCCTCAAATCTCTCCCTGCTGCAAGCCTGCAATGGTTCATGTCTTCCCTGGCGATCTCTCTGTACCCAATAAAACCATCGCGAAGAAATCCGCGATCGCATTGGTCGGGTGCCCTTTCATCGGCTGGCCAACATGCAGATACATCAGTTATAAGGGTAGGCATTATGAGACTATTTTTGTCACTCTCCTTGCCTTAGATCAAAGCATGTCGTGTTTTATATTTCTAATCTCTTGATATTGTAGTATGCTAAGAACGTGTACATGTAACTGTAAGTATGGTTAGTTTCATCTATATAACTAAATTAGCACATATATTTTTATTAAGGTATCCAGTAAACTATATTATCAGCACCCACACTACCAGAAAAACTAGGGTTGCCGACGGCCAAATCTATGCCGACGGCCCCCGTCGGCATCGCCGGACCTATGCCGACGGCCAAGGATAGGCCGTAGGTGCAGAAAAGTCATCGGCATACATACATCTATGCCGACGGGGCCGTCGGCATAGACGAGGCCGTCGGGACCGCCCGAGATACGCCTACGGGGCCCGTCGGCATAGGGCAGGCCGTCGGCTTAGCCCGGGCCCACCACCCCGGTCAGTGCTGATCATTTGACGGCGTTTATCCTACGCCGACGGGCGGTAACGGCAGCCGTCGGCATATCTGTGGCAGAGGTATACCTACGGCATAGCTGTCGGCATAGGCCCCTCTGCCACGTCAACGATCCGTGTGCCACACCATGTCATCGATCCGTTTGGCCGTCGGCATATGTTTACTTTACTTAATTTTTTATTTTATCTGTGGCAGAGGTATGCCAATGGCGCAGCCGTCGGCATAGGCCCCTTCGCCACGTCATCGATCCGTGTGCCACGCCACCTCATCGATCCGTGGGACAACCAGCGTGAGCGCACAGATATGCCGATGTATTTTACTTTATTTTTTTATTTTTACTTTGTTTTCTTATTTTTACTTTATTTTAGTTTTTGCTTTTGCATAAAAAGACATACCCGATGGTATATCGATTGCCCCCCGTTACGAACGTCCCTATCGCCGTGTCACGGAGGGGGGAAACGGTCGACACGGAAGGAATTCTGGTTGGTGGGGGGATTCGGGGTGTAGCTATGTCACCGAAACATCGCACGGGTCCCGATGCATATGTGAAAGTGTTCATGCATGCGTAGACGCCCGTCTTGGGGCTCCGGGGTGTGCCCCCCTCATGGACGGCTGCACGCGACCGGCTGGAGAAGCGACGCGTGGTGTCTACGGAGGGATCTTCTCTGTGGGTCTGGCCGGATGTTGCTCCAAAGTGTTCCTATGGGCTGACGTAACACAACCGGGTGAGGAGGTCCACTGGTCAAAGCCCGTCTGTGCAAAGTCAAAGGGCTAGATCCCGTGGTCAAACGCTACAGGGTTAGGCGGGACGGGGGCACTGGGGGGGGGAGGGGGGGTAGCAATGCAACCGGAGCGTCGCACCGGGCCCTCATAGATGCGTGGTGGTGTGGTGGCATGTCCGAAGAGGCAGGACGCGTCTCCGGTGCGTGGCCCCCCTCACGGACGGCGCGCCGCCGCACCGGACTGGAGAAGCAGACGCGTCGGGTCTACGGAGTGGATGTAGTTGTGGGTTTGGCCCGGATGTTGCTCCGGGTGTCCCTATGGGCGAATCGACTCAGCCGAGTGGAGAGGTCCCTTGGTCAAAGCCGTCCGTGGGAAGTCAAGGGCTAGATCCGTGGTCAACCGCTCGAGGTTAGGGGCGGGGCCCGGGGTAGCAATGCCACCGGGCGTCGTGCCGGCCCTCATACATGCGAGGTGGTGTGGTGGCATGTCCGAAGAGGCGGGGACGCGTCTCGGTCGTGGCCCCCCTCATGGACGCGCCGCGCCGCACCGGCTGGAGAAGCAGACGCGTCGGGTCTACACGGAGTGGATCTATCTGTGGGTTTGGCCCGGATGTTACTCCCGGGTGTCCCTATGGGCCGAACTGACACAACTGAGTGGAGAGGTCCACTAGTCAAAGCCCGTCCGTGGGAAGTCAAAGGGCTAGATACCGTGGTCAACCGCTCCAGGGTTAGGCAGGACGGGGGCCCTGGGGGTAGCAATTCCACCGGAGCGTCGTACCCGGCCCTCATACATGAGGGGTGGTGTGGTGGCATGTCCGAAGAGGCGGGACGCGTCTCTGGTGCGTGGCCCCCCTCACGGACGGCGCCGCCGCCCGGCACCTGGAGGGGGGAAACGGACGCGTCGGGTCTACACGGAGTGGATCTAGCTGGGGTTTGGCCCGAATGTTGCTCCCGGGCGTCCCTATGGGCCGAACTGACACAACCGAGTGGGGAGGTCCACTGGTCAAAGCCCGTCCGGTGGAAGTCAAAGGGCTAGATCCCGTGGTCAAACGCTACAGGGTTAGGCGGGACGGGGGCACTAGGGGGGAGGAGGTAGCAATGCCAACGGAGTGTCGCACCGGGCCCTCATACAGGCGGGGTGGTGTGGTGGCATGTCCGAAGAGGTGGGACGCGTTTCCGGTGCGTGGCCCCCCTTACGGACTGCGCCGCCGCCGGCACCTGGAGTTGGGAAACGGACGCGTCGGGTCTACATGTAGTGGATGTAGCTGTGGGTTTGGCCCGGATGTTGCTCCCGGGTGTCCCTATGGGCCGAACTGACACAACCGAGTGGAGAGGTCCACTGGTCAAAGCCCGTCCGTGGGAAGTCAAAGGGCTAGATCCCGTGGTCAACCGCTCCAGGGTTAGGCGGGACGGGGGCCCTGGGGGGGTAGCAATGCCACCGAAGCGTCGTACCCGACCCTCATACATGCGGGGTGGTGTGGTGGCATGTCCGAAGAGGCGGGACGCGTCTCCGGTCGTGGCCCCCATCACAGACGGCGCCGCCGCACCGGACTTTGGAGAAGCAGACGCGTCGGGTCTACACGGAGTGGATCTAGCTGTTGGTTTGGCCTGGATGTTGCTCCCGGGTGTCCCTATGGGTCGAACTGACACAACCGAGTGGAGAGGTCTACTGGTCAAAGCCCGTCCGTGGGAAGTCAAAGGGCTAGATCCTGTGGTCAACCACTCCAGGGTTAGGCGGGACGGTGGCCCTGGGGGAGGGGGGGGGGGTAGCAATGCCACCGGAGCGTCGTACCCGACCCTCATACATGCGGGGTGGTGTGGTGGCATGTCCGAAGAGGCGGGACGCGTCTCCGGTGCGTGGCCCCCCTCATGGACGGCGCCGCCGCCGGCACCTGGAGGGGGGAAACGGACGCGTCGGGTCTACACGGAGCACTGAAAAGTTCACAACAACTGTCCATTTTCTTCATATAAGTCTATTTAAACAGGTATAATTGCTTTTCCCTTGGCGAGGTGGGACTATTCTTTTTTAAAAAAAGTAGTTGCCATCTATGCCTACGGCATAGCCGTCGGCATAGAGCCACCCTTATCCACTCGTGCGCCCTCTCTCTGTCAGGTGGGACCACTCGTATGCCGACGGCCTGGCCGTCGGCATAGGTCCACCTTATCCTCGTCACCCCGGCCCTCCTCCTCCACTCGTTTCTCTCCTCGACCCCGATCCAACTCCCTCGATCTCCTCGACACCCAACCGCCGCCGCCACCCTCTCCGCGCCGTCGACGCCCCTAGCCGCTTCGCCCGGCCACGCCGCCGCCATCTCCACCCAGCCGCGCCCGCCCGCCTCCGCCCTACCGCCCGTCCCCCACCCACCGCGCCGCGCGCCCTGCCCACCCTACCGCCCGTCCCCACCCACCGCGCCAGCGCTGCCCTCCGCCCTACCACCCGTCCCCACCGCCCACCGCGCCCGCGCCACCACTCCTCCCACCCGCCCGACCTCATCCCGGCCCGGCCGACGCCCGCCCGCCCTCGTCTCCGCCTGGCGATGCCCCTCCCGCCCGACCTCGTCCCGCCCGACCTCGTCTCTGCCCGGCCGCGCCCCGCCCGGCTCGACCTCGTCCCAGCTGGCGCCGCCCGCCCGACCTCGTCCCCCCCAATGCAGCCACCCCGCCGCCGCCTCGACCTCCTCTCCGTTATGTCCGGCTCCCTCCCCAGATTTTTTTTGTTTTTTCATGATTTTGCAGAGGATAAGAGGGCTAAATGTGATAGTTAGACACATAGATGGTAGTTAGATAGATAACTTGTTCATACGGATTTGTTTTGAGATGATGATGATGATTGTTAGATGAGAAGTGATAATGATGATTTTTATGCTTCGATGATTTTGAGATGATGATGATGATAGATGATAGATGATTGGTAGATGATGATGATGATGGTAGATGATAGATGATTGGTAGATGATGATGTTGATGATAGATGATGGTGTTTTTTATGCTTCGATAATTTTTAGATGATGTTGATGTTTTTTTATGATTCGATGATTGTTAGACGATGATGATGATATTGTGATGTTCTATGAGTTGTGATGTTCTAATTTTTTCTCGCGATGGAATTTGCAGGCTTTGTGGTGTCGCATTTCATCGGAGTGTCGGTTGTACGACGCGTTGGTCCCCCTGAGCATCCCTCTGCTGTTCGACTACTTCCTCTACAGTCGAGGGTGAGCTACAAGTCCATCTCCTCCATTTTTTCATATCACTAGATTGCATTCTCAAGTCAACTGACGTAACCTAGGCGTCTCCCGTCCGAAAGGGTTGCATGGATAAATATGCATTCAATTGCATATTTATCACTGCAGCTCTTTCGGATAGTCCAGCGTTTTACACGGACAGCCCGAGGATGTGTAGATTGGGTATGTTCTCCATGTTCTACCCCGTTCCAAGACAGGATTTCGGCGGCGCCTCCCCATTGTTCTCCGGAGCACATTCTCTCGGCTATTTGCCGAGACGTGTATCTGGAGAACAGCGGGGAGGTGCTGCCGAAATTTTGTCTCGGAACGGGGTAGAATGGAGAACGTACTCAATCAACACATCCTCGGGTGGGATTAGGACCCATCTTTAGCTATTAGAGATGTAGGTGGATTAAACGCGGTAGAAACTAAAAATTTGATGCCATTAATTTAAGTGAATCCTTAATTATGTTGTGTGGCTTGCAAAAAAGCAGAGGATGGCAGATAATCAGTGGATGTACAGTGGTTTTATCCGTCGGAATCGAGTAACATCAGAGTGGATCGCGAAGACCGATGTGTATTTAAAGGAGATATTCCGTCGTCCAATGAGAATTATCCCACCATGCCCCTGTGCGAGATGTGCCAGACGTCACCGTAGAAATCAGACGGACATGAGTGAGCACCTTCGCACGCACGGATATATGCCAAACTTTGACATGCCGCCGATAAACATAGCCGAGCAGGACCGTGGTAGAGAGGAGGTGATGCGACAACGCATCAATGGATATGAGGACGGCGGGTCGGGACATGCTAGATGATGTCATTGTTGCGAAGCGGCAAATGCGACACCTTCAGAGAATGAGCCGGAGGAGCCGGAGTCAACCGCAAAGGCCTTCTTGGAGGTCTTGGCCTCGTCGAAGAAACCTTTTTATGCGGGTGCAAAAATATCTCAACTGGATGCCATCTCGCAACTGATTGCAGTCAAGGCTGAGTATGGCTGTAGCCAGAAATGCTTTGAAGCATTCCTGGGAGTATGGGCTAACAGCCTCCCTGAGGGTCATGAACTGCCGAAAAGCATGTATGATACAAAGAAAATCATGAAGGCAATCTCTATGGTTTATGAGAAAATAGATGTTTGCCCGAAGAATTTCCTTTTGTTTAGGCACGAGTATGCGGATGACAAGTACTGTAGGAAGTGCGGTTTGTCTCGGTACATTGAGGTGGTCGGTGAGGATGGTGAGAAAAAGCAGCTAACCATCCCCGTTAAGGTTCTTCGGTATCTTGATTTTATAAAAAGACTGCAGCGCCTTTTCATCACGAAGGAGTCTGCCAAAATGATGAAGTGGCACAAGGAAGGTATAAGGTACAATCCAAAAAAATCGTACATCCATCGGGAGGGGAAGCATGGAAGTCATTCGATGAAGAATACCCCGGGGAAGCAGCCGAGGCTGGGAATGTCAGAATAGCCATATCAGATGATGGGTTGAATCCATATGGTATGTCGTCCAATCCATACAGCTGCTGGCCTGTGTTTGTAATTCCGCTCAATCTTCCTCCCGGTGCCCTAATGCAACGGAAGACCATGTTCTTGTCGCTCATCATTCGGGGCACGACTACCCGGGAAGCAATTGGGTGTGTTTATGCAGCCGCTTGTGGATGCTTTGCACCATTCTTGGTACTTTCGAGGTTGACATCGACCGGGATCTGCAGAGAAATTTCTTGATGAAAGTTTGGTTGCACTATTGCATGCATGACTTTCCCGGCTATACTCTATTCTGCGGATGGTGTACAAGTGGTAAGATGCCATGCCCAGTGTGCATGGAGGCCCTGCGAATGATTTGGCTGAGTAAGGGTGGCAAGTATGTAGCCTTTGACCTGCATCGACAGTTCCTCCCTCCAGACCATCCAGACAGGGAAGACAAGACGAACTTCACAAAAGGCCGGGTTGTTCATGAAGTAACCGAGATTCAAACATTTTCGGGGGCAGATGTTCTTGCTCAGCTAAAAGTTCTCAAGCCTAAAGTCAGAGGCAAAGGCAAAGCCAAAGCCAAAGGCTTCGAGGGATATGGTGAGACGCACAACTGGACGCACATTACCCCCTTCTCGCAGCTTCCCTATTTCAAGGACCTCAAACTTCCTGACAATATTTATGTGATGCACACCGAAAAGAATGTGGTAGAGTCCCTTTTCCACACGATCCTCAACATTCCTGATAAGACGAAGGATAACGTAAAAGCTAGAGCCGATCAACAGAAGATAGAAGATTAACATTCCTGATAAGACGAGGAAGTCCTGGACTAGGGGGTGTCCGGACAGCCGAACTATCATGATCCGCCGGACTCCAAGACTACGAAGATAGAAGATTGAAGACTCCGGCTCGTGTCCGGATGGTACTTTCCTTGGCGTGGAAGGCAAGCTTGGCAATACGGATATGTAGATCTCCTACCATTGTAACCGACTCTGTGTAACCCTAGCCCTCTCCGGTGTCTATATAAACCGGAGGGCTTTAGTCCGTAGGACAACATACATTACAACAATCATACCATAGGCTAGCTTCTAGGGTTTAGCCTCCTTGATCTCGTGGTAGATCTACTCTTGTACTACCCATATCATCAATATTAATCAAGGAAGACGTAGGGTTTTACCTCCATCAAGAGGGCACGAACCTGGGTAAAAACAGCGTGTCCTTCGTCTCCTGTTACCATCCGCCTAGACGCATAGTTCGGGACCCCCTACCCGAGATCCGCCGGTTTTGACACTGACATTGGTGCTTTCATTGAGAGTTCCTCTGTATCGTCACCGATAGGCTTGATGGCATCTTCAACCAACAACGCTGTCCAGGGTGAGACTTTTCCCCCCGGACAAATCTTCGTGATTCGGCGGCCGCGCTGCGGGACAATTCACGTGGCCATCGGAGCAGATCGAAGCTACGACCCTGGCCGTCAGTCGATTCGAAGCTTAAACTTCATGGCGATGTCGCGGAGACTTGATCTTGACGGACTCGAGCCACAGCCAGCGCGCCCGCCTTGTGGAGCGGGCATGATCTAGCTCTGCCGCCCGACGAGTGCCTTGGTGGCCGCACCGGATCCGCTTCGCCATTAGCCCGAGCCGATCGCCAGATCGAGGCGGTGGATAGGCGCCGCACAGGGGCTTCAACATCCACGGCGATGGGCGAACACTAATCTTGTCCCTCTGAAACTTCGTGATTCCGGCGCGGACTCCTGCGGACTCAGAACCTCCAGCGCCCCTACCGGTCAATCCGGATTGGGCGCCGGTTATGGAATTCACCGCCGCGGACATCTTCCAGTACTCGCCTTTTGGCAATATCTTGAATTCACTAAAGCATCTCTCGTTACCAGGAGAATCCTGGCCGGACTATGGCCAGGATGGTTGGGGTTCGGACGACGAAGAAATTCAGAACCAACCCACCACCCACTTTGTAGCCACTTTCGAGGATTCAACCGACATGCTAGACTTCGACTCCGACGACATCGACGCTATGGACGACGATGCCGGAGACAAACAGGAACCAGTGCCTACAGGGCACTGGAAGACCACCTCGTCGCATGACATATATATGGTGGACACCGCAAAGGAGAGCGATAACGAGGACCAACGGGCCGCGGCAGAAGATGACCCCGGCGATAAACGACCAAAACGACGGCGTAGACGCCGCCCTAAGTCCCGCCTCGACGACAACAACGCTCCCAAGGAGCTCGCGATACGGCAGGGCTCACAATCGGTCGATGAACATGCAAATAAGCAACCGTTCGAACATGACGAATCAGATAATCAACCCAAGCCCGGCGAGAACAACAGTCCGGACGACCATACGCCGGACACGTCGCCAGAGAGTAAGAACCTTCGGAAAAGACTTGTCAGTACTGCAAGAAGCCTGAAGAAGGAAAAACGGAGGCTCAAAACAGCGGAAGACACACTCAGAATGAGATGGAGCACAGTGCTCAAAACCACAGATAAGTACGACAATGGCCACCAATCAAAGAGCTACCCGGAGCGCAAGCTGCTACCGGAATTCGACGAGGAGGCCATAGCGCCTCCACCGTCCAAAAATAAAGGGGCTGCCTGGTTGGTAGGCGGCGGATGATGAGCCAAATTATGAAAGCGGCGCCACACATAAATCCACCAACGAACTCGGAAGGATAGATGGCCCAGCCAGGTCCATTTACGGGCCAAAGGAAAAGGCCCCAGAAGCAAGGCAACACGTCAAGTGTCCGATGATAGCGGCACACACAAATCTGGGCGCCGCACACCCACTATGTTTCACCGATGAGGTCTGGACCATGAATTCCCAGCAAGATTTAAACCCATCAACATAGAGGCCTACAATGGAACAACAGACCACGAGTCGGATAGAAGATTGTATACTACATATACATATGGCGGAGGAGGCGATCTCACGCCATAAAATATCTACCCCTCAAGCTCAAAGGGCCAGCCGTCATTGGCTTAAGAGCCTCCCGAAAACACTTGTTGGAAGTTGGGAAGAGCTCGAGGGCGCGTTTAGAACAAATTTTCAAGGGCTTATGTACGTCCTCCGGATGCAGATGATCTAAGTCATATAACTCAACAGCCGGAGAGTCGGTAGCGAAATTCTGGAACAGGTTCCTTACCAAAAAGAACCAAATAGTCATTGTCCGGACGCGAAGCCTTAGCAGCTTTCAAGCACAATGTCCGAGACGAATGGCTCGCCAGCACCTCGGTCAAGAGAAACCGAGGACAATGTCCACACTAACAAGCCTCATGACCCGCTTACGTGCGGGAGAGGATAACTAGTTAGCAAGATGCAGCACCAGCGACCCAAGTACATCCGAGATAAGAGATGGAAGCGGAAAATCACGGCGCGAGAAAAAGCAGCGCCGAATAAAGAGAAAAGCCCAAAAGCACGGCGATCAGCGCCGGATTTAAAAGCTTCATGCCCAATAATAAAACATAGCCTCTAAAGGATGCGGTGTGAATTGTCCAACAAACAAGATTTTGGGTCGGATATGTCAAATCCACAGTACCCGGAAGGCACGCAAATCACACCCACAGGATTGTTGGGTTTTAAACAGTCCGCCGACTAAATACCGAACACAAGGGCTCGGCGCGTCAAGCGAAGAAGACAAACCCCACCAGCAGAGCACCGGAAAATAAAAGACTTTCCCACAAGGGGTCAAAGCGATAAACTCACTTCATGTGATAATACGGAAAAATAGTGCGGCACTTTCTAAAAGAGCTTGGCGGTCCAACCCAATGGACCGTAGAGATTGGATATCTAAACCAATCACTTTCGACCACTGGACTATTCGAAAGCGTTCGAAATGCGGACGGACCCCCCTAATATTGAATCCCATAATAGGCGGATTACAATTTACTAGTGTCCTAATGGGCGGAGGCGGTGACTTAAACCTGCTGTATTCCAAAACAGTCCGTAGGATGGGGATAAACCCTGCCAAAATCCGACACAGCCGCACTTCCTTCAAAGGAGTGCGCGCCAGCCCTTCGCCAAGTGCACGAGCTCCATATTACTAGAAGTCGTGTTGGATCGCGAACAATTCTCGACGAGAAAAATTAATTTTTCACATCGTCCCATTTGAAAGTGAATATCAACCACTCTTGGGACGTAAGGCTTTTGTCCACTTCAACGCTATACCGCATTACGCTTCTCTTACACTCAAGATGCCCGGTCCGCGTGGCGTCATTTCAGTGTGAGGGTCACTTAAATACCCCGGACTCGGATAGACGAATCCGGCGTCAGTAGGCTAGGGGCTCCCTAGCCGCATACCCCTTCACAGGGGGCTGCGCGCACATACAACCGCGGGTTCATACAAACCCTGCTTTAATTATTTATATTTTTTATTTTACATATTTTTCCGCACGAATTGTTTTTAAAACTAAACGTTCCTCTCTTTCTACAGATGAACAATGTGCATACCCGTCCAGGATAACAGCGCAACGGAGACACAAGCGCAGACGTGCAGTAGGGACCCGTTGTGAGGATTCTTTTCAGATTAAGACCCTGCGTAAACCTTTTTCACTGTCTCTTGTTGTTATTCTCCCTTGGTTTCTTCCTATAGCCAAAGCGGAGCCTGACGCTTTGGCATCGGCCGCGTCAGAAGACCATGCGAGTAGCTGGACACTAGGGGCTTAGGGCATCGTTCTGCCCATTATTATAAAGACCGAACACCTTAGGGAGTGTTCGGCGTCTCGAGTTAGGCATTATATGCATCAACTCCGAATCATGTCTTTGGTCAAATGTTGGGTTTGCCCGGCTCCTGTGTTTTGCTGCCTTACGTTCCGTATCATCGGCTAACGCAGCACCAGGAGAACTACTGCGATTGTGCCCCAGTTCGGCCGGGCGAGCACCTCGATGAAAGCCGGCCGACTGTCATGATACAGCGAGAGACTGGTCAACCACTCGATCGACTATCGGAATGTTTAGAATTCCCAGCTTTGACGAAGGACCGTTTCCCGGTCAGGCACTTACACACCCCGAATTCGGAGATGTGCGGGGCCACCAGGGGCTATATCGTAGCCCCACCCTCGAGCTCCACTGGCTAAGTGAAAGTGATAAAGCATTATAGTCCGGATTGCCTAGTTCGCTACGCTACCACCTCCTTAAACAGGACCGAGACGTCGGATTAAGTGTGAAAACGCGCTATTTTGCGAACACCCCCGCACCTTGTGCGTGGGGGCTGAAGCCGAAGACTGCCATCTTTCAAGTTATACAAAAGTATACGTAAACGGCCGCACAGGAGAAGTTTTACTACTTGGGATGCACAAGTATAAAAAGCAGTTGTAACATAATCATCGATTTACAAGCTAATGCGTTCATTTGAACGTAACATTTTTCGAGCACTGCGACTCTATTACACGAGCGCCACGCATAACATCCCCGAAGTAGTGCTCGGCAGGGAGGCGGTTTTCATCCGAACCTGGCGGCAACAGCGGTGGCATCCATCTCGGACAATGCGCCTTCACGGGCAAGAGCCATCGCGCCCTCGATGCAGGCCGACCGCTTCATCTCCTTTATATGCGGCACCGCCCAAGGAATTGCTGCGATGGCAAGTAGCTCGTCGCCTTGGACCTCTCGGCGGACATGGGCCACGATGTCAGTCATGGCAAGTCCGGACAATTTATTTAGCTCGGCCCATTCGGCCAACCCGTCCGTCAACGGAAGTGAGCGATCCGGACTGTGGAACTGAGACCAATATAGCTCTTCTGTCTCGTGATCCTCCTGGCTCCGGAAGTGTTTAACGGCGTCAGCCGCACTTGCAGCTAAGTCCATATACGGATCCTCCGGACTCCACAGCCACTCAAATGGAGCATACTTTGCATCCATAAATCGGCGATGCAGCAGAAACGGCTTGCCAGCCACGATCTCTCCAGCCTCGGCGGCTTCGGCGGTGGCCTTCTTCAGGTCTTCCCGCTCCGATAAGCGCTCCTTTTCAAGAGCCTCATTACGGTCGGTAGCATCCTTTAATTTCATGGCCAATTCGGCCACCTCTGCCCTGCTTAGACAGTGCGCAGCCTTTTCGGCTTTCAACTCCTCGGCCGCCCTCGAGGCAGCCGCGTCGCTCCTTCGGGCTTGCTCCTTAGCTCGAGCAAGTTCGGCCCGAAGGCTCTCCACAGCAGCAGCACCATCTGCACAACAGCACATAATTTATTAGAGGGAGGCTTCAACCCCCTTAATAAAGCGACTGCGGCGAACTCTTTTACCTTGCGACTCGTCAAGTCGCCTGTTGACAAGTGCGATGTCCGCATCTGCCAAGTCAAGTTGCCGATTTAACTCGGCTAACTCACTAGTCTGGCTAGCCCCCGGACCATCCGCCACCTGCATAGGAACGACGGAATTCATTATTTCAGATTTCGATCCTCGGTACGCTGTCGTTTCTGACAACCTACTGAGTCTCAGGGGCTACTATCTATCTGAGGCGCATTTTATATGCAAAAATGTTAAAAGACAAAGGGTGCGTCATTCTCACATACCTCAAATCCCGCATGACAAACCCATGGCGGCATTCATAATCCGCTTTCGTGACGAAATCCTTCAATCACCATACGCATCAGCGCACGGTGATCTTCGAAATGGGCGCCCTCTCAGCAGACTCTTGATTCTCGGCGGATACTAGTGGGTGCCGAACTCTGGCCCCTCCGGACTCGGGGATACCCTCCGTGGCGACACTTGGGCTACTTTGCCTCATCTGGCGGCGCTGCATGGACGGGCGATCGCTCTCCATCATCTCCGGAAGAAGGTCCCGAAGATGAACTCATCTGAGAAGGCTGCAGATCCGAACTGCAATATAAATATTTCGGTTACCCACAAAAGCACAAATGAAGGTATTTCCTTACTAATTAACTACCTCTATCATACTCACGGCTCGTTGGAGGCTGGTCCTTGGCGATGATTGCGCACCAGATTCTCTCCGGACCGGACCCCGTGAAGATCTCTTCCCATGCTTAGGGCTTTGGCCTCCAGAGATCTTGGGCGGTCCTCTTCTCCCCGAGGGAGGATTCTTAGTTCCCCCCTCTTGATCGCCCCTTTGGGCGAAATATTAACTCCTCTATTTTCCCGTCGCCCTATACGTGGGCGCAACCTCAACATTCGACCAGCCACGGGCTCGGTCACGGTCTCTGGGAGGGGGTCGGACACCTTATCAGCCTTGATCGCGCCACCCATTCTGTAAAGAACAAGGGGTCGAGGCGAACTCGAGAAAGGCATATAAGCAGAATGTCCGGACTCGAGCTATTTACGAGTATCCAGGCGATCGCGGCTTAGGCTGCGTCCTCGGCTGAATCCGGACCGCCACTGCGGTCGAAGAACAGCTGTACATCTCCACAGGTGTCGCACCCATAAAGTGTTGGAGAATCGAGGTCCCTCGGATTAAACTCCCATAGGCGGAGAGGACGGCGTTTGCAGGCGGAAGATGCACGATTAGCATAACTGCATCACCTTGATCAGGTCGATCTCCCTCGCTTGGAGGTCTCGAATCCGGCCTGCGGTGAGGCACGTCCTCGGGCGGCCCCTAGTTGAGCCCTTGGTTGACCCACGACATCGGTTGGCGTGGAGGTCCCGGCGGAATAAGGGCGGCGGCTTTTGCTGCTGCCCCTTGGAGCGTGATGTAGAACCACTCCCTCGCCCACAGTCCAAGTTCCACTTGGAAGGAACCCTCGCCACGGGCATCGACCTTTTGCTTATGGTCACCCGCAAGCCTCCACTTAGCGCCCCGATCATCTTGGCTCCACCTTGAAGGTCTTCAGCCATAGGCGAAGTGGGGAATGGCGTGGAGGAAGGCCTCGCATGAGCGATAATGAGCGGAGATATGGAGGATGGACTCGGAGCCAGTCGTGAAAGTCCAGCCCGTAGTAGAACAGAGCCCTCTCACGAAGGATCCGTCGGGAAGCCTAAACCCCAGCGGAGGTGGGATCGAAACAGCGTATTCACGGGCTCGGTGAGTGCGGCCTGCCCTTGGCGGGCAACCTGTCTGAAACCTCGTGAGGCAGTGCTTGGCTTCACGCAACTTCAATATGTCCTCCTCCGTGGCGGAGGAGGGCATCCTAACCCTGGAGGTCGGAGCGGACATGGTTGAGGATCCAAGCGCTCGAGTCTGAGGCTCTGGGTGTTGGGCTGGGAGGCGGAGAAGAGATTCGATCACGAGATTGAAGAACAAGGACAGGCCTTGGTCCTCTTATAAAGGGAAGAAATACCAAGGGCCGTCTCCATGACCGTTTGGGATTCCCCTTCGATAGAGGAGGTGTGGCGACGGGAACAATTGGGTTACCCACGCGTATTGATGAGGATCCGGAATAAGGGAACACGATCTCTACGCCGACAAGGCGTGCCAAGAAACCGCCGCTAAACGCGAGGTGGTATAGTAAAAGCGATTCAAGCGAAGGCTTGGTTGCGGTGTGATGTCACGCCACATAATACGTCAGCAGATTGAGCTAGTGTATATTTTATTCTCTCTACGGTGGAATGTGGAAATTATTTTTGCAGAGCCGGACACTATCCTGGTGTTCATGATCTTCTTTGGATTATTCAAGGGAGGAACCCGCCTTGCAATGACGAACATTATGCACGCCGGACTTATCGTCATTGAAGACTGGTTCAGGGAGACTCTTGAGGAGTCTGGACTAGGGGTGTCCGGATAGCGGACTATCATTATCCGCCGGACTCCAAGACTACGAAGATAGAAGATTGAAGACTCGGCTCGTGTTGGATGGTACTTTCCTTGGCGTGGAAGGCAAGCTTGGCTATCTACGGATATGTAGATCTCCTACCATTATGGCGACTGTGTAACCCTAGCCCTCTCCGGTGTCTATATAAACCGGAGGGCTTTAATCCGTAGGACAACATACATTACAACAATCATACCATAGGCTAGCTTCTAGGGTTTAGCCTCCTTGATCTCGTGGTAGATCTACTCTTGTACTACCCATATCATCAATATTAATCAAGCGGGACGTAGGGTTTTACCTCCATCAAGAGGGCCGAACACAGGTAAAAACATCGTGTCCTTCTTCTCCTGTTACCATCCGCCTAGACGCACAGTTCGGGACCCCCTACCCGAGATCCGCCGGTTTTGACACCGACAACGCCCTTCTCGCAGCTTCCCTATTTCAAGGACCTCAAACTTCCTTAAAATATTGATGTGATGCACACCGAAAAGAGTGTGGCAGAGTCCCTTTTCCACACGATCCTCAACATTCCTGATAAGACGAAGGATAACGTAAAAGCTAGAGCCGATCAACAGCGAATTTGTGATAGACCACGCCTGAACATGAAGCCTCCCACAGGCGGTCAAAAATACTGGTTCAAGCCAGATGCTGACTTTGTCCTTAAACCGCTAGAAAAAAAAGAAGTACTTATCTGGCTGAAACAAATTTTGAAGTTCACCGATGGTTATGCATCGAATATAAGTAATGGAGTCAATCTTTCAATGGGCAAAGTGACCGGCCTGAAGAGTCATGACTACCATGTATGGATTCAGCGGATAATGCCGGTGATGGTTCGAGGCTATGTCCCCGAGCATGTCTGGCGAGTGCTTGCCGAGCTTAGCCATTTCTTCTGCACGCTCTGTGCTAAAGAAGTAAGTAAAGAGGTGATTGAAAAATTGCATAAGAAGGCACGAGTTGATAGTCAAGCTAGAAGATCTTTCCATGAGCTTCTTTACTCTGATGACACATCTCATTTTGCACCTCGCGAACGAGGTATTGTTCGGGGGGCCTGTGCAGAATCGCTGGCAGTACGGCCCTGAGAGGCAGAACAAGCATCTCGGACGAAAATGTGGAAACAAAGCTAAGATTGAAGCTTCCATAGCTGAGACAGTTATCCTGGAGGAGGTGTCAGACCTTAGGACATCATACTATCCAGACCACATTCCCCATCTGCATAATAAGGTGCCTCGATACAATATAGAAGAGCCCAAGTATCAACCCAGGCTCGATCTATTCAACGCGCAAGGTGGGAGGGCTGGGGCCCCGAAATCTTATAACATGCCACGACAAGAGTGGGAGGACCGCATGTTCTATATCTTGCACAACATCAAGGAAGTTGAGGAAGTGTGGATGAGGTAATACCACTACACCATTCCTTTATGTCTTCCACATCATCATGTTTCATGTTCACTTAGTCGGTCTAACACGCTTATCTTTTTAGTGATTTCGTTCAAGAGGAATGGGCGGGAGTGATCCTCCCTCTCGAGGCGGAGGCACTTACTCTTCTCCGTCATGGAAACCCTGGACGTAAAAATTTTGTTGCTTGGTTCATGGAGAAAGTAATTTTCCACTCTCCCCTATTAAATACCTACTTCAACATTTATTAGTTAACCGAACTAATGCACGCAACAATTTCCATTATACTTGTAGGGAAAAGATCCGAACATATCTATGGATGATGAATTGAGATGGGTTTCCATGGGTTTTGACCCTGCCGTCATGACATGTAAAAAGTATGATGTGAATGGGTATCGCTTCCATACAGAGGAGCACCAAAACAGCCGCCCCGATCCCAAGACTATAAATACTGGAGTGTACACCCCTGGTCAAAATTCAGTAGACTACTACGGAAGGGTACAAAATATATACGAGGTTCAATTTCGCCAGGGGCATGAGACCCTAAGTCTGTCTGTGTTCAAATGCCGATGGTTCGATCCGCGGGAGGGGGTAAAACATACGCCTTCCATTGGTTTGGTCGAAGTTAAACCATCAACCGTCTATGCCGGAGCCGATCTCTTCATTGCGGCTACCCAAGCTACAAAAGTATATTATCTGCCTTACCCATGCCAAAAAGTGTATCTAAAGGGTGGGGAAGTTGTGTTCAAGGTGTCGCCACATGGTAAGCTACCAGACCCGAATGAAGACAATTACTACAACATTAACCCCATGACATACGAGGGAGTGTTCTATCAAGAGCAACCTGATGATGATGATGATGATGTGGTTAGAAAGCGATGGCGCTAGACCATTGGGTGATGATGTTGTGGACCCAAGCGTCGACGATGCGGAATGATGGTGAGACCATTGTCAATGAAAATGACATACTTATGCTAGAAAAGTTAAGCGAAGGCGGCGACGACGAGGAAGAGCCTCCACCTCCGTCGGACAGCGAAGATGATATGATTGATAGTGATGATGAGACGGACCGACAAAGAGGTTACAACGGTGATGATTCATATGGGTTCTAGCGGATATGCGTTTCAAGTATTTTTTCTATAGTTTAGGAATATGCCTTTTTATGCCTTTTTATTAATGTGTTTATTATCATGCCTTTTCCTTCATTTCATTAATTTACTAATTGCTTCTTCTCTTTTGAATGCAGGTTCGTGGAACATGGGCAAGGGAAGGCCCACGGCGTGGGTTTCCCACGCAAGGTCGTCGGCATGCCTAGTCGAGTGGTCGAGCACGTAATCCTCCCCTCGGCTGCTTGGCGATGACTCCTCACTGAGGGAGGTCGAGGGAGAGGTGCCCCTAGAGGAGGAGGCGGGGAGAGCCTCTAGAGGGCGAGGTCTTGGCGGGAGAGCCACTCTGGGGTCGCGGCGGAAAGAGCGCACCCTCACCGACTTAGGGGTGTTGTCTTCGAGGCCCTCCTCTAGTGAGGTACCCTCCTCTAGTGAGGTACACTCTAGGGAGGAGGAGGAGGAGGAGGAGGAGGAGGTGGAGGTGGAGGAGGAGGAGGAGGAGGAGGAGGAGGAGGTTGGGAAGGGGGAGGCAGGCGAGGAGGAGGGTGGTGGCGGGGATGATGGTGGTGACGGGAAGGGGGTTGACAATAAGGGGTGGCTGCGTGGTAACGCAAAGCTACCAAAGAAGGTTCCGGCTACTGAGGAGCAGAAGTGGCTCATTGAGCCCACGGGAAATGAGTAAGTGGTTCATTATTTTGCTTGTCACATGCTTATTCCGGTTGTTATTTATTTTGCTTGTCACATGCTAATAGTTCATTCTTTTGCAGCAACTGGATATATTCTAAAGGGGTCCGTATTCCCAACGGCCTCATCACCGTCTTGCTGAAGTTATACTGGGCGGGGTTGTACTGTCCGGATCCAGTCAGGCAGCCGGACCGTCGGGTTTTGGCCACGAGCTGGGACCACTGGGAAGCGGCCCGCCACGCGGACCATGAGACCCATGCCAAGGCCGTGATCACTACTTTCTGGGTGAGTTCTCTTCAGAAGAACAAGTCCATTCTAGTTTCATGAAAATGATTTAACTCATGGCTTCTTCCATTCTTGTTTTCATGCATGATTGTAGAAATTCTATCGAGTTCTTCCAGAGCACAGGGCTAGAGCGGACCAGATGGTGCTGCGCCAATGCAAGAAGAAGGCCCGCCAGATGCAGTACGAGGTGCGCTATGTGGCCATGTCCACATACTACCACGACGTTCTTGGTGTGAAGATGACCAAGGAAGAAGCGCGGAGGATGGGCATTACCTTGGAGAGGCCCGAGTTCATGGCGGTAAGTATAAAAGATTTTTCATTATGCTTTCATATATTATGCTTTCATTATGCTTTCATTATGCTTTTATTACCTTGTGGTGCTTTATGCTTTATGCTTTATGCTTCCATAACACCAATTTGGACACACCTACATGCCATTATGCTTTTATTATGTAGGTGTGTCCAAATTAATGTTATGGAAAAAACAGTCTGGCGCCATTGGTGGATCATTGGTGTGACCCGACAGAGCCTCTGGCGGCTATGAGAATCAAAAATAAGGCTAACCGAGGGAAGGAGGGAGTACATGCTCAGGGAAACCGAAACCACTATCTCCACAAGGCAGTTAATGTATGACTAACCCCATTAAACATTCTTCTTCTTCTAGTTACTATCACTTTCTTATGTATAACTAACCTCTGTTTGGTGGTGCAGGAGGAGAAACTGAAGCGGCCGCTCTCAGACATGCAGACGTGGGAGATCGCCCATACGCGGAAGGACTCCAAGCCTGGCGAGCCCTAGTACTACGGCAAGCATACCGCGGGGAGGAAGCAGGCCTACTCCGAAGCGTATCTGAAGTTGCATCTGACACACGACCCCATTCTGGCGCCTCACGGGCGACATGGCGGTGGTGAGCATGGGGCCCAAGGAGCACAGTCGGGAGGCGGTTCTCGATGCTGTGATCACTCCTAGTATCTCCTACACACAGCTTCGTCGGATCGACCCGAGCCTGACCCTACCGTAGGCCTACCTGGAGTACACACGCCTGGAGACCGCTGCGTGGCATCAGAGGCTTTATGAACACCAAGTGCAGAGGGATAGCCAGATGCAGCAGGCTTTTCAGGATATGGCGGCCGGCAGGTTCGTGGGGTTACCTCCAGCACAATGCCCTCAAGCACAACCAGTGCTGATAAGCTTTGAGGAGTTTGTGGCACAGAACGCTGGCCCCTCGCCGGTTAGTACATCCCCAATCTATTCACCAAAGCATGTCATGCCTTTCAACACAGTCATATATCCCGTTAATATGTCTTTTCAACATCCAGGGAACAGGTGGATCTACCGTTGGCGGTGGTCTTCGCAGCACTCCCGAGTCACGGAGCCCGACCACTCCGATCCACGGAGGCGGAGGCGGAGGTGGAGGCGGTCTTGGCGGTAGCGCTGCCGCTAGCAGTGACGACCTAGGCTTCGGCCGTCTTGGCGGTGACGACCTCCGTGGTGCTCGATGATCCTTGTGTGCGGTGATGATGCTGGAGATGACTTGTGTGTGGTGATGATCATTTAGATGACTTGTGTGCTTCTCTATATGCGTATGCTTATGTTGGTTGTGATGATGTTCATTTAGAGACTTGTGTGTGATGATGCTTATGCATATATTGTTGTGATGGTGCCGCATGATATCCCGTTGTGTTTTATATGTCTATCCCATCATATATATCTGCTGATATGTGCTGTTATTTGAAATGAATTGATTTGAAAAAAAATAGAAAATAGAAAAAAAAAGCAAATGCAAACTATGCCGACGGCTAGGCCGTCGGCATAGGTCTAGCGTGAGCTTCCAGTAGCCGACACGTGGGCTGTCGGCTTAGTTTAGAAACTGTGCCGACGGCTTGGCCGTCGGCATAGGCCCCACGTGTCGGCTACTGGGAGATCTGTATGAAGGACTATGCCGATGGCCTGGCCGTTGGCTTAGTTTCAAATTATGCCGACGGCCAGGCCGTCGGCATAGCCCTGGTCCTAGAGCAGCGGCTGGTCGCCACGTGGCACCACTATGCCGACGGCCAGGCCGTCGGCATAGTTTTAGCATAAGCCGACGGCCAGGCCGTCGGCATAGTGGTGCCACGTGGCGACCATTCGTTGGGCAGACTTGACGGCCGCCGCCGTTAGGCGTGATAGTTGCCGACGGCCTGGGCCGTCGGCATAGATGTACGGCCCCCGTCGGCGTATCATATATGCCGACGGTTTTCTATGCCGACGGCCTCCCTGGCTGTGCCGACGCATATGTTGCCGACGACCCTATGCCGACGGGGGCCGTCGGCATAGGCCTATCCCGACGGGACTAAGTCCTATGCCGACGGCCTCGGCATAGGGGACGATTCCGGTAGTGCCAGGGTTAATGATATACTTGATTCCCTTATGCAGCGTAGATGTGTGCAAAGTCATGGCCATGCAAGATTCCACGCACATATATATGCAACGCCATGGTCATGTGTGATGCCATGAATATGTGTAAACGCCGACGGAGTCTCTCACTCTCTCTCTCTTTCTCTATTCTGGTACATACACGAGGCGATGAGGACACCCATTAGTCAGTTCAGCCATTATGATTGCTAAAATAAGTCATTAAGAACAGATGTGTACACATTGCGTGTGTACAGTTCAAAAAAAAAAATCTTTGTCACTTTGAATTTTAAATTTGTAAGTTGCTATCCAATCAACACCTTCAGAAAAGAAAAGGACCATATTTCACGTACTAATTATTTATAGTATCATGCAAAGACAAAATGGAAGACATGCCTTTCAAATGAGAGCTTCTATGTAATGAATTGATTTTTGTTTTATACCTTTCAAATGAGAGCTTCTATGTAATGCAAGTATTACATGTACCTAAAGATTCCTTGAAAGCATGAAGAGTCAATTTTTGCTAACTTCCACTACTAATATTTGCAAAATAATGTAGATGTACAAATTATACCATTATGTTCATCGTGGAAAATATTTTCACAATATGAAGTTTCTTATTATAAATTAGCAAAAGGGCCCGTGCGTTGCACCGGGTGAAAAAAACCACACTTCCCTAACCCAATTGCTCAAGACCCCCTCTCATTCCACGACACACCGCCAGCCACGATGACATGAACAAATTCTTTGAAATCCTCCATGCTGCCATGAAAATATGTACTGCCGAAAAAATATGAACGTATTTTAGAAGTGTACTAAAGGTGTGTGGAATTTAAATCATAGAAATATCTACCTAGTTGTGAGTATCTCTTCAAGCCTTTGTTGGAGTTGCTTAGTGATGCCCAAAACATATCGCATTATACCGTAAATAATAGAGTCCATTTTAGTATACAATGTTTTTTGCTTCACTACGGAGGTAACACACATTTTCACGAACCAATGTTGGCTAGGTTTAGGGACTATGTAGCATAGCACCATTCGTGTCCAACTATCAAGCACCTATTATTAACGGGTACTATCTTTTTCATTATAATTCTGCATGAACAATTAATAAACATTTTTTTTATTATGATTTAGACACAGAAATTTTTTTGCAGGTGTTAAACAATTCTAACATGATTTTCTCTCGAGTTATGGACGGGGTAAAACTGCGTTCGTGGGATGATAGCTAGTGGCGGAGGATGAATTTTTTCTTAGGGGGACGACTTTTGATTGATTTAGCTGGTTTACTTCGTTCCCACAATCTCTTAAAGATCAATCAACTCATTACGGGACAAAGCAAATGACAAAAAATCACCAGGCATTGTATTTCTGGCTAATATCACACGCAGGTTGTTGTGCTTATTTTGCATCGCCCCATCTCTTCTCCCCTACCTCACACGTGTAGACACCCTCTGGTCAAGGCGGTGGTCAGGATGGAGGTGTCTTTGAATACGGTGCTTCACCGGTGCGTCAGATTTGCTTCCTTTGATCTCTTGGAGCTTCGAGCAGATCGGCTGGCTTGGGTGTGGTTGTTGCCGGCGTGCTCGCCGGACGCGAAGAAGATGCCGAGCTCCGCTACGACCACTCCATCCCCATGTCTCCCTCTTCCCCATGATCTGTGCTTATCGTCTTCTTGTTCGTCTCCTCGCTTGTGTCGCCATCAGCGTCTGCCGAGATTCATCCTTCTGAATTCCATAGTTCCTTCCTTTAATACCCCGTGAAAGACAGCCCACAATTCCGTTTAGCCTCAAGTCTATTCCCACTCTCCTTTTTAGGACACCTTGTTGTTATTGCAGGGAAGCTGTGGTCCTATAAACTGGTAGAATCCTGTCGAAAGGAGCGAGGTGGGATAATTGAACATGTAGTATAGTAGATGGCGGGCTGGTTGCTGCAGCTCTCGACGACAATTGAGCTGTTGTGTTCGAACCCTGATGTTAGTGAATTTTTTTGCATGCCTGAGAAAAGGCCCATCGGTGGCCCATTAGAAAAGATCGATAGTGAAACAATTTAAGGGCCCAGTGGCGATAGACCACACACGAACTCACGAGCCTGATGATTGACGTACGAAAAAGGTGGGACGGACGGACGGACCAACTATTAGTACCACCTCGTTTATATTACGATTTTCTCCATACAAATTGTAAAAGCGTATTATGACATGAGAAGAAAGCGTATTGCGACGGTGAACCCGGAGACCCAATCCGTGCTTTATTATTAGGGAGAGACTAGCATTTATATTTAAAAAGGTATCACTTCTATATATTGAAGATTTGGCCAATGTTTGTCACACCATGCATTTACAGGCGGATGGAGAGTATTACAGGAAAAAAGGGTCCGATCAAAATGAAAAGCCAAAAAGTGATCGATTCAAATTAAGTATGGCTTGGCTATACATATTGGTTTATAGGACATCTTTTGATGTAACTTACGTTATGCTCATGCACGTACATATGTATGATGTACATGTAGCACAAAGAGAAATAAAATTATATTGAGTCTCAATATTAAAAATATTAATATATGTGTCTTGCATAGAGAAAAGCTTATGATATGGACTGCATACATGCCGTTGGACTAAAACTAATATCCAGGTGTCTGGCATAATGTATGTTTAATTTAGTTGCAATCATTTGATTATTATTATAAATCAAGATAATTAGAAGTCTGACAATAGGTGTAACCATTTTAAAATAATTCCCACATTTTTACAATTCAATAGTGTTAATAAATAACAAAGCATGTATATTCGTTTTGACACATACTAACTCAAGAAATATAATTTCCTCTTGCTTAGTGAATAACAATTGCAGTTTTATAATATAGTCATGTAAAACTTTATTCATAAACTACATATATGAGATTTAGTAACAGTGCTATTTCTAGCCCGTGCAGTGGCACGGGTCGTTGACTAGTATATGTAATTACAATACAATGTGTAGGATTGAAGGTCAATCTACAAAGGGGGTGAGAGCATCCACTACCTAAATCCATGTAGGTCCGCCGACGAGCCCAAGGACAGCGTCGGGCAGGTCCACATTTGCCCCTCTCCACGACCACACTCCCCAAATCTCCATACCCAAATCCATGCAAGTCGATCATACAATGCAAGTTCATCATACATTCAACGATACAAAGATAGTGTAGCCCGAACTAATTCAGTACATGCCAAAATAAAATTCAATAGTTCATCATAGATAAGCAATACAAAAAGAATCAATGACTTCACTCCTCGCGGTCATTGATCCTCTCTTCATGCGGAGCAACCACTTCTTCCTTTTCACATCCAAGAGGTTGAAGTCCTGCAACATGATCCTCGACTCCTCTGTCTCTCTCGCAAGTCACAACCTCTCTTTCTCGATCTCAAGACCATGCATTGTTACCATTTTCTTAAGCTCCCGTTTGGCAACCTCCTCTTACCTCTCCGCCTTACAAGGATCTAGTGCCAAGCAGGGGACCCCGACTGATTTCGCCGAGGCATCATCCGTGGCCATGGAGGCAGACAAGGTCTTCGACGACGACATCAGCAAAGGCGAAGGAGGACGACGAGCAGGGGAAGGCGTGGGTGGCTGCGCGGTGGCTGGAGAAATGGAGGATAGAGGTGGGATGAGTTTTGTCCATGCAGAGAACTAGTCAATTTAGTTCCGATTTTGGGTGGGTCTGCCTTGACAAAGCCAACGGGGCTGGCATGCCCGGGGCGAGTCCGGGTGTCTCTGGATCCACCCTAGATAAGGTACGGATATGGTAAGTGCTGGTTAGTTCGGACATTTGTGTCTGAAATGGGGCCTCTGATTGGGTGGCATTTTTTTCTTTCGGTCTCCGATGAGCTGCCCCCCTGGGCATTTGGGGCCGGTATGGGGTGTCCGGTTGTAGATGCTGCTCCGATTAGACTACTTGCCAGAATAAAGATGACTCTTTTCCCAATTTCAGTTCTTGGTTTAGAAATTCTAAGCAATTCTATAAACACCCTACACATGCACGTTTAATCATAGGAAGCGGAAAGTAAATATAGTGCAAGTGATAGTAGTGAAGGGAGAGTTTGGAGATATGCAATGGCTATGGTGACATGGAAAATTCTGACCCGTGGTTCTGATAGATGATGCTATTGTACATCCATGTTGCTAGATGCTTCAATCCCAAGGATAATGGTTGTCAGATTCCACGGAGGAATCGAGTCCATGAAGGGCGCCACCCACAAAGGGTCCACAGAGAAGCAACCTTGTCTATTCCACCATGGCTTACTGACATGAAGGACTAGCCTCACTCGGGGTAGATCATCATAAAGTAGGCGATCTCCTTGCCCTTATGAACATCTTGATTTCTCCACATGATTTGCAGACTACCAAGCACACCTAACCAATCTAGGAGGCAACACCCTCCGAAAGGTAATAGATGGGGTTATTGATGATGAACTCCTTGCTCTTGTGATTCGAAAAATAGTCTCCTAATCACTCAAACACTCTCTCACAGAGTTTGGTTTTGCAGTAGGAGAGGGTTTGAGTGGAAAGCAATGAGGTGGCTAGAGATCAAAGTTCTATGGTTGGAGTGGAATCCCTTTGATCTCAACACAAGGATCGGGAGATCTCTCTCAGAAAAAAGGATATGAAGCGTATGCTTCGCTCTGGTTGTTGTCTGAGAGTTGGTGGAATAAGTGCGGGTATATATAGGCAGCACCAACTTTATTTGGAGAGGTGTTTTGTTGGCACATCTGACATGATTTTTATATTGAGTGCTAATTGTTGTAAATTCACACTCCCTCCTTTGTGGTTTAAAAGGCCTACATTTCTTCAGAAAAAGGAGGATTAATCCTGGCCTTTGCATTAAAATAATGCATGCAGTCATCTTATTAACCATAGAATCCAGCAACCAGGTAGCAAAAATTCAAAATATGTTAAAAATAGATGAATCAAAGCCACAACCGGGAAAAATAGGATGATACAACTGTACACCATGACCCGCGCTACTGCTAATCCAGCCTTATCCTCCCTATAGCCTCGTTCCTCACTCTCCCTATGCTCACTCTCTCACTGTCGTGGTCGTCATCCTTCTACCGTCGCCGCCATTGCTGCATTGCCGGTGTCGTCGCCGCCATCACCCGGCCTCGGTAAGCATCCTTCTCCTCCTCCTCTTCCCACCTACTCCCACCTCCTCCCTCCTCCCTCCTCTACCCGCCCCTTCTCCTCCCTCCTCCCTCACCCCTCCTCCACCCCCCTTTCCATCCACATCTCCTCCTCCCTCCTACATTTGATAGTTTCTAGTTTCTAGTTTCTAATTGATAGTTTCTAGTTTCTAGTTTCTAGTTGATAGTTTGTAGTTGATAGTTTGTATTTAATAGTTCCTAGTTGATAGTTTGTAGTTCATATATAACACTTTGATTTGGCATGGTTAACTGAATCAGTAAAAATTTAGACATAGTTCACATATTTAGTTGATATATGACACTTTGATTTAGTATGCTTCTAGGGTTTAGATGATAGCTTATAGGGTTCCAATAAGTCCTAACATCAGCGTGATAATGTTTTTTTTATATTTTGTTTCGGCAAGAATCAAGTATTTGCCCCTATATGGTCCACACCGTCGTCCCCGTCACCGGCCCGACCAGCCAAATCCCTATGTCGTTGATGTCGCTGATGATGTATTGTGAATGTCAATGACGAACATGCATAGGGGTCCTACTATATGCAAATTTTCATAATTGTTTTATAGATGTAGTAGTAGTAGATGACTAGCTATGACAATGTTCAGTTAGTTTTTGTTTTTGAAATGATAATTGTATTGCATGGAAAATCTGAGTGGCCAATGTTTTGCCGGAGTATCGATTCATTTCTGTTCTGTCAAATTTTGGGCGCTCGATATGTCCAATTTTTAGCAAAGGTCATGCCGAATTTTTCCGTGAATTTTAGCATGACTTGTTCTAGAATATAGGAAATATCTAGTGCCCTTGATTTCCCGGAAAGAGAATAAAATGATATTTCGGTTTCCTTTCAGTCTGTCGGGGCTCCATACATGACGGTCAGAAAATCAGTGAGGGAGAGTGTCCACCATATATGTGAGATGAAGAATGTAGATTGTTGTTGTGGGGGTCGCTCTTCCTCTTTTGTCTCGTGATAGACCTTCTAGTAATGCACTAGAAGGAAGAGAAGAGCGACCATCACCGATGGTTCAAAAACCAGTGAGAGAGTGTCCACCATATACGGCCGATATATCAGAGAGGAAGCATCTCAACTATTGTTGTGGGGTCGCTTCTTCTTCTTTCCCAGGTGCTAGACTTTTCGGTGTAATGCACTTTGGAAAGAAAGGAGGAGCGACCACCACCGACGATCGAAATATCTGTGAGGGATTGTCCACCATATATTGTCGAAATATCTGTAAGGAAGAATCCTGACTAATGTAATGGGGGTCGTTGCCTCTCCTTATTCTTGAAATATACCTTGGTAATGCACCAGATAAGGAGGGGAAGTGACCATCACCGATGGTAGAAATATCTATGACGCAGTGTCCACCATATACTGTCGAAATATCAGAGAGGAAGAATCCCGACAGTTGTCGTGGGGTTCGCTACTCCTTAGTTCCCGTGTGCTAGACATTTTTGGTGTAATGCGCTTGGGGACGAAGGGAGGAGCGACCATCACCGACAGTGGAATATATCAGAGAGGAATTTCCCATCATATACATCATGTGAGATGAGAATTTTCAAGGAAGAATCGACAATCCAAAAGTCCTCCCATGTTGAATAGTGATCTATGTGTTGAGTTTCTGATAATTGCCCTCAATTTATAATCTTTGAATTATGAACACAGGAAATGTGTGATGATGATAGGATCCCTAAGTGTGATTACTGCGGCGACGACCGACATATGTGTGACAGGCCTCACCTGCAAAATGACAGGTTCTTCAACATCAAGCAGAATGCGACCTTCGATATTTTTTATGGTACACAACGACGACAATTTTTTTAGTTAATCATGATCATGACTTGTGCTTCTTTGCTTGAACATGTAATTTCTATTTTCTACAATTCAACTAGTGCATCCCCTACCATGCAAGACGGTATATGGAGACGAGGAAACCTCAACTTAGGACTCGACATGGTTAAAATTTTGGGGTTAAGCTCTAGAATGCAGTTAATCACTCACATTTGGTTGCTCAAATTGGAGAACTCTATGCAAGGCATATGGATTTCTAGAGGATATGCAAATAACCTTTGATATTCTTCCTGAAGATGATATTGAAGATAACATCGACATTTGAGTGGATGTGGATATGCTTCCAACTCTACCTCTATGTGATATTGTCAAATAAATTTCTTAGGTAATTTATATTGTTTATTTAAAATTAATTGACAACTTATTTCCATTGACAGCTTATTTCCATTCTTCAAGAAATGTACGGAAGGTAGGAGACAAGACCTACTGCAGTTATGGCTGTGAACTAATTAACTTGCAAGGAGAAAAATCACACTACAAGGATTCCGGTCTATTGCAACAAAATTTATTGCTATGACTACCTTTTGTTGCAATATTACACAATATTACAACAAATTCTCCAGTTTTGGTAATATGCCGCACATATTTCCATAACTTAATTTGGTTGCAATAAATACTAACTTTGTTGCAATATAGGCCTCATATTGCAACAAGCTGTATTGGAGTTGCAATATGGTAGAGGTATTGCGACAAACAAAATCCATTGCACGAGGCTAGTCATTTTGTTGTAATAGAGACTAGGTATTTCAACAACATAACTATTCGTAGCAATATTCATAAATATATTGCAACATCAGCGTGACCTTGCATTAGTTACAAATATTGTTGCAAAAAGTGGCTAACTATTGCAACAAACTGCGTCGGCACTGCAATATGGTAGCGATATTGCGACAAACAAATTTCGTTGCGTGAGGTAGCTATTTTGTTGTAATAAAGACTAGGTATTTCAACAGAATAACTATTTGTGGTAATATTCAGAAAGATATTGCAACATCGGTGTGACGTTGCATTAGTTACAAGTAGAACAGTGGGAAAAGATATTATTCGAATTTAAAGATATTAAGTTATGATTTTTGCAAACTTTAAGGAGTAATTAAGATATATTTTAATTGCACCAATTACAATTAACCAAAACAATGGAAAAGGTTTATAAATGGATAGAACACACTTTCTTGATAGGAGTACATATTTAATTTGTTAAATTTGGATTTGAAATGGCCAAGTTGTTCCCATTTTAAAACTAGGGTGTTTTCTGCCAAAACAGGGACTTGTCATATGGAAATCAAAAGTAGAGGGTCCATGGTATGGAAATTGCCAGATCCAGATCTGGAGCTGAATCTAACCGAGGACTTCTATAGCCGCTGACGTTGGGCCCGGGGCCTCGGTGGGGCTGATTGGCGTGGGTGGCATCCACGGTGACCTCCAGGGGTGAGGACAAGTGGGGCCGGCCGCCGTGCAGTAACCCAAAAAAATGTGGACGCTTTCGCCTGGGCAGGGATAGATCGCTTGTCCTCAGTGTTGAGGATCAGGATTCAAACCAATGAGATGTTCAAATGTTGGTGATAGTGGACGGGTCTCGGAGTAAATATCTGGTACCCGCAAGGTTATGTGGGACAAAAAGCCTAAAAAAAGCAAGCGCCCGAATATATAGTGGAAACGCCATCGAGTATTTTTCGCGTTGAGCGATTCCACAAGATGCTCTAGTTGAAGCTTTTTCATCTGCCCACTTCGTATTGGGCCAGCCCATTTGTGCGTGCAAAAAGTAAGAAAAAGAGCAAGTCTGGGGCCTCGCTAGCACGGGTGCTGTCGGTGTCAAAACCGGTGGATCTTGGGTAGGGGGTCCCGAACTGTGCGTCTAAGGCTAATGGTAACAGGAGGCAGGGGACACGATATTTTACCCAGGTTCGGGCCCTCTCGATGGAGGTAATACCCTACTTCCTGCTTGACTGGTCTTGATGATATGAGTATTACAAGAGTTGATCTACCACGAGATCGTAGAGGCTAAACCCTAGGAGCTAGGATCATTAAGATTGTTGTTGTCCTACGGACTAAACCCTCCGGTTTATATAGACACCAGAGGAGGCTAGGGTTACACAAAGTCGGTTACAAAGAAGGAGATCTAACATCCGGATTGCCGAGCTTGTCTTCCACGCAAAGAAGAGTCCCATCCGGACACAGGACGAAGTCTTGAGTCTTGTATCTTCACGGTCCAATAGTCCAGCGAAAGTATATAGTCCGGCTGTCCGGATACCCCCTTATCCAGGACTCCCTCAGTAGCCCCTGAACCAGGCTTCAATGACGATGAGTCCGACGCGCAGATTGTCTTCGGCATTGCAAGGCGGGTTCCATCTCCGAATACTCCAAAGTATATCTTGAACACTTAATTCGTGTCCGCTCTGCAAGACGATTTTCACATGCCACCGCAGGGAGAACAATATCCCACACATATAATCTGCTGACAAATTTAGATAACGTGACATCACACCATGGCCGAGTCATCATTCGAACCTCTTTCCCAACCAGATACTGTGCATATAGCGAGGCGGTTTCCTGGGCACGCTTTGTCGAGGGCAAAGGTCGTGTCCCCCTTATCACGGGACCTTCATCAATGCGGACGCGGGTAGCCAAACCGTACCACCAATCGCGGCGACTGGGGAATGAGCAGGTTCCACAAGGCAGGTAGGGAGGCGCAAAAGTTTTTGTGGCCTCTATAAAGAGATAAGGCCTCTTCTTCTTTACCCACACCTTTTCCTTTCGCTCGTCCATTCCCCTTCGCTCGATCCCTAGCGCCCGAGCGCTCGTCTTCTCCACCAAAAAAGAGGTTCTCTGAAGATGTCCGGATCCGGAGCAGGAGGAAAATGGATGGCTTCTACCGTCCAGGAGAAGGATATTAAAAAGCTTCGAGAGGCCGGGTACCTGGCCAAGAAAATCGGCCACCGTCTTTCGACGACGGGACAGATCGTCCCTAATCCGGAACCTCACGAGAGGGTCGTGTTTCTTCCTCATTTTGTCCGCGGGCTCGGGTTTCCCCTTCACCCACTTGTTCGCGGCATCATGTGTTATTACGGGATTGATTTTCATGATCTATCCCCTAATTATTTCCTTAACATCTCGACGTTTATCGTCGTGTGTGAGGCCTTTCTTCGTATTTCTCCCCACTTCGGCTTATGACTGAAGATCTTCAATGTGAAGCCCAAGGTGGTGAACGGCGAGCACGCCGAGTGCGGCAGCGCCATGGTGAGCAAGATGCCCAAGGTCACATGGCCGACGGGCACCTTCAATGATTCCGTCAAGGAGTGGCAGCAGCAGTGGTTCTACATCACTGAGCCGCGCGGTAAAAAGTGGGCTGCTGCTCCTGAATTCAGATCCGGAGCCCCCCTGTGGCTCACGTCCTGGCCCAAGAAGGGCTTGAACTGGTCCTCATCCGATGATTTGTCGGTGCTCCAAACACGCGTCAAGGGCATGGTAGACAAGGATGTCAAACTCGTCAATGCAGTCCAGGTGATGTTGGTTCGCCTGATTCTCCCTTGCCAGCATCGGGCCTGTAATTTGTGGGAATACGACCCGGCCGAGCACCGGACCCTGTGGGAGCTCTACGGCTCCTCACACAAGGATATCTGGAAGGTGCTCTTCAAGTCTGGCAAACCGTGGCCGGGCTCCGCCGAGGACCGCGGGTATCTACTGTCCCGCTCTGCACGTCCGATAAATTACCGCTATGTTCTGCCTATCCATGTTTATCTGGCATATCCCGAGGGAGACGCTTTATCATGCTTTCCACAATTATCCCAGGAATGGACGAAGAAGGTAGGGCGAACACATTGTCCGGCCCCGCTGCCGGAGGAACCGGTAGGACCTCTTCTGACGAAGATGCTGGTCCCAGCGCCTTACAAGGCGCAGAAGAAAGAGGCATTCAAGGAGGCCAAGGAGACCCACTACAAGAAATATGTCAACTTCTGACCACCATTATTAGTCACTGAATGGTCACTGTTTTCAATTTGTGACCTTTTTGTGACAAAAAACATAAGGTCAAAAGCTGGCCGTCGTTAACTGACTATAGTGACCTTTCTTTGTAATGGTCGTAGCCGTTTATGACCAAATATGTCTACTGTGGCGTTTTGGTCACTAGCAACCTTCCCAGGCCACGTAGGCATCCAGCATGGCAAGCTCATGTGGCACAAGATTCAGCCCGGTCCAATTCGGTGTTCTACATGGGCCTAGACCAACAATTCGGCCTTTTTACTGTATATTTTCTCAATTAATTTTCTCTAGCTACATGGGCCTGGCCCAACAATTTGGCCTTTTTATTTTCTAGGCATGGCCTTTTGCGGTCCATTTCATTTTTATTTTCGAGGGTTTTTGTGGTCCAGTTTTTAGAAAGGTCCCAATTGTCAAATTTTTCCTGGCAGTGGATCCACATCGCTTTTTAAGGAGTATATATCAAACAAAAAGAAGAAAAGAATATGAAAATCTTCAAATAACAACCAAAATAGGTTTATTACAATATATTCTTTACAGAATAGAACATGTGAAACTCCATACACTCGTTCACATCACAACAAACATCCCAGCATATCTCAAGTCGATGAATTATTCTAGCAATAACCAAATTAGAAACATCCCTCGTTGTTCCATTTAACCATACTACAAGACTGTAGAAGAATCACTCTTGGTGAATCAAATCATAACAAATCGAGCAATAGATACAAGAGGCACATCAGGCCTAGCCATTTTCGTTTGATAATTTAGAAAGAGGGGATGGGGCATGTAACCTTGAGGCCTGTTATGGGGTTGTGTTTGATGAAGGTTGCCCTTTGGGGCAGCAGCTGCAGCTGCGCCAGATGCAGCAGCAGCACTTCCAACCGGCACGACGGCGGCGACAACACAAATGGTCACCTGTGTGACATTTCAGATCATCATTACAAAATTTTATTTATTTATTCAAGACACAAGCAGCAAAGATAGTGTCTACCTTCACATATAGAACCGAGCATAGGTTTATAGCACATCAATGATTCAAGTAGTTCAAGACTTAATTACTTTTTCAACATCGGGGTAAGAGATATGGAACAGAAATGGACAAATGGTGCCTATTGAGTGAGAGCAAGCAATATAAAGGGGCACAACTGTGTGAAACTGTTATCAATATTGTTTTAAAGTTTACTGTGGCATATTTTTCATGATCAGTATGACTTATTATAAATAATAACCAACAGTACTGCCGCTAGATGAGCTACTTATACATAACAATAAGTCAACTAACAACTACGTAAAGATGATGATAGGCCATCTGATGTCTCAGTATTTCCCAAAATAATTGAGCTCAGGTTCAACATGGGATCAACATATATATATATATATACCAAGACTTGGTGCGAGAGTATGGCATACAAGCGAAACGACATCACACTGTTTTTGGCAACAACAATGTGCCGTCTGATCCCACTAAGAGGACTTATTGTCATCCTGATGATGAAAAAGAAATAACAGATTCCTGAGGGCACATGAGCAATCATTAGAGAGCATCAAATTTCAAAATCAACACCGACTCGTATAATACTACTTGTTGATGTGCTTGTACTAGTGCAGGATGACTCATTGTCCTACTATTGCCTATTCCGGTTTCTTTGAAGTTGGGAAATAAGTGAAACTACTCATCATTCATGAACATATATACATCTGTAATCTTAATCTATGAAACACTGAAATTACTGCAGAAAGAACTACTGTAATGAACCACTCATGAAATAGCAGGGGTAGTAGCTATAGGTAATGTAGCACTTGTCGAGGTAGACCTGTCCGAAAGGGGCACCGCCGCACTCGACCATGACGCGCTGCACGGCCTGGGTGACACAGTTGCTGCAGTAAACGTTGCACTGCGCCAGCGTGTAGACCTGCTGGAAGCTGGTTGCGAAGCCCAAGAAAAGGTCGGCAGCTGCAATCATAATATATAAGCACAACACATCAGAAGGCATTCTATCCTTGTCGATACCATGTGTCAAATACACATCTTACTTAGTTTTCCTGCTAAAGTTAACAAAGAAATCTAAAACCATGCAGGACTAAATTGAATCGCAATACAACTCTAAGAAGGCCAAATCTGCCACTACCAGGTTGGATTGTTGGGATTCAAATTGCACATGTTTTAGAGAGATAGTACTAGCAAGCATAGTTCTGTCTGAACTCTTTTTTTCACATATGGATGTGTTAGCGCTACAACTAACATTAAAGCTGAATATATATCCATGTTATAGCAGTAAATAAATATACATGGAGCACAGCGATGAAGTCAAGCTTAGGGCTTCACCTTGCTTAGTAATTTTGTTTCCAGACCACAAAATGTACATCAGATCATCTACTCATCATCTACAGCAACTCAAAGTGGCAGTAGCTCAAAAACATGCACAACAACTACTTAGTTATGGGTCTCGAAGCTCATAGGGCAGTCTGATAAGCATGGACAAAAATAAACGGATGCGTATCAGATGAAGGTGCTGGGAAGTCCTGAACATGGTGAGAAGTATACTCTCTAAAAAAATACTCCCTCCATCCGGAAATGCTTGAAATAACGGTGCACATTTGCATGATAGCTATCTGGACTTACAGAATCCAAGTTTCCTACTAATAGCTATCTGATGTCCAAGTTTCCTACTCATGTACTACTGTACGATACTATGTAATTTCCTTTGGTAGTTCACCATTGAACTCTATTTTATTAAGCCCAGGAACTCCACACCAGCCCTGTCAATCCTAACAGTGTGAGTTCGTCAAGCAGGTTACAGAATAAGAGGCTATATTCAGTTAACAAGCATGTGAATTCAGTATCTTCAGTGCGTGCCCTGCACCGTCAAATCCAAGCTCCGTCTACCTATTTTGAAGTCAGGTAACACAAGAGTTCTATCCAACAACATCACTTCAAACTAAAAAAGGCATCACTTGCAACCAAATTATCTCTAGCATCACAAAAATCTGACCAAGTCCCTCCATCCATGCTCGCACGCCATGGAGACTGAAGGATTAAACTTAGCAGTAAGAAGAAGAAAGTGAAACCACGTACCCCTCTTGGTCTGCAGCAAGCTCCTCCTCCCCGTCAATGTCGATCCGGTGCTGGCCTGGAATACGCTGTCTGCTCAAGCACCAAGAGAAGAGAAAGAACCCATCAGAATCCGCTTCAAGAAGCAAAATACTAGTACAGCGCAATAGTTAGGACTGGGAGAATCAGAGCATGCACCAGACACAGACATGGAGGGCGATGCGGAGGCGAGCCCGGCCAGGACAGTGGCAGGGAAGAGGAGCTAGAACCGGTGGGTCAGAGCCATCGCTCGCCGCTACAGCTTCATCTTCAGCGGAATGGACGGAGCCCAGAAGCTTCTTGGCTCTCGGGCGAAGATGGATCGGGATGCGAAGCGAGGTGAGAGGGAGGGAGTTCCTACCAGATCTGGCCACGACATGGGCAGCTCGAGTCGATCTAGGAGGAAAGGGGAGGGGCTGCCGGCGATGAGGTTGGAGGGTGGCGGTCTGTTGGTGAAGAGGACGGCGGCGGATTGGGTCTGGCGTTAGGAAGAGAGGCGGAGGGAGACGACCGACCGAGGCCTCCGTCGTCGCCGTGGACGCAGCCACCCGCGAGGGCGGCCGACAGGTGACGTGGTGGGCGCCGCTGCGGGACGGGGAGGAGGTGGCGGCGGCAAGGAGCCGAGGAAGGAGGAGTGCAGGTGCGGGTTAGGGTTTGGGAGGGATGTGATCGGGGGTGGGTGGGAGACGAGAGGGGGTGTGGGAGGGATTGGATCGGGGTGGGTGGGTCTGTGGGGTTTTCCCTTTTCATTTTCTTTTTTCTTTTTTGTTCTCTATAGATAAATGGATGGATGGATGTGGGATGATGGATGGATGGATGGGCGCCATGTCATCAATCCGTGTCAAACCAACTCCACCAATGGGAATAGAGTATATGTGATTTGTGTATTTTATTTTATTTTTCTTCTACTTTTACACATTAAAAATTAAAAAAATGGTCTCACATTGTGCACAAGTTTGTATCTTGAATGACAAACAATGTTGACTAAGGAATTTTTCAGTTTCTTTGCACGAAAAAAATCATTTTCCATTTTTCGAATGCACAAAATGCGGTTTTTTTGTGAAGAACCTACAAAATAATTGTTGCAAAATTGGATCAAAACAATGTTCTAAAATGCTAGACCATATTTAATTCACAACTGACCAAATGGTATGGTGTCAAAAGCTTTTATCCACCTCTCGTGAAAAAGACAAATTTCTGCCGATTCAGTTGGAAGCGGGTCAAATTTGAACTGGAGCTGGCTCATAGTTTGCTCTTTATTTTTTCCAAAAATCATTTCTAGGTACATACGTATCTATGTAATCAGAGAAACATCAAAAGTTTTGCAACATTCAACCACTAGCTAGGAAAGGTCATTCCCGCCATTTTGACCGCATTTTGAAACGGGCATGAAAAATTCAGAAAAAATAAAAAAATTGGAAAACCTTCGCATTGTGTCATTATATGTGGCCAAGTTACCAGGAAAAATAATAAACTTGTACTGCGATAGTTATTTTTAAAAAGTGTTCTCAGAAACTAGCCATCATGTGTGAAGATTGATGGCTTTCAAGCCAAATGATTAATCTTATGGCCACATTCATGGCATAGTTTGTTCAAATGATCTCATATTGTGCAAAAAGGTGCATATTGGAATTCCAAACAATGTTGACTAAGGAATTTTTCATTTTCTTTGCACGAAAAAAATCATTTTCCATTTTTGAATGCCCAAAATGCGTTTTTTTGTGAAGAACCTACCAAATAATTATTGCAAAATTGGACCAAAACAATTTTCTAAAATACTAGACCATATTTAATTCACAACTGACCAAATGGTAGGGTGTCAAAAGCTTTTATCACCTCTCGTGAAAAAGACAAATTTCTGCCGATTCAGCAGGAAGCGGGTCAAATTTGAACTGTAGCTGCCTTATAGTTTGCTCTTTATTTTTTTCAAAAATCATTTCTAGGTACATAAGTATCTATTTAATCAGATAAACACCAAAATATTTCCAAGATTCAATCACTAGCTCGGAACGGTCATTCCCGCCGTTTTGACCGCATTTTCAAACGGGCATAAAAAATTCAAAAAAAAATCAAAAAAATGGAAAACCTTAGAATTGTGTCATTATATGTGACCAAGTTCCCAGCAAAAATAATAAACTTGTAATATGGCAATTCTTTTAAAAAAGTGTTCTCAGAAATGAGTTATCATGCGTGAAGATTCATGGCTATCAAGCCAAATGATCAATCTTATGGCCACATTCATGGCATAGTTTGTTCAAATGATCTCATATTGTGCACTAGGTTGAATCTTGGAATGACAAACAATGTTGCCTAAGGGAGTTTTCATTTTCTTTGCACGGAAAATTCATTTTCCATTTTTCGAGTGCCCGAAATGAGGTTTTTTTGTGAAGTACCTACCATATATTTGTTGCAAAATTGTACCAAATCAACTTTATAAAACTATAGGACATATTTAATGCACAATTTACCAAATGGTTGGGTGTAAATTTTTTTGATCCACGTCTAGTGAAAAAGACAAATTCCCGGCGATTCAGGAGGAAGCGGGTCAAATTTGAACGGTAGCTCCCTTATAGTTTGCTATTTATTTTTTCCAAAAAACATTTCTAGGTACATAAGTATCTATTTAATCAGAGAAACACCAAAAAAGTTCAAAGATTCAACCACTAGCTAGGAACGGTCATTCCCGCCGTTTTGACCGCATTTTGAAACGGGCATAAAAAATTCAAATAGAAATCAAACAATTGGAAAACCTTCGCATTGTGTCATTATATGTGGCCAAGTTCCCAGAAAAAAGAATAAACTTGTAATGCGGCAAATCTTTTAAAAAAAGTGTTCTCAGAAATGAGCTATCATGCGTGAAGAATCATGGCTATCAAGCCAAATGATCAATCCTATGGCCACATTCATGGCATAGTTTGTTTAAAATGACCTCATATCGTGCACAAGGGTGCATCTTGGAATGACAAACAATGTTGCCTAAGGAATTTTTCATTTTCTTTGCACGAAAAATTCATTTTCCATTTTTCCGAGTGCCCAAAATGAGTTTTTTTGTGAAGGACCTACCATATATTTGTTGCAAAATTGGACCTAATCAATTTTATAAAATACTAGGCCATATATAATGCACAATTGACAAAATGGTTGGGTGTAAAAAGTTTTGATCCACCTCTCATGAAAAAGGCAAATTTCCACCGATTCAGCTGGAAGCGGGTCAAATTTGAACTGCAGCTGCCTCATAGTCTGCTGTTTATTTTTTCCAAAAATCATTTCTAGTTACCTAAGTACCTATCTAATCATATATACATGGTTTGGTGGCGATATGTCGAGGTTTGGGCAGTGGCCGAGGGCCCCAACTCTAGAGCGCGTAAACTCGCATGCCCGCCGCGTGGTCACCGCATGACCGTGGCGTTGCCATGTGTTCTGGGCGGCCTAGGCATGTCTAGTGGGTTTGGCACTCCCCAGGTAGGTGTTAGGAAGAAAATCACAACATAAGATTCTCACGAGGAGACCGATCGGTGCTCAAACATGAATTAGCAGCCTAGTGTTTGATTAGCAGTACAGGAAATGTGCATGGCTAATGGGCGTGTGTTTTGGCTGAGCATGATCAGTTACTAAGAAGACTGTCTTCACAAATTTTCAGCTCAAAAGGAGGAGCCTAGGTGGTACTTGCTTTGCAAAGTACCACACTAGATACAAATACGAATGTTGAAGCTGGGCTCAAAATAATGAATGGATTGAGCTGGCATTTGGTGGATGATGGTTATTTGAGCATACGAAAGCACTGTAGAAAATGGATACTATTTGGACATGCCAAACTGGTACTTCCTTCACAAAGTGTTGCTCTGTATATAATAGGAAAATGAATATTTTTGAATTGTTTTTGAACTAGGCAAGGAAGGTTTTTGACATATTTGATGAAGATATGATCCAAACAATTTATGAGAATTTTTTGTGAATTTTTTGAATAACAGAAATATAGGTTGCTTCACAACCTAGGACAAAAATTTACACATGGACATGACACATAGGCAAAACTAATGAGATGGCGCCTAGTCATCGCAACCCACCACAATTTACAAGGATATGACCATCTATATTGGTCGTTAACAACTAGAAATAAGGCAGCGGACTAGCGCTATTTGCTTTATGACCGTTTTATGTAAGGAAATTACGACCTTTCTGACCAAAATGGTCGCAATTGCTTAGGGTTTGGAGCCCCCCGAACAGCTTTTTACCAATTGGTCTCAAATGGTCATAGATCTATGACCAATTCTTTGAGGGTCACTGATAGAAGGTCACTAGTTGACATATTTCTTGTAGTGACCCGGAGCGGCCTCCGTCGCCGCGGTGCCTCGGACACAAAATCCAAAGACTCCAACGCCCATCCTTCCTCCGAAGATGAAGAGGAGGAGGAAGAAGACGAGTCGTCCATGGGGGGAGGGAAGAAAATGACGGCCTCATCATCCTTGGAGGCTGAATCGTCGAAGAGGGGAAAAAAATCCCCTTCCAGCGGTTTCCACCACGGCTACCAATAGCAGTCCGGCGTGGGATCCCAGGGCCCAGCCCCTGGTAAAATCATGAGTACACGAAATCCGAACAAGCCTAAGCACCCAGGATTACTAAGGTGCAATATTTTATCATGCGCCATACTTTGTGCGGCCCGGCGAGGTCTCTCCCCGAACAGTCCTCATCGGAGGATTCGCTGAGCTCAGATGCCCTGGAGAGCGAGACGCCTCTGGAGGCCCCATCCCTAAAGCCTGGGCATGACACCGAGGTGTCGACTCAGCAAGACCCAGACCAGGGAGGGCACACCTCTGGGGCCGGATACGCGGGAGCAACGGTTCCCATGAACGTCGATGGCGGGCGCGATTTTAGATTCGGCCCTCAGCCGGACACGGTCCTGGAGACCTGTGAAGCTCCAGGACTAGGCAGGCAGCCCCCCTTGACGGAAGGAGGCAAGCCCGCTCCGCCGGCAACCTCTGTCCAAGCAGAGCTGCACGGCGACCTATCGACAACGCTAAAGAACGCGTCCATCATCGATGAACATTGCGCCCTTATGGGTGCGGTGATTGAAAAGATCCAGTCCGCTGAGGGCGGACTGAATGAATACTGCAAGATATGTTGAAACTTTTGAAGATTGTCATAGTATGAATGGTAGCCCCTGATGCACTGTCCGGTGAAAGAACCGGTGAGGGGATGAAATTTCCACTTCGCAGGAGACTCAGTTAATGACATATATTTCTTTGTTTGAAATCAGGCGTCTGTAGCAACGACCGCCTCTCATACTGCGGAAGTGTCCGGACTAAAGCAGAGTCTGGTGTGGGCCGAAGAAGAACTTGGCAGAGTGAAGAAGCAGTTGGAGGACAAGCAAAATATGTCGAAACCTTTGATAAGTTAAGCACAAATGAGTAGTTGTGCCTGATGAAATCATTTGTATTGTGTTCTCTAGGAGCAAATGCTGAAATTGAGGCGCTGAAGAAGGCTGTGGCAGAAGCCGACAAGAAGGCCGCTGCGGAGCAGGCTCTTCGCGAGAAGCACGAGGCCAGGGTCATTGAAGCTGAATGAGCGCTCCAGGAGGCCGTGAAGAAAAGCGAGGCCTTGGAGCAAAGTCTAGCAGGGAAAGAATCCGAACTCGCCCAAGCTCTCCAAGCCACAAATGATGTTCAGGAGGAAGCCCAAGGTGCTCTGAAGTACATCCAAGAGGCGAGGAGGATTGCGGCTTGTAAGGCTTTTTTACTCAAAGCGATTTTTATATAGTAACAGGAGAAATTCAAAGTGACAAATTGAATTCTTGTTTCTCTAGGGGCGTTTGCGGACCTGCCACGCAGCATATCTAATGCTGCTCAATTCTACCAGGATGAGGAGAAGAAGTCTATGGAAAAGCATTTTTGGTCGCAGTATTTGGTGCCGAATTATCCGGTGCCCTTTGTCAATCAGCTGAAGCAGCTGATCGAACTGCACTAGGCGGCCGAACTAGCCATGAAGGACTTAGTTGTCCGGCTGTGTCCCGCTGAGCCAATTCCAAGCAGTTACTTCGGACTTGTGAAGCAGATCGTTGGTGCTTGCCCTCGGCTCGAAGTCATTAAGAGGTCGGTTTGTATTGAAGGTGCAATGGCATTTGCCCATGCGAAGGTGCACTGGGGTAAGCTTGATGTTGAAAAGCTGATGACTGAGGGACCACCGGAGGGTAAGGAGCACCGCAAGCCCGAATTATATTATGATGGTGTCCTAAAAGGAGCCCACCTTGTGGCGGAACAATGTACCAAAGACATTATATTTCCCTGAAGGCAGTCATGCTGTCCTTTGTAATGTGGGACACTGGCAATTTTATTATTTATTGCCTGTTATATGAAAGTTTTTCCTTCCTGTGCGGCCGTTTGATATATATGAATCCTGAGAGTTGGCCAGTCGCCGGCTTCTGCCCCCACGTAGAAAGTACGGGGGTGTTCGGGACATACCTGAACACTCTTTATCCCATTTTGTGGTCCTTGAAGGACGTGTTCATCACAGTGAACTAGGCAATCAGACTATAGGGCTTTATCACTCTCACTTAGCCATAGGAATTCGAGTATGGTAGGCGTTGTCGGTGTCAAAACCGGCGGATCTCGGGTAGGGGGGTCCCGAACTGTGCGTCTATGGCTAATGGTAACAGGAGGCAGGGGACACGATGTTTTACCCAGGTGCGGGCCCTCTCGATGGAGGTAATACCCTACTTCCTGCTTGATTGATCTTGATGATATGAGTATTACAAGAGTTGATCTACCACGAGATCGTAGAGGCTAAACCCTAGAAGCTAGCCTATGATTCTGATTGTTGTCCTACGGACTAAACCCTTTGGTTTATATAGACACCGGAGGAGGCTAGGGTTACACGGAGTCGGTTAGAAAGAAGGAGATCTAACATCCAAATCGCCAAGCTTGTCTTCCACGCAAAGGAGAGTCCCATCCGGACACAGGACGAAGTCTTGAGTCTTGTATCTTCACGGTTAAATAGTCCGGCCAAAGTACATAGTCCGGCTGCCCGGATACCCCATTATCAAGGACTCCCTCAGTAGCCCCTGAACCAGGCTTCAATGATGATGAGTCCGGCGCGCAGATTGTCTTCGGCATTGCAAGGCGGGTTCCATCTCCGAATACTCCAAATTAAACCTCGGACACTTAAATCGTGTCCGGCTCTGCAAGACGATTTTCACATACCACCGTAGAGAGAACGATATTCCACAAATATAATCTGCTGACAACTTTAGATAACGTGACATCACACCATGGTCAAGTCATTATTCGAACCGTTTTCCCACAACCAGCCACCACACATATTGCGAGGCAGCTTCCTCGGCACATCTTGTCAAAGCAGAGATCATGTCCCCTTATTGCGAGATCCTCCATCAATACGGGTGCGGGAAACCCCACTACGCTTTTTCGTATGACTCCATGTTTTTTGGCAAGTCCCAAGCGGTTACGCTGAGGACGCTTGATATTCACCCCCTTTATAGAGGGGCCGAGGCCTATCTCTCTTTCCTACCATGGTTGCGCCTTTCTGCATCTCGAGTTCCAACACCCGAAGCCCAAGCTTAGGCACTTCGGATCTTCAATAATGTCCGGATCCAACCTTCAAGGTCGGTGGATGGCCTCCTTTGTCATAGAGGAAGACATTGCGAAGCTTAGGGAGGTCAGATATCTGAACGCCGACATCAAGCACAGGCTTCCTGCTCCAGGGCAGGTCATCCCTACTCCTGAGCCCAACGAGAGCATCGTATTTGTTTCTCACTTCCTCCGGGGCTTAGGCTTCACCCTCGATCTCTTTGTGAGAGGGCTCATGTTCTATTACGGGCTAGATTTTCATGATATAGCTCCAGACTCTATCCTTCACATCTCGTCGTTTATCGTCATGTGCGAAGCCTTCCTCCACATCACCCCGCACTTCGGCTTATGGCTCAATACCTTTTATATAAAGCCGAAGGTGATCGAGGGGCGACACGCGGAGTGCGGAGGCGCTGCAATAAGAAGAAACACCGATGCCCCATGGCCAGAGGGCTTCTTCCCGGAGGTGTCTGATCTATGGCAACGGAGGTGGTTCTACGTCACGGCTCCCCGAGGCACAAAGTGGGTGGCTGCCCCCGACTTCCGCTCGGGCCCTCTGCCTCAACTGGCATCGTGGGCCAATGTGGGGCTGGATTGGTGGCCTGCTAATGACGTACCAACATTGCAAAGCCGTATTCGGGAGCTTCTTGAGAGGGACATCAGTCTTGTCAGTGTAATTCAGATAATGCTAGTCCGATGGAGCTTTCCGTGCAAACGTCGGCCTCTCCGGATGTGGGAGTTCAACCCGGAAGGTCCGCGGACTATTCAGCACTTCTTCGGCATGACGCTCGAAGGGATGTGTAAGTTATCCTTCGGACCACAAGTAAAGTGTCCGGACACTCCGAGGATGCGGGCCTATGCTGCAACCGCCCAGATACAAAAGTAAGTAACCTAGAAACCAAACGCTTCGTTTATATTTATCATAACATTATTCTGAAAACCATCCGCGGCCAGGATTGGCTCAGCAAGGCGGAGAGAATCAGGTGTCTGGCACTGCTTCCTGAAGGCTCGCCTAGTCCTGCCATAGCCAGGATGCTTAGTCGCGTGCTAAGTCAAGTTCCCTCGGGGAAAGACGAAGGGAAGAACAGAGAAGCAGAGCTTCACACATTGCACATCCAAACCGGGGGAATTACTACCTCCGTGAAGGAGGATAGTCGGGGAGGGGAATCTACTGTCTCCTCCCCCCACGGGAAGAAGAGGGCCCCCTCCGAAGACTTGGAGACGGATGTGCCTACACAAGGGAAGAAAACTTCACCAGGGGGCCCTGCCCCGGAGGTCGTCCACACCGTGCCATGCCCGCAAACGGGCCAGCCCTCCATCGAGCTGTAAGTTAATCGTAAATACGAAGCTACTACTTCTTCCTCCGAGAACAATAACCAGGATCCATTCTTTGTAGTCCGGCTACTAGCTCTATTCGACAGAGTTCGTCTTCGGGGGATCTTCTTCCGGAGATGATGGAGAGTGAAACCCCACCTGCCTCTCCGCCTAATGGGGCGGGCGACCCCGAGGTGTCGTCACGGAGGAGTCCAGATTTGGCGAGGCCAGAAGCTAATACTTCAGCCGCCCTGAGCCCGGAGCGTTCGGCTCCCACGGGGAGCAATAAGGAGGGTCCGGCACAGTCCGGTGACCGGCTAGACACGCTGACGGGCCTTCTGGAGGAAGCTGCTCTCTCAGAGGATCACCGTTCGTTAATGGGTACGGTGCTTGGGAAGATTTCATCCGCCACAAGCGGGTTGAATGAAGCTTTTATGAGCCTGCTCAAAGGCTTTGAGGTACATAATGAAATACATAATTTTTGGGTGTACCGCACGCGCTAGGTGTGCTCCGTATAGATAGTAGCCCCTGAGACTCTGGTTGCCAGCCCTAGGCGGCAAACAGAGTATCACACTCTTAAGTAATGATCGCACTGCATTCATGCGCAGGTGGCTAAGGGTCCAGCGGCAAACTGGACCGATGAATTCGCTGAACTGAGGCGACAGATTGAAGTTGCAGACGCTGACATTACGCTCGTGAACGAGCGGCTTAACGAGTCACAAAGTATGTGCTCTACTTTCCTTATTTTTATAGGAAATATTAAGAGGAGCATAATGTTAATGTGATATGCTTTGGCTGCAAGCGGAGCTGCTGCCGTGGAGGCCCTAAGGGCGGTGCTGGCCCTAGCCAAGGAACAAGTCCGGGCTAGCAATGCGGCTACCTTGAAGGCGGCTGAAGATTTGAGAGCCGAACAGGCTGCTCATCGCCGAAGCGAAGATAAAGTAGCCGAGATGGCTGTAGAGCTGAGAGACACTGCCGGCCGGTATGAGCTCCTGAAAAAGGAGAATCAGGCAAAGTCGGCTGACCTGAAGAAGGCCCTTGATGCGGCCAAGGAGACGCGTTTCAAAATTAGGGATGCGCGGGAGGAGCTTGGACAGGACGGAGAAATCGCAGCTGGAAGCCCCTATTTGTTGCGGATGAAGTTCTTAGATCCACAGTACGCTCCTCTAGATCAGCGCTGGAGCGCTGCAGATGCGTATGCGGATCTGGCAAAAAGTACGGCTGATGCGACCAAGTTTTACGAGGATAAAAAAGATAGTGAAGTAGAAAGGTTGTTCTGGTCACAATTCAGTGCTCCAACGCGCCCGTTGCCATTGAGTGAAAGGATGGCCACTGTGTTCGAGCTCCATAGGTTGTCCGGACTTGCAATGAGGTCTGTGATAGACCATCTATGGCCGAAGGGACCGAAGCCGGACAGTTATTTTGGTTTAGTGCAACAATTCCTTGGCAATGTATCACGAATTGATGCCATGAAGAGGTTGGTGTGCATAGAGGGTGCGCGGATGGCTCTTGCCCGTGTTAAAACATATTGGGCAGATATGGAGGCCACCATCATCGCAACCCATAATACGGCGGGAAGCCAGGATCCAGCCGAGCACTATTTGGAGCAGGTGACAGAATGTGCTCATTTAATAGAGGCTCAGTGCTCGAAGAGTGTCGTGTTCGAGTGACAAATCGTTCCATTGTAAAAACAATTGTATTTTAATTATAGAGGCTATGTTTATACTTTCGCCCGAAAGTGTTATTGTGCCTCCTGTGCGGCCGTTTGATGTATATATAACCTGAAAGTTAGCAGTCGTTGGCTTCAGCCCCCACGCATACAATGTGGGGGTGTTCGCAAAAAATATGCGTAATCACACTTGATCCAACGTCTTGGTCCATTAAGGAGGTGATCGCACGTCGAACTAGGCAACCGGACTATATAGCTTTAACACTTTCACTTAGCCATAGGAGTTTGACGGCAGGGCTACTATGTAGCCCCTGGTACCTTCGCGTGAATCCAGATACGGGCACGTGTGTACCTGACTGGGAAATGGCCCTTCTTAATGCGGAGGAATCCTAAAGATTTCGATGAGGACTCGCGTGGTTGTCCAGTCTCTCGCTATACCATGACACTCAGTTTTCAGCTTTCTCTACTGAGGTGCTCATCCGGAATAACCAGGGCACAATCGCAGTAGTTCTCCTTTGGCCGCCTTAGCCGATAGAAGTGGAATGTATGGCAGCAAACCCAGGAGCCGGGCAAACCCAACATTTGACCAAAGACATGATTCGGAGCTGATGCATATAAGGCCAAACTCGCGACACCGAACACTCCCGAAGGTATTCGGACTTTATAACATATATTGGGCTGAGTAGCGCCCTTGATTATGAACCATGTATTTCCAGGTACGTGCATTAGTCTGTCCTGGTGAAATGCCAATAGCGCCAGTATCCCCTGTGGGTGTATTGAGTACCCATGGGATGTCAAGCAACAAGAGACAATAAAGAAGGTTTACACAGGGGCTTAATCTAAAGAGAAACCTTTGAGCGGGGCCCTACTGCACGTCTGCACCTTCGTCGCCGTTGTGCCGTGTCCTAGGAGGGTATCACACGAATGGTGTCTATAGAAAGGAAAACTCATGTAAATGAGTATGACGTAAGCGTGCGAAGAGTTGGTTATTATGAATGGATAGTAGAAGTGTATGACATTGGCCTGTTGGTAAGGTCAAGCTAAAATGTAGGCTTTATTGCATGTTTGCAGCCCCTGGTGCCCTCTATGGGATTACGTGTATAGCACCCAGCTCAGGTTTATCTGGGCTGTTACGCGCCGGACTCGTCTAACCATGTCCGTGGTCTTAACGACCGATCATGCGTTCTGATAGGAGAAGCCGCTTAGTGTTCGGCTGCTAGAGCCGCCGCATACTCTTCCGTACGTAAGGAACTCTCACTATTTCCGCGAACGGTGATGACGCCACGTGGACTGGGCATCTTGAGTTTAAGGTAGGCGTAGTGAGGTACTGCGTTGAAGCGAGCGAAGGCCGTTATTCCGAGCAATGCATGATAACAACTTCGGAGGGGAGCAATGGTGAAGAGTAATTCTTCGCTTCTGAAGTTGTCTGGAGAGCCGAATGTCACCTCTAATACGAGGGAGCCCATGCCGCGGGCCTCAACGCCTGGTATCACCCCTTCAAAGGTGGTGTTAGTTTGGCCGATTCTGGATGAGTCTATCCCCATCCTGCGGACAGTGTCCTGATATATTAGGTTGAGACTACTGCCGCCGTCCATGAGGACACGAGTGAGATGGCATCCGTCGATTATTGGGTCGAGCACCAAGGCGTCCGATCCTCCGTTCCACATACTAGTCGGGTGGTCCCTATGATCAAAGGTGATCGGGCAGGCCGACCAGTGGTTGAGTTTGGGGGCGACAGGTTCAATAGCGTATGTATCTCTGAGCGCGCGTTTGCACCTTCTCTAGGGTATGTGAGTCGCGCAGATCATGTTTACTGTTTTTACCTCTGGTGGGAATTTTTTCTGTCCCCCAGTGTTCGGCTGGCGAGGCTCATCCTCTTCTTCACTTGTTGTTTCCCTTTCCTTGTGTTTGGCATTTAACTTGCCAGCCTGCTTAAAGACCCAACATTCTCTGTGAGTGTGGTTCGCAGGTTTTTCGGGGGTGCCATGAATTTAGCACAATCTGTCCAGAACTTTGTTCAGGCCAGTCGGTCCCTCTTTGCTGCTTTTAAATGGCTTATTTTATTGACCGGGTCGAGAGCCCCTGAAACCGGCGTTGACCGCCATGATTTCCGGACTTTCTTCCTTGTTTTGACCTCATCTACTTCCCAAAACCCACATATTAATCAGATCCTACTCATGCAACTGTTTGAGGATTGATCTAATGTAATAAAACTGGGTAGTAAAGAGGTATGATCAAAGTGTTCCTTGCCTTGCTGACGATCGGTGAAACCTAGAGATTTAAAGTAGCAAGCGGCGCACTCCGGGTACTCTATCTCAAACAAACAAACATACAATAAGCACTCACGTAATGCACAGGTAAAAATTCAAATAAGAGATTAAACCAGAAAGTTCAACTTAAGAACTCTGGTTTGCAAAAAGAATCAAATCAAACGAAGCAACGAAACTCAAACGGCGAAAGAAACAAGCTTCGTTTACTAATCTGGACCTAAGTCAAATTTCACAGTAGCAAGAACTTGTTCGAGTTGGTTAAACGGAAAGAAGGTTTCGAGATGAAACTCTAGGCGCTTGAATTGCCTGATTTCGATAAACGAGCAAAAGGTTATACTAAAACGAAAATCGGATCAGAAATCGCGATCAGAAATAATCGCGGAAAATCCGAGAAAAAGAAAAACGGACGAACAGGCTAATGAACGAACGTTCGCTGTCTGCGGCTAAATGACGAAAACCGTTCGCTAAAACGAACGTACGGACGGACGTCCGCTAAATAGACTAAACCGGAAATAAAAACATAAACCGAATGGGATCTAATAAAAAAACGAATCTAGGGTTTCAAAAAAAAAACGATCGGTGGCTACATTGGGATGCGGGTCGGCGGCGGCAGCGGCGGCTACTCCGGCGAGGGGCGGCGGCGGCAGGTCCGGCGGAGAGGGCGGCCGGTCCCGCGGTGTCGGGCGGCAGCGGCGCGGATTGGTGGCGATGGCAGCAGCCCGCGGCGGCGGCGGCGGCGGGTTGGGGCTAGTATTTGGGTGGGCTGCGGGGTCGGCTCCCCGGCTTATAAGGCCGGCCGGGCCTAGATTCCTAGGCGGACACGGCCCGGTAGGTCGGTTAGTTATTTTTTTTAAATCATTACGTGCGTAAAAACAAATAAAAGAAATACCAAATGGACTCCGAAAAACCCGAAATAAATTTTCCCCGACTTCTAAAATCAAGACGGACAAGATGAAGATTTATTTGGGGCCTAAATAAAATTTTGAAAAATGCACATTTTCCTAAATTCAAATAAAATAGCAACAAACTCCAAAATAAAATCTTATTTGATTTTATAATTAAATCCTAAATATTTCTTTATTTTGGGAAAGTCATTTTATTCCCTCTCTCATATTTTTTATAATTGAAATAATTGAAAATAAAATAACTAAAATCAAATGATCCTATTTACAAAATTTGAGAAGACTCAAATATGAAAATGACGAAATCCCCAACTCTCTCTGTGGGTCCTTGAGTTGCGTAGAATTTCTAGGATCAAAGCAAAATGCAATAAAATATGATATGCAATGATGATCTAATGTATAACATTCAAAATTGAAAATTTGGGATGTTACAAACCTACCCCCCTTAAGATGAATCTCTCCCTCGAGATTCGGGTTGGCTAGAAAATAGGTGAGGGTGGTCCTTCCGTAGATCTTCATCTCGCTCCCAGGTGGCTTCATCGTCGGTATGGTGGCTCCACTGAACTTTGCAAAACTTGATAAACTTGATGCGGGTGACTCCGCTGGCATACTCCAGAATCTTGACTGGTTTCTCCTCGTTGGTCAAATCACTATCAAACTGAATCGCTTCCGGTGGCATTATATCTCTCAACGGTATATCAGCCATCTCTGTGTGGCACTTCTTCAACTGGGATACGTGAAACACATCGTGAACTCCTGACAATCCTTCGGGCAATTCCAATTTGTAGGCAACCTCTCCCATACGCTCCAAAACTTTGTATGGTCCTACAAAACGTGGCGTTAACTTCCCCTTAACTCCAAAGCGCTTAACTCCTCGAAGTGGAGATACACGTAGGTAAACTCTGTCTCCAACTTTGTAAACTATCTCCTTGCGTTTAGAATCTGCGTAGCTCTTCTGCCTGGACTGGGCTACCTTGAGCCTATCGCGAATCAACTTCACCTTCTGTTCAAACTCTTTAATCAAATCTGGTCCAAACAACTGGCGGTCTCCAACTTCATCCCACAACAACAGTGTCCGGCACCTCCTCCCGTAGAGAGCTTTGAAAGGGGCCATCTTCAAACTGGATATTGATAATTCTTATTGTAAGAAAACTCCGCATATGGCAAATTGTCGTCCCAACTAGATCCATAATCTAGCGCACAAGCTCTCAGCATGTCCTCCAGAATGTGATTGACTCTCTCGGTCTGTCCATCGGTCTGCGGATGAAAGGCTGTACTGAACTCTAGCCTGGTACCCAAAGTTTCGTGCAACTGATTCCAAAACTTTGAGGTAAACTGGGTTCCTCTATCTGATACAATGCTCCTCGGAACTCCATGCAGACATACGATCTTGGTCATGTATATCTTTGCCAACTTAGCACTGGTGTAAGTGGTCTTTACTGGAATGAAATGGGCAACCTTGGTCAAACGATCGACTACAACCCATATCGAGTCATAGCCTGAACGACTCCTGGGCAATCCCGTGATAAAATCCATGCCTAGCTTATCCCACTTCCAATCGGGTATCGGCAATGTCTGTAGCAATCTTGCTGGCTTCTGATGCTCTGCCTTCACTCTCAGATATACGTCAAATACTGCTACATACTCTGCAATATCCTTTTTCATTCTGGTCCACCAAAAAGTGTCCTTCAAATCTAGATACATCTTGGTATTTCCTGGGTGAATCGAATACGGTGAGTCATGGGCCTCCTGCAGAATCAACTTCCTGATCTCCGGGTCATTAGGCACATAAACGCGGTCCTAAAACCATAAGGCATCGTGCTCATCCTCACGAAATCCCTTAGCTTTCCTTTGCTCATCTTCTCCTTTATTTTGGCAATCTCCTTGTCAGTCTTCTGGGCTTCTCTGATCTTATCCATCAAAGTAGACTGAATCTCCAATGCTGCTACATAGCCTCTCGGAACTATCTCCAAACATAGTTCGCGAAGGTCCTCGGCTAATTCCGTTGGTAACTCTCCGGTCATGAGTATGTTGACATGGCTCTTGCGGCTCAACGCATCGGCTACTACGTTAGCCTTTCCGGGGTGATAATGCAATCTCATATCATAATCCTTAATGAGATCCAACCATCTCCTTTGCCTGAGATTTAACTCCTTCTGTGTGAAGATGTACTTCAAACTCTTGTGATTCGCGAACACCTTACAATGGTTTCCAATGAGAAAGTGTCTCCATGTCTTCAATGCATGCACTACGGCTGCTAACTCCAAATCATGCGTAGCATAATTCAACTCATGAGGTTTAAGATGTCGTGAGGCATACGAAACAACTCTTCCCTCCCGCATAAGCACTGCTCCAAGTCCTCGACGAGATGCGTCGCAATATACTTCATAATCCTTACGCTAATCGGGCAGAATGAAAACTGGTGATGTAACCAAATGTTTCTTCAACTCCTAGAAACTGGCCTCATATTCCTCAGTCCATTTAAACTTGGTGTCCTTCTTTAACAACTCCGTCATGGGCTTTGCAATCTTCGGGAAATTCTAAATGAACCTCCGGTAGTATCCTGCGAGTCGAAGAAAACTCTGGATCTCTCCGACTGTTGTTGGGGCTTACCAGTTTGTCACAGTGACAACTTTGGTGGGGTCTTCTTCTATTCCTTCTCCGGATATCACATGTCCGAGGAATCCAACTTCCTTCAACCAGAACTCAAATTTGCTGAACTTGGCGTATAACTGATGTTCTATGAGCTTCTCCAGTACCAAACGCAAATGCTCCTTATGCTCTTCTTCATTCTTCGAGTAGACCAAAATATCATCAGTGAACACCACAACAAACTTATCCAGAAACTCCATAAACACCTTGTTCATCATGTTCATGAAGTAGGCAGGTGCGTTAGTCAGACCAAATGACATAACGGTATACTCGTACAGCCGGTACCTGGTGGTAAAAGCCATCTTCGGTATATCCTGCTCTCGAATCTTCAACTGATGGTATCCCGATCGCAAATTGATCTTGGAAAATACCTTAGCTCCTTGCAATCGGTCAAACAAGTCATTGATCATCGGCAGTGGGTACTTGTTCTTGATTGTCACTTCATTCAATCCTCGATAATCAACAACGATCCTTAACGATCCATCATTCTCCACTAAAAGCACTGGCGATCCCCAAGGTGAAGAACTTGGTAGAATATACTCTTTATCCAGTAACTCCTTAATCTGCTTCTTAATTTCCTCCAAATCTTTTGCGGCCATCCTTTACGGTCTCTTAGATATCGGCCCTGTGCCTAGCAAAAGCTCAATCAAAAACTCAATGTCCCTATCCGGTGGCATGCCTGGCAACTCCTCTGGAAATACGTCAAGAAAATCCTTCACCACTGGTACTTCCTCCTGTACAACTCCTGATAAGGAATTTACTTGAGTCCTCTTTGGAACATGCCGGGATACATACTTGATGCTTCTTCCTTCTGGCGTGGTAAGCAAAATCGACTTACTGGCGCATTCAATGTTCCCTCCATACTTCGATAACCAATCCATGCCTAATATCACATCCAGTCCTTGCGACTCCAATACTATTAGGTCTGAGGGGAACACGCAGTTACCAATCCTTAATGGTAACTGATCACACCATAGACTAGCCATATACTCTTCTCCTGGCGAGGTTACTAACATGGGTGACCTAAGGGCTTGGGTTGGCAGTTTATACTTATCGACAAATCCCCTTGATATGTATGATGCGATGCACCAGTATCAAAAAAGAACGATTGCAGTAAATGACTTAACCAAAAACTTACCTACTACTGCATCTGGCTGGTCTTCAACCTCCTCCATGCTAACGTGGTTCACATGTCCTTTGTTGAAAGGATTGGGCTTCTTCCCAGAACTTCCATTGCCATTTCCATTCTTCCCTCAGTACATTCAGTGGCATAATGTCCGGTCTTCTGGCATTTGTAATAGGTGATGTGGCTCAGATCCCTCTTGGCTGGTGTTGATGGGTTGGTGCAGTTCTGTCCGTTGCTTCCTCCATTCCCATTACCATTCTTGGGGCCACTATGGTTGTGCGAGCTACCTCCTCCATGGGTATGCTGAAAATGTCCTCCCGAGTTCGGGGTAAAACGAGGCTTCTGCTGAGCTCTAGAATTGTACTTCCCTTGTCCATACTTCCTCTTGCGGCTGTCAATCTGCTGCTACTTCCCTTCAATCATGAGAGCTCTAAATCTACCAACTCCTGGTAATTGTTGAAGGTGGCTACCATCAACTGCATGCTCAGCTCATCATTAAGTCCTTCCAGATACTTCTCCTGCTTAGCTGCGTCTGTAGCAACGTCATCTGGGGCATAATGTGCTAACTTACTAAAGTCATCCACATACTGGCCAATAGTACGTCCTCCTTGGCACAAGTTGCGAACCTCATGCTTCTTCATGGCCATAGCTCCTGCTGATACATGAGCAGTACGGAAAGCCTGCTGAAACTGATCCCATGTGACAGTGTCGATGGGATAAGTGGCTGTGAAATTCTCCCACCATGATGCGGCGGGTCCATCAAGCTGATGTGCGGCAAAACGCACCTTCTCCACATCTATGCATCCTGCAGTGGTCAACTCCCTTCCCATCTTGCGGAGCCAATCATCTGCAACTATCGGCTCGGTGCCACTGGAGAACACCGGCGGATTTAGCCTCAAGAAACGGGCTAAGTGATCAACATGTGTTGGTGGTGGTGGGTTGTTGTTGTTGTTGTTGTTCCCCTGATTCTGACTCTGGACTAGTATCTGCATCAATGCAATCTGCTGCTGGATCAACTGAGTGAGCTCTGGTGGGAAAGCAAATCCATTGTCACGTCTCGGAGGCATCTAAGGTTTTAGAAAAGATGAGAATATAGAATAGATTGAGGTCTAGAGAGAAAAACACTACCCATATGCACATGAGACAAAAGAAAATAATATCACTTCAATCAATTCAAACAAGGGCATACAACGGTCTAACTATCATTACAAAAGTGCTCGGACTATACTATATACATGGGGGAATACTACTATTGTTATGGTGGTCGACTAGAAAAAATGCTCGGTCGAAGACTCCATGATATCTGCTCCTGCTTCATCAACAAAGTCATCATCACTATCGTCTGGGTCCGAGTCGCTGTCGTCAATGATGATGTAGTTCTCCGGGCAAATGCAATCATCGTCTTCTCCTCCAGTCGCGGGAAATCCCATGAATACTTTTAGCTTCTTCAAATAATCATTCTTCTCCACGAGTGTCACTATTTCGTCCTCATATCCATCACGTGTAGACTTGAGTTCTTCCTCCAACTCCGTGATCTTGGTCAATGCCTTCTTCAGATCTATCATGCCTGCACACATCTGGTTCTCCTAGCAAAGAATGTGTTGGTTTAACTCCTGGATGAAAGCTGCAATTGATCTATCCTTCCTGGTGCTGATCATCTCCTATTGCTCATCTCGGCGCCCACAAATCTGGTAGATATTATCCTTGAGATCCTTGTGGTAAACTTCTCCAATGCGTCCCATGGTGATGTGAGCTGCCATGCTCTTTCCTAGACTCCAGGTTGGTGCATCGAAGGAAAACTCTATGGGCTCAGTGACGGGCATGAATGTCCTTCCTGGAACTTGAACTTGAATCATCCAGCGCTCCTCTTCAGGTAAAGTGGCGATGTAGGTCCCGGTGAAGCTTGGTACTCCGATGTTCAGGTATCTAGTGACTTCCTTCAAGTGGCGTCCAAAGGGTGTATCTTCATCCGGTTGCATGAACTTGTTCCTTGCATCCGCCATCCTAAAAGAGTAGAAAAGATGAGGAGTCAGAAATGAGAAGAGAGTAGTGATCTAGGGCTTTTGCTTAGTGGCCGTGTCCTACAGTTAGCGTGTGCTCTGATACCATCTTGTAGCGACCAGACCTCAAACAGTCTGATCTCTGTGCTTTAGTGTCATCCTCAGACGTAATGCTTGACACACACAAGATTTGAAGAATTTATAACAGAGTAGCAATCACACACTTATTACATCGAATGTCTCAAAAGAGAACTTATTACAATAAATATGGCTTAAGGCCATCTAATAACGATAACAGCGGAAGGCTTGGAAGATAAGCGAGTCCATCAACTCCAACGGCATCACTGATTATAAGATCACGACCTAAGGCACCTTACTCGTTGTCTGAAAAGTCTGCAACATGAACGTTGCAGCCCGAAAATGGGTCAGCACATGGAATATGCTGGCAAGGTAACACATAGAGAGTAATGAAAGAATAATGCTATACTACATGCATATATGGCTGGTGTAAAGCTCAATGGTTACAGTTTTGCATAAAGCCAATTTTTCCCTACTGCAAACGAATAAATTTTTATTTAACTATCATGGTGATTGTTAAACATTGAGAAGGGTACTCCAACTCAATCCCAATTAAGCATCATCATTAACCCAACAAAATTAATTAAAGTAACATGATGAGATTCACATGATAATCCAAGTACTAGACACTCAAAACGTCCATAACCGGGGACACGGCTAACCATGATTAGTTTATATACTCTGCAGAGGTTTGCGTACTTTTCCCCGCAAGACTCGATCTCCTCCGCTTGATTTCTCGCACTACATGGTGTTTGAGAAACGGATGACCGAGACACAGTCTTTCAGAAGCATTAACTCTCTACTCCGGGTAGACAGTACCAACCTACATCCCCTACATCTGCTAGTCTACCTCTTCAAGAGCTCACGCAACTTAATCAACTATGCTAGAGCCCATAGTAGTTTGCGGCTGCACACGAAAGTTTCTAGCATGAATAATCTCATGATCCCTTTGAGCCTGGGTGGCGGTCCATAGGAGAATCACACGGTACCATGGGATTTCCAAAAATACAGGCAACATTGGGTTCCCCAGGTGCCTCAATCCACCCAGATGTGAATTTAAGTTGCCACCTTAAGTAAACCATTAATTAATAAACTCACATCTGTCATGGAAACACTCACCCAATCCACGTCTACTAGCATAGCATGGCAATATAAGCAAACGTAGAAGTAACTCCCAAAGGTTTGGTAATAAACAGGTAATAGGTTCTACCTCATCTAATTCCCCAAACCCACATATTAATCAGATCCTAATCATGCAATTGTTTAAGGATTGATCTAATGCAATAAAACTGGGTAGTAAAAAGGTATGATCCGTGATGATGATCCGTGACTGGGTAGTAAAACATGTGGATCTCCATTCTCCAAAATGGAGATTCACGAGCTATATATCTTGTTTAATGCTATTTTACCTTAGAGAGAGTAGCATGTCGTAGCTAGTACTTATCATGTGCTAAGAACAATTAGTTCGTGTGGGTTATGACTATGATGATGATGAGAAGTTGTTGTTATGATGATGATGATGATGAGTTACGAGCTAGAATGTGCTAGAATGATAGGTTGTTATATGACTATGATGATAAGGACGAGGACTTGTTATTACGATGATGATGATGATGATGATGATGATGATGAGTTGTTATTGTGATGATGATGAGGATTTATTATGATCATTCTGAGTTATTATATCATTAGCTGGAAGAAACGTGGATTAGATTCAAGTGGATGGATCCAAAGTCACCAGGTTGGATTAGTATGAAGATCATCGACCTACTAATCCAAACTCGGTCACTTTGGATCCATCCACTTGAATCTAATATGTTTTTCTTCCACCCAATGATTAACACATCATGATCATAATGATATAAGAATCTCTTAATTGCTATTGTATCAATTTTTTTATAATGGTGTATAAATAAAGTATAAAGGAAACGAAATGAAATATGGACTAATAGTAGTAGCGCGGGGTAATAGCCCACACTGCTAGTACTTAGCAGTAGCGCAGGCCTGCACCTATGCTACTGATAACTGACTTGGCAGTAACACGGGCTCAGAACACACGCTACTGCTAAAAGTTAGATGTAGCGCCATAGGAGTAGCTCCCTAGTAGTGAGACTTCAAAGAGCAATGGCAACATGACCATGACTTGGGCGAGGAATCCGTTGCTCGGCCATGGCGGCTCTCCCCTTTGCTCGGCCATGGTGCAGAGCCCCTATATATCCGCCCTCAGACCGCGCCATCACACATGTCCAATGCTACATCGCTGTCGCCCCCGCCAACCCCTCTAATATTGGAAAAAATTGTGAGGGATGCAGCGGATCCTGTCGATCTTGTGTTGATTCGGCGACCAAGGAGCGAGGACGGGTACCCCAGAGCAGGGGGTGGGGGCGCGACGGTGGAGGAACCCTCATTCTCGTGTGGGGCCACAATTTTAATTACGGAGTCTGGTCTGCGTTTGAAATGTCTTTTTGACTACAGTGGACTGTTGGTTGATTACTACAATTTTTTTGGGCTTTTTTCCACAAAACTGATGACGACATACTGCGAGAAGCAATCAGCGCTTTTTTATTAGGTAAATATAAAGAGGTGTAGAAGTATAGATTATAGATAGAGATTAGGTAAAGAAAAAACAAAAATACCTGGGGTCTTGCAAGGAAGATTCGTTTGGTACGAACGGTTTTCTGTTCGTCTCTCCCACCTGCTCCCTCCCACCGAAGTCAATCATGGACAGACCGCAAAGCTTAGTGCTTAAGGCAAAGCATCTGTGCTTCTTCGCTCGGGCTGTCACCTTCGTGCTCCTCTCCTCGCGCATATATGAGACAAAAAATGAACTCTCACCGCCGTCGGCTTCCAACTTGTTTACTGCCTGTCTGCCGGCCATTGACGCTGGGGCTCTCTTTTAGGTCGTATCTCGTATGTGCTAATGAACACGAGTCCCCTGCATTTTCTTCCACAGCCCTGCTTTGCCACCAAGGATATAGACACCCACTCCTACCCACGCGGTCGCTCCTTCACCCGCATGGACCTGCGGTGCGTGCTCTGCGTGGCCACCGGGGCCCTCTTCGCCGTGTTCCTCCTCGGGGCCTCCTGGATCGCATTCCCCTCCGCCTCATTCCTCCTCCTCCAATATTCCCCTGCCACCCAGCGCGCACCCCCGCGCTTCGCCTACCTCATCTCCGGCTCGCCCGGGGACGCTGGCAGGCTCCGCCGCTGCCTCCTCGCGCTCTATCACCCACGGAACCACTACATCCTCCACCTGGACGCGGAGGCGCCCGACTCGGACCGCGCGGGGCTGGCGGCGTTCGTGGCCGCGCACCCAGTGGTCGCCGACGTGGGGAACGTGCGTGTGGTGGAGAAGGCCGACCTTGTTACCTACCGAGGCATCACCATGGTCACCACCACACTGCACGCCGCCGCCATCTTCCTGCGGCGGCCCGGCGCGGACTGGGACTGGTTCATCAACCTCTCCGCCTCCGACTACCCACTCGTCACTCAGGACGGTCGGTTCCGATTCTCGACGGGCAAACGTACCTGCTTCCATCCCTGGTAAATCACACGGCTGACGATTCCGGTGGGCTATTGACAAATCGCTGCAGATCTGATGGACGTCTTTTCGCGGCTGCCGCGTGACCTCAACTTCATCGAGCACACGGGCGACCTGGGTTGGAAAGCGTATGTGCTTGTGTTGTAATCATAAGAACAGAGAGTCGATGATGGATGCAGCATTGTCGGGATCGCGACTGAGTCCGCCATGATTGTTCTTGCCAGGCCTGCGAGGGCGATGCCGGTGGTCGTTGACCGTGGCCTCTACATGAAGACGAAGCAAGATCTGCTGTGGATGAATGAGACCGAGAAGCGGGAGCTGCCCACTGCTTTCACACTCTTCACTGGTATGTATGCTGCGCAAATATGTCCATTGATCAAAGCTCTTAGTTTGTTCAAGAAATTTAGTGATTGTGCGGATATTCGAAATTCGATTAAGCTTTATTCTTGGCTAGTCAGCTAGTCATGCAATTCAGATGTATGTTAAAAACACAATTTCCGAAACAGATCAGGTGCTGGTAGATGCAGGGATGTAAATCCAAGTGTTCTCTTCGCTGATAAAGAATAGGTGATTCTGTACCTCAGACGGGGGTAGACAGCACGGGTTCTCGAGCCCTCATTCGACTCTAAAGCGAGTGGGAGCGGCTTCTAATTCCCCTCCCGTTACCGATTCTGTACCTCAACTAAGAGAGGTGCAGGACACACACCTACCCATTGAATGCATCTCCGTTCAGCATCGCATAATATTCCATTCGTAGTGGGTGGAGCCGTGCAGGAAGCCACTTTTCTATCCAAAATAGCTATCATCACTCCTCATGTGGTGGAGCCAGGATTCGAATCGAGCTAGTCCATGCAACCTTAAGTATTCTTTCTTTTGTTCCAAATCAACTAATTAAGCCGGCGGTGTGACCGGTGAAACCATAAACTGATGGACTCATTTTACTCCGTATATAACATTTGTCTGAAGTCAAACTTCGTAAAGTTGATCAAATCTCTACTACATACAAACAATGTAAGGTTCCATGTTTCACTATTTTCCCACCATCCTTTCGTTCAACCATCCCCAATCATAATCAATCACCTTAATTTACTTGTCTTCTGAATGAATTCAACTTTAATTTACACAATCACTTTAATATGGAGGGGTAAATCACAAGCTAACGTGGTAGAATATTTAAATCTGGTTGAAACACATGGGCATTGTCCTAGTTTTATATTAAAAATATCAATATATGCAATATTAAAGTTATGTAGTATGAAAATTCATACCATGATGTATCTATAAGGATATTGACTTGGTATTGTGAATGTTGATATTTTTTCATATAAATGTGATCAAATTTTATCAACATTAACTTCAGACAAATTGTATACGCGGAGTAACTAAAAACAGATGGAGTATGCCGTAAAACATTAAAAAGGTGTCAATTGCATAATTTTGCTTGAAACTAATAACAAATAATTTATCAGAACATGAGAAAACTACATATAAGATGAAACATTGTGGCCTATTCTAGTTCATTTTGGGTCTTTCAAAATATATTGTAATTCATTTTCCCTATGAGAATTTGCAAGTTTACAGTAGATGTCTACAAGTGAAACAGAGTACAAACCCGACTAGAATAGAAAAGAAAAAGGTGTATACCTGCACACATACAGCAAATATTCCCACACACAAGTGTACACAAAGGTTGTCTTAATTAAGTCAACCTACTTTTCTTTGAACAAATTTATCAAAATCAACACTAACATCCATAGTGCTGAAACTTTATCACTAGATATATTATAATTTCTGTTGGCCACATCTTTTTTGTTTTAAACCTTATTGATGGTGGTACTAATTTTGATGCGCCATATATGTACCTTTTCATTAGATACCAGGTCGATTACGGACGTTTTTCCCGTGAAATGGAAGCAAAATATTTGCATCAACTGTTAATTAAGCAGAAGATAATTGCCTAGTTAATTAGTGGAAAACAGGGTAAAAATCATCGGAAACAGCTGAGCGGCACACATAGAATACCCCGTGCACACCTCTCCAATGAGGTTCTTATCGAGACAGTTTTCGTTCTACCAACTCATAGATGTGAGCTTAAAAAACCACACAAACATGGGACCCAAAATGACTTTTGATTGGCGAACTTCTCCATGTCATATATCCTATCATATATCCTATGTAACAAAGTTAAGGCCCCATTTGGATGTTTTCTTTTGAAGTTTTGGGAATACTATGGTTTTAGGAACAATGAGGAATGCAGTGGTTTCGGGAAAAACTGTCTGTGCATGTGGGGTTTTTTAGATTCAATAAATATCGTACATTTAATGAGCACAATACTAAATGCTACATTTCACTGGATTATTAAAATATACTCTGGGCTTTTCTTTGTTAACCGAGTTTCGGTCGTTTTGTTTTGCTAGTTCAGGATATTACCGTCTCGTCAATTTTTTTCGTATGTTTATTTTTCTCCACGACGGGCATTTTGTATGGACTTGAAAGGTGCATCATGTTAATACAAACATAATGAGGACACAGTCAGCCTCTGCATAACTAATATGCACCCCCCCCACGCACAGACAAATAATATTGTCATAGGACATCGGTACTATGCCGAAGGCGCCTATGGGACAGAGTGAATCTACATAATATGCTACCATCCTTGTGCGGTAAAACATACCAGCCACATGCTCCAATTCCGTACATCCCGCTATAAATAATTGTCGTTGTTCCCGTGGTTTAAGAGTAGACCACAAACAGAGCTAGTGCTTACACTGGTAAATAACCTACACCCAAAAGGAGTTTTTACCATTAAAATGAAATCATAACTGCATTGTCATGGAAATAAAATCAATGCTGGTTCTCCCACCGTTATTAGCGAACTAAAATTGTGTGGTTTACAATCAACTAAACATGTTCGCAAAACCGTGAGGCGGACACATTTTGGATGCGACTTTGATGACACGCCATGTTGAGCGAGCTGAATTTGATTGGAAGAGAAGGCATTTGCTGCCTCCTCATTGTTGTAAAAACAATACTGTTTATTTCTATTCTAATAAAGACAAGCAAGATTGTTCTTTATTAGTATGAATCCTGAGTGAAGGTACTGCAAGATTTTTTTTTCAGAGGCGTTTTCCATCTCCATAGTTTGTTCTTGTTGACTTCTGGGCCCCTATGTGAGTGAGCGCCCGGTACATAGGTTCAACCTAGAAATCTCCATTCTGAGTCAGGTTTAAGTGAACCTCATCATTGCCTTTGGTCAATCGGGCTGCGTCAATCGTCCTAAAAGGGCATGCCAAGACATATGGCAAGACCACCAAAGCATGACTAAATGATATATTAGGCGGCCACGTACTCATCCCATGTGCAATGTATCACTTCTATGGTGAGCATTGTAGTACAAGGCTGGATATTGTTGTTATAGAGTGACATTAGCCAACGATGTCCTCCCAAAGTTGAATCTTTAAGGCTCCTTAATTGAGAAATATTAGAACGCAAAGAAATGTTTTGTTGCCGCCATCAAACCTACTAAAAATGCGTGTGTAAAATTTTGAAAAGACCTAGGACATGGCCTTTGAGTCGAGATACTTATTGCACATGCGAGTTTCCCTAACACTATGCTCAGCCAAGAAGCTAAAAATCTCATTTGCTAAGTAAGTATCATTTATAAATTGGATGTATTGTATACGAAGACCACATGATCAATTGAGCGGTCTACAACGTCCTATTTGGCTAGCGGATACTTTTTTTTTGGACTATCTTCGCTAGAAAAATGTTGGCCTAAAATAGACATGTCTATGAAGTACACCTTTAGGGATTTCAAGAATATGATTTTATTATAGATCTCATGATATCATTGCAGACCTCATGCTATCATTATGAACGTCATGATATCGTTTATCCTTAGTGGCAATAACAAAATATAAAAATATAGTTAATGTCTTCATGTTGCCTTTCTTGCAAGGTTAAACCCAACTAATTCACACTGCTCCATCTACTCATTATCCATCTAAACTGGCCAAGAGAAGAAAAATGTTGAGCAATACATATGAATATACTATACAAAAGCACCAAACATAATCTAAACATAAAGGTATAATTCATCGCGTGATCAACATAATTGCTAAAAATATATCAGATGAACCACAATCACGATAGGCTGCTCATTTGTTTATTATATTGAAGAACAAAGAGGAGATATTATATATTGGCTACTACTATGAACGACATGTCCCGGACTAGGGGATGCATGCCATGTTGGCTAACGAGTCATGGGCAGGGCCGAGGAGTCGCCAGTAACTAAAGAATGGGCCTCGAACACTCTGGCCCTCAGTGTGATCAAGATGGAGTTCTCCAGAGACATGGCATGCACTTCAAGGCGTGTTTGAATGATCAACATGCTTATCCCTAGATTGCAAACGCCCATGCGTAAACGCTATATACCCCTGGTGCCTATATAAATCAAGGGGTTTTAGTCGATGGGGACAACTTCAAGATTTTAGAGCTCAGAACTCATCCATATGATCTCGAGGTAGATCATATTGTACTCTGTACCCCATCAACAACCAATGTAAAGAAGACTACGACATAGGGTTTTACCTCCTTGAGAGGGCCCAAACCTGTGTAAAACACCGTGTTCGTATTCCTCATGTTTCCATCTTGCTCAGATCATCAGCTTGGGACCCTCTATCGGAGATCCGCCGGTTTTAGCACCAACACATAGAACATGGGATGGACTACTCACACAACATCTTAGAGTAGTAGATATTAATGTTGATGAAGACTATGGAGAGTTACCCCTATGGTAGAGTACCTCAACATGGTTACAAAAGAGATCTCCTGATGTCGCCCAGCGGAGGCGGCAAAAAAAAGTCAATAAATCTAAACTAGGGTTTAAGGGTAATAATCTCTTAATGTATACATTTCTATAAAGTAATCTTTTACCTTTTCAATAACTAACAATTTAAGAATTGTTTACCAAAAAAGTTGAACGAATTTCTTGCACTAAAAATTTGATTGAGGTTCATAGTTTCACCAATGGTAATTGTCCCCATGAGACAGAAGTGCGGTTAATATAACATACATGTGAAAGTGAAATATTAAAACTGAGTATTGCCTAAAGCAAGTCGATATATTGTTGATTAATTTGATTTCGTTGATGGCCTCATCCTAGCAATTATCTTTAGTGGCAGTAACACACAATATATATTTTTTTTTTAATTTATGGTCACCACATTACATTTCTTGCCATGTTAAGCCCATCTAATGCACAGTGTCCCTCTACTAGTTACCCATGTAAACTGGTCGAGTGAAGAAAAATAATCCTAGATAAATATGTATAACTGGAGGAAAGAACCAAACACAATCTTAATATAGAGGTATTATTCATTACATGATCAACATCATAGTAAAGAACACATCAGATGAACCACAATCTTGGTAGGCAACTCATACGGGCAGTGTATGTTGTATTGAAGAACTAAGAGGATATATTGTATCTTGCATGTTCCTATGAACCCACATACTAAGGGATGGAACACTTACACATCATGTTGGAGTTCCCCATCCATTAAAGTATGGGAACATGGTTACAAAAGAGTTTACCTCATATTGCAAAGATGATGTGGACAAAATATTCATAATAGGAGCAAGGGTTTCAGGGTACATATAACACGGGCGCCAGAATGCAGCGAAAGGAAACCATGTGGGCCCACATGCATCCCTCAGGCGCGTGAAAATCTAGGCACCTTGTCCAAGCGCATAGCCGATGGGGCTCATGTGAACCTAGATTTTCACCTTCGTCTCTCATGACGTAAAAATAATCATCATATTTTATTTGTATATTTCATGTAAGTAAAAAAAGGAAAACAAGAACTGGCTCTTGGAACTTTACTAAAATACAACTGTAGGAAAAATTAACTTCAAAGGTTTGCATATTTGCTGAAAATAAGTCATAAACAATACAAAAAATTATAAATACGTTTAGGACCTATCATAGCTTGCTCTTTTATTTCCTTGCATGACATGAATTGCATGAAAGTCACTCTAGATGATTCGAACACATGATTAGCTAGCTGCAATACCGATCCTATTTTCTGGCTGCGTTGGTGAAATTATGAATTTTGTGGTAAGGAGACATATCAACATGTACTGTTGGACCTGTTTTGCATCCTTAGTCTATGGCAGAAAACAACCTCACAAAAATTTCGAAGGTAGCTCTATCTAATTTGAATGTAGCAAATTATTTTTGCATTTTATATGTCTCACATGTTCAAATTTTGAGGTGCATTAAATCGCTGCATGGAAGAAGTAAAAAAATAGTTACCAATGCATGTAAAGGTTTTGGATTATTTATTGTTCAGGCATGAATGCATTGCAATTAATGCATTAATTGAGTAATTTTATGAAAATAAAAAAATAACTCCACCACTCACCATCTACGTTGGTTGGTGAGATTTTTGAACTGGGCCCTCTAAACCAGAAGGGTGTAAGTACATACTAAAAGTGTAATATGGATATAAAATTTGGTTTGGTGGATCATCTCTAACTAATTGACAATGGCTAAGTCTTCACTATCATAACCAAATATATCATGACCGTTAGATATATATACTTAGACAATTATATTAGATCACAATCTTTAGATATAGAACAATGTAGTTGAAACTTAGTATGACATTTGGATCTACATAACCATACACAAAACAAGTAACCACCATTAGAGTTACAGAATGTATATCACAACACTATATTTATGTAATCTTATCTAGATAAATCACAACTACTAGACCTTTATGACCATAAAAACAATCACAGCCATATATCAATATAAATTGCTAATTAAAAATGGAGAGTAATAGCTAGTGGATGTTATATTTTTAATCATAGGTATGAATGACTCAAACTACACCTAGAGCTCCCTTACCCCGCGTGTACCTACCGCTTGCTAATCCCGCAAGACTCGTTCTGCACTGGATCCCTATCGCTATGATGCTGCCGACATGCATGTCTTTCTTTTACCGATTTCATTCTTTCTTTCTGAAAATCGCACATGCCAACACGAATCGTTGGTGGTTTTTCATTGCATTCCTTTGTGCCCACAAAAGCAAAATGAAAAAGTAATGTATTGGGAAGGAGACTGGAACCTAGGTCTATAGAGTATCAACTAATCCCAATAACCATCTCGGTCACCTTGTTGTCTGCTATACATAAACAAGGGCATTTGAACCTTTTGCCTTTCTGCTAGATCAACAAAAAAGTTACTTTTATTCTTGCTAACATTTACATAATCAGCATGCTAACTAGGCCAAGAACACCATGTTAACTTCAACAATAGCATCCTAGTAATAAATAATATGATAAAGCTAGTAACTATGTAGTTTCATGGCTGATAACTGGAGCATGAGAAACATGGTAATTTTAGCATGTGCAACACGATAACTTTACAAATAAATTATCAGGAGTATGTTTCAACAACTTATTTTTCCTTAGGTTAAAAGATAAGATGTTGTTTGAGCGGAAGTTATTCGCTCTATAGTGTGTAAAAATACCATCCTTACACATAAGTTACCAGGAATATGTTTTTGACAAAATTATTTCCCCCGATTAAAAGTTACCATGGTAACTAAACATAACTTATTAGGCATGTGCCTCACAAAACAAAATTTCATTCATGCAGAAGTTATCAAGGGTATGTTTTCAATAAATCCCACCTCTCCCCGCGGTTATTATCATGCTGTTTGTACATAAGTTGGCAGGTCTGTGGTGCATCTATTACCATGCTATTTACATAGAAATTACCAAAAGTATGTTCTTAATATTTTTTCTCCCGAGTCAAAGTTGACATCGTGTATGTACGTAAGTTATCATATCTGTGGTGCGTAAATTACCGTGGTATTTACACATAAGTTATAGAGGGTATAATTTTTTAAACATTTCTTCCTGGTCAAATTACCATCAATCTGAAATGTTTCAGTTAACAGGTCCATTGTGACTGAATTACCATCAACCTAAAATGTTTCGGTTAAAAAATCTGCCTAGAACGTAACCATCCATTCAACTAGAAGCTTAAGACCCTATTGTTTGGGCTTTTGCTTCTGTTTTTGTAGCTTTTTTATTTTAGAAAAAGCAAAAAAACTCCTAAATTGGTGTTTTTTTCTTTGGCTTTTGTTCCATGCCATCCTATAACAATACTGATTTATAAGCCAAAAGACGAAGAAAAAAAAGCTCCATTTTAGGAGCTTTTGTGGCTTTTCGGCTAAAGTGAAAAAGCTGCAAAAGCAGAAGAAGAAGCCCAAGCAAACATGGGCTATGTCCGGAAGTAGGCCATGTAGCATTGAAACTTCTGGTGTTATGGATTCTCGAGCTATATTTCTTTTTTCCTTCGAGCGCCCGTGAAATAAATTAGCCTTGGTTCATCATAATGAAACAAAACAAAAGTGGAGGAGGCAGGGGTGGACAACAGGGGCGAAGCCACCCCCAACATCCTAATGGTCATCCTACTATCTTAATCAACAGTGGCATTTTTAACGTTCCCTACAAACTTGGCCCCCCTTAACATCAGATTTGAAGCATTGCTGCGTCCGCCACTTCAAGACAAGTTTGGTTGAGGTGGCTAATGAGCCACCAGAATGTGGCCGTAGTGACTCTAGGTTGAATCTTTGTATCTCCATGCCCTTTTTTACTAGGTTCAGCTGCGGTTCACTACGTAGAAATAGTGCCTCACTTAGTAAGCATGCAAACCAGAGTTATGGTTTAGTTGCTTAGATGATTGAGTCAGCAATCAGGAGGTAAGGAGTGGATGTCTCGATCTCTCCAATCATTTCCTCCTAAAAGGCTAAGAATGAGCTACCAATGAGTCCCCATCTTTTTCTTGTAAAACAAAGAACAGGCCGAAAAAACAATCGTGACTAGTGATTAATTTAGAGAAAGACATGCGGGAGAAGCGGATCAAAATGACGAAATCAAGGGAAGGTGAAAACGTGTAGGCTGGCAGTTGGATTAGATAGTTCGGTGACCAAATCGTTTGGATTTTTTCCAAAAAAACAATGGTTCCCCTGTTAATTTTCCAACTAAATACCACTCCTAGCTTTATTTGATAAAGCTTGGATGGTAAACTAAAAAAAAATAGTTAAAGATATCATGGTGGCCTTATAAATACCATCGAATTACAAGGACATACAATTTTCCATGGAATACCATCGAATTACGAAATAATACAACCAACCAAATAGTTCGTACATTTATTTGTGACTGAACAATGCACCATACCAGCTTACACTTCCCACCACAGCATGTGCATATACTAGCAAAAGAGCCCGTGTGTTGCAACGGGAGATTAAATAACACACGTTCTTAACCCAATAACCATGACTCAAGACCCTAATGTGTTCACGTCCTTTGTTTTCACATGGCATCACATTTGTGTTGTTCATGGTGGTCTCAGTGCTCACACAACGAAAGCGTGTTTGAATGCGATCAGCTCTAAGACGTCTCTCTCTCGCGCACACTCGCTCGAAATAAAATGAGAAATATATTCTTTTTTCCTGCGAGGTTTTTCACTGGTGTGCACCCGTGGTTATCGATGTTTTCTTTCATCTCTATCAGTAAGAAAGAAAAATGGATCGTACATTATAGATTAAGTTCACACAAAATAATATTGTAGAAATATTTAACAGCTAAAAATAGCATCATATTCAGATTCTACACATTTTTAAATCAAGTTTCCTATATAACATGTTAAAATCGAGTTACGGTTTAAAAGATATTAAAACTTTTGTTTTAGATAATCTGCGGATTGATTAACCGAAAAGTCGGGGGTTTTTATGTTAAAATGGAAAATGATTCGGTTGACATAATATGGACTGCGGGTTGATTACCTAAAACATCAGGGGGTTTTCCAAAAAATGCAAGAAAACGGTTCGGGGTTGACTTAAACGTGTACCGCGGGTTTATTTACGGAAAATATATGTTTTTTTTTTTTTGTAAAATGTACAACGGAGACCAGATACCCAATTTGCTTTATTATTAGGTAAAGATGTTGTATGTGGGCTTACACCGTAGGAAGCGCTAATGGCAAAACAGAATTGGATGAAAATAATGTTAGGAAAGCAGGACTTTTGCACTTCTAGATGGTAGACTCAATTCAGTATACGTACTAACCACTTGTATGTAATCTCGATCAAAAATCCTAGGCAACTAGAGTGCTTTCGACCACCAAAAAGCTTTCATTTTACTTCAAATTCACGGCAATGGAAAATATTATTGTGTTCATAGACTTGTATTTTTTCACTTACAACTTTTAATTATGTGTTTTGTCCAAACAGTGATTTGCAAAGTACTTTGCATCGGAATAGTGCTTGTTTGAGAAAACCGACTAGACGAAACTAAATAATAATTTTTTGTTGTCTACAATCAGGTTCTGCGTGGATGGTGTTGTCTCGGCCATTCGTGGAGTACCTGATCTGGGGTTGGGACAACCTCCCGCGGACGGTCCTCCTCTATTATGCCAACTTCGTCTCCTCTCCGGAGGGCTACTTCCAAATTGTGGTCTGCAACGCCAATGAATTTCGCAACACCACTGTAAACCACGACATGCACTACATCTCCTGGGACGACCCCCCAGGTCAGCACCCACAGTTGCTCAATACCAACCATTGGGACAAGATGGTTGGCAACAACGCCCCGTTTGCGCGCAAGTTCGGCCAGGACGACATGGTGCTTGACAGGATAGACGCAGACATACTGTTACGGCCGCCAGGCATGGTCGCCCCTGGAGGCTGGTGCAGGGGGGATTTTAGCAGAAGTAGCGATGGTCCTTGTTGCTCCGTGGGGAGCCCGACGCGCCTGCTTCCCGGCCCTGGAGCTGCACGGCTACAACGGCTGGTTACGTCGCTCATGTTGGAGAAGAATTTCCGGTTCAAACAGTGCAAAATAGTTGAGCACAATTATTGACATTGATGGAAGGGAAAGAGGAGCTTCGGCGACTACTACATGCTCTATTATTTTTTTCTGGCAATCTAGATGTGATAAATCTTTTGGAAATGATGATAAATCTCTTGTCGGTTTCTAGGTCGTGATCTCGAGACTTTGGTATTTTCACTGGCAGACTCTCCTTACTGAATCCTTATCATTATCTCGCAAGGTAAAAGCTTCAACTATTGCTGATGGCGAGCTATATGATATGGCAAAGCTATTTTCCTCCATAGTGCTCGAACATAGAATAACGGGAAATGGTGCCACATCTTAGATTGTAGGCTCCCAAAAAGTTATACTATAGCAATAATATCCTAACTAGAGCTAGCAATTTTAAAACTATTCGATATCTCGCAACGAGCCCCCGGAAACTAGACCCATATGTGTATATTTAGACGAACTTCTCTGAAAAATGACATTAGTTTTCAAGAAGCAATTTTCGTTCTACCTGAACCGACTTTATGTTACGTGAGAGTTTCCTACAACTTCTAATTTGTTGCCCATGAAATTTTAAAGTTGACTACTCTGGTTTCTAAGTTGCCTATCTGAAAGGACAACTATAGTTTGTGTTTTGTGTGTGTGTGTATGTGGGGGGGGGGATAGGCATTTCAAAAACTTCTACGGATTTGGTTTTATTCTAATGTGGAAATAAACTATCAAGATACTTTTCAGTCACAAATCCTAAACAGGCTAGTCTCAACTACGTGCACCAACGACATACTCTAAACAAGAAGAGCACGGAGATGATATTAGCAAGCACAGATAAGTTATACAAACTTGCATGAGCAGTATCACATGACAAGATATATCAATAGTGACAAGTATGAACAGCAGAATATAAAGTTTAGGCATTAATAATCTCTACAAAGGGACAACCAACACAATATAGTGTGGAAAACAAGATATAGTGAATGCAAGCTGAAATGATAACACAAGATACGATGACATGTATGTATCCTAATGTTCAATTCCTTGAAGGGATGCTAGCACTAGTAGAAAAAGGCCCATTTGTCCTGGTTCAGAAGGCCCATTTGTCCTGGTTCCCGAACCAGGACTAAAGGTTCGGCACTAAAGCCCAATACCTTTAGTCCCGATTCGCCTACGAACCGGGACAGATGGGGAAGATCGTCACGAACATATAAAGAGAGAAGTGACCGACCTCTCCTTCTCCGAGAGATTGCTCGAACAAGTTTTCGTATATCTATACGACGCTACTGGCTACATATATACAATATAAGTTCTCTTACAATCCCCTAACATCTGAACTCGAGTTCCACATGGTATTCTCCGTCTTTGTTGATGAAGTGGTCAAGAAAGAATCCCGCCAATTCCTTTTGAATTCCTTGTATGCGATCTTGTGGTAGGAGTTCATCCCGCATCTGAAACATCTAATTTGAAGAAGGGGGTCAATACATATATATGAATGAAACTCAACACAAATGATGGTAATAAAATAAAATTGTGAATATTATTGCCTACGCACTTCATATTGTTTTTTAGAAGGTCGTGTGGCGGATGAACTCGCAAATGTAGTATCCACAGTAATTATTGCCGCGTTCCTGCCACAACCACTTTACAAGAAATAGAGGTCAATCAAACTGATAAGCAAGCATGCAAAATTGTATTGATGAAACTAGCTAGAATCAATGGGAGTTGCGCGGAACTACCTGTAGTACTTACTTTCGGGTATTTAAACCACAGCTCCCCCGCAGTCCCGGAGCTTCAGCGGTGAACATTTTCCAAACCCTGCCAGACAAAGAAAACAATTACCTGATATCAGGAAATGAACAAAATTGCCGATATGGTGCGATAATGATCGATTGAGCTTACTTCTCGAGCATTTTAGTCATGGCCGCATACTCCTCGGGATTTTGTCTCGAGTCTATGACGGTTACTAGTCCCTGCTCAAGCTTAATCTCTACAAGAATAAAGTGGAAGTTGTGCATGCATGCATAACTCATCAGTTACATTACTATAACCTCGAGTAATAAGGGAAACCGAATATGCTCAAGACAGTAACACTCACTTGAAGTTGTAAGGAAAGAGTATCATATCTTTGTTTGATTTCGAAGTAACGATCGTAGCAAGTTGGCCTCGGTCTGTTTGGCATCATGTTTAATATTCCATTCACCTTTGAGATTTGTGTTAATGAACCCAATAACACCGATTTGTCTTTTCTTGCATTCGGTGATCTTCAATCTGCATAATATATTGAGGATAATTATATATACTTGCAATGAAAGTGCTGAGCTATATATAGAGACTTAATTACAGAAGTAGTACTTACAGACAGTATCAAGTGATGATTATTTTATTGAGGGCCTTTTGATTGAAAAACTGGAAGAACTCCTCATATGGAACAGACACAGATCATTTCCAACGAGGTCGTGCTCCTCTTTAACTCTCAGCGTCAAAGTATCTTTCCCAGACTTGCTGCAGATGTCCATGTACCAATCATGGAATCTTCTGCATCATCGTTGTTAGAGGAGGATGAGGAGGTTTGACGAGAGGCTTCCTGTGCTGGTATTTGAACTCGTCCACCTCCATTGTATCAAAATGTGCATCGTCAGGAAGGTAATCTCCAGGATTGGTACCGGGTACCATCCCCGGATGATTAGCGACGATATCGCTAGAAACCTTGAGCAGGGGCACGATTGGTTCGCTTCTTCACCGAGCTGGGGAATTTTTTTCCACTTCTTCGTTCTGCTAACCTTCTATCACTGCAAGTACTTCGCGACCGTTCCTCTTCCTTATATATCCTTTCAATAATGCGTTCATAGTTGGTTTGCGGTGGAGGCGGTGGTGCTCGCTTCAGGACATCCAAAGTGCGCTTCGCTTTCACCGGATCTATCTTCTCCTCCGGAGGTGGATGTTTCATAGCTCTTTTCGTTTCAAAGAAGTCCTTCACTTGGGCTTGAACGATCTCCTCGTTTTTCTCCACAGTGATCTTGTATGCTAACTTCTCTATAGTACTGAGAGATGGACCGAATTTGTATTGCCTCCCGCCTCTGGCTGTACTGCTAGACGCCGGAGCAGCCAGAGCGGTTGCGGCTGTCTTCTTTTGTTGCTTACGAGGCGTAGAAAAAGGAGGCAGAGTGCTATGACGCGACAGAGTGGCAGCGTCTGTGTTCCGCCTTTGCCGACGAGGCAAAGGAGGAGGCGGGCTGCTCGGACGCGCCGGAGCAGGTGGAGAAGGAGGCGGAGTACTGCCGCCCTCACACATCGGAGCAGGAGGCGGAGTGCCTTGATCACTCGCCGGAGGAGGAGGAGGAGGCGGAGTGCCTAGCTGACTCGCTGGAGGAGGAGGAGGAGGAGGAGGAGGAGGTGGTGGAGGCGTGAAGTTCAGAAGCTTGATATGCTCCTTCCGCCATAAATATGGAGTCTCCAAAGCAAGACCTAGCTGAGTCTCCCCTTCACCTGTCGGGTGGTCAAGTTGGAGCTCCTAAAATCGCTCCTTTATTTCATCCACCATCACAATAGCATAGCCTTATGGAATAGGAAGGCAGTGAAAAGTTGCACCGGGTTCAGGAGGGAACACAGAGCCGACAGCCGCCTTGACTTTGAGGTTCTGCCATTGCGTCATAAGCTAGCACTGGTGTGACTCCGTGATAGCATCCACAGGGTAGGTAGGAGCAGTGAAGTCAGGCTGCTGAACGAGCTTGGTGGAAGCCATGCTGCTTCTCCGCTGAGATGGCGGGGTAGCTTGGGCATGATCTCGCTGGTTCTCAAAAGCTTGTCGGTCCTCTAGCTTTCATACTCTTGCCTGAAGCTTCTGTAGTTTGCTCAGCACCACTTTCCTCCTCCTCTTGGGTTTTGTAACCGCCTGCGTTGGGAAACCCAACCTTCCACGCAACGGAGCCTGGCGTGCCTCATGTTCGTCCATGGTGCTAAGGATTCCCGAGGGCCTGCGTGAGCTCGTCGTTCTCTCTGTCAAGAATGAAGTCCCTTCCTGTGCTGCCTTGATTGCTGCCTGAAGCTTCATGATGGGTATTGCAAGTTGCTCGTCCGTCCAACAACTCTTCCCTGTTTAAGGGTCCAAAGTTCCCCCAACCACGAAGAACCAAGTCCATGAATGGTCTGCCCAATTCAATGTCTCTGGTTCGACCCCTTTAGCAATCAGGTCACTCTCAGCCTTGTCCCACAACGGCGGTCTTTGAGGTAGCCACCTGACCCCGTGCTATGGTGATGCTCCTTCTTTGCAGCATTTATCTTGTTTGTCGCTGAATTTTTCTTACTCTTCTCTGATGTCTTGTGGGCCACAAATGCGGCGCAGTGATCTCTTATCTTCTCAAATCGGCCGGTGAATTCTGGAGTCTTGTTTTTGTTGACATACGTTGATTTCAACTCATTCTTCCACCTCCTGAATAGATCTGCCATCTTCTTGAGAGCATGAGCCTTGACCAATGGTTCTATAACTGGCTTATCCGGATCCTCCTCTGCCGGTAGGGTGAAATTTTCCTTCAGCGCGGTCCAAAGATCATCTTTCTATCTATCTTCGACATAAGAAACTTGAGGGTCTTCATTCTTAGGCTTATACCATTGGTGGATGCTGATCGGGATCATGTCCCTAACAAGAACCCCGCACTGAGCAGAAAATGCTTCCTTGGTCCGAAGGGGTTCAATCGGTTGGCCATCGCCCGCGATTTCTGTCATCGTAAACCTTTCATCTTAGCGCAACCTTTTCTTCGGGCCTCGTCTCGTTACCGAAGTTTGGCTCGATCTGGAGGGCTATAAAAGAAGAAAGAAGAGTTAATACATGTACATACCAAAACAATTAATGCATCAATTAGCTAGTCAGCATAGGCTTAGTTTATATATATATGTACCTCGCAGGACTTTGCAACAGCTGATCCCGACTCCGTTCGGTCACCGGAGCCGTCATCACGGTGGCCGGAGCCATCATGATCATGACTTTCCTCCTCCATTGTTCGATCACCATAGCCTGCTTCCTCTCCTTCCAGACCATCGGTTTCGTTGAGAAATAACGACAAGACATCATGTCCGTCGCGGATTATGTCCCCCAATATCTCTTCTTGTTCGAAGTCTCTTTGTTCATCCATAGTTTCTGCAAATATTACATCATGACAATTAAAATACAAACATGAGAGATGGATATATTAATAGTGGCAAACATAGACCTAGCTAGCTAATCACAACATTTCTAGGGTTTGGGGTGGCCTCAACAACGCTCTTTTCACTTGGTAAATTTGGGTGGCCTCGACGCTTCTAGGGTTTGGAGTGGCCTCGGCAACGCTTCTAGGGTTTGGCCCGGACCGCCTCTCTCATGAATGTCCAACGTTCGGACCGCCTCTCTCATGAATGTCAAACAAGGGACTTAACAAGATGGCGCCATTCTGGATGTGCAGAAAAAAAATGGTCCCTATTTTTCCTGATCTCATCTACCCTTCTATATGTCACGTTGTTTAGTGTTAAAGGATTCAATACTCTGACACAAGAGAACGTGCACATATAGAATGGTAGGTGAGATCAGAAAAAAATAGGGATCAACTTAATTATGCACAGCCATAATGGGGGCATTCTTGATAAATCTCTTATAAACCTCGAGAGAGTTTGTCGGGTAGGGGTGGGAGGGGGTACGAGATCGACAACCTTTTTTTCCTATGGTCTGGGTGTCCTTGAGAGTTGGTGGAGTGAGAGGGGGTTGATCGACGTCCCCCTGTCGACCCCTCGGCGATCGTCGACCCTCGACCCTTATCCCCTCGGCAACCCTTGACCCTCTACCCTAGTTCCGATCCTCGAACGCTCAGATTCTCTTAACCTTTAAGGGATTTAACAAGATGGTGCGACTCTGGATGTGCACAAAATGGTGTATATTTTTCCTGATCTCATCTACCCTTCTATATGTCACGTTGTCTAGTGTCAAAGGATTCAAGAAATCCATTGCTTTATCATTTGCTGAAAGTAACAGGCGCATAATGGTATGAAGCTCTCCAAAATTGTTTTGGAACGGAGTCCCTATATGATAATTAGCTTTTTGGTATGAAGTTCAGCAAGAGCCTTCCGAATATCACTAGTTGGAAGGCCTTTGCTGAAATTCGTACCAAAAAGCGAATCGTTCTATCAGGAACTCCGTTCCAAAACAACTTCGAAGAGCTTCGTAGCGTCATAAGCCTGTTACTTCCAGCAAATGATGTAGCCATGTATTTCATCAATACTTTGACAGACAACATGACATATAGAAGAATATATATATATAGATGAGATAAGAAAAAAATGGATCAACTTGTGCACATCCATAAGGGGGGCATTCTTGTTAAACGGAGATCCTCGACCCCTAGACGACCCTCAACCCCTCGGCGATCCTCGACCCTCGAGCCCTCGACCCCTCGACCCTCCACCCTCGACCCCTCGACAACCCTTGACCTCTCGACGACCCTCGACCCTCGATGATCCTCGACCTCTCGACGTCCCTCGACGTACCCTCAACGACCCTCGACGTACCCTCGATGACCCTCAACCCCTCGACGACCCTCGACCATCGACGACCCTCGACTCCTTGAATCTCGACCCCTCGATGACCCTCGACCCTCAACCCCTCGACGACCCTCGACCCCTCAACGATCCTCGACCCCTCGGCGACCCTGGACCCTCTACCCTATTTTCCGACACCCTAGTTCCCGACACCCCCGTTCCTGATAAAAAATAAGAAGAGGAAGAAGAAGAAAAAATAGATGAGAAGAAGAAGAAAAATAGAAGAAAAAAATGAAGAAGAAAAAAAGGAGAAGAAGGAATAGAGGAGAAGAAGAAAAAATAGAAATTTTTCTTATTTTTCTTCTTCTCCTCTATTCCTTCTTCTTCTCCTCTTTTTTCTCTTCTTTTTTCCTCTTCTTATTTATTTGTCCTCTTCTTACTCTCCTCTTCTTCTCCTTCTTCTTCTCCTTCTTCCTCTTCTTATTTTCCTTTTTCCTCTCCTTCTTTTTCTTCTAAATATGAACTTATACATCAATGACTTTGATCATACACAATTTTCCTATACATACACAATTTTCCTATTCATACACAAAAAATGCTATGAATGTATACACACATATATGCACATACACACATTTATACACATACACACATATATACACATCCACACATTTATACACATACACACATATATACACATATACATATAAAATAACAAAAAAATAAAAATTTAGCAGGGCAGGGGAGGCGGCATGAAGGGCGGCAGCAGAGCAGCGAAGGGCGCAGGCTATGGCGAGCACAGGCAGGGCAGTGGCGGCACTTAGGGTAGGGGGCGCGTCTGCGACAGCGGCCCGTATAGGGAGGAGGAGGAGGGGATAGGGGCGGCGCTCACAGCGTGCTCGGACGCAGCGACGACGACCGCGGGGTGGCGACCGCGGGCACATGCAGCTTGGCGAGTTCGATGAGCTCGGCGTCATCGGGGGGCAAATGGTCGCTAAAACAGAAAAATTTGCAAGTCCTGCTTATATACACAGAGCATTGGTCCCGGTTCGTGGCACAAACCGGGATGAATGCACCCCTTTGGTCCCGGTTCGTGCCACCAACCGGGACCAAAGGGAGACCTTTGGTCCCGGTTGGTGGCACCAACTGGGACGAAAGGTTGGCATTCATACCGAGGTGGCACATCGGTGGTGTGGTGGGAGTTTAGTCCCACCTTGCTAGCTGAGAGAGCTTGGCGCCTGTTTATAAGCTGTGTTGCGGCTGAGGTGCTGAGCTCCTCTCTAATTTGCAGGCAGTACTTGCCTATCCTTGTCACCGCCATGTTGGGCCTATTGGGCCTGCGGGCTTGCATCCTGTCCCATGTACAGATGGATTTCTAGTCGTATGCAGGCCGTGTGGCCCAGTAGGCGCCATTTTTTTAATTTTTTCGGGTATTTTTTTTGTTTTTTGCATTATTTATTTTCTTTTGGTTTTTGCTTTAAATTTTTAATTCTTTTTGCTTTTAGGTAATAAAAATTATAAATTTCTCTTAGTGTCATTTGTTTTCCAATTTGAATAGTTTGAATTTGAATTTTTTGAAATTTGTGTGAATCACTAGTTTTTGAATAACTTTACTACAAAAATATATTTTTGAGTGATTCTTTTTCCTGCTATTTAATATTACTGTGTTTTATCATTATATTCAAAACAGATTTTGTTATTTTAGTTTCGAACAAAAAATTCTTTATGATAATTCTTTTTGCTATTAAAGTTTCTAACCATATAATTCTTTATGAAAATTCTTATTTGCTTTTAATGTTTTGAACATAAAATACGTTGATAATTTTGGTTGCATAAATTTTATATGATTTTAGTTGCAATAATACTCGAGGTTTACAAAAGTTTTTTGAGTTGATTCCTTTTGCTATTGGAGTTTAATAAAAGCTTTTTAGTTTATTCTTTTTGCTATTGAAGGATATTATAGTTGTATTTTAGTTGATCATAACAGAATATTTCAATTGATTGTTTTTAGTTCATTCTTTTTGCTATTAGTTCATTCTTTCAGCTAAATGACTCTTAAATTGAAAAGCACTACAAATGAACTCTAGAAAGGTTGAAAGTTGGCATGGTATCATCATTTCACCCACATAACATGTGCTAAAAAGTTGAGAGGGTTATGACAAAAACTGGATGCACTTCGTGTACAAAAAAGACAATCTCTTTGGAAGTATCAGGGTTTTGGATGAAAACTCATCTGTTACAAAGGGATTTCATTTGTTCACATGTAACTGCAGTGATATTCTAGATCAAAGGCATCATCATAATAGTCGTTGTGGATAAAATGTCTTCACTTTTTCTTCGCTTGTGTCCTTTGATTATTGTGTCGTAACCATGCATAATCTTCATCGTTTAAAAGGGTGCTTAGGTCAGCCTTGACTTTGAAGGGAGGAATTTCGTGAAACTTTTCATAATCTTCAGACATGTCTGTCTTGCCCTCCAAACCCACGATGTCTCTTCTTCCTGAAAGAACTATGTGGCGCTTTGGCTCATCGTATGATGTATTCACTTCCTTATCTTTTCTCTTTCTTGGTTTGGTAGACATGTCCTTCACATAGAAAACCTGCGACACATCATTGGCTAGGTTGAATGATTCGTCTGTGTACCCCAGATTGTTCAGATCCACTGTTGTCATTCCGTACTGTGGGTCTGATACTTCTCCAACATATCTATAATTTTTGATTGTTCCATGCTATTATATTACCCCTTTTGGATGTTTATGGGCTTTATTTTACACATTTATATCATTTTTGGGACTAACCTACTAACCGGAGGCCCAACCCGTATTGCTTTGTTTTGTCTATTTCAGTATTTCGAAGAAAAGGAATATCAAACGGAGTCCAAACGGAATGAAACCTTTAGGAGCGTGATTTTTGGAACGAACGTGATCCAGAGGACTTGGAGTGCAAGTCAAGAAGCAGTCGAAGCTTCCACGAGATAGGAGGGCGCCCCCCCCCTATAGGGCGCGCCCCCTGTCTCGTGGGCCCCTCGGGCGTCCACCAACATACTTCTTCCTCCTATATAAGCCTACGTACCCCTAAAACATCCAGGGAGCAAACGAAACACAATTTCTACCACCGTAACCTTCTGTATCCGCGAGATCTCATCTTGGAGCCTTCGCCGACACTCTGCCGGGGGGGGAATCGACCATGTAGGGCTTCTACATGAACATCCTTGCCCCTCCGATGAGTTGTGAGTAGTTTACCACAGACCTACGGGTCCATAGTTATTAGCTAGATGGCTTCTTCTCTCTTTTGGGATCTCAATACAATGTTCTCCCCCTCTCTTGTGGAGATCTATTAGATGTAAACTCTTTTTGCGGTGTGTTTGTCAAGATCCGATGAATTGTGGGTTTATGATCAAGTTTATCCATGAATAATATTTGAATCTTCTCTGAATTCTTTTATGTATGATTGAGTTATCTTTGCAAGTCTCTTCGAATTATCAGTTTGGTTTGGCCTACTAGATTTATCTTTCTTGCCATGGAAGAAGTGCTTAGCTTTGGGTTCAATCTTGTGGTGTCCTTACCCAGTGACAGAAAGGGTCGCAAGGCACGTATTGTATTGTTGCCATCGAGGATAACAAGATGGGGTTTATATCATATTGCTTGAGTTTATCCTTCTACATCATGTCATCTTGCTTAATGAGTTACTATGTTCTTATGAACTTAATACTCCAGATGCAGGCAGGAGTCGGTCGATGTGTGGAGTAATAGTAGTAGAAGCAGGCAGGAGTCGGTCTACTTGTCACAGACGTGATGCCTATATACATGATCATGCCTAGATAATCTCATAATTATTCGCTTTTCTATCAATTGCTCGACATTAATTTGTTCACTCACCGTAATACTTATGCTATCTTGAGAGAAGCCACTAGTGAAACCTATGGCCCCCGGGTCTATCTCTTATCATATTTGCTTCCAATCTACTTTTATTTGCATCTTTACTTTTTGCATCTATATTATAAAATATCAAAAATATATTTATCTTATCATACTATCTTTATTAGATCTCACTTTCGCAAGTGGCCGTGAAGGGAATGACAAACCCTTTATTGCGTTGGTTGCGAGTTCTTTGTTTGTTTGTGTAGGTGCGTGAGACTTTTGAGGAGCCTCCTACTGGATTGATACCTTGGTTCTCAAAAACTCAGGGAAATACTTACGCTACTGTTGCTGCATCACCCTTTCCTCTTCAAGGAAAACGAACGCAAGCTCAAGACGTAGCAAGAAGGATTTCTGGCGCCGTTGCCGGGGAGGTCTTCGCTCAAGTCAAGACATACCAAGTACCCATCACAAACCCATCTCCCTCGCATTTACATTATTTGCCATTTGCCTCTCGTTTTCCTCTCCCCCACTTCACCCTTGCCGTTTTATTCGCCCTCTCTTTCCCAATCTTCTCCTCTTCTCTCTTTTCGCTTGCCTTTTTCTGTTTGCTTTTGTGCTTGTTTGACCTTATGGCTTCGCCTAAGTGTTCCGACCACCTTCTTAGAAGGTTGGAGGAGATTGAATCAAATATTAGAAACTTTATGAATTTGCAATCTGAGCACAATAATTTCTTTAGAAAAGAGCTTAAGGAACAAATAGGTCTTTTGGGGTTTATGAACAAAGAGCTTGATGATATGAATAAAGAATTTTATGGTGTTAACACTCAAATTACCCGTTTTGAAAATGCTATAGTCAAAATTTCTGATAAGCAAGCCACCTTAGTCAATAAGATGGCCGCTAAACCAGAAAAGTTAGATGAAAATAATGATGAGGATCTTAAAGTTATTGATGCGTCTCCTATTAGATCTATGTTTTGCAATATGAATCTTGCTAATTATGGGACTGATGATGAGTCAACTTTACCTAGAAGGCGTCCCAAGAATTCGGTGTTTTTAGATCTTGATGCTAAATTTGGTAAAAGTGGGATTGGAGATGTCACAACTTTAAATAGCATTGAACCCACTATCTCGGATTTCAAGGATTTTGATTATGATAATTGTTCTTTAGAAGGTTGTATTTCCTTGTTGCAATCCGTTGTTAATTCTCCTCATGCTTATAGTCAAAATAAAGCTTTTACCAAACATATTGTTGATGCCTTGATGCAATCTTATGATGGAAAACTTAATTTGGAAGTTTCTATACCTAGAAAACTTAATGATGAGTGGGAACCTACTATAAAGATTAGAATTAAACATCATGAGTGTTTTGCTCTGTGTGATTTGGGTGCTAGTGTTTCCACGATTCCGAAAACTTTATGTGATATTCTAGGTTTCCATGATCTTGATGATTGCTCTTTAAATTTGCACCTTGCGGATTCCACCATTGAAAAGCCAATGGGAAGGATCAATGATGTTCTCATTGTTGCAAATATAAATTTTGTGCCCGTAGATTTTATCGTTCTTGATATAGATTGCAATCTTTCTTGCCCTATTATTCTTGGTAGACCTTTCCTTAGAACGATTGGTGCGATTATTGATATGAAGGAAGGGAATATTAGATTCCAATTTCCATTAAAGAAAGGCATGGAGCACTTTCCAAGAAAGAAAGTCAAATTACCTTGTGAATCTATCGTGCGGGCTACTTATGAATTTGGTGCCAAAGATGGCACTACTTAGATCTATCTTTGCTTTTAGGCCTAGCTAGGGGCGTTAAACGATAGCGCTAGTTGGGAGGCAACCCAATTTTCTTTGTGTTTTTTGTTTTTGTTCCTGTTTAGTAATAAATCTTGCATCTACCTTCTGTTTAGATGTGTTTTTATCTTTTAATTAGCGTTTGTGCCAAGTAGAACCTATAGGATAACCTATGATGATAGTTGATTTGATTCTGCTGAAAAACAGAAACTTTGCGCACACGAATTTAGTTTTGGTAAATCACAGAAACTTGCTTTTTCGTTGATTCTTTTTGCTGCTGATCTATAGACAAATTTTCCAGGACTTCCTATTTTGGTAGGGTTTTTAGACTTACAGAAGGTTGCGTTAGTTACAGATTGCTACAGATTGTTCTGTTTTTGACAGATTCTGTTTTTCGTGTGTTGTTTGCTTATTTTGATGCATCTATGGCTAGTAAAATAGTTTATAAACCATAGAGAAGTTGGAATACAGTAGGTTTAACACCAAAATAAATAAAGAATGAGTTCATTACAGTAACTTATGTGGTGGTTTTGTTTTCTTTCACTAACAGAGCTTATAAGATTTTCCTATTGAGTTTTGTGTTGTGAAGTTTTCAAGTTTTGGGTAAATCTTTTATGGACTATGGAATAAGGAGTGGCAAGAGCCTAAGCTTGGGGATGCCCATGGCACCCCAAGATATTCAAGGATAGCCAAAATCCTAAGCTTGGGGATGCATCGGGAAGGCATCCCCTCTTTCGTCTTCGTTCATTGATAACTTTACTTGGAGATATATTTTTATTCGCCACATGATATGTGTTTTGCTTGGAGCATCGTGTATCATATCTGTCTTTGATTTTTAATTTACCACAATCATCCTTGATGTACCCACCTTTTGGGAGAATCCTACTTGATTAGAATTTGCTAGAATACTCTATGTGCTTCACTTATATCTTTTGAGCTTGATAGTTTTTGCTCTAGTGCTTCACTTATATCTTTTAGGGCACGGTGGTGACTTAATTTTGAAGAAATTGCTAGTCTCTCATGCTTCACTTATATCTTTTTGAGAGTCTTTTAGAACAGCATGGTATTTGCCATGGTTATAAAATTGGTCCTAGAATGGTAGGCATCCAAGTTGGGTATAATAAAAACTATCATAGGAAGTGAATTGGATGCTATGATCAATTTGATACTTGATAATTGTTTTGAGATAGGGAGATAGTGATATTAAAGTCATGCTACTTGGGTGATTATGAATTTAAAGAATGCTTGTGTTGAAGTTAGCGAGTCCCGTAGCATGCACACATGGTTAAAGTTGTGTAACAAATTTGAAACATGGAGTGTACCTAGCTTGTGCATCCTTATGAGTGGCGATCGGGGACGAGCGATGGTATTTTCCTACCAATCTATCCCCCTAGGAGCATGCGCGTAGTACTTGATTTTTGATGACTTCTAAAATTTTGCAATAAGTATATGAGTTCTTTTGACTAATGTTGAGTCCATGGATTATACGCACTTTTACCTTTCCGCCATTTCTAGCCTCTTCGGTACCGTGCATTGCACTTTTTCACCTGGAGAGTTGTTGCAAACTTCGCCGGTGCATCCAAACCCCGTGATACGATACGCTCTATCACACATAAACCTCCTTATATCTTCCTCAAAACAGCCACCATACCTACCTATTATGGCATTTCCATAGCCATTCCAAGATATATTGCCATGCAACTTTCCACCGTTCCGTCTATCATCATCATGACAACTTTACTTTTGTCATATTGCCATTGCATGATCATGTGGTTGACATCGTATTTGTGGCAAAGCCACCATGCATTATTTTTCATACATGTCACTCTTGATTCATTGCACCATCCCGGTACACCGGCGGAGGCATTCATATAGAGTCATATCTTGTTCTAGTTTCGAGTTGTAATTCATATGTTGTAATCAATGAAAGTGTGATGATCATCATTATTAGAGCATTGGCCAAAAATAAAAAGAAAAAGAAAGTCCAAAAGAAAAAAGAAAAAAAAAAGAAAGGCCAAAGAAAGAAAAAAAATGAAAAAAAAAAGAAAAAGAAAAAAAAAGAAAAAAAAGAAAAGAAAAAAGAAAATAAATAAAAAGGGCAATGTTACTATCTCTTTTTCCACACTTGTGCTTCAAAGTAGCACCTTGTTCTTCATGTAGTGAGTCTCATATATTGTGCTTCAAAGTAGCACCATGTTTTTCATATAGTGAGTCTCATAAGTTGTCTTTTTCATACTAGTGGGAATTTTTCATTATAGAACTTGGCTTGTATATTCCTACGATGGGCTTCCCCAAAAGCCCTAGGTCTTCGTGAGCAAGCAAGTTGGATGCACAGCCACTAGTTTTCTTTTGTTGAGCATTCATTTATAGCTCTAGTGCATCTGTTGCATGGAAATCCCTACTCCTCATGTTGACATCAATTGATGGGCATCTCCATAGCCCGTTGATTATCCTTGTCAATGTGAGACTTTCTCCTTTTTTGTCTTCTCCACACAATCCCCATCATCATATTCTATTCCACCCATAGTGCTATATCCATGGCTCATGCTCATGTATTGCGTGAAGGTTGAAAAAGTTTGAAATTAAATAAGTATGAAGCAATTGCTTGGCTTGTCATCGGGGGCATAGAAGTTGGGAACATCTTTGTGTGACGAAAATGAAGCATAGCCTAACTATATGATTTTGTAGGGATGAACTTTCTTTTGCCATGTTATTTTGAGAAGACATGGTTACTTTGATTAGTATGCTTGAAGTGTTACTATTTCTTTTATCAATAAGAACTTTTATTTTGAATCATTTGGATCTGAACATTCATACCACAATAAAGAAAATTACATTGAGAATTATGCTAGGTAGCATTCCACATCAAAAATTCTCTTTTCTATCATTTACCTACTCGAGGACGAGCATGAATTAAGCTTGGGGTGTGCTTGATACGTCTCCAACGTATCCATAAATTTTGATTGTTCCATGCTATTATATTAACCCTTTTGGATGTTTATGGGCTTTATTTTACACATTTATATCATTTTTGGGACTAACCTACTAACCAGAGGCCCAACCCGTATTGCTGTTATCTTGCCTATTTCAGTATTTCGAAGAAAAGGAATATCAAACGGAGTCCAAATGGAATCTTCCGGAGCATGATTTTTGGAACGAACGTGATCCAGAGGACTTGGAGTGCAAGTCAAGAAGCAGCCGAAGATTCCACAAGATAGGGCCCCCCCCCTATAGGGCGTGCCCCCTTGTCTCGTGGGCCCCTCGGGCGTCCACCGACGTACTTCTTCCACCTATATAAGCCTACGTACCCCGAAAACATCCAGGGAGCCAACAAAACACAATTTCCTCCATCGTAACCTTCTGTATCCGCGAGATTTCATCTTGGAGCCTTTGCCGACACTCTTCCGGGGGGAATCGGCCATGGAGGGCTTCTACATCAACATCCTTGCCCCTCCGATGAGTTGTGAGTAGTTTACCACAGACCTACGGGTCCATAGTTATTAGCTAGATGTCTTCTTCTCTCTTTTTGGATCTCAATACAATGTTCTCCCCCTCTCTTGTGGAGATCTATTCGATGTAAACTCTTTTTGCGGTGTGTTTGTCGAGATCCGATGAATTGTGGGTTTATGATCAAGTTTATCTATGAATAATATTTGAATCTTCTCCGAATTCTTTTACGTATGATTGAGTTATCTTTGCAAGCCTCTTCGAATTATCAGTTTGGTTTGGCCTACTAGATTGATCTTTCTTGCCATGGGAGAAGTGCTTAGCTTTGGGTTCAATCTTGCAGTGTCCTTTCCCAGTGACAGCAGGGGCAGCAAGGCACGTATTGTATTGTTGCCATCGAGGATAACAAGATGGGGTTTATATCATATTGCTTGAGTTTATCCCTCTACATCATGTCATCTTGATTAATGAGTTACTATGTTCTTATGAACTTAATACTCTAGATGCAGGCAGGAGTCGGTCGATGTGTGGAGTAATAGTAGTAGAAGCAGGCAGGAGTCGGTCTACTTGTCACAGACGTGATGCCTATATACATGATCAAGCCTAGATAATCTCATAATTATTCGCTTTTCTATCAATTGCTCGACAGTAATTTGTTCACCCACCGTGACACTTATGCTATCTTGAGAGAAGCCACTAGTGAAACCTATGGCCCCCGGGTCTATCTCTTATCATATTTGCTTCCAATCTACTTTTATTTGCTTCTTTACTTTTTGCATCTATATTATAAATACCAAAAATATATTTATCTTATCATACTATCTTTATTAGATCTCACTTTCGCAAGTGGCCGTGAAGGGATTGACAACCCCTTTATTGCGTTGGTTGCGTGTTCTTTGTTTGTTTGTGTAGGTGCGTAGGACTTTTGAGGAGCCTCCTACTGGATTGATACCTTGGTTCTCAAAAACTGAGGGAAATACTTACGCTACTATTGCTGCATCACCCTTTCCTCTTCAAGGAAAACCAACACAAGCTCAAGACGTAGCAGGGTCTACCTGTACCCCGCCTCCTGACAAATTTGCTCTTAAACAAAGGGACCTTAAAATCATGTCCATAGTCAAGTTCCCATATGTCCACTATGTAACCATAATATATGTCCTTTCCCCTCTTGGTTGTTGCATCAAAGCAAACACCACTGTTTTAGTTGGTGCTGTTTTGATCTTGGGCGATCCTGTAAAATGTATTCCCATTTATCTCATGCCCTTTGTAAGTTATTACAGTCAAAGATGGTTCCCTCACCAATGAGTACAACTCATCAGAAACAGTGTTGTCACCCCTGAGACGTGTTTGCAACCAACTGCCGAAACTCCTGATGCGTTAACATGTAGATAAAATACAGTTGTTTCACAAAATGAAAAAATTACCATAAACAAAGATTGGATAGTGAGCTCACATGTATTGTTAGATGGGGCTCAATTTTTTTGCAGAACTATGATTTTGAAATTTAGAAGATGTGGCAAAATTTCAGCTCATTTAGGATATGCCCAGCTGGTACTTCTTTCACAACGGTTCTAACTGAAGAGAAACTTTGGAAATTTGCTGAGGAAGATTTGCCAAGCAAATGGAGCTGAATATTGCCATGAGGCAATGATATGGATAGTAAAGAATGCCCAATTTTTTGTGGAATTTTGGGAATGACATAAATATAGACTGCTTCACAACCTAGGGCAAAAATTGACACATAGACATAACACATAGGCAAAACTGATGAGGTGGCGCCTAGTCATAGCAATGCACCACAATTTACAAGGTTATGACCGTTTATATGACCACAATTTATGACCAATCCTTTCAGGGGCACTGACAGAAGGTCACAAGTTGACATATTTCTTGTAGTGACTGCTGGCCTCGAGATGTAAGTTGAGCTAGGTGCACTGCCAATGCATCATATCTTGAGATGTAAGTTGACCTCAGGGCACTGCTAATGGATCATACATGAGCTATACTATTTGCGTCCTAATTTAGCAGTCCCTCTTATATTTTGATTCCTATTTTGGTCATAATTTTAACAAATATAATATAAGTTATACGGAGCAAAAATAACATTATTGGAAGCTAAATTCAAGTATGAATCAAATAATATGATGTTTTGGTGACACACATTCATGTTTTGCTAGCCAAATATGAGATCAAACTCTGACCGAAAATAAACCGAGATGGAGGTAGTATCATATGGTATATAATAAATATGTGTTTAGATACAACTTACAACGTGTTGTACTTAGTGTTGTATATAAAAGTACATTCATATGATGTATTTTGCAAGAAAAATTAGTACTTGTGTCATGTGCTTGCTAGGATCAGTATTTACATTGAGATACTACAATATAAAAATTGTTTAATAAGCCAGCACATCAAGTTTTTACCTTGATGACAGCCTTTAGGGCACTCCCAATGCACTGTATTATATTTTAAACTACAAACACCGAGTTCTGAAAAATACAGAATGAAGCAGTGGGCCGGGAGTGCCCTCATCGAATGGATACTGGATAATTTAAACTTTAAGGCTACTTGCAGTAGGGAGTATCGTACATTAAAGTTCTACATATGATATTACTGTATGATCATATCTTTATAGTGGATGACACAGTTAATGATATGATACTTTATTCTCTCTTTCTTCATTTTATCATTATTTGAAAATTGTTTGTTCGACATGCATGATAGTAAATATGATACTTCCTCCATGGATAGCCTAATTGATCTGTAGAATGTGAACCAATCTCAACTAGAGCAAATCTTTAGGGGAGCACCTGGAACTCAGCTAGCTGAGATTTATCTATGGTCTCATTCACATGACATCATCATATATATTGATTAGACTTTTTTCTTCTCCCCATGATTTGCACGTGTCATGTTGTTTTTTTGGGCTTGGCCTTTTGTTTCTCTGTAACTCGTGCTAGAGCATACTACTACATACGAGTCCATAAGAGAAGCACGTACATCTTAGTGGGCTGGCCTGTACAACATATTTTAGTTTCCATAACACAGTTTTGGAGTGTTTTCTTGGCTGTCTTAAAAAAGAGTGTTTTCTTCGTTGATTTTCAGTTTTTACTTAGTTCTGCAGTAATCACCAGCATGATGCCTAGCATAGGATCTATCCTAGTTTTGTCCCATGCATTATTTATGTATTAAACATCGATCAAATTGTCTTAGAAATGATGGAGTTTGCAATTTGTCTGTAGGGAATTGGTCGCTACTTCTATGCCTCGGCTAACAGTCTCCTTTTGTTGCTGGGGGGTAGATTTTCATTAGGGCTTGTCATCACTTAAAAGAAAGACACATTTAGAAGACTGGCAATTGCAACCTGACTTCAAATACTTGCAGTTGCGACCCGATTTTGAAAACTTGCAGTTACGACCCAGCGATGAAAACTTGCAGTTGCGATCCGACTTTGAAAACCTGTAGTTGCAACCTGACGTTGAAAACTTACAGCTGAGACCCAACTTTGAATACTTGCAGTTGCGACGCGACCTTGACAACTTGAAGTTACGACCCGACCTTGAAAACTTGCAGTTATGACCAGACCATGAAAACTTGCAGCTATGACCTGACCATGAAAACATGCAGTTGCGACCCGACCTTGAAAATATGCCGTTGCGACCGGACCTTGAAAACTTGCAGTTGCAACCGGACTTTGAAAACTTGCAGTTGCGACCACACCTTCAAAATGTGCAGTTACGAGCCGGCACTGAAAACTTGCAATTGCGAGCCGACCTTGAAAACTTGCGGTTGCGACCTTACTTTGAAAACTTATGGTTGCGACAAGACCTTTAAAACGTGCGGTTACAACCCGGCCTTAAAAACCTGCAATTGCGACCTGACCTTGAAAACTTGCGGTTGCAACCCGAGTTTGAAAACTTATGGTGGCGAGCAGATTTTGAAAACTTGCAGTTGTGACCCAGCCTTCAATACTTGCAGTTGCGACCCGACTTTGAAAACTTGTTGTTGCGACCCGACTATGAAAACTAGAAGTTGTGACCCGACTTTCAATACTTGTAGTTGTGACTACACCTAAAACCTTGCAGTTGCGACCACACCTAAAACCTTGCAGTTGCAACCCAACTTGAAAACATTCAGTTGAGATCCAACTTGAAAACTTGCAGTTGCGTCTAGATTTGGAAACTAGCATTTACAACCCTGACTTGAAAGCCTGCAGTCACGACCACATTTGAAAAATAGTTGTCTGCGATCAGTTTTTTAAAATCTCGAGGTTGCGACTCCATCTAAAAACAAACACTTGCAACCTGGCTTGATGGATTGCAATTACCACCAAATTTGAAAAACTTTCTAGTTGTGACCAGACTTAAAAACTTTGGTCACAAAATTTTTTTGATTGAAAAACTCAAGGAAGAAGCATTTCTACCGAAAAGGAGGCATGGGTTTTGATATCATTAAAATAAAAAAAGTCACAGGAATATTAAATAAAAATGAGGAATACGCATAAAAAATAAATTGAATGATGAAAAAGTAGGAAACAAGAAATATAGAAAATGGAAAAATGGAAGAGCACAATGAAAAAAATACTGATATCCCTAATAAATCAATTTTTCACTCTATGGTTACAAATGAATATTAAGCTAAAAATGAATACACGAAAATAGGAAAAGGGAAAAGAGAGGAAGAATGTTCTACTGCATGTAGTGAAATAAAAAACAATTAATTATGAGAGAGAAAAATGAAAAGAAAGTCGTTGCAAAGAGCTGACCCCCTGTGTGTGTGTTGTTGAGGGGCTTGGGATTTAACTCCTCCTCCTCCTCCAAGAAAGAAAGTTAGGGTTCGTGCCTCTCGCCGGCGCCGGCGCAGGTCCGCCTCATCTCCGTTAGCCCTAGGGCCATGGAGGCGTGGTGGATTCTGGCAAGGGCCGGCGGGAGGGCTCCGTTTTTAGTCGTTTTTTTCAATCTTGTTAGGGTTTGTGTCCTACTCAGGAAGGCGAGACGGTGGCAGCTCCCTGAAGATGGAATAAAGGTCTCCCCGCCAAGCCCTCGTTTCGGCGGTGCATCTAGCATCGTTGGTGGGCGTGTGGAGGTGTGTCTCCGGCAAATCTAACTTTGGTGGATTTGCTCGGATCTCGTTGTTGTTCATCTACGTTCGTGTGCCTTCTGTTTGGATCCTTCTGATCTACGTTATTTTTCATCGGCGGCGGTTGCTGTTCTGGGGTGCTGGTGGCCTTAGCACGACGACTTCCCGACTGTCTACTACAACAAGTTGTGCCCGGCTCCGGCGATGGAGGGGCGATGACGGCGGCACACCTTCGGCTCGCTTCGGTGCTTGTAGTCGTTGCTAGGTGGTCTACGAATCTGGATGTAATTTTTATTTCTGGTATTCGTTGTACTGCCATTATTGAAGATGAATAGATTGGAAGTTTTTCCGCAAGAAAAAAAAGAGCTGACCCGTGAAAGCTACGGTCAACAAATGACAATAACATGATTAAAAAAACGAAAACAAGTGACAGTAGCATGCAAAGAAGAATGCAACCAGCTAGCAAATATTCGCATCCTTAAATCATTTCATCTTTCTCTTATTCGGCTGGGTAAAAAAAAGATGAAGAAAAGCCCATATAGCCCAGCTCCGTAAGCAAAATACGAGACTAGAGCCGCGTCGTTCGGATTGAAAGGCCGAATCAACTTCAACGCTAAAAAAAAAGACTACAAACTGATGTTTGACAGATCGGAAGGTCAAAAACGTGACTGAGACCATACTTAAAACTCAGCTAGCTGAGTTTTAGCAAAACCGAATCTTAAGAGCACCCAAGTCTGTAGACCAACCCTCGGCTTGGAGCAATTCTTAGGAGGAACCAAGTCAAACTTGATGACTAGTACCAGGTTGTTTAATTTTCTGCTAGTATACACAGTACTTCTAGTAGTACTTATTAATAGAAGTACTGCTAGATGCGCTTCTCTTGCTTCTGAAATCTCAACTAGCCTCGCCATGGAAGCTCGCAGCTGCCGCAACAAGTTCATCCTCTACGGCCTCCTCTTCATCGGCTCATGGCTCCTATCCTGCCTCCTCCACTTCCAGTTCTTGCACATCCCCATCTTCAGTTACAAATACGAGCCCTCATCTTTTCACCGTGGTGCGGCAGACGGACCCACCAGTGCCACCACCAGTCTCCTGCTCTCTCCCCAGCCAGCCGTCGTCGACGATAGGTCGTGCGACGGGCGGCGAGTGTTCATGCTGCATCTACCGTCACGGTTTAACCTTCTTCGCGGCTGCCTTGAGGGGTCGCCGGAGTTTGAGGATGCGTGCATCGTCATGTCCAATGCCGGCCTCGGCCCAGAGCTTGTTCCCCTCTCCGGCGACCACGCCAATGGTGTCATCCCCAAGGGCGGATGGTAAGCAACGCGCACATAACCTACGTCTACGATGGCACTACCTTTCGAACCCATCGATTTTCTTTTGCTTTCTCTGCCTCCTAATCACATCTTGATATAATGTGTGGATCTACGTAGGTTCAATACCAACCACCACGCCCTGGAGGTGATGTTCCACACACGGATGTGGAGGTACGAGTGCCTCACCGACAACCCGGCGGCCGCGACGGCAGTGTACGTTCCGTACTACCCGGGCCTGGAGCTGAACCACTACACCTGCGAGTCTGCGACACCAGCGCTACGGTGCGCGATGGGCCTTCCGGGGAGTTCCTCCAGTGGCTGTCGTCGCAGCCACGGTGGGCGACGCTTGGCGGACGCGACCACTTCATGGTCGCGTCCAAGACCACGTGGATGTTCCGACGCAGCGGCGACGACGACAGCCAAGGCTGCGGCAACGGCTTCCTCAACCGGCCCGAGTGCTTGAACATGACGGTGCTCACCATCGAGTCCAACATCTGGGAGCGGCGGGACATGGCCATGCCTTACCCCACCTACTTCCACCCGTCGTCCTCCATCGAAGTTGCAGCATGGCAGGCGCGCGCTCGCGGCGCGCACCGGCCGTGGCTGTTCGCGTTCGCCGGCGGGCGGCGTCCCAACGGCACGCTGGTCCTCCGCGACCGCGTCATCGACAAGTGTGCAACCTCGAGCCGATGCGGCATGCTAGACTGCAGCCACGGCCTCGAGGGCAGCATAACCTGCCAGTCCCCGGAGAAGCTCATGTCCCTATTCGTCTCTTCCCACTTCTGCCTCCAGCCATATGGCGACTCTTTCATGCGCCGGTCGTCCATCGACGCTGTCGTCGCTGGCTGCATCCCCGTCTTTTTCCATGAGGCATCCACCTTCGAGAAGCAGTATCGATGGCACGAGCCGGACAGAGGCAGGGACGGCGTCCATTACTCGGTATTCATCGACCATGACGATGTCATAGAAGGGAAGGTGGACATCGAGGAGGTGCTGAGCAGGTTTACAGATGAGGAGGTGGCCACCATGAGAGAAGAGGTGATCAAGATGATCCCGAGGTTCGTGTACACGGACCCAAGGGTGAGGTTTGAGGGGGATATGCGGGATGGGTTCGATATCGCCATTGAGGAGGTGATGGCGAGGATGATGAGGATAGAAAACGGGGAGGATATGGGATGGTAGCGGAAGATGCTCAAAGGCACACCAGCGGGGAGGATGGAAGGAGACTCGTGGTATCTCGGGTCAAAAATTAGCTGGGGGCCAGAGGGAGAAGGTCGATTATACTGTTGTATCTGCCAAATAAATATGCGGAAGACTGTGGCTAACTACACCTTGCTTTATGTACAGGGTGATTGCTAATCAGCTATCTGTTGGTCTCGCGTTCAATTCCTCCAGTGTGCAATTTTTTGCACTAAATGTTATTTGTGGATGGAATTTGCAACAACCTAAAAACATTTGACCATATTTCATGTCAGAATATTTCATATTGTTATTTCTATTTAGTGTTCATCTAGGCGTGGTACACTCGGGATGTTGTTTCACTAGTCATCAACCCGCGCCACTGCACGGGCTAGTTATTTATAGATTTGACAGAGGAAAAATTTAGAAATCCACCTACGACATATTAGCAATGAAGACACAACATATGATTTCTTCAAGGAAAATATAATTCAATTTGTCCAGAACACTATTACCAAGACTAATAGATTGGTTGAATCCCTGCCAGAATGGTCACAGGAGAACTTGACACGGAACCAATCCTAGTGAAAATACGTTAAAAATTCCTTGACCAAGTTATATGTACTTCAGTTATTGAACTGTAAATATAATAACTTTACAGGTGCACTAATTCACCAATTTAGACTTGTTGTGCCGGTGAAACTGAAAACAAAATACGTATTTGCATCTATCCAACATACTATAACGAGGAACTTGTCCGGCCAGCTTTCCCTCTTGAGTGTATAGGATGAGTCGCATGAAGTGGGCAAAATGGCAAGTTTGTTGATAACATGAAGGTGGAGCAACCTAAACCTTAGCCGACCATCTATAAATTGAGTGGAACACTCAAAATTACAATAGTTAGGAAAGCGAAGCAAAAATTTGAAAAAAAACTATATGACATGGTTTTTAACAAACGCGCGCGCGCACGCACCCACTCGCGCACACTCAGAGAAACGTATATTATTAACTTTTACTACATATATGTATCAATACTGAAAATCTCGAGAAAAATTCAGACTTGAAGAGTCACAAAAACATTACCTGCAATTTTTTGATATAGCTATGCATATATGTCGTCTTCGCTGTATTACAATATTAAGATCTCGGCCTGATAGCAGCCTTCGAGTCGCAGTTTTCAAATGGTATAAGAACCACAAAGGCAGCAAAGCTCTTCTAGCATCACTACTCGAATTTTCGTATATGCCGGGTGTCGGCGTCTTCGCCGAGAGCCAAAACACGGGCACTTGGCAAATTAAACAACGCCGAGAGCCACTCTCGGCAAACCTGGCCTCACGGCAACTGCTTACTTTGCCGTCACTGGCTCACGACGAACAAGCATGGAACGAAAAACGGCGCAGATACTGAGAGCCGCGCATGACAAAGAGGAGCCATGTGGCATGTCCGTTCGCACCAGACGGCTCCGTCAGTTACTTCCAATATTACCGAGAGTCGTTTTTCGACGCTCGGCAAAGTATATGCCACGTCATTTTTTGCTTTTTTGTGTGTGTTCTTTTGCCCTCTATGTTTTCGTCTGATATTTCATATCTTTTAATGACTAAAGTTTCAAACTGTCATGACTTGTGTTTTGTGTTAGATTTTTCCAAATCTCAACTTCTAAGCACAACTACCTCCGTTCCTTTATATAAGGTATATTATTTTTGCCCAGGACACGAAATTATAGCCTATTTAGGACGAAGTTATCCTTGGCTAATTTGTTCGTTAGTGGCAAGTAAATCAATTAGGCCAGGAAAGAAAAAGAGATACTTGCAATAGGGAGAAAAATTCTTACCGAGCTCGGCTACAAACAGTGAAGACCCATAGACCTAGGGTTACGACCTGTACCGAGAGGGCTTTCGGTACATGCAGCTATTACCGAAAACGATTATCGACCCTCGGTACTGAGAAAGCAACCAAATCATATTTACCTTTTTATTTTTGCATGTATCTTTGCCACTCTCATTTTGTGTCTGATATTTCATGACTCTTAATGACTCAATTTTCAAAATGACATGACTTTTCATGACTTGTGTTTTGGGCTAGATTATTACAAATCTCAACTTCTAAGCACTATAAAGTAAAAGAATGAATACAAAGACCCGTCGTAACACGGAGAAGCATGTATTCAAAAACCCCGACCCCTCTCGGTGCATTTCAACATCGTAGACCGTCCGGGCATCCGTAAGGGCGCACGGCCGGAAAACCCCATCTCCATAAGGTGCTTTGAGAAGCATGTAAGAAAATAGAGAAGATGTAAACAATAACAAAAGGAATAACACATATTTACCGAGAACGACTAAGAACGGAGAGGATGTGCAGACCTAGGGTTAGAACCTTTACCGAGAGCCGACAAACGGCTCTCGGTAAAGGCCACAACATATTTACCGGGCGGGCAGTCGAGCCCACATCACTAGTGGGCCGGCCCGTGGCGGTCGCCTCGACCGTCAACTCGCGGCGCACTACATGTACATGTCTTTAGTCCCACCTCGCCGAGCGAAGGAAGCGTCGACCAGTTTATAAACTCGTCGCCCCCGACTGCTTCGAACTCCGCTATACACTGTCATCCCATGCTCACTCGACCGCCCTGTGGGGCCTGGTTGCCGCCAGCCCAGAGACCTGAAACGCTGTCACATGTTGGATAATCCTGTTGCATTAGCATGTATGTGTAGTGCAGGTTCTAGGTTGCATGGTTTTGTTAGGCGTGTAGCTCGGCTACTCGCTTGCTAGTTTTCTTTTTGCAAATAATCGTGCCATGCAACGTGTGCATGTACACGTCTTGGCTTAGTATTTAGTTAGTTAGATGTGGCCGCCGTTTGTGCTTCGTGGGATGGCACGAATCGAGCGCATGCAGCGGCGTCGCAGCGCAGTTCGGGTGGCCGTGGGATGGCATGTCCGTTATACCCGTTCTCCACTGTTTACGTTATTTTCTGTTGTAACAAAACGGCAATTTATTTGACCGTATAAATAAGAGATAACAAGAAAAGAGGCTGGCAGTTGCGCCTCGCAAAATCCTGTGTGTTCGTCTTCCTCCCTCTCTCGTCTGTCTCCACCGTACTCGCGTGTGTTTCCGGCCTGTGATCCAACAATTGGTATACAGAGCTTCGGTTCGGGCGATCACCGGCGATGGCGGCATTCGTCGGCGGCTGCGCGGAGCTCCGGGCCGTGTGTCGGCCCATGGAGGTGGGCGGCGCTGTGGCTGCCATGGCGCGTGGCGGAGGCGGCGGGCGGTGACGTCGTACGTGCGGCGACCGCGGAGGCCGCCGAGGCGCTGCGTGGTGACGCGGTGGCGCGGCACGACATGGCGGCATGGAGGCCGCGGCGGTGGAGGGCAATAAGACGCGGCGGCGAGCCGGGCGCGACGGTGCGTGTTATGGGTGCGCATGGGACGCGTCGGTAGCGTCGGGACGCGGGAGTGGACGCGTCGGCGCTGGACCTGGTTGCGCAGATCGCGTGCGGCTTGGGGCGGAGCGCGAGCCGAGCGCGGGACGTGGGGAGCGCGCAAAGGGCACGGCGGTCGCGGAGACGAGGAGGTCGCGAAGGAACTGCGTGGTGGCGCAGAGGTCGCGACGGCTCGGGGCGACAACCATGGAAGGTGCGTGACACGCAGGCGCGGCGTGCCGGCTGCCATGGCGGACGCGGAGGCGGCACACGGTGAGCGTCTGGTGCTGTCGGGCTCGTCGGGCGCGTTGGGTGCGCGCGGGACGTGCGGGACGCACTGGTGCGGTCGGGCTCGTCGGGCGCGTTGGATGCGCACGGGACGTGCGGGACGCAGAGGGACGCCAGGCGTGTGTCGCCGGCGGAGGAGGAGCTCGGCGTGTGTCGCCGGAGTCTTGATGGAGCACGGTGCGACCGGCGTCGTTGCGCCAGGTCGGGTCCGCGGGCTGGGTCACACTCGTGACGACGACAATGACGGGAGGTGCAACAACTCCGACGATGACGAGGTCATGGCTTAGGAGGTGAGTGTTGACAATAAGCCATGGCGTCGACGCGACAGTTCATGCATGTGCGTGTGTTGATCTGGTCAGGTCGTGTGTTCAGTTGTGGAGACCGGCCGACGTGGTGCATGCATTAGATGGATATGCGCGTGGACTCTCGGCCGTGGCTGTTGGTTAGTCCAACGCGTAGTACTTGGTCAAGCGGTTAGTTGGTTAGCTAGCTTCATGGCGTGATTGCATAGTCATGCATGAGTTAGTGGGTGAGCCAGCCATGAGTACGTGCTAGTGGTGGCCCGGTTAGTGGTGTGTGTTTGAACTATGTATAAAGCTCCCTCGCGTGTACTCTTGTAAGTACCGGTGTTGTAGCGATGTAGCCATTGTAAAGGAAAAGAAGATTGGGGCGTTCGTGCGCCCACGGCGGCGTTCGTGCGCCGGCCGGGAAAGTCCTTGTGTCTGTGTGTCCTTCATACTCCTCCAGTCCTCTTCTTCCTCGAGTGCAAGGCGAGTGCAGAGGCGAGAGAGAGAGGGCGGCAACAACAACAGTCGCCTGAACTGGCTGGATAGTGACTGCCAAGTAAGGCTCGGCCGGTGGCCTGGGCCGGCCCTTATTTTTTTGAACTTACTTTTCTCAGACGCCACCTTTACCGACAGTTACTCTCGGTAGCCTACAATTTTCCAAGTGTGTCTCTCGGAAATGTATCCCATTCCTTCTGCTGTTTGGCTGTTTCTTTCCTGATCCCTGCAGATGAAAACAACTACAATGCTATTTGGAGTAGTCATACACAGGCATAACTACAGTGCAATTTGGAAATGTTTCCTATTGGCCGATCTAGAGAAGGAAGACCAGATTCCGAGCAAAAGCGGGTCGCTCCCGACCCCCTCTCCTAACCCTCGTCGCCGCCTCCACCTCCCCCGCCAGATCCCGGCCGGATCCGGAGAGTCCCGCCGCGCGCAAGCCAGATCCGTCGCCCCTCCCCCCGCTCCTCCCTCCCCTCCCCTTTTCCGCCCTCTCGCCGCCTCCCCGGGGGGCGGCCGGGGGCGACCACCGCGCCTGCTCCCTCGTTCTCCCCGCGCCTCGTCCCTCCCCGCCGCCGCCGGCGGGCGCCCCCGGCTCTGGCCCGGGTGGTGTCGGCGGCGGCGGGATCTTCCCTCCCCGCGCGTGCGTCCTTCCTACCCGGGACGGGGGACGGCGTCGGTGTTGCTCGGCTTGGCGGCGGTCCGGCTACCCGGCAGCGGTGGCCGGCGGTAGACGTGGTGGAGGTTCTGCTACTTGGCGGCGTGGCAGCTTGGCTACGCGGGGTGGCCGGCGGCGTGCCCCTGGCCCAGATCTGGGCCCTCGGGCCTCATCTGGGTCCTAGCGGGCTGCCCCCGGGATGATGAGCAGCTCGGATGTGGGGCCGCGCCGCCAGCATGCCGGCAGCAGCGCGAGGGCGGGAGCTTTACGGGCCCACAAGGGCTCGGCCGGGCCTGTGGGCCCACGAGCCTGGTGTGCTCCTGCTATTGCGTCCGGACGGCTACTATCGCTGACGGTGGAGGTGGGGCCCTCCCGCGTGCCGATGGTGCTGATGCCCTAGTCCCGGCTCTGATTCTTCGACGTGCTGTCCTCACTTCGTGGTGCCGTGGTGAGACGGCGTGGGGGCCTCACGTCCGCGTTGGCGCAGGGGGTGGTTGGTTTGGTGGCAGGCTCCAGAGCGCCCGAGGTGCGGGTTGGGATCGGGGGAAACCCTTGTTGGCATGGCCGACACCGGCGCGGTGGCGCCTGAGGGTGCCACCTAACCTTCCGGGAGGGCGTCGGGGCTACCCTTCCTCTCGCCTCGTCGTGTACCGGGGGAAACCCTTGGCAGCAGCATCGTCATCGTCGCGTTCCTTCTTGGAGGTGTTGATAGGTGCCGGTGCTTCGGAGTCTTGGAGCCTAGTGGTAGATCCCAGTGGGCGCAGCGATCGCGAGGCTTCTTTGTTTTTGTTGATCCGCCATTGTCGGCATTTGTTTCTTTTGCTCTTTCTTTGTCGTTTCTTTTGGGCGTGTCTGTGCTGCTTTCGCCCCAGCACCTATCCATGTATGGTTCGGTTGGTTGCTTTGTATACAAAGCGGGGGGAAACCCTTTTCCGGAAATGTTTCCTATTCCTTCTACTATATGCATAACTAGCACACACAAGTTCACAAATACCTACACGTAGGCGGAGTAGCAAAACATGTGCAATTCACATAGAAGTTCTAGCAAAACACGTGCACGCACATAGAAGTTCGCAAGTTCATAGATCATCTTGAGGAGTAGGAGGGGCCATCAGGTTAAGATTCCGGAGGAGGAGGAGGAGGGGCATCACTTCCACTGCTTCGAGATTTTGTAAGAACCCATAAGAGTAGAGTCACATGAGGGTGGTTCGTCTCTATATAATGAATGTTCTACTCTAGTTTATAGAGTGTTCTACCTGTAGTTGATCCTCGAGCAGCTTCAACCTTCCGTTCATGTTAGCTCGTTCCTTATTTCTGCTCTCCTGTTCAGCCAACCGCCTTTGCTCCTCTTCAGTAACCCGCCGCTCCATGATATCCTGTAATATGACATTAGGCTCATATAGGTTGGAACGGTGCTATTTCAAGGTATGGACATTAATGAAAGGTTAGGATGCTGACCTTGAGACGTTTTATCTAACGTGACATGGCGGTTGGGCGACTCCGTATGGACGGAGTTGAGCTGGTGCTAGACGCGCGTATGTCATGCTGCTTGCAATGCGAGGAGATGGCGATCGCCCCGTTGCAAAGGAGGTGGCGGCCACGGCCCTTCCCCTCGCAAGTAATGACGAGAAGCTCAGGATCAAGGGGCTTGGACGTAGGTTCGGCGTCCTGCCCATGCACCTCCTGGAAGACCTCTTTGAAGGTCTCGCACCTCTCCTGCACCGACAAGCTGCAGAACTCGGCGCCATCCTTCCCCTTGTGGCCTTCTTTCCAGGCAACCAAGATGTGGACTGGGTGACCAACCGTCGCCTCCTGCAAAATTAACCATCAAGTTTAATGAACCAACATGCACCGTGCGAAAAAGGTAACATCTTAGTCCACATACCATGTGTTTCTTGAGAGCGGTTAGGTTCCGGCTCCCCTAGACATTAGTCGGGCATGGCATTTTGGCGTGATCGTTTCCCTTCTCCACATGTTGCGCCTACCATGCCGGGTCACACCACACGTAAACCAGGGCCTCCCAACAATCGGGCTTCATCCAGGGTTCCCTCACCTAGTCAGACAAAATCAAATCATTGAGGAACAAGAGGCGGATGAATCAAAGTACTAGCAACCGATGTAGTCACTTACCACTGACAAGTAATCTTCTCGCGACAAGTTGGTCTGGCAAGCACTCGTCCTTGTCATCTTCTCTCCCTTGTCGTCGAGCGGCCGACACTGTATCACAGCTTTGTACCGCAGCGTGTGCTTTAAGTCGGAGAGTATCTTTCGGGCAGATTTCATGCTGCCTTTGATCGCCTTTTGCTTCTCTCCATCCACGCAAGAAAATGTTTGCTACAAGAAAGCATATGGCAGTTAATACAAAGATTTCGATATGGATAAATAAAGTGGTCGGCGTGAAGATACTAACAAAAAACCCGTTAATGACCCGGGTGACCATTGTGACATTCTTCTCATCCACGGTGTGTTGGTAATGCTCCCAGGTTAAACTTGGCGATAGCGGCTCGTCATCACCTGGCTTGGACAACCCAGTGAACTGCTTCCTCGAGAGTGGTCCGATAACATGGTTCGGCGGGCATGCCCCCTTAGGCTGTGTCGGGATAAATTACCAGTGACTGCATGATGAAAAAGACAAGCATATGTGAGTGTAAAAGTTGTGGCATCCAAAAAATGTGGCAAATGAAATGCTTTCTTACCCCTCACCCGTCGGGGAAATGACAGGACGGGCGCCGGCAGCCGTTGGTTCCGGGACCTTCCCCGGAACCCGCGAGAATTTCTTCCTCTTGGAGGTGTTGGTCGAGGTAGACCTCGAGCCGTCCGAGGCCTTGATGTCACCCGAATCGGTAGCAAGCAGATCCGTTCCATCTAAGTCCACTGCGACATCGCCATGTGATGATGAATCGTCATCGGTAGCGGCCTGACGGGAGGCGTACGACTCGGTCGTGCCGGTGTTGTTGACGTGGGTCGCCGGATGGTTCGAGACTCTCCGGTACTTACTACTGGTCCCATCAGAATCCGAACACAAAATAAAATGTATTATTAACTAAAATGGAAGTGTTGCCAATTTGACGCGGGTCGCCAAATTAATTAGTATACCTAATCAGAAGTTACTTAATAACTTCAATTTGTAGTGCACCAGGTGCGTTCGTCTGCGAGACCGAGCCTTCGGTGGGCGGTCATGTGACAGAACGGGCTTAGACTTGGTTTGTCATCTCGCGACCACCTGCCGTAACACGAAGAGGCAGTTGTTCACCGTGGCCTACCCCCTCTCGATACCGGTCAATGCCCTAGAACGCAGGGGCCACCGGATGGGTGCTCGGTCTCTAGAACAGCCCGAGGGCCATCTGAAAAGCAGAAAACAAGACCGTAACAATAATGTGGTAAGGTGGTTTGCCAAGCATGGAAGAAAACAAGAAAAATAGTATAAAACATATTATCGAGAATGCACACAAAGGGAGAAGAGAAGGTTCTAGCGGTAAAGGTGAGTGGTAAGGTGGTTTGGCACTCTCTTCCCTGAGAGCTACTAGCGGTAAAGGTGAGCATTACCGAGAGCCGAGAGTCGACCCTCGGTAACCATCTCAATAACTCTTTATTTCCCTTCTATTTGTGTTTTTGTTTCGCACTCTTTTTTTGTATCTGATATTTCAAATGTTTTTATTACTAGAGTTTGAAAATGCCATGAGTTTTGATGAACTTTGTGTATGAAAAGGACTTTTTGATGACTTATATATATGTTTTGGCTAGATTTCATCAAAACTCAACTTTAGAGACTATAAAGAAAAAAACATGAGAACGGCGACCTGCCGTAACACGAAGAAGCAGGTATTCACCGTGGGCTACCCTCTCTCGGTGTTGTTCAACGCCCTAGACGGCCAGGGACACCAGATGGGTACTCGATCAGGAAACCGCCCGAGGGGGGTGGGGGGCCACACCTGCATGCGCAAGGCCCAAGGCATATGTATGCAAATGGGTGGTGTGCTATTGCAATAGCCTACGCACGTCCTTGACATGACACATGCCTCACGAACCACACAGGCGAGCTGGAACATCGAGTACCGACTGCATTTGTCCGCGAGATCGATTCTTCGGTGGGCGATCCTGTGACAGAACGGGCTTAGGCCTAGTCTGTCATCTCGCGACGACCTTCCGTAACACAAAGAAGCAGTTGTTCACCGTGGCCTACCCCCTTTCGGTGCTGGTCAATGCCCTAGACCGCCGGGGCCACCTGATGGGTGCTTGGTGTATAGAAACGTCTGAGGGTGGAGGGCGGCCCACACCTGCATGCACAATGCCCCATGCATATGCATGCAAATGGTTGGTGTGCTGTTGGAATAACCTATGCACGTCCTTGACGTGACACATGCCTCACGAACCACACAGACAGGCAGGAATGTCAAGGCCCATCTACGTTCGTCCGCGAGACCGAGTCTTCGGTGGGCGATCCTGTGACAGAACATGCTTGGTCTGTCATCTCGTGACGACCTGCCGTAACACGAAGAAGCAGTTGTTCACCGTGGCCTACCCCCTCTCGGTGCTGGTCAATGCCCTAGACCACCGGAGCCACCGGATGGGTCCTCGCAGTCTAGAACCGCCCGAGGGCAGGGGGAGCGGGGACCACACCTGCATGTGCAAGGACCTGTGCATATGCACGCAAATGGGTGGTGTGCTGTTGGAATTACCTATGCACATCCTTGACGTGACACATGCCTCACGAAGCACACAAAAGGGCGGGAACGTCGAGGACCAGGTGCGTTCGTCCGCGAGACCTAGTCTTCGATGGGCGATCATGTAACAGAACGCGCTTAGACTTGTTTTGTCATCTCGCGACATCCTGCCGTAACACGAAGAAGCAGTTGTTCACCGTGGCCTACCCCCTCTCGGCGCTAGTCAACGCCCTAGACTGTCGGGGCCACCGGATGGCTGCTCGGTCTCTAGAACTGCCCGCGGGCCATCTGAAAAGCAGAAAACCAGATGATAACTATAATGTGGTAAGTTGGTTTGCCAAGCATGGTAGTAACAACAAAAATAGTATAAGACATAATATCGAGAATCACTACTAGGGAAAACCTTATACACAGAACTTTAGCAGTAGCGAGGGTCAAAAAGCACGCTGGTGCTAATTAGCAGTAGCACACCTGAGCAAACCGCGCTGCAGATAAAGTTCTAGCAGTAGAGCGTCTTGCTCTAAACACGTTACTCCTAAAATTCCCACGGCTTAGCCGATAGGCTACACATAGTAGTAGCAACCTATAACGAACCGCGCTACCGCTACTTTCTTTGTAGCAGCATGTTTTAATCTAAACTCGCTACTGCTAAAGGATATAAAATTTAATGGAAAGCAAATAGAAAGGTAATTGAAAATGAAAGAAATAGAATAAGGTGAAAGGAAAAAATGTGAAGGAAACTACATGAAAAAGGGGAAAAAAGAGAAAGGAGTAGCAGTAGCATGTATCCCAGAACGCGTAGTAGCTAACGTAGCAGTAGCGCGCTTCCTGGAACGCGCTACTACTACTTCTGACTTAACCATGGGGTACGTCCTTCCCCACGGCCACTTCCCCCAAATCCAACTCTCCACTCTCGCCGCCGTCGTCGCCCGTCGGCCGCCGCGCGCTCTCCGCACACCCTCTACACCGCCCCGACCCCAGATTCAACGCCACCCCCGACCCCGACCTCGACGCCGCCATCCGCCACGCGCCCGAGCCCCGACCCTGACCTCGACGCCGCCTGCCCCTCCCTCGTCGCAGGCACCCAAGGTGAGCACGCCTTCTCCTCCCTCTCCCCTACCTCTTCCTAGGGTTTCTTTATATTTTAGTTGCATCAAATTAGTTAGGGTTCATGTAAGAGTGGAAACAAATCGAATGCGGATGCGGCTCAAATGAGTTAGGGTTCATGTAAGGGTGGAAATGAATCAAATTTCTAAGATGAATCGTAAAACGAGTAAAATTTGACCACTTATTTCACTTTATAGTTGGATAATTGGAATATCCGCTACCACTTTCCACCCGTATAGGTTCATCAAATTAGATGGTAATTAGGGCAGTAGTTCCTAGGTACTAATTAGTTAGTAAGAACTAGGTACTAATTAGGTACTAGAATATTTTTATTTATAGTAAGTTTATTTTTAGTAAGAACTAGTTGAATTAATAGAACTAGATAGTAAGAACTTGTTGCTATTTTTTAGTTAAAGCAATTTTTCCCGCATCGACGTGGATGATGCCTATCCCGCATCCTTGTCGTCGAGTTGGCGGAGGACAACACCTGCTTGACCATATGGGCCATGTCCGGGACTAGGCTCCGTCGGGGTGGTACTGGGGGAGGCGCTACCTATCGGGGGGCGCAGGTTGGTGAGGAGCCAGCCTGTCGTTGACCCGAACCTTCTTTGGTGGTGGTCGCGTGGGCCAGTGACGGTCCAGAAGCTCGAGGACTCCGTGGAGGTGGTGCGTCACCGTGTTAGTGAGGAGGACGCGCACGTCCGTCGCTACTTGTTTGCGTTGGACCACAGGTTCTCCAATACCTGGCAGGTTCTCCATGGATCTCACTGGAGCTATGATCCCGTGATGGTTCCTTCTCTATGGGTGTCCACCGCCCGCGCCGATACCTGTCGTGTGCTAGGGTTTTAGTTGTATTAGTGATGTTATATGTATGACACTATTCGTGATGTATTAGTGATAATATTCGACGATGTACAGATGCATGAGATGATTTACTTTTGCTTATTGAATGCATGCTAATTTTAGTCCTATAAGATATTTTGAAATGTATATCTTGTGTTGCTCAATATCCAAGTGGCCGGTCATGTTTGCAGGTTACACCTCCAAGTGGCCTATGTTTTGCCGGAGTGTTGATTCATTTCTGTTCCAGCAAATTTCAGGCGCCCGATATGTCCTATTTTAGCAAAGTTAATGCCGGATTTTTCCGTGAATTTTGGCATGACTGGTGCCAGAATATGTAGGAAATATCGAGTGCCCCGGTTTGTGTCTTGAGTATCCTGGTAGTTGTCTTCGATCGATTTTCAATTAATGTTTTAACTATGAACATAGGAAATGTCTGACGACGAAAAGGATTTCGGTATTTGCAAATACTGCAAAGACGAGCACGACATGTGCGACGGAATCTTCCTAGATGATGATAGGCGCTTCAGCATCAAGCTGGACGAGAACTTAGAAGTGGATACAGTAAGTCACAATGACAAGTCTTTTTTCATAATTAAGCATGACATCTGCTTCTTTTGCTTCAACTTATATGTTTTTTACTATTCTACTAGCGTATCCCCTGCCATGCAAGAGTTTTTGTACTGGATAAGATAGGTTTCAGTCATTCTACGGAGGTAAAGAAAGTTTACTTGAAGACCAAGCATGGTTATATTTTCCATGCAAAATTATACAATTCAGACGACTACACCTATTTTGGATGCAAAACATGGCGAGCACTATGCAAGACTTATGCATTTGAGCCTGATATGGTTATCACCTTTGATATTCGTCCGGAAGATGATATTCAAGGTAATACCGACATCTGGGTTGATGTGCAGACGCCTCCAGTTATACCATTATGTAAGTTTCTCGACCATATTTATGTCTTTGATATTGTTTATTCAAAAATAGTTGACAACTAATTTGTATTGTCAGCTTATTTCGGTGCAAGCAAACATGTCCAGCGCTTGGTAGACATGACCTACTACTGTCCCGGGGCTGAACTAAACTGCGAGGAGCTAAGTCATTATGTTTCATGGCTTGAGGATCTTGATACTGTCAAGAAAAATTTTCTTCCTGGATTTAGAAATGTTAGTACTGAAAACGTGCGACCAATAGTGTTCGTAATGAACTACGGTCACATCTATTTAGGAAGGATGGTAAGATTTTTACTATTTGTCCTCGGTGCATCTTTCCATACATTATTTTTGAAGCTAAACTTCATTGCTAAGTATGTTACCATACGATGTTCTTCAACAGGGACTCCCGATGAATGTTTTGCCTTATGGGATCGAAACTAAAGGTACCATGAGTATTATTAGCTTACGGCCAAGATATCCTAAAGATTACTTTAGTGCATTCAAGATTAGTGACGGATGCTTAATAGTGCAAGACTGGACCAAATATGTGATGGGAGAGCGCAGAGAAGTACTAGGTGGCAGCAAACAGAGGCGCTACCCACGATTAGGAGACAAGTTCATCTGCATGCTCCAACTTGATCAAGGAGGAGAGCTACACATGTTTTATGTTATTTTACCTAAGAGAGAGCAGCAGGAGTGATTAGCTAGCTAGAAATGAGTTTGAGGATGATGATGTGCTACACTATTACTATGATGATAAAATAGCTAGTGTTGGTGGTAATGACTATGATGATTATTATTAGCTAGTGTTAGTGGTGATTAAATAAATACTGTTGGTGGTAATGACCATGATGATGATTAAATATCTTCTGCTGGCGGATTAGATTCAAGTGGAGGCAACATGTGGTGCACATCGAAAGTACTACTAGTCCAAACTAGATCAAGTTTGGATTAGTAGTATACTTTTGACATGCACCACATATTGCCTCCACTTGAACCTAATCCACCTTCATTTGACACAATGTTATGGACATAATGGTGTAAACCTCATAACTGGTATTGTACCAATATTTGTACGATGGCGCATAAATACACTAAAAATGAAAAAAAATACTAGTAGTGATGGAGAGAAAACACGCTGCCAGTAGTTACATAAGCAGTAGCGTGGGAGTGAACAAACGCTGCAGCTATTCGTCCTAGCAGTAGCGCGTGCTTGCACGCGTTACTGCTAAGCAATAGTTGTAGAGCCTTATTAGTAGCGCGCCTACCCGCGCTAGTAGTAAGCACAAAACCAGCGCTACTGCTAGGGTTTTCCCTAGTAGTGAATGCACGTAAATGGAGAAGAGAAAGTTCTAGGTTTGGCACTCTCTTCCCCGAGAGCTACTCTCGGTAAAGGTGAGCTTTACCGAGAGCCGAGAGTCGACCCTCGGTAAACATTGCTCTAATTCTTTATTTTCTTCTATTTGTGTTTTGTTTGGCACTCTCTTTTTGTATCTAATATTTCAAATGTTTTTATGACTAGACTTTGAAAATGCCATGACTTATATATATGTTTTGGCTAGATTTGTTCAAAACTCAACTTTAGAGACTATAAAGTAAAAAACATGAGAACGGTGACCTACCGTAACACGAAGAAACAAGTATTCACCGTGGGCTACCCTCTCTCGGTGCCAGTCAATTCCCTAGACCGCCGGGGAGACCAGATGGGTCCTTCGTCAGGAAACCTCCCGAGGGGGGGAGGGGGACCACACCTGCATGCGCAAGGCCCAATGCATATGCATGCAAATGGGTGGTGTGCTGTTGGAATAACCTACGCACGTCCTTGACGTGACACATGCCTCATGAACCACATAGGCGAGTGAGAACGTTGAGGACCGGCCGCGTTCGTCCGCGAGACCGAGTCTTCGGTGGGCGATCCTGTGACTGAACGGGCTTAGGGATGGTCTATCACCTCGCGACGACCTTCCGTAACACGAAGAAGCGGTTGTTCACCGTGGCCTACCCCCTCTCGGTGCTGGTCAATGCCCTAGACCGCCGGGGACACCGGATGGGTGCTCGGTCCCTAGAACCGCCCGGGGGGTGAGGGAGGGGGACCACAACTGCATGCGCAACGCCCCATGCATATGCATGCAAAATGGGTTGTGTGCTGTTCGAATAACCTATGCACGCCCCCGACGTGACAAATTCCTCAAGAACCACACAAAAGGGCAGGAATGTTGAGGCCCAGCTAAGTTCGTCCGCTAGACCGAGTCTTTTGTGGGTTATCCTGCGACAGAACGGGCCTAGCTTTGGTCTGTTATCTCGCGACGACCTGCCGTAACGCAAAGAAGCAGTTGTTCACCATGTCCTACCCCCTCTCGGTGCCGGTCAACGCCCTAGACCGCCCGGGCCATCGGATGGGTGCTTGGTCTCTAGAACCGCCTGAGGGCCATCTAAAAAGCAGAAAACAAGAAGAGAAAGTTCTAGGTTTGGCACTCTCTTGCCCGAGAGCTAGTCTCAGTACAGGAGGGCATTACCGAGAGCCGAGAATTGACCCTCGGTAACCACTGCTCTAATTCTTTATTTTTCTTCTATTTGTGTTTTTTGGCCCTCTCCATTTGTATCTGATATTTCAAATGTTTTTATGACTAGACTTTGAAAATACCATGACTTTTGACGAACTTTTTGTATTAAAAGGACTTTTTGATGACTTATACATATGTTTTGACTAGATTGGTTCAAAACTAAATTTTAGAGACTATAAAGTATAAAAAAGACAACGGTGACCTGCCGTAACACGAAGAAGAAGGTATTCACCGTGGGCTACCCTCTCTGGTGCCGGTCAATGCCCTAGATCACCGGGGCCACCAGATGGGTCCTCGGTCAGGAAACCGCCCGAGGGGGGATGGGACCACACCTGCATGCGCAAGGCCCCATGCATATGCATGCAAATGGGTGGTGTGCTCTTGGAATGACCTACGCACGTCCTTGACGTGACACATGCCTCACGAAGCACACAGACGGGCGGGAACATCGAGGACCGGCTGCGTTCGTTCGCGAGACCGAGTCTTCGGTGGGCGATCCTGTGACAGAACGGGCTTAGACTTGGTCTGTCATCTCACGATGACCTGCCGTAACAAGAAGAAGCAGTTGTTCTCCGTGGCCGACACCCTCTCGGTGTTAGTTCTACCCCTAGACTGCTAGGGCCACCGGATAGGTGCTCAATCTGTAGAACCGCACGAGGGAGGGAGGGGGGCCAGACGTGCATGTGCAAGGCCCCATGCAGATGCATGTAACTGGGTGGTGGGCTGTTGGAATAACCTACGCACGTCCTTGACGTGATACATGCCTTACGAAGCACACAGACGGGCGGCAACGTCGAGGACCATCTACGTTCGTCCGTGAGACCGAGTCTTCGATGGGCGATCATAATCCAATTATATTACTATTGCTGAGAGATTGCACTAGCGACCCTAGGCCTTATTTTCAAGCATTGCAATACAGTTTGTGCTCCGTTTTATTAATCCGTACCTCGCTGTTTTTTATTGTTCCCATTACAAAAATCAATATGTACTATAATTACAACACTTTTATCACCATCTCTAAGACGAACTAGTGCACCTATACAAATAACCATTGTATTTGGTGCGTTGGGGATGAAAGAGACTCTTTGTTATTTGGTTGCAGGGTTATTTGAGAGAGACCATCTTCATCCTATGCCTCCCACGGGTTGATAAACCTTAGGTCATCCACTTGAGGGAAAATTGCTACAGTCCTACAAACCTCTGCGCTTGGAGGCCCAACAAGAGTCTACAAGAACAAGTTGTGTAGTAGACATCAAGCTCTTTTCTGGCACCGTTGCCGGGGAGGTGAGTGCTTGAAGGTATATCTTTAGATCTTGCAGTCGAATCTTTTAGTTTCGTGTTTTATCACTAGTGTGATTTATAAAAGAAAACTACAAAAAATGGCATTGTTGTGGTCTCATATTGTTCATCTTCATCATGTTTTTCTTGAAAATGATGGAAAGGAAAATTGTTCCCAATTGATAGAAGAAGAATTCAATAAATGTTTGGCATAAAATATTTGAATGACGGGCATGATTGCAATGTTGTTAGTATGAATTCTTTGAATATCCATGATCCTAATGATATGCAAAGCTACAAGCTTGGGGATGCTATGTTTGATGAATATAATATTTTTAGTGCCCCATATTTTGATGAGAAAAATTAATATGATGATAACATTCCTCCTATTTACGATGATTACATTGATGGAAGTAGATTTGGAGAGGTCATGACATTTAATGATGATTCCACTATTTTGGAAGAGGTTCCAATTGACTACGATAAAAAAGTTCCTACCTATGATGATTATGGTGATTACATGTATGCTACAAGGAATAATGATAACCATGAAACTTGTCATCATGATTTTACTTTTCAATCAAATGATTGTTATTTTGTTAAATTTGCTCCCACTATTCTGAATGAGAATAAAATTGCTTGAGTGGAGAGTAATAAAATTTATATGCTTGTGGATCATGAAAGGAATGCTTTGTGTGATAGTTATATTGTTGAATTAATTCATGATGGCACTAAAAATTATTATGATAGGGGAAGATATCCTCTTACATATCTCAATAATATCAAGTTTCCTCTCTTTATGTTGAAAGTTTTGAAGTTATTCTTGTTTTTCCTTCCAATGCTAGTTGATTCTTGTTCCCATAAATTGTTTTCTCACAAAATCCCTTCGCGTAGGAAGTGGGTTAGGATTAACTGTGCTTGCCATGTGATTCATGATGCTCTCCTTATGTTTCAGTTTGTTACTTTTGTGCGAGCATCATTGAAGTCATCATGCCTAGCTAAAAGGCATTAAAGAAAAGCGCTTGTTGGGAGACTACCCAATATTTGTACCTACTGATATTTTGTGTTCAAATGATTAGGATACTATAGTTATCATGTTTTATTGCTTTTTTTCAATAAAGTGCCAAGTAAATCCTTTGGGATAGTGTTGATGATAGTTGACTTGATTCTGTGCAAAAACACAAACTTTTGATCCCAGACCAGGAATTTCTAGAATTCACTTGTACGTCATTTTGATCTAAAATTCAGATGATTTATTTACAAATTCTCTAAGTTTTCCTAATTTTTCAGAATTTTTAGTGTTGCAGAAGTATGGTGATTCTTCGGATCATTACAGACTGTTCTGTTTTTGACAGATTCTGTTTTCAATGCATAGTTTGCTTGTTTCCTAGTTTCTATGGATTATATTGGTCAATATAAATTTTGGAAATGATAGAGTATAGTAGGTATTGTGTGAGAAAAATTATTAATCTTGTCTTTGACAGTACCCAAGTGAATATTTTGTTCTATATCATACTAACCAATCTCACGAAGTTCCGTTAAGTTGTGTGTGATTGAAGTTTTTATGTTTTGGGTGCTATGTCGATATGAGAATAAGGAGTGACAATACCCTAATCTTGGGGATGACCAAGGCACACACAAGGTAATATTCAAGGAATATTCAAGCAACTAAGCATGGGGATGCCCCGGAAGGCAACCCCTCTTTCGTCTCCAACATTATTGGTAACCTCACTTGGAGCTATATTTTCATTCCTCATATGATATGAGTTTTGCTTGGGGCATCATTTATTTTATTAGTATTTTCTTGCTGTTATTTAGAATAATGTTTTGCATATTTTATTTCAATAGAAGTGGCGAGGATAGCCTTCACCATGCTTACTTTGCAAGTATATTAGTTGATATTTCAATACAGAAGTTTATCGCTGTTGCAAGAAATGCCAACAAAAGTCAGAATGTGACAAAATCTTGAATTTTTTGCACAATAAGCTACGATAAATTATATACAGTGTGGTAATTTTTCAGAATTTTTTAAGTTAAATAAGTATGGATCTTACTGCATCCTTTATAGATTGTTCTGTTTAGAAAGGTTGTTGTTATGTTTGCATTGTTTGCATATTTTTGCCTGTTTAATGATTCTATTTGAGGATAGGAGTATTAATATGCAAAGGCATTTAGCATGCAATGTTAAATTATAATTAGTGTGAGTTGTTAAAGTAGGGAATGATAAGGTGTTGCATTGATTTATACTAACTTATCTCATGAGTTCTTGTTGAGCTTTGTGTCGATGAAGTTTTTGAGATTTAGGGAAACTGTGATATAAAGGAACTAAGGAGACACAAAGGCTCAAGCTTGGGGATGCCCATGGCATCCCAAGTTAATATTCCAAGAAGCCTCAAGCATCTAAGCTTGGGGATGCCCTGGTAGGCATCCCACCTTTCATCATCAACAATTATCGGTTAGCCACGGTTGAGCCTAAGTTTTTGATTCTTCACATGAGTTGTGGTATTCTTGGAATGTAATTTTAGTTTGTTTTGCTTGCTGTTTTAATAAAGTACTTACATCTGAAACTTTTAAATAGAAGAGAGTCCTTAAATAGCTACCTATTTACTTAACTACTCTCTTGATCTTCACTTATATCTTTTTGGAGTAGTTTGTCATATCTTCTAGTGCTTCACTTAAATCTTTTTGAGCATGGTGTGCTTTAATATTTTTGAAGAAATTCTCTCATGCGTCACTTATATTATTTTGAGAGATTAAAATTCTTATGTTCATGTTCTTCACTTAAATTTATCTTAGAGCTTGTTAGTTGCAATGGTAATATATAAATGTAGTCCCAAAGTGATGGATATTCAAGAAGGATATAATAAGAACTTTCATGTAGATCATTGGATATGATAAGTTTGTTTCCTTGCAATTGTTGTGTGATATGGAGATAATAATATGTGAGTCATGTTGGTGAGTAATTGTGCTTTAGTAGGAATATCAGTGTTAAGGTTTGTGCCCTATACAAGCATGAAAGTCAATATTTATGCAATGAAATTGCATCCTACTTGTGGTGCATTATTCGGTGTTAGTTATGCTCATTGCTCAATGATCTTGGTTGGTTGCTTCTCAGTCTATTTGCTTGCTTCCATTCGTACTAAGTGGGAATACTACTTGTGCATCAAACTCCGTAAACCAAGGGGTGCCATGTGAGTCCACCATACCTACTTATATGTGGTATTTCCGTGTCGTTCCAATGAAATTTTATGTGCCAACTCTAATTTTGAAAACCATTTTCCTTTTTGTGTGCTCGTACTGCTCATGAAGCGGCAGGGGGTGGTTAATATTTTCTCTTCTAGATGTGTTATTCTCAAGATGTGTGTTTATTCACTTTTCATTGCACAAGAGTACAGCGGTGGGGGGAATCATCACCGGTGGCCATCTTGATCATCCCGACAGACACCATGATGAAGAGGGAGCAGTCCACCCTCGGTGCTGAGGGTTTGTACGAGTAGCTATGTGTTTAATCTCTCTCTCTCTCTCTCTCTCGTGTTCTTGAGATGGCACTATCTTCATGTATCGCGGACTTTGTTAATATTGTTGGATCATATGGTGTTTCCCCATGTCTATCTTGCTGTGATGAATTGATTTTTCCTTTTGAGATTTTGTTTTATCGGATTGAATACGTTTATGGATTTGAGAGCAGTTGATATATGTCTTGCATATGAATACCCATGTTGACAATGGGGTATTATATTTATTCACTTTATATATGTTTTGCCACTAAACTGGCGGTTTCCCGAGGTGACATTGGGGTAATATATGCATAGGGTTTGATGCATGTTCTCGTGTTTGTTTCTTCGGTAGAAATCTTGGGGCACTCTTTGAGGTTCTTTGTGTTGGATCAAGTATTATGAATCTGAAATTGTTTGATGCGTATTATATAATTAACTCACACTAGTAGAAAAACGCCCATTTGTCCCGGTTCATAAGGCCTATTTGTCCCGGTTGCCGAACTCGGACAAAAGTGTCGGTACTAAAGCCCAACACCTTTAGTCCCGGTTCGCCCATGAACCGGGACAGATGGGGCTCCACGTGGCTGCTGCGGCTTGCCCAGGCTGGAGGGCCTTTTGGCCCAGTTGGTGGCACCAACCAGGACAAAAGGCATCCACACGTCAGCAGTTCAGGGGCAGGTGTTTTTGCTTTTTTCTGAAGGGGGGGGGGGGTTGGGGTTTTGGGGTTTTGTAGGGTTAATTTAGGGGTTTCATGTATTGTGTTAGCTAGCTAATAGAGAGAAGTGTCCTCTTATCTTCGTGCTTGGTCGATGCTATGTACTATATGTATAGAGAGGACTCGACATGCTAGATAGCTAGTAAGCAAAAGAAGGAAACCATTATGTATAGAAGATTGTCATGAACATATACAGGGAGAAGTGATCGACCTCTCCTTCTCCTAGAGATTGATCGAACAACAAGTTTTCGTAAATCTATCTGACGCTACAGGCTACATATATACAATATAAGATCTCTTTCAATCCCCTAACATCTGAACTCAAGCTCCACATTTTATTCTCCGTCTTTGTCGATGACATGGTCAAGAAAGAATCCTGCCAATTCCTCTTGAAATGCTCGTATGCGATCTTGTGGTAGGAGTTCATCCCGCATCTGAAACATCTAATTTTGGAAGGGGGTCAATACATATATATGAATGAAACTCAACACAAATGATGGTAATAAAATAATATTGTGAATATTACTTCTTACGCATTTCATATTTTTTTTAGAGTCGCCCCGCCCACAGGTCGTGTGGCGGATGAACTTGCAAATGTAGTATCCACAATAATTATTCCCGGGTTCCTGCCACAACCACTTTACAAGAAATAGAGGTCAATCAAACTAATAAGCAAGCATGCTAAATGGTATTGATGAAACTAGGTAGAATCAATGGGAGATGCGTGGAACTAGCTAGTAGTACTTACTTTCGGGTGGTTAAATCGCATCTCCGCCGGCATTCCTGGAGCTTCTGCGGTGAACTTTTTCCAAACCCTGCCAGACAAAGAAAACAATTACTTCATATCAGGAAATGAACAAAGTTGCCGATAAGGTGAGATAATGATCGATTGAACTTACTTCTCGAGCATTTTAGTCATGGTCGCATACTCCTTGGGATTTTTTCGTTTCGAGTCTATGACGGTTACTAGTCCCTACTCAAGCTTAATCTCTAGCAGAATAAAGTGGAAGTTGCGCACGCATGCATAACTCATCAATTAGATTACTATAAGCTCGAGTAATAAGGTAAACCGAGTATGCACAAGATAGTAACATTCACTTGAATTTGTAAGGAAAGAGTATTGTATCTTTGTTTTGATTTCAAAGTAACGATCGTAGCAAGTTGGCCTCAGTTTCTTTGGCATCATATGTAACATTCCACTCATCTATGAGATTTCTATTAATGAATCCAATATCACTGATTTATCTTTTCTTCAATTCGGCGATCTTCAATCTGGATAATATAGTGAGGATAATTATATACATGCAATTAATAAGCTGAGCTATATATAGAGACTGAATTACAGAAGTTGTACTTATAGACAGTAGCAAGTGATGATTGTTTTATCGAGGGCCTTTTGATTGAAAAACTGGAAGAACTCCTCATATGGAACAGACAACAGATCAATTCCAACAAGGTTGTGCGCCTCTTTAACTCTCAGCGTCAAAGTATCCTTCCCAAATCTGCTGCAGATGTCCATGTGCCAATCATGGAATCTTTGCATCATCGTTGTTAGAGGAGGATGACCAGGCTTGACGAGAGGCTTCCCAAGCTATAATTTGAATGTGTCCACCTCCATTGTATCAAAAAGTGCATCGTCGGGCATGTAATCTCCTGGATTGGTATCGGGCACCATCCCCGGAAGATTAGCGACGATATCGCTAGACACCTTGAGCGGGGGGCACGACTGCTTCGCTTGTTCATCGAGTTGGGGAATTTTTTTCCCACTCCTTCGTTCTGCTAACCATTGATCAGTGCAAGTACTTCCCGACTGCTCCACTTCCTTATATGTCCTTTCAATAATGCGGTCATAGTTGGTTTGCGGCGGGGGCGGTGATGGTCGCTTCAGGGCATTCAAAGTGCGATTCGCTTGCACCGGATCTATCTTCTCCTCCGAAGGTGGATGTTTCTTAGCTTTTACTGTTTCAAAGAAGTCCTTAACTTGGGCTTCACAGATCTTCTGGTTTTCCTCCTCGCTCCTCTTGTATGGTAACTTCTCTGGAGGCTTTAGAGACGGTGGACCGAATCTGTATTGCCTCCCACCTCTGGCTATACTGCTAGATGCCGGAGCAACCGGAGCAGCTGTGGCTATCTTCTTTCATTGCTTACGAGGCGGAGAAGAAGGAGGCGGACTGCTACGACGCGTCGGAGCAGTGATGACCCACAAGTATAGGGGATCTATCGTAGTCCTTTCGATAATTAAGAGTGTCGAACCCAACAAGGAGCAGAAGGAAATGATAAGCGGTTTTCAGCAAGGTATTCTCTACAAGTATTGAAATAAGTGGTAACAGATAGTTTTGTGATAAGATAAATTGTAAGGAGCAACAAGTAACAAGAGTAAATAAAGTGTAGCAAGGTGGCCCAATCCTTTTTGTAGCAAAGGACAAGCCTGGACAAACTCTTATAATAGGAAAAGCGTTCCCGAGGACACATGGTAATATCGTCAAGCTAGTTTTCATCACGCTCATATGATTCGCGTTCGGTAATTTCATAATTTGGTATGTGGGTGGACCGGTGCTTGGGTGCTTTTCTTACTAGCACAAGCATCCCACTTATGATTAACCTCTATTGCAAGAATCCGCAACTACAACAAAAATATTAAGGTAAACCTAACCATAGCATGAAACATATGGATCCAAATCAGCCCCTTACGAAGCAACACAAAGACTAGGGTTTAAGCTTCTATCACTCTAGCAACCCATCATCTACTTATTACTTCCCAATGTCTTCCTCTAGGCCCAAATAATGGTGAAGTGTTATGTAGTCGACGTTCACATAACACACTAGAGACTAGACAACATACATCTCATCAAAATATCGAATGAATATTCTCCCTTGTCGTCAGGAACAAACGTAACTACTCACAAAGCATATTCATGTTCATAATCAGAGGGGTAATAATATGCATAAAGGATATGAACATATGATCTTCCACCAAATAAACCAACTGGCATCAACTACAAGGAGTAATCAACACTACTAACAACCTACTAGCACCAATCCCGGGCTTGGAGACAAGAATTGGATACAAGAGATGAACTAGGGTTTGGAGATGAGATGGTGCTGGTGAAGATGTTGATGGAGATTGCCCTCTACCGATGAGAGGAGCATTGGTGATGACGATGGTGATGATTTCCCCCTCCCGGAGTGAAGTGTCCCCGGCAAAACAGCTCTGTCGGAGCCCTAGATTGGTTCTGCCAAGGTCCCGCCTCGTGGCGGCGGAGTTTCCTCCCGAAAGGTTGCTTAATGTTTTTTTCTCATCGAAAGACTTCATATAGGAGAAGATGGGCGTTGGAGAGCCACCAGGGGACTCACGAGGTAGGGGGGCGCGCCCCCCCACCCTCGTGAGTAGGGTGTGGGCCCCCTGGCCTTCATCTTTGGCGACAATTTTTCTTTATTTATTTTAAGATATTCCGTGGAGTTTCACGACTTTTGGAGTTGCACAGAATAGGTCTCCAATATTTGTTCCTTTTCCAGCCCAGAATTCTAGCTGCCGGCATTCTCCCTCTTCATGTAAACCTTGTAAAATAAAAGAGAATAGCCATAAGTATTGTGACATAACATGAAATAACAGCCCATAATGCGATAAATATCGATATAAAAGCATGATGCAAAATGGACGTATCAAGCAGCCGGAGCGGCGGCGTCTGTGTTCCGCCGTCGCCGTTGCTTACGAGGCGGCAAAGAAGGAGTCGGGCTGCTCGGACACACCAGAGCAGGCGGAGAAGGAGGCAGAGAACTGCCGCCCTCACGTGCCGGAGCAGGAGGCGGAGTGCCCGGCTGACTCGCCGTAGGCATGAAGTTCAGAAGCTTGATGTGCTCCTTCCACCATAAACATGGAGTCTTCAGAGCAAGACCCAGCCGAGTCTCGCCTTCACCTGTAGGGTGGTCAAGCTGGAGCTCCTCAAACCCCTCCGTTATTTCATCCACTATCACAACAGCATAGCCTTGTGGAGTCAGACTAACGTGAAAAGTTGCTACGGGTGAAGGAGGGAACACAGAGTCAACAGCCGCCTTGACTTTGAGGTTCTGCCATTGCGTCATACGCTGGCACTGGTGTGAATCCGTGATAAAATCCACGGGGTAGCTAGGACCCATGAAGTCAGGCTGCTGAACGAGCTCGGTGGAAGCCCCGCTACTTCTCCGCTGAGATGGCGGGGTAGCTTCTAGGGTAGCTTGGGCAGGATGTCACCGGTTCTCAACAGCTTGTCGTTCCTCTAGCTTTGGTACCATTTCCTAAAGCTTCTGCAGTTTGCTCAAATCCACTTTCCTCCTCTCTTTGGTTTTGTAACCGCCTGCGTTGGGAAACCCAACCTTCCATGCAACAGAGCCTGGCGTGCCTCGTGGTTGTCCAGGGTGCTCAGGATTCCCGAGGGCCTTTGTGAGCTCGTTGTTCTCACTGTCGGGAACGAACGTCCCATCATGTGTTGCCTTGATTGCTTCCTGGAGCTTTGTGATGGGTGTTGCAAGTTCCTCGTCCGTCCAACAGCACTTCCCTGTTTCAGGGTCCAAAGTTCCCCCAACCTCGAAGAACCAAGTCCTTGAACGGTCTGGCCAGTGCAATGTCTCTGGTTCGACACCTTTAGCAATCAGGTCCTGCTCAGCCTTGTCCCACAACGGCCAGGCTATGAGGTAGCCACCTGACCCCGTGCGATGGTGATGCTCCTTCTTTGCAGCATTTATCTTGTTAATCGCTGACATCTTCTTACTCTTCTCCGATGTCTTGTGAGCCACAAATTTAGGCCAGTGATCTCCTATCTTCTCAAATCGGCCGGTGAATTCTCGAGTCTTGTTTTTGTCGACATACATTGATTTCAACTCATTCTTCCACCTCCTGAACAGACCTGCCATCTTCTTGAGAGCATGAGCCTTGACAAATGGCTCTATAACTGGCTTATCTGGATCCTCCTCTACCGATAGGGTGGAATTTTCCTTCAGCGCGGTCCAAAGATCATCTTTCTGTCTATCTTCGACAAAAGAAACTTGCTGGTCTTCCTTCTTAGGCTTATACCATTGGTGGATGTTGATCGGGATCATGTCCCTCACAAGAAACCTTCACTGAGGAGAAAATGCTTCCTTGGTCCAGAGGGGTTTAATCGGTTAGCCATCGCGCGCGATTTCTGTGATCGTGAACCTTTCATCCTGGCGCAACTTTTTCTTCGGGCCTCGTCTCGTTACCCAAGTTTTGCTCGATCCGGAGGGCTATAAAAGAAGAAAGAAGATTTAGTATATGTACATACAAAAACAATTAATGCATCAATTAGCTAATTAGCACAGACTTAATTAATATAAATACTATCATTGACATCTTTTATGATTGGGAGCACTCATTAAAATACAACATGCTAAAGAGTTGATGTTGGACAAGGAAGACAACGTGATGAGTTATGTTTTCTTATATCTGAGATAAAGTATGTTGTCATGGATCCTCAAACACGTTGAGCTTGCCTTTCCCCCTCATTCTAGCCAAATTCTCAGCACCAAGTAGAGATACTACTTGTGCTTCCAAATACCCTTAAACCAGTTTAGCCATGAGAGTCCACCATATCTACCTATGGATTGAGTAAGATCCTTCAAGTAAGTTGTCATCAGTGCAAGCAATAAAAATTGCTCTCTAAATATGCATGACTTATTAGTGCAGAGAAAATAAGCTTTGTACGAACTTGTTGTGGAAGTAATCAAAGCGACAGACTGCATAATAAAGGTCCACATACAAGGGGCAATATAAAGTGACGTTCTTTTGCATTAAGATTTTGTGCATCCAACCATAAAAGCGCATGGCAACCTCTGCTTCCCTCTGTGAAGGGCCTATCTTTTATTATTATCCTCTACCTTATGCAAGAGTCACGGTGATCTTCACCTTTCCTTTTTCATTTTATCCTTTGGCAAGCTCAGCATGTTGTAAAGAACATGATATACATATCTAATTAGATGTAGGGCAGCATGAATTATTAGTGTTGACATTACCCTTGAGGCAAAAGGTTGTGGGGCAAAACTATAAGCCCCTATCTTTCTCTGTGTCCGATTAAAACTCTGTAACCACAAGTATTGCGTGAGTGTTAGCAATTATGAAGGACTAAGTGATAGTTGAGTATGTGGACTTGCTTTTAAGATCTGACATAGACTCTTTCCGATGTTATGATAAGTTGCAATTGCTTCAATGACTGAGGTTATAATTTGTTGGTGCCCAATAAGGTTTCTGATTCATACTTTTGCATTGTGAAAAGATTATCACTTGAACATAAGTAATCATATGACAAAATCTATATATGTTGCTGTTATGAGAATAATCATGATGCCTTCATGTCTATATTTTATTTTTATCGACGCCTCTACCTCTAAACATGAGGACATATTTATTGTTATCGGCTTTTCGCTTGAGGACAAGCGAGTTCTAAGCTTGGGGGAGTTGATATGTCCATTTTACATCATGCTTTTATATCGATATTTATCACATTATGGGCTGTTATTTCACATTATGTCACAATACTTATGGCTATTCTCTCTTATTTTACAAGGTTTACATGAAGAGGGAGAATGCCGGCAGCTGGAATTCTGGGATGGAAACGGAGCAAATATTGGAGACCTATTCTGTACAACTCCAAAAGTCCTGAAACTCCACAGAATATCTTAAAATAAATAAAGAAAAATCGTCGCCAAAGATGAAGGCCAGGGGGTTCACACCCTGCTCACGAGGGTGGGGGCGCCCTCCTGGGCGCGCCCCTACCTCGTGGGCCCCCTGGTGGCTCTCCGATGCCCATCTTATCCTATAGGAAGTCTTTCGATGAGAAAAAAACATTAAGCAACGTTTCGGGACGAGACTCCGCCGCCACGAGGCGGAACCGTGGCGGAACAAATCTAGGATTCCGGCAGAGCTGTTCTGCAAGGGACACTTCCCTCCGGGAGGGGAAAATCATCACTATCGTCATCACCAGCCCTCCTCTCATCGGGAGAGGGCAATCTCCATCAACATCTTCACCAGCACCATCTCATCTCCAAACACTAGTTCCTCTCTTGTATCCAATTCTTGTCTCCAAGTCCGGGATTGGTGCTAGTAGGTTGCTAATAGTGTTGATTACTCCTTGTAGTTGATGCTAGTTGGTTTATTTGGTGGAAGATCATATGTTCAGATCCTTTATGCATATTATTACCCCTCTGATTATGAACATGAATATGCTTTGTGTGTAGTTACGTTTGTTCCTGAGGACAAGGGAGAAGTCTTGCTATTAGTAGTCATGTGAATTTGGTATTCGTTCGATATTTTGATGTGATGTATGTTGTCTAGCCTCTAGTGGTGTTATGTGAACATCGCCTACATAACACTTCACCATTATTTGGGCCTAGAGGAAGGCATTGGGAGGTAATAAGTAGATGATGGGTTGCTAGAGTGACAGAAGCTTAAACCCTAGATTATGCATTCCTCCGTAAGGGGTTGATTTGGATCCATATGTTTCATGCTACGGTTAGGTTTACCTTAATACTTTTGTTGTAGTTGCGGATGCTTGCAATAGAGGTTAATCATAAGTGGGATGCTTGTTCAAGTAGGAATAGAACCCAAGCACCGGTCCACCCACATATCAAATTATCAAAGTACCGAACGCGAATCATATGAACGTGATGAAAACTAGCTTGACTATATTCCCATGTGTCCTCGGGAGCGCTTTTCCTATTATAAGAGTTTGTTCTGGCTTGTCCTTTGCTACAAAAAGGATTCGGCCACCTTGCTGCACTTTATTTACTCTTGTTACTTGTTGCTCGTTACAACTTATCTTATTACAAAACTATCTATTACCACTTAATTATTTCAGTACTTGCAGAGAATACCTTCACTAGTAGAAAAGGGGGCAATGGTCCAGGCCCGGCCAGCCCATTAGTCCCGGTTCAATCCAGAACGGGGACCAATGGGGGCATTGGACCCGGTTCGTGAGCCCCGGGGGCCGGCCGGGCCACGTGGGCCATTGGTCCCGGTTCGTCTGGACCTTTTGGTCCCGGTTGGTGGGTCGAACCGGGACCAATAGGCCTCGCTCCTGGCACACCACCATTGGTCCCGGTTGGTGGAATGAACCGGGACCAAAGGCTGCCCTTTAGTCCCGGTTCAAGCCACCAACCGGGACCAATTAGTTGCCTATATATACCCCTCGCCCGCGAGCAGAGCACTCCCAGTGCTCTATTTTTCGTGGCCGGCGAGGGGAGAGCTTTGTGGTGCTCTAGCTCACCTCCTATGCACACGAGGTGTTCGATGGAATGCTTGAGCCACACTACTTAAGCTTTCTCCTCTCCAAACTCGACCTCCAAGCTCCATTTTCCTCAATATTTGTCTAGGTTTAGCGGTCCGTCACGTCCCGTCCCCGTCTTCACCGCCGTCGATCGCCCGCGCCGATCTCGTCGCCGGCACCACCGTGGTGAGCCTTTTGTTCTTATCTTCTTTCTGAAAGGAAAAAAAATTCTTACTTGTATGTTTATATAGATACTTGTATAATTTTCTTACTTTTATTATTGCATCTTACATAGTGCGATGGTTTTGGTATCCGCCCCCGTCGGCCCTCGTCCTGTCTATGATTCGGATGTGGTATATATTATCTTTTCATAACTATTGGTTCATTTATTGTTTATGACAACTAGCACAGTGGCCCACTCGATGCGCGGGCTAGGACTTCTGAAAGTTTAATAATGAGTCCCCAACTCCATATAAACATACCTGAATGGTTAAAGAATAGTAAAAAATATGCACACATGTGAACCACTTTAAGAACCCCACTAATATTGTCGTAAATGGTTTTAACATATTTATATTTCCAAACATGTGTTCAATTTATATCTTCTCATGGGGGTGCTTGATAACACCTATCTATTTGTGGTTGAATTGGCTTGACCAAGGGATGAAAGATAGGTAGTTGGATGGGACAAACACATTAATAATGTACTCATTAATTGCTTTCAATTTATACTGTCATGGTGATGCATGATAACACTTACTTTTTTGTGGTTGAATTAGCCTAACCAATTGATGAAATATATAGTTGGATGGAATATACACATAACAAAATATGTACTCATCATTTTAGTGAAACACTAATTTTTATGCAGCCTTTGTAGGTGGAGGTGTGTGTCAAGTTATCCAAGAAGATTATCCACCATCAACGGCCCTGTAAAATTAAATGCTTGGACAGACAGTAGCCAATTATTTTTTATTTTTGAATCCTCACAAATAGACTGAACAAACATGATGAAAAGTTGTAAGCTAATCACAGGAAAAAAAATATTAGATATGGGTTGCATTGCATTGCGATCCCCTTAACAATGGAGTTTATTGTGGCCCATCCAGGCGCACACTTGCGTTGCCTCGCCTCGCATGCTCTCCGTCAAAACCAAATTGTGTTGAAGCTCACTCGGAAATAATTATAAGTTACACTGGTCATCCCATTATGTCCCATTAGGTCATAGAAAATAATATGTTTGTACAAATATTATAGATGTTTGTACCGAAGGTTCATCCCTTTCTTTCTGCTTCCTTGAACTATTTAGGGCTTTCGAATGGAAACAGTTCTGCTTCTTTGATTTTCTCATAGACAAATGTACCAAACAAATCCAATTTCCCAGAAAAAAATCCGGAAAACTGAAATATTACTCCTCACGGCAAGGATTTAGTCTTGGGTCAATATATCATAATCTAAAGATAAAGAGTGAAAGCTAAAGAAAATATCACATATGCAGATAATATTTCCTTTAAACTTCATCTGTTGCTTATGCCATTTACAAAAAGTGTCATGTTAATGATCATATTTGCCCTTAATTATGTGATCATGTGTCGGCAGATCGGTTAAAGGTTTCACCGTGAATTAGTTGATATATAGTTTTATGCGAGTATAAGATAGAGTAACATTGGTAATAATTATTGTAGAAGCTTTTGAACCATGTAGAACTTTTTTAATATCTAATTATTTTAACATAGCTCATTACTTATTCCTTCCTTCATGACAGTTAAAATATACAATATGTGTGAGGAAAATACTATTGATATCATCCTAAATATAGCTACATGATCTCAGAAATATTTGCATGTCATAACAATTTAATTTATATCAGAACAAAATGTAGAGGAAATACAAAAGAAAAACCTGAAGTACAACAATTTGTTATATTTTTCAAATACTGTTGATATCATCATAAATATAGCTACATGATTTATCTCAGAAATGTTTGCATGTCGTAACAATGTAATTTATAACAGTACAAAATGTAGAATAAATACAAAAGAAAAACCTGAAGTACAACAATTTTTTATCCTAGACACTGGTTGTCTCTCATTCTAATCATCTGCATTCTAATGAAAAACAGCATTTGTTGTCAGACCTATGGGGTTGTCTCTAAAAAGTATTTTGCTCAACAACCTAAGATGCCTTAACCACAATGTAGGTAGTTCACAGACCTGGCCTGATATTTAGTTCTCGGAGTCACGACTTCAGGGAAAAAAAGAAACGTCATGGTATGCATATGTATAAAGGTAGAGGAGATCCATTTTGCAGTTTCTGAACGTGTTTCTCCTTTCTCTGACTGAAAGAACACCAGAAGTACACTACACCACCAACCTGTAGATGAAATTCTTTGAAAGCTTTCATACCTGTGGCAATGGAGAGAAAAGCGATACTGAACTTCATAGAGCATTATGGCTTAAAAAAACATTGCTTGTAAATAAATATAGATGAGAATGATATTGTAACTTCTGGTTCAAACGTGCATCTCCTTTCTATTTTTCGAACAATACCAGAAACATTAATACACTACCATGTAAATAGCACAACGATTTACTCATCTGATTTAAAAGAGTATGAATTGGTTACAACAAATATATCTTCCGATTGCGCTATTCTACCAGGTTGATGGGGAAGGCGAGGGCTGCAATTCAAGAAATCGGATTGGGGCTGCAAGAGCGTGAAAGGTGAGGTTGTGCTTGTTGATTTCAGTAATCAAATCGGGGTCAATCTAAAAGCAAATGTGAGAGTCTCGGTTCAGATCGATCTAAAAAGCAAGGTTGCAACGGTGAGAAAACCAATAGAGTGGTGATGCAATGCCGGGGTGGTTATCAGTCGTGTGAGTTAGTATGGCGCCTATATCAGCCGGCCATGAGAAGGAAAAGAAGTATGGCTCCGGGCAGACTCTTGAGGAAGGGTAGGGGAGGAGGGCATGAGGCGAGGTAGTCTGGGCATCCCAGTAGGAGCGCGGGAAGCGAGATAGACTGGGCATCCCCAAGTCGCTAGAGAAGTTTTTGTTTTTGCAGGGCTCGAGAAGATCTTAAACAACAGTTATCATATTTATTAGTTATATGAACCAATCGATGGTCAGATGTTTCAGATTATAGTGGGATTTGTATTGTCAAAGTCATGCATAAAAGATGGTGCTGCAAAGTCAAGCACAACATATATTTTGGGAAGGAGGGAGTACATAGTACATACATGCTATTATACATGAATCGAAGAAAAGTTGGTCCGTGTTAGAACTCCAAGCAGATTCCTAGCTAATGCTTTACCTACTACACGCATGGCATGTAGCTCGAGCCATCAAAGACTAATTAATGCCATCAATCTAGAGCCTTTTTTGACATGCATGTTGTGTAACATGTAAAAAGGGTCTGCATTATTTATTTATTTTGCCTTGTCAGCTCTAGTTTTACATGGGCCACATGGGTCACAACTCCAAGAACCAAATGTCCGTCTACGAACAAAATACTATACAGTCTACTGAAAATGATCTCAAGACATCTGGAGGCATTGATTAAATGCCAAAAATATACGAAAGGACAGGATGATCAGCAATACCATGTAGACAACAGGAGATTCAACATGTGTTCTGAACAGAACAAACCAAGATTCGACATGAAGATCATCTCTATGTCATAGTTATTTCACCATTATATACTCTAAAACAGAGGCGCGAGGCACACTTTTCATTAATGGAACTCTCAGTTCAGCATCTCAGAGGAACCCAATTGTTTTCAATCTGCTACGGATCAATTGGTTTGAACTAATGACAGAGAACACAAACTAATTTTTTTCTTTCAGCTTTAGCATCGAGTCTAATAACACGGGCCCACCCATTATGGATGACCAAGGAAAATAACCTCCGGTAAGATATGTATATATACGAATGGCAAAGGTTGGGAATTATTCTTTAATAACATGGGCCCACCCATAATAGATGGGAAAGGCAAATAACCTCTAAGGATATCTATACGTAATGGCAAAGGTGGGTAATTAATTTTTCCTCTGCTTAGATCGGACGACCGTAAATTATTAGCCTAACAAATAAATGGCTAGATGTTTCTATTTTTTGTGGTAATTTCTAACATAATTCTCTTTTATCTGGTTACCCCGTAAAGTACTTTTTATATATAAATAGATTATGCCGACCAACGTGACATAGATTTTATTTATCTAGGAGGTTGTTGAACCGGAAATTCCAACCGACCCTATTGTGGAGAGGTTAAATTTAGTTGAAGAAGAAAACAATGTGTTGAAGGAAAAAATTAGAAAAATTGAGAAGGAGAAGATGATATTGGAGTTGCATGTCGCGGATGTCGTCGATGATCACAAGATCAAGATGGATGCAATGCACTTGAAGATTAGAAAGATTAGAAAATATGCCATTCATACCGAGGCTTGGTATCATTATGCCATTGGATCAGTTGTTACATTGGTTGCGATTATGATCGCATTTGTTTTCGCATTGAAATTTTTTACATAGTTTCAGTTTATGGTTTAATTAATTTAGATGCTCCGCAGAGCTTTATGTTGTTAGATGAGAACTATGTATGTACTTTGCTTTTAATGTGATGATGAACTTCTATTAATTTGGTCACTTAATTATCTATTCATGATATTCTGTAATTATTTTTGACACAATTATATATAATGCACGCAGATGAACCGGCAATTGATGTACGGTTCAAGACACACCTCCGAGTACATTAAGGGCGTGCATGATTTTCACGAAGTGGCTGAGGCAAACAAGCAGAATGGTTTTATGTGTTGTACATGCCCTATATGTGGGAATACGAAGTCTTACTCTGACCCGAAAATCTTCCACACCCACCTGCTTTACAATGGTTTCATGCCACGCTATAATTTTTGGACGAGGCACGGAGAAATAGGGGTTATGATGGAAGACGGCGCAGAAGAAGAGTACGATGACAACTATGTGCCCCCTGAATACGGTGATGCTACTGGACATCAAGAGGAACCAGACGATGTGCACGATGATGCTGCAACGGGCGAAGCTGCTGAAGATCAAGAGCAACCAGACGATGTGCCCGATGATGATGATCTTTGCCGGGTCATTGTCGATGCAAGGACGCAATGCGAAAGTAAAAAAGGAGAAGCTGAAGTTCGATCGCATGTTAGAGGACCACAAAAAAGGGTTGTACCCCAATTGCGAAGATGGCAACACAAAGCTCGGTACCATACTGGAATTGCTGCAGTGGAAGGCAGAGAATGCTGTGCCTGACAACGGATTTGAGAAGCTACTGAAAATATTGAAGAAGAAGCTTCCAAAGGATAACGAATTGCCCGACAGTACATACGCAGCAAAGAAGGTTTTATGCCCTCTAGGATTGGAGGTGCAGAAGATACATGCATGCCCTAATGACTACATCCTCTACCGCGGTGCGTACAAGGATCTGAATGCATGCCCGGTATGCGGTGCATTACGGTATAAGATCAGACGAGATGACCCTGGCGATGTTGACGGCGAGGCCCCCAGGAAGAGGGTTCCTGCGAAGGTGATGTCGTATGCTCCTATAATACCACGGTTGAAACGTCTGTTCAGAAACGGAGAGCATGCCAAGTTGATGCGATGGCACAGTGAGGACCGTAAGAAAGACGGGAAGTTGAGAGCACCCGCTGACGGGTCGCAGTGGAGAAAATCAAGAGAAAGTACTGGGATGAGTTTGCAAGTGAGGCAAGGAACGTATGGTTTGCTTGAAGCGCGGATGGCATTAATCCTTTCGGGGAGCAGAGCAGCAATCACAGCACCTGGCCCGTGACTCTATGTATGTATAACCTTCCTCCTTGGATGTTAATGAATCGGAAGTTCATTATGATGCCAGTTCTCATCCAAGGCCCTAAGCAACCCGACAACGACATTGATGTGTACCTAAGGCCATTAGTTGAAGAACTTTTACAGCTGTGGAATGGAAACGGTGTACGTACATGGGATGAGCACAAACAGGAGGAATTTAACCTAAAGGCATTGCTGTTCGTGCCCATCAACGATTGGCCTGCTCTAGGTAACCTTTTAGGACAGACAAACAAGGGATACCACGCATGTACACACTGTTTACTTGACACCGATAGTATATACCTGGCAAGCTGCAGAAAGAATGTGTACCTGGGCCATCGTCGATTTCTTCCGACCAACCATCAATGTCGAAAGAAAGGCAAGCATTTCAAAGGCGAGGCAGATCACCGGAAGAAGCCCGCCATCCGTACTGGTGATCACGTACTTGCTATGGTCAATGATTTACACGTAATCTTTGGAAAGGGTCCCGGCGGACTAGCTGTTCCGAGTGACGCTAGGGGACACGCACCCATGTGGAAGAAGAAATCTATATTTTGGGACCTACCCTACTGGAAAGACCTAGAGGTTCGCTCTTTGATCGACATGATGCACGTGACGAAGAACCTTTGCGTGAACCTGCTAGGCTTCTTGGGCGTGTATGGGAAGACAAAAGATACAGCTGAGGCACGGGAGGACCTGCAACTTTTGCACGAAAAAGACGGCATGCCTCCAAAGCAGTATGAAGGTCCTGCCAGCTATGCTCTTACCAAAGAAGAGAAGGAAATTTTCTTTGAATGCCTGCTTAGTATGAAGGTCCCGAATGGCTTCTCATCGAATATAAAAGGAATAATAAATATGGCAGAGAAAAAGTTTCAGAACTTAAAGTCTCATGACTGCCACGTGATTATGATGCAACTGCTTCCGGTTGCGTTGAGGGGGCTTCTACCGGAAAACGTCCGATTAGCCATTGTGAAGCTATGTGCATTCCTCAATGCAATCTCTCAGAAGGTGATCGATCCAGAAATCATACCAAGGCTAAGGAGTGATGTGGTGCAATGTCTTGTCAGTTTCGATCTGGTGTTCCCCCATCCTTCTTCAATATCATGACGCACGTCCTGGTTCATCTAGTTGACGAGATTGTCATTCTCGGCCCCGTATTTCTACACAATATGTACCCCTTTGAGAGGTTCATGGGAGTCCTAAAGAAATATGTATGTAACCGCGCTAGGCCAGAAGGAAGCATCTCCATGGGCCATCAAACAGAGGATGTCATCGGGTTTTGTGTTGACTTCATTCCTGGCCTTAAGAAGATAGGTCTCCCTAAATCGCGGTATGAGGGGAGACTGACTGGAAAAGGCACGCTTGGAAGGGACTCAATAATATGCAGGGACGGATATTCTAGGTCTCAAGCACACTACACAGTTCTACAAAACTCTACGTTGGTGACCCCATATGTCGATGAACACAAGAACAGTCTGCGCTCCAAACACCCGGAGCAGTGCGACAACTGGATTACATGTGAACACATCAGGACTTTCAGCAGTTGGTTGGAAGCATGTATCAGAGGTGACAACACTATTTGTGATAAGCTGTGTACTTGTTGTCCAGGGGACCATCTTTGACTGTATTGATTTGGAAAGGATACGAGATAAATGGGAATACATTTTACACGATTGACCAATATCAAAAGAGCACCAACCAAAATAGCGGTGTCCGCTTTGATGCAACAACCGAGAGGGGAAAGGACACATATTATGGTTACATAGTGGACATATGGGAACTTGACTACGGACATGATTTTAAGGTCCCTTTGTTTAAGTGCAAATGGGCCAATCTGTCGAGGCGGAGTATGTGTAGACCCACGAGACGGAATGACAACAGTGGATCTGAAAAATCTTGGGTACACTGACGAACCGTTCGTCCTAGCCAATGATGTGGCACAGGTTATCTATGTGAAGGACATGTCTACCAGACCGAGAAAGAGAAAAGATAAGGAAGCGAATACATCATACGAATAGCCAAAGCGCCACATAGTTCTTTCAGGAAAAAGGGACATCATGGGAGTGGAGGACAAGATAGACATGTTTGAAGATTATGAAAAGTTTCATGAAATTCCTCTCTTCAAAGTCAAGGCTGACCCCAGCATCCCGATGAACGATGAAGATTATCCATGGTTACGGCGCAATAAGCAAATGACACAAGCGAAGAAAAAGTGAAGACTTTCTCCCGCAACTATTATGATGATACCATGCAATCTTTGTAAATGACGAGTTTGATACCATTGTCCGTTTTGTACATGCACATGCCAACTTTCAACTTTTTTAGAGTTCTTTTGAAATGCTTTACTGTCTTATGGTTCGGCCCTCGTAATAATTGAAAATAGCAACAATAAGTATTTTCAAATTTGAAAACTAATGGCACTAACAGAATGTTTATTATTTTCCTAAAATTAAAAGCAAAAAGAATTGAAAAATAAAGCAAAAAACAAAAGAAAATAAATAATGCAGAAAACAAAACCAAAACAACAATAAGTATTTTGTTGTAAGTAGAAACAAAATAAAATAAATAAACCAAGAAAGAAAACAAAAAAACAAAAAAAGTGTTTTCAAATTTGAAAAGTAATAGAAAGTTTATAATTTTCCTAAAACTAAAAGAAAAAATAATTAAAAAATAAAGCAAAAAACAAAAGACAATAAATAATGCAGAAAACAAAACAAAAAACTGGAAAAATAAAATAAAAATAGCAACAATAAGTAAAGAAAACAAGAAAACAAAAAAATGGGCGCATTCTTGTTAAACGGAGACCCTCGAGCCTCGGCGATCCTCGACACTCTACCCCTCGACCCCTCGACCCTAGACCCTTGTTGACCCTCGACCCTCAACCCTCGACTCTCGACGACCCTCGACCCTCGGTGACCCTCGACCCTCGACCCTCGATGACCCTTGACGACCCTCGACACTCGACCCCTCGACGACCCTCGACCCTCTACCCTAGTTTCTGACACCCTCTTTCCCGATAACAGATAAGAAGAGGAAGAAGAAGAAAAAATAGAGGAGAAGAAGAAGAAAAAAATAGAAGAAAAAAAAAAGAGGAGAAGAAGAAGGAATAGAGGAGAAGAAGAAAAAATAGAAAATTTTCTATTTTTCCTTCTTCTTCTTCTCTTTTTTTCTTCTTTTTCCTCTTCTTATTTTTTCTCCTCTTCTTCCACTCCTCTTCTTCTGTTCTTATTCTCCTTCTTCCTCTTCTTATTTTCCTTTTTCCTCTCCTTCTTTTTATTCTTCTTCCTTCTTCCTTCTTCCTCTTTTCTTCTTTTTCCTTATTTTTCTTTTTCCTCTCCACTAACCTAAAATCTATACTAACCTAACAGTAGAACAAACCTAAAAAAAATTCTATGAACAAAAAAATTCATCTATAATGTGAAAAAAACATACATCACATGAACCAAAAAATCATACATCAATACATACAACAAAAAAAATCATACAAAAAAATGGTCGGTGGCGCTCACAGCGAGGACGGCAACGACGAGGCAGGGCGACGGCATCGGGGCAGGGGCGGCACGGGGACGGCAGTGAGGGCAGATTGCGGCGACGACAAGCGTGGGGACGGCGACGACGAGGCAGAGCGACGGCATCGCGGTAGGAGCAGCGCGGGGATGACGACGACGACGGGCACGGGCGTCGGCGACGGCGACGGCAGGGGCGTCGGGCGGCGTCGGGGCAGCCTGGCGGCATCGTTGTCGTCAGTGTCGTCGGGAGCTAATGTGAGATGAAAACTAAAATTTTTGATAAGTGTTGCTTATATACTCTAAGCATTGGTTCCGGTTCGTGGCACCAACTGGAACCAATGCCCTCCTTTAGTTCCGATTGGTGCCACCAACCGGGACCAAAGATCAATTTCCAGCAGCCCAAAGGGCGGGAAGCGGGGACCTTTGGTCCCGGTTTGTGGCACCAACCGGAACTAAAGGGTGGCGTTCATTCCGGTTGGTGCCACGAACCAGAACCAATGCACCCCTTTAGTCCAGGTTGGTGCCACCAACCGGGACCAAAGGACCTATGTTGCCTCGCGGCAAAAATGTTTAGTCCCACCTAGCTAGTTGAGAGGGGCTCGGAGTGGTTTATAAGCGCGGCTGCGCTGACCACTTCGAGCTCCTCTCCAATGCAGGCTTACGGGCCTAATCTGTCATTGCTATGCCTGTGGGCCTACTGAGCCTTCTGCGGGCCTGAATCCTGGCCCATTGTTGGGTTTCTAGTCGTATTCAGGCCGTGGTGGCTCAGTAGGTGGCATTTTTTAATTTTATTTCTACTTTTTGTTTTGTTTTTGCATTATTTACTTTCTTTTGTGTTTTGCTTTATTTTTAATTATTTTTGCTTTTAGGTAATAAAAATTATAAACTCTGTTAGTGCCATTTGTTTTCCAATTTGAATAGTTTAAATTTGAATTTTTTAAAAAATTGTGGATCACTAGTTTTAGAGTAACTTTACTATAAAGGTAGATTTTTGAGTGATTCTTTTTCATGCTATTTAATATTACTGTGTTTTACCATTATATTCAAAAACTGATTTTGTTATTTTAGTTTCTAATAAAAATTCCTTATGATAATTCTTTTTGCTATTAAAGTTTGTAACAAAAATTCTTTATGAAAATTCTTTTTGCTTCTAATGTTTTGAACAGAAAATACTTTGATAATTTGGTTGAATAAATTTTATATAATTTTATTTTCAATAATACTAGAGGTTTATAAAAGTTTTTGAGTTGATTCCCTTTGCTATTGGAGTTTTATAAAAGCTTTTTACTTGATTCTTTTTGCTAATGAAGGATAATATAGTTTTGTTTTAGTTGATCATAACAGAATGTTTAAATTGATTATTTTTAGTTCATTCTTTTTGCTATTAGTTCATTCTTTTTGCTATTAGTTCATTCTTTCAGCTAAATGACCCTTAAATTGAAAAGCAGTATAAATGAACTCTGAAAAGGTTGAAAGTTGGCATGGTTTCATCATTTCACCCACATAGCATGTGCTAAAAAGTTGAGAGGGTTACGACAAAAATTGGATGCCCTTCGTGTACAAAACAGACAATCTCTTTGGAAGTATCAATGTTTCGGACGAAAACTCATCTGTTACAAAGGGATTTCATTTGTTCACACGTAACTGCAGTGATATTCTAGATCAAAGGCATCATCATAATAGTTGTGGATAGAAAGTCTTCACTTTTTCTTCGCTTGTGTCCTTTGCTTATTGCGTCGTAACCATGGTAATCTTCATCGTTTAACAGGGTGCTTGGGTCAGCCTTGACTATGAAGGGAGAATTTCATGAAACTTTTCATAATTTTCAGACATGTCTGTCTTGCCCTCCAATTCCACGATGTCTCTTTTTCCTGAAAGAACTATGTGGCGCTTTGGCACATCATATGATGTATCGGCTTCCTTATCTTCTCTTTTTCTCGGTTTGGTAGACATGTCCTTCACATAGAAAACCTGCGCCAAATCATTGGCTAGGACGAATGGTTCATCTGTGTACCACAGGTTGTTCAGACCCACTGTTGTCATTCCATTCTGTGGGTCTACCTGTACCCCGCCTCCTGGCAGATTAACCCATTTGCACTTAAACAAAGGGACCTTAATATCATGTCCATAGTCAAGTTCCCATATGTCCACTATGTAACCATAATATGTGTCCTTTCCCCTCTTGGTTGCTGCACCAAAGCGGACAACACTGTTTTGGTTGGTGCTCTTTTGAACTTGGGCGATCGTGTAAAATGTATTCTCATTTATCTCGTACCCTTTCTAAGTCATTACAGTCGAAGATGGTTCCCTCACCAACGAGTACAGGTCATCAGAAACCTTGTTGTCACCCCTGAGACATGTTTGCATCCAAATGCCAGATCTCCTGACGTGTTCACATGTAATCCAGTCGTCACGTTGGTCCGGGTGTTTGGAGCGCAGAATGTTCTTGTGTTCATCGACATACGGAGTCACCAAGGTAGAATTCTGTAGAATTGTGTAGTGTGCCTGAGATCAAGAATGCCCGTCCCTGCATATTATTGAGTCCGCTCCTAGCGTGTCTTTTCCACCCAGTCTCCCCTCATACCGCGATTGAGGGAGACCTATCTTCTTGAGGTCAAGAATGAAGTCAACACAAAACCCAATGACATCCTCTGTTTGATGGCCCACGGAGATGCTTCCTTCTGGCCTAGCGCGGTTACAGACATATTTCTTTAGGACTCCCGTGAACCTCTCAAAGGGAACATATTGTGTAGAAATACAGGGCCTAGAACGATAATCTCATCGACTAGATGAACTAGGACATGCATCATGATATTGAAGAAGGATGATGGGAACACCAGCTCGAAACTGACAAGACATTGCGACACATCACTCCTTAACATTGGTAGGATTTCTGGATCGATCACCTTCTGAGAGATTGCATTGAGGAATGAACATACCTTCACAATGGCAAATCAAACGTTTTCCGGTAGAAGCCCCCTCAATGCAACCGGAAGTAGTTGCGTCATAATCACATGGCAGTCATGAGACTTTAGGTTCTGGAACTTTTTCTCTGCCATATTTATTATTCCCTTTATATTCAACGAGTAGCCAGACAGGGCGTTCATACTGAGCAGGCATTCAAAGATGATTTCCTTCTCTTCTTCGGTGAGAGCATAGCTGGCAGGACCTTCATACTTCTTTGGAGGCATGCCATCTTTTTCGTGCAAATATTGCAGGTTCTCCCGTGCCTCCGGTGTATCTTTTGTCTTCCCATACACGCCCAAGAAGCCTAGCAGGTTCACGCAAAGGTTCTTCGTCAGGTGCATCACGTTGATTGAAAAGCGAACCTCCGGGTCTTTCCAGTAGGGTAGGTCCCAAAATATAGATTTCTTGTTCCACATGGGTGCGCGTCCCTCAGCGTCATTCGGAACAGATAGTCCACTAGGAACATTTCCGAAGATTACTTTTAAATCATTGACCATAGCAAGTACGTGATCGCCGGTACACATGGCGGGCTTCTTCCGGTGATCTGCCTCGCCTTTGAAAGGCTTGCCTTTCCTTCAACATTGATGGTTCGTCGGAAGAAATTGACGATGCCCCAGGTGCACATTCTTTCTGCATTTGTCTAGGTATATACTTTCGGTGTCATCTAAACAATGCGTGCATGCATGGTATCCCTTGTTTGTCCGTCCTGAAAGGTTACTGAGAGAAGGCCAATCATTGATGGTTACAAGCAGCAACGCATGCAGGTCAAATTCCTCCTGTTTGTCATCATCCCACACACGTACACCGTTTCCAATCAACAATTGCAAAAGTTCTTCAACTAATGGCCTTAGGTACACATCAATGTCATTGCCGGGTTGCTTATGGCCTTGGATGAGAACCGGCATCATAATGAACTTCCGCTTCATGCACAACCAAGGAGGAAGGTTATAGATACATAGAGTGACGGGCCAGGTGCTGTGATTGTTGCTCTGCTCCCCAAAAGGATTAATGCCATCTGCGCTTAAACCAAACCATACGTTCCTTGCATCACCTGGAAACTCCTCCCAGTACTTTCTCTCGTTTTTTCTCCACTGCAACCCGTCAGCGGGTGCTCTCAACTTCCCGTCATTCTTACGGTCCTCTCTGTGCCATCGCATCAACTAGGTATGCTCTTTGTTTCTGAACAGGTGTTTCAACCGTGGTATTATAGGAGCATACCACATCACCTTGGCAGGAACCCTCTTCCTGGGGCGCTCGCCGTCAACATCACCAGGGTCATCTCGTCTAATCTTATACCACAATGTACCACATACTGGACATGCATTCAAATCCTCGTATGCATCGCGGTAGAGGATGTGGTCATTAGGGCATGCATGTATCTTCTGCACCTCCAGTCCTAGAGTTCATATAACCTTCTTTGCTGCACACGTACTATCGGGCAATTTGTTATCCTTTGGAAGCTTCTTCTTCAATATTTTCAGTAGCTTCTCAAATCCTTTGTCAGGCACAACATTCTCTACCTTCCACTGCAGCAATTCAAGTACGGTACCGAGCTTTGTGTTGCCATCTTTGCAATTGGGGTACAAACCTTTTTTTTGATCCTCTAACATGCGATCGAACTTCAGCTTCTCCTTTTGACTTTCGCACTGTCTCCTTGCATCAAAAATGACTCGGCGGAGATCATCATCGGGCACATCGTCTGGTTCCTCCTGATCTTCAATAGCTTCCCCCGTTGCAACATCACCGTATTCAGGCGGCACATAGTTGTCATCATCCTCTTCTTCTTTGTTGCCTTCCATCATAACCCCTATTTCTATGTGCTTGGTCCAAACATTATAGTGTGGCATGAAACCCTTAGAAAGCAGGTGGGTGTGAAGGGTTTTCGAGTCAGTGTAAGACTTTTTATTCCCACATATAGGCCATGGACAACACATAAAACCATTCTGCTTGTTTGCCTCAGCCACTTCGAGAAAATTATGCACGCCCTTAATGTACTCGGATGTGTGTCTGTCACCATACATCCATTGTCGGTTCATCTGCGTGCATTATATATAATTAAGTGTGTCAAAAACCATTACAGAAAATCATGAATAGATAAGTGACCAACTTAATAGAAGTTCATCATCACATTAAAACCAAAGTACATACATAATTCTCATTAAACAACATATATATATATATCTCAAGAGCATCTAATTAAACCATACATCGAAACTATGTAAAACATTTAAATGCAACAACAAATGCGATCATAATCACAACTAGAGTAACAATTGATCCAACGGCATAATGATACCAAGCCTCGGTATGAATGACATATTTTCTAATCTTTCTAATCTTCAAGCGCATTACATCCATCTTGATCTTGTGATCATCGACGACATCCACACCATGCAACTCCAATATCATCTTCTCCTCCTCAATTTTTTTTATTTTTTCCATCAAGTAATTGTTTTCTGCTTCAACTAAATTTAACCTCTCGACAATAGGCTCGGTTGTAATTTCCGGTTCACAAACCTCCTAGATCAATAAAATCTATGTCATGTTGGTCGGCATAATTGTCATAAACAATAAATGAACCAAATAGTTATAAAAGATAATATATTCCACATTCGAATCATAGACATGACGAGGGTCGACGGGGGCGAATACCAAAACCATCGCACTATATAATAAGAAGCAATAATAAAAGTAAGAAAATTATAGAAGTATCTATCTAAACATACAAGAATTTTTTTCCCACCAGAAAGAAGATAAGAACAAGAGGCTCACTGTCGGTGTCAAAACCGGCGGATCTCGGGTAGGGGGTCCTGAACTGTGCGTCTAGGCGGATGGTGATAGGAGACAAGGGACACGATGTTTTTACCCAGGTTCGGGGCCTCTCGATGGAGGTAAAACCCTACTCCTGCTTGATTGATATTGATGATATGGGTAGTACAAGAGTGGATCTACCACGAGATCAAGGAGGCTAAACCCTAGAAGCTAGCCAATGGTATGATTGTTGTTGTGTCCTACGGACTAAAACCCTCCGGTTTATATAGACATCGGAGAGGGCTAGGGTTACACAGAGTCGGTTACAATGGTAAGAGATGTACATATCCGTATTGCCAAGCTTGCCTTCCACGCCAAGGAAAGTCCCATCCGGACACGGGACGAAGTCTTCAATCTTGTATCTTCATAGTCTTGGAGTCCGGCCGATGATGATAGTTCGACTATCTGGACACCCCCTAGTCCAGGACTCCCTCAGTAGCCCCGGAACCAGGCTTCAATGACGATGAATCCGGCGCGCATATTGTCTTCGGCCTTGCAAGGCGTGTTCCTCCTCCGAATAATTCATAGAAGATTGTGAACACCAGGATAGTGTCCGGCTCTGTAAAATAAATTCCACATACCACCGTAGAGAGAATAATATTTACACAAGTTCAATATGCTGATGTATTTGGTGGCATGACGTCACACCACAACCAAGCTTTTACTCGAATCATTTTTATTGTACCACCTCAGCGCGTTTAGCAAAGCGGTTTCCTTGGCACGTCTTCTCGAAACAGAGATCGTGTTCCCCTTATTCCGGGATTCCCATCAATACGGACGTGGGTAACCCAACCGCGCCATTGATTGCGGCGCTTGGGAGAAAAGCGAGTTTTACCAGGCCAGTAGGGACGCATAGTTTCATCCGCCCATATATAAGGGGATAAGGATCCACCTTTTTTACCTACGCCTTCTTCCTCCTTTGCTTATCCATCTCCGTGCACTCGAGCTCGAGCGCCCAAGTCCGCACATCTCACCTCGACCTTCTCCAGCCATGTCCGGATCGGGAGGCAAATGGATGGCCTCGTCCGTTACGAAGGGGCACATCGAGAAGCTGCGCAGCGCCGGATATCTGTCCAGCAACATCGCGCATCGGCTCCCCGACGAGGGGCAGCTCATCCCCACCCCCAGGCCCCATGAGAGGGCGGTATTCCTTCCCCATTTCCTCCGCGGACTGGGCTTCCCACTCCACCCCTTTGTCTGGGGACCCATGTTCTACTACGGCCTGGATTTCCACGATCTGGCCCCAAATTTCATCCTCAATATCTCGGCGTTTATCATCGTGTGCGAGGCCTTCCTCTGCATCCAGCCCCACTTCGGCTTGTGGCTAAAGACCTTCAATGTCAAGCCGAAGGTTGTGAAGGGCAGCCAAGCGGAGTGCGGAGGCGCCATGGTGGGCAAAATGCCCAACGTCACTTGGCTCGAGGGTGCCTTCATGGAATCCATCAAAGGGTGGCAATAGGGGTGGTTCTACATCACCGAGCGGCGTGACCCTAAATGGGCAGTGGCCCCCGAATTCAGATCTTTCATCCCCATGCAGCTCACCTCCTGAAAGAGAAGGGCTTGCTATGGGGTAGTTCAGAAGAGCTGACCGGACTCCTGTCCTGTCTCCAGACTCTGGTGAACAAGAAGCACAAGCTTGTCAACGTGATCCAGGTCATGCTCGTCCGCCGGATTCTCCCCTGCCAGCAACGGGACTTCAATTTGTGGGAATTTGATCCGGCACAGCACCGGACCTTGAGCGGGCTCTTCGACACTACGTACGAAGCTGGCTGGAGGGTGCTGTTCAAGGGCGTCGAACCTCCCGCATCCGCTACCGAAGATCGCGGATTCAGTACGCAGCGTTCGGCTGGTGAGGTAAGCTATGTTATCCTTTATGGGACACTTGCTTTTCATAGTTTGACTCTATGCGGGATCTAAACTCCCCATACCTTCAACAGGCCTGGCAGAAGACATCCGGACAGGTTAACTGTCCGGCTTCCCTTCTAGAGGACCCAGCGGATGCCCTATTGACAGGGCTGCTGGTCCCGACACTTTACGTAGTGCCGGAGAAGAAGGCCAAGAAGAAGGCCACGTGAACCCAAAGGAGTTCTCGGCGTCAGGTGGTATCGGACTCATTGTCCGATGAATCCGAGGCGAACTCCTCCCACGAGGACGAGGAGGATAAGAAAGAGGCCTCTCCCCCAGCAGGGGGAGAGAAGAAGAGGAAGGCCTCCCCAACGAGGGAGGCCAAAGGGTCCAAGAAGGGAAGGACCCTTCCCCCGGACTGTTCCGCCAACGTCGGCGACGGCGACGAGGAGTGGCCCTCAAGGGCCAAGCCCCTGGCGAGATCGTAAGTATCCGGACTCCTAGATGATTTATAATTTTTCTTTTTGTCGCATGGTGTCTTTCTAATGCCGCATACAACCCTGTAGTCCGCCCAAGGACGATCTTCCCGCTTCGTCGAGCGGGTCCTTGGGCACGTCGGATATGGATTCTCTTCCGACCGCCTCCACCCCCCGTGACGCAGGGCAACCTCCCGGACTTTCCGGATATGGATATGGATATGGACCCTCCGGATATGGATATGGGTATGGATATGGACCCTCCGGATATGGATGTCGGATATGGATATGGACCCTCTGGATATGGATATGGGTCCTTGGGCCGAGGTGAGATCCTGTGAAGGGACCCACTAGGAGGAGGAGGCCCCAGAGGTGCCGCAGGGCAACCTCCCAGACTTTGCACTGAACTCCGCACCGGAACCTGCAGTGGTTTGAGTCCGCGGGCGCCCTTAAGAAGAAGGGCAAGATGTGACACCGGCGGCCTCCGTCCAACCGGAGGCGCCGGATAACTTGCTGGAGGCGCTCAACGGCGCTTCCATCAAAGAATAACACCGCACTGTCATGAGTGCTGTGATTCAGAAGGTTCAGCTCGCCAAGAGCGGGCTGACCGAAGCCTGGAGCATCCTTCTAATAGGCTTTGAGGTAAGAATTTTAAGATATGTAATATAATACCGCATAGACAGTAGCCCCTGATGCTCGGTTCGGTGTTCGGAAACAAAAGCCGGACTGAGGATCTAAAAAGATATACGCAGGAGTCTTAAAAAATATGTCAATATGGGATTGCAGGCTGCGCTGCTGACCTCTACCGTACTGACTGCAGAGGTCAATACCTTGAAGCAAAGCCTCGAGCGGTCAAAGAGCGAGCTCGGCCGTGCCAAGAAGCAACTCGAGGACAAGGAAGGTGAGTAACACCGTATTAAAGTTGTACCTTAGAGAAAAGGATTTGGTTGCAAGAGAAATAACAAGGATAACGTGGGTACTACAGGGGCCACGAACGAGGTGGCGACCCTGAAGGAGGCGGTGTCCGCGGCTGAACGCAATGCGGCCGCGGAACGAGCCAAGCGAGAGAAGCAGGAGGCGCGGGTGGCGGAGGTACAGCAAGAGCTCCAGGCTCTCGTGGAAAAGCACGAGAGTTTGGAGCGTGACTCAAAGACTCGAGAGTCCGAGCATGCGTCGGCTCTTGAGAGTGCCAAAGCCGCTAAGGCCGATGCCCACAAGATCCTCCAGGAAATTGAGGATTTGAAGAAAGTAGCGGCGGGTAAGGCATTCTTCATGCAAAGCAAGCATGTTAAAGTGAATTACCTGTTACTTACCCGAATTCGGAGCTCTGCAGGAACGTTCACAGATCTGCCCCGCAGCGTGTCCGATGCTGCCGCTTTCTACAGAGCCGAGGAGGGGAGCTCGACGGAGAAGGTATTCTGGTCTCAGTATGCTGAGGTCGGACATCCGGTGCCCCTTAGCGACCAGCTAAAGCAGTTGGTCGAGCTCCACAAGGTGGCCGAACAGGCCATGAAGGGCCTTATAGTTCGGCTGTGGCCCAAGGAGGCCATGCCTGGGAGCTACTTCGGCCTGGTGCGGCGGCTGGTGGATGCTTGTCCATGGGTTGAAGTCATCAAGCACTCCGCCTGCATTGAAGATGCCCGTCGAGCCCTTCCCAGTGCTAAAGTGCACTGGGGCAGGATGGATGCTGAGAAGCTTGTGATGGACGCGCCACCGCCGGGCAAGGAGTATCGCACACCCGAGATGTATTATAAAGGTGTCCTGAAGGGTGCCCGCATTATTGCGGGTGAGTGCTCCAAAGATGTAATATTTGAGTAGACTCGCATTTTGTTATCCTGTGCGCCGAAAACTTTGTTCGTATGCGCTAAGCAACGCTTGTTAATTTAAAATATTACCTTCTGTGCGGCCGTTTTATCAAATCTGAGAGATGGCAAGTCGTCGGCTTTAGCCCCCATGCCACAGTGCCGGGTCTTGGGATAAACTTGAGCGCTCTTGTTCCCATTTTGGGTCCATCTAGGAGGCGTTCAACACAATGAACAAGGCAACCGGACTTATAGTGCTTGAACACTCTCACTTAGCCATAGAATTCTATAATTTTAAATTTCGGCGAAGCCCCTAGTGTTCGGAAGGCCGAATTCGGGGCGCTATCCACGCCTGGACCGGACAAGGCCGGTTCCTCGCTCTAAGCGGCATAAGTCTTTAGGGACTCGAAAAAACCTCTCGAACAGCGACCAGCTCTTGCCTTATCATGACGGTCAGTTTTAGCTTTCTCCACTAAGGTGCTCGCCCAGCTCAACTGGGGCACAATCGCAGTGGTTCTCCCAGCGCTACCTTAGCTGACACAACAGAACGTAAGGTACCAAAACATGGGAGCCAGGCAAACCCAACTGTTGACCCAAGACATGATTCGGAGCCGATGCATATAATGCTATAAGTTCGGGGTGCCGCACTTGTGAAAGTGTTCGGACTTATCACACCATAATATGGGGAACTTAAGCCCCTGGTGTATTTAGCCATACCAAAGTGTACGGATGCAGCGTGTCATAAATGAACATATGTGTAAGAAAGGAATGCAATTATAAGCAAAAAGCGATGCATTGTTTATTCAAGAAATACTGCCATGAATGCAGAACGATACAAGTAGTGCGGTAAGCAAGGGATGGGAATATTAAACATGTCCCCCTCCAGGGGTAGGCTGCGGAATGGTGTATAAAACAGGTATAATGCTCGTAATGGAGACCACCTGGATACTCGTCGTAGCTTTTCTCCTTCCCTGGCAATTGCATCGTGAGTTCGGCAGGTCTGCTGCCGGACAGGGCCTCTGGTAAATGGAGTCCTGTAGATAAAAAAAAGAAAAAGAAAAAAAGATGACACACTTGGGAGCCCCTGGTGTGGTTGAGCCACACTCTGGGCCTGTCGTGGTCGTGCCCCTCCCCCTATGCCCATGGTATCTCCAGAGCGTAATGATGTACGCGAAGTACCGGTCTTGATATTTTGCAAGGGCTGGGGTTGCACTGCTACGTGTGCTCGGTACGTGCCAGGTGGTCTTATTGTAGGTTACTCCGGGCGCGTTTAGCAGTGTCCGGCCGCTTAACGGCCGGACTCGAGAATTGCCTTAAGAGGCTGCTCTGTACTTCTGCCGCGAGAGCCGCTGTGTGTTCCTCCGTTCGGAGGGAGCGTTAAGTGTTTCCGTTGACCGTGATGACTCCTTGAGGGCCTGACATCTTGAGCTTAAGGTATGCGTAGTGCGGCACCGTGTTGAACTTTGCAAACGTGGTCCGTCCGAGCAGAGCATGATAGCCGCTGCAGAACGGAACTATGTCGAAGATTAACTCCTCGCTTCGGAAGTTATCCGCGGATCCGAAGACCACTTCCAGTGTAACTGAGCCTGTACAATTTGCCTCTACACCTGGTATGACGCCTTTGAAGGTCGTCTTTGTGGGTTTAATCCTTGAGGGGTCTATGCCCATCTTCCGCACTGTATCCTGATAAAGCAGGTTCAGGCTACTGCCGCCATCCATTAGGACTCTGGTGAGGTGAAATCCATCAACGATTGGGTCTAAAACCAATGCGGCGAATCCGCCATGGCGGATACTTGTGGGGTGGTCCCTTCGATCAAAAGTGATCGGGCAGGAGGACCATGGGTTGAACTTCGGGGCGACTGGCTCCATCGCGTATACGTCCTTGAGTGCACGCTTCCGCCCCCTCTTGGGTATGTGGGTTGCATATATCATGTTCACCGTCCGCACTTGCGGGGGAAACCCTTATGTCCTCTATTGTTTGGCGGTCGGGTCTCTTCCTCGTCATCGCTATGCAGCCCCTTGTCATTGTTTTCGGCAATTAGCTTACCTGCCTGCTTGAATACCCAACAGTCCCTGTTGGTGTGATTAGCTGGCTTTTCGGGGGTGCCGTATATCTGGCACGAGCGGTCGAGTATTCGGTCCAAATTGGATGGACCCGGAGTAGTTCTTTTGAAAGGCTTTTTCCGCTGACCGGGTTTAGAGCCTCTGAATCTGGCATTGACTGCCGTATCCTCAGTATTGTCACTGTTAATGCGGCGTTTGTGCTTGTTGCGACGCGACCTGCCGTTGCGGTCCTTAGTATCCGGACTGCCAGAATTTTAGCTAAGGTTGTTGCTGCGGGCTAGCTAGCTGTCCTCTTTTGCGCAGAAGCGGGTCATGAGTGATGTGAGGGATGCCATGGATTTTGGCTTTTCCTGTCCCAGGTGCCGGGCAAGCCACTCGTCGTGGATGTTATGTTTGACGGCCGCAAGGGCCTCCGCATCCGGACAATCGATGATTTGATTTTTCTTAGTTAAGAACCGTGTCCAGAATTGTCTGGCCAATTCGTCTAGCTGCTGAATTATATGGCTTAGGTCGTCGTTGCTCGGTGGTCGCTTACATCGTGCCTCGGAAGTTATCAAGGAATGCGGCTTCCAGGTCCTCCCAACACCCAATTGATTCTGCTGGCAAGCTGTTAAGCCAATGCAGAGCTGGTCCTTTAAGCTTGAGTGGGAGGTATTTGATGGCGTGAAGATCATCACCGCGGGCCATGTGGATATGAAGGAGATAGTCTTCGATCCAAACCGCGGGGTCTGTTGTGCCATCATAGGATTCGATATTCACGGGTTTAAACCCTTCGGGGATTTGATGATCCATTACTTCATCTGTGAACCATAGTGGGTGTGCGGCGCCTCTGTATTGGGCTATATCACGACGTAGCTCAAACGAGCTTTGTCTATTGTGTTCGGCCCGGCCGGACTTGCTGTGTCCGGCGCGACGGTTCTCGTCGCGTATCATGGGGCGCCCACGTGATCCATAGATCGATCTTGATTGTCTTGCCTTATCCTCCAATATATCTTGCAAGTCCGGAGCGTTCCCCTGTGGCTTTGTGCTTTTCGAGCGATGCCGGGGTATGGTTTTAGTGTAGGGCCTAGAGGCCTCTCTGTCGCAGCCACGGGGTGGTCGGGCAGCCGTATTGTCCTCTAGTGATGTAGGTTTATATGCCTCCTCCTCTAATCGGGGGAGCAGCTTGCATTTGGGGTAGCTTTTGGAGGGGCGTTCGAGTTCATGCTCTTCGGCCGCAAGGACTTCAGTCCTTCTGTCGGCTAGTAGATCTTGATCAGCTCTAAGCTGTTGCTGCTTTTTCTTTAGGTTGTTTGCCATGGCAGTAAGCCTGCGTTTAAAACGCTCTTGTCCGACGGGATCCTCAGGCACGACGAATTCGTCGTCGTCGAGGCTTGCCTCGTCTCCAGAGGGAGGCATGTAATTATCATCCTCTACCTCTTCGTCTGCCGCGCTCTCACGAGGGCTGGCTTCTCCGTCCTCCTGTGCTGAATCTTGCTAGAGGGGGTTGTCTTCGGCACTGTCAGGGGTGTTATTTTCTCCGGTGCCGAAATCTCCATTCTTGCTACGGCGGGATTTAGAGCGGCACCGCTGATGCCGGCACTTAGGCTATTTCTTGGAGGAGTCTTCCTCCGCTGCTTCCTCGCCATTCCCATTCTTTGGGATGTCCACCATGTATTTGTCGTATGACGAGGTGGTCTTCGAGTGCCCCGTAGGCGCTGGTTCTTGGTCGTCTCCGGCATCGTCGTCCATACCGTCGATGTCTTCGGAGTCATAGTCTAGCATGTCGGTTAGATCGTCGACAGTTGCTACAAAGTGGGTGGTGGGTGGGCTTTGAATTTCTTCGTCGTCCGCATCCCAACCATCCTGACCGCAGTTCGGCCAGGGCTCTCCTGATAACGAGAGAAACTATAGCGAACTCAGGATGTCGCCGAAAGGTGAGTGTTGAAAGATGTCCGCGGCGGTGAACTCCATGATCGGCACCCAATCGGATTCGAGTGGAGAGGGCGTAGGAGGTTCGGAGTCCAGCGAGGAGTCCGGCTCGGAGTCACGAGCTTCATAAGGGACAAGGTCAGTATTCGGCTCCATCACCGTAGAGGTTGCAGCCCCCGAGGCGGTGTCTAGCCACCCGTCTGCACAGCCGGCTCCGAATTGAGGGTCGGAGCGGACTCGTGTGCGGCCCTCAGGGCACTGTCCGGCAGCAGAGCTAAATCATGCCCATCGTGATAAAGGTCTGGCGGCGCTCGGCTGTGGCTCGAATCCATCGAAGATCAAGTCTCCGCGGATGTCAGCCGTGAAGTTCAGACTTCCAAATCTGACCTGACGTCCAGGGGCATAGCTTTCGATCTGCTCCAGATAGCCAAGGAAATTGGCCCGCAGTGCAAAGCCACCAAATACGAAGATCTATCCGGGGACAAAAGTCTCACCCTGGACTGCGTCGTTGTTGATGATTGAAGGAGCCATCGAGCCTATATGCGACGGCACAGAGGAACTCTCAATGAAAGCACCAATGTCGGTGTCAAAACCGGTGGATCTCGGGTAGGGGGTCCCGAACTGTGCGTCTAGGCGGATGGTAACAGGAGACAAGGGACACGATGTTTTTACCCAGGTTCGGGCCCTCTCGATGGAGGTAAAACCCTACTCCTGCTTGATTGATATTGATGATATGGTTAGTACAAGAGTGGATCTACCACGAGATAAAGGAGGCCAAACCCTAGAAGCTAGCCTATGGTATGATTGTAGTTGTGTCCTACGGACTAAAACCCTCCAGTTTATATAGACACCGGAGAGGGCTAGGGTTACACAGAGTCGGTTACAATGGTAGGAGATCTACATATCTGTGTCGCCAAGCTTGCCTTCCACGCCAAGGAAAGTCCCATCCGGACACGGGACAAAGTCTTCAATCTTGTATCTTCATAGTCTTGGAGTCCGGCCGATGATGATAGTTCGGCTATCCGGACACCCGCTAGTCCAGGACTCCCTCACTCACCATGGTGGTGCCGGCGACGAGATCGGCGCGGGAGATCAAGGACGGTTAAGAAGGGGATGGGACGTGACAGTCCGCTAAACGTATAAAAATATTGAGGAAAATGGAGCTTGGAGAGGAGAAAGCTTAAGTAGTGTAGCTTGGGCATTCCATTGAACACCTCATGTGCATAGGAGGTGAGCTAGAGCACCACAAAGCCCTCCCCTCGACGGCCAGAAAAAACAGAGTAGTGTGGAGTGCTCTGCTCGCCGGCTAGGGGTATATATAGGCATCACATTGGTCCCGGTTCGTTGCTGGAACCGGGACTAAACGACACCCTTTGGTTCCGGTTCAAGCCACCAACCGGGACCAATGGTGGTGGGCCAGGAGCGAGGCACATTTGTCCCGGTTCGAGCCTCGAACCGTGACCAAAGCTGCCCGATGAACCGGCACCAATGCCCACGATGGCCCGGCCGGCCCCCTGGCCTCACAAACTGGGACCTATGCCCCCATGGGTCCCGGTTCTGGCTGAACCGAGACTAATTGGCTGGCCCGGCCTGAACCAAACCCCTATTTTCTACTAGTGTCATGGATACTCATGGTGACGTTGGAGTATCTAGGTGACATTAGAGTTGGTTGATGTGTATCATATGGTGTTATTTTTATTACAAACTCTTGGTTAGATCGGTCGGAAAGAATATCTTGGTGTAATTTTAGTACGAACTGTAGGATAGATTGATCAGAAAGAATAGCTTTGAGGTGGTTTCCTATCCTACAAACAAATTCTTCTTATGTTCTCGGCAAGATAGGAACTTTGGAGTGATTCTTCATCACACGTTGAGGGATGGTTAATTGATCCAATATTATATTAGCATTATTCTAAGATTGCACTAGCGAAAGTATGGACCCTAGGCCTCATTTTCAAGCACTGCAATACCGTTTGTGCTCCGTTTTACTAATTCCTACCTTGCTATTGTTCCCATTGCAAAAATCAATATCTACTATCATTACTACACTTTTATCGCCATCTCTTCGCCGAACTAGTGCACCTATACAAATACCATTGTATTTGGTGTGTTGGGGACACAAGAGACTCTTTGTTATTTGGTTGCAGGGTTGTTTGAGAGAGACCGTCTTGATCCTATGCCTCCCACGGATTGATAAACCTTAGGTCATCCACTTGGGAAAAATTGCTACTGTCCTACAAAACTCTACGCTTGGAGGCCCAACACGAGTCTCCAAGAACAAGTTGTGTAGTAACATGAGTATCCTCATTTAAGACATACAAGAAGTGTTCTCAAATCTGTCAAGTATTCAATCCGATAATAGTGAAACCTCAAAGTGAAAGACTCCATTCATCACAACAAGATTGAGAAGGAAGAACACCATATGATTGACCTATATTTACATTGCTTGTGGATCATTCCAACACATGAGGGAGAGAGAGTGATAGTGAGTGAGAGAGAGAGAGGGACAGAGAGATCACACACATAGCTACTGGTACATACCCTCAGCCCCGAGAGTGAACTACTACCTCCTCATCATCGAGACTGCCGGGATGATGAAGATGACCTCCGGTGATGATTTCCCCCTCCTGGCAAAGTGCTGGAACAGGGCTCCATATGAGATCGCTTCTGTACAGAGTCTTGCAAAGGCGACGTGGAAGTTTTAAGTATATTTTTGGGGGTTTCTCTATTTGTAGGAATTTTCAGCGTTGGAATCATGCCAAAAGAAGTTACGAGGGGCCCACAAGGCACTTGGCCACAACCACCCCAATTGTCGCGCCCCAGTACCTTATCACCTCCTCGTGGCTCTTCTCACTACTAGGAAAAGGCCTGCTAGTGGCGCACCTGTTTTGGCTACTAATGGCGCACTACAAGTGCGCCACTAGCATCACGCCATTAGAATTTAATACTAATGGCGCACCCCTGGTGTGCCATTAGTATACCAGATACTAATGGCGGTGCGCCATTACTAACAATTTTTTTTCAATTTTTTTTCAGAATTTTTTTTTCAATTTTTTTTCGTTTTTTTATTAATCTTGGGTCAATATGTTTAATCTCAAGTCAAATCGCACTAAGTGTTTAAACTTCCCGGAAGGTCAGCCATCCTCACACTACTCTAGCCCGAGCACGCTTAACTTCGCAGTTCTATCCAACCCCAGCACCACCCCACTTAATAGGCACTTGTTGATATATCTATCATATCAATCCTATTAAACCTTGTTGATGTTTAGGACCTTGTTCATGTTCATGAGTGTGATGAAATTTTGAAAAAATATTTCAAACTTTCGTTCATATTACGTATCATATTTGAAAAGAATTGCCAAAAAAATTAGAAACGGTGCGCCACTAGTAAGTTAGAATTTTTTTTTCATTTTTCCCCTCTAGATCTTAAAAGCCCCGTAACTTTTTTCTGTTAGGTTTTTGAGGATATTGAAAATGTTTAACGGGGTTCCCCCAGTTAAATTCGGATGTAACTATTCGAGTAGATGATTTTTCATATAAAAAACTTTTTAATCCGAGTTCATATGCAAAAGTTATGCCCATTTTACAAATTCCAGAGATATTTTGCAAATAAAGTTGAAATTCATATTTGTAAATTTTCCCAACAAGTAGACCATATATCACATGGGAAACTTATTTTCTTTTATTTTTTGACATTTCCATAATTTTCTTTTATTTTTTTAAACTGAAAAATGCGACCCACCAGGGGGAGGGGGTGGGGTGCATTCGGTGGAATTTTTGGGCCAAGTTAGTAATGGTGCACCACACACACGGTGCGCCATTACTAGTTTTGAAAAAAAAATGAAAAAAAATTACTAGTGGCGCACCGTGGATATGGTGCGCCATTACTAGTTTAACTAGTAGTGGCGCACTATCCCCTGGTGCACCATTACTAGTTTTGAAAAAAAAATTGAAAAAAATTTACTAGTGGCGCACCGTGGATGTGGTGCGCCATTACCAGTTTAACTAGTAATGGCGGACTATCCCCTGGTGCGCCATTACTAGTTTTGAAAAAAAAATACTAATGGCGCACCGTGGATGTGGTGCGCCATTAGTTTTTGGACACTAATGGCGCACCAACACATGGTACTCCATTAGTATATAGTAGTGGCGCACCGCAAATGTGGAGCGCCATTAATGTCCATATTATCTATAGCCCTTTTCCTAGTAGTGTTTGGTACTGCCTCGAAGCTTCGGGGGTCTCTTTTGTTCCAAAAGAACCGTCAAAAATTTTGGGGTCAATCCGAGAACTTTCATTTTTGCACAAAAACAACACCACAGTAATTCTTATGAAACCAGCGTCAGTCTCGGTTAGTTCATATCAAAACCATATAAATTTTTTGTAAACATGACATGAATACTTCACAAATTATAGATACGTTGGAGGCGTATCAGTATGTTTTGTGTGAAAAAATTAGGATATTTTTCATATAAATTTATGCTATATTTAAGCAATTAATTGCATTTCTAGGGCTTTAATGAATATAAGTAATTTTTGAACTGAAAGTGGACGTAGAATTTTACAAAATTGGGTTTAAAAATTATATTAGTGTTAAAGACTTCGTGTTTACGCCTTAGCCAAAAAAAGAAAAGGAATTCCAAACATCAAGCTGCCATGACACTAAGCTGAAAGTGAGGTCTGTTTGTTCTTTTGTTCAAGAAACAAGTTTGTAAAACTAAAAACTTACACTGCTAGGGTAAACCTTATAGGCAGAGGCTTAACAGTAGCGAGGGGTAAAGGACCGGCGCTACTGCTACTTTGCAGTAGCACGGTGGGCAAACATGTGCTACAGTTAAGAACATAGCAGTAGCGCCGGCCTGCCCACCCACGCTACTGATAAGTGGTCCTCATTAGGACTACGTATAGTAGCAGCGCGGAATGTTGACCCCATGCTACTGCCAAGTAGATAGCACCGGCATGTGCACCACACCCCATGCTACAACTATGGTTGCGCTATGCTAGCTGGTGGGCCCTAGTTAGCAGCAGTGTGGGGTACAGACCTGACGCTACTCCTACTACACTTAACGGTAGCGCCAACCTCAGACCCGTGCTCCTGGTAAGGGGCAACAACCACCTTTTACCCATCTCCCTCCCCCTCCCCCTCCCCTCCCCCTCCTCTCACTCACTTGCCCCCCCATTACTAGCTTTGTTCTCTCTTCCTTCACCTACCTCTCTTCTCACTCCTTTAATGCCCCCTCCACCATCTCCATTAATGCACCCATTTCTCTCTTCCTCACTTTTCTCTCGTCCCTCCACCAGTTAGAGCCATCTCCTACCCAACTAGATCTACCCATTTAATGAAGTGTAACCTATCTACCTCCCCAACTAGATCTACACATTTAATGAAGTAGGCCATCTTCGTCCACTTTCGATTCCTAGGTGTGTAGTGACACCGACCTCATCATCGTTCTCGATCTCTCTCGAGGTAGGTGTGAGTAAAAAGTTGTGCTTTGCAAGAATGAGTGTGTGTGTGTGTGTGTGTGTGTGTGTGTGTGTGTGTGTGTGTGTGTGTGTGTGTGTTTGTGTGTGTGTGTGTGATATGACCGAATCAGGTGATATGATGGAAATTGTGCATGTGGCATGAGCTACCGTCTATATGTGTATTTGAAGAATTGTGCATGAAATGAGAGTTGCTTATGTTTTGCTGAAATGTTGATTTATTTCCATTTTGTCGCATTTAGGGCGAACTCGATATGTCCTATGTTTGTATGACTTTGATGCATGCATGCAAGTGTTTATAATCCTTTTGCTTATTATACAGCGCAGGCGATGATGAAGGTCGGTGGAAGGATGGTTGAAATATGGTTGTGATACGCAGTCGACGACATGTATGAAAATAACCGGAGGATGATTTTATGTCCGTGTCGAAGATGCAAAGGAGGAGTCTGGCTCGACCCCTATAAGGATGGCCATTTGAAGGGTCACCTGCTCATGACTGATTTCATGGATGGGTATACTGGGTGGATAAGTGAAGATGAAGATGATGAGGACGTCGATGGGGTATCATTACTGGAATCAGCAGATTTCCGTCCGCCGTTTCTTTGCCATTTGCTAACTGATGGCAAAGACGGTCTTTTCCATCAGCTTGATGAAAACGGACGACAAAGAAGCAGCTGACAACAAAGAAATTGTTTGTCGCCCGCAATATCTTTGCCGTCTGCTAGCTGATGGCATAAAACCTTTGCCGTCCACCAGCAGACGGCAAAGAAGCTGCTGACGGCAAAGAATCTTTGTCGTCCGCTAGCAGACGGCAAAGAAACTGGCCAAACTAACGTACGTTAGCTAGGCTCTTTGCCGTATGCTAGCGGACGGCAAAGAGACGTGCCCTATCTAACAAAATGCCCAGTCCAGCCCCTCTCTCCCCACGTCTCTCTTCCTCCCCATCCCAACCCCGCGTCGCCGCCCCGCCTCGTCCCAACCTATGCTGCCGCCCCGCCCCGGCTGCACCGTCCGGCCTCGCCGCCCCAGCCACCAGCCCGCCTCACCACCCAGGCGCCGCCCGTCTGCGCCGCCCTGCCACGCCGGGCCGCTCCGTCATGGCGCCACCCGTCCACGCCGGCCCGCCGCCGCCGCCACGGCCGCCTGCCCGCCCTCCACGCTGGCCACACTGCCCGGATGCCTGCCAGCCCGCCCGCTGACCCGCCGCCCCAGACCCGCCTCGTCGCCCGGCTGCTCCGGCCCGCCGCCCCGCCTCGCCACCCCGCCTCATCCCAAGGTGAGATTTTTTTGTTTTTTAGATTAAGTTTAATTAGGATTATTCTAATTTAGTTTAGGTTTTGTTTAGCATAGTTAGTTTAGTTTAATTTAGGTTAAGTTTCTAGTTTAATTTAGTTAGTTTGGTTTAGTTTAGTTTAGTTTAGTTTAGGTTTAGTTTAGTTTAGTTACTTTAGTTTAGGTTTAGATTAGTTTAGTTTAGGTTAAGTTTCTGGTTGATTTTGAACATGTGAAATTTGCTAGTATTGTTTTAGTTAAAGCATTTATTCCCGCATCCATTGTTGAGGAAATCATTAACTGGTAGCTGCTCAGTTGGCTGACGAGTAGGGGATTAGTAGGCTAAATAATCGGCCATTTAATCAATATCTCGGGCGATTAATCAGTTAATCGGCTACTCGGTGACCCTGCAAGTACGGACGCATCGACATCGATGATACCTATCCCGCATCCTCATCATCGAATCGGCGGAGGAGGCCTCGATATGAGGGGATATGTCCGAGACTGGGCTCTGCCGGGCTGGTACTGGGAAGTTCTACTTTTTGGGGGGCGCAGTTTGGTGAGAAGGCAGCTCGTCGTTGACCCGAACCTTGTTTGGTGGCGGTCGCGTGGGCCAGGCTTTCGGACACTGCGGAGGTTGTACGTCACCATGTCAGCAAGGAGGACTAGCACGTCTATCGCTACATGGTTGCGTTGGAGGGCAGGTTCCACAATACCTGGAAGGTTCTTCAAGGACCTCATTGGATCTATGATCCTGTGATGGTTCCTTATCTTTGGGTGTCCACCGCCGCACCGATACCCATCGTTCGCTACGGTTCTAGTTGTACAAGCGATGCTATATGTTTGATATTATTCGAGATGTGTTAGTGATAATATTCGGCGATGTATAGACGCAACAGATGATGTAGTTTTTCTTATTGAATGCATGCTAATTTAGTTTACCCGTGGACGAGCGGGTTAGGGGGTTCCTCTGTGTCGATGGTACACTAAATAGCAAGTATCGTCAGTGTGAGATACATGTGGCCGTTGGTATCGAATACTACATCCACGTCCCACAAGTGGCCAAACATGTCTTGCGTCCGCAGCAACAGTTCTCGGCGTTGATGGCTGTCGAACACCATCACGAATTTGTCTGGCAGCCTGTGAGAGGATGTTTGAAAGCTAAGTGTTGAAACTTGAAACACCCAAACTGACTCAACTCGTTTTGGTTGTTTGACCTTTCAAAACATGGCTTTAATCCTCATTGCAAAGGCTGCCAGACAAATTTGCTAAGGTGTTCGACCGTCATTGGCCACCAGAACTATTGTTGCGTGGATTCATCCCTGAGGATGAATGGCTACTACTGGCAGAGATGAGCTATTTCTTCTGTGTTCTTTGTGCTAAAGAACAATTACCTGACCTGGTAGAAGAAATGGAAGAGATGGCGGTGGAGTTGATCTGCAAGTTAGAAAAGATATTTCCGTCGGGCTTCTTTAATCAAATGCAGCACTTGATTTTGCATCTCCCAACCGAGGCAAGATTTGGGGGGGGGGCTGTGCAGAATTCTTGGTGCTACACAACTGAGAGGATGCAAAAGACTCTTTGAGCAAAATGTAAAAATAAACGTAGAATTGAAGCATCGATGGCCGAGGCATTCATTACTGAGGAGGCGGCAAACTTCATGACAACACACTATGAAGCCAAAAATCATCATTTGCATAATCCGAAGCCTTGGTACAATGCCGGCGACCCTAAAAAGTGTCGATCCAACCTCAGCCTATTCAAAGGGGATCTGGCACCAGCCGGTGCTTCTAGTTCCTTAATGTTGGATTTCAAAGAATGGCAGACCATTTCATTGTATATATTCAACAACCTAACAGAAGTGCGGCCGTACATCGAGTAAGTTCTCGGTACACTGTTTCGCAACTTCTAATTCCGTTGAACTACTTTATTCCCGGATAAATTTGATACAGTCGATACATCGTCAAATTCTCGTATAGAGCGGTGATCCAAAAGGATTCCGTCAAAGAGTATGAGCTTCTGGCAAAGCATGGAGGTGGCTATCCCGGTTTCATCTCTTGGTTCAAACAAACGGTAATTTTCATTAGAACATTTCATTTCTTCGTCTAATTTGTGGCCAATGCAACAATCCCTTTCGTATTAAACTTGTAGGCTAATTCGGAGCTTATAGACGCCGAATGGAGACAAGTCGTCAATGGTTTTGACTATAAGGTCCGTTCATTTGACAAATACGACATCAATAGGTATCGCTTTCGTACCTATGGCAAAGAGCTATCAATGGCCGACGGAAAGTCTACAAATTGTTGTCTCTGCTATCGGTGAAGGAGATACTGAGTATTATGGAAGAGTTCAAGCAATTTATGAACATCAATTCTATGGTGCAAACCCACCAAATGTCGTAGTCTTCAAATGTTATTGGTTCTAGCCCAAGGAGACTAGAAGGACTGATGAACATATAGGGCTAGTGGAAATCAATCAAAGCACCCATTTGGATGTTCCCGATATTTATATTATGGCTCAACAGGCAACCCAAGTTTTCTATCTACCTTGTGCCTGCCAAAGTGATCCTAATCTCAAAGGTTGGGATGTCATTTATGAAGTGCGTCGACGTGTTAGACCACCTCCCCCCAATGAAGATGATTATGAACCTCACATCAACCCAAACACATATGAAGGAGAATTCTTCCAAGAAACACGTCTTTACAAAAATCGTTTCAAGAACTGCTCTACTCCACCCCAGAACACTAAAATAGACAGCAACAGTGAACCCGACTTCACCACTCAGCCGGAACAAGAAGAGCCTGAACTAGAAGAGGTTACTGTTGCGGATGACCTGTCAATGCTTGACAGATTACGTTGAGGTGACCTTCCACATGATGATGCATTTATTAATGATGATGATGAGCACGTTATTACTGATAGTGATAATGATAATGCATTTATTGAACCAGAGTATTACTAGGTATTAAATTGTTTATGTTGTACTTGATTTGTATAGTTACTTGTATGAATTATATAGTTACTTGTAGAATTTTCTTACTTTCTATGATTGTTTGTTATACATAGTGCCATGGTCTTGATATCCGTCCCCGTCGGTCCTCGCCCGCTTTATGATTCTAATGTGGTAAATCCTCTTTTATAACTATTTGTTGCATTTCACATTTATGACAATTATGGCCATCAAGTTGACATAGAGAAATTTTAATCTAGGAGGTATGTGAACCGGAATGTGCAACCGACCCTCTTGTCGAGAAGTTATATTTAGTTGAAAAATAAAATGACTATTTGAAAGAAAAATTTAAAAGAATTGAAGAAGAGAAGATGACATTGGAGTTGTATGTTGCCGATGTGGTCGATGATCACAAGATGAAGATGAATGCAATGCACTTGAAGATGGATGCAATACGCTTGAAGAATAAGAAGATTAGGAAATATACCATTGATAATGAGGCTTGTTATCATTATGACGTTGGATCAATTGTTACCTTAGTTGCGATCTTCATCGCATTTTTTGTGATGAGGATAAGTTTTCTCTATTTTTTTGCTTAACAAATGCATACTTAGCTACTTTCCTCCTAAATGGTATAACTAGCTAAGCTAGACAAAAAATGAGCTATACTTAGCTTCCTTTCCTAAAAAATGTCATGATAATCTTTGTTACCTTCAAAATGATATAGACTTACCTTACTTTCCTCGAAAATGACATAATAACCTTACTAAGCTCAAAAATGACCTATTTACCTAGCTTATCTCTAAAATGACCGACACTTAGCATTTTTACCTAGCTTAGCAGAAAAATGGAATTTTTACCTACCTTAGTTAGAAGAAGAAGAAGAAGATAAAAAAGAGAGGAGAAAAAGAAAGAGAAGAAAAAAATTCTTCTTCTTCTTCTTCTTCTTCCTTTTCTTCCTTTTCTTCCTCTTCTTCTTCTTTTTCTAGCTAGTCTTCTTCTTCTTCTTCTTCTTCTTCTTCTGCATCTCCTTCTTCTTCTTCTTCTTCTTCTTCTTCTTCTTCTTCTTCTTCTTCTTCTTCTTCTTCTTCTTCTTCTTCTTCTTCTTCTGCTTCTTCTTCTAACTTGCTTCTTTCCCAATTTGCGGATTTGCTTTAAATGAGGAAGCTTGCCTTGATGGAGTCTACTCTTCTCTTTATGCTTCCATCTTTTTTTGATTTGCTTTATGTGAGGAAGCTTGCCATACCTATATATGTATGGATGGATGAAACCATTGTATGCTTATTGTTGGATATGTTGGCTATGTATATGTGTTGGATGAAACCATTTGCTATGTATATGTGTTCGGATGCTTCTCGAAAGTATTTTCATATGTGTCTGTTTGTGTGTATGTAAAATTCTGTCAAATTGAATGAAATAAAGAAAACATTGAAAAACAGGGCTGTATAGACTCTTTGTCGTCAGCTGGCGGACGGCAAACGGCTTTGCCAACAGCTAGCGGACGGCAAACATGCCACGTGTCGGCCACGTGTGCAACCTGGGGCAGTAGGCTGGCTATGTAGTAGCTTTGCCGTCTGCCAGCTGACGGTAAAGAACGTTGCATCTTTGACGTCTGCCAGCTGACGACAAAGCTACCAAATAGGGCAGCCCCCCAGGCGCTACCATGTGGCATGCTATGCCGTCAGCTGGCAGACGACAAATAATCAATGTTCTTTGTCGTCCGCTGGCAGATGGCAAATATGCAATGGTCTTTGCCGTCTGCTGGCTGACGGCAAAGCACGCCGTTAACCACTTAACGAAATTAAGCTGACACGTGCGTCGGCCAGGCTATTTGTCGTCGGCTGGTGGACGGCAAAGAACTTTTTATCTTTGTCGTCCGCCAGCAGACGGAAAAGAGGCCTTTGTCGTAGCCTGTTCAGCCGGACGTGTTGCCGTCTGCTGGCCGACGGCAAAGGTCTTTGCCGTCCGCCATGTGTGCCTTTGCCGTCAGCCGTGGTAGACGGCAAAGATCCTGATTCCTATAGTAGCTTATAACGACATGGGGCCAAACGAATAGATGACCGATAATTGCGGCGGAGAAGAGGCCAGACAAGGCAGAGAAGAGGCCGGACATGGCGGCGGAGAAGAGGCCGGACAAGGCGGAGAAGAGGCCGGACATGACGGAGAAGACGCGGACACGCTGCAACCTTCGTCGCAAGTAAGTTCAACCCGGCTGGACCCTCATGTTCGACGCCTGTTTCGTAAGAAGAGGACTAGCAACAGAGCTACTTCAGAGAGGAGGCCAAACTGGCGCAACTGGAGGTAGACTTGAACACTCCATTGTATGATGGTTGTGATCCCGAGGTGACCCCCTTGAGTTTCATGCTCGGACTTCTAAAGATGAAGGCTAAAACATATGGACCGACGGAAGCCTCGATGAGCTTGTCAAGAATATAAAAAGTTTCTTCCCGCAGGGAACCTTTGTCCTACTAGTGTTGAGGAGGCCAAGAAAATTGTGTGCCCTCTTGATCTGCCGCACATTAGATACCACGCATGCATCAACCATTGCATCATTTATCGAAAGGAGCACGTGGAAAAAACCAGCTATCCAGTGTGCAATGCTTCTAAATACAAAAAGGCCGGAAAGAAATTTTCTCAGAAAGTTGTATGGTAGTTATCGATCACTCCTCGTTTATAGCTAGATCCTAAGGAAGCAAAGCTCATGCGCTAGGATCCGGATAGGGTGAAGCCCGACGATAGAGATGATCTAAAGCTAAGACACCTCGCGGATGCAAGCCACTAGAGAGAATTCAATGCTGAATATCGATATTTTGCAGGTGATCCAACGAACATCATGCTTGGGACGAGTATCGATGGCATGAATCCATTTGGCAAAAAGAACACGAACCATAGGACATGGCCCGTGTTTGTATGGATGTACAACCTCCCCCCCCCCCCAGAAGGGCATGAAGAAAAAGTACATACACATGAGTATGCGGATTCAAGGGATGAAACATACCAGGAAATATCATTAATCTATATCTGAGGATACCGAAAGAGGACCTACACACGCTATCGACAGCACCGGTCAAGACAAGGGACGCCAGCAAAGGAGAGTATTTTTGAATGAGATCCGCGCTGATGACAAGATGCATGAGTATCTCACTTATGGATATGTCTTAGGCCAGGTGTGCCACGGCTATTATGGATGCACCAGGTGCATGGATGATATAACGTCTCAGCAGCAAGATTGAGGGTCTGGGAAAATCGTGTACATGGGGCATCGAAGTTGGATCGAAGTGGACAACTTGTGCAGAAACCATGGAGATCTATTCAATGGTGACGCTGAGTATCAAGGACCTCCACGTAAGAGGAGCAGCCCCGAAATCGACGAGTTGTTGGAAACTGGGAAGAGTGCCCCACGCCGGGAAAGATGAAAAAGGCGAAGGAGCTGCTGCCGAAGGTATGGAAAGCGGGGTCTGTTTTCTGGGACATGGAGTACTGGCCCAAGCTCGACACGCGCGCCTCATTGCCTGATCAAATGCATATCACGAAGAATGCCCTCAAGAGCAAAACAAATTTAGACGTCCCCTAATCATTTTCCGGATAACTCTAGATACATGCGTGCACTTAATTTAAGGCGATAATTCTTGTTGCTAGATTAAATCGATTGTCAGAACCTTGTGAAAGTGACACCATGCTGTCAATGAACTAAGCTAAAGCAACACTCGAGGGAAGCAAAGAAAGAAAGTTAGCCTTCACATGCACATGTGATCAAGATCGAAACTGACATCTACTCATAGAACCACTCATGATGCCACTGTTGGAAAATGTAGTAGAAAACAAGAAGTTTCTGAGTATGAATACCCAGGAACAATATGAAGATGCATATAGGGTTTGGACCAACGATCGTTACCGACTCTAGAGTGTTGCCGATGTAGACGAGTTGGTGTAGACCATACTTGGAGTCCCTTCAACCGGTGATAACGATCTCGCCCTTGAACGATCTCTAGAACAGAAGACCGAAAGCATGGGCTCTCTACTTGGTTGCAAGCATATGGTCTGCATGATCCAGTAGAATTTCCCCGTCCAAAGCTTCTTATTATGAGGATTGGAGGAACTAGATCAAGCTCTAATTAGTCATCTACTCCCTTCGTCCCATAATGTAAGACGTCTTTTGAAACTAGTGTAGTTTCAAAAAACGTCTTACATTATGGGACAGAGGGAGTAGGACCAACTAGAACTAGAGCTATAAGAACTAGAGGAGGCTCCCAAACTTGTGTGTAGAAAAGGGCCAAGACCTCCACTATATATAGGTTATAGGGGAGAGGGGCAACCAATAGGAGGGGTAGGACTCCCCTCTCCTTGCGTTAGCCAACAAGGGAAGGGGATTCCTTCCCCTTCCCCAATTTGGTCTCCCCTAGAGGGAAAGGGGGGCGCCTCCCCACTTGCGCCTTGGTGGGCCAAGGTCCTTCCACCACTTGGCCTTTTAAGGCCCATTGGTATTAACTTAAATATGAAAGCCCTCTAACAATTAATAGAGCATATCATATATAATCTAACACCTTTGGAAACAATTTTCGCCAATAGATTAATTATCAGTAATTCCCGGTATTACCCGATATTATTCGAAACCCTTGTTGTGACCCCAAAACGCTTTCTGTTCCATTCGCACTATTCTGAATATCAATGAAACAATTTCATAAATGAATCCTCGATACTCTCATCCTACTAACCCTCAGCGGATCATGATTACCTTACGATTGTGACCCTATAGGTTTGGTAAATCATAGACATGAACGAAACCCCTTCGTTCAATGACCGATATTGGAACTGTGGACGTCCATATCGACCCCTATATATGATTACACGAATGGCATTTGATTGAAACTTTGGTTATCGTGCGATGTTCCCTTTTCTTTGCAATACTTTACAATATCGGGGTGCATCGGTGTCCTCCTGTGTCATCACCAAGCTCACTATACCGTTCTCCTCATTACCAGTTTTGTTCTTCTTTCTCGTTTAAGTGTTTCGAGATCACCGTGACATAGTCACATGTGTCTCGCCAGACGATGAAGGATGTCGTCACACCGAGAGCAGGGACGGAGCCAGGATTCGACATAGTGGGGGCGAGGCTTCACACTAAGTCTCATACGCGAAGGCTATGTGGTAAAAAAAATGTCTAAGGTTCTAGTCTAATGGAGATTGCATGATGCAAACTTATCTTTTTTTTATCTATTCAACGCATTCACATGAACAAAACTTGAAAGAAAATTGACAGCTGACAAAAAAATTCACAACACTAGAAACACAAGATAATCTTATTAACCAATAATTTGTAGTAATGCAATGTAGGTGAATAATACATTACCTAATTTCTTTATTTGTTGGAATTGGCGAGATGGACCTCACTGATTCAACTCAGTCCCAAAATTTGAATCGGCAAAAGCATGCGATTTTGTTGAAGCTATCAAAGAAGAATGGTACAAAGAGAACAATGATTAGTTTGGAAATGATAAACATGGACTAATCTAGGTCTCAAAATAAACTAACTTTTTCCTTGTTTCGTTTCCGCTCATCCGTGCGTCGGCCTACTGGCAATATCCCCGTGTATCAGGCGCTCGCCGACGGTTGTCCCCTACCCTTCTCCGCTTCTCTTGATTGCGATGCAATGGATCGCACAAGTAAAAAACTGGGAATGTTATAATTGATTCTAAATGATTATACCTCCATGATTTTAAAAGAAACAAACTAATCTGATGTGAAAATCAACTACCTTTTCCCTTGTGTTGTTGATGTTCATCCGGGCTTCCGGTCTGCTAGGAACCGGCAACATGTGCATGGATCGGCACCCGCGTACCCAGTGCCCCCTTCCCTTCTCCGCTTCTCCATGGTGGCCATGGAGAGATCTGATCGCAGCAGCCCGCAGGCGTTAGTCTCGATCGCAGCGGCGGCTTGGAGAGATTAGCGATACGTGCGTACGTAATCAGGTCGTGGCTGCGTGTTAACAGGCCTATTTGCCTTTCAAAGCAGTTTTCCTTTATGATCTTTTTGCTTTTAGCCTACATGGGCTGATGCTTTCACGTTAATGAGAAAAAGCGTGACGGGGATTAGGGGGGGCGAAGCGAGCACGGACAAGCGGGCAAGAGAAAAAATTAGTGATTAGTCGATCGCTATCAAGGGACGAGACGATCATTGGGGGGGGGGGGTCTCGCCCCACCTCGTCCCCCCTTAGATTCGTCCCTGACCGAGAGGTCCCTAAGAATATATCTCCATCATCATAGGAGCAAATCCCACTATCGAGCTATCTGGTACCTTATAAAACTTCCCGATGAGCCTGTAAGTTGTCGTTATGATGACCTTGTTATAGATGATGTTTGAGCAACCCCAAAGTCCATCATATGGTAGGAAGTGGCTACGATGCCCTCATGGTTTGAGGAACTAAAACACATGCTAACTCTCCGTGTTATACCAATTGATTTCAGTCGATATTATCTCAATGCATAACAAGCAAGTGTTTTGGTCGATTCAATTTGATCGTTCTTCTAACATCATATTCTCAATGTTGTTTTAGGACTATCATTACACTTAGCGATATCCTAAGATCCGAAAAACATGATCAGCAACAAAACTTGAGCTAGTCCTAGAGGCAAGACAAGGAATATATACTTTAGCATTTATAATTCCACACGTGCATACGAGTTTTCCGCTGAATCACATATTCCAGTATACAATATTATTGCCTCTTCGGCATATTTCCAACATGGATCCCTGTCCATCCATATTTCTATCAACATCGATTAACATACTTCTTTATTTCATTTACAATCTAAACTTTATTTACTGTCATTGCAATCAATATTTCCAAACAGAAGTTGCAAATATCCGTTAACTAGTAGGACTAGTAAGATTGACCATCTTACTAGTTTTGATGGAGGTCGAGTCAAATTAGTAGTTTATGCGTGAAGGTACTAATCGTTGGTCGTTTTGCAAGACTTCTACTTGTTCAATAAACCTTAAGATCAAGGGCCAAACACCTTTGTAGATTAGAGAAATAAATGTTCTCCACAGGGGCCTCCTGGCCCAATTTTTGCTCCATGGTTCTATTCTGGTGCAAACTCGTCTTTCTAGTTTGTTGGTATTTTTCCGAGTTCCAAAAAAGCAAGTTCTCCACTATGATTCATTTTTGTGCTTTTCTGCACCTTTTCGGCAATTTCCCCTCAGTCGGAACACTAAACTTCAGACAAAGAATGCATAAGTATGATATGATCATCTACAAAACATGGATAATAATGTGTAATTTATGATAAGAATAAGTGCTCAAAATGGATGTATCAATATAACACACACATATAGTTGTGCATAGGTCCGGAAGATTCTGCTGGAAATCTCGGAAGTGGCCTTTAGGACAATCTACGGTCAAAAAGGGAACGCGCAAAGGGTCACTCGGACCCCTCGAAAAAGGCTGGAGAAGCCATCAAAAGGAAGACCAAGTCAGTTGACACCAAGAGACTAGGGAAAATGGCGTCCATCGACCTGCGGCAAATCTGAATATCCACACATACATAGTGGAGGGGACAACCTTTGCTTCAACATCCGACGCAATGAGGAAGACAAGGTAGTTCTAGGCCTAAACTAGATCCAACCTTGTACATCCAGATCGAGATCGGCCGGCAGATACCCAGAGACTTAGTGTATAAGTAGCTGGACCCCCACATTATAGTCATTTTTGTCTTTCCTCCATTGTTGACTTTGTTATTTTATCTGGGTTCTCCTTTCATTAGTTGACCAGGACAGTTAGCTATGACTTTTCTTGACAATCCATGAGCATTGTTGACTGAGTTATACCCTTTTTAGCACCTTGGACCTTGTTGACAAGCTCTGTAGGATTATGTGGGACCCCTAGAGAGTATTATTTATTTCCTCAAAACACAATATATTAGTCAAATTTACCTGTAGAATTCCAAATGCAAACAATAGAATGGATAATGAAATGCATAGATAAGAGAAATATACATACTTCGACGTTTAATTGGTATACTTATAAAATCCGATAGTCTTTTGGTGTGTCCACTTTGCTGAGTATTTCTTCTGTTCTTGTAGCCAAAAGATTATTTAAAAGAAATGATCACTTAAGCACATAGACAAATATTCGTAAAGTTTGTGTGTTTTTACCGATGATTCTTTCATATTATTTTTATAGTGTAACACCCCATGTATGTTATAAGTTTCAAATTATACATGATCTGCCAGCAAAAGAAAGGTTGAGCTGAAAAACTACAATCATTGTGGTAGAGCTGCCTCGCAAATAAATGTCTGATTTATTCCAATATCTTCATATTGCACATAAATATCTGATTTATCTACTGGTTCATTAATAGAATTGATCGCAAATAACATATCACATGAATTTATCAAAGTTAAGTAGCCATCATAATGGTGGGTCCTACTTATTACTGGACCACAGTACCAATATTTGTATGAAACTATATTATGTCGTTGACTCACAATTTGCAGTTCAGTTACACACAACGACTCAATACTTCATACAATCTATCGTTGGGCTACACATCTGAACTTTATTTTCATGCATTGTTACAATTTCACTACAGGAAAACACGCGCGGGCGCACACACACACACACGCACACACACACACACACACACACACACACTGTTGTGCTGTTTTTGAAGGTGGCAGAATAATTGGCAATTAAAAAACAAAGTTACTTTTTGTGCATTTGATATCCGTGTCAGAATAAATTTTGTTCTCCATAAAATTATGTTGTTTCCTAACTGATATTTTTGATATCCATAAAATCATAAATTTTATTTCCAGCACATTTGGCAGACTTAAGATGATTCCCTCGCATAGGGAGGCCCACCAGGTTTTCATCTAAATATCGAGTGGGCCAAAGAGTAATGTTGTAGATCGTGCTAGCATCCAAACCTAATGTGCCGTCGCAAGGAAAGGTTAGCTACACTTTATCTCGGTTACACTAAACTAAGTTTTCATATGACAAGCGCATGATACCATATTGCTCACCACATGCCCGGTCTGTGGTACAGTACTAAGAAAAAGAAATACGTAACTGCTCAAATGTCTTGTCTGGAGGCCAAACAAACCAGGTCATGCAGTACTTCCATTCAAAGTACGAGTACAAACAAAAAGCAATCAAGAGATCACAGTTGATTAAAGTCATTGGTAGATGATTATGCCGAAAGTTGGTCTATCCCGCAAGTTAAATACTATATGACAGTATTCGTGATAATTTATATGACAAGTTGGATGCCTTAGCCCTTAAGCGATCCACAACTGCCATGGACAAAAAGTCGTCTCTATCTTCGAGATTCTGATGTGGGAAATAACAATAATATGACATATACGTACGGACGAGCATGATAAGCTATAGCTAAGCAATGGTGTACCTCCCCCCTAGACCTATTTGACCCACCTCGCTTGGCCCATGTTACTTGATAAGAGCACACATAATTTACCAACGGAAGGGCATCCTGCTGGTTCTTTCTCATCCTTACTTGATAAGATCGTTTTCCCAATTTCTGGAGCGCTTGGAGTGAAAGTGTGAGCCTATTTGATTGGACATTGACCAAATAATAGCGTTCTTTTTCAATTTCTAGAGCGCCGGGACGTCTCGATCTGTGCTATTGCGCTATATTCCCAGGTATCACTTTGAATAGCTCACGTCTCTCAGCGTCTCTGGGCAGCTGCTCACTTATTCTTTGCACGGGAACATATGCATGGATCCGGGCCATCACATGGGACCTCCTAATTGACTGCCAAAACATCTTTTACGCACAACAAGCGACAACGATGACAGCCTCTTTGTCAAAAATAAAGTCCTCTAGTACAGATCACACGTTAGGAACCTTGGCAGGCGTACGTACCATCATGTGCTAGAACCATGCACATGCGCGTACGTTCATAAGGGCGTCTCCAACAGCATTCTCTAAGTAAGTCACACTATTTATCCGTAGGTTATATGTACACGAGCATACCTTCATAAGGGCATCTCCAACTTTGGCCCTTAAAACAGACACACTAGTTGTCCGCAAACACTGATGTGTGAGTTGGTCATTGATGTGCATATATACATGTGCATGTTGCTGTCGAGGAGAGAGTGGAGACGTTGGGATCTCCGATGTGGTGACTTTTGGTTGGCTAGACGGATGACTGCACTCCCCTGAGGCCCCCTAAGCTTACTAATAGTTTGACGTAGTTTGGACTTCCGGACGTGTCTGCGGACATTTGAGGGATTGCATTGGATGGCAAAAATTGTCCAAACTCCCCCAAAGTATGTATAAAAGAGATTTGAGATTCCGTATTGGAGATTCCTAAGAGCACTCATTCTTATAGCTACCACTTGTATTCATGCACACACGGGCGTTCAAAATAGTAATATTTTATGACTAAGCTGACATTTCTCATTGATAAGCGGCAAAAACGAATATTCACTACCGGGTTATACATTGAGTGTTAGGCTTTTTGTTGAGCCATTTTCTCGGGCACTTGGCAAAAATGGACTTTGTCGAGTTCTTGCAGAAAAACACTCGGCAAAAATGACACTCGAGAAAGCAGAACCACTGACAAGTGCCGTTCTCGGAGGGAGTTATGTCCCCACATTGCATAGCCACCTGTAATTATCCACCTAGAGGCGCTAATTCGATTGTAGAGTTGGTACAAATTTTTAAAACCACTAGTACTAACTGACATTATTGTACTGATGTTCAAGTCTTTGCAGAAAAACATCAACATAGCTATTAACAGGTTCAAGAACCCTAATGCCTTCCCGTTGAGTTTATTCTATTGAAGGTGATGTATGCCTTATATAGGGGTGGTGCATCAACAAATGACCAAGGTTACCCATGGTTGTGTTGGGTACGAGGGGTAAAAGCGAATGGGGACTTATGGTGCTCGACCACCATGGAGGCCTTTTTTAAAAAATAAAAATAAAAACCCGTGTTTAGACATTTCAAAAAAATGAAAAAAATACGTGGAAGCTTGTATGTATTAACTATGGTTCCATGAATTTGTGTTTAAAATAATAATAATTTGTAAGCTACACAAAAAAAAATCCGGCACAACGAGCCATTGAAAATAAAATGTTACTTCCTCCGATTCATATTAATTGTCTCTGACTTAGTACCAAGTTGTACCAAATCAATTACAATTAATATAGGAGGGAGCTTAATGCTTTGCATATACGTAGTATACATGTGTATGTGTACTTACAAAAAAAAAGTTGTGTTGTAGAAAATGGTTTTTGGGAAACGGGGACCAAGGTCCCCGAGCATCATTGGCATTTTAAAGGGTAAAACCCATGAGTCCATGAATGCTACTAGTTTTTTTTACTAGTTAAAGTTGGAGTATCCATAGTTATTGGCGCACTGGTTGTATCATCCACGCATGAGGGGGCCTTTGGATATTTGGGCCTCATTTAGACTTGGACTATCTTTCTTCCATGCCTTCATTGCTGATGATGTCTTCGTTCTGGTTTCTCCTTTGATTAGTTGACCATGGTAATTTGCTAGAGCATTCCGAGGACATTTCACTACTACAGACATGGAAGGGTGCACCTCTGGTGTACCATTTATCGTGCCTATAGTAAATGATGAGTAGCCAAGTGCAAAAAGGATAACTGCTAAAGGCATATATGTAGTAAGCCCACCCCAAGATGAGTGATCTCTTCAGCAACTTCCCTAGAGCTTTCTATATGATATAAAAATGTGTGAACTATTTTTGTGTATCCACCTTGCTGAGGATTTTTTTTTCGTGTTCTTCTATCCAAAAATTCATCTAAACGAAATGAGCACATCAGCACTTGGATAAATATGTGTACAGTTTGTGGGTTCCACGGATGATATTTTCAAATTTATGTTGATATTGTAACACATCATGTATGTTATATGTTTGGAAATGTACATAATCAACCAAAAAATATAGAACGGTTGAGCTGAAAAACAACATTCAAGTCGGCAGAAGCGGACTCGTATTTGTTTGTAAATGTTATCCAGCCATTAGTCATTTGAATCTTAATGTTACCTAATGAACAACATTTTTATATCCTAATTTTGCACATAAATGTCACATTTATCTGGCAGTACATTAATTTAATTGATTGCAAATAACATATCACATTAATTCGTCAAAAGTATGTAGCCATCACTATAAATCATCTTAGTTATTAATGGAACATATATAAATATTCTTACATATGAAAACATATTATTTCGTTAACTCGCAATGTGCAGTTTAATTCTACATAATGAGGCCATATTTTATACAATCTACCATTGGATTACATGTCAAAATTTTATAGCCATGCATTGTTACTCCCTCCGTCCGGAAATACTTGTCGGATGAATGGATGTATCTAGACGTATTTTAGTTCTAGATACATCCATTTTTAAGCATTTCCACGACAAGTATTTCCGGACGGAGGGAGTACAATGCATGTCAATATAGAAACACACACACACACACACACACACAGAGAGAGATTGTTATTGAACAAAAAAAATGTCTATTCCATTCGATATTCCTTTCAGCCCAGTTCTTCCTGTCCATATGACTGTATTATTTTCTATCGAGTAATTTATATATTTATAAAAGCATAAATTTTATTTGCAGCGCATCTGGGAGACTTAATATGATACCGTGGCGCATAGCGAGGGCCACCTTTCTGTTTTTTATTTTTATTTCGCTGGTTGGCGATCCTCTGATTTTAAAGTACAAATGGAAAGCCAGAGAGAGAGAGAGAGAGAGAGAGAGAGAGAGAGAGAGAGGGGGGGCATTGGTAAGGTCATGGTGTGCATGATTGCAGTACCGAAAGTTGGTCTTCCCGAAAGTTTAACACTAGTATATGACAGTATTCGTCGATCAAGTTTTAGGACAGGTTAGATGCCTTAGCGCTTAAGCGATCCACAACTGCCATGGATCCAAAGTCGTCGCTTCAGTACAGATTCTGATGCGAGAAATAACAATAATATACCATATACGTACGGACCAGTGTGATAAGCCATAGCTGACCCTCCTGTCTTTGCCGTCCTGTCCGACCGATTCTCTGTCCTCTTCGTACTGTTTTTCCAATTTCTGAAGCGCTTGGTGTGAATTTTTATGAGCCTGTTTGATTGACCAAAGAATAGGTATTTCTAAAGCTCCTGGGCGTCTCGATGTGTGCCATAGCATCTTTGAATTGCTCACTTCTCTCGGCGTTTGTGGGCGGCAAAATTTCGTGTTTCGACCCTTTTCGTGTATTTTAGCAGGATCTGACCCAGGTCTGATTTTTTTTTTTTTGGGATTTCACCCTTACAGCTACCGCCGCCCATCCTGGCGGTAGCGTTATACAGGCTACCGCCGCCCACCCTGGCGGTAGGTGCCTAGACGGCCATTTGGCCATTAACGGCTGCTGACGTGACAAAGGGCCCTTCCGCCGCACCCTCTGGCGGTAGGTCTATACAGCCTACCGCCAGGGACCCGTGAGTAGGGTCCTAGATGGATAAGGTTGTGAGGCCTACCCACCACCCACCAGCTCCAGTCATCTTCTTCCACCGAGGTCAAGCTCTCTCTCCCTCTTCTCCCCACCAAAGCACCCACTAGATCCCCTCCATTGGTTTAGATTTGTCGGTGGATCCGAGGCATTTGCATCACTGAAGGTACCTCTCCCACCAGCCCTTCATTTGGTTGGTTGGAATCACCTAGTTTTGTTGGAATCAGTTTGCTTTGCAAACCCTAGTTCTTGCTCAAGTTTTGCATTTATGGTTTGCCTATGTATTTTGGGTCAATCCTTGTTGTGGCAAGCTAGCTTATGTGTCACGGTTAGTGATTTTGTTAGGGAAGGGTTAGGGTTAGGGTTAGGATTAATGATGTGATTAGGGTATACTAGTTGTTTGATTCAAAGTATGCATATTTTAGGTACTTCATCCATATGAAATGGCTGGCCCATGGATGACTCAATTTTTTCCCATTGTTTTTAGATGGATAAACTAGTGAATGTGCATTATTTGGACAAGGCTTCTTTCATGAATGGAAATGCCGATGAAGGGGTGGAGGCCATGGTTTTTGACACCAGCCCGAGCTATGATGATATTATCGTGAAAGTGAGAAGCGTCCTCAATTGGATTAACCCAAGTGATGATGTGAAGCTTCTTGAGAAGTATGATGTGGGAGTAGCAGTAAAGTCCCGATTAAATAGTATGCCCATCACCTCTCAATTGCCTTGAATGTGTATAAGGATAAAGTTGAGGAATCACAAGACAAGTCACTTGAGTTATTTGCCACAAAGGTTGAAGTTCCTCGGCTAATACTCGACTTGAACCGAAATGTGTCCTCCCCAATACATGATGGTGTCGTGGTGTATGACCACATTGCTTGTAGCCAACCACTAAGTAGCCAAACAAATGAAGAGGACATCAATGCTAGAGCCATAGTTCTTCTAGGTGATGATATTGATCATGTTTGAGATGAGGCCATTGCTCATGCTGATGAGCATGCCATTGCTCATGTTGATGAAGATGCCATTGCTCATATTAATGAAGATGCTATTGCTCAAGATGATGTTTATGCGGAACAAGAAGAGAATCATCACAATCCCATTGGTGACTTGGATGTCATTGTTCATCAACAAGACATGGATCGTAACCTCCCTTATAGACATATGTGTAGGTATGAGTCGGATGATGAGGGTCCGCTGGAAGAATTGGACGAGGATGGATTCACGGTGAAAGAAAATCAACTCTACAAGAAGATCAATGGCAAGGAAAGAGGACCCTCTATGTTTCGTGATCTTAGTCTTGCCTACAAGGCCGTTGTTGATGGTGGCATGAGTTCTGTTTGGTCAAACCATCAACTTGCCCGAGGATGGGTGATCCAAGGACACCAGGTGAGGACGAGAATGCTCATTTGAAGAAAGGGATCAAGTTTGGTTGTTTGCAACAGTTCAAGATATGGTTGAGTGACTATGGCATCCGGAACCATAGGGCATCTGTTGTTGGTCATTCCAACCAAAATGTGCACTACACCATCAAATGTGACAAAGAAGGTTGCCAATGGAAGGTCCCTGGAAGAAAGATCTACAAAACCGGGCAATGGGAGATGAAGATTTGTGTGGCCACCCACGAGTGCATACCACCGGAGAAAGCAGACCAAAGCAAGGGACACCGCCAAATCAAATCCGAGTATCTAGGCTATAAATTGTTGAATGAGAGATCCCATGATCCAACCATGAAGGTGAAGTTCCTCATGAGTTCTGTCTTCGAACGACTCGGGTACGAGGTCAAGTATGGAAAGGTGTGGATGGACAAGGCAAATGATGTAAGGATGTTGCATGGTGATTATGTCACCGCGTACAATATTCTTCCGAGAATGTTGGGAGCCATTGCTAATCGGAACCCGGGCATGCGCCATAAGGTCGAGTCAATTGAGGGAGTGTTTCATCGAGCTTTTTGGAGCTTTGGGCAATGCATCGAGGCATTTAAGCATTGCCACCCCATCTTGTCAATTGATGGCACATTCTTGACCAGCAAGTACAAGGTCACGTTGATGGTGTCAATGGCCCACTCTTCCAATGACAATGTGTTGCCAGTGGCATTTGCGTTGGTGCCTTTCGAGCACGATGACAACTGGGAGTGCTTTATGGGTAATGTGATGACAAAGGTGATTGGCTCCATAAGAGAGGTGTAGTTTATGGATCATATCAGATCGCCATCATGGGATCCTCAAAGCAATAGAAGTTGACATTCTAGGTTATCAAAAGCTCCAACACCGTTGATGCATGAGGCATTCGTTGCAAACTTTTACTGGGCATGCAAGAGTAAGGAGTTTTGCAAGGATCTTACCCATGTTTGTGTGGCATTCAACACCGACACATTCCAAAGCTGCTATGATAAACTATTTAGGGCGTTGGAGAAGAACAAAGCAGGGAGAGAATTCTTGACATTGCATCCTCCGGAGAAGCATAAGTGGTCACGTGCTCACGATGAAGGAGGTTTCAAATACAGAGACGTGACAAGTAACATGGTGGAATGCTTCAACAATGTGATCAAGGGTGTCTGTTCCTTGTTGGTGACTGCAATAGTGAAATATACTTTCTTCAAGCTCAACTACAATAGTATTTTCTGAGGCATTACGAAGTCACCGTAGCTGAAAATATGGATTTTCCCTTCAAAGTTGAGGATTGGTTGAAGCATCAAGAGTGCAAGTCCTCGCGTCAACAAATCATTAGTTTCAATGAAAAAGAACAAATCTACCAAGTCGATGAGTCGTGTGGCACAACAAGGGACGGGGTGACGTACGGTAGAGCTACGTAGGAGGTGCACCTCATGAACCGGTGGTGTCACTTTGAGAGACCTCACATGAATCATTGGCCTTGCTCGCACGTGATGACCGCGGCAGGGTTCAGAAACTTGAACGTATCCCATGGTACCACCATGCAGTTGCATGAGTTCACACTGGAACAAACGAGGTTGACATGGGCTCCTAGGTTTCACCCCTTCCTCGATCAGTCACAGTGTCCTAAGTATGATGGGCCACACATCGTCCCCGATCCCGAACTCATGGTGCCGACAAAGGGAAGAAGAATAAAGAAGAGGATTAGGGGTGACATGGATGATCTAGCTGAATACACCGAAATGAAACAATCTGGTAGCAGCCATTTCATGGAGGCACCGGACATCAACAATTGTGCTTAATGTGATGAGTCGGGATACAATCTTAGTAAATGCACCAAAAGGCCATGCATCGATGCCAACACTCCCACTAGTCAAACGGCTGGACGAGGAGGCTCTATTGGTGGGCGTGGAGGACGATCGAGTCTTGGAGGAGCCGGTGGCACACAAGGAGGTAGGAGTGGTGGCCGTGGAGGATGGTCGAGTCCTAGAGGTAGTGGACGAGGAGGCAGTATTGGTGGGCATAGAGGACGGTCGAGTCTTAGAGCATCTCTAGCCGTTCGGCCCCCGAGGACGCCGAAAAAGCGCCGTCTAGGGTCGAACCGGCGATTACTTTCGGCGTGAGGGCAATTGCGTTCCCAATCATCACCCCCAGATCACCCCCAACTCGGCGCAAACTCGGAGATCTGATTCGAATTCGGCACAAACTCAGCGATTTTTCTTTCAAATTTGTACAAAAAACAGAAAACTAACAAACTATGCCTAGCCCTACTATGCCACGGCCACCACCCGCCTTCTACATGCTGAGGAGCACAGAGAACCGGGTGTAGTCGCCGCAGTCATTGTCATCGCCATTGCCGTCATCGTCGTCACCATCGTCGCCACCGCCCTGCGTCCCACCGGAGCCGCCGCAATCCCTGCTGCACCCCTGACCATGGAGGCCGAAGCGCGGGGGGTTGGACGTCCCGGACGCTTCCTCCTCGTCGCTGTCGAGGACGACAATGCCGCCCACCTTGCGACTGTGTTGCGGGCCTTGATGTCTTCATAGGCCCGGCACTGGCGCGCCACCAAAGGCTCCCTTATTTGCCTCTGCCTCCTTCTTGGCTGGGGCAAGCGCGCCTTTGAGGGACTCGACCTCGGCTGCGCCAACTATGATCATAATCAAAAAATTCCATGAGTTAAACTACTCTATATACATATCACTTCTGATATGAAAATAAATTCCTTATTCAAAATTTCCGCATACCTTTCGTTTCCTCGAACTTCTTGTTAATGCGGTCGAGTTCCTCATCGGCCACTCGAAGCTTCCGATTGAGTTCAGAAACCTACGCGGCATGGGCGGTAGCCGCCAACATGGATGACTGTTATAAAAGTAGCATAGTATATTATTGTTCGGATTATCATGTGGATCCTCTGTCCAGTTTTTTCTAATGCGGACAGAGCCTCAGGGGCTACTGTCTATACACAGGTTTATCCTTTCATATTAAAAGTTTTTAGACCATTACATCGCATACCTCAAAGCTTGTCAGTAGGCCGCAGAAGGCTTCATTCAGTCCCCTTTTAGCAGACTGAACCTTTTTCATAACCGCAGCCATCAGGGTGCAGTGCTCCTCCACGACGGAAGCACTTTGTTGTGCTTCCTCCAGAGCATGAGCCGCCTCTAAATTAATGGAGGCTACGGATAGAGCTGTTTCTCCTCCCCCTCTCTTGAAGGGGGCTGCGTATCCAATCCCGGAGCTGCGTTGGTCTCCAGGATGGTGTTATAATTGATTCTAAATCCATATGATTATACCTCCATGATTTTAAAAGAAACAAACTAATCTGATGTGAAAATCAACTACCTTTTCCCTTGTGTTGTTGATGTTCATCCGGGCTTCCGGTCTGCTAGGAACCGGCAACATGTGCATGGATCGGCACCCGCACTGCCAGTGCCCCTTCCTTCTCCGCTTCTCCATGGTGGCCATGGAGAGATCTGATCGCAGCAGCCAGCAGGCGTTAGTCTCGATCGCAGCGGCGGCTTGGAGAGATTAGCGATACGTGCATACGTAATCAGGTCGTGGCTGCGTGTTAACAGGCCTATTTGCCTTTCAAAGCAGTTTTCCTTTATGATCTTTTTGCTTTTAGCCTACATGGGCTGATGCTTTCACGTTAATGAGAAAAAGCGTGACGGGGATTAGGGGGGGCGAAGCGAGCACGGACAAGCGGGCAAGAGAAAAAATTAGTGATTAGTCGATCGCTATCAAGGGACGAGACGATCATTGGGGGGTCTCGCCCCCCCTCGTCCCCCCTTAGATTCGTCCCTGACCGAGAGGTCCCTAAGAATATATCTCCATCATTATAGGAGCAAATCCCACTATCGAGCTATCTAGTACCTTATCAAACTTCCCGATGAGCCTGTAAGTTGTCGTTATGATGACCTCGTTACAGATGATGTTTGAGCAACCCCAAAGTCCATCATATGGTAGGAAGTGGCTACGATGCCCTCATGGTTTGAGGAACTAAAACACATGCTAACTCTCCGTGTTATACCAATTGATTTCAGTCGATATTATCTCAATGCATAACAAGCAAGTGTTTTTGTCGATTCAATTTGATCGTTCTTCTAACATCATATTCTCAATGTTGTTTTAGGACTATCATTACACTTAGCGATATCCTAAGATCCGAAAAACATGATCAGCAACAAAACTTGAGCTAGTCCTAGAGGCAAGACAAGGAATATATACTTTAGCATTTATAATTCCACACGTGCATACGAGTTTTCCGCTGAATCACATATTCCAGTATACAATATTATTGCCTCTTCGGCATATTTCCAACATGGATCCCTGTCCATCCATATTTCTATCAACATCGATTAACATACTTCTTTATTTCATTTACAATCTAAACTTTATTTACTGTCATTGCAATCAATATTTCAACAGAAGTTGCAAATATCCGTTAACTAGTAGGACTAGTAAGATTGACCATCTTACTAGTTTTGATGGAGGTCGAGTCAAATTAGTAGTTTATGCGTGAAGGTACTAATCTTTGGTCGTTTTGCAAGACTTCTACTTGTTCAATAAACCTTAAGATCAATTGCCAAACTCCTTTGTAGATTAGAGAAAGAAATGTTCTCCACAGGGCCTCCTGGCCCAATTTTTGCTCCATGGTTCTATTCGGTGCAAACTCGTCTTTCTAGTTTGTTGGTATTTTCCGAGTTCCAAAAAGCATGTTCTCCACTATGATTCATTTTGTGCTTTTCTGCACCTTTTCGGCAATTTCCTCGGTCGAACACTAAACTTCAGACAAAGAATGCATAAGTATGATATGATCATCTACAAAACATGGATAATAATGTGTAATTTATGATAAGAATAAGTGCTCAAAATGGATGTATCAATATAACACACACATATAGTTGTGCATAGGTCCGGAAGATTCTGCTGGAAATCTCGGAAGTGGCCTTTAGGACAATCTCACGATCAAAAGGAAGCAGCAAAGGGTCACTCGGACCCCTCGAAAAAGGCTGGAGAAGCCATCAAAAGGAAGACCAAGTCAGTTGACACCAAGAGACTAGGGAAAAATGGCGTCCATCGACCTGCGGCAAATCTGAATATCCACACATACATAGTGGAGGGGACAACCTTTGCTTCAACATCCGACGCAATGAGGAAGACAAGGTAGTTCTAGGCCTAAACTAGATCCAACCTTGTACATCCAGATCGAGATCGGCCGGCAGATACCCAGAGACTTAGTGTATAAGTAGCTGGACCCCGACATTATAGTCATTTTTGTCTTTCCTCAATTGTTGACTTTGTTATTTTATCTGGGTTCTCCTTTCATTAGTTGACCAGGACAGTTAGCTATGACTTTTCTTGACAAGCCATGAGCATTGTTGACTGAGTTATACCCTTTTTAGCACCTTGGACCTTGTTGACAAGCTCTGTAGGATTATGTGGGACCCCTAGAGAGTATTATTTATTTCCTCAAAACACAACATATTAGTCAAATTTACCTGTAGAATTCCAAATGCAAACAATAGAATGGATAATGAAATGCATAGATAAGAGAAATATACATACTTCGACGTTTAATTGGTATACTTATAAAATCCGATAGTCTTTTGGTGTGTCCACTTTGCTGAGTATTTCTTCTGTTCTTGTAGCCAAAAGATTATTTAAAAGAAATGATCACTTAAGCACATAGACAAATATTCGTAAAGTTTGTGTGTTTTTACCGATGATTCTTTCATATTATTTTTATAGTGTAACACCCCATGTATGTTATAAGTTTCAAATTATACATGATCTGCCAGCAAAAGAAAGGTTGAGCTGAAAAACTACAATCATTGTGGTAGAGCTGCCTCGCAAATAAATGTCTGATTTATTTCAATATCTTCATATTGCACATAAATATCTGATTTATCTACTGGTTCATTAATAGAATTGATCGCAAATAACATATCACATGAATTTATCAAAGTTAAGTAGCCATCATAATGGTGGGTCCTACTTATTACTGGACCACAGTACCAATATTTGTATGAAACTATATTATGTCGTTGACTCACAATTTGCAGTTCAGTTACACACGACTCAATACTTCATACAATCTATCGTTGGGCTACACATCTGAACTTTACTTTCATGCATTGTTACAATTTCACTACAGGAAAACACGCGCGGGCGCACACACACACACACACACACACACACACACACACACACACACACACACACACACACACACACACACACACACACACACACACACACACACACACACACACACACACACACTGTTGTGCTGTTTTTGAAGGTGGCAGAATAATTGGCAATTAAAAACAAAGTTGCTTTTTGTGCATTTGATATCCGTGTCAGAATAAATTTTGTTCTCCATAAAATTATGTTGTTTCCTAACTGATATTTTGATATCCATAAAATCATAAATTTTATTTCCAGCACATTTGGCAGACTTAAGATGATTCCCTCGCATAGGGAGGCCCACCAGGTTTTCATCTAAATATCGAGTGGGCCAAAGAGTAATGTTGTAGATCATGCTAGCATCCAAACCTAATGTGCCGTCGCAAGGAAAGGTTAGCTACACTTTATCTCGGTTACACTAAACTAAGTTTTCATATGACAAGCGCATGATACCATGTTGCTCACCACATGCCCGGTCTGTGGTACAGTACGAAGAAAAAGAAATAGGTAACTGCTCAAATGTCTTGTCTGGAGGCCAAACAAACCAGGTCATGCAGTACCTCCATTCAAAGTACGAGTACAAACAAAAAGCAATCAAGAGATCACAGTTGATTAAAGTCATTGGTAGATGATTATGCCGAAAGTTGGTCTATCCCGCAAGTTAAATACTATATGACAGTATTCGTGATAATTTATATGACAAGTTGGATGCCTTAGCCCTTAAGCGATCCACAACTGCCATGGACAAAAAGTCGTCTCTATCTTCGAGATTCTGATGTGGGAAATAACAATAATATGACATATACGTACGGACGAGCATGATAAGCTATAGCTAAGCAATGGTGTACCTCCCCCCTAGACCTATTTGACCCACCTCGCTTGGCCCATGTTACTTGATAAGAGCACACATAATTTACCAACGGAAGGGCATCCTGCTGGTTCTTTCTCATCCTTACTTGATAAGATCGTTTTCCCAATTTCTGGAGCGCTTGGGTGAAAGTGTGAGCCTATTTGATTGGACATTGACCAAATAATAGCGTTCTTTTTCAATTTCTAGAGCGCCGGGACGTCTCGATCTGTGCTATTGCGCTATATTCCCAGGTATCACTTTGAATAGCTCACGTCTCTCAGCGTCTCTGGGCAGCTGCTCACTTATTCTTTGCACGGGAACATATGCATGGATCCGGGCCATCACATGGGACCTCCTAATTGACTGCCAAAACATCTTTTACGCACAACAAGCGACAACGATGACAGCCTCTTTGTCAAAAATAAAGTCCTCTAGTAGTACAGATCACACGTTAGGAACCTTGGCAGGCGTACGTACCATCATGTGCTAGAACCATGCACATGCGCGTACGTTCATAAGGGCGTCTCCAACAGCGTTCTCTAAGTAAGTCACACTATTTATCCGTAGGTTATATCAATATTTTAAATAGCACGCTATTTCGCCGTTATAACGCGGTTATAGCATATTTGAAAGGGAGACGTTACGTTTTGGCAAAATCGGACGCTACGCCGCTAATCGCGTAATTAGCGCGCTACACACGCTATAACGTTGTAACGTTGTAACGTTACGACGTGCAGACCATGCAAAACTGAAATAAGTACAGCCCAGCAGGCCCAGCAGGCCAAAACCAACCCATGACCACTAGCTTTCTCACTCCTTTTATCAGATTCTCCCACGAGACCTAACCAGCAAGCCCAGGTGGCCGCCCCGGTGGCTGTTGATGTTAGAGACTCTTAAAACTATGGTTGTTGATGTTTGAGACTTACTATTTTTATGTGCTGGATTTGGCCCTTATGCATATATTGCTTGCTCCTATGAAAAATTTAGTTGCTTAAATACTTTATTTCTAGATATATTTGATTTTTTTTGCAAACGCTATTTTGAAATATAGCACGCTATTAGCGCGCTATAACTTGTGTAGCATTTAGAGAAGGGTCTCGCTATATTTTGTAGCGCGCTATTTAAAATATTGGGTTATATGTACACGAGCATACCTTCATAAGGGCATCTCCAACGTCGGCCCTTAAAACAGACACACTAGTTGTCCGCAAACACTGATGTGTGAGCTGGTCATCGATGTGCATCTATGCATGTGCATGTTGCTGTCGAGGAGAGAGTGGAGACGTTGGGATCTCCGATGTGGTGACTTTTGGTTGGCTAGACGGATGACTGCACTCCCCTGAAGCCCCCTAAGCTTACTAATAGTTTGACGTAGTTTGGACTTCCGGACGCGTCTGCGGACGTTTGAGGGATTGCATTGGATGGCAAAAATTGTCCAAACTCCCCCAAAGTATGTATAAAAGAGATTTGAGATTCCGTATTGGAGATTCCTAAGAGCACTCATTCTTATGGCTACCACTTGTATTCATGCACACACGGGCGTTCAAAATAGTAATATTTCATGACTAAGCTGACATTTCTCATTGATAAGCGGCAAAAACGAATATTCACTACCGGGTTATACATTGAGTGTTAGGCTTTTTGTTGAGCCATTTTCTCGGGCACTTGGCAAAAATGGACTTTGTCGAGTTCTTGCAGAAAATACTCGGCAAAAATGACACTCGAGAAAGCAGAACCAACGACAAGTGCCGTTCTCGAGGGGGTTATGTCCCCACATTGCATAGCCACCTGTAATAATCCACCTAGAGGCGCTAATTCGATTGTAGAGTTGGTACAAATTTTTAAAACCACTAGTACTAACTGACATTATTGTACTGATGTTCAAGTCTTTGCAGAAAAACATCAACATAGCTATTAACAGGTTCAAGAACCCTAATGCCTTCCCGTTGAGTTTATTCTATTGAAGGTGATGTAGGCCTTATATAGGGGTGGTGCATCAACAAATGACCAAGGTTACCCATGGTTGTGTTGGGTATGAGGGGTAAAAGAGAATGGGGACTTATGGTGCTCGAGCACCATGGAGGCCTTTTTTAAAAAATAAAAATAAAAACCCGTGTTTAGACATTTCAAAAAAATGAAAAAATACGTGGAAACTTGTATGTGTTAACTATGGTTCCATGAATTTGTGTTTAAAATAATAATAATTTGTAAGCTACACAAAAAAAACCGGCACAACGAGCCATTGAAAATAAAATGTTACTTCCTCCGATTCATATTAATTGTCTCTGACTTAGTACCAAGTTGTACCAAATCAATTACAATTAATATAGGAGGGAGCATAATGCTTTGCATATATGTAGTATACATGTGTATGTGTACTTACAAAAAAAAAAGTTGTGTTGTAGAAAATAGTTTTTGGGAAACGGGGACCAAGGTCCCCGAGCATCATTGGCATTTTAAAGGGTAAAAGCCATGAGTCCATGAATGCTACTAGTTTTTTTTACTAGTTAAAGTTGGAGTATCCATAGTTATTGGCGCACTGGTTGTATCATCCACGCATGAGGGGGCCTTTGGATATTTGGGCCTCGTTTAGACTTGGACTATCTTTCTTCCATGCCTTCATTGCTGATGTTGTCTTCGTTCTGGTTTCTCCTTTGATTAGTTGACCATGGAAATTTGCTTGAGCATTCCGAGGACATTTCACTACTACAGACATGGAAGGGTGCACCTCTGGTGTACCATTTATCGTGCCTATAGTAAATGATGAGTAGCCAAGTGCAAAAAGGATACTCCCTCCTTTCCGGTTTATAGGTCTCAATTCAAAAATCTCACCAACCAAGGTAGATGGTGAGTGGTGGAATATTTTTTGTAGTTTGTAAAAGCACCTAATTAATGTTCTTGTTTTCTCAAAAAATTATGTTTATCAATGCATTGATTGCAATGCATGCATGCATAAAGTACATGCATTGGTCAATTTTCTCTTGATATTTGCATGCAATGATTTAATGCACCTTGGAATCTGAACATGTGATGGGGAACAACTAGATTGAGCCTTATAAAATGGGAAAACTAAAATTTTGAGATAAGCCTTATAAACCGGAAAGGATGGAGTAACTGCTAAAGGCATATATGCAGTAAGCCCACCCCAAGATGAGTGATCTCTTCAGCAACTTCCCTAGAGCTTTCTATATGATATAAAAATGTGTGAACTATTTTTGTGTATCCACCTTGCCGAGGATTTTTTTGTGTTCTTCTATCCAAAAATTCATCTAAACGAAATGAGCACATCAGCACTTGGATAAATATGTGTACAGTTTGTGGGTTCCACGGATGATATTTTCATTTAAATTTATGTTGATATTGTAACACATCATGTATGTTATATGTTTGGAAATGTACATAATCAACCAAAAAATATAGAACGGTTGAGCTGAAAAACAACATTCAAGTTGGCAGAAGCGGACTCGTATTTGTTTGTAAATGTTATCCAGCCATTAGTCATTTCTATCTTAATGTTACCTAATGAACAACATTTTTATATCCTAATTTTGCACATAAATGTCACATTTATCTGGCAGTACATTAATTTAATTGATTGCAAATAACATATCACATTAATTCGTCAAAAGTATGTAGCCATCACTATAAATCATCTTAGTTATTAATGGAACATATATAAATATTCTTACATATGAAAACATATTATTTCGTTAACTCGCAATGTGCAGTTTAATTCTACATAATGAGGCCATATTTTATACAATCTACCATTGGATTACATGTCAAAATTTTATAGCCATGCATTGTTACTCCCTCCGTCCGGAAATACTTGTCGGATGAATGGATGTATCTAGACGTATTTTAGTTCTAGATACATCCATTTTTAAGCATTTCCACGACAAGTATTTCGGACGGAGGAGTACAATGCATGTCAATATAGAAACACACACACACACACACACACAGAGAGAGATTGTTATTGAACAAAAAAAATGTCTATTCCATTCGATATTCCTTTCAGCCCAGTTCTTCCTGTCCATATGACTGTATTATTTTCTATCGAGTAATTTATATATTTATAAAAGCATAAATTTTATTTGCAGCGCATCTGGGAGACTTAATATGATACCGTGGCGCATAGCGAGGGCCACCTTTCTGTTTTTATTTTATTTCGCTGGTTGGCGATCCTCTGATTTTAAAGTACAAATGGAGAGAGAGAGAGAGAGAGAGAGGGGGGCATTGGTAAGGTCATGGTGTGCATGATTGCAGTACCGAAAGTTGGTCTTCCCGAAAGTTTAACACTAGTATATGACAGTATTCGTCGATCAAGTTTTAGGACAGGTTAGATGCCTTAGCGCTTAAGCGATCCACAACTGCCATGGATCCAAAGTCGTCGCTTCAGTACAGATTCTGATGCGAGAAATAACAATAATATACCATATACGTACGGACCAGTGTGATAAGCCATAGCTGACCCTCCTGTCTTTGCCGTCCTGTCCGACCGATTCTCTGTCCTCTTCGTACTGTTTTTCCAATTTCTGAAGCGCTTGGTGTGAATTTTTATGAGCCTGTTTGATTGACCAAAGAATAGGTATTTCTAAAGCTCCTGGACGTCTCGATGTGTGCCATAGCATCTTTGAATTGCTCACTTCTCTCGGCGTTTGTGGGCGGCAAAATTTCGTGTTTCGACCCTTTTCGTGTATTTTAGCAGGATCTGACCCAGGTCTGATTTTTTTTTTTTTGGGATTTCACCCTTACAGCTACCGCCGCCCATCCTGGCGGTAGCGTTATACAGGCTACCGCCGCCCACCCTGGCGGTAGGTGCCTAGACGGCCATTTGGCCATTAACGGCTGCTGACGTGACAAAGGGCCCTTCCGCCGCACCCTCTGGCGGTAGGTCTATACAGCCTACCGCCAGGGACCCCGGCGGTAGGGTCCTAGATGGATAAGGTTGTGAGGCCTACCCACCACCCACCAGCTCCAGTCATCTTCTTCCACCGAGGTCAAGCTCTCTCTCTCCCTCTTCTCCCCCACCAAAGCACCCACTAGATCCCCCTCCATTGGTTTAGATTTGTCTGGTGGATCCGAGGCATTTGCATCACTGAAGGTACCTCTCCCACCAGCCCTTCATTTGGTTGGTTGGAATCACCTAGTTTTGTTGGAATCAGTTTGCTTTGCAAACCCTAGTTCTTGCTCAAGTTTTGCATTTATGGTTTGCCTATGTATTTTGGGTCAATCCTTGTTGTGGCAAGCTAGCTTATGTGTCACGGTTAGTGATTTTGTTAGGGAAGGGTTAGGGTTAGGGTTAGGATTAATGATGTGATTAGGGTATACTAGTTGTTTGATTCAAAGTATGCATATTTTAGGTACTTCATCCATATGAAATGGCTGGCCCATGGATGACTCAATTTTTCCCATTGTTTTAGATGGATAAACTAGTGAATGTGCATTATTTGGACAAGGCTTCTTTCATGAATGGAAATGCCGATGAAGGGTGGAGGCCATGGTTTTGACACCAGCCCGAGCTATGATGATATTATCGTGAAAGTGAGAAGCGTCCTCAATTGGATTAACCCAAGTGATGATGTGAAGCTTCTTGAGAAGTATGATGTGGGAGTAGCAGTAAAGTCCCGATTAAATAGTATGCCCATCACCTCTCAATTGCCTTGAATGTGTATAAGGATAAAGTTGAGGAATCACAAGACAAGTCACTTGAGTTATTTGCCACAAAGGTTGAAGTTCCTCGGCTAATACTCGACTTGAACCGAAATGTGTCCTCCCCAATACATGATGGTGTCGTGGTGTATGACCACATTGCTTGTAGCCAACCACTAAGTAGCCAAACAAATGAAGAGGACATCAATGCTAGAGCCATAGTTCTTCTAGGTGATGATATTGATCATGTTTGAGATGAGGCCATTGCTCATGCTGATGAGCATGCCATTGCTCATGTTGATGAAGATGCCATTGCTCATATTAATGAAGATGCTATTGCTCAAGATGATGTTTATGCGGAACAAGAAGAGAATCATCACAATCCCATTGGTGACTTGGATGTCATTGTTCATCAACAAGACATGGATCGTAACCTCCTTATAGACATATGTGTAGGTATGAGTCGGATGATGAGGGTCCGCTGGAAGAATTGGACGAGGATGGATTCACGGTGAAAGAAAATCAACTCTACAAGAAGATCAATGGCAAGGAAAGAGGACCCTCTATGTTTCGTGATCTTAGTCTTGCCTACAAGGCCGTTGTTGATGGTGGCATGAGTTCTGTTTGGTCAAACCATCAACTTGCCCGAGGATGGGTGATCCAAGGACACCAGGTGAGGACGAGAATGCTCATTTGAAGAAAGGGATCAAGTTTGGTTGTTTGCAACAGTTCAAGATATGGTTGAGTGACTATGGCATCCGGAACCATAGGGCATCTGTTGTTGGTCATTCCAACCAAAATGTGCACTACACCATCAAATGTGACAAAGAAGGTTGCCAATGGAAGGTCCCTGGAAGAAAGATCTACAAAACCGGGCAATGGGAGATGAAGATTTGTGTGGCCACCCACGAGTGCATACCACCGGAGAAAGCAGACCAAAGCAAGGGACACCGCCAAATCAAATCCGAGTATCTAGGCTATAAATTGTTGAATGAGAGATCCCATGATCCAACCATGAAGGTGAAGTTCCTCATGAGTTCGTCTTGAACGACTCGGGTACGAGGTCAAGTATGGAAAGGTGTGGATGGACAAGGCAAATGATGTAAGGATGTTGCATGGTGATTATGTCACCGCGTACAATATTCTTCCGAGAATGTTGGGAGCCATTGCTAATCGGAACCCGGGCATGCGCCATAAGGTCGAGTCAATTGAGGGAGTGTTTCATCGAGCTTTTTGGAGCTTTGGGCAATGCATCGAGGCATTTAAGCATTGCCACCCCATCTTGTCAATTGATGGCACATTCTTGACCAGCAAGTACAAGGTCACGTTGATGGTGTCAATGGCCCACTCTTCCAATGACAATGTGTTGCCAGTGGCATTTGCGTTGGTGCCTTTCGAGCACGATGACAACTGGGAGTGCTTTATGGGTAATGTGATGACAAAGGTGATTGGCTCCATAAGAGAGGTGTAGTTTATGGATCATATCAGATCGCCATCATGGGATCCTCAAAGCAATAGAAGTTGACATTCTAGGTTATCAAAAGCTCCAACACCGTTGATGCATGAGGCATTCGTTGCAAACTTTTACTGGGCATGCAAGAGTAAGGAGTTTTGCAAGGATCTTACCCATGTTTGTGTGGCATTCAACACCGACACATTCCAAAGCTGCTATGATAAACTATTTAGGGCGTTGGAGAAGAACAAAGCAGGGAGAGAATTCTTGACATTGCATCCTCCGGAGAAGCATAAGTGGTCACGTGCTCACGATGAAGGAGGTTTCAAATACAGAGACGTGACAAGTAACATGGTGGAATGCTTCAACAATGTGATCAAGGGTGTCTGTTCCTTGTTGGTGACTGCAATAGTGAAATATACTTTCTTCAAGCTCAACTACAATAGTATTTTCTGAGGCATTACGAAGTCACCGTAGCTGAAAATATGGATTTTCCCTTCAAAGTTGAGGATTGGTTGAAGCATCAAGAGTGCAAGTCCTCGCGTCAACAAATCATTAGTTTCAATGAAAAAGAACAAATCTACCAAGTCGATGAGTCGTGTGGCACAACAAGGGACGGGGTGACGTACGGTAGAGCTACGTAGGAGGTGCACCTCATGAACCGGTGGTGTCACTTTGAGAGACCTCACATGAATCATTGGCCTTGCTGCTTGCGTGATGACCGCGGCAGGTTGAAACTTGAACGTATCCCATGGTACCACCATGCAGTTGCATGAGTTCACCTGGAACAAACGAGGTTGACATGGGCTCCTAGGTTTCACCCCTTCCTCGATCAGTCACAGTGTCCTAAGTATGATGGGCCACACATCGTCCCCGATCCCGAACTCATGGTGCCGACAAAGGGAAGAAGAATAAAGAAGAGGATTAGGGGTGACATGGATGATCTAGCTGAATACACCGAAATGAAACAATCTGGTAGCAGCCATTTCATGGAGGCACCGGACATCAACAATTGTGCTTAATGTGATGAGTCGGGATACAATCTTAGTAAATGCACCAAAAGGCCATGCATCGATGCCAACACTCCCACTAGTCAAACGGCTGGACGAGGAGGCTCTATTGGTGGGCGTGGAGGACGATCGAGTCTTGGAGGGCGGTGGCACACAAGGAGGTAGGAGTGGTGGCCGTGGAGGATGGTCGAGTCCTAGAGGTAGTGGACGAGGAGGCAGTATTGGTGGGCATAGAGGACGGTCGAGTCTTAGAGCATCTCTAGCCGTTCGGCCCCCGAGGACGCCGAAAAAGCGCCGTCTAGGGTCGAACCGGCGATTACTTTCGGCGTGAGGGCAATTGCGTTCCCAATCATCACCCCCAGATCACCCCCAACTCGGCGCAAACTCGGAGATCTGATTCGAATTCGGCACAAACTCAGCGATTTTTCTTTCAAATTTGTACAAAAAACAGAAAACTAACAAACTATGCCTAGCCCTACTATGCCACGGCCACCACCCGCCTTCTACATGCTGAGGAGCCTGTAGAACCGGGTGTAGTCGCCGCAGTCATTGTCATCGCCATTGCCGTCATCGTCGTCACCATCGTCGCCACCGCCCTGCGTCCCACCGGAGCCGCCGCAATCCCTGCTGCACCCCTGACCATGGAGGCCGAAGCGCGGGGGGTTGGACGTCCCGGACGCTTCCTCCTCGTCGCTGTCGAGGACGACAATGCCGCCCACCTTGCGACTGTGTTGCGGGCCTTGATGTCTTCATAGGCCCGGCACTGGCGCGCCACCAAAGGCTCCCTTATTTGCCTCTGCCTCCTTCTTGGCTGGGGCAAGCGCGCCTTTGAGGGACTCGACCTCGGCTGCGCCAACTATGATCATAATCAAAAAATTCCATGAGTTAAACTACTCTATATACATATCACTTCTGATATGAAAATAAATTCCTTATTCAAAATTTCCGCATACCTTTCGTTTCCTCGAACTTCTTGTTAATGCGGTCGAGTTCCTCATCGGCCACTCGAAGCTTCCGATTGAGTTCAGAAACCTACGCGGCATGGGCGGTAGCCGCCAACATGGATGACTGTTATAAAAGTAGCATAGTATATTATTGTTCGGATTATCATGTGGATCCTCTGTCCAGTTTTTTCTAATGCGGACAGAGCCTCAGGGGCTACTGTCTATACACAGGTTTATCCTTTCATATTAAAAGTTTTTAGACCATTACATCGCATACCTCAAAGCTTGTCAGTAGGCCGCAGAAGGCTTCATTCAGTCCCCTTTTAGCAGACTGAACCTTTTTCATAACCGCAGCCATCAGGGTGCAGTGCTCCTCCACGACGGAAGCACTTTGTTGTGCTTCCTCCAGAGCATGAGCCGCCTCTAAATTAATGGAGGCTACGGATAGAGCTGTTTCTCCTCCCCCTCTCTTGAAGGGGGCTGCGTATCCAATCCCGGAGCTGCGTTGGTCTCCAGGATGGTGTTATAATTGATTCTAAATCCATATGATTATACCTCCATGATTTTAAAAGAAACAAACTAATCTGATGTGAAAATCAACTACCTTTTCCCTTGTGTTGTTGATGTTCATCCGGGCTTCCGGTCTGCTAGGAACCGGCAACATGTGCATGGATCGGCACCCGCGTACCCAGTGCCCCCTTCCCTTCTCCGCTTCTCCATGGTGGCCATGGAGAGATCTGATCGCAGCAGCCAGCAGGCGTTAGTCTCGATCGCAGCGGCGGCTTGGAGAGATTAGCGATACGTGCATACGTAATCAGGTCGTGGCTGCGTGTTAACAGGCCTATTTGCCTTTCAAAGCAGTTTTCCTTTATGATCTTTTTGCTTTTAGCCTACATGGGCTGATGCTTTCACGTTAATGAGAAAAAGCGTGACGGGGATTAGGGGGGGCGAAGCGAGCACGGACAAGCGGGCAAGAGAAAAAATTAGTGATTAGTCGATCGCTATCAAGGGACGAGACGATCATTGGGGGTCTCCCCCCGCCCCCCTTAGATTAGATCCCTGACCGAGAGGTCCCTAAGAATATATCTCCATCATTATAGGAGCAAATCCCACTATCGAGCTATCTAGTACCTTATCAAACTTCCCGATGAGCCTGTAAGTTGTCGTTATGATGACCTCGTTACAGATGATGTTTGAGCAACCCCAAAGTCCATCATATGGTAGGAAGTGGCTACGATGCCCTCATGGTTTGAGGAACTAAAACACATGCTAACTCTCCGTGTTATACCAATTGATTTCAGTCGATATTATCTCAATGCATAACAAGCAAGTGTTTTTGTCGATTCAATTTGATCGTTCTTCTAACATCATATTCTCAATGTTGTTTTAGGACTATCATTACACTTAGCGATATCCTAAGATCCGAAAAACATGATCAGCAACAAAACTTGAGCTAGTCCTAGAGGCAAGACAAGGAATATATACTTTAGCATTTATAATTCCACACGTGCATACGAGTTTTCCGCTGAATCACATATTCCAGTATACAATATTATTGCCTCTTCGGCATATTTCCAACATGGATCCCTGTCCATCCATATTTCTATCAACATCGATTAACATACTTCTTTATTTCATTTACAATCTAAACTTTATTTACTGTCATTGCAATCAATATTTCAACAGAAGTTGCAAATATCCGTTAACTAGTAGGACTAGTAAGATTGACCATCTTACTAGTTTTGATGGAGGTCGAGTCAAATTAGTAGTTTATGCGTGAAGGTACTAATCTTTGGTCGTTTTGCAAGACTTCTACTTGTTCAATAAACCTTAAGATCAATTGCCAAACTCCTTTGTAGATTAGAGAAAGAAATGTTCTCCACAGGGGCCTCCTGGCCCAATTTTTGCTCCATGGTTCTATTCGGGTGCAAACTCGTCTTTCTAGTTTGTTGGTATTTTTCCGAGTTCCAAAAAAGCATGTTCTCCACTATGATTCATTTTTGTGCTTTTCTGCACCTTTTCGGCAATTTCCCCTCAGTCGGAACACTAAACTTCAGACAAAGAATGCATAAGTATGATATGATCATCTACAAAACATGGATAATAATGTGTAATTTATGATAAGAATAAGTGCTCAAAATGGATGTATCAATATAACACACACATATAGTTGTGCATAGGTCCGGAAGATTCTGCTGGAAATCTCGGAAGTGGCCTTTAGGACAATCTACGATCAAAAAGGGAACGCGCAAAGGGTCACTCGGACCCCTCGAAAAAGGCTGGAGAAGCCATCAAAAGGGAAGACCAAGTCAGTTGACACCAAGAGACTAGGGAAAAATGGCGTCCATCTGACCTGCGGCAAATCTGAATATCCACACATACATAGTGGAGGGGACAACCTTTGCTTCAACATCCGACGCAATGAGGAAGACAAGGTAGTTCTAGGCCTAAACTAGATCCAACCTTGTACATCCAGATCGAGATCGGCCGGCAGATACCCAGAGACTTAGTGTATAAGTAGCTGGACCCCGACATTATAGTCATTTTTGTCTTTCCTCAATTGTTGACTTTGTTATTTTATCTGGGTTCTCCTTTCATTAGTTGACCAGGACAGTTAGCTATGACTTTTCTTGACAAGCCATGAGCATTGTTGACTGAGTTATACCCTTTTAGCACCTTGGACCTTGTTGACAAGCTCTGTAGGATTATGTGGGACCCTAGAGAGTATTATTTATTTCCTCAAAACACAACATATTAGTCAAATTTACCTGTAGAATTCCAAATGCAAACAATAGAATGGATAATGAAATGCATAGATAAGAGAAATATACATACTTCGACGTTTAATTGGTATACTTATAAAATCCGATAGTCTTTTGTTGTGTCCACTTTGCTGAGTATTTCTTCTGTTCTTGTAGCCAAAAGATTATTTAAAAGAAATGATCACTTAAGCACATAGACAAATATTCGTAAAGTTTGTGTGTTTTTACCGATGATTCTTTCATATTATTTTTATAGTGTAACACCCCATGTATGTTATAAGTTTCAAATTATACATGATCTGCCAGCAAAAGAAAGGTTGAGCTGAAAAACTACAATCATTGTGGTAGAGCTGCCTCGCAAATAAATGTCTGATTTATTTCAATATCTTCATATTGCACATAAATATCTGATTTATCTACTGGTTCATTAATAGAATTGATCGCAAATAACATATCACATGAATTTATCAAAGTTAAGTAGCCATCATAATGGTGGGTCCTACTTATTACTGGACCACAGTACCAATATTTGTATGAAACTATATTATGTCGTTGACTCACAATTTGCAGTTCAGTTACACACGACTCAATACTTCATACAATCTATCGTTGGGCTACACATCTGAACTTTACTTTCATGCATTGTTACAATTTCACTACAGGAAAACACGCGCGGGCGCACACACACACACACACACACACACACACACACACACACACACACACACACACACACACACACACACACACACACACACACACACACACACACACACACACACTGTTGTGCTGTTTTTGAAGGTGGCAGAATAATTGGCAATTAAAAAACAAAGTTGCTTTTTGTGCATTTGATATCCGTGTCAGAATAAATTTTGTTCTCCATAAAATTATGTTGTTTCCTAACTGATATTTTTGATATCCATAAAATCATAAATTTTATTTCCAGCACATTTGGCAGACTTAAGATGATTCCCTCGCATAGGGAGGCCCACCAGGTTTTCATCTAAATATCGAGTGGGCCAAAGAGTAATGTTGTAGATCATGCTAGCATCCAAACCTAATGTGCCGTCGCAAGGAAAGGTTAGCTACACTTTATCTCGGTTACACTAAACTAAGTTTTCATATGACAAGCGCATGATACCATGTTGCTCACCACATGCCCGGTCTGTGGTACAGTACGAAGAAAAAGAAATAGGTAACTGCTCAAATGTCTTGTCTGGAGGCCAAACAAACCAGGTCATGCAGTACCTCCATTCAAAGTACGAGTACAAACAAAAAGCAATCAAGAGATCACAGTTGATTAAAGTCATTGGTAGATGATTATGCGAAAGTTGGTCTATCCCGCAAGTTAAATACTATATGACAGTATTCGTGATAATTTATATGACAAGTTGGATGCCTTAGCCCTTAAGCGATCCACAACTGCCATGGACAAAAAGTCGTCTCTATCTTGAGATTCTGATGTGGGAAATAACAATAATATGACATATACGCACGGACGAGCATGATAAGCTATAGCTAAGCAATGGTGTACCTCCCCCCTAGACCTATTTGACCCACCTCGCTTGGCCCATGTTACTTGATAAGAGCACACATAATTTACCAACGGAAGGGCATCCTGCTGGTTCTTTCTCATCCTTACTTGATAAGATCGTTTTCCCAATTTCTGGAGCGCTTGGAGTGAAAGTGTGAGCCTATTTGATTGGACATTGACCAAATAATAGCGTTCTTTTCAATTTCTAGAGCGCCGGGACGTCTCGATCTGTGCTATTGCGCTATATTCCCAGGTATCACTTTGAATAGCTCACGTCTCTCAGCGTCTCTGGGCAGCTGCTCACTTATTCTTTGCACGGGAACATATGCATGGATCCGGGCCATCACATGGGACCTCCTAATTGACTGCCAAAACATCTTTTACGCACAACAAGCGACAACGATGACAGCCTCTTTATCAAAAATAAAGTCCTCTAGTACAGATCACACGTTAGGAACCTTGGCAGGCGTACGTACCATCATGTGCTAGAACCATGCACATGCGCGTACGTTCATAAGGGCGTCTCCAAAAGCGTTCTCTAAGTAAGTCACACTATTTATCTGTAGGTTCTATGTACACGAGCGTACCTTCATAAGGGCATCTCCAACGTCGGCCCTTAAAACAGACACACTAGTTGTCCGCAAACACTGATGTGTGAGCTGGTCATCGATGTGCATCTATGCATGTGCATGTTGCTGTCGAGGAGAGAGTGGAGATGTTGGAATCTCCGATGTGGTGACTTTTGGTTGGCTAGAAGGATGTCTGCACTCCCCTGAAGCCCCCTAAGCTTACTAATAGTTTGACGTAGTTTGGACTTCCGAACGCGTCTGCGGACGTTTGAGGGATTGCATTGGATGGCAAAAATTGTCCAAACTCCCCCAAAGTATGTATAAAAGAGATTTGAGATTCCGTATTGGAGATTCCTAAGAGCACTCATTCTTATAGCTACCACTTGTATTCATGCACACACGGGCGTTCAAAATAGTAATCTTTCATGACTATGCTGACATTTCTCATTGATAAGCGGCAAAAACGAATATTCACTACAGGGTTATACATTGAGTGTTAGGCTTTTTGTTGAGCCATTTTCTCGGGCACTTGGCAAAAATGGACTTTGTCGAGTTCTTGCAGAAAAACACTCGGCAAAAATGACACTCGAGAAAGCAGAACCACTGACAAGTGCCGTTCTCGGAGGGGGTTATGTCCCCACATTGCATCGCCACCTGTAATAATCCACCTAGAGGCGCTAATTCGATTGTAGAGTTGGTACAAATTTTTAAAACCACTAGTACTAACTGACATTATTGTACTGATGTTCAAGTCTTTGCAGAAAAACATCAACATAGCTATTAAAAGGTTCAAGAATCCTAATGCCTTCCCGTTGAGTTTATTCTATTGAAGGTGATGTAGGCCTTATATAGGGGTGGTGCATCAACAAATGACCAAGGTTACCCATGGTTGTCTTGGGTATGAGGGGTAAAAGCGAATGGGGACTTATGGTGCTCGAGCACCATGGAGGCCTTTTTTTAAAAATAAAAATAAAAACCCGTGTTTAGACATTTAAAAAAAATATGAAAGAATACGTGGAAACTTGTATGTGTTAACTATGGTTCCATGAATTTGTGTTTAAAATAATAATAATTTGTAAGCTACACAAAAAAATCTGGCACAATAAGCCATTGAAAATAAAATGTTACTCCCTCCGATTCATATTAATTGTCTCTGACTTAGTACCAAGTTGTACCAAATCAATTACAATTAATATAGGAGGGAGCATAATGCTTTGCATATACGTAGTATACATGTGTATGTGTACTTACAAAAAAAAGTTGTGTTGTAGAAAATGGTTTTTGGGAAACGGGGACCAAGGTCCCCGAGCATCATTGGCATTTTAAAGGGTAAAAGCCATGAGTCCATGAATGCTACTACTCCATGGTTATTGGTGCACTCATGGACTCATGGACTCATAGTATTTGTTTGTAAAAGTTATCCAGACATTAGTCATTTGAATCTTAATGTTACCTAATTGACAACATTTTTATATCCTAATTTTGCACATAAATGTCACATTTATCTGGCAGTACATTAATTTAATTGATTGCAAATAACATGTCACATTAATTCGTCAAAAGTATGTAGCCATCACTATAAATCATCTTAGTTATTAATGGAACATATATAAATATTCTTACATATGAAAACATATTATTTCGTTAACTCGCAATGTGCAGTTTAATTCTACATAATGAGGCCATATTTTATACAATCTACCATTGGATTACATATCAAAATTTTATAGCCATGCATTGTTAGTACAATGCATGTCAATATAGAAACACACACACACACACACACACACAGATATTGTTATTGAACAAAAAAAATGTCTATTCCATTCGATATTCCTTTCAGCCCAGTTCTTCCTGTCCATATGACTGTATTATTTTCTATCGCGTAATTTATATATTTATAAAAGCATAAATTTTATTTGCAGCGCATCTGGCAGACTTAATATGATACCGTGGCGCATAGCGAGGGCCACCATTCTTTTTTCTATTTTTATTTCACTGGTTGGCGATTCTCTGATTTTAAAGTACAAATGGAAAGCCAGAGAGAGAGAGAGAGGGGGGGGGGCATTGGTAAGGTCATGGTGTGCATGGAGGGGCGCCTAAACATGTCGACAACACGTATCTAGTCTTGGTTCCTTATGGCGACTCGAGAGGCGCCCGCGGCGAACGTCGCTAGCCGGCGGCCGGAGCCTGCGGATCTGCCTGCGAGGCGTGTTGGGGGGCGGTTCTGGGTGCTCGCGGACTCGGATGAAGAGGAGGACGACAACGGGGATCCTGCGGGCGGATCGACGGCGGACTACTCGCCGACGCCTTCTGACGTGATCTGTGAGGCCTTCACCCCTGGATACTCTTAGGAAGAAGTCGCCGCGTTGGTCGATGAAATTGTGCCGGCCGATGATCCGGCGCGGATCGGACTGTGTTCTGAGGATAGGGTGGAGGTGGTTCGCCGGATTATCCACTGGAGGACGGTGGCGTCGGCGATCCGGCCTTGGAAAGGGCCTCTACCTAAGGTATGTATCCAACCAGTTACTTTGTCCGATTTCTTCCCGCAAGATGATTGGAGTGTCGTAGTGCGTAAGAAGAAGAAGAAGAGAGGGCGACCGGAGCCAGCGCCGCCGGCGCCGGCGATTTGGGCGGCGGCCGAGATCCGGGCGGCCAGGGAGGCTCGTTTGAATTTCCTCCTGGGCCGCGAAGGGGTCGTTGAGGAGTGGGTCGGTGGTGAGACCGTGCATGGGTATGAGGCCCATCATGGGGGTGTTCACGAGGGCCTGGTTGGGCCGGCTGCGACTGGGTATGTGGCCCAGGAGAGCCGCGTCATGCTCCCTCAGCCCGACGTGCCTGGCAGGGCCGTGGCCTTTGCTCGACCGGGCACCACTGCTCCTATCCCATGCACGTACGAGGAAGATCGTCTCCCTCTAGTTCGTGCGCCGCCGTGTCCTAGGGTTCGCAAGGCTGGGACGAGGGGTTTCCCTCCCTGTTGTGCTCGCCGGGCTCGGAAAATCCGGCCACTACCAGGCATGGCAGGCCGTGGGGATGCGCCGCCGCCAGCCATGAGGCCCTCCTCAGGCGCAGCGGGACGGGGTGGGGCGGCTCCTCCGCCGGCGGCGGCTGCCGGACGTGGCGTCCTGGTGCAGCATGGACAAAGGCCGCCGGCGGGTGGGACGGTCGTGACCGGTACCTCTGGCTGAGGCGCTTGCCCTTTGGGTGCGCGGCCACCGGGACAAGCTCCCTTGCAGCCGGCCTCCGGGAGGGGTAGCCTAAGGCCGCCGGCACCGGGCGCGGTGCCCATTGCCATGCTGCCGGATGGGGTGGTTTGAGACCACCGGCGCCAGGTGCGGCGCCCCCTGCTCCCCAGGCTGCGGGTCGTGGAGGCCCTCGACCTCCCGCGCCGGGCGCATCTGGTGAGACTCCGGCTGGCCGTGGTGGAGGACCTCGGCCTGTTGGAGGCGTGCCGGCGTCCGCAGGCAAACCACCGCCCCATTATGTTGCAAGGCCGGCGCAAAACCGGTCCGGTCGGACTCAGACGAACAACAAAGAGCCCAACGATCCGCCCCGAGGCCAGTGGGGGGATGATGGGTATGATGCGTATGGTGAAGGACAGCACCGAGGATCCTCTTCTACGGGAGGAGGGCGTGGATATGCCTGGCAGAGCGACGGGTCGGCTGAGAGACCGTTTCTCGTCCCGGCAGGTGGTTTTGACGAGGGGGCCTCCGGCCCGGATCACCGTCAGAGAGGAGGCTTTCGTGGCCATCGTGGTGGTCGGGGTGGGGGCCGTGGGAGATTTCGCCGCCCGCCCCCACCCAGGGCTGTTGTTCCTACAGCTGCTACAGAGGAGTCTGAGCATACTTCCTCTGAGCTTCGTTCACAGGCGATGGAGGTGGTGAATGCTTTGGCATGTGTTGAGGTTCCTGAGGCTGGGACGGTGGATGAGGCTATCGACAGGTCTGATGCCAAGAGGGCGTCCAAATATGCTCGTAAGAAGGAGAGGATGATTTGCTACCGTTGTAGTGAGAAGGGCCACTTCATTGCTGAGTGTGTGGCCCAGCTGTGTGAGTCATGTGGCAAGCTTGCACATGACTCGGGGGAGTGCCCGTTATTGCGTGACCTGCCTCCGACGCTGAATATTTATGGAGTCTACTGTGCTGAGCTTATGTTTTTTGAGTCCCCGGCGGCGAGAGAGGTCCCGGAGGATACCCTGAGTTTGACTACCGAGATTGTGAGAGCGACCCAGGGCGAGGTGACTGAGGCACAGATTGTGAGGAGGCTTCAGGAGCTAGCTCCCGGTGATTTTAGATGGGATTTGGTGCTCATCGGGGACAGGTTTTTAAAGGTTGATTTCCCTTCTGTGGATGACTTGCAGAGATTGTTGAGCTTTGGCTTGTGTAAAGTTCCCGGTACTAAGTGTATCCTGGAGTTTAACGAGTGGAAGAAGGTTGAGCCTAAGGGAAAGTCGCTTACGCAGGTCTGGTTGCAGTTTATAGGGGCTCCTTCTAAGCCTCTGCAGGATGCTCGAGTGGTGGCCAGTTTGGGCATCATGGTTGGAAAGACAAAAAAAGTGGATATGGCCTTCACACGTGCTCATGGGGTAGCCTGGCTTTTAGTAAGCATTCTGGATATTGAGTTCATGCCAGATAAGGTCAACTGGACCTATAAGGGAGAGGTGTTCCCGCTAGAGATCGAGTTTGAGGACACCGATTTATTTGCTGATGCAGTTAATGGTAACGATGTTGACATGCATGACAGGGATGGTAATGCGGGGGCTAAGGGGGCACCGTCAGATGAGCCCGCGCGAGAGGGATCTAACGGTTCTCACACAGCTTCTTAGTCGCCTGGGGATGGGACCGGGGTTGAGCCCGCAGTTTCACCAACGGTGCCCATGACTACTCTGCGTTTTGGGTCTTTTGAGCCAGCCTCGTCACCTCCCAGACTATGGAGTGACCGGGTAGAGTCTGGTGATTATCTTGAGAACACGCTCCCTCCATTGGAGTTCGAGGGGGAGGCTGGTTTGTCTGCTAGACGGCAGGCGAGGTACTTGGTCGGCGCTACGGAGAGGAGGCCGGAGGATGATTCTCTTGGTCTGGCGCCTCAAGCGGACGCGACTTCGGTGTCGGCGACTGCGGGCGCGATGGGGTGTGGGGGAGGGGGTTCAGGGCAGGTGGCCCTGTCTTCTGCCGTCCCCATACCGATCCCGGTGGCGTCGGCCCCGAGGGGGTCGGCCGGTGCTGGGAGAGGGAGCCCGAGGCAGGCGGCCTCGACTCCTGCTACTCCGATGGTGGTGGCAACCACTGCGGCAGCTGCTGTGTTTGGGGGCGTCGGGGCAGGAGGCCCTGTCTCCTCCCTCTACACCAATGGTCAGGAGGACCACCTTGCCGATGGCTCTTTCGTCTGAGCCAGCGGCTGTGGTGGGAGGAGGGTGCGGACAGGAGGCCCCTGTTATCCCCTCGTCCCCACTACCTGGTGTGGGGCACCCGTCTAAGGGGATCGGGAGCCCGCAGACGCCCTCTCTGGTAACTTCGGCACCACCTTTCAAGGTTTCAGTGCCAAGGTTTACTAGGGAGGAGGTTGTCGCATCTGGTGGGATCCCGGACCCTATCTCCGAGGGGAGACGGATGAGTGCTCGCATCCTCGACATCCCTGAGGTGGACGATATGCAGCAGCGGTGCGCTATGAGGGCGGCCAAGCTTCAGGAGGCTGCTTTATCTTCTGGTATGTCCGTCAACTTATCTAATTCCTTATTGCATTTTTCTAATGAGGACATTATAAATAATGCAAACCAATTAGGAGTTTCACTAGGTGCTACAGATAGTGAGATTACCAATTCGGTGAATGATATATTAGATTTGGAGGCGGAACGTGCTTTAGAGACTATTCGTAATCTTTCAGCTGTTAAACCAATGAATGATGATGAGATTAATGCGTTAGGGGTTAGAGTGCTCGAAAATGTGTGTGCGGATCTAGCACCCCCCAATCATGATGCTGAGGGAGATGATGTACCCCTAGAGAATGATGCTCGCAATATTTGTGAACCCGGTCATGAGGACCGGGCGACTGAGCTTAGTAAACCTAAGCGTAAGTGGAAACGGAAGATCTATCCCGATTCCGCAGGTCGTAGGAGTGCTAGGATTCGAACCACTAAAAAATTCCATGATGAACTATGAGAGGAATTTTTTGGAATAGCAGAGGTCTGAAGAACTTGGCTAAAAGAATATTCCTGGCTGAGGCAGCTTTAGAGCAGAAGTTAGATTTTGTTACTCTATTAGAGACGGGTAGAGATAACTTCGCACCACAGTTTCTCTCCTCTCTTGTGGGTGGTATTGATTTCGATTGGCATTGCCTCCCTCCACGAGGAAGATCGGGTGGTATCTTACTAGGTGTGAGATGCGATTCGCTTGAAGTCCGAAGTGTAGTGATGGGCGACTTCGCGGTGAAGTTTCGAGTTAGGTCTAGGATAGATGGTTTTAACTGGGCTTTGGTGGCGGTATATGGTGCCGCACAGCCCGAGCTTAAACCGGAGTTTCTGGCGGACCTTGTTCGAATCTGTGGGTCAGAACGGCTGCCAATTTTAGCTGGAGGTGATTTCAATATCATCAGGAGGAGAGAGGAGAAGAACAATGATAACTTTGATGGCAGATGGTCCTTCATGTTCAACACCATTATTGAAAGCTTAGATCTGAGAGAGATAGAGCTTTCTGGTCGAAAGTTTACATGGGCTAATGCTCCGCCAAACCCAACCTATGAAAAACTTGATCGAGTTCTTGCGAGTGTGGAGTGGGAACAAAAGTTCCCTCTGGTTACGGTGCAAGCTCTTTCGAGGGGAATATCTGATCATACCCCATTGTTCGTGGACTCAGGGGAGCCGAACCACGTGGGTAACAAGAACACCTTCTCCTTCGAGATGTCATGGTTTGAACGTGAGGGGTTCGTGGACTTGATTTCCAGGGAATGGGTTAAAGGTGTAGGAGGCAAAACTGCTATTGAGCGTTGGCAGAATAAGATTAGGCATTTGAGAAGCTTCTTACGGGGTTGGGCTAAGCACCTCAGTGGTGAGTATAAGATTGAAAAGGATAGACTCCTTACTCTTATACAGGACCTGGACATAGGCCGAATCCAATATTTTATTACCAGCAGAGCTTCAGGTTAAAAATGAGGCGGAGAAGAGATTAAAAGAACTACTCCGCGAAGAAGAACTGAAGTGGGCTTTGTGTGCTAAAGTCCGCAAAGTGGTCCAGGGGGACGCGAATACTCAGTTCTTCCATTTGATAGCTAATGGCAAACACAGAAAGAAGCATATCTTTCTGCTTGAGCAAGATGAGGGCACTATTTTAGGTGAGGATAACCTAAAAACATATATTACCGACTATTATAAGCAGTTATTTGGACCTCCGGAGGATAATAGTGTGTCCCTTGATGAGTCCAGAACTGAGGATGTACCTCAGCTATCGGCTGCCGATAATGAGATTCTGGTTGCCCCGTTCTCAGAGAAGGAGGTGTTTGATGCTATTGCACAGATGAAAAATAATAAGGCTCCCGGACCGGATGGATTCTTGGCAGAGTTCTATAAAAAGTGCTGGCACATTATTAAGGGGGATTTACTACCCATGTTCCATGATCTGTTCTCTGGACAGCTTCAATTATTCCACTTGAATTTTAGGACTATCACACTGCTTCCTAAGAAGACGGATGCGGTGAGAATTGAGCAATTCAGGCCGATCTGTCTCCTCAAAGTTAGTTTCAAAATTTTCACCAAGGTCGGGACTAACAGACTCACACAGATTGCACATTCTGTGGTGCAACAGTCCCAAACCTCCTTCATGCCGGACAGAAATATCCTTGAAGGGGTGGTAGTCCTGCATGAAACGCTCCATGAAATCCATTCCAAAAAATTAGATGGAGTGATTTTTAAGGTGGATTTCGAGAAAGCGTATGATAAGGTCAAATGGCCATTTCTCCAACACTCATTGCGTATGAAAGGTTTTGATGAAGCCTGGCGCCGACAGGTTGAATCATTTACGCAAAAAGGTAGTGTGGGAATTAGAGTTAATGATGACATAGGTCACTATTTCCAGACACATAAAGGCCTAAGACAAGGAGATCCGATGTCCCCTATCTTGTTTAACATTGTGGTGGATACGTTAGCAATTTTGATAGGAAGGGCTAAGGAAAATGGTCAAGTAGGTGGATTGGTACCTCATCTTATTGATGGAGGTGTCTCTATCCTTCAGCACGCTGATGATACAATCATCTTTATGGAGCATGACTTGGCCAAGGCGAGAAATATGAAGCTTGTGTTATGCCTATTCGAACAATTGACCGGGTTAAAGATCAACTTTCATAAGAGCGAGTTGTTCTGTTTTGGTAGGGCCAAAGATGAACAGGATGCTTATAGGCAATTGTTTGGATGTGAGTTGGGAGAGCTACCCTTCTCTTACTTGGGGATTCCTATCCATCATCGTAGGCTGACAAACAGAGAATGGAAGTGCATCGAGGACCGATTTGAGAAGAAAATGAGCTGCTGGAAGGGCAAGCTCATGTCATATGGAGGCCGATTAATCCTAATTAATTCGGTGCTCACGAGTATGCCAATGTTTCTTCTATCGTTCTTTGAGGTACCAGTTGGTGTTAGGAAGAGACTGGACTTCTATCGATTGCGTTTCTTTTGGCAGGGTGATGAGCTTAAAAGAAAATATTGGCTTGCTAAATGGGATATCATCTGTAGACCGAAAGACCAAGGGGGTCTAGGTATTGAGAATATCGAAGTTAAGAATAAATGCCTTCTTAGCAAGTGGCTGTGGAAACTCTCTTCAGAGAATGATGCTATGTGGGCTCAAATCCTTCGCGGCAAGTACCTCCAGACAAAAACTTTGTCCCAGGTTACAGTACGGCCGACCGACTCGCCCTTCTGGAAAGGTCTCATGAAAGTCAAACAGGCATTGTTTAATAGGACAAAGTTTGTTATTGGAAACGGCACGAGTACACGTTTCTGGGAGGATACTTGGCTCGGCGACACACCCTTGGCCATCCAATACCCTTCTCTGTACCGCATTGTTCAACGACGTGAGGTGTTCGTTGAATCGGTCTTTCAATCTACCCCCCTTAATATCCAGTTCCAACGAGCGCTAGTGGGCAATCGTTGGGAAGAATGGCTCCGTCTAGTTAGGAGACTGATGGAAGTCCAGCTTTCTCAACAACCCGATGAATTACGCTGGAAGTTGACTAAGTCTAGAGTATTCACGGTTAAATAAATGTATATTGATGTTATTAATTCGAACTCCATTCCTACGTCCAAGCATGTTTGGGATGTCAAAGTTCCTTTGAAAATAGAAGTGTTTATGTGGTTTGTCCATAAACAAGTTATTTTAAGTAAGGACAACTTGATAAAGCGTAATTGGACAGGACCTACTAGGTGTAGTTTCTGCAATCGGGATGAGACTATCAAACACCTCTTTTTTGATTGCCCGCTGGCCAAGGTACTTTGGCAGACGGTCCACATTGCTTTTAATATCAATCCCCCGAATTCTGTTAATGCGTTATTTGGGACATGGCTTAATGGGATTGAGCCTGACTTAGCGAGACATATTCGGGTTGGAGTTTGTGCTTTGCTGTGGACTATCTGGAATTGCAGAAATGATTTGGTCTTTAACAGAATATCATGTATACATTTTTTGCAGGTCTTATTCCGAACTACGGCACTGATCCGTTCGTGGTCGCTACTCACCCAGACGGAGGCCAGGGAGCATTTGGTTACTGGGTCTTTCCGCTGGGAGATGGTAGCTCGGGATATCTTCAACCGGTTTGGATGGCGGTCATGTAATAGGATAGGCATTTAGTATCCCTATCTAGTTTTAGCCAGCCGGTTGTGGCATCTTTTATTGGCTAGTTGATGTTTCTAGCCTTTTTTGGCTCTGTGTGAGCTTTATGTGCTTTTCTATGACTTTAGGAGACCTTTGGAACCATGTTGGTACTACTTTATTTTGTTAATAAGATGATCGTATGCATCGTTCTGATGCAGAGGCCGGGGAATCCCCCTTTTCGAAAAAAAAGTCATGGTGTGCATGATTGCAGTATCGAAAGTTGGTCTTCCCGAAAGTTTAACACTAGTATATGACAGTATTCGTCTATCAAGTTTTAGGACAGGTTAGATGCCTTAGCGCTTAAGCGATCCACAACTGCCATGGATCCAAAGTCGTCGCTTCAGTACAGATCCTGATGCGAGAAATAACAATAATATACCATATACGTACGGACCAGTGTGATAAGCCATAGCTGACCCTCCTGTCTTTGCCGTCCTGTCCGACCGATTCTCTGTCCTCTTCGTACTGTTTTTCCAATTTCTGAAGCGCTTGGTGTGAATTTTTATGAGCCTGTTTGATTGACCAAAGAATAGGTATTTCTAAAGCTCCTGGACGTCTCGATGTGTGCCATAGCATCTTTGAATTGCTCACTTCTCTCGGCGTTTGTGGGCGGCAAAATTTCGTGTTTCGACCCTTTTCGTGTATTTTAGCAGGATCTGACCCAGGTCTGATTTTTTTTTTTGGGATTTCACCCTTACAGCTACCGCCACCCATCCTGGCGGTAGCGTTATATAGGCTACCGCCGCCCACCCTGGCGGTAGGTGCCTAGACGGCCATTTGGCCGTTAACGGCTCCTGACGTGGCAAAGGGCCCTTCCGCCGCACCCTCTGGCGGTAGGTCTATACAGCCTACCGCCAGGGACCCCGGCGGTAGGGTCCTAGATGGATAAGGTTGTGAGGCCTACCCACCACCCACCAACTCCAGTCATCTTCTTCCACCGAGGTCAAGCTCTCTCTCTCCCTCTTCTCCCCCACCAAAGCACCCACTAGATCCCCCTCCATTGCTTTAGATTTGTCTGGTGGATCCGGGGCATTTGCATCACTGAAGGTACCTCTCCTACCAGCCCTTCATTTGGTTGGTTGGAATCACCTAGTTTTGTTGGAATAAGTTTGCTTTGCAAACCCTAGTTCTTGCTCAAGTTTTGCATTTATGGTGCATTTATGGTTTGCCTATGTATTTTGGGTCAATCCTTGTTGTGGCAAGCTAGCTTATGTGTCACGGTTAGTGATTTTGTTAGGGAAGGGTTAGGGTTAGGGTTAGGATTAATGCTGTGATTAGGGTATACTAGTTGTTTGATTCAAAGTATGCATATTTTAGGTAGTTCATCCATATGAAATGGCTGGCCCATGGATGACTCAATTTTTTCCCATTGTTTTTAGATGGATAAACTAGTGAATGTGCATTATTTGGACAAGGCTTCTTTCATGAATGGAAATGCCGATGAAGGGGTGGAGGCCATGGTTTTTTACACCAGCCCGAGCTATGATGATATTATCGTGAAAGTGAGAAGCGTCCTCAATTGGATTAACCCAAGTGATGATGTGAAGCTTCTTGAGAAGTATGATGTGGGAGTAGCGGTAAAGTCCCGATTAAAGAGTATGCCCATCACCTCTCAATTGCATTGAATGTGTATAAGGATAAAGTTGAGGAATCACAAGACAAGTCACTTGAGTTATTTGCCACAAAGGTTGAAGTTCCTCGGCTAATACTCGACTTGAACCGGAATGTGTCCTCCCCAATACATGATGGTGTCGTGGTGTATGACCACATTGCTTGTAGCCAACCACTAAGTAGCCAACCAAATGAAGAGGACATCAATGCTAGAGCCATAGTTCTTCTAGGTGATGATATTGATCATGTTTGAGATGAGGCCATTGCTCATGCTGATGAACATGCCATTGTTCATGTTGATGAAGATGCCATTGCTCATGTTGATGAAGATGCCATTGCTCATATTAATGAAGATGCTATTGCTCAAGATGATGTTTATGCGGAACAAGAAGAGAATCATCACAATCCCATTGGTGACTTGGATGTCATTGTTCATCAACAAGACATGGATCGTAACCTCCCTTATAGACATATGTGTAGGTATGAGTCGGATGATGAGGGTCCGCCGGAAGAATTGGACGAGGATGGATTCACGGCAAAAGAAAATCAACTCTACAAGAAGATCAATGGCAAGGAAAGAGGACCCTCTATGTTTCGTGATCTTAGTCTTGCCGACAAGGCCATTGTTGATGGTGGCATGAGTTCTGTTTGGTCAAACCATCAACTTGCCAGAGGATGGGCGATCCAAGGCCACCAGGTGAGGACGAGAATGCTCATTTGAAGAAAGGGATCAAGTTTGGTTGTTTGCAAGAGTTCAAGATATGGTTGAGTGACTATGGCATCCGGAACCATAGGGCATATGTTGTTGGTCATTCCAACTAAAATGTGCACTACACCATCAAATGTGACAAAGAAGGTTGCCAATGGAAGGTCCCTAGAAGAAAGATCTACAAAACCGGGCAATGGGAGTTGAGGATTTGTGTGGCCACCCACGAGTGTATACCACCGGAGAAAGCAGACCAAAACAAGGGACACCGCCAACTCACATCCGAGTATCTAGGCTATAAATTGTTGAATGAGAGATCCCATGATCTAACCGTGAAGGTGAAGTTCCTCATGAGTTCTGTCTTTGAACGACTCAGGTATGAGGTCAAGTATGGAAAGGTGTGGATGGACAAGGCAAATGATGTAAGGATGTTGCATGGTGATTATGTCACCGCGTACAATATTCTTCCGAGAATGTTGGGAGCCATTGCTAATCGGAACCCGGGCATGCGCCATAAGGTCGAGTCAATTGAGGGAGTGTTTCATCGAGCTTTTTGGAGCTTTGGGCAATGCATCAAGGCATTTAAGCATTGCCACCCCATCTTGTCAATTGATGGCACATTCTTGACCAGCAAGTACAAGGGCATGTTGATGGTGGAAATGGCCCACTCTTCCAATGACAATGTGTTGCCAGTGGCATTTTTGTTGGTGCCTTTCGAGCACGATGACAACTGGGAGTGCTTTATGGGTAATGTGATGACAAAGGTGATTGGCCCCATAAGAGAGGTGTGGTTTATGGATCATATCAGATCGCCATCATGGGATCCTCAAAGCAATAGAAGTTCACATTCTAGGTTATCAAAAGCTCCAACACCGTTGGTGCATGAGGCATTCGTTGCAAACTGTTACTGGGCATGCAAGAGTAAGGAGTTTTGCAAGGATCTTACCCATGTTTGTGTGGCATTCAACACCGACACATTCCGAAGCCGCTATGATAAACTATTCAGGGCGTTGGAGAAGAACAAAGCAGGGAGAGAATTCTTGACATTGCATCCTCCGGAGAAGCATAAGTGGTCACGTGCTCATGATGAAGGAGGTTTCAAATATAGAGACGTGACAAGTAACATGGTGGAATGCTTCAAAAATGTGATCAAGGGTGTCTGTTCCTTGCCGGTGACTGCAATAGTGAAATATACTTTCTTCAAGCTCAACTGCAATAGTATTTTCTGAGGCATTACGAAGTCACCGTAGCTGAAAATATGGATTTTCCCTTCAAAGTCGAGGATTGGTTGAAGCATCAAGAGCGCAAGTCCTCGCGTCAACAAATCATTAGTTTCAATGAAAAAGAACAAATCTACCAAGTCGATGAGTCGGGTGGCACAACAAGGGACGGGGTGACGTACGTTAGAGCTGCGTAGGAGGTGCACCTCATGAACCGGTGGTGTCACTTTGAGGGACCTCACATGAATCATTGGCCTTGCTCGCACATGATGACCACGGCAGGGTTCAGAAACTTGAACGTATCCCATGGTACCACCATGCAGTTGCATGAGTTCACATTGGAACAAACGAGGTTGACATGGGCTCCTAGGTTTCACCCCTTCCTCGACTAGTCACAGTGTCCTAAGTATGATGGGCCACACATCGTCCCCGATCCCGAACTCATGGTGCCGACAAAGGGAAGAAGAATAAAGAAGAGGATTAGGGGTGACATGGATGATCTAGCTGAATACACCGAAATGAAACAATCTGGTAGCAGCCATTTCATGGAGGCACCGGACATCAACAATTGTGCTTAATGTGATGAGTCGGGATATAATCTTAGTAAATGCACCAAAAGGCCACGCATCTATGCCAATACTCCCACTAGTCAAACGGCTGGACGAGGAGGCTCTATTGGTGGGCGTGGAGGACGATCGAGTCTTAGAGGAGCCAGTGGTACACAAGGAGGTAGGAGTGGTGGCCGTGGAGGATGGTCGAGTCCTAGAGGTAGTGGACGAGGAGGCGGTATTGGTGGGCATAGAGGACGGTCGAGTCTTAGAGCATCTCTAGCCGTTCGGCCCCCGAGGACGCCGAAAAAGCGCCGTCTAGGGCCGAACCGGCGATTACTTTCGGCGTGAGGGCAATTGCGTTCCCAATCATCACCCCCAACTCGGCGCACACTCGGAGATCTGATTCGAATTCGGCACAAACTCAGCGATTTTTCTTTCAAATTTGTACATTAAACAGAAAACTAACAAACTATGCCTAGCCCTACTATGCCACGGCCACCACCCGCCTTCTACACACTGAGGAGCCTGTAGAACCGGGTGTAGTCGCCGCAGTCATCGTCATCGCCATTGCCGTCGTCGTCGTCACCGTCGTCGCCACCGCCCTGCGTCCCGCCGGAGCCGCCGCAATCCCTGCTGCACCCCTGAACATGGTCGCCGAAGCGCGGGGGGTTGGACGTTCCGGACACTTCCTCCTCGTCGCTGTCGAGGACGACGATGCCGCCCACCTTGCGACTGTGGCGCCGGGCCTTGATGTCTTCGTAGGCCCGGCGCTGGCGCGCCACCAAAGGATGCCTTATTTGCCTCTGCCTCCTTCTTGGCTGGGGCAAGCGCGCCTTTGAGGGACTCGACCTTGGCTGCGCCAACTATGATCATAATCAAAAAATTCCATGCGATAAACTACTCTATATACATATCACTTCTGATATGAAAATAAATTCCTTATTCAAAATTTCCGCATACCTTTCATTTCCTCGAACTTCTTGTTAATGCGGTCGAGTTCCTCATCGGCCACTCGAAGCTTCCGATTGAGTTCGGAAACCTGCGCGGCATGGGCGGTAGCCGCCAACATGGATGACTGTTATAAAAGTAGCACAGTATATTATTGTTCGGATTATCATGTGGATCCTCTGTCCGTTTTTTCTAATCCGGATAGAGCCTCAGGGGCTACTGTCTATACACAGGTTTATCCTTTCATATTAAAAGTTTTTAGACCATTACGTCGCATACCTCAAAGTTTGTCAGTAGGCCGCACAAGGCTTCATTCAGTCCCCTTTTAGCAGACTAAACCTTTTTCATAACCGCAGCCATCAGGGTGCAGTGCTCCTCCACGACGGAAGCACTTTGTCGTGCTTCCTCCAGAGCATGAGCTGCCTCCAAATTAATGGAGGCTACGGATAGAGCTGTTTCTCCTCCCCCCCTCTCTTGAAGGGGGCTGCGTATCCAATCCCGGAGCCGCGTTGGTCTCTAGGATGGTGTTCGGCGGGGGCCTGGATTGATGGGGCTCCCAATCGTTGGTTGTCATGGGGGTCCTTCCCCCAGGTCTTCGGCGACCGAGGTATTAACCTCAGGCGCCTTCTCGACAGCCTCGCCCGCCCCTCCTCGTCTAGGAGAAGTCCTTTGGGACGACACTTCGGTGTCCCCCATGGCAATAGGCGAGGGGGCTCGTGGTGGCATGTCGATGTCCTCCTGCCCGAGCTGCAGGGAGTTCCCCTCTCATAAGGGAGTGTGCGGAACCTCACAGGAAGGGCTGAAAGGCAAATAATGATACAACTCACATAACAGAGGCAAGTAAACTGAAGACGAACAATAAGATTATTAATACTTACAATTCGGCTAGGGGCTTCACCCTGGGGGTCTCTTGGGGACGTGTTTGAACTCTAAGTCCGAACTGTCCGAGAGGGCCAACTTTCCTCTTTTTGGCACCTCCCCCTCCGGGTCTTCGGGGGCAGTCCTCTTCTTCGTCCTCCCCTTGCAGGGGGGGTTCTTTCTACCTCCTCCTCCTCCTCCTCTTCTTCCTCGTCACCCTCGTGGGAGGAGAGGTCTTAGATCTCTCCGGACACAGTGTCTGAAGGACCTTTGTGGCGGGCGCCGCCCTTGGCTTCCTTGCCCTTCTTCTTGGCCCTATTCTCCGGCGCCTGATAAGGCACCAGAACCAGCATCTCCGTTAGCTGGGGTGTTGTTGGGTTCTCCGGCAGCGATGCCGCATAGTTGATCCGCTCCGCCTTTGCTGTCCAGCCCTGTGCGGAAGGCGGGTGATAATATATCTATTAATTAAAACATCGGCCGAATGGGTATTCGGAAAAACTAATGCTTACCTTGAGGCCGGATTCTCGATGTCGAGTCCGATGTCCTCTGTCTTCGTCGGCCATCTTTTTTGGTCCTTGAAGAACAACTTCCATATGTCTTCGCGTGTGTTGCCAAAGAAGCGCCTCAGGGCCCGTGGCCCCTCTGGATTGAACTCCGACATGGGGGAGGCCTAGTGTTGGTGTAACATCCCAAATTTTCAATTTGGAATGTTATACATTAGATCTTCATGCATTACATATTTTCTTGCACTAGTTGATCCTAGAAATTTCACGCAACTCAAGGACCCATGGAGAGAGTTGGAGATTTCGAAATTTTCATATTTGAGTTCTCTCGAATTATGAAAAGAGGATCATTTGATTTTATTTATTTTATCTTCAAATATTTTTCCAATATCAAAAATAAGAGAGGGAATAATATGACTTTCCCAAAATTTAGGAAAAATGAAAATTTAATAAATAAATCAAATTTTGGATTTTCTCGGAGTTTATTCGCCTTAGGGAAAAATGCGTGTCTTCAAAAATTGCTTTTTAGGCCTCGAGTAAAAGTTCATTTTGTTCGACTCATTTTTAGGAGTCGGGGAAAATTTACTTTGTAATTTTTGGAGTTTGTTTAGATTTTTTTATTCGTTTTTTCTGCGCGAGATATTTATATAAAAAAAACTGCAGCGCCCGCCGCCTGGGCCAAGGCCAGTGGTCGAGCTGCCCAGACGACCCTCAAGGCGTGCCCAAGCGCCGCCCGTCGCCGCCGCCGCCGCCGTCGCCGAGTCCGATTCGGACTCTGTTTCTTGCCCCCTCCCCAAGCAGCACACCCCCTCCTATAAAGACCCTAGCCCCCTCTCCTCCCCAACCCAGCCGCCGCCTCCCCCAAGCAGCAGCAGAAGAAGCCAGCCGCCGCCGCCGCCGCCGCTAAGCGCCACCGCCCGCGCCGCCCGCCGTCGCCCGCCGGCCGCCGCCGCCTGCGAGCCCGCCCGATGAGGTAGCCGCGCCACGCCACGACCCCTCGCGCAGTTCAGTTTTTTTAATAAACCGTTCCGGATTATTTTTTAATGTTTTGGTTTTTTTTCGAAAAACCCTAGATCGGTTTTTATTTCCGGTTTTGTTGTTTAGCGAACGTTCGCCGGACCGTTCGTTTTAACGAACGTGATCACCGGTTATTCCCGGTTAACGAACGTCCGTTCGTTTAACCATTCGTCGTTTTTCTTTTTAATCGGATCGAATCCATTATTTTCTGATCGCGATTTCAGATCCGATCTTTGTTCTAGTTTATCTTCTCGCTCGTTTATCGAAATCAGGTGATTCAAGCGCCTAGAGTTTCGTTTCGAAACCGCCGTTCCGACTAATCAACTTAAACAAAGTTTTACTACTGTAAAATTTGACTTAGTTTCAACTTGCTAGAACCGAGTTGATTTCTCTCGCCGTTTGACTTTCGTTGCTTTATTCGATTTGATTCTTTTTGCAACCAGGGTTCTTAAGTTGAACTTTCTGGTTAGATCTTTCATTCGAGTTTTACCTGTGCATTAGATGAGTACTTATTGTATGCTTGTTGTTTGTCTGCGATAGATCACCCGGAGTGCGCCGCTTGTTACTTCGAATCTCTAGGTTTCGCGGATCATCAGCAAGGCAAGTAACACTTGATCATCCCTTTTCTACTACCCAGTTTTTATGCATTAGATCAATCCTCAAACATTGCATTATTAGGATCTAATTAAATTGTGGGATGGGAAGTAGATGAGGTAGTACCTATTACCTATTTTACTTATGAAACCTTTGGGAGTTACTTCTACGTTTGCTTATTATGCCATGCTATGCTAGTAGACGTGGATTGGGTGAGTGAATATCCATGACAGATGTGAGATTGTTAATTAATGGTTTATCTAAGGTGGCAACTTAAATACACATCTAGGTGGATTGAGGCACCTGGGGTATCCAGTGATTGCCTGTTTTTTTTGGAAATCCCGGGGGTACCGTGTGATTTTCCTATGGACCGCCACCCAGGCTCAAAGGGATCATAAGATAATTCATGCTAGTAACTTCCGTGTGCAGCCACAAGCCATTATGGGCTCTGGCATAGTTGACTAAGTCGTGCGAACTCTTATAGTGGTGGACTAGCAGATGTAGGGGATGTAGGTGTACGGGTCTACCCATCGTAAGGTGCTAGCGGTTCTGAAAGACTATGTCTCGGTCATCCGTTTCTCAAACACCATGTAGTGCGAGAAACCAAACGGAGGCGATCGAGTCTTGAGGGGAAAAGTGCACAAACCTCTGCAGAGTGTACAAACTAATCATGATTAGCCGTATCCCCGGTTATGGACATCTTGAGTATCTAGTACTTGAATATTCTGTGTATCTCAACATGTTACTCTAACTAATATTGTTGGGTTTGTTAATGAGTACTTTTTAATCGGGATTGAGGATGCTGTCAACCATTCTCAATGTTTAACAACCACCGTGATAGTTAAATAAATTTATTCCTTTGCAGTAGGGAAAAACTGGCTTTATGCAAAAACTATAACCATAGAGCTTTTCCACCAGCCCTATATGCATGTAGTATAGGCTTATCATTCATTACTCTCTATGTGTTACATTGCCAGCATATTCCATGTGCTGACCCGTTTTCGGGCTGCAACTTTCATGTTGCAGACTTTTCAGACGACGAGTAAGGTGCTTTTAGGTCATGGTTCTATACTCAGTGGTGCCGTTGGAGTTGATGGACTCACTTATCTTCCAAGTCTTCCGCTGTTATCGTTATTAGATGGCCTTAAGCCATGATTATTGTAATAAGTCCTCTTTTGGACAAACGATGTAATAAGTGTGTGATTGCTACTATGTTATAAATCCTTCGAAGTACTATGTGGTGTCAGCATTACTGATCCAGGGATGACACCTGAGCACAGAGACTTGACCATCTGAGGTCGGGTCTCTACAGTTGGCAGGGAAGGACGCGGCGGAAGAGCATCACTTGAGCCACGTTCGTGAGGCTGGTGTAAGTACCCAGCACGTTGGTGATGCGTTTCTGTAACATATTCACCTCCGTTTGGGACCCCCAATTAAGGCCCCTGGCGGTCCATGAGGTGAGTCTTGTAGGGGGTCCGGATCTGAAGTCAGATATGGCCACCCAGTTGGCGGGGCAGGGTTCGGTGATGCAGAACCACTCTTGCTACCACACCTTGACAGTCTCGATGAATGCCCCTTTGGGCCATGTGGCATTGGGCAGCTTGCTTACCATGGGCCCACCGTAGTCCGCGTGCTGTCCGTCAACCACCTTTGGCTTCAGATGGAAAAACCTTGAGTCATAAGCTAAAGTGTGGCGGGATGCGGAGCAGATCCTCACATACAAAGATAAACGCCGATATGTGGAGGAAGGAATTTGGGTCTAGAACATGGAAATCTAGCCTGTAGTGGAACATAAGGCCTCGGACGAAGGGGTGGAGGGGAAACCCTAGCCCTCTAAGGAAATGGATGATGAACACGGCCCTCTTGCCGGGCCTCGGAGTGGGGACGACTTGGTCCTTGTCGGGGAGCCTCTGTGCGATATCCGTGGACAGATAGCCCGCGCTCCGGAGATCCTTGACGTCCTTTTTAGTGACGGAGGAGGCCACCCACTTGCCCTTGGAGCCAGACCTGGCCATGACTGGGGAGGGTGGTGGCGGTGGGAAGGATCGGAGTCTTTTTTGGGCGCCGGAGCTTGGATGTTGGAGGGAAGAAGCTAGAGGAAGGTGTGGGGAAGAAAGGAGAATTTTTTTGTCCTCTTATAGACGGTAAAAATACCAACTGTCCCTCCTCCCCCGCCCTCGAGCCATAAAACTCGCCTGTTCCCGATGAAAGCGTGCGTAAGGTGCGGTTGGGTTACCCGAATCACATTGATGAGAATCCCGTAATGGGTGGGGACGATCTCTATTTTGACAAGACGTGCCAATGGAGGCTAAGCCTCGAAGCACGAAACGAGAGGCGTGAAAAAGGTTCAAAATATTAAAGTATCGAGTGTGACGCTTCGCCGAAAACAGTTGTCATTATAAGATCTTGTTCCTGTTTTAACATGTTCCTTTGTGGCTAAGAGTTGTATTGATTATGCAGAGCGGAACACAGTTCCTCTATACGGGAAGTTAACCTAAAATGCTCAGGAGAAGGAACCCGCCTTGCAATGCCGAAGACACTCCGCGTGTCGAACACATCATCATCGAAGACTTGTTCAGGGGCTACCGAGGGAGTCCTGGACTAGGGGGCCCTCGGGCGTCCGGCCTATTCGATATGGGCCGGACTGATGGGCCATGAAGATAAACGCAAAAGACTATCCCTCGTGTCCGGGTAGGACTCCTATATGCATGGATGACAAGATTGGTGTCCGGATGAGCTATTTCCTTCCCTTGTAAACCGACTCTGTACAACCCTAGGCCCTTCAGGTGTCTATATAAACCGGAGGGTGTAGTCCGTAGAGGCTATCAGAATATTCATAGGCTAGACAACTAGGGTTTAGCCATTATGATCTCGTGGTCGATCAACTCTTGACCCCTACACTCGTCGAATACAATCAAGCAGGACGTAGGGTTTTACCTCCATTAAGAGGGCCCGACCTAGGTAAACATCGTGTCCCATGGTCCCTTATTACGATTGATCCCTTTGGGCCCCCCCTACCTGAGATCTGCCGGTTTTGACACCGACAGTGGATCCCAGGAGCGAGCTGGCCTCATGGACTACTACAACAACCCCGACGGAGCCTACTACTACGTGGAGACCGCCGACGAGCAGGAGTAATTAGGAGGTCCCAGGCAGGAGGCCTTGCCTTTTTCATCGTTGTTGCTTTCGTGCTGGCCTTATTAAGGAAGTCTTGTTTAACTTATGTCTGTACTCAGATATTGTTGCTTCCGCTGGCTCTTGTTTGTATCGAGCTTACGTATTCGAGCCCTTGACGCCCCTGGGTTGTAATATAAAGCTTGTTTTATTGCGATTTGTATCTAGAGTTGTTTTGTGATATCTTCCCGTGAGTCCCTGATCTTGATTGTAGACATTTTCATGTATGATTAGTGTACGATTGAATTGAGGGCATTACACATTTGGACCTCGTTTGGTATTGATTTCCTGTGAAGTAAAAAACAAGCAAAAATAACAACTGGCTGGGCACTCTGTCAATAGGTTAGTCCCAAAACTTCATATAAAGTTTCTAGTAAATGAATATTAAACATCCAAGATTGGTACTGTAACAACATGGAACAACAAAAAATTATAGATATAGGTTAGTCCCAAAAAATGATATATATTGTTGAAAGCTTATACCCGAGTAAGGGGGTTGTTGTGTATGGGAGTAAAGAGGACTTGATACATAATGCTATGGTTGAGTTTCACCTTAATGATGTTTGGTAGTTGCGGATGCTTGTTAGAGTTCCCATCATAAGTGCATATGATCCAAGTAGAGAAAGTATGTTAGCTCATGCCGCTCCATGATAAAAAATTCAATAATGATTACCAGTCTAGTTATCGGTTGCCTAGGGAGAAATAAATTTCTTGTGACAAAAAGTTCTCTACGAAAACTAACTTATTTGTTTCTTTATCTAAACAGGCTCTAACTTTTATTTACGTTTTCTTTATTATCTTGCAAACCTATCTCCTTGTACCTACAAAGTACTTCTAGCTTCATATTTGTTCTAGGTAAAGCAAACAATAAGCATGCGTAGAGTTGTATCTGTGGTCGGTAGAACTTGAAGGGAATATAAATTCTACCTTTAGATCTTTTGGGTTAAACACTCTTATTTATCGAGAAAGGCTACAATTGATCCCCTATACAGATGGCGCGTCCCGAGAAACCAACTCCGGCCGCTGCGCCGCATTGAAGTGGGTTGAATGCCCGTGTTGGGGAACGTTGCAGAAAATTAAAATTTTTCCTACGGTTTCACCAAGATCCATCTATGAGTTCATCTAAGCAACGAGTCAAGGGAGTGAGTTTGCATCTACATACCACTTGTAGATCACGTGCGGAAGCTTGCAAGAGGATGGTGATGATGGAGTCGTACTCGACGTGATTCGGATCACCGATGTCCACGTGCTGAACGGACAGCACCTCCGTGTTCAACACACGTACGGGACGGGAGACGTCTCCTCCTTCTTGATCCAGCAAGGGGGGAGGAGAGGTTGAGGAAGATCGCTCCAACGGCAGCACGACGGCGTGGTGGTGTTGGTGCAGCAGTACTCCGACAGGGCTTCGCAAGCGCGTAACGGAGGAGGAGATGTGTTGGGGAGGGGAGGGGCTGCGCCTTGGAGGTGTGTACAGCAGCCCTCCCCTCACCCCTCTATTTATAGGGGAAGGGGCAAGGGGGGCCGACCCCTCTAGATGGGATCTAGAGGGGGGGCGGCGGCCAGGGAGGGGAAGCTTGCCCCCCAAGCAAGGGGGGCACCCCCCTTAGGGTTTCCCACCCAACCATAGGCGCGTGGGCCCAAGGTGGGGGGCGCGCCCAGCCCTCCAGGGGCTGGCTCCCTCCCCTTTGCGGCCCATGTGGCCCTCCGGGAGGGGTGGCCCCTCCCGGTGGACCCCCGGAACCCCTTCGGTGGTCCCGGTACATTACCGATAGACCCCCGAAACTTTCCGGTGTCCGTATGACAACTTCCCATATATAAAACTTCACCTCCAGACCATTCCGGAACTCCTCGTGACGTCCGGGATCTCATCCGGGACTCCGAACAACATTCGGTAGTCACATACTAGTCTTCCTAATAACCCTAGTGTCACCGAACCTTAAGTGTCACTAGTAGAAAAGGGGGCAATGGTCCAGGCCGGTCCAGCCCATTAGTCCCGGTTCAATCCAGAACCGGGACCAATGGGGGCAATGGACCCGGTTCATGAGCCCCGGGGGCTGGCCGGGCCACGTGGGCCATTGGTCCCGGTTCGTCTGGACCTTTTGGTCCCGGTTGGTGGGATGAACCGGGACCAATGGGCCTCGCTCCTGGCCCACCACCATTGGTCCCGGTTCGGGCGGCCAACCGGGACCAAAGGCCAATCTTTAGTCCCGGTTCATGCCACCAACCGGGACCAATGGTGGTGCCTATATATACCCCCTCGCGCAAGAGCAGAGCACACTGCTCTGTTTTTTCCGCCGAGGGGAGAGGGCTTGGTGGTGCTCTAGCTCACCTCATATGCACACAAGGTGTTCGATGGAATGCCCGAGCCACAGATGCTTAAGGTTTCTCCTCTCCAAGCTCGACCGCCAAGCTCCATTTTCCTCCATATTTGTCTAGGTTTAGCGGTCCGTCACGCCCGCCCCCGTCTTCAACGTCGCCGATCACCCGCACCGATCTCATCGCCGGCACCACCGTGGTGAGCCTCTTGTTCTTATCTTCTTTCTGAAAGGAAAAATATTCTTATTTGTATGTTTAGATAGATATATACTTGTATAATTTTCTTACTTTTATTATTGCATCTTATATAGTGCGATGGTTTTGGTATCCGCCCGTCGGCCCTCGCCCCTGTCTATGATTCGGATGTGGTATATATTATCTTTTCATTACTATTGGTTCATTTATTGTTTATGACAATTATGCCGACCAACGTGACATAGATTTTATTCATCTAGGAGGTGGTTGAACCGGAAATTCCAACCGACCCTATTGTTGAGAGGTTAAATTTAGTTGAAGAAGAAAACAATTTGTTGAAGGAAAAATTAAGAAAATTGAGGAGGAGAAGATGATATTGGAGTTGCATGTTGCGGATGTCGTCGATGATCACAAGATCAAGATGGATGCAATGCGCTTGAAGATTAGAAAGATTAGAAAATATGCCATTCATACCGAGGCTTGGTATCATTATGCCGTTGGATCAGTTGTTACATTGGTTGCGATTATGATCGCATTTGTTTTCGCATTGAAATGTTTTACATAGTTTCAGTGTATGGTTTAATTAATTTAGATGCTCTGCATAGCTTTATGTTGTTAGATGAGAACTATGTATGTACTTTGGTTTTAATGTGATGATGAACTTCTATTAATTTGGTCACTTAATTAATTATCTATTCATGATGTTCTCTAATGATTTTTGACACACTTAATTATATATAATGCACACAGATGAACCGGCAATGGATGTACGGTTCAAGACACACCTCCGAGTACATTAAGGGCGTGCATAATTTTCTCGAAGTGGCTGAGGCAAACAAGCAGAATGGTTTTATGTGTTGTCCATGCCCTATATGTGGGAATACGAAGTCTTACTCTGACCGGAAAATCCTCCACACCCACCTGCTTTACAAGGGTTTCATGCCACACTATAATGTTTGGACGAGGCACGGAGAAATAGGGGTTATGATGGAAGACGGCGAAGAAGAAGAGTACGATGACAACTATGTGCCCCCTGAATACGGTGATGCTCCAGAAGATCAAGAGGAACCAAACGATGTGCACGATGATATTGCAACGGGAGAAGCTGCTGAAGATCAAGAGGAACCAGACGATGTGCACGATGATGATGATCTCCGCCGGGTCATTGTGGATGCAAGGACACAATGCGAAAGTCAAAAGGAGAAGCTGAAGTTCGATCGCATGCTAGAGGACCACAAAAAAAGGTTGTACCCCAATTGCAAAGATGGCAACACAAAGCTCGGTACCGTACTTGAATTGCTGCAGTGGAAGGCAGAGAATGCTGTGCCTGATAAAGGATTTGAGAAGCTACTTAAAATATTGAAGAAGAAGCTTCCAAAGGATAACGAATTGCCCCACAGTACATACGCAGCAAAGAAGGTCGTATGCCCTCTAGGATTGGAGGTGCAGAAGATACATGCATGCCCTAATGGCTGCATCCTCTACCGTGGTGCGTACAAGGATCTGAACGCATGCCCGGTATGCGGTGCATTACGGTATAAGATCAGACGAGATGACCCTGGTGATGTTGACGGCGAGCCCCCCAGGAAGAGGGTTCTTGCAAAGGTGATGTGGTATGCTCCTATAATACCACGGTTGAAACGTCTGTTCGTAAACGGAGAGCATGCCAAGTTGATGCGATGGCACAGTGAGGACCGTAAGAAAGACGGAAGTTGAGAGCACCCACGACGGGTCATGATGGAGAAAAATCAAGAGAAAGTCTGGGATGAATTTGCAAGTGAGCCAAGGAACGTATGGTTTGCTTTAAGCGCGGATGGCATTAATCCTTTCGGGAGCAGAGCAGCAATCACAGCACCTGCCCGTGACTCTATGTATGTATAACCTTCCTCCTTGGATGTGCATGAAGCGGAAGTTCATTATGATGCCAGTTCTCATCCAAGGCCCTAAGCAACCCGGCAATGACATTGATGTGTACCTAAGGCCATTAGTTGAAGAACTTTTATAGCTGTGGAATGGAAACGGTGTACGTACGTGGGATGAGCACAAACAGGAGGAATTTAACCTAAAGGCGTTGCTGTTCGTGACCATCAACGATTGGCCCGCTCTCAGTAACCTTTCAGGACAGACAAACAAGGGATACCACGCATGCACGCACTGTTTACTTGACAACGATAGTATATACCGCAAGCTGCGGGAAGAATGTGTACAGGCCATCGTCGATTTCTTCCGACCAACCATCAATGTCGAAAGAAAGGCAAGCATTTCAAATGCGAGGCAGATCACCGGAAGAAGCCCGCCATGCATCGGTGATCACGCACTTGCTATGGTCAATGATTTACACGTAATCTTTGGAAAGGGTCCCGGCGGACTAGCTGTTCCGAGTGACGCTGAGGGACACGCACCCATGTGGAAGAAGAAATCTATATTTTGGGACCTACCCTACTAGAAAGACCTAGAGGTCCGCTCTTCGATCGACGTGATGCACGTGACGAAGAACCTTTGCGTGAACCTGCTAGGCTTCTTGGGCGTGTATGGGAAGACAAAAGATACAGGTGAGGCACGAGAGGACCTGCAACGTTTGCACGAAAAAGACGGCACGCCTCCAAAGCAGTATGAAGGTCCTGCCAGCTATGCTCTTACCAAAGAAGAGAAGGAAATCTTCTTTGAATGCCTGCTTAGTATGAAGGTCCCGACTGGCTTCGTCGAATATAAAAGGAATAATAAATATGGCAGAGAAAAAGTTTCGAACCTAAAGTCTCATGATCGCCACGTGATTATGACGCAATCGCTTCCGGTTGCATTGAGGGGCTTCTACCGAAAACGTCCGATTAGCCATTGTGAAGCTATGTGCATTCCTCAATGCAATATCTCGAAGGTGATCGATCCGAAACCATACCAAGGCTAAGGAGTGATGTGGTGCAATGTCTTGTCGGTTTCGAGCTGGTGTTCCCACCATCCTTCTTCAATATCATGACGCACGCTCTAGTTCATCTAGTTGACGAGATTGTCATTCGGGCCCCAGATTTCTACACAATATGTACCCCTTTGAGAGGTTCATGGAGTCCTAAAGAAATATGTCCAGAATCGCGCTAGGCCGAAGGAAGCATCTCCATGGGCCATCAAAAGAGGATGTCATCGGGTTTTGTGTTGACTTCATTCCTGGCCTTAAGAAGATAGGTCTCCCTAAATCGCGGTATGAGGGGAGACGACCGAAAAGGCACGCTTGGAAAGGACTCAATAATATGCAGGACGGATATTCTTGGTCTCAAGCCCACTACACAGTTCTACTGAACTCTACCTTGGTGACCCGTATGTCGATGAACACAAGAACAATCTGCGCTTCAAACACCGGGAGTAAAGGCGACGATCGGATTACATGTGAACACATCAGGACTTTCAGCAGTTGGTTGGAAGCACGTATCAGAGGTGACAGCACTGTTTGTGAGGAGTTGTACTTGTTATCCAGGGGACCATCTTTGACTGTATTGATTTGGAAAGGATACGAGATAAATGGGAATACATTTTACACGATTGACCAAGATCAAAAGAGCACCAACCAAAACAGCGGTGTCCGCTTTGATGCAACAACCGAGAGGGGAAAGGACACATATTATGGTTACATAGTGGACATATGGGAACTTGACTACGGACATGATTTTAAGGTCCCTTTGTTTAAAGGGCAAATGGGTCAATCTGTCAGGAGGCGGGTATGTGTAGACCCACGAGACGGAATGACAACAAGGATCTGAAAAATCTTGGGTACACTAACGAACCATTGGTCCTAGCCAATGATGTGGCACAGGTTATCTATGTGAAGGACATGTCCAGTAGACCGAGAAAGAGAAAAGATAAGGAAGCAAATACATCATACGATGAGCCCAAGCGCCACATAGTTCTTTCAGGAAAAAGGGACATCGTGGGAGTGGAGGACAAGACAGACATGTCTGAAGATTATGAAAAGTTTCATGAAATTCCTCCCTTTAAAGTCAAGGCTGACCCCAGCATCCTGATAAACGATGAAGATTATCCATGGTTACGGCGCAATAAGCAAATGACACAAGCGAAGAAAAAGTGAAGACTTTCTCCCGCAACTATTATGATGATATATACCATGCCAACTTTGTAACTGACGAGTATGATACCATTGTTCGTTTTGTACATGCACATGCTATGTGTGGGTCAATTTATGATACCATGCCAACTTTCAACTTTTTCAGAGTTCATTTGAAATGCTTTAATGTCTTATGGTTCGGCCCTCGTAATAATTAAAAATAGCAACAATAAGTATTTTGTTGTAAGTAGAAACAAAATAAAATAAATAAAGCAAGAAAGAAAACAAAAAAAGTGTTTTCAAATTTGAAAAGTAATGGCACTAACAGAAAGTTTATAATTTTCCTAAAACTAAAAGCAAAAAGAATTAAAAAATAAAGCAAAAAACAAAAGAAAATAAATAATGCAGAAACAAAACAAAAAAATAACAATAAGTATTTTTTTGTAAGTAGAAACAAAATAAAATAAATAAAGCAAGAAAGAAAACAAAAAAAAGTGTTTTCAAATTTGAAAAGTAATGGCACTAACAGAAAGTTTATAATTTTCCTAAAACTAGAAGCAAAAAGAATTAAAAATAAAGCAAAAACAAAAGAAAATAAATAATGCAGAAAACAAAACAAAAAACAACAATAAGTATTTTGTTGTAAGTAGAAACAAAATAAAATAAATAAAGGAAGAAAGAAAACAAAAAAAGTGTTTTCAAATTTGAAAAGTAATGGCACTAACAGAAAGTTTATAATTTTCCTAAAACTAGAAGCAAAAAGAATTAAAAAATAAAGCAAAAACAAGAGAAAATAAATAATGCAGAAAACAAACAAAAAAACAACAATAAGTATTTTGTTCTAAGTAGAAACAAAATAAAATAAATAAAGGAAGAAAAAAAAGTGCCACCTACTGGGCCCCCACGGCCTGAATACGACTTGTATCCCTAATTTGGGCCAGGATTCAGGCCCGCAGAAGGCCCAGAAGGCCCAACAGCAAAGCAAGAGCAAGTAGGCCCATGAGCTGCAGTAGGAAGGAGTTCAAGAGGCGGCAGTGGGGCTTATAAACCACTGCGCTCCCCTCTCAACTAGCAAGGTGGGACTAAACTTTGGTCCCGATGCGGGCAGCACAGGGGCCTTTGGTCCCAGTTGGTGGCACCAACTGGGACTAAAGGGGGTGGGTTTAGTCCCGGTTGGTGCCACCAACCAGGACCAAAGGCCGCAGCTTCCCGCCCTTTTGGGCTGCCGAAAAAGAGGCCTTTGGTCCCGGTTGGTGGCACCAACCAGGACTAAAGGGGGCATTAGTCACGGTTGAAGCCACCAACCGGGACCAATGCTCCTTGTATATAAGTAGCACTTCGCAGTTTTTGCAGTTCATCGCCACTTGTTGCCCCCCCCCCGACGACGCCGAACACATCGACGCCGCCAGGCTGCCCCGACGCCGCCCTCCGCCGCCGTCGCCGCCGCGTCGCTGTCGCCAGCGCCGTCGTCGTCGCCGTCCTCCTCGAGCCGCGCTTCGCCGTCGTCGCCGCCTTGAGCTCTGCCTGTTGTCGCCGAGCTCCGCCTTGTCGCCGCCAGTTCGCTGCAGCGCCCAGCGCTTGCGCACATCTGCCATCGCCGTCGCCCGCCGCTTGCAGCGCCGCCATTGCTGCTGTGTGCCACACAAGACCGGCTTTTTTTTCTTTCATTTTATTAGTTTTTTGTTCAATGTACATATATATATATGTGTGTATGTATATATGTGGCTATATATATATGCAGCTCTATTTTTTCATTTTTATTAGTTTAGTTTTTTGTTTATATATATATATATATATATATATATATATATATATATATATATATATATATAATGTATATGTGTATGTATGTGGCTATGTGTATGTAATGTTTAAAAGTTGTTCAGATTATGTTTTTGTTGATATATGTATTTATTGTTCATATGTGTATTAATGTTTTCATATATGCAAAAGATAGATTTTTAGAAAAGTTCGGTTTTTTTTCTGTTCATAGATTTTTTTTTGTTGATATTAATTATTGTAGAATATGCAAATGTTTGTATATTCATATGAACAATGCATTAGGCAAAACCTTTGTTTTTTTCGAAATTTTCTATTTGCACATTTTTTTTAAAACAAGCAATACTAAAAGAAAGGAAAGGAGAAAGAAGAAACTTCAACACGAGGGGGTGGTACCGATACCCCCTCCCCGATAACATTATTTTCCCATGTATATGTATGTCGCGTCGTTGTCGATATAACCCCCTCTAGATACAACTGCAGCACCCCCCTCGGCCCTCTCGCTCGACCAAAACTCTCGAGGACACCCAAACCCTAGAGAGAAAACGATGTTGCATGTCTCCTACGTACCCCCTCCCGCCGCGCTCCTACCCGACAAATTAACTCTCTCGAGGCCACCCAAATTTTTCAAGTTAAAAGAGCGTTATCGTCGAGGCCACCCCAAACCCTTGAAGCTTTGTGTCGAGGCCACCCCAAACCCTTGAAGCTTTGTGTCGAGGCGACCCCAAACCCTAGAGAAGCAGCGTCGAGGCCACTAACATGATTCCTCATTGTGATTAGCTAGCTAGTTCTACGCTTGCCACTATGTACCATGTTTGAATAATAATTGACATGTTGTCAATATTTGCGTAAACTATGGAGCACTCCCGAGACGAAGAAGCGAAGCGATGTTGGGGAAATAATCGCAAATGGAAGTGATGATGTTAAGGCCATTTCTCATCGACACCGCTGGTCGATGGATGAAGAAGAGGGCTATGATTATGATGGCTTCACCCATTAATGCCGGTACAAGAGGAGGACTATGTTCATGATGGCTCGAGCGAGTCACCGAACCGAGTCCGCCAGGTATATATATATTAGTTAAGCCCGTCGACAACTTAATTGATGCATCCATTGTTTTGGTATATGTACACATATTAAGTAATCTTGTCGTCTTTCTTCCTTATAATTTCTAGCCCTCCGGATCGAGCACAACTTCGTAAGGAGACGAGGCCCAAGAAAAAGTTGAGCTCGGATGAAAAGTTTGAGATCATAGAAATCGCGCCCGACGGCGAACCGATTGAACCCATTCGGACAAAGAAGGCATTTTCTGCTCAGTGTGGGGTTCTTGTTAGGGACAGGATCCCGATCAGCATCCAGCAATGGTATAAGCCTGCTAAGGATGAAGACACTGAGGTGTCTTATGTCAATGATATGCAGAAAGAAGATCTTTGGAATGAGCTGAAGGCAAATTTCACCCTACCGCCAGAGGAGGATCCGGAGAAGCCAGTTATAGAACAATTAATCAAGTCTTGTGCTCTTAAGAAGATGGCTGGCCTAATGAGGAGGTGGAGGAAAGAGCTGAACCAGTTTGTCAAGAAAAAAGAGACACCAGAATTCATCGGCAAATATGAGAAGATCAAAGATCACTGGTCCGCATTTGTGGCCCACAAGACATCAGAAAAGAGTAAGAAGATGTTGGAGACTGTGACGCCCGGATAATTAGGCTACAGTAATCCCGCGTTAATGATGCCACGTCACCTCGGTTACTGTTGCTAACCTCGCGTTAGATCGAAACCGATTCAAAATCAAATTCAAAATCAATCAAAAAATAAAAGTTTTTAAATATTAAAACTAAAATGTTCGGAGTGAACCAAATATTGTATAGGTAATTATGGTGGTGTCGGGGCGGACGGTTGGTTGCCGCCGCGAGCACCTATGGGGCCGGGGAGGCCCCTTTCGTTCGTGCGGTACGAGGGCGGAGGATGCACGGAGAGCAGATCGAGGCGAGCACGCGGCGCGGGGCCTTTTTTACCCAGCTTCGGAGCTCTCCGGAGAGATAAAACTCCTACTGCTGCTTTGTGTTGTTATTGATCTAGCTCGAGAGTACGAGCGTGAGTATGTGGTGGACTCGAACGAGTCGAACCCCTAGCGCGAAAGTTGCCAAGGATCCGAACCCCCTCCTCGTTGCCCACGGGCCTCCTTTTATAGCACAAGGGGTCACCGACAGGTGTCAACGTAGGAGAAAGGGGTAAAAGCGTAAAAAGGGTGGTAGTTGGAACAAGGGAACGGTGGAGCTACAAATTGCTCGAACAGTGGTTTCTACCTACTTCGACGGGGGGGACAAGAGCATTAAATGCCCGCCACCGTCGACCCAAAAGCTCCGCCTTGCGTCTCCGTCGCCACGGCGATGGATCTATCACCGTGAAATGCCACCGTGTCCTTCTCGGTTGCGCAGCCACCCGCCACGCTGGCCCCTCGAGAGGCCCTGTGGTGACGTGTGGGCCGATGAGCTGGAGCACGGGCACACAGCGCAGCTCCCGGCAAGCGCCTTGCCGGGTCTTGACCTTGCCGGACCCGAGGGCTTGTCGGCTCAGAATCTGCCGTCCCCGGTTTTCGCCGGACGCATGCAGCCGAGGCGTGTATTATGTGATGTGATCTTCTAGCCTGGAACGGCCCTCCCGGCAAGCTCCTCTTGCCGGGGTCTCTATCCTTTGTCTTGTACACTTTGTTCTTGAATGGCTTAATATGGAGAAGGAATGGTCTCCGGCAAGCATGTGGCGAACCCAGTTGCTGGGAGCTGCGGCTGCCCGTGCACAAGTTGGGGTACTGAGGTACCCCTACCTTAGTACACCGACAGGAGCCCCCGGGCCTGGGCCATACGCGGTGCCGAGCGCTGTTGGGCCAGGCCCAAGACAGTGCACGGGCACACGCGGCCCACGGTGCGCCGAATCTGCTTCTGAATCTGCCGCCTCCCCTCCCGTAAAGGCGCGCGTTGATTTCGGCGTCGTGGGATGGGACGTGCCCACGTTCTTAAATGAGGAGAGCGGAACGCCCACCCCCTCCCACTTCCCCATAAAACCAGAGGGAGCAGGCGCAGTTCCTGGGGGCACGCCGGCGCCACCGCCATGCTCTCCTAGGCGCTCCTTTCGCCCTTCTCCGACAAGCTTCTCTTGCCGGGGCCTCCTTCCCCGGCAAGCTTCCCTTGCCGGGGGCTCCTTGACCTACCTCCTGAACTCCTGAACAGAGAAACAGGAGAAGGATCATGGGCACCTTATCTTTTAACTTGTAAGCCCTCGGGCCTTAGCTGTGTTTGAAAACTGTAATCCTCTCTATCATGTTTTTCATCCTCTATGGACATGTATTATGTTAGAATGCTTTTAATGAAAAGAGGGGAAAGTTTGTCGGACTGAGTCTTTTACTTGTTTCGCATCTTGTATGTTTCCACGCTCTCGGGGAGCTTGCCGGGGCGCACACGCTTGCCGAGTACGGGACAGCCCGCCGGCGGTGTTGCTTCCGCAAGCAACCTTGTCGGGTCATTTATGCGCTTAACTTGCCGAGCATGCTCAAGCAAGGTAAGGGTGCGAGCAGTAACACTTGTGTTTGTTGAGCGGACTCGAAAACAAAACAAGGGCGCAACTGAGCCGCGACTTAGTTCCTCCGCGTATGGGTCCGTACAAGACACGTTCGTTCAAAGACACAGTCCCGCTTCCCCCGGTCCATAAGGGGATGCATGACGAGGGACGTAAAACTCATCTGATTTTGCAGCCCCCGGCGACCCTAGCTTGCCGGGGAGGAACCTTGGCATTTGCAGCCCCCAGCGACGCTGGCTTGTCGGGGACGAATCTTGGCGCTCGCAGCCCCCAGCAACGCTGGCTCCGCAAAAACCCAAGCGTCGGTGTGCTTTTCTAGTTTATCCTTGTTACTGCAATTTCAGCCACGAAAACAGCTGGGGTAGGTATGTAACAGTAACAAATATACATGTGTATAAACCTCTTCTGTGCAACTCTGCAATGCAATGCCGTGCCTTGCCCTTCGTATGTTTCAACCTGACGCTTCGGGAAGCTTGCCGGGGCGAACACGCTTGCCGAACGCGGGACAGCCCGCTGGCGGTGTCGCGTCCGCAAGCAACCTTGTCGGGCGATTCGCGGACGCTTACCTTGCTGAGCGGACTCGGAAGCAAGATAAGGTGCAGCAGCACACTTGTGTTTGTTGAGCGGACTCGAAACAAAACAAGCACGCAATCGACCACGACCTGGTTCCTCCACGCAAGTTTCTCATACGGCGACATCGGACGGCAAGGCTTGCCACGTTACGCCCTCGATTTTACGCCCTTTGTACGCTTTTACCTTACGCTTCTAGGGAAACTTGCCGGCGCTAACACACTTGCTGAGTGCGGAACATCAGCAGCCCGCTGGCGGTGTTGTCTCCGGCAAGCAACCTTGCCGCGGCTGGTCGCGACGCACTTAGCTTGTTGAGCAGACTCGAAAACAACGGCGCGAAGCTTGTCGCGGCTCACTGTTGAGCGTGCTCGAAACAAGATAAGGGTGCGGCTGCCCACTGGTAGGTTCCTCAGCGCACAGGTTTCGCGTACAAAAGGATGAATGTACGAGGGGTATAACGTAAAAATAAATCATGGAGCTAAGGAGAGCCTTGCACAGAGGCTCGGGCGACTTAGCTTTTTCATTCCTGTCGATCTGTCGAGGCTGCACTCCTCCCTTGATCCTTCCTTTTTATATGGCCTCGACCTTATGCTTTCTGGGAGCTTGGCAGTGCGAACACGCTCGCTGAGTGCGGAACATCAGCGGCCCGCTGGCGGTGTTGCTTCCGGCAAGTAACCTTGCCGGGCGATTCTGGGGCGCTTGTGTTTGTTGAGCGGGCTCAAAAACAAAACAAGGGCACAACTGGGCCAAGACTCGACCCTTTCGCAACTAGGCCGGCCATACAGGATATGGATTCTCTGGGGGTACAGCTCAAAAGTTTGGAGCTTGGAGATTTTCTTTGCTCTGTTGGCCGGCAGGCCAGCTGGCGGGGCTCGATGGCGCGCCCGCGACGGCAATGCAGCACTCCGGGGAGGTGCGGTTGTCGGAGTGGGCACCAGAGCTACTTGCTGGTAGAGCTCGATGGCGCGTCCTCGACGGCAACGCAGCGCTCCGGGGAGGGGCGGTTGCCGGACGGCGCCTAGAGCCGCTTGCTGGGCTTGGCCTTCTTCTTGGCGTGCCCACGGAGACCGAGGCGCGGTCATCCGTATTGTTCTTGGATCTGGTGACGCCGCGAGTGCCCTCGCCGGCGACCATCCTTCCGACGGCGTCTCCACCGCCCGCCGTAGGCCCCGGTGGCGGCGGATGGGACGCAGACGGGCCTGCAACCCCCGAAGCTCTCCTCTTCGGGGCCATGGCGCGATCGCTGATGAAGTTGGAGAGGTTGATGAAGAACGCGCCCGCGCCGACGCCGGATCAGGTCTGCACAACCTCGACGCCCCCTACCTGGCGCGCCAGAGATGTCGGGGCGGACGGTTGGTTGCCGCCGCGAGCACCTATGGGGCCGGGGAGGCCCCTTTCGTTCGTGCGGTACGAGGGCGGAGGATGCACGGAGAGCAGATCGAGGCGAGCACGCGCTGGGCCTTTTTACCCAGCTTCCGAGCTCTCCGGAGAGATAAAACTCCTACTGCTGCTTTGTGTTGTTATTGATCTAGCTCGAGAGTACGAGCGTGAGTATGTGGTGGACTCGAACGAGTCGAACCCCTAGCGCGAAAGTTGCCAAGGATCCGAACCCCCTCCTCGTTGCCCACGGGCCTCCTTTTATAGCACAAGGGGTCACCGACAGGTGTCAACGTAGGAGAAAGGGGTAAAAGCGTAAAAAGGGTGGTAGTTGGAACAGTGAGGGAACGGTGGAGCTACAAAGGTTCTAACAGTGGTTTCTACCTACTTCGACAATGGGGACAAGAGCATTAAATGCCCGCCACCGCCGACCCAAAAGCTCCCGCCCTTGCGTCTCCGTCTGCCACGGCGATGGATCTATCACCGTGAAATGCCACCGTGTCCCTCTGGTTGCGCAGCCACCCGCCACGCGTCCCTGGAGAGGCCCCAGGGTGACGCGTGGGCCGATGAGCTGGAGCACGGGCACACAGCGCAGCTCCCCCGGCAAGCGCCTTGCCGGGGTCTTGACCTTGCCGGACCCGAGGGCTTGTCGGGCTCTGTAACTTGCCGTCCCCCCGGGCCTTCGCCGGGACGCATGCAGCGTCGAGGCGTGTACTATGTGATGTGATCTTCTAGCCTGGAACGGCCCTCCCGGCAAGCTCCTCTTGCCGGGGTCTCTATCCTTTGTCTTGTACACTTTGTTCTTGAATGGCTTAATATGGAGAAGGAATGGTCTCCGGCAAGCATGTGGCGAACCCAGTTGCTGGGAGCTGCGGCTGCCCGTGCACAAGTTGGGGTACTGAGGTACCCCTACCTTAGTACACCGACAGGTGGAGAAGCCACACCTTTATAAAATGTTTAAATACTATAAGATGAATAAAACAATAGCAAAAACAATTATTTAAATACCTTTTGTAATAAATAAAATGTCAAACTAATTTATCTGAGGACTAGACTTCTTGTGACTATGGACTAAGTTGAAATACTAATTTAGATACTACGTGTATATTTTACTAAAACTAAAATAATAGAAAACAAAACTAAAACAGAAAAGGTAAAATAAATAAAAAGTAAAAAAAAACAACAAAACAAAACAAAAGAGAAGAGAGCTCCCCATCGGGCCAACCGCCCAGCTTAGTCACCTAGCCGCCAGCCCATTACCCCCCGCCTATATGGCCCCTCACCCCAAACCCTATCCCTCTCCCGCCCACTCCCCCACTCGCTCCACTCCCCTTCGCCTCCCGATCCAGATCGGATCGGGGGCGTTCGGCGACGCCGCCCGGTATCCACGCCGGAGCCACCCCGCCACCCACCGTCGGTGCGGTGCCGCCCCTTCTCGATCACTCGTCCTCGACCACGGTCCCCAAGCTCGACGTCGCGTCGCCGCCACCGTCGCTCGAGGAACACTCGCCGAGCTACCTCGCGGACGCCATCACTGCCTGCTTCCTCACGCACGCCGCCCCGCCCTCCACCTCGAGCACCGCTGCCCTTGACCTGCGAACCCGGTGAGGCCCCGGCCTCCCCTCTCCTACCTCCCTCGCCCTAGTGCTCCCGGGTGGCAAGATCTGCGTGCCATGGCCGCCGCCACCCGCCGTCCCGCTTCCCCCATGCGGCTCCGCCCGGATCCACCCCCGATGGTCGACGTCCACGCCCGACGCATGGCCGCGCTGCTTCTCTCAGGAGCCATCGCGCTGTGTCTTTGCTCTCCTCTGCGTTCGGACGGCCATCGCTCGCGACGCGCTTCGCCTCATGCACGCCCACCGTGGCCGCCTCGCCGCTGCTCTTGCCGCCTCCCGTGGCGCCGCCTCCGTTCCTTGGCCGCGGCGTCAGGCACCGGGCGCCACGCCGGCTGCCTCGCCACGCCTGGTGGTGGCGCTTCTCGCCGATCTGGCGCTTGCCGCCGGGCACCGACGCCAGCACCAGAATCAAGAAACCCACTAGCCCCTCAACATCGACTAGGGGCCCCGCCCCAAAACGGTTTTTAGAAAAAAAAAAGAAAAAGAAAAATAATATAAATATAATTAAATAATAAATTAATTAATTAACTTAATTAACCTTGTTTAATTAACATAATTAATTAACTAACCTAACTAACCTGTTAATTAAACTAATTAAATTGGTTAATTAGTTAGCAGAGCATGACCGTGGGACCCACCGTCAGATTGACCCAGTCAACACCTCTGTTGACTGCTGACGTCATGCTGATGTCATGCTGACATCAGCGTGCACTATTCTGGATAATGTTGATTTAAATAATTAATTAAATTCCGTAAATTAATAAAATCTTTAGAAAATCATATCTTTTAATCCGTAACTTCGGATGAAAATACTTTCTACATGAAAGTTGCTCGTAACAACGAGATTTAATCGATTACGCAGCCCGCTCGTCTCGCCACACACCCCTAGCATGCCGAACACGCATCTTTCCCCTCCGTTCACCGGTCCGAAAACGCGAACACCGAATACTTTCCGGATGTTTCCTTCGTCGGTATCACCTACTACCGCGATTGGGCACACCTAGCATCGTTATTTGTCTTGTCATGCATCGATATGCATCTGCTTGCATTGTATTCATTGTTTCTTCCCCTCTCTCTCTCGGTAGACTACGAGACCGACGCCGCCGGCGCCAAAGACGACTACGGAGTTGACGACCCCTCTCTCTTGCCAGAGCAACCAGGCAAGCCCCCCCTTGATCACCAGATATTGCCTATTCTCCTCTATACTGCTTGCATTAGAGTAGTGTAGCATGTTACTGCCGATAATCCTATTCTGATGCATAGCCTGACATTGTTGCTACATCTGTTGATACCTTACCTGCAATCCTAAATACTTAGTATAGGATGCTAGTTTATCATCATTGGCCCTACATTCTTGTCAGTCTGCCTTGCTATACTATTGGGCCGTGATCACTTGGGAGGTGATCACGGGTATATACTATACATACATACATACTACAGATGGTGACTAAAGTCGGGTCCGCTCGAAGAGTACCCGCGAGTGATTCATGGATTGGGGGCTGAAAGGACCTTTGTCCCGACGGCCCTCTGTGTGGATCTTTGTGGCGGAGCGGATGTGGCAGGTTGAGACCACCTAGGCGAGAGGTGGGCCTGCCTGGTCGGCGCCCATGTTGCTTCATAATAACACGCTTAACGAGATCTGGGTATTTGATCTGAGTCCGCCATTTGGTCTATACGCACTAACCATCTACGTGGGAGTAGTTATGGGTATCCCGACGTCGTGGTATCACCAAGCCTTCTAGACGCCAAGAAGCGAGCGGCGCGCTACCGGATTGGAACGTAAGCCTGCTCTTGTATTAGGGGCTAGTTCGCTTCCGCCGCCCACACAATGTGCAGTGTGCATTGGGCGATGGGCCTGCACTTCTGGCGCTTAGGTTTAGACCGGCGTCTTGACCTCTCTGTTAGGCCTAGGTGGGGCTGCGACGTGTTGATCTTCCGAGGCGGGCATGACCCAGAAAGTGTGTCCGCCAAATGGGATCGAGCGTGTTGGGTTATGTGGTGCACCCCGCAGGAAGTTAATCTATTCAATAGCCGTGTCCCTCGGTAAAAGGACGACCGGAGTTGTACCTTGGCCTTATGACAACTAGAACCGGATACTTAATAAAACACACCCTTCCAAGTTTCAGATACAACCCGTGATCGCTCTCTCAATGTGGCTACGAGGAGAGGATTGCGGGTAGGATTATGCTATGCGATGCATGGCGATGCTACTTGGAGATGCTACTTGGAGATGCTACTTGAGATGCTACTTGGCGATGCTACTTGGAGGACTTCAAACTACTCTCTTCTACATGTCTTTGCAAGACGGAGGCTGCAGGCGTAGTCTTGATGTGATTAGCTATCCCCTCTTATTCTCGCATTCTGCAGTTCAGTCCATCGATATGGCCTCCTTACACATATACCCATGCATATGTAGTGTAGCTCCTTGCTTGCGAGTACTTTGGATGAGTACTCACGGTTGCTTTCTCCCCTTTTCCCCCTTTCCTTTCTTTCTGGTTGTCGCAACCAGATGTTGGAGCCCAGAGCGACGCCACCGCCGATTTATTTACTACTACACTGGAGGTGCCTACTACTACGTGCAAGGCTCCGGCGGCGACCAGAGTAGTTTAGGAGGATCCCAGGCAGGAGGCCTGCGCCTCTTTCGATTTGTATCCCAGTTTGTGCTAGCCATCTTATGGCAACTTGTTTAACTGATGTCTGTACTCAGATATTGTTGCTTCCGCTGACTCGTCTATGATCGAGCACTTGTATTCGAGCCCTCGAGGCCCCTGGCTTGTATTATGATGCTTGTATGACTTATTTATGTTTTAGAGTTGTGTTGTGATATCTTCCCGTGAGTCCCTGATCTTGATCGTACACGTTTGCGTGCATGATTAGTGTACGATTGAATCGGGGGCGTCACAGAGACAAACAAGAAAAATGCTGCGAAGAAGAAGCTTCACCATCGCACGGGGTCAGGTGGCTACCTCAAAGCCCGGCCTAAGTGGTCCAAGGCTGAGCATGATCTGCTTGAAAAAGGGATCGAACCAGAGACAATGCGCTGGCAGACCGTTGCGGACTTGGTTCTTCGGGCTGGCGGAACCTTGACCTCAGATGTCGAGGCGATGTCGATGGGACGGACGAGCAACTCGCAAACACCACCAAGAAACTTCGACACTATATCGATGCAGCGCAGCGAGGGACGTTCCTTCCAAACAGGGAGAAGGACGAGCTCACAATGGCCCTTGGGAATCCCGAGCACCCTGGACGGACACGAGGCACGCCAGGCTCCCTTCCGTGGAAGGTTGGTTTTCCGGACGCAGGGGGTTACAAAACCCACGAGAGGAGGAAGAAAGCGAGCAGACCAAATGCAGGCGCTGCTTGGAAGGGTAATGGGGCTAGAGGATCGAGAAGAGGAACGAGAAGCAGCAGATCGCAACAAACGACATGCTGAAGCTTCCCCCGAAGCTACCCCGCCATCTCAGCGGAGAAGCAGCGTTGCTTCCACCGAGCTGCTTCAGCCGGAGCATGTCTTGATGGCTCCTGCCAGCTATCCCGTGGACGGTATCACGGAGTCTCAAAATTGCCACATTATGGCACGATGCATGAATTTGAAGGTCAAAGCGGCTGTTGGCCAAGTTTATCCTAGTGGACCCAGCACAACTTATCACTGCCAGCCGATTCCAGAAGGATTTGCTAAGGTGATGGTGGATGAAATAACGGAGGGATTTGAGGACCTCGAGCTTGAGCACCCTACCGGTGAAAGGGAGACTAGGCTGGGTTCTCGCTCAAGACTCCATGCCTATGGCGAAGGAGCTCATCGACCTTCTCAACTGGATGCCTCCGCCTCCTCCTCCTCCTCCCGTGAGTCGGGGCACTCCGCCTCCTCCATCGCCTCCTCCTCCGGGCGAGTGACGATCAGGCACGCGTGGCGGCACTCCGCCTCCTCCACCGCCTCCTCCTCCGGCTAGTGAAGATCAGGCACGCGCGTGGCGGCACTCCGCCCCTTCTCCGGCGTGGCGGCACTCCGCCTCCTCCTTCTCCGCCGCCAAGCAAGGACGGAAGAGACCGCGCCGCCCGGCTGCTCCGATGCGTCAGTAGTCCTTCTCCTCCGCCTCGTAAGCAAGCACGAAGAAGACAGACGCCGCAGCCGCCTCCGTCTGCTCCCGCGCCTAGCAGCACAAGAAGAGAGAGGCAATACAGACACGGTCCACCTCTAAAGCCTGTAGAGAAGTTACCGCACGAGAGGAGCAAGGAGGAAAACGATACGATCGATCGTGTGCACCCAAGTGAAGGAGTTCTTTGAAGGGGTTAAAGCAAAGATACATCCACCTCCGGAGGAGAAGGTAGATCCGGTGAAAGCAAAGTGCACTCTCGATGCCCTGAGGAAACCACCAAAGTCTCCGCCGAGAACCAACTATGAGCGCATTACTGAACAGACATTCTCCAAGCCAAGCGGTCGGGAACTACTGTCAGTGATAAAAGGTCGAAAGAACAACGGGCAAAGGGGAAAAAAATTGCCCAGCTCGGCGAACAAGCACAACAATCGTGCCCCCCGCTCAATGTGTCTAATCCTCCGGGGACGGTGGCTGGTTATGGCAATCTTGGAGATTACCTGCCTGACGATGCACTTCCTGATTTCATGGAGGTGGACTTATTCAGATATCTAGTACGGGAAGCCTCTCGTCAAAGATGAAAAGTCTCGACAACAATGATGCTAAGATTCCATAGTTGGTACATGAAAACCCGCAGAGAGTCTGAGGGGACGAACACTTTGTATTTGAAAATTAAAGAGGAGCACGACCTCGTTTCAAATGATCTGTTGTCTATTCCATTTGAGGAGTTCTTCGAGTTCTTCAATCAAAAGGCCCTCGATAAATTAATGGTCTTTTGCTACTGCCTGTAAGTACTATTTCTGTCATTAGTCTGTATATATAGCTCGGCTCTTTTATTGCATGTATTTATAATTAATTATCCTCAATATATTATGCAGATTGAAGATCGTCGAGTGCAAAAAAAAAATGAAATCTATGATATTGGGTTCATTAACACAAATATCATAGATGTATTTCTGGTTGAAAAGGACGTCGACGAGGCCGAGGACAGCTTGCTACAATCGTTAATCAAAAATCAAAACAAAGATACCATACTCTTTCCTTACAACGGCCCGTGAGTGTTACTGTCGTGTGCATATTCGGTTTCCCTTATTACTCGAGCGAGATTAATGTAACTGATGAGTTATGCATGCTTGTGCAGGTACCACTATATTCTTCTCGAGATTAAGATTGAGCGTGGACTAGTAACCGTCTTAGACTCCAGACGAAAAGATCCCAGCACCCATGCGGACATGACTGAAATGCTCAGCAAGTAAGTTCAATCGATCATTATCGCACCATATCGGCAACATTTTGTTCATTTCCTGATATCTCAAGTAATAACAAATATTTTCTTTGTCTTGCAGGGTTTGGAAACAGTTCACCGCACAAGCTCCGGGACTGCCGAAGGAGCTGCGATATACATACCCGAAAGTAAGTACTATCGCGCAAGATCTCCCGCTGATTCTATAGCTATACTTTCATCAATGCCATTTATATAATGCTTCATTATCAGTTTGATTGACCTCTATTTCTCGTGAAAGTTCTTGTGGCAGGAGGAAGGGAATGATTTCGTGGATACTACGTGTGCGTAGTTCATCCACAACGCGACTTTGAAAAACAAGCGGGCTACTCTAGAAGACAATATGAAGTGCGAAGCAATAATATTCACAATTTCATTTTATTACACCATCATTTCTGTTGAGTTTCATTCATATATATGTATTAATTAACCCCTTCTTCAAATTAATTAGACGTGGCAGATGCGGGATGAACTCCTACCACCAGATCGCATTAAAGCAATTCAAGAGGAATTTGCGGGATTCTTTCTTGAACACGCCATCAAGAAGCCGGAGAATACCATGTGGAACTTGAATTCAAATGGTAGTGGTTTGTAATTAAGAGATCTTATATAGATTGTACATGTATGTAGCCAAGAAACTTGTTGTTCGACCAATCTCTCGGAGAAGGAGAGGTCGATCGATCACTTCTCTCGGTATGCATGACTTAACTTCATCTTGAATGGTTCTCTCGATCACTTATGTATATATACTACGTGGCGCCGAGCAAGCATGGACATAAGAGAGGACACTTCTCTGTATTAATTAGCTACCTAACACAATATACGAAACACCAAAATTAACCCCCAAAACCCCCAACCCCCTCCTTTCAAAAAAACAAAACCCTAGCTATGGAATGCGACACGTGGATGCCTTTTGGTCCCGGTTTGAGCCACCAACCGGGACCAAAGGCCCTCGACCGGGCTCGGCGCCTGAGGGCCACGTGGAGGCACATTGGTCCCGGTTCGTGTTTGAACCGAGACTAATGGTTTGAGGTATTAGTAACGACCCATTAGTCCCGGTTCCCGAACCGGGACTAAAGGCCCTTACGAACCGGGACTAATGGGTGGTTTTCTACTAGTGTGTGAAGACCCTACGGGTTCGGGAGACATGCAGACATGACCGAGACCACTCTCCGGTCAATAACCAACAGCGGGATCTGGATACCCATGTTGGCTCCCAGATTCTCCTCGATGATTTCATCGGTTGAACCACGATGTCGAGGATTCGATCAAACCCCGTATGCAATTCCCTTTGTCAATCGGCACGTTACTTGCCCGAGACTCGATCGTCGGTATCCCAATACCTTGTTTAGTCTCGTTACCGGCAAGTCACTTTACTCATACCGTAATGCATGATCCCATGGCCAACACCTTGGTCACCTTGAGCTCATTATGATGATGCATTACCGAGTGGGCCCAGAGATACCTCTCCGTCATACGGAGTGACAAATCCCATCTCGATCCGTGTCAACCCGCAGACACTTTCGGAGATATCTGTAGTGCACCTTTATAGTCACCCGATTACGCCAGACGCTTGATACACCCAAAGCACTCCTACGGTATCCGGGAGTTACACGATCTCATGGTCGAAGGAAGAGATACTAGACATTGGCAAAGCTCTAGCAAACGAACTACACGATCTTTGTGCTATGCTTAGATTGGGTCTTGTCCATCATATCATTCTCCTAATGATGTGATCCCGTTATCAATGACATCCAATGTCCACAGCCAGGAAACCATGACTATCTGTTGATCACAACGGGCTAGTCAACTAGAGGCTCACTAGGGACATATTGTGGTCTATGTATTCACACGTGTATTACGATTTCCGGATAATACAGTTATAGCATGAATAAAAGACAATTATCATGAACAATGAAATATAATAATACTTTTATTATTGTCTCTAGGGCATATTTCCAACAGTCTCCCACTTGCACTAGAGTCACCGATCTAGTTACATTGTGATGAATCGAACACCCATAGAGTTCTGGTGTTGATCATGTTTTGCTCGCGAGAGAGGTTTAGTCAACGGATTTGCGACATTCAGATCCGTATGTACTTTGCAAATTTCTATGTCTCCATCTTGAACATTTTCACGGATGGAGTTGAAACGACGCTTGATGTGCCTGGTCTTCTTGTGAAACCTGGGCTACTTGGCAAGGGCAATAGCTCCAGTGTTGTCACAGAAGAGTTTGATCGGCCCCGACGCATTGGGTATGACTCCTAGGTTCATGAAACTTCGGATCCCAGGTTTCACAAGAAGACCATGAAACTTCGGATCAAGTCACTACCGTACCTCGTAGGGTGACAAGGATGCGTACTGCTTCAGAGTTGTATAGTAATCTTGTCTTGAAGGTCATGTTGCTAGACAATAATGAACCTACGAGCTATGGAGAAGCAATGGTGGGCCCAAATTCCGAGAAATGGTTAGAAGCCATGAAATCCGAGATAGGATCCATGTATCAGAACAAAGCATGGACTTTGGTGGACTTGCCCGATGATCAGCAAGCCATTGAGATAAATGGATCTTTAAGAAGAAGACGGACGTGGATGGTAATGTCACCGTCTATGAAGCTCGACTTGTGGCAAAGAGTTTTTTTTTACAACTTCAAGGAGTTGACTACAATGAGATTTTCTCATTCGTAGCGATGCTTAAGTCCGTCGGAATCATGTTAGCATTAGCTACATTTATGAAATCTGACAGATGGATGTCAAAACGAGTTTCCTTACCAGTCTTCGTAAGGAAAGGTTGTATGTGATACAATCCGAAAGTTCTTGTCGATCCTAAGGATGCTAAAAGGTATGCTGGCTCCAGCGATCCTTCTAAGGGCTGGAGTAAGCATCTCGGAGTTGGAATGTACGTTTTGATGAGATGATCAAAGATTTTGGGTTTATACAAAAGTTTATGAGAAACTTGTATTCCCAAAGAAGTGAGTGGGAGCACTATAGAATTTCTGGTGAGTATATGTTATTGACATATTGTTGATCAGAAATGATGTAGAATTTCTGGAAAGCATATAGGGTTATTTGAAAAGTGTTTTTCAATGGAAAACCTGGATTAAGCTACTTGAACATTGAGCATCAAGATCTATGAGGATAGATCAAAACGCTTAATGGTACTTTCAATGAGCATATACCTTAACATGATCTTGAAGGTGTTCAAGATGGATCACCAAAGAAGGAGTTCTTGCGACATGTAAGGTATGAAGTTAAGACTTAAAGCTCGACCACGGCAGTAAGAGAGAGAAAGGAAGAAGGTCGCCCCTATGCTTTATACATAGGCTCTACAATATGCTATCTGTGTACCGCACCGAAGTGTGCCTTGCCATGAGTCGATCAAGGGTACAAGAATGATCCAGAATGGATCATTGGACATCGGTCAAAATTGTCCTTGGAGTAAATAAGGACATGTTTCTCGATTATGGAGGTGATAAAGAGTTCGGCATAAAGGATTACGTCGATGCAAGCTTTAACACCTATCCGAGTGACTCTGAGTACCAAACCGGATACGTATAGTGGAGCAACCATTTGGAATAGCTCCAAGTGGAGCGTGGAAGCAGCATTTACAAAATGACCTAGAGATTTGCGAAGTACATACGGATCTGAATGTTGCAAACCCGTTGACTAAAACCTCTCTCACAAGCAAAACATGATCAAACCCCAGAACTCATTGAGTCTTAATCACATGATGATGTGAACTAGTTTAATGACACTAGTAAACTCTTTGGATGCTGGTCACATGGCGATGTGACCTATCAATGTTAATCACATGGCAATGTGAACTAGATTATTGACTCTAGTGCAAGTGGGAGACTGTTGGAAATATGCCCTAGAGGCAATAATAAAAGTATTATTATATTTCCTTGTTCATGATAATTGTCTTTTATTCATGCTATAACTGTATTATCCGGAAATCGTAATACACGTGTGAATACATAGACCACAATATGTCCCTAGTGAGCCTCTAGTTGACTAGCTCGTTGTGATCAACAGATAGTCATGATTTCCTGGCTATGGACATTGGATGTCGTTGATAACGGGATCACATCATTAGGAGAATGATGTGATGGACAAGACCCAATCCTAAGCATAGCACAAAGATCGTAGTTCATTTGCTAGAGCTTTTCTGATGTCAAGTATCTCTTCCTTAGACCATGAGATCGTGTAACTCCCGGATACCGTAGGAGTGCTTTGGGTGTATCAAACGTCACAACGTAACTGGGTGACTATAAAGGTGCACTACATGTATCTCCGAAAGTGTCTGTTGGGTTGACACGGATCAAGACTGGGATTTGTCACTCCGTGCAAACGGAGAGGTATCTCTGGGCCCACTCGGTAGTACATCATCATAATGTGCACAATGTGACCAAGGGGTTGATCACGGGATGATGTGTTGCGGAATGAGTAAAGAGACTTGCCGGTAACGAGATTGAACAAGGTATCGGTATACCGACGATCGAATCTCGGGCAAGTAAAATACCGCTAGACAAAGGGAATTGTATACGGGATCGATTGAGTCCTTGACATCGTGGTTCATCCGATGAGATCATCGTGGAACATGTGGGAGCCAACATGGGTATCCAGATCCTGCTGTTGGTTATTGACCGGAGAACGTCTCGGTCATGTCTACATGTCTCCCGAACCCGTAGGGTCTACACACTTAAGGTTCGATGACGATAGGGTTATAAAGGAAGCTTGTATGTGGTTACCGAATGTTGTTCGGAGTCCCGGATGAGATCCCGGACGTCACGAGGAGTTCCGGAATGGTCCGGAGGTAAAGATTTATATATGGGAAGTTCTGTTTTGGTCACCGGAAAAGTTTCGGGTTTTATCGGTAACGTACCGGGACCACCGGGAGGGTCCCGGGGGTCCACCAAGTGGGGCCACCAGCCCCAGAGGGCTGCATGGGCCAAGTGTGGGAGGGAACCAGCCCCAGGTGGGCTGGTGCGCCCCCCCCCACCAAGGCCCAAGGCGCCTAGGGTTTGGGGAGGGGGCGCCCCACCTTGCTTGGGGGGCAAGTTTCCCCCTCTCCACCCCTTGGCCGCCCCCCTAGATGGGATCTAGGGCTGGCCGCCGCCCCCTAGGGTGGAAATCTAGGTGGGGGCGCAGCCCCCTCTCCCCCTATATATATTGGAGGCATAGGAGCAGCCCAATACATGAGTTTCTTCTCCTGTTGGCGCAGCCATACCTCTCTCCCTTCGACTCAGATCTCGCGGTGCTTGGCGAAGCCCTGCTGGACTACCACGCTCCTCCATCACCACCACGCCATTGTGCTGCTGCTGGATGGAGTCTTTCTCAACCTCTCCCTCTCTCCTTGCTGGATCAAGGCGTGGGAGACGCCACCGGCTGTACGTGTGTTGAACGCGGAGGTGCCGTCCGCTCGCACTTTGGGATCTCCGTGATTTGGATCACGACGCAGCACGACTCCTTCAACCCCGCTCTCTTGAACGCTTCGCTTAGCGATCTACAAGGGTATGTAGATGCACTCTCCTTCCCTCGTTGCTGGTTTCTCCATAGATAGATCTTGGTGACACGTGGGAAAATTTTGAATTTCTCGCCACGCGTTCAACAATCACTAGTGCGTAACAGGCATTAGCACGGTTCGTTAGGATTTATAGTGCCGGTTACATAACCGCACTAATTTAGGTCACTAAAGCCCTCCCTTTAGCACCGGTTCAGCACGAACCGGTGCTAAAGGGCAACCACGTGGCACTAGCCAGCTCCGGGGCTCGAGTTTTAGTACCGGTTGGTAACACCAACCGTACTATAAGGTTTGGAGGGTTTTGGTTTTATGATTTCTTTTCATTTAATTTTGTGTTTCCATTTTAGTTCTTTTTCGCTTGCTGGTATTTTACGATACTACACATTGTACACGTTATGCATATATATATATATATATATATATATATATATATATATATATATATATATATAATTTCTAGTAGAACCAATCATGCATATATATATCACATCAATGTCTCACAAATTAAACCACCATATTAATTAATTCACACATACACACATGTACAGATATATACAATTTCTCCTACATATGAATGTTGCCTTCTTGAGCCAGTCTAATTGGTGCCTTGAGCACGATGACAATTGAAAGTGGTTTTCATTGGGGCGGTAGCGGTAATAGAATTCTTCATTCGATTTATGACCTGGTCGAGCAAAAATCCCGCTATTTCCTCTTGAAGTGCTTCTACGCTCCATTTCTATGAGCTTCTCCGCACCTCTTTGAACTGTTAAGAAGGAGATCAATATGCATGTGTATTAGTTGTGTGACTAGCTAGATATCGATAATGGTGTAAAAATTGTGAATAGTGTTCGACAAGCGCACCCATTGCTGTCTTTGAGATCTGCTCCTTTCGGACGCCATCATGCGAATATTCTCGCAAACGCAGAATGCACACAGATCAGTACCTGCTACCGCTTGTGGCCTTTACGAGAATGGAATTTGATCAGATAAAAATTAATCAAGCATGATAATTAAAGAGATGGCAGCTAGCTAGCTAGCTAGCTAGTACTACTTAATTACTTACCTTGGGTCGTAACCATTCAAGCTTTTGTTTCCACGGGCCGGGCGTGACGCTGATGAATCTTGCCTAAGCCCTGCCCGCCGACAAAGAAAATGAATAAAGGGGTTATTAAATAGTTCATATCATGAAATGACGAACTAAATAGGCCGAGATATATAGTTAATAATGATTGAAATTACCTGTTGACTATCCCATACAAGAGGTTAAAGTCAGTTTTTTTTGAGACTAGTGAGTCGAGTACTTCAACTGTTCCGTCGTCAACTTTAATGATACACAAGACCCAGTGAAATCTGCATATGCACACACGTTTACATGTCTTAATTAAGCGGGCATATGTTAGCAAAAACATGTAGCTATAGCTAGTAGGCAAAAACAGAGAATTTGTAGTACAAGACATTTGTGGTAAGGAAGTAGTATATCTTCATTGTATTTGAGGCGCTTCAAGAACTCTGGCATGCTGTCCTCTACTTCCTTTGCATGATGTTCATTTATCTTCCATGTGAATTCATTAACGGTGTTTGGGTCAATGAACCCAATGCCATAGCGTCCACCTTTTCTCATTTCATATATCTTCATCCTGCATAATACCACAGAAAAGAATATATATAGTGAGGATAATTACAGGTAATGATTGATCTCAAAAGGATCATTACAGCTAGCTTGAGACTTAAATTATAGAAAGAAATCACTTACAGATAATAGCAATCGATTTATAGATTTGTCGAGTGCTTCCTTATTGTATAACTGAAATAGTTCTAAATACTCAACGGACCCAGCTTTCTCATGGTAGTAATGGTCCTCCTTGACATTCACCATGAGGGACACTCGATCTGAAATCTTGGTCATGTTCATGTACCATTGATGCAATTCATACATTCTCGTTGGGAGGTTCTTGACCTTGTCCGCGCGACCAAAGGTTGGCCCCGGACATATTGCCGCTTTACTTCATCCACTCTAAGCAAAGGCATGGGCTCGATCTCGAGGAGTTGTCCAACAGTGATGTTGAGAACTTCAGCCTGCATTATATGCTCCTCCGTTATTACCACATTGCCCACCTCGAACATGCACTGTTTGCCCACAATAATATTGGGGCGCAGATCATCACCTGTTGTTGGCACAACAAGCGAGGGATCGATTCGCGCTACTGTTCTCCCAGCTGGGGAACGGTTTTCCCGCATTTTTTGGCAGCTGCTTCTTGTTTGCTCGATCCCGATGTAGACGTGCTCGCCTCCCTTTGTAGACGTGCTCGATTTAACTTCCTGATGTGGCGCTCATAGTCTGTGTCAACAGGCTTGGAAGCTGGTGGTTGAGCCATACGAATGAAGTGGTCAATCGTTTCCTCAGGCACTTTCTCCCTTGGCGGTGGTGGCGGTTTCGGTGCAAAATGGGCTTCCACCTCGGCATTTGATATGGCTGTGATTTCCTCCTCGGACTTGTCATAAGACCTCTGCGGAAGAGGCTTCAGGCTTGGACCATATTTATACCGCTTGCCTCCGCCTGTACTTCCAGCTGTACTACCTCGACCAGACGGCCACGCACTGAGCTGCGGGGTGTCTGCGATTCGAGGCGGCGGAGATGGCTGACGGACTGAGTTGGACGAGGAGGAGGAGGGCTCGAGGTTGTGCCGGACTTGGAGGAGGAGGACGTCGACGCTGTGGCGGACTTGGAGGATTATCGACACTTTGCCGGACTTGGAGGAGGAGGATTGTCGACACTTTGCGGACTTGGAGGAGCGGAGTCTGCTGACTCGGTGGCGGACTTCGACGAGGACTCGGGTGACGCGGTGTGGGTGGCCTTGGAAAGATGATGCAATCCTTTTTCCATAGGATGATACGATGTTTGGCCTCTCCGAGAAAGCGCTCGCCATCACCTCCAGCAATGTCAAGCTGTAGCCCCGAATATGGGTCCAGCACATCATCAACCACGACACGAGCATAGCCCGCTGTAATCGGGTTGCCATGGAAGGTTGCCTCGGGGGGATTTGTGAAAGCAGAGCCGTCTGCCACCTTCATAGATATGTTCTTCATTTTGTAGTGTAGCTCGCAGTTAGTGTTCTCCGTGATGTCATCCACGGGGTATCCACCTAGCATTGGGTCGTCCGGGACGGAACCCACGCTGCTTCTCGGCATGGATGGGCCGGTGCTATCCAATGCTGGATCATCCGCTAGCTGCTGCAGCTGTTGAGACCCCCTTTGATGGGTAAGTGAGTCGATCTGCTCCTGCTGCCGCTGGAATTGGACTGCCAATTTCGCTTGACTTGCTTCTAGGCCTTGAAGGCGTTCATAGTCCCGCTTCCTCTACTCCTCCTCCATTTTCCTCTTCTTCTCCTCCGCAATCTTCTTTCTCGCACGGGTTACAGTAGTCGGTGTTCCAAATGAAAACCCTCATACCACGGAATAGCGCCCTTGCCTCGTGTTCTTCCCGGGTGTTCAGGATTTCCCAGGGCACGCGTAAGCTCGTCATTCTCTCTGTTGGGCTGGAACACCCCCGTTCGTGCCTCTTCTATTGCAACAAGTATCGCATCGTCGGCTCCCTTCAGACTTGCCCTCGTCGAAACTTTTCCTGCCTCCCGTCCAACTCCCCCATGCGATAGAACTAAGTCCCGACTCGACGGGCCAGCTCTTAGTAACCGGAGTGACACCTGCATCCTCCATCTCTTTCTCGACTTATCCCACTTAGGCATTGCCACCGATAGCCACCGCCCCAGCTTATGGAACTTATCCTTCTTTTGGCATTCTTCTTGTTTATTCTCGACCGTTCCTTAGCTAATTCGAATCCTTGAATTTCACGTAAATCGCCCAATGATCACGTTGGTTCTCCGGTGTTCCTTGAATACTGGAGTCTTCCTTCCTCCGCCGACGTACTTGTTCCATTCACCATTCTTGTAGTTCTTGAATGCGTCGCCATCATCTTAAGAGCAGCCTCTTTGACTTTCTCGCACATCCGCTACGTGAAATGATCCGTAGGGTGAAATGTTCCATGTGAGTATCCCAAAGCAGATCTTTTGATTCTTGTCGACATAAGTAACATCTGGACGTGGCTTTGCTAGCGCCCTCCATTCTTGAAGTTTGATCGAGTTGGTCCTTCACAAGAACTCCGTGACCGATTTAACGAACTTGTTCGCAATCTTCTTAGGCGCTATTGGTTTGCCAAGAGGGTCGCATGCCTCGATATTGTACTTTATGCCGGCTTCAACTTTTGTTCGGGCCTCGTTTAAATCCTTTTTTTCGAAGATTTGCTCGATCCGGATGGCTGAAAGAACAAAGATCGATTCGTTAATATATCTTCAAGTCATTTAAAACATGTGATGATCACCGGATGCCGCTTATATAAATATATATACCTCGTCGGTGTTTGTTGTTTTAGGATCATGTTCTTCGTCATCGTCATAATCATTCATGACTTCGTCGTGATCGAATATCATATCACCCTCTCCGGTGTTGTTTAGAAATTCGGAGCCGTCATAATCTTCTTCATTTTGATTATCATCTGCCCCGCGTATCATATCGAACATGGTCTGTTCTCCCTCTCTGTCGGTATTGTCTGCCATAGCTTTTGTTTAACTAATCCAAAAGAAATATAAAACAATTTAGTATTCAAATCTCGAATAATAGATATAATCTCGAATACATCGTCCAGAATAATAGATATAATCTCGAATACATCGTCCAGAATAATAGATATAATCTCGAATACATCGTGTCGAAAAGTACATCACTGGCTATTAGCTAATAAAGATCGAATACTACAGAAGAATCTAGGACACTCGCGGTTCCTCCGGCGCGGGCAGTGGACACCCAAAGAGAAGGAACCCTCACAGGATCATAGCAGAAGTGAAATCCCCGAAGATACTGCCACGTATTGGAGAACCTGCCACCCTCTAACGGAACCATGTAGCGATGGACGTGCTAGTCCTCCTCCCTGACACGGCGACGTACCACCTCCGGCGGGGCCGGGTCCCTCCGCACCGAAACTGGCCCACGCGAACGCCACCAAACGAGATCAGGGTCGACGACTGGACCCGCGGCCGGGTTCCTCGTCAAGCGGCGCGCCCCTCCAAGCAGCACCTCCCAGTGCCAGCCCGGCGGAGCCCAGTCCCGGACATGGGTCGGCTGGACGTCGTCGCGGACGGGTCGACGGCGAGGATGCGGGCCGGGCATCGTCGAGAACAAATACTAGCTATATGCCCGCAAAAAGTAACATTTTTTTAATGATTGGATTTTGATAACTAAAATTTCTAACATTTCTATATATATATAACTAACATTTCTATAACATTTCTAACAATGCTATATATAACTAACATTTCTATAACATTTCTAATATTTTAGAACTAAAAAACAGAAAAAAATTATAACATTTCTATATATATAACTAACATTTTTATAACTATTTCTATAACTAAAAACGGAAAAATTTCTAACAATTCTAACTTTTTATAACTATATATTTCTATAACTAAAAACAGAAAAATTTCTACAATTTCAAACATTTCTAACAAATCTAACAATTCTAACATTTCTAACTATTTCTAAAAACAGAAAAATGTCTAACAATGTATGTGTGTGTGCTGTGCGCACCGGCCGGCTAAGGCGAGAGGCGGCGACGGGGGCAAGGCGACGGGACGACGACGGGGCGGCGACGACGGGCGGCGACGACGGGACGGGACGTCTGGGCGCAGCGGCGGCGGCGGCGGCGGCGATGGTGGCGACGGCGACGGGCGGCAGCGACGGGACGGGCGGCGACGACGGGACGGGCGGCGACGACGGGACGGGCGGTGGCAGGGGCGGCGACGACGGCGACGGGCGGCGGCGACGGCGGCGGCGGGGCGGCGGCGACGGGTCGGCGGCGGCGGCGGGGCAGCGACAGTGCAGAGGAGAAGAAGCAGAGGGAGATGAGAAACCAGCGAAATTTTGAAGTGTTTAGTTATATAGAAGGCACCTTTAGTACGGTTGGAGCCACCAACCGGTACTAAAGGTCTGTTTTAACCAGGCCAAGCGGCGGAAGCGACCCCTTTAGTACGGGTGGTGGCACAAACCGGTACTAAAGGCCCCTTTAGTACCGGTTTGTGCCACGACCGGTACTAAAAAGTCTTATTGCGCCGTGCGATCTTGCAAGTTTAGTCCCACCTCGCTAGTCGAGGGGCTACCGCACTGGTTTATAAGCCCCAGTGCGGTAGCTCTCTCGAGCTCCTCTCCTATTCAGGCCTACTGGGCCTACCTGTCCTCCTCGCCTTGTGGGCCTACTGGGCCTTCGCGGGCCTACATCCTGGCCCAATGAAAGGTTGTATCGCTGGTCGATGCAGGCCGCTTGGCCAAAGATGGCGGGCTTTTTTGCTTTATTTTTTGTTTGATTTATTTTTGAGTTATTTTTTGTTGTATTTAGAGTTTCTTTGTGAATATTTTTGCTTTAGGTACAGAAAATTACAAACTTTCTCTTAGTGCCGGTAGATTTCAAATTTGAATAGTTTAAATTTTGAATTATTTGAAATTTGTGTGAATCACTAGTTTGTGAATAACTTAACTTTGAAAAAAGTTTTTCCAGTGATTCTTTTTTCTTATGTTCAATATTAGTGTGTTTTATCATTATATTCAATTTAGTAATGCTTAGGTTATTTAAAAATGAAATGCCTTTGTAACAGTTCAGTTTTAAATTGAAACCCCGATACTTCAAAGAGATTGTCCATTTTGTACACGAAGTGCATCCAGTTTTTGTCGTAACCCTCTCTACTTTCTTGCACATGCTATTTATATGAAATTATACCATGCCAACTTTCAACCTTTTCTGAGTTCATTTGAATTGCTTTTCAATTTCAGGGTCATTTAGTTGGAAAAAAAATCAGTAAATGCATGAAAAGAATTTGTTTGAACATAAAATTTCTTCGCGTTTCAAATGCCAAAACACATAACTACCCTAACTATTATAGACATTCCCTCCTAGGTGTGAAACACAGAAGAAAGTGATGATAGTGAAGCCGATCACATCCCAGATCTTTGGGTGTGAAACTTTTTCTTCGCGTGTGTCCCTTTGCCCCGTAACCATGGAAAATCTTCATCATTTAACGGGATGCTCGGGTCAATATTCACTATGAATGGAGAAATTTCATCAAACTTTTCATAATCTTCTGACTTGTCTGTCTTGTCATCCACTCCCACGATGTTTCTCTTCCCAGAAAGAACTATGTGCCGCTTTGGCTCATCGTACGATGCATTCGCTTCCTTATCTTTTTTTTCTTGGCTTGGTAGACATGTCCTTCACATAGAAAACCTGTGCCACATCATTGGCTAGGACGAATGGTTCGTCTGCATACGCAAGGTTGTTGAGATCCTTGTTGTCATTCCGCATCTGCGGGTCTTCCGTTACCCGCCTCGTGTCATATTGACCCATTTGCACCAAACAAAGGGACCTTTAAACCACGCCGATAGTCAAGTTCCCATATGTCCTGTATATAACCATAATATGTTTCCTTTCCGTCTTGGTTTCGCATCACAAAGGACACCACTGTTTTGGTTGGTGCACTTCTTATCTTGGGCAATCGTGTAAAATGTATTACCATTTATCTCGCACTTTGAAAGTCATTATATTCAAGATGGTAAGCGGGACAGCAAGTACAGGTCATCTTAAATAGAGGTGGCATGCATGGTGCGGTTCCGCAACCAGTTGGCGAAACTCCTGCTTTGTTCACGTGTAATCCACTCATCGAGACCGCCCGGGTGTTTGGAGCGTAGCAAATTCTTGTGTTCATCCATATACGGAGCCACCAAGGTGGAATTCAGAGAACTGTAGTGTGATTCAGTGAGAGAATGTCCGTCCATACATATTATTTGTTCCCCTCCTAGCGTGCCTTTTCCATCCGATCGCCCTTATGCCGCGATTCAGAACACTAATCGGCTTAAGGTCGAATAAAGTCAATACAAAACTCAATGACCTCCTCATTTTGATGGCCCTTGGAGATGCTTCCTTCTGGCCTAGCACGGTTATGAACATATTTCTTTAAGACTCCCATGACGTGCGTAGAAATACAGGACCCAAAACGTTAATCTCTTCAAGATAGGTGAACTAGGACGTGCGCCATGATGTTGAAGAAGGATGGTGGGAACACAAACTCGAAACCGACAAGACATTGCACCAAATCATTCTCAGAACCTTGGTATGATTTCTGGATCGATTACCTTCTGAGAGATTGCATTGAGAAATGCACATAGCTTCACAATGGCTAATTGAACGTTTTCGGTAGAAGCCCCTCAATGCAACCGGAAGCAGTTGCGTCATAATCACGTGGCAGTCATGAGACTTTAGGTTCGGAACTTTTCTCTGCCATGTTTATTATTCCCTTTATATTCGACGAAGCCGACGGTACCTTAATACTGAGCAGGCAGTCAAAGAAGATTTCCTTCTCTTCTTTGGTAAGAGCGTAGCTTGCATGACCCTGATGTATGCCATCTTCTCCGTGCATACTTTGCTGGTCCTCCCGTGCCTCAGGTGTATCTTTTGTCTTCCCATACACGCCCAAGAAGCCAAGCAGGTCACGCAAAGATTCTTCGTGACGTGCATCACGTTGATTGCGGAGCGGACCTCTAGGTCTTTCCAATATGGCAGGTCCCAAAATATAGATTTCTTCTTCCACATGGGTGCGCGTCCGTCCGCGTCCTTCGGAATAGGTTGTCTGCCAGGACCCTTTCCAAATATCACCTTCAAATCCTTGACCATATCATGTACATCAGCACCAGTACGATGGCGAGGCTTCGTCCGGGGATCCGCCTCACCTTTGAAATGCTTGCCTTTCTTTCTTACGGATGCCTGCTCGGAAGAAATCGACGATGTCCTGTACACATTCTTCTTACAACTATTCAAATATATCTTGTCGGTATCATCCAAACAGTGCGTGCATCCGCGGTATCCCTTGTTTGTCTGTCCCGAAGGTTCTTGAGAGCAGGCCAATCATTGATGGTCACGAACAGCAACGCCTTTGAGGTCAAATTCTTCCCCATGTGCTCATCCCACGCACGCACACCTGTTCCATTCCACAGCTGTAAGAGTTCTTCAACTAATGGCCTTAGGTACACATCAATGTCGTTGCCGGGTTGCTTAGGGCCTTGGATGAGCACCGCATCATAATGAACTTCCGCTTCATGCACAACCAAGGAGGAAGGTTATACAAACATAGAGTCACAGGCCAGGTGCTATGGTTGCTGCTCTGCTCCCCAAAAGGATTAATGCCATCTGCGCTTAGACCAAACCATACGCTCCTTGCGCCATCTGCGAACTCCTTCCGCACTTTCTTTCGATTTTTCTCCACTGCGACCCGTCGCCGGTACTCTCAACTTTCCGTCTTTCTTACGGTCTTCTTTGTGCCATCTCATCGCCTTGGCATGCTCTTTGTTTTGGAACAACGTTTCAACCGTGGTATTATAGGAGAATACCACATCACCTTGGCAGGAATCTTCTTCTGGGCGCCGCCCCGACATCACCAGCTCATCGCGGCTGATCTTATAGCGCAATGCACCACATACCGGCAAGCGCTCAAATCCTCGTACTCACCGCGGTACAGGATGCAATCATTAGGGCATGCATGTATCTTTTGCACCTCTAACCCTAGAGGGCGACAGCCTTCTTTGCTTCAGACGTATCTCGGGCAATTCATTGTCCTTTGGAAGCATATCCTTTATCATTACCAGCAACTTTCCAAATCCCTTGTCGATACACCATCTCTCGCCTTCCATTGCAGCAATTCCAGTGTGGTGCCCAGCTTTTTCTTGTCACCTATGCAATTCGGGTACAACAATTTTTTGTGATCCTCTAACATGCATTGCAACTTCTTCTTCTCCAAATCACTTGCGCAGTTTCTCTTTGCATCGGCAATGGCCCGACCTAGATCATCAACGGCTCATCGATGCCTCTTCTTCAGCTTCTTCCCGCATTGCCGCTCAGCTTCTTCCCACATTACCGTCTCAGCTTCTTCCCCATTGTTGTATCATCGTATTCAGGGAACCCATGGCGGGATAGCTGTCGTCGTCCTCTTCTTCTTCATTGTCTTCCATCATAACCCCTCTTTCTCCGTGCTTGGTCCAAACATTATAGTGGGGCATGAAACCGACTCAAACAGTGGACGGAATGGTTCTTGACGAGAGTAATTGTGACCATTCTTACAGACACCACATGGACAAGGCATAAAACCATCCGCCCGCTTGTTTGCCTCAGCCGCATAGCGAAAAGTATGCGCGCCTCAACGAACTGGGGTGAGCATCGGTCATCGTACATCCATTGCCGGCTCATCTTCATTACACAACACCGAATAGACCAAATTAATACAAGTTCATACATAAAGTTCATACAACACTTAAATGCAACAAACAAATAACTCTCTAGCTAAAGCATTTGAATGCAACAACAAATGCGATCAAGATCGCAACTAAGGTAACAATTGATCCAACAGCATAATGATACCAAGCCTCACTATCGATGGCATATTTTCTAATCTTTCTATTCTTCAAGCGCATTTTCTCCATCTTGATCTTGTGATCATCGATTTACATCGGCAACATGCAACTCCAATTCCATCTTCTCCCCCTCAATTCTTTTCAATTTTTCTTTCAAGTACTCGTTTTCTCTTTCAACTAAATTTAACCTCTCGACAATAGGGTCGGTTGGAATTTCCGGTTCACATACCTCCTAGATAAAAATATCTATGTCAACTTGATGGGCATAATTTGTCATAAACACGAAATGCAACTAATAGTTTTAAAAGAGAATATACCACATCCGAATCATAACAAGGACGAGGGCCGACGGGGACGGATATCAAAACCATGACACTATGTATAACAAACAACGTACGGGTAAGATAATTATTACATGATTAACTATATATCCAAATCACACAAACATCAATTTTTTATATAAAATTACATGAACAAGAGGCTCACCACAAGGTGGTGCCGGTGACGGGACGGTGCGGGCGATCGACGGTGGTTACGACGGAGATTTAGAAGGCACTAAGTAAACCACACCTACATATGCAAACTAAGTGTTATTTTTGACCTCAAATTGCATATAAATCAAATACTAACACATATATATATTTCCTCCCAAATTACTAAACTCACAAATTAGTAACTATATAAAGCATTGCAAGAGCTAATCTAGCAATGAGAGATGAAAGGACAAAGTTGCTAACCTTTGTGATCATTTGAATGGATGGGGCCTTCAAATCTTGACAAATTTTGGGCAAAATGTGTGATGAGCTCGAGAGGAAGAGGGAAGAACAGAGAGAGAGAGGGAAAGGGGAAGAACAGAGCGAGCTCGGGTGGACGAAGGGTTTATGTAGGACAACCTTTAGTACCGGTTCGTGCCAAGAACCGGTACTAAAGGTGCTGGAGGGGGCCCAGACTGACAACATCCTGCCACCACTCTCATTAGTACCGGTTCATGGCACAAACCGGTGCTAAAGGTTAGCCACGAACCGGTACTAATGAGAGCGGCCCGGCTAGCCGTGGGAACCGGCACTAATGTATACATTAGTGCCGGCTCTAATACAAACCGGCACTAATGTGCTTCACATTTGACCCTTTTTCTACTAGTGAGTGGCATCATGAGCTAGGTCTATTGCGTAGATTCTTTGCACGAGTAGAACACAAAGTAGTTGTGGGCGTTGATTTTGTTCAATATGCTTACCGTTACTAGTCCAATCTTGTTTCGACGGTATTGTGGGATGAAGCGGCCCGGACCGACCTTACAGGTACTCTTACGTGAGACAGGTTCCACCGATTGACATGCACTTGGTGCATAAGGTGGCTAGCGGGTGCCAGTCTCTCCCACTTTAGTCGGAACGGATTCGATGAAAAGGGTCCTTATGAAGGGTAAATAGCAATTGGCATATCACGTTGTGGTTTTTGCGTAGGTAAGAAACGTTCTTGCTAGAAACCCATAGCAGCCACGTAAAACATGCAACAACAATTAGAGGACGTCTAACTTGTTTTTGCAGGGTATGCTATGTGATGTGATATGGCCAAGAAGAATGTGATGAATGATATGTGATGTATGAGATTGATCATGTTCTTGTAATAGGAATCACGACTTGCATGTCGATGAGTATGACAACCGGCAGGAGCCATAGGAGTTGTCTTAATTTATTGTATGACCTGCGTGTCATTTAACAACGCCATGTAATTACTTTACTTTATTGCTAACCAGTAGCCATAGTAGTAGAAGTAATAAGTTGGCGAGACAACTTCATGGAGACACGATGATGGAGATCATGATGATGGAGATCATGGTGTCATGCCGGTGACGATGATAATCATGGAGCCTCAAGATGGAGATCAAAGGAGCAAAATGATATTGGCCATATCATGTCACTATTTGATTGCATGTGATGTTTATCATGTTTATGCATCTTGTTTACTTAGGACGACGGTAGTAAATAAGATGATCCTTACAAAATTTCAAGAAGTGTTCTCCCTAAGCGCACCGTTGCTACAGTTCGTCGCTTCTAAGCACCACGTGATGATCGGGTGTGATGGATTCTTACGCTCACATACAACGGGTGTAAGCCAGTTTTACACAATAAAACACTTAGGGTTAACTTGACGAGCCTAGCATGTACAGACATGGCCTCGGAACACGGAGACCGAAAGGTCGAGCATGAGTCGTATGGAGGATACGATCAACATGAAGATGTTCACCGATGATGACTAGACCGTCTCACGTGATGATCGGAGACGGCCTAGTTGACTTGGATCATGTAATCACTTAGATGACCAGAGGGATGTCTATCTGAGTGGGAGTTCATAAGATGAACTTAATTATCCTGAACATAGTCAAAAGATCTTTGCAAAGTATGTCGTATGCTCGCGTTTTAGTTCCACTGTTTAGATATGTTCCTAGAGAAAATATAGTTGAAAGTTGATAGTAGCGATTATGCGGACAGTAGAAAGCTTATGTCCTTAATGCACCGCTCAGTGTGCTGAACCCCAAACGTCGTTTGTGGATGTTGCGAACATCAGACATACACGTTTTGATAACTACGTGATAGTTCAGTTGAACGGTTTTAGAGTTGAGGCACCAAAGACGTTTTCGAAACGTCGCGGAACATATGAGATGTTTCGAGGGCTGAAATTGAGATTTCAGGCTCGTGCCCACGTCAAGAGGTATGAGACCTCCAACGATTTTCTTAGCCTGCAAACTAAGGTAGAAATGCTCAATCGTTGAGCTTGTGCTCAGATTGTCTGAGTGCAACAATCACTTGAATCGAGTGGGATTTGATCTTCAAGATGAGATAGTGATGTTTCTGCAAAGTCATTGCCACCAAGCTGCTAGAGCTTCGTGATGAGCTATAACATATCAGGGATAGATATGATGATCCTTGAGGTATTCGCGATGTTTGACACCGCGAAAGTAGAAATCAAGAAGGAGCATCAATTGTTGATGGTTGGTGAAACCACTAGTTTCAAGAAGGGCAAGGGCAAGAAGGGATACTTCATGAAACGGCAAATCAGCTGCTCCTCTAGTGAAGAAACCCAAGGTTGAACCCAAACCCGAGACTAAGTGCTTCTGTAATAAGGGGAACAACCATTGGAGCGGAATTACCCTAGATACTTGGTAGATGAGAAGGCTGGCAAGGTCGATAGAAGTATATTGGATATACATTATGTTAATGTGTACTTTACTAGTACTCCTAGTAGCACCAGGGTATTAGATACCGGTTCAGTTGCTAAGTGTTAGTAACTCGAAATAAAAGCTACGGAATAAACGGAGACTAGCTAAAGGAGAGCTGACGATATGTGTTGGAAGTGTTTCCGAGGTTGATGTGATCAAGCATCGCACGCTCCCTCTACCATCGAGATTTGGTGTTTGCGTTGAGCATAGACATGATTGGATTATGTCTATCGCAATACGGTTATTCATTTAAGTAGAATAATGGTTACTCTATTTATTTGAATAATACCTTCAATGGTCTTACACCTAAAGGAATGGTTTATTGAATCTCGATCGTAGTGATACACATTTTCATGCCAAAAGATATAAGATAGTAATGATAGTACCACTTACTTGTGGCACTGCCATGTAAGTCATATTTGTATAAAACGCATGAAGAAGCTCCATGTTGATGGATCTTTGGACTCACTCGTTTTTGAAAAGTTAGAGACATGCGAACCACGTCTATTGGTGTATACGCATGAAGAAACTCCATGCAGATGGATCGTTTGGACTCACTTGATTTTGAATCACTTGAGATATGAAAATCATACCACATGGGCAAGATGACTGAAAAGCCTCGTTTTCAGTAAGATGGAACAAGATAGCAACTTGTTGGAAGTAACACATTTTGATGTGTGCAGTCCAATGAGTCTTTGAGGCATGCTGATGAATATCGTTATGTTCTTACTTCACAGATGATTCGAGTAGATGTTGAGTATATTTTCTTGATGAAACACAAGTCTGAATTATTGAATGGTTCAAGTAATTTCAGAGTGAAGTTGAAGATCATCGTGACAAGAGGATAAAATGTCTATGATATGATCATAGAGATGAGTATCTGAGTTACGAGCTTTGGCACGCAATTAAGACATTGTGGAAATTGTTTCACAATTAATACCGCCTGGAACACCATAGTTTGATGGTGTGTCTGAACATCATAGTTGCACCCTTTTGGATATGGTGCGTACCATGATGTCTCTTATCGAATTACCACTATCGTTTATGGGTTAGGCATTAGAGACAACCACATTCACTTTAAATAGGGCACCACGTAATTCCGTTGAGATGACACCGTATGAACTATGGTTTAGAGAAACCTAAGCTGTCATTTCTTAAAGGTTTGGGGCTGCGACGCTTATGTGAAAAAGTTTCAGGTCAATAAGCTCGAACCCAAAGCGGATAAAATGCATCTTCCTAGGACACCCAAAACAGTTGGGTATACCTCCTAATTCAGATCCGAAAGCAATAGGGATTGTTTCTTTAATCGGGTCCTTTCTCGAGGAAAAGTTTGTCTCGAAAAGTTGAGTGGGAGGATGGTGTTGACTTGATATGGTTATTGAACCGTCACTACAACTAGTGTGTAGCAGGGCACAGGAAGTTGTTCCTGTGGCACCTACACCAATTGAAGTAGAAGCTTATGATAGTGATCATGAAACTTCGGATCAAGTCACTACCGTACCTCGTAGGGTGACAAGGATGCGTACTGCTTCAGAGTTGTACAGTAATCTTGTCTTGAAGGTCATGTTGCTAGACAACAATGAACCTACGAGCTATGGAGAAGCAATGGTGGGCCCAAATTCCGACAAATGGTTAGAAGCCATGAAATCCGAGATAGGATCCATGTATCAGACCAAAGCATGGACTTTGGTGGACTTGCCCGATGCTCGGCAAGCCATTGAGATAAATGGATCTTTAAGAAGAAGATGGACGTGGATGGTAATGTCACCGTCTATGAAGCTCGACTTGTGGCAAAGAGTTTTTTTTTACAAGTTCAAGGAGTTGACTACAATGAGATTTTCTCATTCGTAGCGATGCTTAAGTCCGTCGGAATCATGTTAGCATTAGCTGCATTTATGAAATCTGGCAGATGGATGTCAAAACGAGTTTCCTTACCAGTCTTCGTAAGGAAAGGTTGTATGTGATACAATCCGAAAGTTCTTGTCGATCCTAAGGATGCTAAAAGGTATGCTGGCTCCAGCGATCCTTCTAAGGACTGGAGTAAGCATCTCGGAGTTGGAATGTACGTTTTGATGAGATGATCAAAGATTTTGGGTTTATACAAAAGTTTATGAGAAACTTGTATTCCCAAAGAAGTGAGTGGGAGCACTATAGAATTTCTGGTGAGTATATGTTATTGACATATTGTTGATCAGAAATGATGTAGAATTTCTGGAAAGCATATAGGGTTATTTGAAAAGTGTTTTTCAATGGAAAACCTGGATTAAGCTACTTGAACATTGAGCATCAAGATCTATGAGGATAGATCAAAAACGCTTAATGCTACTTTCAAATGAGCATATACCTTAACATGATCTTGAAGGTGTTCAAGATGGATCAGTCAAAGAAGGAGTTCTTGCCTGACATGTAAGGTATGAAGTTAAGACTTAAAGCTCGACCACGGCAGAAGAGAGAGAAAGGACGAAGGTCGTCCCCTATGCTTTATACATAGGCTCTACAGTATGCTATGCTGTGTACCGCACCGGAAGTGTGCCTTGCCATGAGTCACTAGGGTACAAGAATGATCCAGAATGGATCATTGGACAGCGATCAAAATTTTCCTTGGAGTAAATAAGGACATGTTTCTCGATTATGGAGGTGATAAAGAGTTCGGCGTAAAGGATTACGTCGATGCAAGCTTTAACACCTATCCGACTGACTCTGAGTACCAAACCGGATACGTATAGTGGAGCAACCATTTGGAATAGCTCCAAGTGGAGCGTGGAAGCAGCATTTACAGAATGACCTAGAGATTTGCGAAGTACATACGGATCTGAATGTTGCAAACCCGTTGACTAAAACCTCTCTCACAAGCAAAACATGATCAGACCCCAGAACTCATTGAGTCTTAATCACATGATGATGTGAACTAGTTTAATGACACTAGTAAACTCTTTGGATGCTGGTCACATGGCGATGTGACCTGTCAATGTTAATCACATGGCGATGTGAACTAGATTATTGACTCTAGTGCAAGTGGGAGACTGTTGGAAATATGCCCTAGAGGCAATAATAAAAGTATTATTATATTTCCTTGTTCATGATAATTGTCTTTTATTCATGCTATAACTGTATTATCCGGAAATCGTAATACACGTGTGAATACATAGACCACAATATGTCCCTAGTGAGCCTCTAGTTGACTAGCTCGTTGTGATCAACAGATAGTCATGATTTCCTGGCTATGGACATTGGATGTCGTTGATAACGGGATCACATCATTAGGAGAATGATGTGATGGACAAGACCCAATCCTAAGCATAGCACAAAGATCGTGTAGTTCGTTTGCTAGAGCTTTTCTAATGTCAAGTATCTCTTCCTTAGACCATGAGATCGTGTAACTCCCGGATACCGTAGGAGTGCTTTGGGTGTATCAAACGTCACAACGAATCGGGTGACTATAAAGGTGAACTACAGGTATCTCCGAAAGTGTCATTGGGTTGACACGGATTGAGATGGGATTTGTCACTCCGCAAACGGAGAGGTATCTCTGGGCCCACTCGGTAGTACATCATCATAATGTGCACAATGTGACCAAGGGGTTGATCACGGGATGATGTGTTGCAGAACGAGTAAAGAGACTTGCCGGTAACGAGATTGAACAAGGTATCGGTATATCGACGATCGAATCTCGGGCAAGTAAAATACCTCTAGACAAAGGGAATTGTATACGGGATCGATTGAGTCCTTGACATCGTGGTTCATCCGATGAGATGATCGTGGAACATGTGGGAGCCAACATGGGTATCCAGATCCTGCTGTTGGTTATTGACCGGAGAACGTCTCAGTCATGTCTACATGTCTCCCGAACCCGTAGGGTCTACACACTTAAGGTTCGATGACGCTAGGGTTATAAAGGAAGCTTGTATGTGGTTACCGAATGTTGTTCGGAGTCCCGGATGAGATCCCGGACGTCACGAGGAGTTCCGGAATGGTCAGGAGGTAAAGATTTATATATGGGAAGTCCTGTTTTGGTCACCGAAAAAGTTTCGGGTTTTATCGGTAACGTACCGGGACCATCGGGAGGGTCCCGGGGGTCCACCAAGTGGGGCCACTGGCCCCAGAGGGCTGCATCGGCCAAGTGTGGCAGGGAACCAGCCCCAGGTGGGCTGGTGCGCCCCCCCACCAAGGCCCAAGGTGCCTAGGGTTTGGGGAGGGGGCGCCCCACCTTGCTTGGGGGGCAAGTTTCCCCCTCTCCACCCCTTGGCCGCCCCCCTAGAAGGGATCTAGGGCTGGCCGCCGCCCCCTAGGGTGGAAACCTAGGTGGGGGCACAGCCCCCTCTCCCCCTATATATATTGGAGGCATAGGAGCAGCCCAACACATGAGTTTCTTCTCCTGTTGGCGCAGCCATACCTCTCTCCCTTCTCCTCAGATCTCGCGGTGCTTGGTGAAGCCCTCTTTGGACTACACGCTCCTCCATCACCACCACGCCGTTGTGTTGCTGCTGGATGGAGTCTTCTCAACCTCTCCTCTCTCCTTGCTGGATCAAGGCGTGGGAGACGTCACCGGGTTGTACGTGTGTTGAACGCGGAGGTGCCGTCCGTTCGGCACTAGGATCTCCGGTGATTTGGATCACGACGAGTATGACTCCTTCAACCCCGTTCTCTTGAACGCTTCCGCTTAGCGATCTACAAGGGTATGTAGATGCACTCTCCTTCCCCTCGTTGCTGGTTTCTCCATAGATAGATCTTGGTGACACGTAGGAAAATTTTGAATTTCTGCTACGTTCCCCAACACATAAACCCAAACGCTTTAATCATCTCATCAAAGCGAATATTCCAACTCCGAGATGCTTGCACCAGCCCATAAATGGATCGCTGGAGCTTGCATACTTTGTTAGCGTTCTTAGGATCGACAAAACCTTCTGGCTGCATCATATACAGCTCTTCCTTAAGATGTCCGTTAAGGAATGCCGTTTTGACGTCCATCTGCCATATCTCATAATCATAGTATACGGCAATTGCTAACATGATTCGGACGGACTTCAGCTTCGCTACGGGAGAGAATGTCTCGTCGTAGTCAATCCCTTGAACTTGTCGATAACCCTTAGCGACAAGTCGAGCTTTATAGATGGTAACATTACCATCCGCGTCCGTCTTCTTCTTAAAAATCCATTTGTTTTCTATCGCTCGCCGATCATCGGGCAAGTCTGTCAAAGTCCATACTTTGTTTTCATACATGGATTCTATCTCGTATTTCATGGCTTCAAGCCATTTATTGGAATCTGGGCCCGCCATCGCTTCTTCATAGTTCGAAGGTTCACCGTTGTCTAACAACATGATTTCCAGGACAGAGTTGCCGTACCACTCTGGTGCGGAACGTGTCCTTCTGGACCTACGAAGTTCAGTAGCAACTTGATCTGAAGTACCTTGATCATCATCATTGTTTTCCTCTTCGGTTGGTGTGGGCATCACAGGAACATTTTCCTAGGCTGCACCACTTTCCCGTTCGAGAGGTAGTACTTCATCGAGTTCTACTTTCCTCCCACTTACTTCTTTCGAGAGAAACTCTTTTTCCAGAAAGCATCCGTTCTTGGCAACAAAGATCTTGCCCTCGGATCTTAAGTAGAAGGTATACCCGACAATTTCCTTAGGGTATCCTATGAAGACGCATTTTTCCGACTTGGGTTCGAGCTTTTCAGGTTGAAGTTTCTTGACATAAGCATCGCATCCCCAAACTTTTAGAAACGACAGCTTAGGTTTCTTCCCAAACCATAATTCATACGGTGTCGTCTCAACGGATTTAGACGGTGCCCTATTTAAAGTGAATGTAGCTGTCTCTAGAGCGTATCCCCAAAATGATAGCCGTAAATCGGTAAGAGACATCATAGACCGCACCATACCCAATAAAGTGCGATTACGACGTTCGGACACACCGTTTCGCTGAGGTGTTCCAGGCGGCGTGAGTTGTGAAACGATTACACATTTCTTTAAGTGTGTACCAAATTCGTGACTTAAGTATTCTCCTCCACGATCTGATCGAAGGAACTTTATCTTTCGGTCACGTTGATTCTCTACCTCATTCTGAAATTCCTTGAACTTTTCGAAGGTCTCAGACTTGTGTTTCATTAAGTAGACATACCCATATCTACTTAAGTCATCAGTGAGAGTGAGAACATAACGATATCCTCCGCGAGCCTCAATGCTCATTGGACCGCACACATCAGTATGTATGATTTCCAACAAGTTGGTTGCTCGCTCCATTGTTCCGGAGAACGGAGTCTTGGTCATTTTGCCCATGAGGCATGGTTCGCATGTGTCAAACGATTCATAATCAAGAGACTCTAAAAGTCCATCAGCATGGAGCTTCTTCATGCGCTTGACACCAATGTGACCAAGGCGGCAGTGCCACAAGTATGTGGGACTATCGTTATCAACTTTACATCTTTGGCATCCACACTATGAACATGTGTAATATTACGCCGAGATTCATTAAGAATAAACCATTGACCATCGGAGCATGACCATAAAACATATCTCTCATATAAATCGAACAACCATTATTCTCAGACTTAAATGAGTAGCCATCTCAGATAAACGAGATCCAGATACAATGTTCATGCTCAAACTTGGCACCAAATAAAAATTATTAAGGTTCAAAACTAATCCCGTAGGTAAATGTAGAGGCAGCGTGTCGACGGCGATCACATCGACTCGAACCATTCCCGACGCAAGATCGTCACCTCGTCCTTCGCCAGTCTCTGTTTATTCCGCAGCTCTGCTGTGAGTTACAAATATGAGCAACGGCACCGTATCAAATACCCAGGAGTTACTACGAGTAATCTTGGTAAGGTACACATCAATTACATGTATATCAAATATACCTTTGGTGTTGCCGGCCTTCTTATCCGCTAAGTATTTGGGGCAGTTCCGCTTCCAAAGGACCCTTCCCTTGCAAAAAAGCACTCGGCCTCGTGCTTGGGTCCATTCTTTGACTTCTTCCCGATAATCGGCTTACGGGCGCGCAACATCCTTGCCGCCCTTCTTGAAGTTCTTCCTGCCCTTGCCCTTTTTGAACTTAGTGGTCTTATTGACCATCAACACTTGATGTTCTTTCTTGATTTCAGCCTCTGCTGACTTCAGCATCGAGAACACTTCAGGAGTGGTCTTCACCATCCCCTGCATGTTGTAGTTCATCACAAAGCTCTTGTAGCTTGGTGGGAGCGACTGGAGGATTCTGTCAATGACCGCCTCATCTGGGAGGTTAATGTTCAGCTGGGTCATACGGTTGTGCAACCCAGACATCTTAAGGATGTGCTCACTGACAGAACTGTTTTCCTCCATCTTACAACTATAGAACTTGTCGGAGACATCATATCTCTCGACCCGGGCATGAGCTTGAAAAACTAGTTTCAGCTCTTCGAACATCTCATATGCTCCGTGATGCTCAAAACGCTTTTGGAGCCCCGGTTCTAAGCTGTAAAGCATGCCGCACTGAACGAGGGAGTAATCATCAACACGAGTTTGCCAAGCATTCATAATGTCTTGGTTCTCTGGGACGGGAGCGTCACCTAGCGGTCCTTCTAGGACATATTGCTTCCTGGCAGCTATGAGGATGATCCTCAGGTTCCTGACCTAGTCCGTATAGTTGCTGCCATCATCTTTCAGCTTGGTTTTCTCTAGGAACGCGTTGAAGTTCATGTTGACATGAGCGTTGGCCATTTGATCTACAAGACATATTTGCAAAGGTTTTAGACTAAGTTCATGATAATTAAGTTCATCTAATCAAATTATGAACTCCCACTCAGATTAGACATCCCTCTGGTCATCTAAGTGTTACACGATCCGAGTCGACTAGGCCATGTCCGATCATCACGTGAGACGGACTAGTCATCGTCGGTGAACATCTTCATGTTGATCGTATCTTCCATACGACTCGTGTTCGACCTTTCAGTCTCCGTGTTCCGAGGCCATGTCTGCACATGCTAGGCTCCTCAAGTTGACCCTAAGTGTTTTTGCTGTGTAAAACTGTCTTACACCCGTTGTATGTGAACATAAGGATCTATCACACCCAATCATCACGTGGTGCCTCGAAACGACGAACTGTAGCAACGGTGCACAGTTAGGGGAGAACACTTCTTGAAATTGTTTTAAGGGATCATCTTATTTAGTACCGTCGTCCTAAGTAAACAAGATGCATAAACATAATAAACATCACATGCAATTATATAGTTGTGACATGATATGGCCAATATCATATAGCTCCATTGATCTCCATCTTCGGGGCTCCATGATCATCTTGTCACCGGCTTGACACCATGATCTCCATCATCATGATCTCCATCATCGTGTCTTCATGAAGTTGTCACGCCAACGACTACTTCTACTTCTATGGCTAACGCGTTTAGCAATAATGTAAAGTAGTTTACATGGCGTTCTTCAATGACCAGTGGCGGAGCCAGGAAATCCGGATGAGGAGGGCCGAGTGTTCTTAAGTCTTGTTGGGGAGGGCCATTCCATCAAAATACACCATTTTAGGAGCAAAAAAGTCAGTGTTTACATTAGTGCTAGGCCTAAATCAGTGGCATTAGGGGGGGCCAGGGCCCTTGCTGGTCCCCCCTGGCTCCGCCACTGTCAATGACACGCAGGTCATACAAAAAATAAAGACAACTCCTATGGCTCCTGCCGGTTGTCATACTCATCGACATGCAAGTCGTGAATCCTATTACAAGAACATGATCTCATACATCACAATTCATCATTCATCACAACTTCTGGCCATATCACATCACATGATCAATCGCTGCAAAAACAAGTTAGACGTCCTCTAATTGTTGTTGCATCTTTTACGTGGCTGCAATTGGGTTCTAGCAAGAACGTTTTCTTACCTATGAATAACCACAACGTGATTTTGTCAACTTCTATTTACCCTTCATAAGGACCCTTTTCATCGAATCCGCTTCAACTAAAGTGGGAGAGACAGACACCCGCCAGCCACCTTATGCAACTAGTGCATGTCAATCGGTGGAACCGGTCTCACGTAAGCGTACGTGTAAGGTTGGTCCGGGCCGCTTCATCCCACAATACCGCTGAAGCAAGAAAAGACTAGTAGTGGCAAGCAAGTTGACAAGATCCACGCCCACAACAAAATTGTGTTCTACTCGTGCATTAGAGAACTACGCATAAACTTGGCTCTGATACCACTGTTGGGGAACATTGCAGAAAATTAAAATTTTTCCTACGGTTTCACCAAGATCCATCTATGAGTTCATCTAAGCAACGCGTCAAGGGAGTGAGTTTGCATCTACATACCACTTGTAGATCACGTGCGGAAGCTTGCAAGAGGATGGTGATGATGGAGTCGTACTCGACGTGATTCTGATCACCGATGTCCAAGTGCTGAATGGACAGCACCTCCGCGTTCAACACACGTACAGGACGGGAGACGTCTCCTCCTTCTTGATCCTGCAAGGGGGGAGGAGAGGTTGAGGAAGATCGCTCCAACGGCAGCACGACGGCGTGGTGGTGTTGTTTCAGAAGATACTCGGCTGTGGCTTGCAAGCGCCAGAACGGAGGAGGAGATGTGTTGGGAGGGAGGGCTGCGCCTTGGAGGTGTGTCAGAGCCTCCCTCACCCCTCTATTTATAGGGAAGGGAAGGGGCCGACCCCTCTAGATGGGATCTAGAGGGGGCGGCCAGGAGGAGAGGCTTGCCCCCAAGCAAGGCGCCCCCTTAGGTTTCCCCCAACCCTAGGCGCATGGGCCCAAGGTGAGGCGCGCCAAGCCTCCAGGCTGGCTCCCTCCCTTTATGCCCATGTGGCCCTCCGGGAGGTGGCCCTCCTGTGGACCCCGAACCCTCCGGTGTTCCCAGTACATTACCGATAGACCCCGAAACTTTCCGGTGTCCGTATGACAACTTCCCATATATAAAACTTCACCTCCGGACCATTCCGGAACTCCTCGTGACGTCCAGGATCTCATCCGGGACTCCAAACAACATTTGCTAGTCACATACTAGTCTTCCTAATAACCCTAGCGTCACCAAACCTTAAGTGTGAAGACCCTACGGGTTCGGGAGACATGCAGACATGACCGAGACCACTCTCCGGTCAATAACCAACAGCGGGATCTGGATACCCATGTTGGCTCCCACATGCTCCTCGATGATTTCATCGGTTGAACCACGATGTCGAGGATACGATCAAACCCCGTATGCAATTCCCTTTGTCAATCGGTACGTTACTTGCCCGAGACTCGATCGTCGGTATCCCAATACCTTGTTCAGTCTCGTTACCGGCAAGTCACTTTACTCGTACCGTAATGCATGATCCCGTGGCCAACACCTTGGTCACCTTGAGCTCATTATGATGATGCATTACCGAGTGGGCCCAGAGATACCTCTCCGTCATACGGAGTGACAAATCCCAGTCTCGATCCGTGTCAACCCAACAGACACTTTCGGAGATACCTGTAGTGCACCTTTATAGTCACCCAGCTACGTTGTGACGTTTGATACACCCAAAGCACTCCTACGGTATCCGGGAGTTACACGATCTCATGGTCGAAGGAAGAGATACTTGACATTGGCAAAGCTCTAGCAAACGAACTACACGATCTTTGTGCTATGCTTAGATTGGGTCTTGTCCATCACATCATTCTCCTAATGATGTGATCCCGCTTATCAATGACATCCAATGTCCATAGCCAGGAAACCATGACTATCTGTTGATCACAACGGGCTAGTCAACTAGAGGCTCACTAGGGACATATTGTGGTCTATGTATTCACACGTGTATTACGATTTCCGGATAATACAGTTATAGCATGAATAAAAGACAATTATCATGAACAATGAAATATAATAATACTTTTATTATTGCCTCTAGGGCATATTTCCAACAGCCCGTTCACCTAGCCTGGTCCCGGCTATATAAGCCGTGCTCCAGCGATGCACATCCACACCTCCTTCTCTTCGATCCCCTCCCCTCTCCTAGCATGTCCTCCACCTCTCCGAGCCCCTCCTCCTACAGCGGCGATGCCGTAGTCGTGGTGGTCCACTTCGACAGGCGGTGGTGGTGTGAGTTCATCCTCAAGTGGATCTTGGTGCCACCGCCCGTGCTCTCCGAGTCCCTCGGCGTCCACTGTAGCCGGCTATTTTGGCAAGGAGGAGATCGTCCTCTCCTTCGTTGACTAGCAGGACCAGCAGCTGAAGCAACACTCAGAGCAGCGTCCACACCTCCTCGCGGAGGCGACTTTGATGGACGAAGAAGTCGCCAGTCAGATGAAGATCATGACGGAGTGCTCACTCCTTTAGATGGGCCCGGCACCACCATCGCCGGCGTGTGTCCAGGAGGATCCACCGTACCAGCCGCGCTACCGCATCAAGCCGTAGACGATGCCCCCCGCCCCGGCTATTCAAGGTGGAGCCCGCCTCTCACCTGCGCGTCCGTGGACATGACGTCCAGATTGGACGCCGCGTGAAGGACGGTCGGCTTCTCCACCGGTGTTCAGCCGGTACACGCGCACTAATGGGCCCGAGTCGTCGCCTTGCCGCATCTGCCGCCAAGCCGTCGAGGATCTACCACCAGCCATAAGGAAGGCACACGGCCGTATCCTCCATTACATCAGAGACAACAGTGTCAATGGTCCCTCGGGCACGAAGGTCCTCATATTCGACGAGGAGCGGGTGGCGTGGCAGTGGTTGTGGTACGACCGGTGCAACGCCGTCCGCCGCACCTCGTTTGCCAAGACCGACAAGGTGTTGGAATAAGTGTTGAACGACGCGGACTTCGCCGTCGCGTGGGCCCTAGACCGCTCTGTCACCACTAATGAGACGAACGCCAAACGTCGTGGCCGCATCGACTGCGAGATCGCCAAGTACGGTGAGGAGTGATCTCTTTGCGAGAGTATGAGACCTCTAACACCGGCAAGGTCAAGACCACTGCCAAGCCTCTGCCCGTGCCGTCGGCACTAGCCGGGGCGGCACTCCGTACCGCACAGGAGGAGGAGGAGCGGCTATGCCACGAGTGGCAGGCAGCCTCCGAACAAGGCTGCCGCGGCCCTCTGAAGGCCTTGCGCCGCTGGAGGGACGACGACGATGACGGCTATATGTGGCAGGGCAGGGCGACCACGCGTATGAAGTTGCCGTCCGGTATAGAGCTTAGAATTTGTTTTTAGCTTTTAGTTAAACGGTCAAACTATCGACATTTTTATGTAAATTACCTCCGAATTTTAATGAAATCTGTTGTATTTGCACGAATTTCATCATTTTAGTTCAAAAGGTGGTTGAAATGTATGCGAGCAATGTTGGATGGCCTGCTCCCACATCCATGTCCGCGTACTGGTCTCCCTGTGTACGGACACATGCCGAAGCAAATTTGAGGGTCTGCATTGCAGATGCCCTAACCAGGTAAAAAAAAAGAGTAATCTTTTCTCTTGACGTCAAAAGAAGAAGGAGTAGCTTTGGATGTAGATCCAACGTCCACAAGATTCACAAAAGAACATATGACCATGTAATGTCTCGGTTTTATAGTGATCTCTTATAATATAGTCATCATGGTACTCCGAATCTAGTTTTATCAACAGCGGGTGATACGCGGAGGCAAAATGGTCTCAAACAGTGCGAGAATCTTTCAGCACGTTCAAGAAGCAAGTGGGAGTAAATTCCGAAGAGATGATGACAACATTCGTACTACCGGGAGTATAAAATACAATCGTCTAGTATCGGTTGCTTAACGCGCCGTTGCATCGAGTAAATTCAGGGCATCTCACAATGTGTATGCAGGAGATGCAGCTGGTGGCGTTTGTCCCGACGTGCAGGGGACGCGCGGAGAAGAAACTCACTCAAGTATTAACAACCCCCACAGGTTGACGCTGTTCGTGCCTCCAGCAATCCGCCATCACCTTGCCCCTCGCGCCATGGCGCCCGCCTGCCTCCTATTGCCACTCCTCCTGCTCCCCTTTGCCCCAGGTCCAGCACAGGCCGCGACGCCGGCGAGGTCTCCGTCGGCGTCAGCATCGTCCTCCTCCACGTCCGTCGTGTTCCAGCTCCAGGGCGACGTATATCCCACCGGGTACGAACCTTTCTCCCCGCTGGTTTCCTAACGATTTCCTCGGGCGCGGTCCCTCCGAGTAGAATGAATTTGATGAACTTCTCTATTGATTCCGTTCCCTGCATTTTTCCAACAACCCGATGAATGTTTTCGATGACAATTTTAGTGACGCTAGAATGGCAAGCGTAGTTGACCCGCTTGACAAATCTAGCTCTGTGTATTTTTTGCTGCAAAAATTGCCATGCGTGTCAACTATACTTGTCATTACCGTGTTACTAAATTACCATTGAAATGTTTGCTATGCCATGGTCAAACCTCAAACGTTCTAGATTTACCATTTCCGTTTTTTCGAATCGATCAATCTGTGCAGGCATTACTATGCCACCATGAACATTGGGGATCCGGCGAGGACCTACTTCTTGGACATTGACACCGGCAGTGACCTCACTTGGCTGCAGTGCGACGCTCCCTGCCAAAGCTGCAACAAGGTAGAGTACTCGAGTACGCGTCAGTGTTAAATCTAATCCAATACTAGTTTGATCATAATTGCATTCAAAATTCCAGTTACTGGTCACTATTCTAATGCACTATAGAAAAACTTCGATTTAACGATGCCACATTGTTGACCTTCGGGGGTTAAAAGATGGGCATAAGGCCTAGATTAAATAATTATTCCACGGTGGTTGGGTGTCTTACAGGTATTAATTCAGATTTATTTTCACTGTACTTCAAGATTGTGAGTTTCCCAGTTCTTTTTTTAAAGCTGGGTTTTTGTGTGTGAAGTATACGACTTTCCTCGTGCATTATTACTGTTGTAGTCGATTTGGTGTCAAATGCGTACTCTTTGTCTGATCTAATGGTTATGGCAGGTGCCGCACCCATTGTACAAGCCAACAAAGAGCAAGATTGTGCCCTGTGCAGACTCACTCTGTACTACACTGCTCAGCTCACAGATTCCTAACAACAAGCAGTGCCCCTCACCACACCAATGCGACTACAAAATTAAGTACACGGACAGCTCGTCTTCTCTCGGTGTGCTCGTTACCGACAGCTTCGGCCTAACCCTACGGAATTCATCCCGTATTAGTCGCAGCCTCACCTTTGGGTATTGTCATTCTGAAACATTTCCTCATTATTGGTGACTGAATTTAGTTCTTGATATCCTTTGGGTTATGCCACTTTGTGAAGCATTGCCTCATTACTACCACTGACGGCTGTTTTTTCTGTCCTTTTAATAACTCATTCTTTTTTGCAACTCATGCCCTTTCATGCACAACCTCCACTTTGGGGAGCATTGCCCCATTAGTGGGACTGAATTTGTTCTTGTTGACCTTTCAGTAACTCCACTGTGTGAATTTTCAAAAAAAAAAGTAAAAAAATACTGCACTTTGTGAAGCATTGCGTCATTAGTGGTGGCTGGATTTAGTTCTTTATATCTGCTTCTATATTTTGTGTAGCTGTGGCTATGACCAGCAGGTGGGAAAGAATGGGGCAGTGCAGGCAGCGACAGATGGCTTGCTTGGGCTTGGGAGGGGATCAGTTAGCTTGGTCTCGCAGCTCAAGCAGCAAGGCATCACCAAGAATGTACTTGCCCATTGCCTCAGTGCGAACGGAGGAGGGTTCCTCTACTTTGGGGATGATATCGTGTCTACCTCGCGCGCAACGTGGGTGCCGATGGCTCGTAGCACATCTGGGTACGCACTGTTATCCATGATGTTTGTTTGTTATTCATGGACGGAACAATACTTCCATTTAAAGTTTAATACAGGTAAAGATGTTTAAATTTTGTTTGTTTTAGCTCTAATAACAATTGGTCTTTTTTTGTATTTAGTTTAGTTCTTGATCACCAGTGAGTAGCGACATTGCATCCATCAAACACACTTCCCGAATAATTACCGTGACCAAGGAGAATAACTTAAATTTGAAGTTAACTTTTTGCCGTTCGCAATCATGAGAGGGTGAGTTTTTCACATCCATTTTATATGACAAATTGTTGATGCTGCTTTTTGGCAAACAAACATTTGGTACTCTCATTCTTGTTTGCTGTCTATTAACCAGCCCGTGGCCTTTAGATCATCCTTTTAACGAGGGAAGTTGTAGATGATGCTATTTGTTATATCAGTGGCTTATACAAATAAAAGAAGCTAGGAATACTAAACATGCTCTTTTTTGTTATAAAGTAATAACACAATCTGTTTAGGGCTAAATTGAATTGTAGGTGTTTTTGATTTACGTGATTCTCATGATTCCATATGTAATAGAGCACTTGTACTTTCAGGAATTACTACTCACCTGGCTCAGGAACACTTTACTTCGATAAACGCCCTCTAGGAGTGAAGCCAACGGAGGTGGTATTTGATAGCGGTAGCACCTATACGTACTTTGCTGCCCAGCCATACCAAGCGACTGTTTCTGCGGTAGGTTTGAAACACACTACATTCTTGTTGCCAGGAATCCGAAAAAAGAAACAATGCATTAATGAGATGCTAATGTTGCAGATCCAAGCTGGTCTCAGCAAGTCACTTACGAAGGTGTCTGACCCCAGTTTACCTCTTTGCTGGAAAGGGCAGAAAGTGTTTAAATCTGTGTCTGACATCAAGAAGGAGTTCAAATCACTCTTCCTGATGTTTTCGAAGAATACAGCCATGGAGATCGCTCCTGAAAACTACCTCATTGTTACCGTAAGTATTTGATAACCCAACCGAATACTAGTAGTGTGCCACAAACTTTTTATTGGAAAAACAAAGGCTAAAGATATCCTCAATTGTTTGTGCCAGAAAAATGGAAATGTGTGCTTGGGCATCCTTGACGGGTCGGTGGCTAAACTTAATTTCAACATAATTGGAGGTACAAAGTCTGGACTCACACAACCCGGTCTCTGAAATGATCATACCTTGCATCTTTGTGTGATTGTTCGATTTGATCTTCTGTTTGTAGATATCACAATGCAGGATCAGTTGGTAATTTATGACAATGAGAAAGGGAAACTTGGATGGATCCGTGGATCATGCAGTAGGGGCACTAAGTATATTATATCTTCATTTACATGGTATTTGCTTATAATCCAACTTTTAGCCCATCCGTTAAAAAGCTGGATATATCATTATTGATGGAACTGGCCAACTGGAGGAAGCTACTATTGGCTTGAAAACCCTGAGATATTGACACTCTCGGAACTGAAGAGAGTTCAAGCTATTGCAATCCACAGAATTGGCAATAGGCGGATAAAAATTACAGTAACATGCCTGGGAAAACTGAAGGATGTAAGTGGAGAAGGATGACCATGCCATATCACATTGGTGGAAAGGAATATATTAACCAGTATGCTGCTCCTCTTCGTAATAAGATGGACTCTGTATTTTACATCTTTTGCTTGAATTGTTCTTTACTTTTCTTTATCTTAGTTGGGTGATATATCTATGCTTTACAGTCGTTTCAGTGTCCAAGGCAAGTTTTTGACAAGCCGTTTTTCCAGTATATCTGTGTCAAATCATGTGTTCAGTGTCCTAGGTTCTGGTCTTTCCCCTAAAAACCTTTAACTCCATAATTTTTTTATTAGGATTTAACAATAACTAGGCCCTACCTTTGAAACTTTAACTCCTCAATATTTGAGGAGTTACTCCTCAGTTCCTCCCCAACTCCTCAAGTTTAAGTCGGAATGTTTTCTTCACCTAAAAAACCTACGCTCGCTCTATCCTTCCGTCCGACTGTGCATTTACCTTTTCACATTGGTGAATGGGTATCCGGTTCCGACTCCGACAATGACTCCGAGAGAAGCTATCTCTCCGACTCCGAATATATTCAAGATGAAGGTGTTGCCGGTCTTGCACTTGTATCATCCAACTCGTACGACATATTTGACTCGCCAAATGAAGGAATTGAAGGATGCTTCATGGCTAAAGGCCCCAAGGTATCACACCCCGAGTATCTTGATTTCAATAGTGATGAAGATGATTTGCTAGGTGATGATGATTTATTTGTTGACAACACTAGTGATGACAACTATGATGAAATTGCTAGTATTCATGCTAATCAAGATGAAATGAATGACAATCATAAGAAGGAGATTGAGCATCTAACTAAATAAATAAACACTCTTAAGTTAGCTCATGAAACAACTCTAGAGGATCATAGAGAGCTCCTAAGGACTCATGAGAAGCTACGCGTCGAGAAGCTAAATTTAGAGCAAGAGCATGGGTTCCTAAAAGCTATCAATGATGATCTTTGAAAGAAGAGTTCTTCTTATATTGCCAAGTGTTTAATCTTGTCTACTTATATGCCACAAGTAAAACCTAGCAATAAGAACAAGAAGGATTCTTCCTCTAGTAGTAACAATAACCATGTTAAATCCAATATTGTTGCTTCTAGTAGTTCTCTAGATTCCAGTAATGATTCTCTTAGCCAAGTCACACTTGATCAAGAAAATAGCTTATTAAAGGGAATTATAGAGAAAGGTGTTTACAAGAGCCTTGCTGGAAGTAAGCAATTTGAGGAAATTGTACGCAAGCAAGGAACACACGGGAAGAATCAAGGTGTTGGTTTTGAACGAAAGTTCAATGCCAATGGAGTTGAGTGGGAAGAAGATCAATACCCCAAGACGAAGTTTGTTCCTTAACAAGAGAAGTGTGACCTCACTTCTTTCAAGGGAACACAAGCTCAAGATGATCTTCCACCACAATGGCAAAAGGAAACCACCAAAATAAAACATGGAACTGGAACCAATGATGATCACCAATCAAACCAAATGACAAAAGGAATGTACTCAAACATCATATAGTTGTAACACATCATTGGATAATAATACATAGCATAAAACACCATTTCCATGTAGAGATTTCAGCGGGGTGAGAGAGGATACAATGCTACATAGAGGCGGAGAAAGTTCTTGTTAACCATGGCGAAGTTGCTGATGTAGATCGCCATCACGATGATTCCCCGGCGATGTTCCGTCGCTACTGGAAGAAATGGGGAGAGAGCCCCCCCTACTTCTTCTTGTTGCTTGGCCTTCTCCTTAGATGTAAGAAGGGTTTCCCATCTGGTCCTTGGCCACCACGCACCTTGAGGGGTGGGGGGCCCTCCGTTATTGGATATCTCTCTCTTGGTTTTTTTCTCTATTTTCGGGACTGTTTTCCTGGCCGAGCGTCGTTTAATAAATATTCGGAGATCACTAACTCTTTCTTGCACCCCAAGGAGAGCTCCAACCGACTTAGTGGGCACAAGGTGCCCCGGTGCACCCTAGGGAGTGTGCCCCTACCTTGTGGAGCCCGTAGGCACCATCTTATGTTTGTTCTTGCGCTAAAAATTCAGATATATTACAAAACAAATCCACAAAAATTGGCACGTCATTCCGGCTAAGTACATTTTTCACCTAAAGACCCCAAAATATAGAAATCAGGTATTGGCCTTTGGCACTAGGCTAATAGGTTAGTACAAATAGAAATAATATAAATTGTTGTCAAAAATATGTGAAAGTAGTAAGATAATGGCATGAAACAATCAAAAAAGTTAGATACTCTGGAGAGGTATCGATGCCTACATGCAATTATCCCATGCATAATCCTACTCATAAAGACAAGAATCAAATCAATATGCAACTATAACTTTTCACCATGCCATGTTGTTCTATTGGAGTGATGTCGCTAGCAGAAGTGTGAATCCTAGTCCATTCATCCATATTTCTTTCAACCTTGATCAATGTATTCTTTTTACTTCATTTAAAATCTAAACTTTATTTTCTTTAAGTCCAAAAACAACTTGCTGGTAAGAGTGACCATCTTACTAGTTTTGTTGGAGGTCTAGTCAAATTATGTATTTGTTTGTGCATAGGTACTGATATTTGGTTGTTTTGCAAGACTTCTACCAGTTCCATAAACCTTCAGGTCATCCCCTTCAAGGAAATTCTTGCCTACAACAAACCTCTGCACTTGGGCGTCAAACACTTTCTTAGAATAGAGAAAGCATTGTTCTCCATAGGGGGCCTCATTGGCACATTTTTTGCTCCATGGTTATCTTCTCATCGATACCCGACTTTCTCTTTGTTGGTATTTTCCTGAGAAATATTTTCTCCATTAGGACTCATTTTTGTGCTTTTCTGCACCTTTACGGTAATTTCCACATCGGAACATTAAAATTTAGACAAAAAATTCATAACTATGATATGATCATCTAGAAAACATGGATAATAATGAGTAATTATAATAAGAATAAGTGCTTCAAAATGGATGTATCCGTATAACGCACACTTCTAGTTGCGTACAGGTCCGGAACGGTCTTCTGGAAATCTCGGAAGTGGCCTTTTGAACAATCCACTGTCAAAAAGGGAACGCGCAAATGTGGGATCAATCAGACCCCTTGAAAAAGGTAGGAGAAGCCATGAAAAGGGAAGACCGAGTTGGTTGACATCAAGAGACTTGGGAAGAATGGCGTCCATATGACCTGCGGCCCATCACAATATCCACACATACAACCCGGAGGGGACAACTTATACTTAAACATCCAACGCAACGAGGAAGATGACGTAGTTCTAGACCTAAATTATACCCGACCTTGGACACCCCATCAAAATCAGCACTCAAATACAGCAGAGACATAGTGTACAAGTCGCTCCACCCCCACATTATACTCATTTGTTTCTTGCCTCCATTATTTACTTTGTCCTTTTTTCGGCTCTCTCCTTTGATTAGTTGACCATGACAATCACCTAGGACCTTTCATGACAAGCCTTGAGCATTCTTGAATGAGTTATCCTTTTTTTGACCACCTTGCACCTTGTTGACAAGCTCTGTAGGACAATGTAGGACCCCTAAAGAGTATTATTTATTTCCTCCCAACACAATATATTACTCAAACTTATCTCAAGAAGTTAAAATGAAAAGAAGAAAAGGGATAATGAAATGTCTAGATAAGAGAAAAATACATACATCAACGTTTTATTGGTATACTTCCTCCTCCCGAGTCGCCCCCATGCGGTGGCTGGGAGGCCCCCAGATCCCGTCGCCCCCAACTCCCCCTCTCATCCTCCTCCTCCCTCACCGCCGCCCGAGGGCGCGGCCAGGCAAAGCCTTGCCGTTGCCGGTGGCGGCGGGGACTAGGTACCTTCCCGCTCGTGAGGAGCTGGCGCGGGCCGGCGCCCTCGAGCTGGAGCATGGCGTGCGGCCGGACATCACGGCGGGGGCTGGCGGCGCTCCGGCGATCTCATACCCCATGGCAGGCGGCTTCAAGATCTGGGGCGTCACGGCCACCAGGGACGGCGGCGGCATGACCTGGTCGGATCTGCGGGATTCCATCCTTGTCTGGTCCTTGACAACTCAGGCAACTCCGGGGGAAACCCTATATCTCCATGGGATCCAGCGATGGCAGTGCTTTTGCACTGTAGTCCCTTTTTAGGGCATCGTTTTGGAGTTTGCTACGGTTGAAGGAACCAGCGCGGCCGGCAGCATACGCCCGATGGCGCAACTACCGATGAAAATCGCGCCGACTACGGTCGTGGCGGACGATGGCGGCGTCTTTGATGTCGTTTCCTTGTCGAGGCATCGTCGTTGCAGCTGGCGTCATCAGGTTCGGGATGCTCCGGGGGAAACCCTAGATCAGGGTCTCCCGGATCGAACGATGATGGCGTTCTTAGTATCGCTTTGCCTCATGGGGGCATCGTTTGGGAGCAAGTGATGGCCGGAGGTGTCAAGAGGAGGAGCGGTGCTTCATCATACACATTGATGGTGTCGGATCTCGATTGCATGGCGCCCTGGATATTTGGCGTCTGATGTGAGATGATGGACTTGCGCAGGAGGTCGATGTTGTCTGGCGTCCTGGTGGCGTCGGCGGCAGCTAGACCGAGCAAGAGGTATATGCAACAGTACAACTCTGAAGATGGATTGGTGGCAGGTGGCTGCGGTGGCCTCATAGCCGGCAGGCGTCCTGGTTGAGGAGCACGCCGGACTGGTGGCTGCCCATACCCGGCAGGCGTCCTAGTTGGGACCTCAGGTCTTAAATGTTAGGTTTGGCTGCGAGGTCTGTTTGGTATTAGGCCCAGACTATCAGCGTCCCTTCATCAATTGGATAGGAGTAGCGACAGATGTTGCTTAGAAGGTGGCTTTAGTCTTATTGTTGTACGACTTTGTAAGGTCTCGTGTGAATAATTAATAATATGGCTGTATGCATCACCCGGATGCAGAGGCCGGGGTCTTCCTCCTTTTCTAAAAATAAACTTTTAAAACCTGTGAGTTCTTTTGGTGTGTCCACTTTGCCGAGCAGTATTTTGTATTCTTCTAGCCAAATCATCATCTAAAAGAAAGGAGCACTTAAGCACTTAGATAAATATTTGTAAAGTTTGTAGCGATGTTATTTTCATTTTAACTTATTTTAAGAGTCTCCTAAAAACATTATGGTTCCGCGCCTCCCGATGGCGCTGCCGCTGGTCCGCCTCATCTCCTGTAACCTTAGGGCTATGGGGCGCGGTGGATCCCAGCCCTTGCTGATAGGAAGGCTCCATTTTTAGATATCTCTTTGAGTTTTGTTAGGCTTTGTGTCCTGCTCGGGAAAGACAAGACAACGGTGGCTATCTGAAGATGGGATAATGTTATGATGGTGCATCTAGTATCGTCCGTAGGCATGCAGAGGTGTGTCTGTGTTGGTTCTGTCTTTGGTGGATCTTCTCGGATCTGTTAATCGTTCATCTTCGTTCAAGTGTCTTCAAATTGGATCCTTCTGATCTACGCTACTCTTCATCGGCGGTGGTTGCTATTCTGGTGTGCTAATACTACGGGGCCATAGCACGACGACTTCCCAACTGTCTACTACAAAATGTTTTGTCCGGCTCCGAAGGGGGACGGGTAATGATGTCGGCGGGCCTTCGGCCTACTTCAGTACTTGTAGTCGCTAAGTGGTGTACGGATCCAGATTTAATTTTTATTATTTTTAGTGTTTGTTGTACTGCTATGACTGAAGATGAATAGATCGAAAGTTTTCCCGCAGAAAAAGTTATTTTAACCGTGACACAGCATGTATGTTGTAAGTTTCAACATGCATGATCAGCCGGTAAATGAAGGGTTGAGCTGAAAACCTACAATCATGGTGGTGGAACCTGCCTCGCATTGTTTCCAGTATCTTCATAGCATATCACATTGATTTACCGAAATCATGTAGCCAGCATTATGGTGGGTCCCACTTATTACAGGACCACAGTAGAAATATTCAAACCATATTATGCCGTCGACTCACAATTTGCAGTTTAGTTCCACAGAACGAAGCAATATTTCATACAATCTACCATTCGGCTACATATCTGAACTTTATTTTCATGCATTCTCACAATTTGACTACAGGAAAACACACAAGCACACGTGCGCGCAAACAGCTCTAGCTTAGGACGGCACATGGTCATCTATTTTGGAACTGGGGAAGTAGTACCAAACTAAGTTTTCATTTGACAAGCGCATGGCACCATGCTGCTCACCACATGCCCAGTCTGTGATACAGTACTAAGAAAGTAAAAGAAATACGTAACTGCTCAAAATGTCTTGTCTGGAGGCCTAACAAACCAGGTTATGCAGTATCTCCGATCCAAGCACGAGTACAAACAAAAAGCAATCAAGAGATCACAGCATGGATTAAGGTCATTCGTACATGATTGTACCGAAAGTTGATCTATCCCGCAAGTTAAGTACTAGTGTTGACAGTATTCGTCTATAATTTATATGACAAGTTGGATGCCTTAGCCCTTAAGCGATCCACAACTGCCATGGACAAAAAGTTGTCGCTTTCCTCGAGATTCCGATGTGGGAAATAACAATAATATGCCATATACGTACGGACGAGCGTGATAAGCTATAGCTAAGCTACGGTGTACTTCCCCCTATAGAAATTGGCCCTCCTAGCTTGGCCATGTTACTTGATAAGGGCATCTCCAATGCCTACATGCAATTTTTTTCCGCATCATCTGCGAACAAGGGAATCAATCCGCGGACACTGATACGATGGCCATCCATCCAACACTGGCCGTATATATTTCAAGCACTTTTTTAACAAATCGGATGAAATTCATGCAGATATAGCAGATTTCAGATAAATCGGCCGAAAATTATTATATTTTGGCCATATTTTAACTAAAATAGGTAAAACTATCTGCATGTCTGGCAGCACGGAGCTTCATGCCCACGTCACGGATATACTACACTCGTCTAGGGCCGGCCATGGCGGATCCTTTGTCTTCTCCATCTCTAGCAGCCCGCTCGTCGGACTGCCGTGAACCTCGAAGGTATTTGCTTTGGCACAAAGGGTTGCTCACTTCCCCATGTTCGGCAGCGCTGGCTTGGAGGTTCTGCCTCCGTGAGGAGACGTGGAGCAGAGAGTTGTCTGGCTCGTATCCGGCGGTGTCGACGGGCCACACAACAAGCTTTTATGCGGGAGACCTCGGCTTCCTGCTCGTCGGATGCCATGTAGATGGGAGTGGGATGTGGTGCGATTTTTGCCCTACATCTAGCATTGTTTAAATAGCGGAGGGTTGACCAGAGCCTATCAGCGTTGTGTTTAATGACGGGTGGCTTGTGAACGGATGTGTGGCCAGAGTAGGTTTTCGGCACACGAGCGAGTTTTTATGGAGGAAGGCGGACAGTTTGTTCCCATTTGAATGCGGCGAGGAGGCGTGTTCAGCCGAGCAAGTAGCGCGCGGCACTCTCTCGGCCGGCGTGCCGGTTCACTGCCGACAGTGAGAGGCCGTGTTCGTTTGCATCGCCCTCCTGTTTAGTCAAATCACGGGCATCAATGACGACCGCCGGCATGAATGGTGTGGCAAGCGGCGTATGAAAGCGTGGGATAGACAAGTGAGATTTATTGTGGGTCAGGGCGGTCAGACACGGGTATGTCAATGGCCTGGACGTCTGCAAAGCCCCCCTCCACCAATGTGTGTCTTCAGTTTACGGGAGAAGATGCATCTAAACCTCCCTATGAACTGATACATGCCCGCATTGAATGACACAATACATCCAGACAACACAATACAGACGTGTGCAAACGATTTGAGGGTCTGCGAGCCGGAGATGCCCTAAGAGCACACATAATTTACCAGCGGAAGGGCGTCCTCTGCTGGTTCTTTCTCCTCCCAGACCGTTCCCCCGATTTATGGAGCGATTGGAGTGAATGTGTGAGCCTGTTTGATTTACCAAAGAATAGCTCTTTTTTTCAATTTTTAGAGCGCCGGGTCGTCTCTAGCTGTGCTATAGCGCTATTGTCCAAGCCTCCCAGGTCTCCCGTTGAATCGCTCACGTCTCTCGGCGTCTCTGTGCAGCTGCTCGCTTCCCGCTGTTGTTTTGTTGTATTCTTTGCACGGGAACATATGCACGGATCTGCGCATCACATGGGGCCTCCTAATTGACTGCCAAAGCATCTTTTGCGCATAACAAGCGACTACGCAGGGTAAGACCTCTCCCAATGCAAAGATGCTTAGATGAGGTGCTAAGTACATTAAATACCTTAGCAACTCAAGTCCCCAATGCATAGATGCTTAACTTGTTGCTAAGCACATTTTATTTAATGAGTTAGCACCTAAAGTCTTTCATGCATTGGCCAAATTGTTTCATTTAAGTGGTTTGCCTAGGTTCTCGCGCTTGGCATTGGTTCTTCGTGGGGTCACCAAAGTACTCTCTCCCCTCTTTAAATATTGTGCCATGTCACTTTTTTGCTTATGTGGCATGCTTAGCACCTGTCCACGGTGGAGCACTGGGAAGGGCCTAAGGATGATGGCCATTTTTAATTAAAAAATAAAGTACTGGTAAGGAACCTTGACAGGCGTACGTACCATCAAGTGCTAGAACCATGAACATGCGCCTACATTGATAAGGTCATCTCCTCCAATACCGTGCAATAAATTGGACACAATATCTGTCCACGGACTGCATGGACACACCTGTACGTTCATAAGGGCATCTTCAACATCGTCTCTTAAATCGGGCACGCAATTTGTGCGCGGACTAGTTTGGACCAGTCCATAAACACTGATGTATGAGCTGGTCATCCAACCATGTCGTCTACATATGCATCTATACATGTGTATGTTGCGAGTTGAGGAGAGAGGGGGGATCCGGAAGCGTCTGTAAACATTTGAGGGATTGAATTTGATGGCAAAAGGTGACAGAATCGCACAAAGTACATATAAAGAGATTTGACTATCCGATTTGGAGATGCCCTAAGAGCACTCGTTCTTACAGCTACCGCTTGTATACCGGTACACACGGTGGTTCAAACGAGTAATTAATATTCATTGCTAATTTGACATTTCTCATTGATAAGCCGCAAAAACGAATATCTACCACGGGTTTATACATTGATTGTTATGCTTTTTGTTGAGCGGCTTTTCTTGGACACACGGCAAAAATGGCCTTTGTCGAGTTTCTGTGGAAAAACGCTCAGCAAAAATGACACTCGAGAAAGCAGAACCATTGATGAGTACTATTCTCGGAGGTGGTTACGTCGCCACGGTGCAAAGCCGCCTGTAATAATCCAGCTTGAGGTGGTTACTTGGGTAGTGGAGGCGGCACGAATTTTAAAAACTGACAATACTAACTGACATTATTGTACCGATGTTCCAGTATTTGCAAGGCCCACTAATGCATGAATGACACAGCAATTCGCATGGATGACACAGCAATTCGTTCCTTGCCTCCATTTCTTACTTTGTCCATTCGTTCTGGTTTCTCCTTTGATTTGTTGAGCACAGCAATTCGCTTGAGCATTTATTTTTGCGAGTGAATTCGCTTGAGCATTGAGTGGACATTTACCTACTGTGAAGACCTGGAAGGCTGCACCTCTGGTGTACCATTTATCCTTCCTAATGATAAACATGGGTAGCCTGTTGGAATATATTGCCCGTCTTGCCCATCTCTCTTCATGAGTTCGGACTTTTGGCTCGGATACCATATTAGACTTAGAGTTTTTGGAAAACAGCACGACACCCTAATACGGATGTGGCTACCTCATATATGTATAGAGGTACACACTGTGTACAATACAAGATACAAGTCATACATAGAGGCTACATATAAATGCAGTCTAACATAGCCAAGTGTGGAAAGGATAACTGCTAAGAGCAAGTACAATAGAGCTGAGTCAGCGGGCTATAAGAAATAAACTAGTATATTTGTGCTTAGTTGGAGGAAAGAGAAGAGGAGAGAGAAGGTAAGCGGGCTCTTCGTGAAGAGCCAGCTCTAGCACGTGCTCCTAGGCACTTTGTGAGGATTAAAGGTGGGCCACATAATAAAAAAGTAGTACACTCTTTTGATCTACTATTATACATGTTGACTATAAGATGGACTATAGATGACATGGCACTGGCTTATAGCCAGCAGCTGGCTATACTATTAACCATGCTCTAAAAGGCTTATAAGTAGTAAGCGCACCCCAAGATGAATGGTCTCTCAACTACTTTCCTAGAGCCTCCGGTATCATAGCCTTGAGTGTTGTTGACTGAGATGGAGTTTTTTTTACCACCTTGGACCTTGTTGACTGGGTATTGAGGACAAGGTGGACCCTGAATAGGATTATTGTCTCCTCCCAACAAAATATATTAGTCAAATTTAAATCCTCGGGACTATATCCACATCATAAACATAACAAATTAATAATGCAAACAAGTAAATGGAGAAAGAAAGATATGGATAACCGAAAAATACATTGATCAACGTTTAACAGGTATAATATTAAAATTTGTAAATTCTTTTTGTGTATCCACCTTGCCCAGGTTTTTTGTGTGTTCTTCTAGCCAAAAGATCATCTAAACGAAGTTAGCACATAAGCACTTGGATAAATATTTGTAAATTTTATGGGTTCCACGAATGATTTTTTTTCATCTATAGTTATATTCAAAAAATATGTGATTAACCAAAAAAGAGTTAATTACACTATGATACATAAACTTGCACTCCGCGTACAAATGCACACGTAAACTTGAAAAATGACACAGACCGACCCTATAACTTGCGTTTCGGGTACGTTTCAGTACATTTCCGATAACTCTCCGTTATACACGACACATCAGCTGGCCCACGCTCCTACCTACGTGTGGGTCCCGCATGTCAGTTGCAAGTAAAGAAATAAAAACATAATAAAAAATAATGTGTCAAGCCAGATTCTAACCAAGAGCGTCACTCTTTGTAAATTTATATATTGCAAGTAGGATGCCTTAGCGCTAAAGCGATCCACAGCTGCCATGGATCAAAAGTCGTCGCTTCAGTCGAGATGCAGGTATGCGATATACTACTATACTCCCTCCGTTTCTTTCAGTTTTGCTAGGGTTTGTGTCCTGCTCAGGAAGACGAGACGGCGGCGGCTCCCTGAAGATGGGATAAAAGTCTCCCCGCCTAGCCCCCGTTCCGGCGATGTGTCTAGCATCGTTGGTGGGCGTGTGGAGGTGTGTCTCCGGCGGATCTATCTTTGGTGGATTTGCTCGGATCTCGTCGTTGTTCGTCTACGTTCGTGTGTCTTCGGATTGGATTTTTCTGATCTACGTTATTCTTCATCTGCGGCGGTTGCTGTTCTGGTGCGCTGGTCCTACGGGGCCTTAGCACGACGACTTCCCGACTGTCTACTACAACAAGTTGTGCCCGACTCCGGTGATGGAGGGCGATGACGGCGCGCGTCTTCGCTCGCTTCAAGATCTGGTAGTTGTCGCTAGGTGGTCTACGGATCTGGATGTGATTTCTATTATTTCTGGTATTCGTTGTACTGCCATGATTGAAGATGAATAGATCGGAAATTTTCTCGCAAAAAAAAAAAAAAAAAAAACATTTGCTTGAAATCAAACTAAGCAATATCAACATTCACAATACTAATACCAACATCTACAATACTAAAATTATACAGTATGAAAATTAATTTCATAATGCATCTGATAATATTGATTTTGTATTGCGAATGTTGATATTTTTTAACATAAACTTAGTCAAATTTTACAAAATTTAATGTTGACCAAATTTTATATGCAGACTAAAAAGAAACAAAGGGAGAACAACAGTATACCATACACGTACGGAGCAGCGTGATAAGCTATAGCTTACCCTCCTCGGTTGGCCCATGTTCTTTGATAAGCGCACACATATTTTTCTCCTCCCATAGCGTTTTTCCAATTTCTTGATGCTAGAGTGAATGTGTATGAGCCTGTTTGTTTGACAAAAAAGAATAGGCATCTTTGAATTGCTCGCGTCTCTCGGCGTCTCTGGACCGGCGCTTTCTTGCCCCTGGTTTTTCTGGTTGTTGTATTGTTTGCACGGGAACTCAAGCACGGGTCTCCTGCCATCATGAGGCCTCCTAGTCGACTGCCAAAGCATCTGTCGTGCAAAAACAAGCAACTACGTAGAGTACCGATGACAGCTTCTTAATAATAAATAAAGTTAATACAGATCACAGTATAGGAAGCTTGGAAGACGGATGTACCATCTTGTCCTAGAACCATGCATGTTGGAGGGATAATATTGGCCTACTTTCACCTGGCATGCGCTTAAGTTTTACGCTTCTTTCATAGGAGCACTGGTTTTTGTTGCTGCCGCATGTATTCATGTACACACAGAGCTCGAAACAGCAAGACTTTTTTTTGGGGGGGTTAACAGCTCGAAACAGCTCGAAACAGCAAGACTTGCTGATTAAGTTAACATTTCTCAGACCTACCGATACGCTGTGAAAACGAATACAACACAAATGTGTAATTTACAAGGAGATAATGCCAAGTTGAATTTTACTAAACACTTCATGTGTTTGGAAAGATTTTTTACAAAGTACTGTTCTGAGCGTCGTGTAAGAACATAGAAAGTATCTAGTTTGTGTTTGTGCACTAGTGCTACATAATCGGGCTTTGGACGCGGTCTTCATGGTGCGTAATGTCGGATTATCCACCAACCTTGGCGGGCTCTGTTGGGCGGGCAGAGGAGGAGGTGGTGCCCCTGTCCGGTCAGATCCATGGCAACCGCGTCACCATGCGGAAATGTCCTGGTTTTTTCACATGTTCATCCGGTTTTCCAAGTGTTTACATAAGACAAAGCTTTCTATTTTGCCGATTGCATGCAATCGACAAGTCATTTGCCATGTGACAACGGTGCTGTCCGCTCTATTCGTTTGGGTTCTTATTTTTGCCGTGTATTGGGTTTCGACACTCGACAAATGGATTGCCAAGTGATTAACATCTTTTTTTGGCAAAGTCCATTTTGCCTGAAGTGTGTATACCGTATCCCTTTTGCAGACTGTAACACTCAGCAAATGAGTTGCCGAGTTCACATGGGACTTCGCCGAGTACATTTGGTACTCGGCAAATAACCAGATTCTAGTAGTGGCTATAATTCCCGTTTCTATGGTAATGGATGAAGCTAAGATAATGTGAGAGAATCCAACGCAAAAGATTTTTTTTAGAGAATTGCAAGTTGTCTCCGTGAACATGTGCTGCATTCACGTATGTACCTAACGAGGGAATATATATATATTCTTTTTTGAAATTAGCAAACATTACATCAGAGTCAAAGATATAGTATTACCCTACAGAAGTGGATACTTTCTTGTTTCACCCCTGCTAGATCCTGCATATACCTTATCAAGCTTCTTTTGCAGTTCTCTACATACCATAGCCGTCCGTACAATATTTTAACGCATATAATAATATAGCATACGTCAGACATGTTGATCCAGATCTAACCTTTTATGGTCTTTTTACTCGTCCGGAATCTTTTGCTTGTCCAGTAGAGCTAGCATGCCTACTTACATTGACGAGATAAAAGGAAGTCAATAAACAGAAACGCCATCCAGACATCTGTTTTGTAAAACCACATATGTCCAGGAGTAGGTCATGGCTAGAAGAAGAGGTAGTTGGTCCGTGCATGCGCGGGTTAGTTGCCATGGCACCAAGCGGTCATGGGGCACGACTAGTATAATACTAGCTATAGGTACCCGTACATTCCAAACCAAACCACTCTTCTCCATACCGCTACACGCTACTCTCTCCCCCCTTTTCTCTGTCTCACCTAGTACGCAGGTAGATTGGCAAGATCTCTGGTCAGACGCCGGCCGGCGTGTTTGCTGCGACTCCACGAAGTCGTGATCTGAGATTCACGAAGCCGTGATGGTCCGCGGAAAGACGGTGATCGAGAAGATCGAAAACCAGACAAGCCGACAGGTGACCTTCTCCAAGAGGAAGAGCGGATTGTTCAAGAAGGGCAAGGAACTGGGCATTCTCTGCGATGCCCAGGTAGGGATCTTCATCTTCTCCAACACCGGACGCCTCTATGAGTACTCCAATTCCGGGTATGTGCACATATCTGCTTTCTCTTGTTCTCACATATGGATTGATAATTATTTTGTGAATCTAATATCAACATACAGATATTTTTTCAATTCATGTATTCAATCCGTTTAATTTTCCCTCTTACTGTTGAGTGCGTGCATCCATATGGTGGTCAAATTGTTGGAGATACTACATCTCTCTCTCTCTCTCTCTCTCTCTCTCTCTCTCTCTCTCTCTCTCTCTCTCTCGTGTGCAAATCCCAGTAAGCAGATCTTGGAAATCAACACACCTCGAAGTTTAATCAACTGGCAAGTTTATTTATGTCCATGCCATCAAAGTTCTAGCCTTAATTCATTTCATAGTATGAAATATGAGCTGCAGGCCTTCGCAGTATATAAATCCTCCGGAACTGTAAACATTCGACCTCGGTTAAGCATACTATTTCGAGTGTACTTTTTTTTGGGGGGGGTGCTAGAGTTATTACTTATTTCTTCATGCATGAGAGCACTGTGATATGTGACTTCTCCATGTTCACCACTCAAACCATGAAATGCTGAAGAACACTGTGTTAATTGGAGCTTCAACTTCTTCCATTGAAACACAAAAACTTGTCTTGGTAAAAGTAAACAATATATATTGATCCACTACTGTCTCCTCCAACATACATATATTAAGGCAAGCAACATAGAGTATCTCAAAGATCAGACAAATGCAACTAGCTATACTGTCAACTGTCTTGTTTCTCTTGACATCATATTACGGTCCTAGGATGGCTTCCGCACTTGCGCACATGAAAGAAAAATATATAATGGTAGAAGATACAGCCCGAAAATGAAAAAACAAATACACTTAAACTAAAGAATATGCCAAATCTTTTTTCTTTAGCACAGGATATAAATAAATATATTTTCATTGGGTAGTACATGCAGTCATAACTTTTATTCTAACATGTTATCTATGGAAATAAATATAACCTAATTAGTTCAAGTGAAATCAAAAAATGCATTCGCATTTTTTTCATATATAAATTCTCTGTCCGGTTCATTCCTATTACTGATGTTGTGAAATACACTAGTGTAAATACTAAGTTATTTCTAAATTAGAAAATTGTGTCATACACGTGCGTATATAACCATGAGTACACCAAACACATAAAAATTTGTCGCCTAACAATGAATCTTCGAGTCATTGTTCATGGTTAAGCTTGCATGTGTTAAATATGAGCACTTGGAGATTACCCTTCATTGGTGGAAACATGACTCCACAAGAATAACATTAAATTGTGGTGCCCTTGAGTACAAGGAGTTTGACATTTAGCGCACCCCCATTTGACTGGAATCAGGATGGTGCCCTTGAGTACTCTCTCTGTTCCAAACTATCTAAAGTCTAAGGTTTGTCGTAAGTCAGACTTTTTCATGTTTTGCAAAATATATATAATATATGCTTTTAGCTGTGCATAGGAGTAATACAAACTATACAATGTTGCCAAGACAGTTTTTTGGGCAAAGGGTAGATTTTATTGACTCAAAATGAAGCATCAAGAGGATACACCCATCCTCTGCATAACTAGAATGCACATACCCAACACCAACAAACACACAGTGAAACATGCTGGCATTGAAAAAAGTTATACAAGACCAAAACTACGCCTAGGCAGGAAACGGGCAAAAAATCCAAAGCAAGCAGAAAAACAATCGGCAAAGTACATCAATGATCATATTCTCACCGACGATCTCTTGACATCACAAGGACAACGAGAACAGTTCCCCAATAGCAACAACTTTAGGAAGGTAATGACGTATAAGCGCCACCATCGCCCTATCCAACCACCGAATGCCGGATCGTAGGTTTTTCAATCTAAAATTCTAAGTCCGAGTAGTGACTTCAACAACGTAGCGACGCAACAACATCGTTGTTGCTAGGTATAACCAACTAGGTTCATACCTAGAGCTTTTATCCTGGAGCTTGAGACCGGGTACTCAAGAAGCAGCACCAAATTGCAGTCATCACTGTTGTCACCACCATATCCGACGATCCAATCAGCAATATGTTACCACGATCTTTACGTGGTGCCACGCAAGCAAAAAGAACTTGCATGCACAAGCGTGAACTCCAGCCACGAAATTGCTTGAGACCGGGTACTTGAGACCTGGAGCTTGAGACCGTGAACTCCAGCTTTTATCATGCAGCTTGAGACCGGGTACTCGAGAAGCAGCACCAAATTGCAGTCACCATTGTTGTAACCACCAAATCCCACGATCCAATCAACAACATATTACCACGGTCTTTACGTGATGCCACACAAGCAAAAAGAACTTGCATGCACAAGCGTGAACTCTAGCCACGACATTGCATGTGTGATGGAGATTGACGAGGGAGGAAGATCATAAGGCCCTCCAATATCCCAATTCGAGACCCTCCAAGAATCCCGTCCGACCGCCGTTCTATATTGTCCTTACATATGGCATAAGAACCTATGAAAAACTGAACTAGTCATTATACCGTATCCTAAGATCCAAGACCCTCCGAGCCATCGTGACAATCGCCTAACAACATAGGACCACAGCGTCAGCCTTGCACCCAAGTAGAAAAACACCATGTTGGGTCACAACAAGCCACCGTTGCCGCCCACGTTCCTGTAGAAAGTATCATGGCCACACACATCTCACTCAAAATTCGATGTCTAGGCTAGAAATGCCATCACCGCCATCGCACAACCATACCTTCTTCCTCGCCCACCTTCCATAGATTTCATGTCAAGTTGAAGGATAAGAAAGTGGGGACCTCCCTCCGCCACCTTCCTCGATTAGTATCAGGGCTTAGCACGGCCACTAGTCACTAAAAATAGCAAGGGGAATGGACGATATGGAGGTAGGAGGCTGCGGAGGCGCTGGCTAGGAAGGGAGATCGGGGTGGAGGCGGCAATTGTTCTATTGGAAGATGATTGATTAGCCACGACTTCTTTATACTGAACATTTAAGAAAAATTATCATGCTGGCAATTTTAACAATTGTTTGTTGTCAATTTCAAATCGTTCTTTAGAATGATGCAAAGCATATATCATGGGAAATATCTTTATTAAATGTGAACTTCGGTATATAACACTTTCATAAATTCCTTATGGTCAACAAGAAATTATAGAAACACCAAATTGAGTCCCTACATACTAAAATGGACAGGTTGTAGAGTAAATATTTTACGACCCTTAAAATGCTTTCCAAGTAGTTGTTCAATGTATACAAAAATGATCCTATACTATTAGGAGTATGTATCCACATTTATACGCCATTTACATGGCTCAATTAGGCATTTTTCTCATTTTTTAATACACTGCATCAATAATTACTCACACTCAAAAGTGAGTTCTATGAATTTTTCATTTGAGTGCATATGTTCATGTAATTCGCATTTATACTATTTTTATACATGTAATAAATATATTGTGAAAACTAAGGCTATATACCTTTTTCTTCATACTACTTATATCATGGTATCTTAGAAGAATTAATATGGAATATTGAGAATAATAAAAATCTATAATAGATTCATTGATGGGGTGTATGAAATGTAGTAGTACATAAATCGAGACATATAATTTACTCACACTCACACATGTATGCCTCACTGACGGATACTCTACTCACTCGGAAGAAATTTCAGTAAGCATGACGTTATTATCTCTTTTGTGTACTATTAAAGAACTGTTTGAGATTATAGCATGGTCTCCCTGCTTTACCAGGATGAAACCCTTAATTGAAAGATACCAGGCAGTTAAAGATGGTCAAAAACTCCTGAGTGCAAGTGCTGAAGCTAAGGTATGACTTCAACCGTAGTTCTCAGTGACTTTTCATCTGCTTCATATCTTCCAAACCATGGATTCTGTTCTTCTTCAGATATATCATACTTTCAAGGTTGTAAATGTACATATTCAGCATCACGCTATGTACGGACATAACATGATGTTTTACCCTTTACCCATGGCGGAGTCACCTATTGAGTGTAATGGGCTCTTTTGCCCCTAGTTTGGGCAATAACCACCAAAACACCAACAATCATCTAATTGCCAAATGCAAGTTCAAACTCTGTAGCCTAGAGGGGGGTTTGGGAAGAAGAGGTTATGTGGTTGAGCGCGACGAGTAGGGGGTAGCATGTTACCAAGGACTTACCGCTAATTGTGTGGATTGAATTTATATGTGCTGAGGTGTACTACTAGGTTATCAGGCATATGAGCCTCTTGGCACTACAGATGGGTTCCTTAATCACGTCTTTATATCTAGCTATCACATATATACGGATCTTTTAAAAAACCTTGGGTGATGTTAAAATCTATTAAAAAATACATCAATACCTATGTGACATGGTCAGTTTCACAAAAATAACATTCTATTATGATGAAGTCAATAATCATTATTCTCCATTGGCGATGAACTGTCAGAGATAGCCCAGTATTTCTAAACAATTCATATTTCATATTCTACAGTGTGCAGTAACTTTTTTTGTGAATGTACATTAATAGTTTTGGCAAGCGGAAAGTGCTCGCCTGGAGCAGCAACTACGTAACTTGCAAGAGAATCATAGGTATGACTGATATACAATCAAATGTAGAACCTTGGATATGTTTGTATTCTCTTAGCTAAAAAAAGGGCCAATTTCTCTTATTCTCATGGAGATACTTTTATTATTATCCTGGATTCTTTATACCTTCTTTTAGTTTCTTGATGACTTGCTATATGATTTGCACCGGTCACAAAAATATGCATAACTGAGCAAAATATATTAAAACAAAATACCATATAGTTATGTCTGTTTTTGAAACAAAGTAAAAAAATCCGACCTATACAAGTTGTCACCGAAAGCATGTATAAAAGTTGTGCGACGTTGACAGCTTACATTTTAAAACATACACGTTAGTAAGATGAAATATTAAAAATACGAGTTCACAAGCACCCCCCCCCCACCCACCCACCCACACACACACATTTCATCATGATTGGCAAAAGTTACACTTGGTACCCATATCGAACAACTTGTAGAAGATAAAGTAAAATTCTGTCATTATATATATATATATATATATATATATATATATATATATATATATATATATATATATATATATATATATATATATATATATATATATATATATATATATACTAAGCCACTGCAGGCAGTTGCTAGGACAACATCTATCTGGTTTATCTTTTGAAGACTTGAAGCGTTTACAAAATCAGCTGGAAACGGGCTTGTATAACATTCGACTAACTAAGGTAATACATATTTGTGGTTCTCATCTCCTGGGTTCATGCATCTACAACGTCACTAACTATATTAATCGTTGTTCCAGGACAAATTTATTGGCGATGAAATTCAAGAGTTAAACACGAATGTTAGTGCGTAGTCTATCAATTATTATGAGTGTACTACATACCAGCATATTACAGTTTGTTGTGCGTTTTATGTCATATCATAACCTTTTCAACTGCAGGAAAGCCTGATGCGCCAGGAAAATATAGAGCTACATAGGAAACTAAACATCGTTCGTCAAGAGAATACGGGATTGCAAAACAAGGTGCACATACTTGATTACAAACATTCTGCTTAAGGGCACTAGTCATGAGCCCCTGGTGAAATTACAAAAACATAAATTAGTTTACATTGTATATGAACTATATATGTATCAAAACATAGGGATTTGTAGGAATAAACTTCAAGGAGTCATGTTTCAAAAAAATCCATTACCTTCCAGCTCACAAAAGAAACTACCCAGGGCATCCCAACTTTTGGATACTAATGGGACATGAACAAAGTGGCGGCCTCTCTATGGTAGACAACAATTATTCTATTAGCAATGACTTTTGAAAAATTGTATTAACTATCTTTCATAACTTCCATAACTAACATGAGAATCATTTCATAACTCACGATTTTAAAATCTAACCCATATTTCTTTGGTGTGCCATTTCGTAGTTAATAGCTTATGATTTGTAGTGTTTTTTTACAGTTAACATTCAAAGTTCGAAAAGAGTTTTTCCCAACTGAGATGGTACCTAATATAAAGATGTATTTTAAATGGCAGCGTACAATATTTATTCTCTTATTATTGTGAACTTATCGACCACATATTTTGCTTTGTATTAAGTCGCAATATGGGCCATACACTATGAATTTCTAGCATAGCAATGGATAAGATTTCTTGAATTTTGTAATTAATGTGGAGGATTGAAAATCTAATGATTCCATGCATATATTTCGTGTGTATAATTATTGTCTACCATAGATATATAATTTCACGTCTAATGTTGTTATGATGTTTCCATTTTTCAGTTAAATGAGCAAGGAGCAGTGAACATGGGAATCACAAGTCCTTTTACCAAGTACAACATTACTGCTCCAACGGACGAAAATTCAGTTCGCCTGGATTCACGCCACGCAGATTGGGATGATGAACCAGAATCGTCCACCTTGTGGTGAACTATATTTTCTTAACTTGTCTTTATTTGCATGTGAATTATTAAGCCTGTGTTAGGGTACACACGTGTAGGAGCTAATATTATTTGCATCATTCCCTCAATGCAGCAAACTATCACTATCTGGAGATTGACTCCGACAAGCGTTGCTTGAAGTGTCCAATACAAGGACCGTCAGTAGATATATCAACCTAATTAGACTGAGTCTCCAATGTAAGGGTACGTTGAAGATCTAATTCTGTGTAAATCAAGTGCTAGTTGTTGTTTCTCCACTAAGTATGTTCCCAATAATTGTATGCATAATTAGATTTACCATTGTGAGATTTCGAATTTCTTGCATGTATTTTTTTCCTTGTAGTCCATGTAACTAAGATAGCAACAAGCTAGATACTTGTTGTATATCTTGGACATATATAAGTAAACTTTCATTCTAGTCATGAATAGAATACAATACAATACATGTGTATGCACAACCATATACCAGTCTTTTCATTGCAGATAAGCACACCCTATGTTTCTTTCAACGTCAATGCAAAAGTATAACAAACTTTAAGCTGTTGGTGTGTACATACTGAGGTGTTGAAACCCTTCATTGTAAGAAATAAAATTAAAGAAGAAGGTACTATTCTGGAATATGAGAGTCAAGAGTCTCTGGAATAACACTTATGAGCAAAAAACTGTGGAAGATTACAATAATTTCCCTTATCTAGTAGCAACTTGGGAGTCGTAATCTTTCTATGAGAAATAATCTACAAACAAGAAATGGTGATACTATGAGAGGAAAGGTAACATTGCTAATGTGGGTCATCAAGCTATCAATGCGCCATAGCACATTTAGAGTTCACAAAGCATAAGTAAGTAATCCAAAGTAATTTTACATCCGAATTCAATATACACAGGGTGGGACAATGAAATTAACGCAAGTATTCATTCTTTCCAAGACTAGGTAACCCAAGTTTCTATGGGTGGCTAGCTACGTCATTTGGTTTGTCAAATGCCCCTATCACCTTCACGGGGTGAACGAATCGTGCTTCATGGCAGTTTATGGAAAAATTTATTTTGGTGTACTTCGATGATATCTTTTCCTATAGCAAGATTTTAGACGAAGATGGCATTCTTTTTGCTAAAGTTTTCCATGTGCTTCATAAATAAAAGCTCTATATAAATGGTTTGCACCAAGAAGCTTGTTTTGTTGGTAAATATTATATCTTCTCATGCCTCCAAATAAGGTGAAGCTAAAATTTTCAGGATTCAGTGTTGGACAAACCCCATTCAAGTGTCTAATTCTTCTTGGGTTAGCCCGCATTTATCCTTTGTTATTAAGTGATTTTAGTGCCATCATCTCACCACTTATTAGTGGCCTCACTAAAAAGAATGTGTCATTCATGTGTATTAAATCCCAAGATCATATTTTCTAACAATTAAGGAAACACTTAACCAAAGCACCGCTTACTTGCCTTACGAGATTTAACTGAAAAACTTGAGATTGACTGTGTGGTGCTAAAACTGTGCGGTGCTAATTGCAATCTTTTAATTTTGAATAAACATACCTTTTATGCAATTCCTACCCATAAAAAAATATTGGTGTCTTATGGTATGTTCTTTTTCTTTAACTTAAAGATATTTTCAAAATGTTGGATTCTCCAGGATCAACACAACACAAGCTTGAGCCACGGAAATAGGAGAAGATGATCATATCTTGATCTGATGGAGATGATCATACCTTGATCTGATGGTGGAGCCATTTTCTCTTATGAGTCCATTTTCTCTCACCACCTGAAGCTTGATCAACTACTTATGTTCTTCCCTTCCCAGTGATCCAATGCACGGCTTGACCAGCAACGTTTTTCTTGAGTGGTGCTGTAGCAATTTACTGTAGTAGATTTTTTTTTAAAATTAGCTTAGTTTAGGTTACACGTCATTATATCCAACAGAAACACCATCCTAAGAGATCTACACGAAAAAATAACACATTTGCAAAATATCACAAAAAATACAACTTCGCAGTGCATTTTAAGACGAGATCTCACTATAGAGCCTCGACATGTGAATTTACAACACAAACTCTAATTTTTAACCTAATGTTACTTATGTTCTGGACCTTCAGCCCACCTTATCTTGTTCGGGATGGTTGCAACTAATTCAACCAAACTCGGCCGAAGGGGGCAAAGTGGCTTCACAAAACGTCCCCAAAATGTCCGTCGGAATCCCTAAACACGTCGTTGACACATGATGGAAATCACCGAAGGTAGGTGAATATACACCCACATAGAGAGGGAAGAGCGGGAGGAGCACTCACGAGCGGCGGCATTTTAATGGAGTCGAGGAACCGAGGAGATGCCAAAGCCCCTCCAATCTGGAGGACGGTAGGGACGTCAGAGACCACCAATAGCCACGGTGCATAGACGGATAGACATTCACCATCAAGAGCGATGCCCCACCTGTTTTTTGGTTGCCGTACAACTCTTTTAAAGCTCTTCGCTTATTTGTAGTTTACTGTTTGCCTAGACATCTAGATCCTTGCCGTTCGGCGCCAATTTCAAAGCCAAAAGGAAATTGGACAAGCTCAAACTAAATTACAAATGTGACACACTAAAAAAATTAAAAACCACCAAAAGGGATGAAGTTACGGTCATATGAGATGCAATAGAGAAAAAGTTAACACAAAATCAGCCAACAGAGACCGAAAAAGAAGTTACAGTCATCAAAAGGTAGTTTAAGTATGAACCAGGTATATGGAAGTATGCAAAGATGTTGCATTGCCATGATGTGCTGAAGAACCACGAGTGCAAATGCAACAAACAACCGCACATGAATTCAATTATAGCAATAAAGACAAATACTTATTACCAATTATAAACGAATAACATGAAGCAAGCACGAGGCATATGCACAAAAATAACCATGCCCAGAGGTTGCTTTTCCATGTTTGGTTTACAATTGTTAGTGCAAGCACTTATCTTAGTAGAATGGAAATCAAAATTCAGTTCTGTCGGCCTAACCATCCTAGATATAAGATTACAATAAAAAAAGGACTTGATTACGTAGTAATCAGCAGCAACACCAGCAACACATGGAAAATTATGGCTGCCAGGTAGTTTGGTCTTGATAATTTGATGCACATGATGGCTAGCTCAAAATTCATCCTCTGCATCCTCAACATGAAAAATATAAATGTTGTGTACATGGCCCAAATATAAAACACCTTTAAAACCCGGCAGAACACCCTTCTACATAGTTAATAAGCAACTACTTTCAGTGTAAAATGGAAATAGCCTGTTGCTGCTAATATTGATGATAAGATAACTAATCAATGGACAGGGAAGGAGAAATAAAATAGAGTGTTGAAAATAAAAAATAAACTGATAGCAAGACAATGGCAAATCAAGATAACATTGCTTTAACCCTTACAAAATTTTGTAATTTCCGTGAATGTAACTAAGATTCAATTCTAGAGGAGTGAATTGCATAAAACAACCACATTGACGCCTAGGTTTGCAGAAAACACCGGTTTACAAATTTGAGACAAAAACAACTGATTGGTGCCTTAGGTAATTTTGATGAAGATTATGGCATGTGGGACCCGCATTTGATGATGTGGCATAACAGTTGGTCTAGAACATGTTAGACATGGTTTGATATAAATTTACTAAATAGTCCCTAGTATTTTGTGTAGAAACCCTTCAAGCAGAAGACAAAAAGAAATCAGGACCCCTCGCCCAGCTCGGCCCTGCTCTACCGCACACTCGACGGCGAGGCAGGGCCCGATGGACGACCACTCCCACTGTGACGTGCGGCCTAACCTCGGTGCTCGGCCTAGAGGTGGCACCCTCTGCGAGGCTAGCCTGGGTTTGGTTGCGGAGACCGACAACGATGAGGTCAGCATCGTACTTGAAGACGTCTGCGATGAACATGCCCAGGATGTGTTGGAAATAGGCCCTAGAGGAAAATAATATTGTATTATTGTTTATAATTTTTCATAATTAAGAGCCTGTATTTCATGCTATTGCTGTTATGATCCTGGAATATGTGATACAGTGGAAAACTCATTGCACATGTGGAATGATAAACAGTAAAAAATAGGTTCCTAGTCTCTCCTCTAAGACTGACTCAAGTGTTGTTGATGATCATGTGTTCCGGATCTTAGGACCTCATTAGCTGTAATGTTGTCCTAAAAAAACATTGAGAGTGTGACGTTAGAAGAACGATCATATTGAGTCGACCCAAACTTGTTTGTTATACTTGAGATAAAATCAATTGTCGTAACACGGAGAGTTAACATGTGTTTTATTTCCTCATGCCATGAGAGTATCGCAGTCACTTCCTACCATACGATGGACTTTGGGGTTGCTCAAACGTGACCGATAACACGGTGATCATAACGACAGCTTATAGGTTCATCGGAAATTTGATAAGGGACTAGATAGCTCAAGAGTGGGATTTGCTCCTCCGACGATTGAGAGATATTCTAAGGGCCCTCTCGGTGCGATAACATCCATCATTCTCTGGCAAGACACAGGTGCCTACATCACGGGGATGCCGAAACACTTCGACGAGAAAGAAGAACAAAATCGTCAATGAGGGCAACGGTATAGTGAGCATGTGTATGACTCAGGAGGATACTGATGCATCCTGGGTTTTCTAAAGTATTGCAAAACAAAGGGAACATCACATGATAACCAAACGTTCACTAGAATATCAATTTTGTAATCATACAGATCAATATGGACGTCCACGTTTCCATTATCGGTCATTGAACGAAGGGGTTTTGTTGATGTCTATGATTTTCTGAGTGTTAGTAGGATGAGAGTATCAAGGATTTATTTGTAGAATTGTTTCATTTATATTCAAAATAGTTTTGAGAGGAACTGGAAGCGTTTAGGTATCACCGGAAGGGTTTAAGAGTTTATCGGCAATGTTGGGTATTATCGATAAACAATATATAGGTGAATGTTTCTGGTGATGTTAAATTAATATAAAAGGCTCTATTAATTATTTGGATGATTTTATGTTTAACTTAACTAGCGGGGTGACCCGTGCAATTGCGCGGCTAGATTTTATGAATATAGCTATGCATGTATTTTGCTGTTTGAATGTTAGCATTGCTAAATACCATATATTGACTTCTTTTTTTAATAAATAATCACCTTTAACAAAAAAATGCATTGCCTTTACTTCAAAAATCATGCATTCTTTTGTTTGCTGATAGCCAACAGGAAGAAAGTCACATTATACGTAGTCTGCTTAGTCAACGCTTTTTTGTTGCATTTTCCATATAACCAATTCAAAATCAAAGAAGGAACAATTCAATATGATTTTAAAATATCATAATTTTTTGACATTTTTAAACTTGAACATTGATTGCTCAAATATGAACCATTTGTTGACTTCCTAATTTGTCAGAGTTTTGCGGATACATCTTACTTCTTACTTCATTTTTTATAACAGCGAGTTGTATGTTATTCCAAAGGTTATCTTGATTTCATGCAAACACAAACCTGCAATAATCTTCCGCTTATTAGTAAAAACAAATTCTAGGCAAGCCATCCCATTTACACATGTTGACTTAGATTTAAAGTTATCTCGAGTACACAACTCTGAGCATCATTCTTCATGTGAATGAAATAAATCCATGAATTACAATTGTACCGCTATAGTAAAGATCCATGACAGATATAATATATCACTTCTACTTGGTCAAACTTACATATAAGCCGAAAGTAAGACAAATTGATAGCAACCATCTTTTTTGATCAAATCTGTTATTTTTTGATATATACATTCAAGGCTGAAAGTGAGACTTGATAGCAACCATGTTTTTCGATCAAATCTGTTATTTTTGTGTGGGTAAAATCTTCGTTAAAAAGCGTCACATATCTAAACGTTCCTAAAAGTACATATTTTAAGATCTTCTACAAATTTTAGAAGGATATCCGGGCATATTCTTTGGCCAGTTCTTTTTATTTGCAAAATTCATCGGTCGTTTGTTAAGTTGCACTGACACACTAATTGCATGGATGTTTGATGAATAGGCTACTGACATCAGCAATGATATCATTCTACTTAAAAGTTTTATTCATAATTTGCAAAATTGGGGCAGCATTTATTATACGTGAACATTATATAATTTTAAAAAATGAATATCGTTCTGTAATACTACTAAAAGCCATGCAATATTGTTTCCTTTGAAACCCCTAGTGCAAAAGTGAAATATATTGTTTGGTTATTTTACCTTACGAATTTCATATATGTTCTTACAAATGTATATTTATATTTATTTTCTTGTGATTTTACCACAGATTGACTTCATGTTTATAGTACACTCTGACCAAGGTTTGGCATTGCATTCTATCTCTTTGAACGAATAAGAAAGGCTTAATTGAATTGTGTATTTTCCATCAGATGCTAGTAAACATTTTTTTTCAATTTTTATGTGCCCCTCAAATGAATAGGATTGAGCTTCCACATGTTAGCAGAACATCAGTCTCCTAATATACTAAAATTTTGGTTTCCACATGCTACAAGGTAGTTCCTTGGATAACATATGCAAATATATTTTACTAATTTAATGTTTGTGACATGCATATGTATATGTGATCCAAGACATATATACATGCTGATTACACATATGTGCTAACTATAGCACTGTACTTCGTGAAAACAGCGAACATAACATATCATGAAAACAGGGAATATACGAGTGCATGTACTATCAAAAGGAATGATATTCTTATGCATGAACATGCATGTACAAAAGTAGTTAAAAACTGGTGGATGGAACTCACAGTTAGAGCTGTTCCATATGGTTGTGTGACCTACAGACTTGAAAAGAACACATTAATCAATATTTTATAGAATACAAATATAACTTGACAATACATGTTTAGTGGACGCTGAAACTGAAGCTTGTTAGCATGATTCAGCGAAAGGTTAATGTTGATGAATGTAGACACTATCCTAAGTCTGTAATTACCTAAATAAAGTTCTTTATGAATGTATTGTTCATTGAAGGAGGAAATAAGTAATTCGCATAGCAGCGTGGCTCGATCCGATATCGGCCTAACATGTTGATGGTGGAGTTGAAGTATTGCTGCTTGAGGAGCATGTGTGCTTACCTCACAGATCTGTCACACATGGCCCAGATTTAATGCATCCCAAGTGTAGAGAGACAGGATATGGGCTGTGCAATCGCGATGTATTACTCGGTGCACCAGGCACGTATATATGAGTACAGAGGTGGGCCACAACCTCAACTATACAGGGAAAACAGGAGGTGGGCCCTACACACACATATACACGTATACAATATACTCAACACCCCCCCGCAGTCGAAGCGGCGCCAGTGACGCAGAGACTGGAACGAAACTCCTCAAAGGTGGAAGTCGGCAGTCCCTTCGTCATCACATCAGCGAACTGCTGAGCAGTGGGCACATGGAGAACCCGCATGCGTCCAAGGGCCACCTGCTCGCGCACGAAGTGAATGTCCAGCTCGATGTGTTTCGTCCGGCGATGATGAACGGGGTTGGCGGAAAGGTACACCGCAGAGACGTTGTCACAGTAGACAACCGTAGCCTGGGAAACATCGTGATGTAGCTCCTGAAGTAGCTGTCGAAGCCAGGTGCACTCGGCGACGGCGTTGGCCACAGCTCGGTACTCAGCCTCGGCGCTAGAGCGCGACACCGTGGGCTGTCGCTTGGACGACCATGAGACGAGCGAAGGACCGAGGTAGACGCAGTAGCCAGAGGTGGACCGGCGAGTGTCAGGACAGCCGGCCCAGTCTGCATCGGAGTAGGCCACCATCTCCAAAGAAGCGGACGCCGTGAGTGTCAGCCCAAGGGACATCGTGCCTCGGATGTAGCGAAGGATCCGCTTCACGAGAGTCCAGTGAGAGTCACGAGGGGCGTGCATATGGAGGCACACCTGCTGGACAGCATACTGAAGATCCGGTCGGGTGAGAGTCAAGTACTGAAGAGCGCCGACAATAGACCGGTAGAACGGAGCATCCGACGCAGGCGAACCCTCAAGAGCGGAGACCTTGGCCTTCGTGTCAACAGGAGTAGCAACCGGATGGCAGTTGAGCATGCCAGCACGCTCAAGAAGCTCATGGGCATACTTCTGTTGATGAAGAAAGAAGCCGTCCGGGCGCCGAATGACCTCAATGCCAAGGAAGTAGTGGAGAGCGCCCAAATCCTTGATAGCGAACTCGTCACGCAGCCGCAGAGTGATCTGCTGAAGAACGGCTGCGGAGGAGGCTGTCAGGATGATGTCGTCGACGTAGAGCAGCAAATATGCAGTAGTGTCACCGTGGCGATAGACAAACAGTGAGGCGTCCGAGCGAGTGACGCTGAAGCCCAATGTCTGAAGAAACCCGGCGATCCGCTGGTACCAGGCGCGGGGTGCCTGCTTGAGCCCATAGAGAGAGCGCGACAGCAGGCACACGTGGCCGGGCAGGGAGGCGTCGACGAAACCGGTGGGTTGCTCACAAAACACCTGCTCCTGAAGATGGCCGTGGAGGAAGGCGTTGGAGACATCCATCTGGTGAACGGGCCAGCCGCGAGAGACGGCAAGCTGGAGGACAGTGCGGATCGTGCCCGGTTTGACAACCGGGGCAAACGTCTCCGTGAAATCAACTCCAGCGCGCTGGCGAAAACCGCGGACCACCCAGCGAGCCTTATAGCGCTCAAGTGAACCGTCTGAGCGGGTCTTATGACGGAAGACCCACTTGCCGGTGATGACGTTGGCGCGGGGAGGCCGGGGCACCAGAGTCCAGGTGCGGTTCCGCTGGAGAGCGTCGAACTCTTCCTGCATCGCCGCAAGCCAGTGAGGATCACGTAGGGCGGCGCGGGCGGACGCAGGAATGGGTGACGGCTCCGCGGTAGAGGCGGAGAGGACGTACTCATCACGCGAGTACCGGAGGCTCGGGCAATGAATGCCAGCACGAGCTCGGGTGACGGGGCGACGGGCCACGGGCCGGCGAAGTCGGGCGCGGCGGCGGCGAGGAGGCCGCGCCGAGGCGGCCGACGAGGAGGCGGCCGACGCTGGCGCCGAGGCTGGCGAGGCGGCCGAAGCGAGCAGCGACGGGCCGGGCGGCGAGGCCGGGCGAGGCCCTGGCGGCGGGCCGCCGAGGCGGGCGAGGCGGGCGAGGCTCTGGCGACGAGGCCGGGCGAGGCCGGGCGAGGCGCCCGGGCGACGAGGCGGGCGAGGCCAGCGAGGCGCCCGGCGACGAGGCGGAGGAGGCGGCCGCCGTGACGGCGGCGGTGAAGAGGCGCCGACCCGGGCGCCGAAGTCGGGGCGGCGGTGACGGCGGGCGCCGCCGCGGGGCGCCGGCAGAGGGCCGTGGACCGCCAAAGCCCGAGGCGGTCCACGAGCAACACGGGCTCGCCCACTGACGAGGTCGTCGATGCGAGCGCCGTGGCGGCGGTGACGAGACGACGAGGGTGCTCGCTGCTGAAACGGGAAGACCATCTCATCAAAGTAGACGGTTCGGAGGTGAAAACACGGTGAGAGACGGATCGTAGCAGCGATAACCCTTAGTGTTAGGTGGGTAGCCGAGAAAGATGCAAAGCGACGGAGCGGGTGCAAGCTTATGAGGCGCATGGCAGCGATGCTAGGGTAGCACAGCAGCCAAGATGCGAAGCCCTTCATAAGAGGGAGGTGCACGAATAGAAGATGGTGAGGTGTAAAGTTCCCGCGAAAGTACGACATGGACGGATGTTGATCAAGAGAAGCGGTGGCAAGAGCGCCGGGCCAAAAACGCGGGGCACGTTGGCATGAAAAGAAGAGTCCGAACGCAGTCATTAAGAGTGCGAAGGATGCGCCAGCACGACCGTTCTGCTGCGAGGTGTACGGGCAAGTGAGACGAAAAATCGTGCCATGTGTGGCGAGAAGATCGCGGACAGCGGTGTTGTCAAATTCCTTCCCGTTGTCGGTCTGCAACGCAAGAATGGGCCGGCCAAACTGCGTGCGGACATAAGAGTAAAAACCAGCAAGCATGGAGATGACGTCCGACTTGCGCGAACGGGAAGGTCCACACATAATGCGAAAAATCATCAAGGATAACAAGATAATAAAGAAAGCCCGACATCGGCAACAGGAGATGTCCAAACATCACTATGAATCAACTCAAACGGGTACGATGCAACAAAAGAAGAAGGCCTAAACGAAAGGCGAGCATGTTTGCCAAGGCGGCATGCATGACACGAGTGATCCTCGTTCTTATTACACGTGAAAGAAAAACTCCGAAGTATGTGGCGAAGGGTGGCGTGGTTAGGATGACCCAGGCGAGCGTGCCAAAGATCCACTCCGGTGGCGAGAGCGACGGGGGCGGCGGAAGTGGTGGAGGTGGCGGAGTGAACTGGGTAGAGCTCGTCGGGGCTGTCACATCGGTGGAGCACCATCCGCGCGAAAGGCCCCATAACAGAAAAACCACAATCGTCAAATTCAACGGTCACCGGATTTTCACGTGTAAGAGAACGAACGGAAACAAGATTTTTAATAAGCTCAGGAGAAACAAGAATATTAGACATGGATATTGGAGTGGAGTTAGACGGAAAAAATGCATGTCCAATATGGGTGATAGGAAGAGAAGAGCCGTCACCGACGGTGATGCGGTTGGAGGTGTGGACAGGATGAGCAGTATGGAGGTTACCGGGGTACGCCGCCATATGAGCGGTGGCGCCAGTGTCCATGTACCAATCGCCGCCGCCGGTGTAGGTGGACGGAGAGGGGGCGGTGTGGAGCCGCCAGAGAGCGGGTCCCACGGCGCCGTGGGAGGGGCGGCGCAGACGGCGGGGCAAAGCGGCGGCCGCTGGCGGCGGCTGCTGCCCGTAGGGCGCCGCATAGGCCTGCGGCGCGGCGTAGTACGCCTGGTGGGACGGAGGCCGAGGGCCTAGAAGACTCGGAGAGGGAGCCCGTGGAACCGGCATGGAGTAGGCGTGGACGACGCCGGTCCACGGGTTCTGACCGGCGTACCACGGGGCCGCCGGCTGAGGAGCCGGCTGCTGCTGGCGGGGCGCTCCTCCCTGAGCACCGCCGCCGCCTCCTCCCTGCTTGCGGCCACCCCGGCGCGCCGCGGGCCTCCTCCATTGGCCGCCCGGCTGGGGCGGCGGAAGGGGCGGTGGGCGGGCGGAAGCCCGGCGGAAGGCGGGCGCCGCCTGCGGGCGGCGTCTGGCGGGCGGTGGCGGGGCGAACCCGCTGGTGCCGACAACGAGGGCGGTGTGGGTGGCGCGCGTCCGGGCCGCCCGCATCCGGCGTTCCTCCAGCTTGAGGTACGCGACCACCTTGCCGAAGGTGGGCTCCGGGATGAGGGTGAGGTTGGAGGCGGCGTTCCCGAAGTCCTCGTTGAGGCCGCCGGAGAGGGTGCTGATGAGGAGCTCGTCGCCGATCTTCTCCCCGAGATCACGGAGCTCATCGGCAAGCTTCTTGAGGCGCATGCAAAAATCATCGATGGACGAGTCAAGTTGCTGGCACCCATAAAACTCACCATAGAGGAGGACCTTGCGCTGCAGCCGATTGTCGGTGAAGAGACCGTTGAGTTTGGTCCAGACCGCATGGGCGTCGTCCTCGTCGTCCACCACGGTGTGGAAGATGTCGCTGGAGATGGTGAGGTAGAACCAGCGGATGATGGTGGCGTCGAGGATCATCCACTCCTCGTCATGGATCATGAGCGCGGAGTCCACGGTGCCGTCCACGTGACCGTGCAGAAGGTACTCGCGGAACACAAGCGAAAAGTACCGCTTCCACGCGGAGTAGGAGGCGGTGGTGTGATCCAGCTTGACCGGGACGCGCTCATGGATGTTGAGATCACGGACGAGGGTGACATCAGGACCGGCGAACGGGTTGGAGACGGTGGAGGAGGAGGAACTCATGATGCGGCGCGGGCGGGTGAGAGAGCGCGCGTGGCGGGTGAGCGGTGCGGGCGTGGGTGCGCGCGAGGGTGGAGGGCTTGGCGCGGGTTGGTGGGCGGGAGTTATCGGCGGCGGCGGGTGAGGTGCGGCGCAAGGCGCTGGCGGGATTGCGGGCGGCGGCCTCGGAGAGAGAGGCAGCGGCGGCGGGAGTGGCGGTGCGGAAGCGAGGAGCGGCGGCGGCGGCGAGCGGCGGCGGCGGCAGGAGTGGCGGGTGGCGCGGCGGCGGTTCAGCGGCGGCGGCGGCGACCGAGGGGAGTAGGGCGGCGGCGGCTGGGAACGGCGGCGGCGGAGGCGGCGGCGGCGGCGGCGGCGGCGGCGCGGAGGATGCTGGCGGCGGGCGGGCGGCGGGGCTAGGGTTAGGATCTTACTGCGATAGATACCATGTAGAGAGACAGGATATGGGCTGTGCAATCGCGATGTATTACTCGGTGCACCAGGCACGTATATATGAGTACAGAGGTGGGCCACAACCTCAACTATACAGGGAAAACAGGAGGTGGGCCCTACACACACATATACACGTATACAATATACTCAACACCAAGCATCCCCTTTCATGAGAATACAACATTTCCTTTTCTGCCTCGCATCATTATTTCTATTACGTGCGTTGGATCTGGTTTTGTTTATGTTGGAGGAGACAATATGCAATGGTGAAACCTTAGGATAGAGTGGCTGGGATGTCAAAAGACGGCATCACTTAGGGAGAGGAAAAACAACAACCACCTGATTTACTTCAAACTGACGTTGCCCCCTATTAGTACAACTCATATTCCACATCATCCACCATAAGGAGATTGATAGTTAGCACTGTTTATTCCAGGATAGCATATGGCTTTCAGATCATAGATATGAATAATAAGAAACTTACCTGGTTTAAATACAGCTGGCCAATCATATGAGACACCTTAAACGTGTGAAATTGCAAGAAACATACATGCTGATTACACATATGTGCTAACTATAGGATAGATGTGCAATGCTCTGCTAAGTTGTTGTGTTGTTGTTCTCTCCTTTTCTCCCTAGCAGAAGTTGAGCTCCTGCTGTAATCCTCACCAGCTTTCTAACCTACTATATCTTCCTTTTGTTCATGATTTTTTTTTTCTGAATCTACCTTATCTTTAAGCTGCTAGCGGAATGGACGTAAATGCTTCCATATCTGGCAGAAAATAGAGCGTACGTGCGGATGATTTCACAGCAAATATACTAGGTGTGATCGGAATCGATGTGGTGTTAATTTTGCCACCAGAGGCACCAATAAAAAAGCACAATAATTATTCATGGGAAATAAAAGGATACAAATAAGCAAAGCAGAGACGCATGGATCTAGGTCTAGCTTTTTCTTCTTTTGAGCCGAGCTCGCCAGCTAGTGATCCATGCCAAACAAAATAGCTTAGATTGGTTATGCCCGTCGGACTAACGAGTGAAATAGTGGCAAAAAAAAAAAGCGGCCGGGCCGGCTTGATCGACCTCTTGGGCGGCGTTGCCGTCGACCAGTTTATTTTCGGCCGAGCAGCCTGCAGAACACTGCATGGCTCTGGCTCTCTGCATTAGAGACAGGCAATCGATTAATTAAGGTGCTCGCGGAGGTGATTGCTGAACATATAGTACATATAACAGTATAACGGATTGGCACATGACAGATTACTCACACCAGGGAACGATCTTCCAGCGCTGGTTGTCTCCCTCGACCCACTCAAACAGGATGATGGTGGTGCCGTCCTGCACCACGCTCTCGTCCTCGCCGCCATGGACGGCGTCGAAGTTGAGCTGGATGTTGCTCGCCATGCGGATGCAGTGGAAGTCGTCGCCGACGTCCTCGCTCTCCGTCCACATCACCGACTCGTCCGGGCAGTCCGGGTCGTATGGAGCAAGGCGAACCTGCAGTCCAGGCGAGGTATAATATTAATCAACTGCAGTATTGCACACACCAAATCAGAGACTAGCTAGCTTACAGGGTGGCCCTTTTCCAGGGAATGCTGGATGGCTTCACCGGTGGCCTTGTTCACCAGGGCAAACGCAGGCTGCTCATACTCGTCCTTGATGTCTTCACCGTGCCTCATGTCCTTCACCCAGTGCTGTATACATACATTTCGTTGCACATTTGTAATTAGCGCTCAGTCACTAATCAATTAAGATCGACCATGGTTATATTTTGATCATCGATCTGTTGTCACCTGCAGGTCGTCGTTGGGGTCCGCAGGCGCGAGGCACACAGCGCCGTCCCTTGCGGCGATGCTGTACTCCTCGCCGGCGCTGCAGAAGATGCGCATGGTGCAGTCAGAGGAGAGCGCAGGATGGAGGCCACTGTCGGTGCCCCACGGCAGGATCTTCCAGGACTGGTTCGCCCCCTCGAGCCACTCCCACAGAACGACGGGGGTACCGTCCTGGAGTTCCGTCACGCCATCCAACGCGTCGAAGTTGAGGTGGATGTTGTTGGCCATGCGGATGCAGCGGAAGCCGTCGCCCACATCGTCGCTCTCCGTCCACAGCACCGATTCGTCCACAGCCTCTGGGTCGTACTCGTACGGCACCAGAGATACCTGCACATGTGATGATGTGAATGATGTGAGCAACGATGGACACGAAGATCCAACAAATTCAAAATCATTCAAGCGTGGTGGTGGTGGAACTCACGGGCTCAGACTGCCCGGACGAGTGCTTGATGGCGAACCCGGTGGCCTTGTTGACGAGCGCGAACGCCGGGAACCCATCCTCGTCCTCTGTCGAGCTGAACCTCGTGTCTTTGTACCAGTGCTGCACCCGCCCACATCGTGCAATCATAGAGCACAGTACTAGCATGCGTCAGACCCGTGATAAACTGAAACATCTCGATGGAGCTATACAATCGAATGAAAGGAAACTAATTAACGACAAGTGGTTGCCCTTGCCTGCTGCTGGTCGCCGGGGTTTGTCGGCGCCATGATGACGGCGATGCCGCCGTGGTCATCCCAGCGGACGGTCATGCAGTAGTCCTCATCGGTGCGGCACAGGATCTTGAAAGTTTTCTGACCCTGGCAGGACATGGTTCTCGACCCTAAGGTATAGGTAGGGCGTCCGGATGCCCACGGAGCAACGACCAAAGATTGGGGAAGGAGGGTCTGAAGGAGTGATTTGTGTGTGGATTGATCGATGGAGTGGCTCGGGTTTTATAGAAGAAGTCAAAATGGGGAGGGATGAAGGACGCGCTGCTAGATGATCTTCGTCTACTTCTATGAATACACAGCACAGACACACAGATGATTATACATACACACATAAACTCATTCTTATGAATACACAGCACACCCTATCCTCATGATCAACTCTGAGAGACTGAACCGGCACATGGTCTTTTTTTTCGAAAAGGGGGAATACCCCGGCCTCTGCATCTGGACGATGCATACGGCCACTTTATTGATTATTAACAGAAGACCTTACAAAGTCGTACAACAGTAAGACCAAAGCCACCATCTTCGCAACCTCTGTCGCTACTCCTATCTAACTGATGAAGGGGCGCTGATGGTCTGGGCCTAATACCAAACAGACCTCGCAGCCAAACCTAACATCTTAGACCTGAGGTCCCAACTAGGACTCCTTCCGGGTATGGGCACCCACCAGTCCGGCGTGCTCGTCAACCAGGCCCCCTGCCGGGTATGAGGCCGCCGCAGCCACGTACCATTAATCCATCTTCAGAGCTGAACTGTTGCATGAACCGTGCCAGGCCTCACTGCCATCGGCGCCACCACGACGCCAGACAGCGCCACCATCCTGCACTCGTCCATCATCACACGCCCACCGACGAGACCCCCGCTGCTCCATGCCACTGAGACCCGCCGTTGTCAACGTGCTAGATGCCACGCCGCTCCTCCTCTTGTCCCCTCCAGCCAACACTTGCTCTAAAACGATGCCCCCAGGAGGGAGAACGACATCGAAACGTCGCCATCGTCCGATCCGGTAGATCCAGATCAAGGGTTTCCCCCGAAGCCTTTCGATCAGGTTGACGTGACCTGCAACGACGATGCCTCGAGAAGGGAACGACGTCCGAGAAGCCGCCATCGTCCGCCATGACCGCAGTCAGACGCGATTTTCACCGGAGGCCACGGCGTCCCGATCTCGCGGTTGGCTGGAACGGAGCCTCCGCCGAACGGTGACGTTGCGCCGATCCGATCCCACACCGCGGCGACGCTCCGATGGAGAACCCGATCTAGATCGAAGACGACCTCGACCGAAACCCTGCCACCAGCACCGCCACACCGCGCCACCTCCTCCTAGCCCAGTCGCTACCGGATCCAGCCGTCCCCGCCTCCGGGAGACCAGCCGGACGAGGCGCCCCTTGTCCCCGATCTGACGGCCCGCTCCGCCGCCACGAGGGCAGAGGCAGCGGGAATGCGCCGCCGCCCGCAAGGCTGGCTTCGCCCGCGGGCGACTCCGGCGGCGGCGAGGGGGAGGCGACGCTGGGGAGGCGACGGCGGCGGCGGCCGATCGATCTCCCGAGGCGCACGCGCGGAGCGCGCCGCGGGAGACTATGAGAATATCACCGGCACATGGTCTTGATATTAAAAAAGTCACCACAGACGCCTTCGTAGTCGACGGGAACGTCTCGTTCCACTGAACGGACATCGCCAGAAGACCTAAAATAAATCCAGAAAAATGAAAACACCACTGGTGTCTTCTATCAACGGCTTGTGTTGAAGTTGATGCCATCACGCTTGGGTTGACTAACTTCACGGGGCATGTTAGCCAATTAATTTCTCATTTTTACTGAACCAATTAATTCCTCGTAATAGTACTCAGTACCTTTTCCATGCATAGATTCTTACATTGGTCAGAATAAGAAGTATCATATATTAGTATAATGCATATGGTACAAGTTTATGATACTCCCTTCATAATATATAGTATCATAGTTTGGTTTTGAGTGGTCTTATTTATTGCCATGCAAGGCACATAATACTACATCATTTAATATAATACGGATCACATCATGACATTGTTTAGTAGACGAAAACTGTTTAGTTGACGTATGATACTAGATATGATACTCTCATTGTGACAAGTCTTAGATGAGATGCTAAATATATTAAAAAGCTTAGGAACTAAGCTTGCTTCATTTAAGCGGTTGGCTGTTAAACTGCTTCATGCATTAGTTGTTACATTTTTGTATAGCTCCATATGCCTGGCATCTTTATCAAAAAATATGCTGGCATCTTTTCTCCGTGTGTCGCCAAAATGTTTTCTCTCCTTTATTACTTTGCCACATCAACTTTTTATGTATGTACTCCCTCCATCTATATATATAGGTCCTAATATTGTTTTCAAGTTATGATTGACTAGTGACAAGATTAGCAATGCATGAAATATATGGTATATGTGAATCTAACTGCATCCTTTGTGTAACATGCATGTCATATGTTACTGCTCTAATCCATCATCAAACGGAACCTCAAAAAATACATTAGGCTATAGGGAAAATCCATCCTACCACCCGGTGGTAGTTACCTCACATGTCTCATATACTACCATGTGGTACTATATATACTATTTTATTATTTTAAATATGTTCATATACTATATCTAAGATATTTCAAAGCAAGTTAAATGAAAAAATTGCATATGAGCCTATAGTTTTTGTTATATTTGTAAAATACGTACATATTTGTACGTAAAAATGAGCATACTCAAAAAATTGTACATACTACCTAAAAATTAGTATATATACTACCTAATCATTGTTATATACTACATACTACATGTACATACTCTCGGTTTCGACAGATACTACATACAACATACAAAACGCAAGTGGTGGTAGCTACCACTGCTTGTAGGAAATATTTATATATATGAAGGGAGCAGCATTTTTTGACATTAATACGCCATTAACCATTGGGAAGGGACTAACGCGACCTGACGCGTGAACGAATGAAAGTACTGCTCCCTCACGGAGAAGATCATTATGCACATCACGAGGGAAGCAGGTAATTAACCAATTAATCCCTCTTCATCGAGCCAAGAGATTTGTCTTTTCTTCCTGGAATACCCATAGCCTTAGCGACTAAGGCAACAAAATGTGGAACTAGATCTGCGTATCAAGAGTACGTGTACCCAACTTTTAAAATTCTTTGTTTTTGAATGGTGTCAGTCCAATCTTGGCTCAAGCATTGATGGCCTACACATGTACGCACACCGTCGGAACGACCATGCCATGTATGCACGCCACGAACTCCAGCCACCAATACTCCACCGAATATTAATCTCCTGCATGTCTACTTAGGAGGGACGAAGGTGGAGTAAATAGCACAAAATCATCATAACTGGCGTTAGGGTTTAAAACAACTAGTACCACACAAATTTGATTTTGGCACAAAATCTATAGTATTGTGCTAATATTTCGTTAGAAACGCTGGTCACTTGCTTGGTTAAAATTGAGCAAGATCTAACATGGCACAAATGTCAACTTCATTTTCTATGTCTTCCACAATCAATCGTGGACATATTGCTCCAACGGTTAACCACGGTACAATTGACACAAGGGCTCAATGTATTCCCTTGGAACCTACATGGGAATGGTCAATTCTTAGTGAAGTCTATGTATAAAGTTTTGATCAGTGTGATGTGCCAGTTGATAATAACAAGAAGATCTAGAAGACGAAGATACCTATTAAAAATAAAATCTTTGCATGGTATCATCGTCGAGGAGTCATTCTTACTAAATATAACCTATTATGAGGAATTGACACGGAAATACGCAATGTGTCTTTTGTCCGCATGATGAGACAATAAAGCATTTGTTCTTTCAATGTAAATTAGCTCGTTCTATATGATTGGTCACCCAAATTGCTTCTAGCTTTTACCCTTCTTGTAGTGTTGCTAATATATTTGGCAACAGGTTACATGGGCTTGAACACAGGTTTAGGATTCTTCTCATGCTGGGAGCGTTTGCCCTGATTTGGTCGCCGCTATGTAGAAATGATAAGATTTTAAACGATAAAAGTATTTTTCTTATGCAGGTTATCTATAGATGTACCAGAATGTTTCCTTTATGGTCCTCTCTACAACGAGCGAAGAATTGTGGCATGTTTACTGATGTGTGTACATGATTAGAGTCCACTACGAGGGATACTTTTATCTAACATGGGTGACAATGTGATTTTAGGACTGGGCCACCTACGGTTTATCTGTTATACAGAACATAGTTTCTTTTTATTTCGTCTTCTTATTTTTTGGCTTGGTGCGAGCACTTTGTTGGCTTTGTGCATTTTAGTTATGCAGAGGCCGGTTGTAATGCTTAAAGTAATAAACCATTCCTTTTCGAAAATGTCTCCCGCAATAATTTCTCAATCTCTCTCTCCAACCCCCTCCCCTCCTGGCGGACAATCATGTGCATGCCCCACCCATGCCAAACAACGGCCACTACGGGCAGGCACTGCCCAACTCAGCTCTCCATACATGTCCTCCTCATGGTCTCCAACACTTGATCTCCTGGTAGACCCATCATGTAACACCTGCTAATTAAGCTACAATGATCAACTACTAATGATGTCAATGTCATCACAATTACTATTCTCAAACCTCACCTTGATTCAAACAGAATTCAAATTCAAATCTGAATTAAAGTCAAAAATTAAAGTTCTCAAACATGATAACAAAAATGTTCAAGTGTTGCAAATAATACGGATCGACGTGGTTTACGACCACCCTAGCCCGTGCCACCGCCACCGCCACCGACCAACGTGGCGTCGAACGCACGTCCGAACGCCACTGGCCGTGCTCGAAATGACCCCCTATAGGCGAATCCCGACGACCTCTAGTGTGTGCCGCTGCGTTTTGAGGTCGTCGACATTTAAACGCCGGTCGTCGCTGACGTGGCTGGCCTGGGACCCACCCTGGATCGCTGACCAGTAGGTCCAGCGGGCCCAGTTGACCATGTTGACTGGTCAACGTGCTGACTGGGCACTGTGCCACTGACATGTGGGCCCTGCAATTAATTAAACTATTTTGATTTCAAACTTAATCTGTAATTAGATTAGTCGATGACATGTGGGGTTCACCTGCTAATTAACCTAATTAGTTAAAATTAACCCTCTATTAGCCCCACTGTCAATGACATGTACGACCCAGCTATCTGGTTTGACCTAGACCAGCTGGGTTGACCACTGATGTCATGCTGATGCAATAGCTTCATTTTTGATTTAATAATAAATTCAGAAAAATATTTAAAACTTTGTAAATTAATATAAATAATTTGTAACTCAGAAGAAAATAATTTATACATGAAAATTGCTCAGAAAAATATAACGAATCCGAATATGCAATCTGTTCATCTGCCACACCCCTCTAACACTGCAAACATGGATCCTTCCCCTCTCTTTCATCTGTCCAGAAAACATGGCTCAACCGAGCATGGCATCATGCTCAGCACGCTCCCAGCAGCCCAACTCGATCGTCCAATTGTCGTGTCGTGCACCGCATCGCCGGAACTCCGGCACCGCCTCCGCTCGTCGACAGCGTCGTTTCCGACCACCCTAGCCCGTGCCACCACCACCAATCGACGCGGCGTCGAACGCATGTTCGAACGCCGCTAGCCGCGCTTGAAATGTCCCCATGTAGGCGAATCCTGATACGTCCATTTTGCATCATGTTTACCTACTGTTATTTATGTTGTTTTATTGAATAATAACGCTTTTTGGAGTAATTTCAATTCCTCTTCTCTCATAATATGCAAGGTGTACACAAAGGGGGAGAATTTTGGCAGCTGGAAATCTGGATCTGAAAAAGCTACGTAGGCTACCTATTCTGCACAACTCCAAATGAGCTGAAACTTTACGAGAATTTTTTGTTCAATATTTGAGCAAATAAGTACCAGAGGGGGCCCGCCTGGTGGGCACAACCCACCTGGGCGCACCATGGAGCCCAGGCGCGTCCTGGTGGGTTGTGCTCACCCAGGCCCACCTTCAGTGCCCCTCTTCTTGGTATATAAGTCATTTTGACCTAAAAAATAAGGAGAGGACTTTCGGGACGAAGCGCCGCCGTCTCGAGACGGAACCAGGGCAGGAGCACTTTTTCCCTCCGGCGGAGCGATTCCGTCGGGGGAACTTTCCTCCCGGAGGGGGGAATCGCCGTCATCATCATCAACAACAACTCTTATATTGGGGAGGGATATCTTCATCAACATATTCAACAACACCAACTCCTCTCAAACACGAGTTCATCTCTTGTGTTCAATCTTTGTACCGGAATTATAGATTGGTGCCTGTAGGTGACTAGTAGTTTTGATTACATCGTGTAGTTGATTACGATATGGTTTATTTGGTGGAAGATTATATATTCAGATCCATTATGCTATTTAATACCCCTCTGATCTTGAGCATGATTATGATTTATGAGTAGTTACTTTGGTTCTTAAGGTCACGGGAGAAATCATGTTGCACGTAATCATGTGAACTTGATACGTGTTCGATATTTTGATGATATGTATGTTGTGATTTCCTTAGTGGTGTCATGTGAACGTCTATATGACACTTCCCCATTTGGGGGGAATGCATTGTGGAGTAAATAACGGGTTGCGAGAGTGACAGAAGTTTAAACCCTAGTTTATGCGTTATTCTGTAAGGGACCGATTGGATCCAAAAATTTAATGCTATGGTTAGAATTTATTCTTAACACTTTTCTCGTAGTTGCAGATACTTGCGAGGGGGTTAATCATAAGTAGGAGGTTTGTTCAAGTAAGAATAACACCTAAGCACCAGTCCACCCACATACCAAATTATCAAAGTAGCAAACACGAATTAAGCCAACATGATGAAGTGACTAGGTGAAATTCCCGTGTACCCTCAAGAACACTTTGCTTATCATAAGAGACTGTTTTGGCCTGTCCTTTGCATCAAAAGGATTGGGCTACCTTGCTGCACTTTTGTTACTACTATCGTTACTTGATCGTTAAAAATTATCTTGCTATCAAACTACTCTGCTACTTACAATTTTAGCACTTGCAGACATTACCTTGCTGAAAATCACTTGTCATTTCCTTCTGCTCCTCGTTGGGTTCCACACTCTTACTTATCGAAAAGGCTACAGTTGACCCCATATACTTGTGGGTAATCAAATCCCGACGACCGCTAGTGCGCGCCACTGCGTTTTGAGGTCACCAACGTTTAAACGCCGGCTGCTGCAGACGTGGCTGGACTAGGACCCACCCTGGATCGCTGACCAATAGGTCCAGCTGGGCCAGTGGTCCACGTTGACTGGTCAACGTGCTGACTAGGCAGCACTGTGCCAGTGGCATGTGGGCCCCCGTGATTAATTGAACTAATTTGATTTCAAACTTAATCTGCTAATTAGATTAGTTGCTGACATATAGGACCCAGCTATCCGGTTTGACCTGGACCGGCTGGGTTGACCACTGACGTCATGCTGATGCAATAACTTCATTTTTTATTTAATAATTAATTCAAAAAATGTTTAAAACTTTGGAAATTAATATAAAATAATCTGTAACTCGGAAGAAAATAATTTATACATGAAAATTGCTCAGAAAAATACAACAAATCCTATCTGCATTCCGTTCATCTGACACACCCCTCTAACACTGCAAACATGGATCCTTCCCCTCTCTTTCATCTGTCCAGAAAATGCCAAACACCGGGAAAACATCCCCGGTTCCATCTTCATCTGTAACATGTAGTACTGCATTAGGTCACCCCTAGCACTGCATTTGGTCATGTCATGCATCATGATGCAGCTGTTGCTTTATATTTATTGTCCCCCCCCCCTTCTCTCCGGTAAACACCGATACTGACTATGCTGTCGGGTACGACTACGCCCTTGATGTCCAGCCACTTGCAGCAGAGCTTACAGGCAAGCAAACCCCCTTTCATCATTCCTATATCGCCCATTCTATTCTCTCTCATGCTTGCATTAGATTTTTCTACTGTAAATGATTGCTCTTATTCTAATGCATAGCTTGACTTTGTAACCTGCTTTTGTACCTTACCTACTTATCCTACATGCTTAGTATAGGTTGGTTAGTAATCCATCAGTGACCCCACACCTTGTCCCAATTGCCCCGGCTTCATCACCGATGAGTCGATCAACGTGATCGACGTCTAGGGCCCGACACATCACCTCGCCACCTTTAGTTGTACGACTCTACAAAGTTACTAATGAGTGTCGTGGGTGATACCTCGTAACACACTCCTGATGATAACTCTGTAGTGTAGCTAGTTGGTCGTGGTCTATCGAGGGTGATTCCTCCTTTACCACTCCCGATAATGAATCTATCGTGCAACACCTCAAGCGTGAACCATCGAGGATGAGTCCTCCAAGTTCACCTTGATGATTACATCAGGTGGATTCCATCGAGGGTGATTCCTCGGATTCTCCCTTAGTGTTTTGGACACACGATTACTTTGACTTTACCACGGAACCATGTTAAAGACGGGTCGGCCCCGAGCGATACCCGCGAGAGTTACTGAAGTCGGGTTGACCTAGAGGGTACCCGCGAGATAATTATGAGGCACAGCCGGGCAGGCAGACCGCCCCAGAGAAGGCTGGGCCTGGCCCTTGCCATAAGTCCTTGAGACGGGGCGACAGGAGCACTGATCGTCATCGCGCGCTCCCAAGACACTAATGCATTTGGATATGTGATCCGAGTAGGCCTCTGGCCTTTTCGCACTAACACCATGCGGGAATAAGCATGGGCACTCTGCGCCATGTGTTTCTTCAGAAAGCTCGCAGACGTCACTGATGGAGCGACACGCACCCGGGTGGTCCGCGTAAGCACCTGCTTTCTATAAAGAGGTAGCCAGGACTGATCTCGGCCGTCCTCGCAACATGCAAGAGTGCTACGGGCGATGGGCCCAAGACCCCTGCGCACTTAGGGTGTAGACCGGCGTGCTGGCCTCTCTGTTGAGTCTAGGTAGGGTATGATCTGATGGTTTTCCCGACCAGAGTTAATCAAGCGTGTTGGGTAAGTTTGTGCACCCTTACAGGGAAGTATATCTATTCGAATAGCCGTGTCCACGGTAATGCACACTCGGAGTTGTATCCCGGTCTATACAAATAGAACTGGATACTGGAGATGAAATGGATATGTTGGCTGCGGGATTGCTTTCTCGCAGGGAGTTGAGAAAGGATCTCTTGGAGTTACTAAATAAACTTGCTACTTATAATATGCTAATATGTACTCTCCTAATGCTGCAAGATGCTTCAAGATGCTAGTCTTTGATAGGCTAGGATTTCCCTCTATTCTGGCATTTCTGCAGTTCAGTCCAAAGATATAACCTCATCCTTTGATACTGATGCATACTTAGTATAGTTCTAATGTAAGTCTTGTGAGTACTTTGGATGAGTACTCACGGTTGCTTTGCTACTCGTTTTCCCCCTGTACCGGATTGTTGCGATCAGATGACGGATATCAGGAGCAAGATGCCACTGCCGACAACTACTACTACCCCGATGGTGGCTACTACTACGTGGAGACCGCAGACGACCAGGAGTAGTTAGGAGGCTCCCAAGCAGGAGGCCTTGCCATTTCTATCGTTGTTGCTTTTGTGCTAGACTTCTTAAGGCAGACTTGTTTATCTTATGTATGTACTTAGATATTGTTGTTTTCGCTGACTCGTTTGTATTCGAGCTTATGTATTCGAGCACTTGAGGCCCCTGGCTTATAATATAAAGCTTGTATGGCTTTAATTTGTGTTTAGAGTTGTGTTGTGATATCTTCCCGTGAGTCCCTGATATTGATCATGTGCATTTGGGTGTATGATTAGTGCACGATCAAGCGGGAACGTCACACACTGCACGGGGTGTTCCTTCGCTTCTTCCACTTGAACGCCTCCTCGACAATGCTAATTCTGGACAAGTAGTCAAAGAGGTGTTATGAGCCCTTGAGATCCGCATGCGAGTATCAATGCTGATTTCGATGATTGTTGTTCACGTTGGTGGCAAACATCGACATGCATCGCGAAAGCCAACAACCTCTAGAGGCTCGACAAGGATGCCGATAAGGAGGTGGATGAATTTTTTTAGAGAAGTTGATCGGTAGTATTGTGGATCAAAAACTACAAGCCATTTGTTATGGATATAATCCTACCAATACTACAGTAGTGTGTATGTGGATACAATCGTATCTATCGATCAATACAGATGGTAGTATGAACAAGGGTTTATATAGGTTCAAGCCCTCTCCAATGGAGGTAATACCCTTCTTATGTTGTGGTCTTAGCTAGCTCTTGGCGTAAGGTAAAAACTGTGGATATCCAACCTTCAGCCCAGTGCTTCCCTCCCGGCCTATATAGAGTGTGTTGGGAGGGGTTACGTAATAGGCTGGTATAAATGCTATTCTTGGCCTCATGCGTGGCCGACTGTTGCTGGTATTAATGTTATTCACGCATTATCCAGCGTGGCGCCTGGTTGTAACGGGAGTATCATAGCTAGTATCATGCATGCCAACTAGGCAACTTTGATGAGGTGGCATAGAATTAAATGAAGTAAGAGAGGGTTGAGTATCATATCATGATACTGTATCATAATAAATGCTACACTAGTATGTGTCATGCATGGCAATAAATAAAGTCATCTATGATACTACCATATGATATTATGCATTAGGGAGGTAGTATCATACACTAGTATCATATGCATGATATTAACTTATGATACTACCCATTACAACCAGCCTCAGGTCGCGTTGTTGGTTCAGGTGCAGTGGTCTGGTTTCCACCTTCATTGGCGACCTGGGAAGATGAAGAACCAGTCCATTCGTATTTCCCCCGTGCGTCAAAGTTAAAGGGAGGAGGAATGTGAAGGAAACAACCATGACACAATACCAAGACCCATGCCCAGTCCTAGAAGGGCAGGCAAAGAGAGACAACAAGCCCAACCCACGGATTCATGGCCCAGACTTGGTGCCGCTGCTGCTACTTTAGTCTAGTGGGTGTAGTGCATAGGGTTATCGTTCGGGTACTGGAGAATTTCGGGGTCCTTTTGTAGCTAGTTCACCTAGCAAACTATCCATCTAGCTGACGTACACAAGCCAATCCATCCATTCTTCGTCCAACTTAATCCATCCAACCTTCATCCAACTTACTACATGTAGTTTCACATATGTTTATAAATTCGTACAACCGTATGTAAAGGAGCAATGTGGGACTATTTAAATATTTTGCCTTATTTCCCAAGTAGTTGGGCCGGCTAAGTTGTGTGGCATGTGAAATGCCCAGGCTTGACCACCGATAGAAACCGAAACGAATTTTGTTTGTAAGGGGCGGGTAAAAATCGTAAATAAAAAAGAAACAACTTGAATGATTGAAATCACGCGCTCAAAGACACGACCACGTGCTGGCTAACCAATGGCCAGCGACAATATTTAAGAACATGTTGTAGTGTCACATTCAAAACATTTTTATTTTTTCAATAAAAAGTTAATTATCAAGTGCCGATTATTCTTGAAAACATGAACAATATTTGAAATCCTGAACAGTTTCCAAAATGGAGAACCGAATTTTAGAAATTTCCATTCATTTCTGGAGAAAATAACAAATTTAAAACAGGAACATTTTTTAAATTGATGAACAGTTTTTGAAAACATGTTTTCAATTTATTAACAACTTTTGAAAATAGGAACATGTTTTGAACATTCAGAACAATTTTTGAAAATATTTTTTTTGCATTCTTCAACATTTCACAAAAACAAGAGTATTATTCAAATTTTGAAAAAATATAACTAAAATGCATTTTTTATGAAAAATCTCAAAAAAATGAAAAACACAAACAATTTTGTACATTAGAACAATACTTTGAAAAAATGGGAATATTTTTAGAATTTGGAACAAATTTTGGAACTAAAACAAAATTGAAAGTCCCAAAAAAAATTCCAAAACGGGGACAAAAACTTTGGAGTTCTCTATTTTTAAAAATGTGAAAAAATTGAATTTTTGAATATTTTGAATTTACAAAAAGGAAAAATAAAAATAAAGTTGGAAGGGGAAAAATGAAAACAGTTTTTTTGAGGAAAAATGAAAACAGTTAGAAACTAGAGAAATAGAACACAGGAAAAAACAGGGCCGGCCCAGCCTTGCGGACCATCTGCGAAGCTCCGAATGTTTGCCTCAACATGCAGCAAATATGGTCTTCCTGACTGCGTGGGCAGGATCGTGTGCGGCCCACTTAGAAAATTCTGGACAAACTGCTTTTTTAGAGAAGACGGAGTCATGGACGCACAAATATTTAGTGCCATCTCGGATATTAAAAAAATTGGCAGTGAACGATAAAAAAACAAGAGGAACACACCTTTCTTTATTAGTAGGTATAGATTACATTCGTCAATATTTCACTAAAAAAACTCCTCAAAAAAATATTTCACTAAAAAAAGAGTATTATTAAAAAATTTAAAACCTCATTAAAATGCATTTTTTAAATCTCAAACAATTTTGGAAAACACAAACAATTTTTAGAAACAAAACCAATATTTATAAAAATGGAAATTTTGTGAATTTAGAACATATTTTGGAACAAGAACAAAACTAAAAGTTGCAAACATTTTTGAAAAATGGGGAAAAAATGGAATTCTGTTTTTTCTGAAAATGTGAAAAGATTTCGAAATTCTGATATATTTTTTGAATATTTTGAATATTGGAAAAAGAAAAAAGAAAAATGAGATTGGAACGGAAAAAGGAAAGAAAAATAGAAACAGAACACTGAAAGGAAGAAAAATAGGACGGCCCAGCCTTGCGCGCCCTCTGCGATGCTCCGACTATTTGCCGCATCCCGGCTACGTGGGAAGAAAAATAAGTGGGTTCGTTTTGCTGGGCTACAGTGCGCGGGGGTCACTGACAAAAGCCTGGACAAACTGTTTTTATAGCAGACGGGTGCACAAAAATATAGTACCACCTCGGATAAAAAAATATTTTTAAGGGTGAACGGATGAAAAAAATCATAAAAACACATCTTGCTTTATTAATACTGGCAAATATGCCCGTGTGTTGCAACGGGAGAAAAAATATCACAATCCATCACCACCACACAAAATCCACGTCCTCTATTTCAACACGATACCACATTTGTGTCATCACTTATGTTTCTTCATGTCGTCGCTGATGGTTGCTATTCTCCCGGTCAAACGCGTCCAAACGTGGTCAATTTCAAGGCGATGAGCCCAGCCACCACAGTGACACTGAACTGCATTGGCGTAAGGGACTGTTTATAATTTGAAAAACTAACATCATCGAGCTAGATATGAGGGCCGGCCGACGCAAGCTACTCCCTGATGCTCATGTGTTACCATGAAATAAAAATTCTCTAGCAACCAATACTTGTGAATTCAATAAAAGTTGTACTGCATCAATCTTAAAATTGAAGTGCTAGCTCCATGTTTAAATACTATCTAATTAAGCCATCCATTAATTAGCCAATCAATTAATTCTTCCTTTAATAGCTCTGTCCGTTTAAATACTTTAGGCAGCCCACAATCCAATCAATCAATCAATCCTTCCTTAGGCTGGTCATTGACGCATACTTAAGTTCCCTCGGTCCACGGACACTGATGTCGGAGAAGATCATCCAAAGCTATAGATATATGTCCGGTTGCATTTCGGAATAAATTTAACAAAAGTGAACAAATTTGAGGGATATTTAGACAAACCAGGCGACATTAATTCATACTTGAATAATTTTTAGATAAACCCAAATGCTTTTCATCTACACCGGAGGAAACTAACTGTGTTTCGATATATTCGAACTAAACCTAGTCTAAATGACCGTCGGTGCCTGTTTGCCCATTTCTGGCCGGTCATGAGCCCTGGGAACTGAAGCCCTAGCTCCGCCTCCGCAGCCTGGAAGCGGCTAATCGTCCAGCGAAAGGGCGGAGGTCTTCTTGGGACCAGAGCGTCAATGATCTCCCATGCTCTACTTTTTCTCGCTGCCGACGGTGCCCTTGGACGTGTGTCACGTGCCGACATCGTGATCGTGGTGGTGGGGCACGGGTGTCGCGAAGCTAGCAAGGTCACCCTCGTCTTCGCTCTTGCCGTAGACTTCACTGACCGCCTCGTCGATCTTCTTTTAGAAGGCTTCTGGCTTCCGGCAGCATTGTCGGCGATCTCTGTTGTCTACTCGAGTGAGAGGCACTCCCAAATAGCTTTGGAACTCGAAGAGGCCATGGCGGGCGTGGTGCGAAGAGGATAAAAGGAGCGGAGGAGGATTGATGTGGCTATGGCGTGCCTTGAGTTTAAATATTCGGCCGATGGCAGGGAAACCTTGCATGTTTAATGTAGGGAAGCGGAATGACGGCCTGTCATCTGAACCCGTAGGAGTCGCATGCGCCTGGAAACGACGCGGGGGACGTTCTCGGCCGGGTCGCGGCTTCAATGTTGGAGCGCCAATGAGAGGCCGCGTCGCTATGAGTCGGCATGAATGCGACACCGGTGCTCTGGAGTGGCGCTACCCGCCTTGGTCGGGAAGGGACGTTGGAGAGAGGGGTTTTCTGGGAGCATGGCAACGGTTCGGACGCCCACAAGTCCCCCCCCCCCTCCCTCCCTCCCTTCATTTTTTGTCTAGTTTACGGGAAAAAGTAGGTCCGGACGGTTGCGGGCGTTTTGAGAGTCGGCGTTGGAGATGCCCTTACATATTCTTTGAGTGTTTAATATTTCATTTAAAGTATTTTATAACATTATCAAAAGATTTGAAGATTTTTGTTTATGTAGTTTTTCCAATCGAAGGTAGTTTGATTTGGAATTCATTCCTAATTTTTTTTTTCTTTTGTACTAAGGCCTCAAGATAGTGAAGTTCTTCAAAGTCAGATCTTAGCTTGATTTCAGCAATTATTGAGTCTGAAGCATGCATCACGAGTGCTGAGCGGTTTATTGACCACATCTTTTTCGGTGATATCAGTTATTCGCCTTCGATGTAATCTTTCAACAATGTTGGTTAGGCGATCTGTGAGCTCCATGATACTTTCCTTTCAAAGGCTTTGAAAGTCTAGTCACAATTGCATGGTTTTTGAAGGCCAGTCGCAAGTGCTAGTTTTTTGAAGGCTTGTCGCATCTGCAAGTTTCTCTAGGGTAGTTGCAATCACAAGTTTTTGAAGGCCAGTAGCAATTGTATGTTTTTTTAACGCTGGGTGCAACTATAAATTTCTCTAGGGTAGTCTTTATTGCAAGTTTTTTAAAGGCCAGTTGCAATTGCAAGTTCCTCCAGGGTAGTCCTAATTACAAGTTTTTTAAAGGTCGGTCGCAACTGCAAATTTCTCTAGTGTAGCCGCGGTTGCAAGTTTTCAAGGGGTTCATAACTGCACATTCTCTCCTTTTTCCTTTTTTGGTTTTGTTTTCTTATTTCATGTTTTTTCTTTCTTAAAATGTTTGTGATTTTGAAGAAATGTTTTGTAAATTTGAATATATTTTGTCATAAATTGTTCAAAGCTTTAAAAATGTCCCTTTTTCAAAAATTTCACGAATATAAAAACATTCTGGCTTTCCATACTTTGTTCAGAAATTTAAATAAAATCTTTCAAATGTTATTCACTTTTTTTCATTTTGTTTACAATTTCAAAAAATGTAAATTTTAAGTAGATCCGCTTTTTTTTTTTAAATTTCCACCAAGTCAAAATATGTTCATCTTTTCAAATTTTGTTTGTAAATATAAAAATTTTCAGGGAATTTCAACAGATGTTGCAAGTTTTAAAAAATTAAAAAAATGCAAAAACAAAAATCTGTCACGGTATATAGTTCTTCAAAGTTTGGGGGTTATTACTCATTAGTAACACCCATCAGCTGTAGTAGCTTGCAACACACAGTCAGCAGTTATTGATCGCGAGTTCGAGATCCCATGCGTGCGCTTTCTGTAGTCCATTTTTTATGACCCACTATTTTTTTAACACCCAGCAACTAACTAAAGAGGCTGTGGCAACTAACACACAACATAAGGTGAATGAAAACATACTATAACTTAGCTACTCCCAATAGTTCCCTTAAACTCCCACTAGCTAATGCAAAAAAAAGAAAAAGAAAACCTAACACTAGAAAGTGTGTGCGCACTATCTAACGCTCGTGAGCGGCCGCACGCTGGCCACACAATCTTGCTCGAACAACCGTGCACATGGGGAAGGTGCTATCTGGTCGGGCGATTTCAATCGATGGGGTTTGTCGTTATCCACATGACCACCCACGTCTTCATTCCCAACTCAGCCCGCGAACCAGGTTGGATGCTTAGAGGGACCGTGGTATCCCCAGTTCATCAGGGTTCAAATTCTGGTGCTCGCATTTATTTCTGGATTTATTTCAGGATTTCCGGCGATGCGCATTCAGTAGGAGGAGACGTTCCCGTTGATGACGAGGCGCCTGCGGTGACTTCGTAAATCTCAAGATGATATGCCGGCTCAGTCTTTCGGAGGTGCTCAGAGGTAGGGTGTGCGTGTGTGCGTTCATAGGGGTGAGTGTACACGCATGTATATGAGCGCTTGTGTCTGTAGTGATGTTCAAAAAAAACTCAGCCCGCTCCTCCCAAACCGCCACGTCATGGAGGCGGTCGCCGTCATCAACGTTGACACCCTCTTCTCCCCTCCCGTCTGCTCTCCCCTCCTTAACTCCTCGTGCCTCCGCCTCGCCGCCCACTCGTCTGCGTGGTCGCCGCCTCCCACACCTTCATCACCGCCATTACCAAGCAGCGTTTCATGACCCCTCCACTCAGATCCAGCCACTGGCCACGGTGCTAGGGATGTCGTCGCGATGGTACGAGGAGGTAAACTTCGATCACTGCTCCCTGGCCGAATCTGCACCATGGTTTATCCAGGCGGGTAAATTGATTGCCGTCTTCTTGCTTGGCAGGTTATCCCGTTCCTGACGGTACATCGTTTGAGCAGAAGCCGCCGGATTTGGCCTCGTTCCTTTACAAGAACAGGATCATGTACATGGGGTTGTGCCTCGTGTCATCGGTGAAGGTGATCATGTTTGCGGAGTTTTTCTGCCTTCAGTACGAGAGCATGGACAAGCCCATCTATATGTACGACCAGGACCGATGCTTCTGCTCCACCTTTTTTCGACAATGGATGGATTTTATTGACTCAAAATAAAACATCAAAAAGATACAAAACATGATGAGCGCACACCTGGCCTCTGCATAGCTAAGATGCACACAGCCAACATCAACGCACACAAACACGTCGGCAATTAGCAAAGTCATAAGACCAAAGCTATGCATAGGCGAGGAAAAATATACAAAGGTCCCAAAGCAATCAGATCAGCGATCGCCAAAACTACAACAATGACCATATCTGCACCAACCATATCATGACACCACATGGACGATGAGGTCTTCAACAGCAACACCTTCAGGAAGGGAGCGACGCTCAAGCGTCATCGTCACCGGATGTAGCCACAAAGGCCAGAATCTAGATTTTCACCCTGAAGATTCATTCTGAAGCATGTTCGAGCAATGCTTTCAACAAGGTAACACGTAGCTTTGTGTAACAGGGGGAATGACTGTTGAGTCAAAAAGCTGAGTGAGAAGGAAGCAGTAAATAACTAGAGTATACCGTCGTAGTGGTAGCTGCATTTACGCGACCGGGTCCGAGCCACGGGACAAGACCAAATTGGATTGGATTTGTCACATCTGCGGATGGAAGACCAAACATCCCCATTGCCAGGTACAACCAACTCCTGTCGAACCCAGGCTTTCACCCCGGAGCTCTAGACGGGGTGCTCGAATAGCACCACCATCAAAGTCACTCATGTGTTGTCGCCACTATTTTTCCGCAATCACAACAGTACATGCGATGTGTCGTCGCCGCTGCACAACCATCCCTCTGCATCAAGCCGCCGTCCGTAGTTTTGCATCTCATCGCCGAAGTCAACCGCCGGATCTCGAGAGATGAACCCTCTCTAAGACCTTCGGATGACCACCGTCGTCGTGGAGCCGTAGGAGGTCAGTCACCACCAAACAAGCCGACCGGATCTGGATCACCACCACGAAGCTTTCCAGATCTGCATCAAGGCAACGTACCAGCCGCCTGACTAAAGATCCGACTGTCTGGCATATCTTAGACAGTCGTCGGTTCCAAGACTCTGGCCGCCCGCACACCGGCACCAGGCCACAGACGAGCAGAACCGTGTGGAGGCCGGCGTCCGCGTGTGATCTACAGATCCGCGCTGGAAGAACTTGTGTCTGCTGCCTCGGACTGCCGGCTGGCACCACACCGCGGCCCTCGCACGCTAGCTGCGTTAGCACGGGACAAGTCCGCCCGCGAGCCTGCGAAGCTGAGTTTCGTAGCTCATAAGTAATGCTTGTTGTGCCGGTGCAGCCCGCCGGGCCGCGTGGCCTCGCGCCTCTGCCAGGATGAGCGCCCCCCTCGCGACCCCCACCCAAGAAGAGAGGAGTAGGACCAGCCGCCACCGACGCCGAACGGGCTTTGCCCGGCGGAGCTCGGCGGCGGCGGCGGGGAGAGAGACGGCGGGTTGCGGCAGCTCATGGCGGCTCGCTGGCACGCCAGTGTCGCCTGGCTGCTGGGGAGCGATCAGGCGTCGATTCTGGCGAGCACCTATGGCTGCATATGATTGTTGCTACACAAAGGAGTGTGTCTCCAAAACCTACTCCTAGACTTTATATAGTTAATGATCATTTTGGTTGGCATCTATAGTAGTTCTAATTGCACACATATTTATTCTCAGTTGGATACGATCATTGCAAAGTTGCACACACGGCGATCATTTTTTGTTGGCATCTATAGTACTTCTAGATATTACGCACATAATTGTTCTCAGTTGGATACGGTCATCCAAAATTACACACTCGGTGATCATTTTTTGTCGGCATCTATAGTACTTCTAGTTGCACACATAATTGTTTTCAGTTGGACACGACTATTGGAAAGTTGCACACACGGCGATCATTTTCTATTGGCATCTATAGTAGTTCTAGTTGCACACTTAGTTGTTTTCAGTTGGACACGATCATTGAAAAGTTGCACACACGGCGATCATTTTCTGTTGGCATCTATAGTAGTTCTAGTTGCACACATAGTTGTTTTAGTTGGACACAGCCATTGGAAAGTTGCACACACGGCGATCATTTTTTCTGGCTTCTACGCCCTCCGTTCGGAATTACTTGTCGCAGAAATGGATGTATCTAGATGTATTTTAGTTCTATATACATCCATTTCCGAGACAAGTAATTCCGAACGGAGGGAGTATATTAGCTCTAGTTGTACATATAGCCGTTCTCACACCAATAGAATCTGGTTTTGTCCCGAGTTCTGATACTTCGCCAAGTTCATTCTATCGGGAACTCGGCAAACTTCTCTCTATCAAGTTTAACCCGAAATTTTTCTCGACGGTGATAAGGAACTCTGCAGAGCTATGCCTTTACCAGGTTCCAAAAAAATAACTAGGCAAAACTTAATAAATTCGGCAAAATTACATGTTCGCCGAGTTCATGCGGAAATACACTCAAGTGGACCCTGCTATACAGTAGTCGACAGAGCCGTGGTGGCGGCCTTTGTTTGCCGAGTTTTGGCTAACGGAGAGTCAGTAAAAAAATCAATTTTGTATTTATTTTTAAAATGCGGAGTTGCACACTCTAGTCAAAATAGTCGCAAACATGGAATTCAGATCTTTTAAACCGCGCATCAGATCTGTTCACCATTGGAATCCTCATGACAAGTTCTTTCAAACTTGATCCCGCATGGATATGTTTTGATGAATTTTTTTACGCCAACTTTGGTGCCATATGATGCAACTCTATTACTACATCGTGCAATTTTAGTACAACATGGTGCAACTTTTTCAAAACCATTTTTTAAAGTTGCATGATCGAAATTCTTATGAGATTTGCAACCTAGTAACCACGACAACCATTTTTAGTGATGTGTAACTAGTCTAATACCCGGCCAACTACCTACTACTCAATGTGCAACCTCCCCTTCCAAGCTAACTTTTTAGTAGTCGACGGGCAACTCCTTTCCCTCCATACTTGTGTATATGTAGTTTTAGTTGGCTGAGGCAATAGAAGTAGTTGTACAGAATCTGTTAGGCAGTTGGCCAGGGCAACAGATAAACTTGCACATCTCACTGACATGGATTCGTTGAACGGTGAAAAAAATGCACATCCATAGACCATGAGGGTGCAGAAAAGTTTCTACAGGTGAGGCCCTCAAGATGCACATCTCACTAGTTGGGGTGGGTGGGAAGGGGGTGCTAGCAATGAAAACTGCACATCCATGGGTACGGGGAAAAGTTACACATGCACATCAACCGTTAGGTAGTTGGCTGGGACAGTTTACGAAGTTGAACATCCACTGCTTGACAGTTGACCGAGGTAGCCAATAGTAAAAATTGCACTTCCAACTAGAGGAGAAAAGTTGCACATCGACTACTAAGCAGTTGGATGGGGCAGCAGATGAAATTGCACATCTCACTTGATATTGGGTAGTTTGAGGCGAGGTGTCATCATTGAAAACTGCACGTCCATGGATAGAGAAAAAGTTGCACATCGACTATTAGGTAGTTGCACATCAACAACTAGCCAGTTGCACAAAACGGGGATAAAATTGAACAAGAAAAGTTCGTCAAAACATATCCATGCGGGTCTAGTTTCGAAGAGCACATCACGAGGACTTCAGTGGTGAAAGCGGATCTTAATTTTGATGTTTCGTTCAAAAGTTATGGCTTTTTTAAGAAACAAAAATTGAAAAGCAAACTAGATTGTCAACTTCCTTTTATGTACAAGGGACCATATACTCTGCTTTTCCATCGGCCGCTCCGAAACTCTACCTGGCGCGTGAGCGCCCACTAGACGGGTCCAAAAGAAAAAGACCTTTCCCGCAACAAAAAAAGAGCCAACGCATCCTCCAAGAAAATAGAGAGCCAACGATGCTGATGCAAGATACAAGTTTTGGAGATATGCCCTAGAGGCAATCATGTATGATGTTTTCCTGTGTGTTTATGAATAAAGATAGTCCTTGGATGTAATCAATGATACTTGTTGGCAAGTACGTGACTTGTGTGTGAGATCTTGTGTTGTATGATACATCCTAAATTGTCCCTAGTCGCAAGTGACGTGTGGGCACACGTCAGACTAGACTAGCATATGACACGGTGGATGGCTCGGTCTCACTAGCCATGGAGCATTGGATGCTAACCGGATAATATGGACTCGGAAGGATCTGGTCGGATTTGACGTAGTCGAATCCGAGTCGGATAGACCCAACTATGAGATGCAGCGATATGTCATCTGTGAGTCTCTAGTACAACATACATTCTATGTCCTAAGACCTGAGCTGACGCATTTAGTCGGGATCGTGACAGACTTTCTTTGGGCCTACCAAACGCTACTCCGTGACTGGGTAGTTACAAAGGTAGGTTTCGGGTTTGTCCAGTCCCATGCTGCGAGACATGGTCGAGCAAGATGGGATTTGCTCCTTCGATCAGGAGAGATATACTCTGGACCCCTCGTGTGATCCGGCCAGGATAAGCATTGCCATGCGACAGGGATTATGAGATAATCCGGTTTATTATCGGTATCACTGGAACGAGAAAGAGTCGGGCTAGCACAAGGATGACAGTCTCGCCTTGAGCCCGACAACATATATCGTAAGGCAAAGGGAACAGAAGTGTGACACGTTGTACAGGTTCGCCTAACCAGCTTCATAGTCTGCCGGTCGGAGGTGATCCGAACTATGACCAAGCCGACTTGAACCTAAGGGGTCGCACGCTTAAGGGAAGGAACCTACGAGGTCGGATCCTAGGACACGCTCGGATGTGATCCGAGATGTGTTCGGATTGTGGCCGAGTAGACTTGTGGGCTTTAGGGTCCGTGCGAGGCCCAAGTGTTGAGCCCACGACGGATGCCTATATAAAGTGGAGGTGCACACTCATTTAGTTGATCGCTTCGGCGCTGCGACTAGGGTTTGCATGTGTTGCGAATAGACTCCTCCACTCGCCGCCGGTTGTATGATCGGACCTAGCAGTCTGCCGCACGACGTTCCTCCTGCACGCGCGGATACCGTTAGAGGCGGTGCACTTGTGCCACTCCGGTGAACCTATACGAGGGATCTGACGATCGGCTGTTCGAGGGAGATACCACGAGGAGGAGATGAACCACGTGGACGCGCTGCCCCAACTCTTCTTCCGCTGCGAACTGTGATCCATCTCCCTTAGCATGTTCCAGGTTGTTCTGCGCGTAGGAAAATTTTAATTTGCAGTCGACGCACCCTACCGCAGAACCCGACAACAAGAGCATCTACATCCTGGCGTCCCAAACCGGCCTCAAACGTCGACCTGTTACGATTATTCGACCCAGACGACCCCCTCAAATGGGCATCACACGTCCGAGCTGACAAACACCTCTCATATCCAGCCTAAATATGAGGCGGATATGGGGGCGTCCGGGCACGCCCGTTGCGTCGGTCTGACGGCGCGGTCCCACGCGGCAACGCCCGAAAACCCGATCGCCCGATGAACGCCGTGTCCGTTGCCGCGGTGTGAACACCACGTGGCGCCGCTCCAACTCACCGCCCGAGACCAAATCCGCCAATTTAAGTCGACCGACGTCGTGACCCTAGTCCATCCACCTGCCTCATCTCCTCACCGCCAGTCCGAGCCCATCCACCTCTTCCCTCTTTCGCTCTGGCGCTCTGCCCACGCTTCAGAGCTCCGTCATGGTCCGAAGGATGATCAGCTACTACGCAACGCTCAAGCCAGAGCGTCGAGGCCTATGTGGAGGCCAACCGGGCGTTCCTTCGACAGGAACAGGCGGCGTCCGATGCGCTCTTCGCCGAACTCGCCACCTCTCCACTCCTCCTCCACCATACCTGTAATGTTTTAGGGATTCGACAAGAAGAGAGGCCCCTCCCTTTTTATCCCTATGGCTACTAAATCGACAAGGGTCGTCGGGGAGAAAGACATAATCGGCAAGGGGATGAAGCGGGAACCAACGGCCCACACGGAGGCATCCTGCGGCGGGGAGGTGACCGAACAGTGGCACAGATCCATTGACCGACGCCTCATGTCTATCTATATCTATATCTATACCAATATAAAAAGACCCAAAGGGGCGGATCCAATTAATCTCGGTTATCAAATCATGTCAATCCAATGACCTAGAGTGCTTCAATTTCGAGCGCTCAACACATTTAGCGTGCAGTTAATTTCATGTCTAATATAATGCTAATCGCATAATACATAGGTAAATAATATCCTATTTAATATCGACATGCATTTAATATACTTCCAAATTAACGTGCATTGGACGTACACATTGACTAGTAGTCCTAATAAGTCTGTTGTTATCTGGAAGAAGCCGGCTGGGGACAGACTCAAAATTAATTGTGATGGAGCGTTTAGTACATCGTCAGGTACAGGTGCGTGGGGGTTTTGTCATCAGGGACAGCACTGGCGATGTACGAGCTTCCGGATCAGGTTATATGCAGAATGTCGCATCAGCCTTTCATGCAGAGACGGAGGCATGCGCACAAGCTCTAGTGTTGGCTTCAGACTAGGGGATGACCAATGTTGAAGTCGAGTCAGATTGTCAGGAATTAATCAAAGCTGTCCAGGGAACAGAAGCTGATCTTGCACGAGAAGGAATACTCTTTAGAGAGGTTAGAGCTTTTGCAAGTTTGAACTTTACTCATATTTTTTTTGGATTGCCCCTCGGGCATGTAATAAGTTAGCTCATGCTCAGCAAATTTGACAAATTTGACCTGCGAACGAAATCAAATCACAGAATGAACTGCCCGTGAAACTATTTCACGCGGCTGACCTTTTTGTGTGACGCCCAACACGAAGGCGCCATACACACTGTGCAACGCCTCATAGATAGGCGCTACACGCCTGACCAGCGTTGCACCCCAGTCTGCCTAAAAATTGCTAAGCCAGTGTGCAGAGCCTACGAGCTAGGCGCTGCACTGTATAGTGTGGCGCCTAGCTCTCAGGCGCTGCACTAGTGGTTGCACTACAAAATGAAGCAACCACTAGTGCAACGCCTAGATGCTAGACGCTACACTGTATAGTGTGGCGTCTAGCTCTCAGGCGATGCATACTGATTTAGTAATTTTCGGATCACACGGGTGTGACGCTGGCCAGGCGTGTAGTGCCTATCTGTGAGACGTTGAACAGTGTTGTGTGATGCCTTCGTGTCGGGCGTCACACAAAAAGGTCAGCCGCGTGAAATAGTTTCACGGACGGTTCATTTTATGATTTGATTTCGTTCATAGGTCAAATTTGTCAATTTTGCCCTCATGCGCGGCATATGGTGCCAGCCGACTGATGGTCCGGTAAGTTTACCAGATGATGTAAACGTTCGGAGGGCCAGCGTTTTGGCTGCACCCGTGTGATTTATGGAATCTGGGTGTTCCTTTTAAAAAAGGAAATGTTAACGCCCACACGTGTGGGCGTTTGCACATCGCCCACACGCCTCCATCATCACTCATTTTGCCACGTATGAATAGATGACATCAGCAGAATTTTTTTTGGTTTTCGTCTTAAAAATGTTGTATCTCCTAAATAAGAAATCAAACAAAAAATCCGTTTTCACCATTAAATCCGTCTCGACGAGATCTTCAAAACTAGACCCCATGTTGATATGTTTCGACGAATTTTTTTTTTTTTTTTGCCATAAGTTGCCACGATGTTTACACTGCAGTTGCCATAGGGCTTAAACTAAAGTTGCCATGTGGCAATTTAGTTTTTAGATCATGACAATTTTAGTATTTTGACGATGGCAACTCCAGTACTTTGACCATGAAAATTATTTTTTGTATGAACCATGGCAATTTTACGTGCATGTACCATGGCAATTTTAGTTTATGGTTCATGGCAAGTCTATTTTCTTAATTCTCTGTTTTATAAATGTCAAAATTTACTTTTAAATGTAGAAGAAAATAGCTGAAACATATCATGGCAACTTCAGTGTAAACACCATGGCAATTCATATGCAATAGACATGGCAGCTTTTAATCCAAAAAAAATTTCATCAAAACATATCAACATGAGATCTAGTCTCGAAGATCTCATCGCGAGGGATTTAATGGTGAAAACGGATTTTCAATCGGATTTTTCGTTTAAGAGATAAAACATTTTAAAAACAGAAAATCCAAAAAGATTCCTGCATGCATGCATGCGATGATATGGCAATCTGCTTACATTAGAGACGTGTGGTGCGTCTCTCTTCCTGCCACACGTGTGGCAGTTAGCGCGACCCAAAAAAACCGTAGTGTGTTGGATAACTAAACCACACTGTATGTTTGTGCAGAGAATACGGGATTCCTCCCTCTCGCCCGGAGTCAGCGGCGGCGGGGCAGATGGATCTGGTGGCGGCCGATTGCAATGCGTGCCGGGAGGTTGGAAGGGAGCTGATGTTGCTCCCACTGTGGCTGCCGGTCGGGGTCGCTGGTTACCGGATCCGGGGAGAGAGTAGGCGGCGAGATGGGGGCAGCGGAGCAGGGCCGCGACGGGAAGCCCAACCTGGGACGCGGGAGGAGACCGGGCTTGACTTGGTAGCCCCTCGCGTCGTCGGGCGCGCCTTCAGCTGTCAACGACCGGCAGGTCTCGCCGTCTCCGGTGTCCCGAGTCCTCGGCTCGTAGCTGGGCGCAGATTCCTGTAGCATAATATCTCCGTCGACGAGTGGCCCTGATTTCTTGATTCTTGGTGGTTCGATTTGGTGGCCGCTCGAGCCCGCGCTGTCAATGGCACACGTCGTCGTCGCGCTTCACTATTCTTGGCACTCTCATTCCGGCGATTGGCCGCCTGGGGTTTCCCGGTTGCTTCGCGCCTTGTCTTCTCGCCCGTGCCGTCAGTGCCACGCTGTTATCGCCGTCGGCAGGACTGCTCCCGCGTACATATCCACTGGCCGTGGCTTCTTACAGTTCGTGAGATATTTCCTGCTTGGCTCCACAGTTACCTCCCCTCCCCTCCTGCTCGAACTCCGGCAAATTTTGCCGGCTCTCCGGGCCTGCCGGTTGCCACAGGGTCGGTGCAGTGGATGCCATTAGCGTCTTCTCTGTTCCACAAGTATCCTATCCTCACATCAACAGTGGTGTAATTTTGGCTCTTTTGATTTTACAGGTGCTCTTTGCTGTGCTGTGGTAACCAGTGCAGTTGAGCAATTGTTCAGACTTCAGACTTCAGAGTTCAGACCAAGCAAATTGGCTTCAGACTTCAGTTCGTGAGGTATTTACCTGCTTGGCTCCACCGTTACCTTCCCCTCCCTTCCTACTGAAAGTCTGGCAAATTTTCGGCTCCGCTCGCGGGCAATCGGCTCCCCGGGCCTGCCAATTGCCACAGGGTCGGTGCAGTGGGTGCCATTAGCATCTTCTCTGTTACGCATGTATCCAATCCCCACATCAACCATGGTTTAATTTTGGCTACTTGATTTTACAGGTGCTCTTTGCTGCGCTGTGGTGACCTGTCAGCAGTTGAGCAATTGTTTCAGACTGAGCAATTTGAAATAGAGGCCCGATGGAGGTGGTGACCGGAGCTATGACCACCCTCCTGCCCACGCTCGCAGGCCTGCTCAAGGAGGAGTATGACCTGCACAAGAACACCAGGGGTGAGATCAGGTTCCTCAAAGCCGAGCTGGAGAGCATGGAGACAGCCCTGCTCAAGATTTCTGAGGCACCTTTGGATCAGCCACCTGACGTCCAGGTCAAGCTCTGGGCGAGGGAAGTCAGGGAGCTATCCTATGAAATCGAGGACAGTGTCGATAAATTCCTGGTGCGTCTTGATAGACGTGCACAAAAAGATCCGCATAGCTTCGTGGGCTTCATCCATAAGAGCATCGACCTGATGACGAAGGCTAAAATCCGCCACAAGATGGGCACCGAGATCAAAGACATCAGGAGCCGTATCAAGGAGGTCAGCGAGCGGCGTGATAGGTACAAGGTTGACAGTGTTTTTGCCAAGCCTGCTGCCGGGCCAACTATTGACAGCCTTCGCCTATCAGCTCTATACAAAGACGCAACGGAGCTCATTGGCACTGAAGACAAGGAAAATGACCTAGTTAAGAGGCTGACAGAGGGGGATGCGGCATCCAAGCAGCAACTGAAGATTGTCTCTGTTGTCGGTTTTGGTGGCTTAGGAAAAACAACCCTTGCTAATGCGGTGTATCAGAAGCTTAAGTCGCAATTCGATTGCGAGGCCTTTGTTTCCTTGTCTCTTAATCCTAACATGAAGAATATTTTAAGAGACATGCTCCATCAGCTTGAGAAGCGCAACTATAGTGGCATGAACAAACAGATATGGGGTGAAGCACAACTTGTGCGCGAGCTAAGAGATTTTCTTCTAAACAAGAGGTATGTATGTAAGTATCGATTTCACAATTTAAGTTGTGTACTTGATTACGACTTCAGCACTTTACCATGTGATCAAGTTTGCTTGCTTAGTATGGATCCAGATATTATTAAAATATTGGGTCCAGTTTTGGGTGTGGCACATTTTTGTGGCTGCGGACGTAGTTAAAAGACGTTTGGTTTGAATTTCCGTAGAAACAAAGATATGGAAAATAAAATTCTAATTTTCATTCTTTTTCAAGTGCTATTTTTATATTTATTTTTTGAATTCCACAACCATTTAATATTCAAAATATTGAATAACATGAGTGTACTGAACTTCCAACTTCTAAGTTTTCGCAAGGCAAGTCCGTACCCTGTGTTATATCTCAGATATACTTATTTGATTGATCCTTTCTCATCCATAGGTATGCCATCTATAATTATTATCTTCCAAATAAGCAGGCCATTGATTTGAGTATTGTTATCCCTCTTAAAGTATCGGTCTGTCACTAATCTGATTTTCTAAGTAAGATATGAGGCTTTAAGTATGGGGGGAACTCAATTGAACCATGAACAATAGCGACTATGCTAAAATATCTATGCGGTTATCAGCTTTGTTTCATTGGCTTCTATCTTCAGTCATGACGGTGTTTCTAATCTCTTCTACTTCTAATGGGAGGCTTCCATCTAAATAATTACATGGATGTTGACCAAAGTGGAATAATGAATGATGATTAATTCCCTCGTTTTATTTTTTGTTGACACGTTTTGACTTATGTGTGCTTAAAGAAGCAGAAGATCATATAGAGCTTCACTAATATATGGTCTTCCGATATCATCTTATAGGTACCTCATTGTGATTGATGACATATGGAACAGTTCTGTATGGAAAACCATCAAACATGCTTTGATTGAGAACAAATGTGGAAGTAGAATAATCACAACAACTCGCAATCTTGATATTGCCAAACAAATTGGTGGTGTTTATGTCCTAAAGCCACTTACTCTTGCACACTCGAGAAAATTATTCTGCAAAAGAATATTTGGTGCTGAAGACAAATGTCCTCCTAATCAATTAGTTGAAGTATCGGATAACATTATAAAGAGATGTGGTGGAGTACCATTAGCTATCATGACGATAGCTAGTATGTTAGCCAGTAAAAATGGAAATGATTGGTCCAAGGTGTACCAAGCTATGGGTTCTGGGCTACAAGATAGTACTGATGTGAAGGACATGAGAAGGATTTTGTCAGTCAGTTACTATGATCTACCTCCACATCTAAAGACATGTTTATTGTCTATAAGTTTGTATCCAGAGGATTATAAGATTTTAGCCAGAGATTTGATATGGCGATGGATTGGCGAAGGTTTTGTTCGGGAAGAACATGGGAAGAGCTTGTATGAAATAGGAGAAGATTATTTCAGTGAGCTCATTAACAAAAGCTTGATCCAACCGGCGGATATCACTAATGATAAAGCGAGTGCTTGCCGTGTACACGATATGGTGCTTGACCTCATCACTTCCTTGTCAATGGAAGACAATTTCCTAACATATATAGGTGGTCAGCAATCAGGATCTGCACCAAGTAAGGTGTGTCGATTATCAGTCCAAAGCCTAAATGAAGGCAATGTCAAGCAGATGGCAACCATGAGTGTGTCCCATTTGCGGTCACTCAGTGTGTTTGAGCAAGATATTAGTTTGTTACCAGCGCTTTCAAGCTTTTCACTCATGCGTGCATTAGACTTAAGTTATTGTTCAAATGTGGATAATCGTCATGCTACGGTTATTTGCAATATGTTTCACTTGAGGTATTTATGGCTATGCAAGACGTATATCACTCAGATCCCGGACGAGATTGGGAATCTACAGTTCTTGCAAGTATTGGACATAAGTGAGACGAAAATACAAGTGTTACCAGCATCATTTGTTCAGCTAACACGGCTAGTGTACCTTCATATTGGCATATGGACGAGCCTGCCAGAAGGAATGGGGAATTTGAAATCCCTGCAAGAATTGAAGAATATCTATGTCACGTCCCCATCCATGCTGCATGATCTGAGCAAGCTGACGGAATTGAGGAATCTTTGTATCAGGGTTTATGAATGGAACGATGACTACAAGGAACTTTTCCGGCGGTGTCTCTCCAACCTGGTCAATCTCAAAATAATTAAAATAACCGGTGTCCACCGAAACATAGATTACGGAGTCGACAATTTGTCGTCTGAGCTACAACAGCTTCAAAGCATCCATCTGATTGATAGCATAAACTTCAATGTGCCAAGATGGATATCCTCGCTCTCCAACCTTTCTACCCTTCTAATCCAGCATCTGGAAATATGGGTGGTAAAAACCACGAGACCTTCAAGTGCTTGGCAACATGCCATCACTCCGCGATCTTGATATATGGGTGGTAAAAACCAATCGCAGACAAAGGATGGTGATCGACAGCAGTTACCCGTTCCAATGTCTTGCAAGGCTCAAGATCGGCAGTAGCATCATGGAGCTGAAGTTCGCACAAGGAGCCATGCAGAAGCTACAGACCCTTGAGGTTATTTTATCAGTACAGCAGACATGGGATCGATTTGGTGATTTGGACTTTGGCCTGGAGAACCTTTCTTCGCTTAAACAGGTCTACGTTGGGAGGTGGTACGCTGTGTCGTGGTCCAAGCCAGAGCCTGAAGAGGCAGAGGATGCAATTTGGCAAGCCGTTGACATGAATCCCAGCAAGCCGATGCTCGAGTTCGTCATGGTAACTATACCGATTCACCCTTCCAATTAACACGTATTTAGTTAGTTCTTTGCCTCCTCGCAAAAAAAAAAGTTAGTTCTTTGCCTCGGGATTGGTTGCTTCTATAATTTTGTCTTTCTTTACCGTGCATAAATATTGATTTCTTACCGCATTCTCTTTTGACAGTTCAAGTTGTGATGATGAGTCGGAATATCATTCTGGAAAAATCTCCTCGTTATTCTGCAGGTGTGTATCATTATACTAGTATTAACTGCTAGTACTCTCTTGGCCATCAGATGATGATTAACAACCCCTCTAATATTTTGCCATCTTCATCCAGCGATGTCTCTATGTGGAGCGCTGGCGATTCTTTAGAAGCTACAGTTATTACATCAAATAAATAATTTGTTGCGCAGAGGATTCCTGCATACTTCTTATGCGATCTGTATCGTTACATTGACAGTTTCATGCCATGTATCATATTATCTCCGACGGTGTCCATGACGTGATGAATGAACTGAGACCACGTCTAGTTTATCTTCCGGAGGTTTGTTCTGAATATACAGGGGAGTATTCACTTGCAATGGTGAGTCTTAAGATCTGCAAGCAAGATGGTGAACTGCTCGGATCTAGGTTAAAATGCAGAAGCTTATTTCTTCCAGAAGTGGCGCATTTGATTTCTTCAAGAAGTTTGTTCTGAATGTACAGATGAATATTTACTTTGAAAGTGTGCATGCCTACTTTTTTATTTATCTGGTGCGTGCTTACTATTACTATTGTTTACTGACATCTGAAACATGTAAGAGCAACTTGTTAAAAAAAATAGTAGGGCAAGGGCAAGTGATTACTGGGTTGCTTTAGTTTGGGCTTCTTCGTTTTACAACACTGTTCATCCGGGCTGAGCAAGTTGTGTGGGCACCAGCGTGAAGGCTTTCGCCCCGTGCACGACATTAGCCCACCATGGTTGTTCGGATGCTCCATAGTAATTTTGTAGGAATTGTTTCTTTAGGAGAGAGAGAGAAAAGGGGAGATAAGGACACATGTTGCATTGGACTTCTCAAAGGAAGTGAAAACACAGAGGTTTGAGAAAATGTTTAGGATCCTCCAAAATGTGAAGGGAAGCAAGGATTCCTACAATCAAAGGGCACATAAGAAAAAATTCATATAGAATTCCTTTCCTATGAAATTCCTGCAAAATTATTTTGTTCCAAACAGGGTATAAGATGGTATTACATGTATGGGGACTTATGCCTGAGAATATGATTCTGAAACAGAAAGCATGTGATGGAAAGCAAGCAGAGAGGATGCATCTGCTAAGATTTGAAGGTTGATATGCAGCAAATTGCAAATCCATGGAAAATTGTTGTTGTTTCTATGGTGGACTGGTCTGGTCGAAGCGACGCTTACATTGGATTTGCTCTTTAACATGATTGTTTGCCCCACACCCTAGCCCTTGTCCCATCTCTCTTTTTCACTCACCCATGCTCGACATGGGTTAAGATTTTTAACAAGGGAATTTCGCTGCCTCTAACGGCTCATGAGCGCCACGGAGCTTGGCTCGGAGACATTGGAGGAAAGGTCGGGCCTCTTAGAGTTTCTTAATGGGCCAACACAAGTGGATCCATTATTTGTTTTCAGTCCCGCTAATTTTAGATCTCGATCCAATCTAGATCATCAAAGTTGTACGTGGTTAGTACTTAGTAATAACGGAAGAGAATTAACCAGAAAAGACCTACCCGACGGTGAGGTAGGATTTGGCCCTCACTCGTCTCCGGCCGACCGCCTCTTTTATGTGGACGGATGAAACAAGATTGCCTTTTTTAATTTAGTTCGTGACGGCGGGTCAACACCCCCCCCCCCCACACACACACACACAAACACATGCTAGACTTATGGATCTGTTCGGACCCCCAGAGGAAGGAAACTTCTCGAGGGATGAGTCCCGAACAGATGACATCCCCCAGGTCTCTGATGAGGAAAATAACCTTCTAACAGCCCCATACTCTAAGGACGAAGTCAGAAAGGCGGTTTTCCTAATAGAGCATAACAAAGCCCCGGGTCCGGATGATTATCCCACCAGGTTCTCTCAGAACTTCTGAAACCAGATCTCCTACTTTTGTTTAGCGACCTACATGTTGGTCAACTAGAATTGTTTCGTTTAAACTTTGGTGAGATTATTTTATTACCTAAGGTTAATGAGGCTGAAAGGATACAACAATAAAGACCTATTTGCCTCCTTAATGTTAGTTTTAAAATATTCACGAAGGTTGCGACTATTAGGCTAAATTTGATTGCTGAACATGTGGTTCGGCCTTCACAGACAGCTTTTATACAAGGCAGGCACATCCTAGATGGAGTTGTTATCCTGCATGAAACGGTCCATGAATTACACCAGAAAAAGTTGAATGGGGTGGTACTCAAAATAGACTTTGAAAAGGCTTATGACAAAATCAAGTGGCCCATTCTTCAACGGACTCTCAGAATGAAAGGATTTTTTGCAGAGTGGGGTGCTATGATCCATCGCTTCGTTTCTGGAGGTAGGGTTGCCATTAAGGTCAATGATGACGTTAGGCACTATTTCCAAACGAAGAAGGGGTTGTGACAAGGTGACTCATTATCGCCGATGATATTCAATATAGTGGCAGATATGCTAGCGGTCATGATTGAGCGTGCCAAGGTTGATGGCCAAATTGATGGGGTAGTTAATCATCTAGTTGATGATGGTCTCTCTATACTTCAATATGATGATGATACAACCGTCTTAATAGATCATGACCTCGAGAAAACGAGAAATTTGAAACTGATTTTATCAGCATTCGAGCAACTCTCGGGTCTTAAGATCAATTTTCATAAAAGTGAATTCTTTTTCTTTGGCGAGGCTCAAGACGAGGCCCACCTGTATGCTGAATTGATTGGATGCGGTTTGGACAGTTTCAAATCACATATTTGGGGATACCGATACAGTAACGGAGACTCACAAATGCTGAATGGAAACACGTCGAGGAGACACTACAAAAAGACTTAGCAGTTCGAAAAGTAAATTGTTGTCTCTGGGTGGAAGATTGGCCCTCATAAATTCAGTACTAAGTAATATGGTACTATATATGATTTTCTAAAAGGAGTTTTACATAGATTGGATTATTTCCGATCAAGATTCTTTTGGCAAGGAGATAGTGAGAGAAAGAAATATCGACTGGCTAAATGGAGTGTGGTTTGCCCTCCCAAATACCAAGGCGGGTTGGGCATTCATGACCTTGAGGAATAGGGCCCTTCTTGTCAAATGGTTGTTTAAATTATTGATGGACGATGCCGTATGGCAAACCCTCCTAAGGAGGAAATATGTGGTTTCCAAGGCGGTATCCCAAGTATACTAGAAGCCTAGGGATTCCTACTTTTGGGAGGGCCTAATGGCTACAAAGAAATATTTCTTCTGATATGGATCCTTCTCGATTATGGATTGGTCGGAAATTATATTCTGGGAGGACAAGTGGCTAGAAATGCCACACTCCGGGAACAATATCCGGCTCTATACAACATTGTGCGCCACAAGAGTGATACTATCGCCACGGTAATGGAATCATTTCCGCCGGACGTGACGTTCAGAAGAGATTTAAGTGGACCCAGGCTCCAATCGTGGAACATCCTGCTACAACGATTGTCCACGGTGCAATTGTCATATGGGTCTGATGTATTCCGATGGAACCTCCATGGGAATGGACAATTCTCAGTGTGTCTACGTATAGAGTGTTAATCCAATCTGATGTGTCAGTTGATAATAACAAGATCTGGAATACCTCTTAAGAATAAAATATTTGCATGGTATCTTGATCGCAGAGCCATTCTTACTAAAGATAACCTTATTAAGAGGAATTGGCATGGAAGTTCACAATGTGTCTTTTGTCACCATGATGAGACAATAAGACATTTATTCTTCCAGTGCAAATTGGCTCGTTCTATATGGTGAGTCATCCAAATAGCTTCTGGCTTGTATGCAACTGGTTACATGAGATTGTTCATAGGTTTAGAACTCTTCTCAGGGTGGGAGCGCTTGGCATTATTTGGTCGCTTTGGCTATGTAGAAATGATAAGGTTTTTAACGATAAAAGTACTTCTCTGGTGCAGGTTACCTACATATGTATTGGGACTCTTCATTTATGGTCCTCTCAACAACGTGTGGAAAATCGAGACCTGTTTACGGAGATGTGTACACGATTAAAGGCTATGGTGAGGGATACTTTTACCCAACTTGAGTGGTAGCATGATCTTAGGATCAGAGCTGGCCAAACAGGTCAGCCGGCCGATTGTAATCGGGCCTGGCATGGCCTGGCCCACCAGGGCACGATTATTATACGGGCAGTGCCATGTCGGCCCGCGTGTGGCCGAACTGGGCCATGGCCCGTCTAGGAATTTCACCAAATTTTTATTACTATGCCTAGCGCCCCAGCCCACTTGGCACATCCGCTATGCCTAAAAAAACCTTAGGAGGGTCCCTGCATGACATCCCAATCCTAGACCAGGGAGCACTGGTCGCTGGAGCGAGCAGCCGAGGGATCTCGCGTCAGTCATCACATCGCCGAGCAGCGCACCTGCTCCCTCCCCCAAGTGATCTCGCGTCAGTCATCATGTGATAGCTTGACTTATTAGGGATGATGTAGACTATTCATATCAATAAAGAATTCCTTTTTTTCGGGAGCCCATTCGAAAAGAACTCCAAAGTTAAGCATGCGCCGGAAAGACTAGTATTGATCTGTGGGGTCATTTTAAATCCCGTTAGGAGTAACGATCAGTACCCGACGGGTGTGTTCGGAGCATTACACATCACCTTGCAGATCTCATGCATGTCGGCGAACTGCGGGCGTATGAGCCTCTGGCCTGCATGCGTCTGCTCTACTTCAAAGCTCCAACATCCCCACCAGCCAGCGCAGGACAAATTTTGTTGACACACATTAGCAAGGACTGCACATCAGTACATCACATAGCAGCAGGCAGTATCAAATTCTCCTTTCTCCATTTGATAAGCATTTGCATGATTAATGTACATATCTGCTCGCTGCATGGTCTAAACTTTTATCATATACTGTCTTTTAGTGGAACTTGTATCATATACTAATTCTTATGATTCAGAATTTAAAAAATATATTTTTTTGCTTTAGTCTAGCCCGCCCAACTTTCTCTTTCAAGCTCCGCAACTGCATATTCGCAACTGGAAGTATAGTATAGACAGATAAAAATCATACACAGAGTTAAGCAAGCAGTGACTAATACTTAAGCCCCGTGAAAATATCATGGCTAAAGATCTACTCTTACTTAGGATGAAGATCATTATAATCATCGGGACCATAGACCTCAAATAATTCGGCAAAAAATCCATTCTTCCTTCTCGGGTTGCATCCCATGTCTTCACATAACCTATCATTGTACCAAGTAGGAAGAAGTCCAGTGCACGGTGTACGTGATTCGTTACGGGAGTAACGCTTCATTACCTTCTCACATTCAAGTACATTCCTCTGCATTGCTTCAACACTTGGTAATCTAAATCCACCATCCATGAAATATGCTAGCCACTTAGACCGTAGTTCTGAAGTGTAGACATTCGCATAGTTGTCAGAATATCCGATGACCGCAAGTTGTGGAATCTTAGGATGTATGCACTCCCTGTGAAACAATAATTAAATAAATTATTCAATAAAGACTTGAAGTACGTAAAAAATATGTCTAGTAAAGTGATGACCTATAAAGTGGTGCAGTCGTGGATGTTGAACCAACGATAATAGTATGAAAGTACTTTGACATGAACATGTCCTTGATGTTTTGATCACCATTGAATCCTGTTCCGAAGATAACTATGTCACTCTTTACCAACGTAGATTCACCTTCAACAAGCACACCTTCTTTGCAAAAGCCGAAGGTCTTCGACTTTTTAATAACGATGATGCCTTCCTCTAGATTCTTGTAATGATCCTTGGGTGTAGTGGAAAGCATACATCCCACCATCCCCTCAAAAAAGCTGTGGTCAGGCACCATGTCATGCTTCTTCATTGGAATGGAGTAGTAGCTCTCAGCAAACTTTGAAATCATCAACCTCTTCTCACACACAAAAGAACAATACAGATGTATGTAATTAGTCTAAAACAAAATCATTTACACTTCCGGTAATATTAAGAATATGAATCATATAAAATGGAAACATGTTGTAGTACCAATGGAGTCAAGACGGTAGCTAATATGCTAAGGAGGAAACCTTCACCGGGCTTGTGAATAAGGAGTTCGGCAAAACGAGTTAGATAGAAATTTGATATGTTAGTACCCCAAGCATAGAAGTTTGGTATGATCCATTGCTTGGTTCGGACTACCATTGTGCATGGTTTCTCCATACCTAAAAAAAGTTTATAGATATTAATAAAAAATATAATCACAATGTTTCATTTTTATCTAGGAAACTATAAAGATGAAGATAATATAATCATGATAGGCAATGCCACTAAATTTATACATTGGAATGCTTTAGAAAAATGGACATAATAATGTTTCAATTTCATTAACCGGGAGAAACAAGGTATGTTTAATTGAGAATTGAATATTTTTACCATTTACTTTTGCACATTCGTTAGCAATGTCAAGGGCTGAATTTCCATAGCCAACAACAGTCACACACTTGTCCTTGATCATCTCCTTAGCTTTCTCGCTACCCATTTTGGAGTAGTCCATGGAGTGGATCACTTTCCCATCAAATGCTTCTGGGCCTCTACCAAGAGGGAAATTGGGTATGTTGGGATAACTGCTAAACCTTCCCGTACAAAGAATCACAAAGTCTACCATGTGTACCTGGAGAAAGGGAATACATGTTTATGAACAGTCACATGAGAAAAGTTAATTAGTGTAACACCCTGGCCCAATATGAGTTATGACTAGTCCACCTGTAGGGTGGACCCATATATATGTAGCACTCCCCTTACACTTTCATCTTGGCACCATGTAAAAGGGTTAGCCCAATGGTGCTATATTACTAATACAAGGCTGGACCAAAGAAAGGGTCGTCGTTTACTAGCAAAGTATTGAGGCTGGAATCCAAACTTTCAAGAGAGGTTGTGTATGGTGGGTTGGAACGGTCTCGCAAATAAATATTTGGGACGATCCTGGGATTCCTTCTAGTACATCAAGAAAGGTTATAACACCTAGAGGATGGGCGAACCAACCTCTAGGTGAGGTTTAGCAAAGAACGGTGTGGTAGGTGTGAGGAGCGTAACAATAGGTCGCCATCCTTTCAAAAATAAAGTATAGGTCGCCATCCAGATCAATATATTTAGTCGCCATCTTGACTCTTGAGAGATTAGGACTACAGCCATTTACATGATGGTTAGGTGATGGCTGCGTTATGCATATCCAGAAAGAATTGAGAATTCCATACATGACATTTCTTCCCTCAACACCCGACTCCCATTGCTATGTGATTGAGAGCAAGCTCGAATCAAGAAGGCTCAGCAAGATTGGATTTTGTCGTCAGAAGATCATGGAGACCATGACCACGAACAAACCAAATAGTATCAAGTTTATATCTACTTGAATATCATCATCCTAATCCTATATGGAAAAACGTTTGCGCAGTAGTAGCATATCATGTCGTTACCTCTATGTGCCCGTCGGCGTCGGCCACCGTGAGGCGCCACTCCCCGTCGCCAGACCCGAACGCCTCGCCGCAGCCAGCCCACGCGTCCCACGCCGCCACCTCCTCCTCGCTAACGCCGACGTACTCCATGCCGGTCACGCGGCGGCCGAGCCTGACGCAGTCGAGCACGCCGAAGCGGCGCGCGTAGGCGTGGAGGTAGTCGGCGACCTGGCGCTGGTTGGGGAACATCTCCGTCACGGAGTCCGGCCAGGGGAAGTCGGAGTACCGGTACATGTGCCGCGGCGCCTGGAGCCTGGTCCCCTCCATGGCGTTCGGCCACACGCCGCCGACGGCGTCGCCCGCATCGAAGACCACCGGCCGGCAGCCGCGCACCAGCAGGTGCTTGCACGCCGCCAGGCCGCTCACGCCGGCGCCGATGATGGCCACGCTCTTATTCTCCAGGCCCATCGGTTGATTTGTATGTGTATGCGCGCCGTTGACGACGGGCGGCGTGGAAGAGAGTGCTACTGTGCAGGAATCTGATCACTAAGCGGGGTGGGGACGGTGTTTATGTAGGTGGTGACACACGGAAAGCGAAGGATACCTCACAAAACTCTAGTGAAAGCGATGCATGCAGTCCCCGGACGCCCGGTGTTTAATTACCGGAGCCACCAAGTAAAGTTTGCTCCATCCAATATTGAAGAGAAGGAAACTATTGGATAAGTCAAGCGTGGTAGCATCATAGCAATACGAGAATTTATATCCGCAGATCACCTAGCGACCACAACCAACACTGTAGCAAGTTGAAGATGCGCCCCCACCATCATCCCTCCTCACTAGACCCAGGCCAAACTTCATGAATGTAGGTTGAAAGCTTTCTCGCAAAAAAAAAAAAAAAGAAAGCTGCCAACAAAAAAGAATTTATATCTTTAGCTACATGTCAATCAGCGGAAAAATGAATTTGGGTCAGTCATTTTCTGAGCCATTGATTTGTACTTCAAGATTCATGCTCTTGTTCTTTTCCCTGTTGTGTGCGTGCAGGTGGCCAAAAGTAAAGCCGTGTCTGACATTAGTTGAAATCCAAACATATTCATGACCATCCTTTTGGAATGCGTGAATATGTTTTTTAAATGTCACGTACATTCTTCTGAATGGTAGGAAACATTTTTTTTACTTACACAAACATTTCTATATTGTATAACATATTTTTAAAGCTCACGTATATTTTTCTGAACATTTTATAAATGTCATGAATATTATTTTTAAATAACATCTACTTTAAAAGGAAATTTTTTTCCAAAAAGCCATGTACATTCTTCCGAATGGTAAGAAACATTTGTTTTACTTACGCAAACATTTGTTTATGTTGTATAACATAACTTTACACTACGCTAAGATTTTTCAAATTCGATGTGAACATTTTTAAGTTTTTGGAGTAATTTAAGATTTTTTTTAAATATATGTTTTTAAAACATTTTTAAAAATATCACAAAAAACAAAAAGAAAAAACAAACGAATGAAAATGCAGAGAAAACATACATGAGCCTAGGATGCGTCGGCCCAGTGTGAGAGGAGTGCTGGTTCGCTAACGCATGTTATTTTTTCCCTCACAAGGGATCTTTTTTATTACTTTTATTTATATACCTGAAATGGAAAAAAAATCTTAAATTCTAGAAAATGTCGATGCTTGTTTGAAAAAGATTCATGCAGTGTAAAAGTTTGCAGCTTTTAAAATGTTGATAGCCTTCAACCAAAATCATGATATTTCAAAAATGTTCACGTGTTTCCAAAATAAATTCCTGACAATTTCTAAATTTTAATATAATATAAGAAAGAGCACCAAATTTATTAAATATAACTAATACTACAAAATAATGATTATGACACTTCAAAAATACATTCATGTGTTTCAAAAATATGTTTAAAAACGCTTCTTACCATTAAACAACTATTCATGGAATTTTTTAAATGTTCACACATTAACAGTATATTCACGATTTTGTGAAATGTTAATACATTATAATTAAATATTTGAATAATTTTAAAAAATGTTTCATGCCATTCAAAAAATGCTCAATCATGTGTTTGAATGTTTTAACATGTAGTCAAGAAAATGAACAAACATGTATTTAAAAAAACTGTTCTTCACGCATTAAAAAAATTGAAGGTGTATCATAAAAAATTTGGGTGTATTAAAATTGTATAACTTGTGTTATAATAAAGTAGACATGTACTTGAAATATACATGAAACAGAAAAAAAATGAGAAAACCTAATAAAGAAACACGGGAAATTGGAGATTGAAAAAAATCATAAAGAAACACATAGAATAGAAGAAAAAAGAAACACACGGAAGGTTCTACAGACCGGTTTGGTCCAAAACCATATAATGGGTCGGCCCACTAAGTGGAGAGCACACTCATCGCGAAAAGGTGAGGCCAGACTATGTCTCGCAATAAGCGAGATGTAGGGGTCCTCGTCTCACGACAACATGGCGAGCAAAAACTCTTCATCGTCTAGGTTTAAAGGCAAAATCGAGGTAAAACTAAACGTCAGGGAGTCAAGAGCACCAAAGTAGGAGGACGGATCTAGCTTGAACGGAAGAGCGAGCGATCAGAACTGGGGGCTTCCCAAAACCGGGGTAGCCTACTGGGTCAGCCCACTTAGATCCTTTGTAGGTGATCGCTATGTAAACACAAATCATATACTACTAGGAACATCCTATTTGACGCCCGTAGGAGTCAAATGAAGGCTGCGACACCCACATCTGATGAAAGTTGGGTCAACCCACTTCGGATCTCATGTGTGGGTTCTTTTTCGTTCGTTCGCTTCCATGTGCGGGTAGCTCTATTTCATACACTGGTTGCTGGGGTTTTTTCCTTGCTCAGTTGTTTTTCTTTCGTTTACTGTTTGGGTTTTTCTTCCTGGTTTTTATTTACCATTTCCTTTTTATTTTTGTGATTTGTTGTCTCTTCCAGTTTTGGTTTCTCCACTGGTTTCTTCTGGTTTTGTTTCGGATCTTCTCTTTCTCTTTTTTCATATTTATTTTCTGTGACTTTTATTTCAGATTTTTTTTCACTATTTTTTGTGTATTATATAGCTCACCCGTGCATTTACAAAAATGTTCATCGTACATGTAAGAAAATGTGCACCATATATTAAGAAAATGTTCAATGTATTTTTATAAAGTTTTTTACTGTGTATTTGAAAGTTGTTCAACACTTATCATAAAAATGTTCGATATATATTTAAATATTGTTGCGCCTATATAACAAAAATGTCAATGTAAGGAAAGATTATAAGTTTCAAAAAAAGAAATATTCAATAAGAATAAAAAGTAAAGAAATAAAAACTGGAAAGTAAAACCCATAAGAAAACAAACAAATGCACACCAGAAAACAAAAACGGCTACAGGGGCGAAACAAAAACAGCAGCGTGCGACCAACGGTAAATGGGCCAGCCCAAGTCCCTCGGGTGCGAGCGTAGCCTCCACTAGACGCCTGCGGGCATCAACTAGGGTATGCCAAAAGAAGTAAGCTACCACATGGAAGGTTCTTTTTTTGTCAAGTTTCGGTTGCAAACCACATGTTGCATGTGGTTTGAGGGGAAGTTGTTGTTGGTTTTGTTGGGGTGGTTCTAGCGGTTTTTCTATTTTGGGATTTCATTTTATTATTACTATTTTCTAGTTTTCCTTTTTATTATGTTTTCCTCATGCACACTTTTCTCCTTATTTATTTCTGGTTTTATTGCGTTTCCTGTTTTATATATGTTCCAAATTTTGATCATTTTAAATCTTGTGATTATTTTGAATTTATGAACTTTTATATTTTTAAAATGCAAGAATAATTTTATTGTTTATGAATATTTCCAATTTGTGAACATGTTATTGAATTTGTGAACAATTGTCATATATATATTTAATTCACGATTATTTTATAAATTAGCGTGAAATAATAATTTGAGATTTATTGTTGAATTTATGAATATTTGCACTGCGCTTTCTGTGGCAGATCGTTGTGACGCGCACACTGCATTTTGCTCTTGAACAGGTTTAAAAAATTTAACCTCCCTAGGCTCCCGGGCACCTTCTTCTCTTGTCGCTCTTCCGAAGTTTCAAATGTACAAACTGAACAGGCGGGTACACTGTCATACGAAAATTTGGCATGTATTGTCCATTGTGAGTGGTGAGGTGACATCTTCAAATTCACTGTACTCTCTAAGTGGAGCTTTCTCATGCGATTGAGGTTTCATCATGATTTTGACTGGATCAACAATGTTTTTTCTTTTAAATTCTCTGTGCTCCCTAAGCTTGGAGCTCTCATAGTCAGTTGAGGTGTCATTTTCTTATTTGGTCGTAAATTTGACTAAATCAATGATTCTCATATTAACTATAAAAACACATCAGTCTCATGCACCCTCTCACCACCTGGCAAAAAAGAATCACCAACATGTGACACGGTACCACCAGCGCAAAGAAAACTTTCCTAGAGACATGTGGGCTGATTAGTGGATAACATAAAATCACACCGTCAAGGAGGATCCACCAAAACATCTCATTATAAAAAAAATACACACTCCATCATCTTCCCCACGTGCCAATACAAATAATAATTTCTTGTGAAATCCAAGGTTTTAATTTAAAAACAAACAATTTTGGACCTCACTAAAATATTAAATTTTGTATATTTTGGAAATAATTTCAAGCTTCAAATTTCACTTAATTTTAATTTAATTTTAATCAAATTTAAATTTGGATTGAAATTAGTTTGAATCTAGCTCAAAATTTTGAGGTTAAAAAATGTCTTGGACCCGACGAAAATATGTGAGATTTCATAGAAATTTTTAACCTTGGTGAAATTCCGACGACATCAATGGTGCAGCGAAGCGCGCCCAACCCTTCTAGAACCCTTCTAGTAGGAGGAGGAGGACGATTGATCATGTGGGTGTTGGGAAATGTAGCATGTAATTTCAAAAAAAATCCTATGCTCACGCAAGATCTATCTAGAAGATGCATAGCAACGAGAGGGGAAGAGTGTGTACACGTACCCTCGTAGACCGGAAGCGGAAGCGTTTACTTAACGCGGTTGATGTAGTCGGACGTCTTCTCGTTCCAAATGATCAAGTACCGAACGTACGGCACCTCTGAGTTCTGCACATGTTCAGCATGATGACGTCCCTCGAGCTCTTGATCTAGCAGAGTGTCGAGGAAGTAGACGAGTTCCGTCAACACGACGGCGTGATGACAGTGATGGTGATGTGATCCGCATAGGGCTTCGCCTAAGCACCGCAAGAATATGACCGGAGGCGTAAACTGTGTTGTAGGCGCCCCCTTCCCACGTATATAAAGGAGGGAGGGGAGGAGGCCGGCCCTAGGTGCGCCCAAGTAGAAGGAATCCTACTTGGGCTCCTAGTAGGATCCCCCCCTTCCTTTACCGGAGGGGGAAGGGGGAAAGAGAGAGGGGGAGAAGGAAAGGGGGGTGCCGTCCCCTCCCCTAGTCCAATTCGGCCTCCTTCCTTGTGGGCTGGTGTGCCTCCCTCCTATAGCCCATATGGCCCATATCTTCCCCCGAAGGGTTTCGATAACCCCGATACTCCAATATGTACCTGATACACTCCGGAACACTTCCGGTGTCCGAATACTATCATCCAATATATCAATCTTTACATCTTGACCATTTCGAGACTCCTCGTCATGTCTGTGATTTCATCCGGGACTCCGAACAACATTCGGTCACCGAATCACATAACTCATATAATACAAATCGTCATTGAACTTTAAGCGTGCGGACCCTACGCGTTCGAGAACTATGTAGACATGACCGAGACACCTCTTCGGTCAATAACCAATAGCGGAACCTAGATGCTCATATTGGCTCCCACATATTCTACGAAGATCTTTATCGGTCGAACCGTTATGTCAACATACGTTATTCCCTTTGTCATCGATATGTTACTTGCCCGAGTTTCGATCGTCGGTATCTTCATACCTAGTTCAATCTCATTACCGGCAAGTCTCTTTACTCGTTCTGTAATGCATCATCCCGTAACTAATTATTTATCATGAATAAGGATATATAAAATAACAACTTTATTATTGCTTCTAGGTCATATTTCCTTCAGTCTCCCACTTGAAGTAGAGTCAATAATATAGATTACATTGCAATGATTCTAACACCCATGGAGTCTTGGTGCTGACCATGGTTTGCTCGTGGAAGAGGCTTAGTCAACGGATCTGCCACATTCGGATCCATATGTATTTTGCAAATCTCTATGTCTCCCTCTTTGACTAGATCGCGGATGGAGTTGAAGCGTCTCTTGATGTGTTTGGTCTGTGAAATCTGGATTCCTTTGCCAAGGCAATTGCTCCAATATTGTCAGGAAAAAAATTCATTGGACCCGGCGCACTAGGTATTACACCTAGATCGGATATGAACTCCTTCATCCAGACTCCTTCATTTGCTGCTTCTGAAGTAGCTATGTACTCCGCTTCACACGTAGATCCCGCCACGACGCTCTGCTTGGAACTGCACCAACTGGCAGCTCCACCATACAGTATAAATACGTATCCGGTTTGTGACTTAGAGTCATCCGGATCAATGTCAAAGCTAGCGTCGACATAACCATTTACGACGAGCTCTTTGTCACCTCCATAAACGTGAAACATATCCCTAGTCCTTTTTAGGTACTTCATGATGTTCTTGACCGCTGTCCAGTGATCCACTCCTGGATTACTTTGGTACCTCCATGTTAAACTTATAGTAAGGCACACATTAGGTCTGGTACACATCATAGCATACATGATAGAACATATGCCTGAGATATAGGAAATGACTTTCATTTTCTCTTTATCTTCTGCTGTGGTCGGGCATTGAGTCTGACTCAATTTCACACCTTGTAACACAGGAAAGAACCATTTCTTTGACTGATCCATTTTGAACTTCTTCAAAACTTTATCAAGGTATGTACTTTGTGAAAGTCCTATCAAGCGTCTTGATCTATCTCTATAGATCTTGATGTCCAATATATAAGCAGCTTCACTGAGGTCTTTCATTGAAAAACTTTTATTCAAGTATCCTTTTATGCTATCCAAAAATTCTACATCATTTCCAATCAACACTATGTCATCCACATATAATATTAGAAATGTTATAGAGCTCCCATTCACTTTCTTGTAAATACAGGTTTCTCCAAAAGTCTGTATAAAACCATATACTTTGATCACTTCATCAAAGCGTATATTCCAACTCTGAGATGCTTGCACCAGTCCATAAATGGATCGCTGGAGCTTGCACACTTTGTCAACACCTTTAGGATCGACAAAACCTTCTGGTTGCATCATATACAACTCTTCTTTAAGAAATCCATTAAGGAATGCAGTTTTGACGTCCATTTGTAAGATTTCATAATCATAAAATGCGGCAATTGCTAACATGATTCGGACAGACTTAAGCATCGCTACGAGTGAGAAAGTCTCATCGCAGTCAACTCCTTGAACTTGTCGAAAACCTTTTGCGACAAGGCGAGCTTTATAGACAGCAACATTACCATCAGCGCAGTCTTCTTCTTGAAGATCCATTTATTCTTTATGGGTCGTCGATCATCGGGCAAATCCAACAAAGTCCATACTTTGTCCTTATACATGGATCCTATCTCAGATTTCATGGCCTCAAGCCATTTATCGGAATCTGGGCTCATCATAGTTTCTTCATAGTTTGTAGGTTCGTCATGCTCAAGTAACATGACTTCCAGAACAGGATTACCGTACCACTCCACCCTGGTGCGGATCGTGCTCTGGTTGACCTACGAGATTCTGTAGCAACTTGATCTAAAGTTTCATGATCATTATCATTAGCTTCCTCCCTGGTTGGTGTAGGCATCACGGGAACGGATTTCTCGAATGAGCTACTTTCCAAATTGAGAGACGGTACAATTACCAAATTGAGCTACTTTCCAACTTGATCTGAATGGCATATTTTCTAATCTTTCTAATCTTCAAGCGCATTGCATCCATCTTGATCTTGTGATCATCGACGACATCCGCAACATGCAATTCCAATTTCATCTTCTCCTTCTTAATTCTTTTCAATTTTTTCTTCAAGTAATTGTTTTTTTTTCAACTAAATTTAACTTCTCGACAATAGGGTCGGTTGGAATTTCCGGTTCACATACCTCCTAGATAAAAACATCTATGTCACGTTGGTCAGCATAATGTCATAAACACTAAATGAAACAAATAGTTATAAAAGATAATATATATATACCACATCCGAATCATTGACAGGACGAGGGCCTACGAAGGCGGATACCAAAATCATCGCACTATATAATAACAAACAATAATAAAAATAAAAAATTATACAAGTATCTATCTAAATCATACAAGTAAGAAAAAAAAATTCCTTTTAGAAAGAAGATAAGAACAAGATGCTCACCACGATGGTGTTAGCGACGAGATCTGCATGGGCGACCGACGGCGGTGAGGACGGGGACGCGACGGGATGGACCGCCAAACCTAGACAAATCTTGAGGAAAATGGAGTTTGGACAAGGAGCTTCGAGAGGAGAAAACTTAAGTGTGGCTTGGGCATTTTATCGAACACCTCATGTGCATAAGAGGTGAGCTAGAGCACCACAAATCTCTCCCACAGCCGGCAAAAAAATAGAACAGCGGCTCTGTTCGCAGGCAGAGGCAGGCGTATATATAGGCCTCTCTTTAGCTCCGATTTGTGGCTAAAACCGGGACTAAAGGTGTCGGGCCAGGAGCGAGGGCCATTGGTCCCGGTTCGTGTCTGGAACCGGGACCAAAGGTGTCAGACGAACTGGGGCATGCCTCTCTTTAGCTCCGATTTGTGGCTAAAACCGGGACTAAAGGTATCGGGCCAGGAGCGAGGGCTAGTGGTCCCAGTTCGTGTCTGGAACCGGGACCAAAGGGGTCAGACGAACCGGGACCAATGACCCTCGACTTCCGGCCGGCTCCCTGGCCTCACGAACAGGGACTGGTGCACCCTTTAGTGCCGATTCACCTGGATTAATGCTCTTATCTTGGCCTCAACCAAAGCAATGTTTTCTACTAGTGATGAGGTTAGTGACGCCTTGGCTAAACTTTGTAGGTTGCAATGCAGCACTATGGTCTGGCTTGGCTCTGGCCCGGATGAGGTCTTGGAACTTGTGGAACGAGATTGTAACACCTGATTGTTGAGCAATGCAAGAATTTATTCGCAAAAAAGGGGGGCATCCTGCAGCTGGGGTTGCATCCTCTGATCAAGAGATAATCAAACACGAACTGCATCATATACAACCTAACAATCAATCCAACTTGACAATTTTCCTTCCACTAGCACTCCTTGCAGCATTATTTTCTATGACAATTTCTACCATTGCATGACAATTTCTTCTTTCTTTCCTTCAAAACACATGTTCGAAAATGACCTTGGAGACATGTCCATCGAATACATGGGGAGGGCAGTTAGCGGCGTAGTAACAGCTCCTCACGACGTTCAACAAGGTCCGCTTCGTCTCACTTCTCGCTCCATCGCCGTGCGCCTGGAGGACATTCTGTGTGAGTTCCTGCATGCCTGCCTCAATTTTCTCGTCCATGTGGCTCATTGTCGCCTTATTCCTTTTGGTGTCCTGTAAATAAATTGCATAGTTAGTTTCATAGATGTCTGATGTGTGGCTCTGTTTCTAACGAAAAGGTGTTGATTCATAGTTGGTATGTATGTACATGGGAATATTGCTTGCATGGAGAAGATACAAAAAAAGACGATGAATTCTAGCGCCGAATTAAAAGAAGTTATTATAAGATAATTTACAAGCCAAAACTAGCATGAGATCCCTAATGTTTTGGAGCTTGCTTGAGAGCACGCTTGAGTTTACACGTGTGGGCTATTCATTGCACGCAAGTAGCCAAGAAAGGGTGAAAATACTTCAGTGATCGGTCATTGTGTTCAGTTCTTTAAATGGGAAAAACACCATCAACCATGTATCACATAGTTCACATGCTCAAGGCAAGGTATTTCCCCCAGGGATCGATATTGAATGCCACATGCCACATGCCACATGCCCTACTGGTGGCTCGTTCACTTTCAGAAGCATTATACATGGGCGTGAGCTACTGCGTGAAGGACTAGTGTGGAGGATTGGAGATGGCACGTCCATAAAAATCCACCATGACAACTGGCTCCCGCGCCAGGGCAGCCTTAAGCCACTTGGGCAGCAGTATATTGCAGGTATCACTCATGTGCGCCACCTCCTGGATGAATCAGGTGTTGCATGGGACATGAACAAAGTGGAGAGGATGTTTACTCCTGGGGATGCTGAGGATATAAAGCAGATTGTGATTGGCAGACCGAGCATGAGAGATTACATGGCATGGAACTTCACCAACAACGGACAATTTTCAGTCAAGTCGGCATATCACCTGTGTATGAGTTTAAATGGCGTCAAGACCGGACAGCCGGGCTCTTCGATGCCGAGCAGGGAGAAACTAATGCTCCGGGGAAGGCGAAGATTCATGCATGGCGACTGTTGAAGAACGGACTGGCTGTTGGCTCAGAGCTGCATAGGCGTCGGATAAAGCCCGGAGTGTTCTGCTGCGCCTGTGGTCGCGAGGAGACCAAGTACCACCGATTCTGGGCGTGCCCTCATTCTGTGCTGTTTTGGAAACACCTGTGTGAAGACAAGGGAGAACCAGTGGTGCAGCCGCCAATGATGGACGGCTCGCTGGACAGCCTTGTTGCCTGGCTTAAGTCCTGGTTTGCCGATGCAGGAGCGGCAGAGCGCGAGACGATGATTCACGCTCTGTACGGTCTATGGTGTGCAAGAAATGAGACAAGAGATGGGAAGAGGATCCAAGAAGCCCGCGAGCTGGCCGAGAGAGTGCACGCACACATTCAGGAGTGGCGACAGGTTCATGCGAAGGAGCCGACGATCAAGGAACCAAGGAGACCGGAGAAGTGGCAGCCGCCGGAGCCGGGGTGGATCAAGGCGAATGCTGACGGAGCTATGGCTAGGGCGCATGACCGGGGGTCCTTAGGGATCACCACGGTGCTTTCAGGGGAGGGACTTCTGTCTTCTTCCAGAGCATCACTAATCCCTTACTCGCGGAGATCTTCGCGGCAAGGAGTGCAGTGCAGTTGGCACTTGACACGGACGTTCAGCGCCTTCATGTGGAACTGGATAATCAAGAGGTGGTGACAATGCTCAATGAAGAAAGAAGGAATCTTTCCACTGTTGGTCCGATCGTGGAGGAGATAAAGGAGACGTTGAGGACTCGTCAAGAGTTCAGAGCAGTGTGGGTTCGGCGCTCGGCAAATGCAGCAGCGCATGGCTTAGCTAGAGAGGGGGTTTGCAATGAGACTTCTAGTTTCTATGATTTTCCTCCGGATTGTATTATTCAGGTTGTAGCGGACGAGATCCCGAACTTTGCTTAAGCTTTAATAAAGATGCAAGTTCCCCTAAAAAAAACATAGTTCACTAGAAAATATGGCAAAAATATATTTGAGCGTAAAAGAGCTACCTCAGAAAGTAACATCTTGTGGTGAAGGTTGTCACAAATAGAGGACGCAAGTTGAATAAACCAGGCACCATCCATGGCGTTTATCATCGATGATGCTTCACCAGTTCGTCCACCACAAATCTCAATAATTTTGACTAGAAGCAAACATGTTTGTTTATCATGAACCATGCACGACCCAGCTTGAACAACACCTGAACCGCAGGTGTCATCCTCTCCGTTTTTCTGTTGCATCATCCATTCGATCCACTAGAGGCCCAAAGGAATATATTAGAATGTTTACCAAGAGAACATTCTAGCAATTAATAACTCTAAGAAAAGGGGCAATTGGTCGTTCAACTTACAGCACAGCGTAACAAATTGTTGATGTACACTGGTCCTTCACCAACAGGTAGTGCCTCTTGTGCCAATAAATCAATAAGCTGCTCAAATGCCCCCACAAGAATGTCCTCTTTTGCATCTCCTTTATGCCTGGATGGACAAATTGTGTCATGTGAACCATATTAAAACAATGAGAAGACATTAAATCGGAAGTCCATGTTTTCATAATGGCACAGCAATGGATTAAATAGTAGTGTTTAAAGATTACATCATTCCTCGTCAGCAAAAAAAAGCTACATATACAAGTTTGAAGGTCTTAATTTCTAAGATAGTGGATTTTATGTTTGCATCACACTTGTCCACCTGTGGGAATCATCTACCAAATTACTAGTATTAGTTTGCTATTTTTCTTATCAAAAGAACAATTGGCCAAAGGGATCCAGTTAAGCATGTAAATATTTATCATTTGGTGTGATGGTTTAGATTGAGTAGCGATGCTCAGTTAATATGCTCACCATGATATATTACTATTTCGTTCATAGATACCGCCTTGCATAAACCGTTCCATCATTTCATTACCCGACAAATCTCTATGAAGGTATTTAGTAATAATGTTGGCCAGCACTGACACCTTGGCCCATGCAAGTCGCTCGGTGGCACGGCTTGGCTCGAAAATGCAAGCGGCGGCTAGAAAATAAACTCTCAAAACATCTCTTAAAGTCACCCCAAAAGTCTCGAGGCCATTCTCAGTAAACCACCTAAATACATAGAAAGACATGTTATACAGGAAAAATAGGACGTAATTAACAAGATGTTACGTGAGATTAATGAGTACTTTTGTAGGCCATGCCACTCAAGCTGATGTTGGACTTGGCAGCGATTGAAATCACGCTTTGCCAACTCAAGATAGGTGTTGTTGTTCACAAGTGGCATCCTGCCAAAACCATTCAGCATGTCAACTCTGGGATCTTTCCTCAACAAGTATGGAATGAACCAATTGTTGGAATTCGACCATTTTTTTACCTGTAGAGTGCCTTTCCAATCCAGACATCATTATCACCGCCATATTGATCTAGGTATACTCTTGCTTCTACACGCGGTAAGCTTGCATACCATGGGAAGTCCAGTGTATATTTTACCTATAATCATACATAACGGTATTTATATTCTTGTTCGTATCCAGATAAGATTATTTGTTTCACAAAAATAAGATAATAAGTTTTTTTAATATGCTAACAAGAGAGTGTTCAAAATAGTCATATTGTATATGGAAATATTATGTATAATTCTTCAAGAGTTTCAAAAACAATTAACTCTCAAGTGTCATCAGCAATCAAGCCAAAGATTGTGAGAGTCATGTTTACTTCCTAGTCCATCTAAACCAATTGATTGGCAGGATGGATGTGTTTACCTCGCCTGGTAGATCCTTAGCAATGATCCATTTGTCTCGAATCGTGCCATGGGCGTCTCTTTCTCTAAGGAACTCATACGAGAATCTCCCTGCACGCTGCAACAAGTCCTCTCCAGGGAACCTTACCTGAGAGGCCCTGTTCAGGTTGTACATCCCAGTGACGGCTTGCGTTGATTGCCCCACGAAACAGAAGAACTCCCCATCCTTCTCAAACTTCTCAAATACAGCTGTGAATTAATCAAAATGTTAGTTTTGTTTGTGATATGATTTATTACTCTGCGGAGTATGTACAGCACGATACAATATTTGGATTTGCATGGAAAAGGGGGGTCATACTAGGGGAGACATCGTATCCATGTAGCCGCAGCAGCCGGAACGCCATGGATGTGTCATCCACGTCTATTACAGTGGAGTTCCTCGCCCAGGAAATCCCCTCATCAGTCCAGTGCCTAAAGCGTGAGTAAAGAGATTAGAAGAAACCTTCCTCATGAAGCGACCAAAAGTTTAAGATTACCATGCTATTGTTAACAACACACAGTTATGAAGGAGAAATTAAACCTGTGAACATAGTCCAAGCACTGTTTGATTTCTTGCTTGAAATAGCGCGAGATTCCAAGACGCTCCAACCGATCGACGGCCCAGATGCGCTCAAAGAGATCGACCGGGTAAACAGTGGGAACTGAAATGCGCCAAACAACATGAACAATGCACACGGGATCAGGAATTACACCAAAAAAGAACTCAATCCCATCCAATATCACTGCAGATTATGGTCATGGACCTCTTACCTCCTCCGTTGAATTTCTTGATGATTCTGTCGATGTATTTGAAGCATTTCGCGTCACCGGTTTGCATAAGAGCACAGGCTGTAGCCGAAGGAGAATAGAGGAAGGACCCATCACTAGACTGGAGCCTAAGGATTTTCTGCCAGTCCACCCCGGGCATCCCTTCAAGGGAATGCAGGATCGACGTTGGAATCCTGTGCATCATCTCCATCGGAATCCTACGGAAGTAATTAATGATTAACTAGGAAAACTGTGAAGTAATCTGCATCTCTGGCAGGAAAGGGGATATATGGGGTACCTCTTGAGCTTCACTTCTCTGTTAGCATATATGCGCTGCAGAGCATGGTGGTCATACGGGAACCCAATGCCCAAGCTCTTGGCCACCTCCAGGAGAGAAGGGAACACAATCTCGAAGCCAATGGGCATCGACTCCAGGTCTTCCTCCGCTAGCCTCCACATGTTCTCCTCCAGAAAAGAGAGCCCTGAAAAGAAAAACAGGATGCATCATGCATACATTTAGTTGAAAGACCTTGCTTTATTTGGTACTTTAGCAGAACAATTGTGTGTATCAGTTTGTAGATTTGCAATACCTCTCCTGCATTTATCAGGGCCAAGAGACCACTTTGTGAGAGCCACGACACAGGCAAGGGTGTTAGTGACCCGGTCATAGGCGGAGAACAGGGCAGCGTCTCCCCAGGAGCCGTCTGGGAGCTGGTTGTCAAGAATCCACCGGAGGGTGGTGGGAAACTGGGGTCTGTCACCGTCATCCAGACTCGGCACCAGAGCGACCCAGGCGGTGTCATATGCCGAGACGTTGATCTCGCCGTCACTCATCGACCCCAGCATCATCCTCACTTGGTCGACCAGTGGCTGTTCAAACTCTGTCCCGGGAATCACACAATAGTCGTCGAGTTCACATTGTTCCTCAGTCCGTTCAAGAACCTGAATATCGTTTCTGACAAGGTTTGCTTGCAACCCTGCAGGTACGTCGAAACACACAAATGATGAAATGTATCCAGCGCAAGACATCGCATCCATTTTGAATTAACCAGAATAATAATGCCTCGATGTGCATTAACATGTTACCAAATTTCAGCTCCAGGTCAGTTTACGTGGTTGTAAAATTAAATTCAAGTTATACAGACTGAGATTGGGTTAAGTTCACCTAGGATTTTATTACCTGATGAAAGAACGATGGCGGTGACAGTATTATAGTGACGATAACGAGAACAATAGTATGTCGAGAATCATTCTATCATCAGACTTGACTTTAAACTGCAGTAGCATTCTTTTGTATAGTTGATGCTTTGGGATCTGATAAGAAAGCTACATCATTGTTCAAAAGTGAACTTCATATAGGTTCGGGTTCCTTCTCTTCGTGGTGCCAAAAAAATAGTCGTTGACGGACCGTTTATTCTTGTCTCGCCTACTAGTTAACGTTTTGTGTGCTCCAAAAGAAAAAATCTTAATCCTACCCTTCTCTCTGGTATACCCTTTTCTCGTGTTTCTGTGCACTCTATCAGTATCGTTGCGATTCCCCTTGGCGACAAATGGCATGCGTGTCATTTTGTAAAAAGGACCAAGAGACGTTGACGGATCATTTATTCTTGTCTCACCTGCTAATTAATGTGCTGTGTGTTCCAAAAACCCGGATCCTATCCATTCCTGATTCGTTAACTGATCATTTGTTCATGTTTCACCTGCTAATTACGTGTGCTATAATTGGTATAGCACGTACCAACTCACCAGAGGCCATTCGTTCCTCGGGTAAACGAGTAGCAGCATGTGTAATTGAGCTCTAAATAGGTTAATTATGTGACGTGTAGTCGCTAAAGAGGAACATAATAAAAAGGACTAAAACAATATATGTACTAATTAGCTGCCTACAGCTTGGAGTACATAGGCTGGCATAATGGCAGATAGCAAAATAACAGACAGTAGAAATGGGAGATGGCCGACTGAGATTAATTAGTTAATCAGTAATGTATATGATACTTGCCCAGTGCTAGCTAACAGTAGATAGTGACACTAAAGCGAGCGATCAAGATAACATAAGCATAAACAAACACAAGATCACCGGGTCCCAGACCAAGTCAAGGCAACAATACCATTAGCACTGGATACGCTGGTGGCCTGCGCAATCTGGAGAGCGACGCGCGAGCCGGCGGTTTCCACAAGGGCAGCATCTCCTTTGGCGCGGAAACGGCATGGACCTGATTGTTCAAAGAGAAAGTGATCAGAATCAACCTCACGACAAGTGCCCATGTCGGTCTCGCTTCAAACTCAACACAGCATGCTGACATTTGTCTGCGGTGGACAGGGCGAGACGGTCGCGGGCTGCAGGCATCACAATTCGCGTGTGTGAATGACAGACAAGACCTCCTGCAGCCGTATCCCCGCAGAGCGTGGCCGGCACACGAAGAATCGCAAGACACACATGGTGCATCCCCATAATTAATCGCGGAACATCGTACGACAGGGAAAACCAGCGCCTCGCGCGAAAAGCACGACAGAAAGCGACATCGATCGAGCACCTTTGACGACGAGAGCACGCGGCCGCGGTCCGCGGCCGTAGCCAGATGGCACCCACGCCGGCGGCGAGAGGTGTAGCTGCATGCTAGCTGCGGCAATGCACGTTCCTCAATCCGCAATGAACACCCCTCCTCCAATCCCTCCCAACGCCGAGTGTTAAGGATGATGATGATGATGATGAAGCAAAGAAGGTGTTAAGGATGATGATGATGATGATAAAGCAAAGAAGGTGTTAAGGATGATGATGATGATAAAGCAAAGAAGGGGTAAGGGTGCCAGCTAAGGAATGAGCGAAACAAACGAGAACGGCGCGGGGTTATCCGGAGGGACATGTATGTGTGCCATGCAGTGTAATTGCAATGCATATATACAAGGATACATACATAGATACCAGAACAAAAGGAAAAGCGAGAGAAAGGGAATGATTCCTGCACGGCAAAGGCCTCTGGTACTGGTAGTGGACAAAACAAAAAGCTTAGAAACGTTCGCTTTGTGAACGGGTGGTGTGAGGGCGAGGGTGAGATGCTCCGCCCCGTCACGCCAAGATGCCACTCCATTGCCGGTCCGGGAAGGGAGCCAGATCCTTTTTCTTCAGCCGGCAACTGATCCGCTTCAGTTTCTCTAGATTCTGCTGTTCCGGAGCGGAATGGAAAAAGGAATGCGCGCGCGTGGATGATCTGCGCGCGTACGTAGGGAAATCCCTCGTGTTGCTTATCATGTTCGGTGGCGAGACGAGGAAAAAACACATGGCATACTCTGCGTGCGGGGCGGGGATAGGTTGTGTGTGTACTACCTTTACCTTGGGCGTGGCGGGCCGCGGCGACGCTCGGGGGAAGCCGCGCCGCCGGCGGAGATCAGCTGCGGCCGCCCGGCGGAGGCAGGGGACGCCGCCCACAAGGTCGGCGGCGAGGGCGGCCTCGGTGTCGCCGTCGCGCGTGGGGCGGCGGGCGGGCGGTCACGCCACGGGCTCCCGCCATCAGTGCCGCTCGGAGATGGAGCGCCTCGGCGTCGGGGGAGGAGGCGGGCAGGCGGCGGGCGGGGGATCGATGGATGGGGACGGGGACGGGGACGGAGGGGAAAGCTCTGTTTTTTTTTTTTGACACCGCAGTGGCGCCGCTCGGCAAAACTAACGATCGTTGTGCGGGGGTCCACCTCGAAGCGGTACCAGGAGAGGCGACTGCGGGCGATTGCTTGGCGATCGCTCCGGACTCTAGGGTTAGGGTTTCCGCGCGGTGGTGGGGTTGTCTCCGGTGGCCTGTGAAGGGGCGACGGCGCTCCCTGAACGGGCAGATTGGTGTGAGTCCTTCTCGTCTGTGGCTACGCCATGGCGGAGAAAGCGAGAAGCGGTGGTGCTGCGACCCCTAGATCGGATGCGTCATCAAAGGGAGGGGTAAACCAGAAAACGGCGACGGCAAATCGAGACGTGGCAGGGTCGGCCGTGAGGACGACGATTGGCACGCAGAGCAGGGAATCGTCAAAGTCGCCGGCTGATGGTAAGGGGTCAGAGGAAGCAGCAGGGCTAGTAGCACGGATGGGCGATCTAGTTTTGACAGAGAAAGAAGCGGCAGGATTCATATTCAACGAGTCTGGCCGTGAACATCCTAGAGCGACCAAGTGGTCTGTGGTTGGGAAAGCATTCACTCCACGGGCCGTAAACTTCAAAGCTTTAGAAAAAGCTATGTACAAGGCGTGGGGATTGCATAAGGAGGCGAAGTTCAAGGATATAGGACCGAACATGTTTGTGGTGCACTTTGGAAGTGAGGGGGACTGTAGACATGCCCTGAATAATGGCCCCTAGCAATTTGATTTTAATGTGTTGGTTCTGAAGGATTATGAAGGCAAAACAAGGCCGTCTGAGATGGTCTTTGATTCAGTTGAGTGTTGGGTTCGTGTATCTGATCTACCATTAGACAGACGATGCAAAGAGTTCGGCGAAGCCCTCGGGAACTGGATTGGTAAAGCTATTAGGGTGGATGTGGAAAAAGATGGGTTTGCGAAAGGAACGGACCTGCGAGTTCGGACCAAGCTGTCGATTTTTGAACCATTAGTACGAGGTTTCAATCTGAAGGAATCGGAGGATGACCCAGTTGGTACATGGTATAAATTTGCTTACGAGAAAATACCACACTTTTGTTTTGAGTGCGGACGGTTAGTGCATGGTGTGGATGGATGCGTTCCTCCGGTGAATTCTGACTCTCAATGGGGTGAATGGCTACGTGCTTCACCAGGAAGATCCTCTTCCTTCAAAGACGGGACACAGTGGCCGTCGCATAGTGCAAATAGTCTCAACAGCGCAAGATCAAGTGAGGGGATGATGGATTGGAAGGGTGACATGGGGAAGAGAGGAACAGGATACGTTCGGGATCTCCCAACGAAGCGTAACCTTAACAGACAATTTCAGGGCTCGGCAGACTCCCGCACTGGCGTGGAGAGCAGCAATGATGGGGCTGAGGTGAACAGCCCAAACAAGACCCGGCACAAGCCAGCTGATCAGAGAGGTGGTGATCTTCGGGAGGACCTAGAGAAAAAGAAGGAGAAGGAGCTGAGAAATGACCTAAGGCAGCGGCAGCAAAACAGACAAGCAGAGATCCGCCAACACTACAGGCAACATGCTATGAGGGATTCAGGAGGATGGGGCAGCTCCAGTCGCTAGAGAGAGAGAGAGAGAGAGAGAGAGAGAGAGAGAGAGAGAGAGAGAGAGAGAGAGAGAGAGAGAGAGAGAGAGAGAGGGGGGGGAGGGAGGGAGGAGGAGGAGGAGGAGGAGAGAGAGAGAGAGAGAGAGAGAGAGGACAAGTGGCAGATATATACGAATCCGAAGGCAGGAGTATGTGCCTAGGTCTCCAAGGAGTCCCAACTCCCAGGAAAAGCAGGAGAGAAAGAGAAGGCCCAAGCAGCATTGGGTCGCCAAGGGAGATCCGGACAGGCAAGTGGGCAATGATACGTTCATTCGCGATACTAGACAGAAAACTTCTAGTGTGTTTGATCGTATCTCAAAGGGTGATGATCGATCGGCGGACCCTGCTGGACAGGGCCGCCGGGCGAAATGATTATTCTTGCCTGGAACTGTCGAGGACTGGGGTTGGACTCGACAGTTGGTGAATTACGAGACCTGATACGGTCTTACAACCCAGCGGTGGTGTTCTTATGCGAAACAAAGAAGAAGGCTAAGGCGATGGAAAGGCTTAAGTGGAGTCTTGGGTTCAGAAGTGGTGTGGCTGTGGATTGCCAGGGTCTAAGTGGTGGACTCGCACTATGGTGGAGGGATAATATCCAGGTCACTATCAGACCATGGTGTCAGTATTTCATAGATGCGGAGCTAAATGTGGATGGTAAAGCTTGTAGATTCACTGGTTTCTACGGCGAGCCAAAAACTGAGTTGCGTAAGAAATCGTGGGATGCTCTACAATATCTTTGCTCTCAAGAAAATCTGCCCTGGTTATGTGCAGGAGATTTTAACGAGATACTAGAGAGGTCAGAACAAGTAGGCGGGAACCAAAGAAGCTTTACACAGATGGAGGGTTTCAAAGAGTGTTTGTCTAGCTGCGGTTTGGCTGACTTGGGCTTCTCGGGATACCCATATACTTGGGACAATAAGCGGGACAACGAGGAGAATATTCAAGTTAGATTAGACAGGGCCACATGCAATAACAGTTTCATGGCTCTTTTTCTGGATACGGCGGTGGAGCACGTGTTAACAGAGGAGTCCGACCAAGTTGCGTTGATCATCCGTGCCATGGAGACAGCTCCTGGTGAGGTAAACAAGGAAGAGAGGCCGTTCCGTTTTGAGGAAATGTGGATAAAGCATGATGGGTACGATGACATGGTGATGAAGGCATGGGCAGACGCAGGGAGGCAAGGAGGAAATATTGGCGAGGTATGCGAGAAGCTTCACGGAGTTTCAACGGACCTGCAACGATGGGGACATCGAGTTTTTGGTTCGGTACGACGACAGATCGTAAAACTGAAGGAACAATTGAAATATGCAAAAGAGAGGGCGTTGGGCACTGGCCTAACTGCCGAGGTTAGAGATATCGAGGAGCAGCTCCGAGAGGTATATGAGAGAGGAATTATGTACAAGCAAAGGTCCAGAGTAGGCTGGCTGAAAGAAGGAGATCAGAATACCCAATACTTTCAGAATCGAGCGTCCCACCGGAAAAGAAAAAATACAGTACGAGCCTTGAGAAGAGACGATGGTACGCGCTGTATGATTGATGAGGAAATGAGGGAGATGGCTGCAGCCTATTATCAGAATTTGTTTACGTCAGAAGGGTCTATGCATGCTGACCGCTTGCTTCAACACTTTGAGAGTGTGATTTCTGAAAATATGAACGACAAACTTACGGCTGCTATTTCAGACTTGGAAATAGAGACTGCTCTTTTCCAAATGGGGCCGACGAAGGCGCCCGGGCCTGACGGCTTTCGGCGCTATTTTACCAAAGGCACTGGCCGATGGTACGGGGAGATGTGTGTACGGCGGTTCGAGACTTTCTTGCGGGGGTCGCTGCTCCAAATTCCTTCAACGACACTATTATAGTCATGATTCCAAAGGTTACTTCGCTGGAGTTATTATCACAATTCCGACCCATCAGCCTATGCAATGTTCTGTACAAGATCTCTACAAAAGTCCTCGCCAATAGACTCAAGGTGATCTTGCCACTGCTGATATCGGAGGAGCAGAGTGCTTTTGTCCCCGGAAGGCTAATCACGGATAATGTTCTCGTCGCATATGAATGTGTGCATGCGATTAGGACAAGAAAGCGAAAGAACCCTCTCTATGCGGTCAAACTAGACATGATGAAGGCGTATGACAGGGTGGAATGGATTTTTCTTGAACAAATGTTGAGAAAACTTGGTTTTGCCGAGGGCTGGATTGCGATGGTCATGAGATGTATCACTTCTGCATGTTTTTCTGTCAAACTAAATGGGGGACTCTCACGCAGTTTTGTGCCATCTAGGGGACTCCGACAAGGAGACCCGCTCTCCCCATACCTATTTCTATTCTGTGTGAAAGGTTTTTCAGCTTTGCTAAAGCATGCCCAAAGGGAGAAAGTAATTAAAGGGGTGTCATTTGGGAGCACTGGCCCTCATGTCACACACCTTCTTTTTGTTGATGATAGTATTGTGTTTTTTGGAGGGATCCCAGGAAACAATGCAAACGTTGAGGAACATACTGGCCGACTATGAGGTGGCCTCGGGTCAGAAGGTAAACCTCCAAAAATCATCCATATTCTTTGGGAAAGGCTGCAGAGCGGAGGATAAAGTCGTGCTCAAGCAAGCCATAGGTATCACTTCGAAGGCTTCAAGTGAACGGTACCTTGGTTTACCAACACTGGTTGGTAGATCGAAAGAGGGCACGTTCAAGTATGTACGGGAGAGCTCGACAAGCAAGGTCTCTGGATGGAAGGGACAAGGATTGTCCAAGGCAGCTAGAGAGATTCTTATTAAGTCAGGGCTTCAGTCTACTCCTACTCACACCATGAGCTGTTTTCAACTCACAAAGAAGATGTGCCGGAACCTGAAATCGATCTCCTCGAAATTCTGGTGGGGTGCAGCAAATGGTGAGAGGAAGGTACACTGGATTGCTTGGGAGAAGATGTGCTCTTCGAAGAGAGAGGGAGGCATGGGATTTAGGGATCCGGAGGCTTTCAACCAAGCGTTGCTTGCTAAGCAAGCTTGGAGGATCTTGCAAAACCCTGAATCCCTTTGTGCTCGTGTGCTTAAGGCACGGTACTTCAAGGAGGGATCAATTATGACAGCTACGTGCCCAAGTGGAGCCTCGTTCACTTTCCGGAGCATTTTGCATGGAAGGGACCTGTTACAAGATGGCTTGGTGTGGAGGATTGGTGATGGCACCTCTGTCAATGTGCATCATGATAATTGGATTCCAAGACAGGGAAGCCTCAAGCCGTTGGGTCAGGTGTATATGCATGGTGTTACCAAGGTGGCCGACCTGCTAAATGTTCAGGGAGATACATGGGATCATGCAAAAATTGATGGAATGTTCTCCCCTGATGACGCACAAGACATCAAACAGATTGTGGTTGGTGGACCGGGTGTAAGGGATTATCTTGCATGGAACTTCACAAAAAATGGCCAATTTACTGTAAAATCTGCATATCATTTGAAGATGAGCATCAAAGGAGCGAGGACCGGACGGCCGGGTACCTCGTCTTCGCTCAGGAAGCATAAGATGTGGTTGGCGCTATGGAGCACGGATGTACCGAACAAGGCGAAGATCCATACTTGGCGGCTTCTGTGTAACGGCTTGGCTGTTGGGGCGGAGCTGCACCGACGACAGATCAAGGGAGGCGTGTTCTGTGTTGCATGCAGAAGGGATTAGTCCATTTATCATCGTTTTTGGGCTTGCCCGCATTCTCATCTATTCTGGAGAGCCCTGAGAGAAGAGCTGCAGGCCCCTGTTGTAACACCGCCGGAGTTGGATGGATCTTTTAGCTCTATCTCGTCATGGATGCAACATTGGTTAGCTGATGCAACTGATGTGGAACGGGAGACGATGATCCAGGCTCTTTACGGGATGTGGCTAGCGAGGAATGAGGCGAGGGACGGCCACCGGATTGCTGATGCAAGAACAGTCGCTAAGAGGGTGTGTGACCATATGAAGGAATGGAGAGAAGTGCATCCTAAAGGACCCAGAGTGCTATCTGAAAAAATTATGGAGAAGTGGAAACCACCTGAGTTGGGGTGGATAAAGGCAAATGCGGACGGCGCGTCGACGAAGCTGCGAACAAGAGGAGGAGGAGGAGTGGTCCTACGAGATCATGGTGGCGCGTTCAGAGGAGGGGCGTGTGCGTTCCTCCCAAGCACCTCCGATCCCCAGTTACTGGAGCTAATGGCGAGCCGGCAGGCGGTGCAACTTGCGATTCAGCAAGGATTTCAGAAGGTTCATTTGGAACTCGATAGCAAGGAGGTGGTGGCCATGCTCAACAACAGCAACAGGGATCTCTCGGCCATGGGTCCTGTCGTCGACGAAGTGAAAGAAATGCTCAGAACCAGACAAGAGTACAAGGTGAGTTGGGTGAGAAGAACGGCAAATGGTGCGGCACATTTGCTAGCTAAGGAGGGGGTTAGCATGGAGATGAATAAAGTGTGGCTCGATGGACCACCTGAGTGTATCGTTGTCGCTAAGGAGATTCCAGGTGTTCTGTAACAGCCTGCAAGTAGTGCAGTTTTTTAGACTTCTTCAGTTTCGGTCCGATTTGTTTCTTTTGGTTTGTTCCGTGCTGTTTTAGGGCAGGTGAGACTGCAGATGATGTGAACTTGTTTTGCTTTCTTAGCTTGGAATAAATGCTTTACCCCTCAAAAAAAAAAGTGGCGCCGCTCGGCAAGGTGGACCCCGCGCCGCCCATTTTTTTTAGCATCAGTACAGACACAAGCGCTCATATACACGTGCATACACTCACCCCTATGAACTCACACACGCACACCCTACTCCTATGAGCACCTCCAAGAAACTGAGCCGGCATATCATCTTGAGATTTACGAAGCCACCATAGGCGTCTCGTCGTCGACGGGAACGTCAACTCCCACTGAAAGCTCATCGTCGGAAATCCTGAAATAAATCCAGGAATAAAGCGAGCACCAGGATTTGAACCCTGGTGGGTTGGGGATACCATAGTCCACCTAACCATCTTTTTGGTGCCATCGCTTCCGGAAATTCACTTTGGGCATGTTTGGTTGCGTGTGTTTGCCTCCTTTTACATTGGCCTGCATCGCACGTTTTTTAAAGTATTTATGGGCCTGACTCGGTGGCAACGCATGAATCGGCGGTTTCTCTAAAGCCAGACTAAGGCAAGCGCACAAGGTGAGCCACTTGCACGAGGGGAGATGGGAGGGATACAAGCTGGTATGCAGCCTATGCGTGCTTATCTTCTCCTACCTCTAATAACCTTTCCTCCGATTCTTTTCTTTCTAGCCCCTTTCGATCTACACAAGGTGCTTCGATTCGAGGTAAGCTCTACACGAAAAAGATGCACCTCGACGCTACGGTTCCATTCAGGCGATCGGTTCGTAGTTTCGTCGGCTGTAAGTTCTTAATTTCGTCTTCCCGTTTGAAGTTGTTCTTACAAATTTTGTCAGATTCGGCGCGCACGATCGATCGTTTGAATTTTCATTTAACCAGATGCCTAATCTCGCAGTTCCTCACAACATTCGTATTGTAAGTTTTTGGTTTCGACGATCGTAGCTTCATCTCTCTTTGAGCAGCAGTCTACTGCATTGACGCCGCCATGTCGAGCTCCTCTGTCCTCTGCTCAGAGCCCTCCCATTCGTCCCTCTCGACGCTGAAGCCCTTCCCCTTGATCTCCTTGCCCACGTCTACTACACTAGAGTCGTTTCCGGCGTCGCTCATCTTGGCCTACTCTCCGTCGTCCTCCTAAATGCACTAACGCTGCAATGGCGTGCACACTGCTTTCTTGTGTCCTTTGCCTTCGTGCACACTATAGTTCGCCGCGCCGCCGACGGGGTCGATCATCTTGACATCCTCTCTCTCGCCCTACTACACTGGAGTCATTTCCGGTGTCGATCATCTCGGCCTCCTCTCTCGTCCACTGCCTGACGATACCATGGCGCGGGCGCTGCATTCTCCTCCTCTGTCAGCTGTCTTTGCGCGAGCACCGCAACTAGTTCGCCGACGGTGTCGCTCGCCGTGCCGCCGACGGGGTCGCTCGTCCACGACTTCATGCTCGTCATGTCGGACACGGCGCCACGACCACTATCCACCGCAGTCGTCATGGTCCGGCGCACACTGCATTTCTTCTCCCACTTCCTCTGCTATCTCTTAACCCAGTGTGCTAAGTGCAAGTGCTAGCTCTTAATCATACCACATGCGGGGCAACCAAACAACGTATAGTTGCATGCGCTAAGACAATGCAGGCAACCAAACAACATGCCAAAGTTGATGTCCTAATGCAGACAGTCCATATGCAGGCAACCAAACAACTCGCACATGTCGCATATGAGGCTGTTTTTCTAGAGCCAGGCCGAGTGGAGATGTGTATGCAATGCGGGTACTGTACGCGACGGCAACCAAACACGCCCTTTGTTCGTTCCGCGGCCAAAAACGCCACGCGCCGCCGTCAAACCCCAATTCCGGCGGATAGGTTTTGGAGGGTCTTTGTATCAATGTTCAAAAGGTTTAATTCTCCGAGAGTGAAAGGCGTGATCTTTTAGGTTTGAAGTGGTTTCTGCATCGACGTTGTGCCGTCTTAGTATTTCGAAGGCGCTTATAGGGGTAGGGTGTTCATGTGTGTCCATAGATATGAGTGTATCTGTATATGCATGTATGTGAGCATCTGCGATGGTATTGTGTTAGAAAATAATGCCCTCGCGTGTTCTCCCATTGGGTCGATGGAAGAGAAGCCATGCTAGAGCGCACCATTGACAGGGTCCTTCATACGGAAAATATGAAGGAGAACCTGGGTACCAGCGCACCCTATATGCGAAAAAAATTTAGTAATTCAAAAAATGTCCAAAAAATTTCAAATCTTTTTTGGTAATAAACATGATCAAGTATTGTAGTCGTACAAAAAGATGCATCACAGAATGACTTTTGTTGCATCCTGGATCGAAGATTCGGCAAAAAACGCTATATACAAGTACTATACACGCTATATTGTCGTCATAAACTTGTCTTTTTTGCCGTGAAGTCAATATGAATCATTTCTTGTCCCAACTTTTTAGACGAGTAGAATACCTGATCATGTTTGATTCCAAAAAAGATTTGGAATTTTTTGAACTTTTTTTGAATTACTAATTTTTTTTCCGCATATAGGGTGCGCGGGTACCCGAGAGCCATAAGTCCGCTTCCTCCTTCATACAAACTGTTGAACGCATGACAACAAACTGTTGAACGCACCATTGACAGGGTCTTTCAATTCCTTCTGATCCGAATTAAGGAAAGATGTGTGCAATAATGAAAATGAAATGATAAAAATGATAGGTGGCTCTTTATCGCAGCTGGGTGATCTGGTCAAGACGTCATGGGTGCCACCGAAGTTTAAACTGTTCGACTAAATGGCGGCACTTATGAATCAATGTTGTACTCTACATCGGATCTACCAAGGCAAAACGACTCTTTCACGATCGCGCGTTGCAACGATCAATCTATTGGCGTTGTTATAAAAAGGCAGTGGGCCCACCACGTGTGCGCATCAAAAAACTGCCCCCGTGAATCAGCTGATGGGCCAGCCGTGCCCTTCTATTTTTATTTTTATTTTTGACAACTGCGTTTAGTTTCTGTTCGCTGGACCAACGAAGGAAAGTTTAGTTCATGTCCGAAACAAATCGTTCCAGCGCGCACGGAATAGCATCTCCCCTACTAAGGAGGTGTTTGGTACCCTGCATATACCTCAGTCACGCCCACTCAATGTAGTTTTGTGCTGTTTGGATGCCTGCACTGCATGGAAATCTTGGTCCGCACGGAAATTGTTTGCTTTTTCAAAAAATAATCACAATTTTAAAAAATTGATCACGGTTACAAATAATGTTCACAATTTTGATAAATGCTCCTATATCAAAAAATGATTGCATTAATAAAATACTCCAAAAATCCCAAATTGTTCAGAAATTCAGATTTTGTCCCTGTTTTTCAAAATAATTTTAAAATTGCAAAAAACTTGTATGTGCTTTCTAAAATATGTTTGGAATTACAAAAATGTTCACGTTTTCTTTAACTTGTTAATCTAAAAATGCCCGCTACGATAAATTAGGGCTACCGTATTTGGTCGCTCCAATGGGTGGGCGGCCCGCGGGGCTGGTGCAAAATACGTCAGTGCTGTATCTTGCTTATGGCGAGACGCGTGCTTATATCGCCTCAAACATTTTCCGGTCACTGGCCCAGTACTGTACCACAACTTTTTTCTGTGTTCACTCTTTTGCAGTCCTTTTTTTAGGTTTTCTTTTTTCTTTTTTGCTATTATTGGTTTTGACATTTGTTCCACTGTTTTGCATCGATTTCTTTGGTTTTTTGGTTTCCTTTTTATTTCAGTTTTCTCTTTTACTTTGGTTTTTTATGTGTTTCTTTCTTGGTTTTCTAGAGGCGGTTTATTACTATTTTACATTGGTTTCTTTGTTTTATCTTTGGTTTTCTTTATTTCTTCCCTGTGTTCTTTTGTTTTTACCTTTTTCATACACATTGTAAATTTTTCATATGCAACATGAATAATTCATACAAATTTATCATCTTTAATACAACAGTAACATTTTAAAAACTTGTTTTGAGGTCTACTCTTTTTTTCATATAGATTGTACATATTTGGTATATAGTAGAACAATCTTACTTATACTCGTTTAACATTTTTCAAATATATGATACTCATTTTTTCACATATATGTTTTAGCGTGTACTTTTTCATACAAATCGTACATTTCTTGTATACACAGGAAACATTTTCTTATACATGATTAACTTCTTATTTAATAGATAATTAACATTTTTTAGATATGTGTTTTGATGTCTACCTTTTTTCAGACATATTGTACATTTTCATATACATACGAAACATTTTTCTTATACACCCTTAAAAACTCAAGTACATGTTAAACATTTTTAAATACATGATTAAAAATTTCTCGATACATGATTTACCATTTTTCAGATACATGATTTAACATTTTGTAAATACAGTGATTAACATCTTTTTCAATATATGTTGTTGTTTCTATTTTTTATAAACATTATACTTTTTCGTATACATATGGAACAATTATTTGATATATGTTCGAGATTTTCTAATTACATGATTAAAATTGAAATGCATGCTTTTCAGAAAAAATCGAATATGTATTAAAAATATTCAAGTTAAAACATTTTTTAATGCTTTTGACATGTGTTTTAAAGTTGTACTAATATTTGTTTAACACTGCATTAACATCTTTTTTCCAAGAGAAGTAATTCGCTGTGAAATATTTGTATTTTAGCATTTCGTGAAAACATGACAAAAAGTATTACTAAATGAAGCTACGAACGCATAATGAATCGAAACAACAGTGTTACTAGGCCGGCCAACGACCATGCCGCTTCAGGCGACGGGATGGTCTATCTCGCTATAAGCGAGCGATAGAGGCGCCATTGGAGATCAGCTACGGCCACATAGCGGAGGCAGGGGACGGCGACCAGGCCGGGCTCGGGGTCTCCATGGCGCAGGCGCGGGCGAGCTGCGCGCCGCCAGGCTCCCGCCAAAGAAGGTGCGCTCAGTGGAGCACCTCACCGTGGGGGTGTGGCGGTGGTGATCGATGGATGGGGACGGGGACGGAGGGGAAAGCTTTGTTTTTTCGACCGCAGTGGCGCCGCTCGCCAGGGTGGACCCCGCGCGGCCCATCTTTTTGGTGCCACCCCTTCCCGAAAATTCGGTGCTCTTTCCCTCTTTTCATTTGTTCATTCCACGGCCAAAACACCATGCGTCGCCGCCAATCCCCGATTCAGGCGGCCCGCCGGCCTCCGCCACGTGAAACCTCGTCTTTCACTCTTTTTTTGGACAAAATCATCTCACGCATTTTAGTGACATGTGAGGAAAGGTTTTCCACAACTCAAAAGGTTGAAAGTGATCCTTGTATCGATGTTGTGCCGGCTCAGTATCTTGAAGATGCTCATGGGATAGGATGTGTGTCGGTGTCAAAACCGGCGGATCTCGGGTAGGGGGTCCCGAACTGTGCGTCTAGGCGGATGGTAACAGGAGACGAGGGACACGATGTTTTACCCAGGTTCCGGCCCTCTCGATGGAGGTAAAACCCTATGTCCTGCTTGATTAATATTGATGATATGGGTAGTACAAGAGTGGATCTACCACGAGATCAAGGAGGCTAAACCCTAAAGCTAGCCTATGGTATGATTGTTGTAATGTATGTTGTGTCCTACGGACTAAAGCCCTCCGGTTTATATAGACACCGGAGGAGGCTAGGGTTACAGTCGGTTACAATGGTAGGAGATCTACATATCCGTATTGCCAAGCTTGCCTTCCACGCCAAGGAAAGTCCCATCCGGACCATCGGACGGAGTCTTCAATCTTGTATCTTCGTAGTCTTGGAGTCCGTGGACGATGATAGTCCGGCTGTTCGGACACCCCTAGTCCAGACTCCTCGGTAGCCCTGAACCAGGCTTCAATGACATAAGTCCGGCGCGCATAATGTTCGGCATTGCAAGGCGGGTTCCTCCCTTGAATAGTCCAAAGAAGATCATGAACACCAGGATAGTGTCCGGCTCTGCAAAATAAATTCCACATTCCACCGTAGAGAGAATAAAATGTACACTATTCCAATCTGCTGACGTATTATGCGGCATGACATCACACCGCTACCAAGCCTTTGTTTGAATCGTTTTTCACTATACCACCTCAGCACGTTTAGCGAAGCGGTTTCTTGGCACGTCTTGTCGAGCGAGATCGTGTTCCCCTTATTCCGGATTCTCATCAATACGGACGTGGGTAACCCAACGCGCCATTGATGGTGGCGCTTGGGAGATAAGCGAGTTTTACCGGGCGGTGGGGGCGCATAGTTTCGTCCGCCTATATATAAGGGATAAGGATTTACCTTCTCACCTACGCCTTCTTCCTCCTTTGCTTATCCATCTCTGCGCACTCAAGCTCCAATGCCCAAGCTCGCGCATCTCGCCTCGACCTTCTCCGAATATGTCCGGAGCGGGAGGCAAATGGTTGGCCTCCACCGTTAAGGAGGAGCACATCACCAAGCTTCATGGCGCGGATACCTCTCCGCGATATCGCAGATCGGCTGCCCGACGAGGGGCAGCTCATCCCTACCCCTGGGCCCCATGAGAGGGTCGTCTTCCTTCCCCACTTCCTCCGCGGACTGGGCTTTCCACTCCATCCATTCGTCCGGGGGCTCATGTTTTACTACGGCCTGGATTTCCACGATCTGGCGCCGAACTTCATCCTCAACATCTCGGCGTTTATCGTCGTGTGCGAGGCCTTCCTCTGCATTCGGCCCCACTTCGGCTGTGGCTCAAGACCTTCAACGTGAAGGTTGTGAAGGCCACATAAGCGGAATGTGGAGGCGCCATGTTGGGTAAGTTGCCCAACGTCCTTTGGCTCGAAGGGGCCTTCGTGGACTCCGTCAAGGGGTGGCAATCGGGGTGGTTCTACATCACCGAGCCGCGCAAGCCCACATGGGCGGCGGCCCCCGAGTTTAGATCTGGCGTCCCCACGCAGCTCACCTCCTGGAAAGAGAAAGGCTTGCTGTGGGGCAATCCGAAGGAGCTGACGGGACTCCGAGCCTGCGTCCAGAAGCTGGTGAGCAATAAGCTCAGGCTCGTCGACGTGGTCCAAGTCATGCTCATCCGCTGGATTCTCCCATGCCAAGAACGGGCATTCAGTCTGTGGGAGTTCAATCCGGAACAGCACCAGGCGCTAAGCGGGCTCTTCGATACGACATACGAAGGCGCCTGGAGGGTGTTGTTTAAGGGCGCCGAAGCCCCCGCATCCGCGACGGAAGATCGCAGATTTCGCTCGCAGCATCCGGCTGACGAGGTAAGTGATTCAACCCCGTTACGGGACACTTGTGGCAATCAAATTGATTCTAAGAGGGTTTCATTCTTTCTTTTCCTTTGACAGGAATGGATGGAGAAGGCCAAGCAGCTTATCAGCCCGGCTCCCATGCCAGAAGACCCAGTGAATGCCCGTTTAGCAGGGCTGCTGGTTCCGGCACCGCACGTGGTGCCGGAGAAGAAGGCCAAGAAGGTGGCCGCGGGGACTCGAAAGAGTTCCCGTAATCAGGCGCCCGACGACGAGGCGGACTCCTCCCCCGAAGACGAGGAGGAGGAAGAGGACTCTCTCCTGGAGGAGGGAGAGAAGAAGAGGAAGGCTTCCCCAGTAGGGGAGGCCGAAGGGTCCAAGAGGGGGAGAACTATTCCCCGGACAGTTTCGCCAACACCATCGTTGGCGAGGAGGAGTGGCCTTCAAGGGCCAGGCGTCCGGCAAGATCGTAAGTATCCGGATCCTTAATACGCAATTTCTTTCGTGTCGCGTAGTGTCCTTCTAATGCCGCATTCTGTCCGTAGTTCGGCCGATGATGATCTCCCGCTTCATCGAGCGGGTCGTTGGCCCCGTCGGATGTGGATTCACTTCCGACTGCCTCTACCCCCCGCGCCGGCGAGGACGCCGAGGTGGGATCCCAGAGAGGGACCCATCAGGAGGAGGCTCCGGAGGCGCCGTCAGGCAGCCTCCCGGACTTTGCGCCGGACTCTACATCGGAACCCGCAGTGGTTCCAGAGTCCGGCAAGCGGCCCCTTCGAAAGAAGGGCAAGACCGTGACACCGGCGGCCTCCGTCCAACCGAAGGCGCCGGATAACTTGTTGGAGGCGCTTAAAGGCGCTTCCATCGAGGAAGAACACCGCACTATCATGAGTGCGGTGAATCAGAAGGTTCAGCTCGCCAAGAGCGGGCTGACCGAAGCCTGCAGCAGCCTTCTAACAGGCTTTGAGGTAAGAAGTTAAAATTATGTAATGTAATACCACATAGACAGTAGCCCCTGATGCTCGACGAGAAAAGCCGGACTAAGGATCTAACAAGATATACGCAGGGTTGCTTAAAATATGTCAATATGGGTTTGTAGGCTGCGCTGCTGACCTCTGTCGCACTAACGGCGGAGGTCGATGTGTTGAAGCAGGATCTCGAGCGGTCCGAGCAAGAGCTCGGCCATGCCAAGAAGCAGCTCGAGGACAAAGAAGGTGAGTCACACCACTTTGAATAGTTACCTTACAGAAAAGGATTTTGGTTGCAATAAAATTAACAAGGATAATATGGGTATTGCAGGGGCCACGAACGAGGTGGCAACCCTGAAGGAGGCTGTGTCCGCGGCTGAACGCAGTGCGGCCGCGGAGCGGGCAGAGCGAGAAAAGCAGGAGGCACGGGTGGCGGAAGTACGGCAAGAGCTCCAGGCTCTCATGGAGAAGCATGAGAGTTTGGAGCGTGACTTCAAGACTCGAGAGTCCGAGCTTGCCTCGGCTCTCGAAAGTGCCAAGTCCGCCAAGGCCGAGGCCCATAAGGCCCTTCAGGAGGTTGAAGATGTAAAGAAGATAGCGGCGGGTAAGGCATTTTTCATGCAAAGCAGGCATGTTAATGTAAACTACCTGACACTTACACGCATTCGGAGCTCTCCAGGGGCGTTTGCAGATCTACCACGTAGTGCGTCTGATGCCACCGCATTCTATCGTGGCGAGGAGGGGAGCTCGACGGAGAAGGTCTTCTGGTCTCAGTATGCTGAGGCCAGCATCCGGTGCCCCCAAGCGACCAGCTGAAGCAGCTGGTCGAACTCCACAAGGTAGCTGAGGAGGCCATGAAGGGCCTTATAGTCCGGCTGTGGCCTGAACAGGCCATGCGTGGGAGCTACTTCGGTCTCGTGCGGCGGCTGGTGGATGCGTGCCCCTTGGGTGGAGGTCATCAAGCGCTCCGCCTATATTGAAGGTGCTCGCAGGGCCCTCGCCCGCACAAAGGTGCATTGGGGCAGGTTGGATGCGGAGAAGCTTCTCACGGACCCACCGCCACCGGGCAAGGAGTATCGCACACCCGAAATGTATTATAAAACTGTCCTGAAGGGAGCCCGCGATATTGCGGATGAGTGCCCCAGAAATGTAATCTTTGAGTAAACTCGTTATGTATTATCCTGTGCGCTGAAACTTTGTTCATGTGCGCATTAAGCAACGCTTGTTTAATTTAAAATATTACCTTCTGTGCGGCCGTTTATAAAATCTGAGAGATGGCAAGTCGTTGGCTTCAGCCCCCAAGCCACGAAAGTCTTTGGGGTGTTCGGGATAAACTTGAGCACTCTTGTTCCCATTTTTGGGTCCATCTAGGGAGGCGCTCAACACAACGAACAAGGCAACCGGACTTATAATGCTTGAACACTCTCACTTAGCCATAGAATTCTATAATTTTAAATTTCGGCGAAGCCCCTGGTATTCGGAAGGCTGAATCCGGGGCGCTATCCACGCCTTCGTCGGACATTGTCCGAACTTTGCTCAAGCGGCGTGAGTCTTTAGGACCCGAAAAACCTCTCGAACAGCGACCAGTCTCGCCTTATCATGCCGGTCAGTTTTAGCTTTCTCCATCGAGGCGCCGCCGGCTCAACCGGGGCAATCGCAGTGGTTCTCCCAGTGCCACCTTAGCCGATGAGCGGAACGTAAGGCACCAAAACGTGGGAGCCGGGCAAACCCAACTATTGACCCAAGACATGATTCGGAGTCGATTCATATAATGTTATAAGTTCGGGGTGCCGCACTTATGAAAGTGTTCGGACTTATCACACCATAGTGTGGGAACATAAGCCCCTGGTGTATTAGGCCGTACCAAAATATACGGATGCAAGATGTCATGTAATGAATATATATATATATATATATATATATATATATATATATATATATATATATATACATGCCGTCTATTCTACAATCGATGATAGAATAATATTCTGCAATAATCTTGTACTTCCTGTATACCTATATTGTACTTCTTTATGCTTTCCTCTCTGTACTTCTTGTTTAAAGAAACTGTACTTCTTTTTATATAACAGAACTTTACCATAGTAGTTTCCTTCTATAAATTTCTTTCACAGGTAGGTTAGCGTATTAGCTTGCTGCTATTTCAGTGTAAATTGTTGTGTTGCATTATTTCTAATTAACTGTTTTCATATTGTTTTTGGAATATGTGTATTTAATTTCCTATAAATTTTTTTAGGTATCATTTTTAATTTTATTCTGTGAATACTGTTTTATCCCTATGTGTTTTCGAAATGCTATGGTTGTCTTAGTTTTTCAAAATCGGAAACGAATCGTGTCGTGAGGACAACTTAACTGCTGGCCATAACTACAGAGAGTTGGCATTTACTCTGTCCATCCGTCCGCTCGGGCCAAATCTCTCTCCCTTTCTCTTATCTCACGCGCGGACGCTCCTCCTCTCTCTCTCTCTCTACAGTGCTCCTCGGCGACGAATCCGGTGCACGATCCCCCGCCGGGCAACCGCTGCTACGAGCAACCGCCGCCCGCTGCAACCGCGCGCACGACCCCCCTCCCTCTTATCCAGGTCCGTTTCCTTTCTCTTTCTCCCCCACACTCCTGTCCGCTGCGTTGCTGGGTACAGCGCTCTGCGAATCTGCCGCAGATCTCGTGAAGCGGAGTTCGGTATCGCCGCCGCAGCAGCCGCAGTTCCGATTTGTTGCTCTTTTTTCGCCTCTCCCTTTGTCTCCAATGCTTTGCTCTGCTTTTGCCCGCAGCCGTTTTCGTCCGCAGCAGAGGGGAAGCTTGGTGGTGGTCGATTTGGTAGGGTTTTGATACTTGGTGAAGCAAGGATTCTTCCTGTAGATCGATTTGGTTGGTGTATCCGCAGGCATGTTGTCTCCACCTAAGAGGCCGATGGCCGAATCGGCGCAAGGTTCGTCCCGCATATGTTGTGCTTGGGATTGTGATGTTCTGTTGATGTAGTACATTTTTTAATTTTGTTCCTAGGATTGATTTGCTCATGTGTGGTTTTGGTATGGATTGGCAATGTTTTTATTTATTATATATTTGGTTGTGGATGTGAGATTATTTATTTCTCAGGTGTAGTAGATATGTTTGATGTTTCAACAAGTCTATTGTATGACATGCACTGATTTGATGCTTGTTTTTGGTGAAATGTTTTTCTGTACTTCACTGAGTTGTAGTTTTGTATTGCTCCTCCATGTTGTTGTTGTACTTCACTTGTGTAGTACATGTGTACTTCTTATTTATTTCACAATTTTTCCTTATGTTGTAGTGTGGTGAGTTTTATTTGTATATTTTCTATAACTGTTGTGATTTTTAGGGTTTAGAATTGGCCACATGTATATTTCTTTTACACATATGCTTTACACTGCTCATGATAATACATTGCTATTTATTTTTCCCATATTGCATTGTAGTGCTAGCAGAATTGTTGTATTGCTTTAGTAGTTTCCTTTGTACTTCTTGTTGCAATTGTTCCAATCTTTTGTTTTCTGTATTGTTGTCTTGCTTTCTAGCATTGGTGTAGTACTTCGTTGTTGTTGTGTTTATTATATCAATTATATTTATTTCCTTTTGCGCAGTGGATCTGATTAATGATGTTGCAGCGTCTGAAACTTATTCATTGTCTTCTTTGATTTTGTTTGCGTAAGATTCATTTCCGATCGAAAATGATATATCGATGTTCTATCTTATCTTCGCTTAGAGCTTGATGGAGAAGATGGTAATAAGGTTGATGAGGCTGCGAATCGCTGAGGACATCCCTGCTGCGAATCGCGCCGAGGTCATTGCTGCTCGCAACCGGAGGTCTAAGGCATTGAATGACGAGCAAAGTCAGCCTGCCAAACAATCCTTCTAGCCCTGTTGGAAGGGTGAGCATGATATTGGCTCTTTGGAACTTTCAGAGACGATCCACAGTCCGCTGATGGTACAGAGGCTGTGACTCAACTGAGGATGTCATTGATCGGTGGAGGTGAGAAGTTAAGGGTGGCGGAGAAAATAGCAGCTTTCAAATCGCAGGTCAAAGGCATTGCACCATATTTCATCTCAATGCACGGATATAGTTGTTCATGATAGTGCTTTGGTGTTTCTGATGGCCCTTTGAGTCCTGTAAACCCTGTCCCTGTAAAAAAGATTAGGACAACTTGTAGGAAGGTAAAGTCACCTCCTGATGCTCCAGTACGCAGAAGCCCGCGTGTTCTGCCTAGACAATCACCTGATGTCGATGGTAAACGGCAAAGTCCTAAAGTTATTCAGAGAGGCAGCTCTGCAAATCTTAATCCTGCTGCTGCAAAAAGGAGAAGGCAGCTAACCAGGCTGTGTCCAAGGCTAAGGCACTGTTGATAAGAAGAAGAATGATGTTCTTAAGCGTAAGGAGAAGGTTTTGTCCAAGGGCCAGCAAACTAGAGGTAGCACAAAGAAGCTACCTCGTGCTACTCGCAAATCTATGCGTTTTGCAAAGGATGATGATTTTGAGTCCGATGATGGTGATGATGGTGATGAAGAAGGCGGCGATGACGAACCTTATGTTTCAAGAGGTTTCGATTTCGAGATGATATCGGGAAGGTGAATTTTATTTCATTATTTCTTGTCAAGTGTTTCTTGCATAATATATTCTATACTTCCCTTTGATGTTATGATTGAAGCGCCAATTGTGTAGTTCTTGTACTTCTTGTACTCTTCATTGAAATTTCTCAGTCTAGTTTTTTTTTGTAATTTCATTTTTTGTGTATAGTTATTTTTCATCTTTATTAATTTGTGTTATTTTTTAATGTTTTTCAGTATGAGTTTGTGAAGAGGCCTTTCAAGAGGAAGAGAGGCGAGGAAGGTGAGCCTAGCAACAAAGTTGAAAAGGTGGCGAAAAAGCGCTTCAACACCACAATTAGGTGCTCTTTGAAGGAGGTCGCTCTTTGTGTTGCGTTGTTGAAGGAACGTCACTTGAATGTTCTTCATACTGCTGATCTTGTTCATATCAAAGACTTCAAGATCAAATCCAACATTAATCGCCGTCTTGCTTGTTTTCTGATGTATAATATTGATTCTAGGACCATGATCCTTGATCTTGGTGGAAACAAAGTTTTGGAGATCAATGCGAGATGTCATTGAGAAGCTTTTGCACCGCCTAATGGTGACGACTCTCCTCCAAGGCCTTCAGAGGATTATGGTGCTGCTTTGGTGAAGTTAAAGGATGAGCTTAGGATTCCAAGGAATAAAGATATAAAAACTGATGAGCTTCGGAATATTCTGTCGCAGCTTGTCGATGATCCTCTTAGGGATGGCCTTGCTCTGAAGGTGTTTGGTCTGATTTTGTACAACAAGTTTTTCGCCTGTGGTATTCTCTGCGTGTGAAGAAGGAGGCGACAATGGTTGAAGACTTTGACATTGTCAAGTTGAAAACATGCAGATTTGTCGGTGATTGTCGACGAGTGAGACTTGCTATTGAAGCTGGCGTAAAGCGGTGCTGATGGAGAGCTCTTCTGGTTGTGTTATTGCGCTGTTCTAGCTTATTTGGACTGTCTCGGACCACCGCTCCATTAACCGTAAAGATAAGAGGTACCCCGTGCCATCTACATGGATCCTAGGAAGCTTATGAAACTTGCCAATCTGGATATTTTGAAGAAAGGTGGCCGGACCCTAGATCTTGGATCTTTGGCAAGTTGCGGTGAGTTCTTTAGTACCATCCTTTGTAGTGCAATTCTTTTAGTTGTAAGTATTATACTTTTTGGTGCTGTCCTGTTTTCTTAATTAGTAATTAATCTTGTGTGAAGTTTGGAGGTGTTGGGGGGTCTCCCCATATTTGGTTAACAAAATAGAATATATAAATCTGTCATCACATCCCACTCACACAAATTATTATGTATGCATCTGTTTGTCTGCTTTTGCATATATTGTTTGTACTTGCTTTAGTGTTCATCTCAGCACACTCACACAAAGTTATTATGTTTTGCATCTGTTTGTACTGCTTTGCATATATTGTTTGTCTTGCTTTAGTGTTCATCTCAGCACTTCTTGTTCATTTAGTACTGCTTTATACTTCTTTTTATATTTGTTAGGTTATTATACTTTTTATATTATTTAACTTTTGTCTATTAGTGTATTATTTTGTTGTATAACATTTTGCACTCTCTTTTTGCGTGGAAGGGCGAACGATATTATCTATTTTGATGAAAGCGTTGAAGTGAGTGGTACCAATTATTGTGTGTATCCCAAGAAGAGGAAGTTTGAACCGTCCTCAGGAATTGTTCACGCTAGTAGCCGTAAGTTTGCAGGAAGCAGTAGTGCTGCAGGTGTTTCATCGGAAGGAGTGGGTACTTTGTTTGATTCCACTTTCCAAGAGCTTGATGCTGCAATAGCAAAGGCAGTTCAGTTGTCACTTCAGCTGCCTACCACCAGTGACCGTCTGAGCAAAGACCTTCTTTGAGTTTTGCCCCCTGAGCTTGCATTTAATGAAGATGCTCACAGGATTGTGTTGGATGCTGAGGCTGTCAATCTTGATCATTTGCAGAAATCTTTATCCCAGATCAAGGATGGTTTTGTAATGTACAAGACCATGCAAGATGGTCGTTGCAAGCCTTTCCAAGAGCACGCACAAAAGTATCTCACGGAGATTTCTAAGGGAGATTGTCCTACTTCCGGCGGAGATCTTTGGTCTGCTTGCTGCCGGAGTGCATACATGTGCTGGTGGGGAAGGGGAACACAATGATTCTACTGTTCCTCATGTAGATAAGGTGAGATATCTTTTGTACAAGTATGTTTCTGCTTTGCTATGATTTCTTAATTTTGTGTGTTTTTGTTAGGTGAGTACTGGTGGGCCAACATTATCTCAATTTTGTGCCCCTGAGCATCATGTGGCGTCCAGTGTTTTGACGCGAGAAGATCATCATGAAGAGACAGATGTACAACTTACTGGTGATGTTGGAGTTGCGAAGAAACCAGAAGCTGGTGTTGCTGAAGCTGCTCATGAAGATCCAGTTGAAGTTGCCGCCGGTCATAGTGATTCTACTACAGTCACAGCTGCTCTTGAGAAGACATCCGCTGCTGTTGATGCTGGCATTGAGCGCGAAGCTGTTCCCGTATCGGATGCACACGAGATCCCATCTGTTGCTGTGCCGGATCTTGTAGGTAAAGCTGCGCCATCTTCTGCAGGCAAAGACATAGGCAAGAACAAATAATGTCCACACCCATCTCTAAGCTTTAAACCTTTTGCTATTTGCGGTGATCTTTGAGTGTGTGATGTATGTTTATGGGAAGTGGGTTTCTTTTGTGAAAAAAAATGTACAATATGTGTTTCGGGAAACATTTGTGATACTTGTAATATGTTTATATCGGTGTAATCGATGTTGTGCTTTTTGTGTCCTGATGCCTTTGTGCTTTACAATCGTATGTATGTTGTCTGCCTTTCCCTTGTTGAAGGTATATGTGTACTGCTTTTAGTGCTGTACTTCTTGTTAGCTCTGATAGCTCAACCGACTAGCACATCTTGATTTCAGAACTGCATTTGCAGTTGTTTACATCTATTTTAGTTCGCTTTGCTTTATATCTGTACTTCTTGTGTATCTACAGTAGCTACACTTTTCATTATGTCATGAGGTTCTGTACTTCTCCTAAAGTTGTTTATGTACTTCCTCTACCTGTATATTCTGTACTTCTTTTAATGTACTTCTTTTTCTGCAGGTGATGATTATTTTGATCATTTGATACAAGCTGAGGTTAAGATTCCAGATTCTGTTGAAAGGTTTTACAATGCAGTTACTTCTATTGAAGAAAAGGACAAGATTGCGTATGTTTTGTATTCTTATTTCCTTTGTTCTATCTTTTTTCATGCTTTTATAATTTTGTTATTTCACCTGTGTCCTTCTGATTATTATGCGGTACATAATAATTTTCAGTGGAGAAGTTATGTTTGAGAATATCTATTGCAAGGCTACCGTATTGGACATTGCTAGAGCGTTTATCCCTGATGGCATGCTTGGCACTGAAGTAGCGTCTGTTGGGATCTACATTTTATCAGAGAGGTATAAAGAATCTGAAAAGTTGGTTGTGCCCTACTGGATCACTGTAAGTTTGTTTCTTATATTTTAATCTTTGGCTATCTTTTTTTGCTTGCTACTTTATTTTTGTGAGCGTACCTTTTGTTTATGCTTGCTTTATTTAATATTTTTGTGCAGTCTAAGTTGTATCGTGGAGATATATCTGCTCCCGTGATTAAATGGTTTTCAAAGAGAGTCGGAGACGAGCGTATTGACAAGAAGGATATTGTGAGTAAATTATAATTTTGGTTATGTTGTGTGTGTGTTTTTGTTTTTGTGTTTTTTTAGTGACTTTTTGTTATTTTGCTTGTGCTTTATCTTGTTTTCGCAGATTGTGTTCCCAACGTTAGATCCTCCTCCTCCCAAAAGGTATCCAGCTGAGTCAGCTCGTATTGGTCACTGGGTGACCATCAGCATAGACATGAAAAGACATTGTTTCCAGTACATTGATTCTCTGTACGACAAGGATGACCAGGATGGGTGGACCATTTTCCTGAAAATGGTGAAGAATGTTAAGATTCTCTGGAGGGCTGTTAGCAATAAAATGGATATCCATCTAAAACCCGATAACATCGACAGTTTGAGACCAGATATATGAGCACAGAGAAACAAGAAGATGGGTGAGACATGCGCACATTTTTTCTTATCACACACTTCTTTTTGCTAGATGGATAACACTTTTTTTCAGTTCATTCACATTAGTGTTTTTTCCTTTGTTGTGTATGAAGGTGTTCTTGTGGGTTTTTCATGCTGCCGACTGTTCAGTCGTGGGATGGTAAAGAACTTATGAACTTTGCACATGCTGACATTGCCAACATGAAGAAGACCATGCTTTTTAGTTGGGCTATGTCTGGTCATTTCAATATTGATTTTAACAAGCTGTTCGGCTATCATCCAGGTTAGTATTTACTAGTTTTGTGTTTTGGTCTGATCAGCCTGTTATATAAATTTTTTACCTGCACTTCCAGTTGCATCATTATTGTACTTCTTGTAGCTGTGATATAGCCATCATAGGAGCAGTGTTATCTGTACATCTTTTTGCTACTTTTGTTATGCAAGTTTTGTGCTAGATCACTCTATTTTATGGTTTCACATGTCTCTCATGATATTTTGTACTTCATTTTTTTATTTTAAATTTCTGTCTTTGTCAATTTAATGCAGGTGAATGTATGAACGTTGGGGATGAAAGCTTTTCACTGTTTGAGACCCAAATGGTTAAGCCTTCTCATGAAGTTATTACTATTAGTAGCCAAGAAGATGTCGAGGTTCTGAAAGAGAAGCCCGTCGTTACGAAAACGCCGTCCAGCAAGAAGAAGCCGGCTATAGAGTCTGATTCAGATTTCGAGAAAATTGCTGTTGGACATGAATCTACTGACACCGATGACTTTGTCAGGCCAATAATAACCACAAGGTCCGGCAGGCTGGCTCATGGTAAGCAGGGGACAATTTTGCCTGCAAAGAAGATTAAGAAAGCTCCCGGGATCGACTCTGCGAATTTATTGTCCAATGAGCGTGCGCCAAAGAAAGCAAAGAAGTGGAGTCAGCCGGTTGAGCAGCTAAGGCCCGTCGAGTACAGTAATATCCAAAATGCTAGGCTTTTGAAGGATTTCATGCTAAGCAAGCATGCAATTCAGAAGTATAAAGTGTGCGTTCTTCTTGATCTTACTAGTTTTGCTAATATTTTAGATGTTTAGTTAATCTTGTGCTTCATAATAGTATATTCTTATTCTTTCTATTTTTCTTATTTTTCTTGCTGCCATGTTTTTGTGTTTTAAAAGCAAGTACCCTGCTTTTGGTTAAACAAGTTTGTACTGAATTCGATAGTGATTCTAGTACTTCTCAAAGTTTTATTATTGAACTTCTTGGTTTTGTATTTTTGTACTTCCCTAATTTCAACCTTTGTACTGCCATGTTTTGCTTAAACATGTACTGCCTTCATTAGGTTCTTCAAAATTGTAGATGTAATCATTTTAATAACTTATGTTAATTTAGTTCGTTTTATCTTCATTTTTGCCAATTGCAGAACAACTTTTGCTAGGTTCGTTCACGGTGTTGATGACACTGGTTTTGAGGTTGAGACAACTTTCACCGGTGAAGATTTCGTAAGGAATTTTGCTCAATATGGGCAGATCGAAGGCGAGATGATGGACTTTGTCATTTCTAGCTTTAATTCTGATGCAACCATGAGTCATGTTTTTGCTTCTGGGAAGCGTGTACTTTTGAGTTCGTACTTCGTTGCGGTAATGTTTTTGATTCTATTAGCAAGTTTCTCTTATTTCATGTGTATGTTATTTTTCTTTTTGTATTTTGATGTGTACCCTGTATTTTCTGATCTTAAAGCACTTTTTCTTTGATGTGCAGTATGTTCTTGGACTGGATAATTTGACAAACACCACGAAATTTGATCTCGAGGAAGCAGTTAGGTCGTTCCACAATTTGGTGAAGCCTTCACAAAATCTTTTGTTGGCAGACTTGGTTAGTATAGTTTGTTAAAATTTTCATTTAGGTGTTAGCATGTTCTTTTTTCTGCTTGTTTTTGCAGTGTACACAGTTGTTTTATCTGTATATGTAACTACTTCTTACACATCTGGTTGTTATTTTTAAAAACAGATCTTGCTCCCCAACTGTAAACCTGTTGGTACTTCAAATACTTTCCACCATTCGCTGTACGTTCTGAACAAATCCCGTAAGACATTTGATGTCCTGGAGTCATTAAATTGGCCGACAAGAAGCAGCACTCAAATAACAAAGAGCGAGTTCCACAAACGTGATGTAAAAGAAATTGTGAGTTTATGCTTCTTTACTTTTATGTTTATAATATTTTCTTGTTCCATTTTGATATTTTAGTAAACAGTTTCTTACACTTCAAGGATTGAGTTCATCTCTGTTTTTACAGGGCAAAAGGTTTGATGCTGTTATGCAAGCTGTTTATGGCAAAGAAGCGTGCAAGAAGAACAATATACCGTGCTGGAGCAAGATTGCAGATAAACCCCACTACTTGATGCCTGCTCAACAGGGAGTTAATGAGTGTGGTATCTATTGCCTCAAGTTTGCATGCACGTATGATGGGGATCGATGCGTGGAGCATATCAAGAACTACGATGTTTGTCCCTGCAGACTACCAAGTTTTTGTTTTATGAAGCGAAAAATATTTTTCTTCATATTTGTTTTTTTGCCGCTCATTGTGCTGACATTTTTATTTTTTGTCGCAGGACCGTTCTGAGGACTGGAAGGCTGAGTACATGTTCAGAGTTCTTTTCCATGAGGATAACAAGGTGCCTCTTGAGGACCTTCCGGAGGAAATCCAGTGCCTCTCCCCTACTTCTACGTTGTCAACACAGGGTGAAGAACTGCTGCTGATGTTAACTCAGCTCCCAGCTGAATGATTTGATGACGCACAATATGTAGTGCGACTAGGATATGTGCTAGACAATGTGTCCTTTTTGTAATATAGATGATCTGTTGTGTGAAGAACTACTTTATTTGTGGGAATATTGTCGCCTTATCAGTATGCAAAACATCTCTGCTGGATGATGTGTATTTAGTGTGAATTATGCTGAAACATTTGGCATAAATTTTTAAATTTATTAATAATATATTCTTGTACTTCCACTATTGCTTATTGTACTTCCTACAGTTGTATTTACCGTACTTCTTTTTCAACATAGATTTTTACTCAAAATGTATTCTTTATAGCATCATTTTTGTCCTGCAAGCATTTTTTTACTGAATAATTCATTTTGTTAAATATAATAGAATATTTTACTTGTTATGGAAGGGGGGGTCGGGGGGAGACCCCCCTTACACTGTCTTGTACCGAGTGAACTTGTACCCCCATCTGTGTTAGCGCGAGGCCGAGCTGGGTGGGCATGCAGCGAGCGCTAGCGAGGCGCAGGCCCACCCGGTGAGGCCGAGGTAGGAACGAGCCGTAGCAGGCGATTGACGCAAGCGTGCCGCGACATCGCATGTGGAGGCGAGTCCCACACACCGAGCCTCACCATCTATCTTAGGGGTGTGTGGTGGGGGGGTAGGTGGGTGTGGTTAGGCACCATTTTATATCGTTTCTAAAAGGAAGGCAAACATAAATGATCTGAAACATTTTTACTATATCTAAGTCGAGGCGTTTAGTCACTGGTGTAGTACCTTGATTTTTAAAGTACTTTATTTTTCAAAATTATAGTACTGATGTCATAATAGAATATGTACTTCCCTTAGTGTTACGTTTGTACTTCTTTATCTATGTATTCTGTACTTCTTTGAAACTTGTTGTTTGTTAAAATAGTACTTGCAATGTATTTACAATGTCAATGTATTTGATTATATATACTTGCAAAGTTTGTTAAATCTATGGGTTTTATAGAAGCAGATCAATTTTCAGTGTCAATGTATTTGTTTATATATATGTCATGACTCACATTAGCACATTACCATATAACTTTTTCAAGCAATATAACAAGTAAATTGTACTCATCTATCCAAATCAGCATATTTTTAAGTCTGAAATTGGTTGGCACGGTAGCTGTAGTATATATCATCTATGTTCTGAGAGTAACATACAACCCATGCAGCAACATGACAAGTTAATATATTATACAAGCTAATCAACTTTTCTTTAATCTAGAGCTACTCCTTGTTGGTGTTTGTTTTGGCGCTTGATTATTGCTGTTGTATCTTGCTTTTTTTTTGGGTGGGGGAGGTGGTGTTCGTTCTTCCTCTTCTTCGGTGTCCTCTTCATCAATATCATTGTCTTCATCATCATCCTCTTCTTCTCCTTCCTGTTCATTGTCTTCATATTCTTCCTCTTCTTCTTCTTCTTCATCATCATCATCTTCTGCAGTGGACATATTATTGTTCTTCTTAGATTTCTGATTTATTTTCTTTGCTATCTCCAAAGCAGCTTTGATCACTGGACAGCTTAGAATGTTGTGCCCTGACCCAATTTGCTTGCATCCCTGGCATATCCTTTTACTTTTTTTATTCAATTGTTTCTTTTCATCTTTGGGAAATTTTGTTGGACACGACCTAGCATTGTGCCCTGACCCAATCTCGCCGCACATACCACATTTCCTCTTCCCTGTTTCAGTTTTGTCATCTGTTTTTAGGACTGCTTCTTCCAGCTTCATTTTCTTTCCAGCCACCGATTGTCTCGATTCAGCTGTGTTCTTATACCTGCTGCCCTTAGTTTTTGATATTGGTGGAGGTAAGATAGCCTTAGTTACAGATTGAGCATTGCATCCAGTACTAGGCATGTCATCATCGTCATGCGATGTTCTCGGCATCTCTGTTGATAAGTCAGGCTCAAACTGGTTTATATCTGGTGGAGTGCATGCATCACCATCATCATCATCAGCTGCTGTTGATGAACCCACTGCTTCAACCCTGTTTAACACTTCTAGCAGGCCAGCTTTTGCTGTTACGTGCTGGTCGTCTGACTTGCCTCCTGTTCTCACAATTTTCAAAGCTATTTGGAGAAGTTCATTTTGTTGATGCAGGAACGAAGACCCGTCAAATGATTCAGTCTTGTAGTTTCTCCGTCAAATGTTTCCCTTGCCTTCGCTCTCGTAGTGTACCTCTTTAGGATGTAGATATCGGTACACTCTTCACTCTGAGGTGCTCGAGCATTGCAATTATGTGCACGCAGAACAGACCTAGGAGCAGGTAGTTTTTGTGCATGAAAAAACAATTAGTTTTCATCATGAAAAAACCATAAATAGTAAATTCACTTTTTGTATATTTTGGAATTGGACGTGTAAAAATTATTTGTGTTCTCTGTCTATATTTACCTGTATGCTCAAACAGCATGCACTCGCAGCTGTATTCCTCGGTCTCAGTGTTCGCAACAACTTTGAACTCATGGTTTGACCATGAGAACGTATCCGTTGGCTCATGGTAGGTCACAAGATAATTAAGTTTGTCAATTGTAGGATCTTGGCTTGTCTTTATGTGGAAGAGTGTGCTATTTTTAAGTTTCCTCCTGAACTCAGTGAATACGGCTTTTGTATAGTGCTCACTGAACTGCTTCTCAATACCGTAACGAGTTATTATGTTTGGTTCTGTCTGCAAAATGTTTTAAGCAAGTGTGTCGGTATGGTTGTATGGAAATATCAAGTGCAAGAAGCTGTTGTACTTCTGTAAACTGTAACAAATGTACCTCTCCCCTGTATTATTTCAGTACCTCCCTGAAAACTATAATCTACCACTTCTTTTTACAAAGACCAAAGAAATTTGAATTGATAGCGTACCATTGATGCAATGTCTATGCATTTTCAACTTGCCTCCTTGAAAATATGCAGTTGTTTACTTGCTCAGCAAATCGGTGCAGGTTTTGGTCCTGTTTGACAAATCCTTTCTTGAGTATGTAGTTCATACTTTCGCTTCGTTGAGTCGAAGTCATCCTTGCAGAGAAAACCTCTTTGAAGTAAGCCGATATCCATTCCTTCCTGTCTGCCCACATGTGCAGAATCATGTGATCATCATGAAGCTTGTATTTATCAACTAGCTGGTGCCAAGCTGTCTCAAATTCAGTTGGCATCAGGGGCCAATTTATGATTGACTCAAACTCAGCCTTCAAAGTGGGGTGCAAGTTGTACAAGTATGAAATATGCGAGGTGTACTTGTTTGTTATGTGCCATCGGCAAAACTTGTGTAGGGACCTGGTGAAAACTTGTTTTATCGCAGGGGTCATCGAAGGGCACTGGTCTGATTAGAAAATGGAAGGGGCATGGTTAGTGTTATAAATTTAGAACTTCTGATAATATAATGTTTGTATTGCTTGTATAGTAAAATTAGAACTTCTTTTTGCATAATGTCCCTGAACTTTTGGTATTTTCAAATTAAAAACTTCTAAATTACTTGCATAGTTATTTCATATAAAAAACTGCTTCTAGGTAAACTAACTACAATGTCAGTCTATATGTCCACGATCTATATAAATTGGAATGTGTTATACCTGTTAAAATTATTGTAGGTTGCTTCCCATTGTTGCATGCCAAGAAGGTTCTGAATAGCCAAGCAAAAGATTCTTCACATTCATCCCTTACAAGGGCACACGCGAATATTGTTGACTGGAGATGATTGTTTACTCCTACAAATACTCCCAAAGGCATAAGGTACTGATTTGTCTTATAAGTGGTGTCAAATGTCATCGCATCACCAAAATCTTGGTACGCGCCCCTGCAGCTTGCATTAGCCCAGAAGATGTTCTTTATGCGACCAAACTCATCAATCTGGAAGTCGAAGAAGAATTCATTATTTACTGCTTTCATCTCAGCAAAGAATCCCAACAGCTTCTTGACGTCATCGATGTTATCTTCCTTAGAGTTAAGAAGCTTCCTGCATATTTCAATAACACAAAAGGTTGTACACTGTTCAGTAGCATGTTCTTTCCGAAGCTTTTTTAATGGTCATGAAATCACAAGCTGAAAAGATAGTGTATATCATTTTTGTTGTTACCTGTTGATTAAATCGCGTCCGTGCAACGCCAAGAACTGACCGCCACCGAGGGATCCATATAGGATAGACATAATGGTATGGTGCTGAACATTCTGGAACTGGAGGAACTTAACATAATCCAATATAGTGGGGTCAAATGACTTGTGGGAATGAAGAAAATGAAGCATGGTAGGGCTCTGTATTAGTTGGTGGTTGTGCTCAAAATTGATGTCGACAATGACTACTGTATCATCGTGCTCATTCGCCTTTAATCGCAGCTTCGCCTTGCATCCACATCGCTTTGTCGTCTTGTCCCGCTGGCGCTCAGATTCAGAAACAGAGCTCGCGTGCTTCCCTTCACGTGTGCAGTACAGGTATCTATTGAAACAACTCTTCTGTCCAATTCTTGTTCCAAAGCCAGCATGCCTGGCGTATCTATTGTAGAACACTCTGCCTGCATCGAAGTCCTTGAACACCATCCCCATCTTTGGTATAAGGTAATCTGGGAGGTCAGATTTCTGCAAAATAAATCCAAAATGTACATAAAGATGCCTAAGAAGTGAGTTCCATACAAAACAAACACACATACTTGTACTGCTATGAAAGTACTTTATTGTACTGCCATGTAACAATATTCTTGTACTGCTTTATGACACCTTCATGTGAAGAAAACCAGCACAAAAAATGTTTTTTTGTTCCAATCAACTGCACAGTGCCGGCGTGACAAACGTGCCGACCGTGTGCCAATACAACACTGAGCAGATAGTTGGAACAGCCATTTTTGGGTGTGTTCCCGCACTATGTGTGGTTTTAATGATCCTTATTAGACAAAGAAAAACTGTACAGATGCAATCATTTATTACTTGTTCATAGTACTGCTTTTCATTTTATATGAGTTACTACATATACAAGTAAAAAGGTACTGCTGTTCAACTACATTTGTACTGCTTTGTAAACAAGAGGTAGTTTGACTATGAAAATGTAGTAATAACATCTGTTTATTATACTCACATGGATATACTTTCGATTCTCCTCTGGAGTTATGCAGTCGTCAGGTTGTATCGGACAAGGAGGCGTAACCACTGATTTGTGCAGCAGCGGGTCACGTTTCGGGTGCACCGGCAATTTCTTTGACGTATTGTTGCGCACTGGTTGTTGCTTTGAAGTCGATGAAGGTGGACGTGGAGGCAGCGTATGATCACCCACACCTGGCTGCTTACGACTCGGAGGATGCAAACCTGCTACTCCAGGAACAATTTTAGGGCGGCGATTTGTGGTGTTTCCAGCTGTGTGGTAAGCCGCAGGTACTTTATGCATGTTGAGCGTACTTGTATCAGCATGCGCAGAATCCACATCCACATATGGTGGATGTAGACCCCCAATCTCAGGAATTTTTGTTCGGCTACTCTGCATGCCTGAAACCTCACGCACAATACGCTCAATACGTGGTGGCACTTGTGGCCCAACACATTTACTTGTATGGCCAGCTTTCGGCAATATTGATGATCCAGAGAAAACGAAACTGCTCGGAGGTTGCGGCGACGGCTCCATGCTGCTAGGATCAGGTGAATATCCAGTGACATAAAAATTTGGCGGATCTTCGATTATGCACCGCAGAGGCACTGCATTCGTGACAAGTGGAGTAGCATCCAATGGCAAACCATAATCATCAGCCTGAAAGTGGGCAGAAAATTGATGAGGAATTGTCAGATTTTCTCATGGCTGTACTGCTTATGTACCTTAGATGTACTTCTTTGAAATCAAAACCTATACTTCTTTTTTTGATAACTATGAGCATGAATATAGTGACACAAAACAAGATTTGTAAATTTGTACTTCTTCTCACAGATATTGTTGTACTGCTTTAAAAAATGTAATAGGTATTCAGAATCCAATTAGTAACGATATATAGCAATGAGTTGTAAACATTTTCTTTTGATTGAGGACCTCACCTCAGTTCGAGCATAGGGATCGGCGTTTTCATGTGTAACAACATGTGCAATTGCAGTTGAGTCAGCTGCTCGATTTGGCAAATGAGTCAAACTTTGCTTAAATCTTGGAGACGTTCTCGTATTCTTCATTTCATTGGGAATTTTACTTGACCAAGTAGGCACTTTTGCTGCACGGGTGGCATGATGTCTCGCACTAAGCGACAAAACGACAAACTAATTGTCAGAGCTCATCTAAATTGACACAAGGAAGTTTCTCGAAATCGATATTTATAGTTTTCACCTGTAGTGATTTTCTGTGTTGCTCTGCACTGCTGCTTCAAGATATTCTGTACTGCTACTCTTCACTACACAGAACCTTTTTGCACTTCCCTAAGCTTGCTAATTCCACAGCTCCAAGTAGCAGCTGCAAAAGATGAGTACCAAATTAGCATAAAGGACAACCTGTACTGCTACTTCAAACTACTCGGTACTTCTCTCAGTGTAACTATGGTACTGCCTCCCTAGCAGGAATAATTCTCAGCAGGTACTTCCTCGCTCGCATGCTGTACTGCTCTGTACTTCTACCTAAATATTGTATGTACTTCTCATTACTGCTACCTTTGTACTTCCCGTAATTCTCCACTCAGCAGGTCGAAATTTCATTCAATCTCCTCGCCGCCCGCCGGAGTAAAAAGAATGCCACAGAATGCCACGATGAAGAGAAGTACATTTTTACCTGGCACCTCTCGCTGGAGAAGGAGCTCGTGCTTGTGCTCGACGTTGGAACCCGTAATAACCCCGCACCGTAGAAGGTGGTTAAGCTGGGCGTCGCCGACGGTCGAGATCTCGTCGATCTCGCGCCGCTCGCTGCTCTGTCCTCGCCACGGAGGGGAACCAGGGCAGCCTCACCGGGGAAGAAGGTGGTTAACCGGGAGGGAGGAGGCTGGGCGGGGTGGGATGGCTCGCCGGGAGGGAGAGGTCTGTGGCGGGGTGGGATGGCTCACGGGGAGGGAGAGGTCTGTGGCGGGGTGGGATGGCTCATGGGGAGGGAGAGGTCTTGTGGCCGGGGTGGGATGGCTCGCCGGGGAGGGAGAGGTGCGCGCGGCGGGGGTGGGGTGGTTCGACTGGGAGGGAGAGGTGCGCGCGGCGGGGGTGGGGTGGTTCGCCGGGAGGGAGAGGACGGGATCGGGGGTGGGGAGGTGGCGGCGGGATCGGGGATCTGTTTTCGGGATCCGGACAGGTGTTGCCTGGTCGGGTCGGTCTCCGATTCAAAACTACCTTATATAGGGGCTTGCCTATTGTAGAATATTATTCTACAATCAGTTGTAGAATAGACCCACCTATATATATATATATATATATATATATATATATATATATATATATATATATATATATATATATATATATATATATATATATGCTGCGCTTATTGTAAGCGCTGCATTTTGACTTAAACTACGCGCCGGCCACTCCTAATCACGCGCGGGTGCGGAGAAGGCAACATATTGAGGGTAACGGCATGTGGAGGAAAAAGTAATACATTTAATTTTATTACCATGTGTTGGTCACTATTCATTGCCGGTAATATATTAAGTAATGATGGTAATGAACCTATTTTTTTACCGGGCATTGATATATCCAAGGTTTCATCCTAGACATTGCCAGTAATAGATCAAGTATAGATAGTAATAGACCCTTTTTTTACCGGTATTGAGTTATCGATGGTTATATCCCTAGATGTAGTAAAGCCTTCATCAGACATGTAGTAATGTATTACTATAGTAACATATTAATCATGGATGGTAATGGACCTAGGTTTTTTTTACTGCGCACTCAGATATCACAGGTTTCATCCCTAATATAATTGGAGTACATTATTTTAAAGGAACGGTACGTGATGGTAATCCCTTGCTACTTTGTAAGGGCCATTTACTACTGCTATAATACTGATAGTAATATCGTTACTATGTCCTGCAGGCCCTTTTACGATGGTCATTTAAGCGAGCGAGGATTGGTTGGTCGTAAGGCGTTACAGTGGACATTTACCCACGATCGCGCGCGCGCCTTTTCACGTGGTTAACACGCCGGTTGGCTCGAATTGGCCGGAGCGTAGGACAGGGCATAGTGCGCGCAGGCACACTTTAGCAAGCTATATATATATATATATATATATATATATATATATATATATATATATATATATATATATATATATATATATATATATATAGCGCAAAGCTCTTATTCTGCGCGCCAGTCACTAATCGCCCGCATATCGCGCCACTGAATCAGTGCAATGGTTGCCCCGCTAATTGTTTGAGAGTAAACAGAAGTAGAAAATATAGTAATGTATTTAATTTCTCTTACCACTGCACGCGCCCCCACCTCCGTCCCGTAGCTCCATACCACCCAGCTAATCATGATGGTAATACTGCATGCAAGAAAAAGTAATGGGATTAAAATGGTTACTGCTAGTCATGACAACACTCCGCTCTGCAATTTAGTTTGCATAGTAACTTGAAGTGAAAGAAATAGTAATCAAACTAATTAGGTTACAACCGCATAGACCACTTCTCCGCCATGCAATCGAATTAAGCACATAGTAAAAGATCGTTCAAACTATAGCAATGGAATTACTATCGCACTCGCAATTTCCATGCCACGTACCGTAACTAGGGCACATAGTTTCTACTACACTCAACCACATTTCCCTTGGTAGTAACCAACACTAGAAAATATAGTAACTGAATTAATATGTTACTGCTCACGCACCACAAGGCAAAACAACATGCATTACTATAAGATGCACATACTTTACAACCAATACCTTACGAGATTGCATGCAACCACACTACACCCAACGTCTTGTACCATTATCCATGGTAAAAAAACTGGCACATATGGGAACAGACTAAATCCATTACAAGATGCCACACACCTCTCCTTAATTCTCTGACATAAGATGGTAGCTTTTGTGCAACCAGTAACCCAATTAATTATGTTACTATGTTTTACATGGTTGATTACCATGTGTGATTGGAGCAGACAAGTAATAAAGCAAAACCGTGGTGATGTGATGAACCATCGCATACATACGGTAACCAAATTAATATGTTACTACATTTTTCATGGGTGATTACTATATGTAATCAGGAGGACGCATATAATAAAAAAAATTGTGGGAAAGCGGTGAACCATTGCTGCTGCCAATAACTGAATTAATTCAGTTACTATATCCAACATGGCTCATTACTAGTAGGTGGAGAAAGAATTGGAAGCCAAAGCACTAGCCACGCGCGGGTTGGTTGCGCGCTGTTAGGCCGGAGCGTAGAATAAGCGCATTGCGCTCAGGCTCACTTTAGCGCACCTATATATAAGGTAATGTAATTGCAGTCAAAAAGGTGCTGCATTATTTATTAAAGAAAGTCTGCTATGAGTGCGGACTGATACAACTAGTGCGGTAAGCAAGGGATTTGGACTAATTAAACATGTCCCCCTCCAGGGGTGAGCTGCGGACTTGGTTTATATAATCGAATTTAATGCTCGTAATTGAGACCACCTGAGTGTTCGTCGCAGCCTTCTTTCGTCCCTGACTGTTGCATCATGAGTTCGGCAGGTTCACCGCCGGACAGGGCCTCTCGTTAACGGAGTCCTGTGTACACAAAGAAGGAAAATAATAATAAAAAAGGGGGGCACACTTGCGAGCCCTTGGTGTGGTCGAACCGCACTCTGGGTCCATTGCGATCGTGCCCCTTCCCCTGCGCCCATGGTATCTCCAAAGCGTGATGATGTACGCGGAGTGTTATTCTTGCGATCATGCGCGGGCGGGGGTTGGGGCCGCATTGCTACGCGTGCTCTGATCGCGCCAGGTGGCCTTGGTTGGTATTGCTTCGGGCGTGTTTTGTTGTATCCGGCCGTTTAACGGCCGGACTCGAGAATTGCCTTAAAAGGCTGCTCTGTACTTCTGCCGCGAGAGCCGCTGTATGTTCATCCGTTCGGAGGGAGCGTTCCATGTTCCCGTTGACCGTGATGACTCCACGAGGGCCTGGCATCTTGAGCTTGAGGTATGCATAATGCGGCACCGCGTTGAATTTTGCAAATGCGGTTCGTCCGAGCAGAGCGTGATAGCCGCTGCGAAACGGGACTATGTCGAAGATTAACTCCTCGCTCCGGAAATTGTCCGGGGATCCGAAGACCACTTCGGTGTGATCGAGCTGTCAGATTGGCTTCCACACCTGGTATGACACCTTTAAAGGTTGTCTTTGTAGGTTTAATCCTTGAGGGGTCTATGCCCATCTTGCGCACTGTATCCTGATAAAGCAGGTTCAGGCTACTACCGCCGTCCATCAGGACTCTCGTGAGGTGAAATCCATCGACGATTGGGTCTAAAACCAATGCGGCGAATCCGCCATGGCGTATGCTGGTCGGATGGTCTCTTCGATCGAAAGTAATCGGATAAGAGGACCATGGATTGAACTTCGGGGCGACTGGCTCCATCGCATAGACGTCCCTTAGTGCGCGCTTCCTCTCCCTCTTGGGTATATGGGTTGCGTAAATCATGTTCACCGTCCGCACTTGTGGGGGGAAACCCTTCTGTCCTCTATTGTTCGGTGGTCGGGTCTCTTCCTCGTCGTCGCTGTTTAGCCCCTTGTCATTGTTTTCGGCAATTAACTTGCCTGCCTGCTTGAACACCCAGCAATCTCTATTAGTGTGATTAGCTGGCTTTTCGGGGGTGCCATGTATCTGGCATAAGCGGTCAAGTATTCGGTCCAATTTGGACGGGCCCGGAGTGGTTCTTTTGAATGGCTTCTTCCTTTGACCAGGTTTAGAGCCTCGGAATCCGGCGTTGACTGCCGTATCCTCCTTATCGTCGCCGTTAATGCGGCGTTTGTTTTTGTTTCGACGTGACCTGCCGTTGCTGTCCTTAGTATCCGGACTGCCAGAATTTTTACGGAGATTGTTGCTGCGAGCTAGCCAGCTATCCTCTCCCGCGTAAAAGCGGGTCATTAATGATGTGAGGGCTGCCATAGATTTCGGCTTTTCCTGCCCCAGGTGCCGGGCTAGCCATTCGTCCCGGATGTTATGTTTGAAGGCTGCAAGGGCCTCTGCGTCCGGACAGTCGACGATTTGGTTTTTCTTTGTCAAGAACCGTGTCCAGAATTGTCTGGCTGATTCGTCTGGCTGCTGAATAATGTGGCTTAGGTCATCGGCGTCTGGTGGTCGCACGTACGTGCCCTGGAAGTTATCGAGGAATGCGGCTTCCAGGTCTTTCCAACACCCAATTGACTCTGTGGGCAAGCTGTTGAGCCAATGCCGGGCTGGTCCTTTAAGCTTGAGTGGGAGATACTTGATGGCGTGGAGATCGTCGCTGCGGGCCATATGGATGTGGAGAAGATAATCTTCGATCCAAACCGCGGGGTCTGTTGTGCCATCGTAGGATTCGATGTTTACGGGTTTAAACCCTTCAGGGATTTGATGATCCATTACTTCGTCAGTGAAGCATAGCGAGTGTGTGGCGCCTCTGTATTGAGCAATATCACAACGCAGCTCGAGAGAGCGTTGTCTGCTGTGTTTGGCCCGGCCGGAGTTATTGTATCCGGCGCGACGGTATTCGTCATGGGTCGTGGGGCGCCCACGTGATCCGTAGATGGATCTGGATTGCCTTGCTTTGTCCTCCAATATATCTCGCAAGTCCGGCGCGTTCCCTCTTGGCTTCGTACTTTTGGAACGATGCCGGGGTACGGTCTGGGCTGAGGGCCTGGATGCCTCTCTATCACGACCACGGGGTGGTCGGTCAGCCATATCGTGCGCTGGTGATGGAGGTATGTATGCTTCCTCCTCTAATCGAGGGAGCAGCTTGCGTCTTGGGTAGCTTTTGGAGGGGCGTTCGAGTTTATACTCTTCGGCCGCGAGGACCTCGGTCCATCGATCGGCCAGCAGGTCCTGATCAGCTTGAAGCTGTTGCTGCTTTTTCTTTAGGCTGTTTGCTGTGGCGATAAGCCTACGCTTGAAACGCTCTTGTTCGACGGGATCCTCAGGTACGACAAATTCGTCATCGTTGAGGCTTGCTTCGTCATCGGAGGGAGGCATATAGTTATGATCCTCAACCTCTTAAATCGCCGCCTCTCGTGAGGGCTTGCTTCGCATCCTCTGCGCCGAGTCTTGCTGGAGGGATTGTCTTCGGCACTCTCGGGGTGTTGTTATCTCCTGTGCCGGAATCTCCATTCTTGCTGTGGCGGGATTTAGAGCGGCGCCGCTGACGCCGGCGTTTGGGCTGCTTCTTTAAAGAGTCTGCCTCCGCTGCTTCTTCGCCGTCCCCGTCTTTTGGGGTGTCCACCATGTATATGTCGTATGACGAGGTGGTCTTCCAGTGCCCTGTAGGCGCTGATTCCTGTTCGTCTCCGGCATCGTCGTCCATAGCGTCGATGTCCTCGGAGTCGTAGTCTAGCATGTCGGTTAGATCGTCGACAGTGGCTACAAAGTAGGTGGTGGGTGGGCTCTGAATTTCTTCGTCGTCCGTATCCCAACCATCCTGGCCATAGTCCGGCCAGGGCTCTCCCGATAACGAGAGATGCTTTAGCGAATTCACGATGTCGCCAAAAGGCGAGTATTGGAAGATGTCCGCGGTGGTGAATTCCATAACCGGCGCCCAATCCGATTCGATTGGTAGGGGCGTGGGAGGTCCGGAGTCCGGCAAGGAGTCCGGCACCTCAGAATCACGAGTTTCGCGAGGGACAAGGTTAGTGTTCGGCTCCATTGCCGTGGAAGTTGAAGCCCCCGAGGCGGTGTCCATCCACCGACCCTCGATTTGGGCGATCGGCTCCGGACTAAAGGCCGAAGCGGATTCGTGTGTGGCCACCAAGGCACTGTTCGGCGGCAGAGCTAGATCACGCCCATCGTAACAGTGCGGCCCGCTTGGCTGTGGCTCGAGCCCGTCGAAGATCAAGTCTCCGCGGACGTCGGCCGTGAAGTTTAGACTTCCGAATCGACGACGGCCAGGGGCGTAGCTTCGATCTGCTCCAGATGGCTGCTTAATTAGCCCGCAGCGCGGCCGCCGAATCTGAAGATCGACCGGGAGAAAAGTCTCACCCGACAGCGTTGTTGATTGAAGATGCCATCGAGCCTATCGGTGACGACACGAGGAACTCTCAATGAAAGCACCAATGTCGGTGTCAAAACCGGCGGATCTCGGTAGGGGTCCCGAACTGTGCGTCTAGGCGGATGGTAACAGAGACGAGGGACACGATGTTTTACCCAGTTCGGGCCCTCTCGATGGAGGTAAAACCCTCGCCCTGCTTGATTAATATTGATGATATGGGTAGTACAAGAGTAGATCTACCACGAGATCAAGGAGGCTAAACCCTAAAGCTAGCCTATAGTATGATTGTTGTGATGTATGTTGTGTCCTACGGACTAAAGCCCTCCGGTTTATATAGACACCGGAGGAGGCTAGGGTTACACAGAGTCGGTTATAATGGTAGGAGATCTACATATCCGTATTGCCAAGCTTGCCTTCCACGCCAAGGAAAGTCCCATCCGGACACGGGACGGAGTCTTCAATCTTGTATCTTCGTAGTCTTGGAGTCCGGCGGACGATGATAGTCCGGCTGTCCGGACACCCCCTAGTCCAGGACTCCCTCAATGTGTGTGTGCAATCATAATGTATGTGCATGTATGCAAGTATCTGCAATGGTATCGTGTTCAAAAAATAATGTGCTCACGTGTTCATCCCTTGAGTCAATGGAATTTGTTCGGAGAGAAGGCATGCAGGGGCGCATCATTGACGTGGGCCTTCATAGCAACCGTTGGATGCGCGACATCAGTGATCAGCTATCTTGTCACCATCTTTCAATTTCTTTTTTATCCATCACGTTGAGTTAATTAAGTGTCTGCATAGATTTCGGAAAGAGTTGTGCAGTGATGGAAATGGTTTAAACATGAAAATGGTAAAGCACTCAGTCTACTCATTATACCATGTGGCTCTTACTAGCGACTGGGTGATATGGTCAGGACTCCATGGGTGCCACCGAAGTTCAAATTGTTCGACTGGATGGCGACACTTATGAATTGATATTGGACATCATGATCCACTAGGTAGGCGTTTCGTAGTCTACATATACCTCAGTCAAGCCCTCTGACTGTAGTTTTAAGTCGTGGATGTCTGCCTGCATGGAAATCTTGACCCACACAAAACTTAAAGCACATCTGAACTTGATTTTGGAGGAACACTCGAATCGGCCGTTTTCAACAAGCCAGACCCAAGCGATGCAACTTAGCGCACGTGGGTGGAAGTGGCTACAGACCGGAGACGTCCCATTGTTTGCTAAAGCGGTGTCATAAATCCCCTCACCCATCTCTCACCGCTCATTCTCCGCTCTCTTCATTCTCTGGCCGGAGGTGGCCACCACAAAATCTGGACGGCGAACACCGGCAACAAGCATCAAAGGCAAGATCTGGATGGGGATCATTGGCGGTTTCATCACACCTCCTTCACACGTCCAATAATTTACATGCTTGTAGTTGTAGCCTTCAATTGCATTGGTTGTAGTTGCCACTAAAAAAAGAAGACACATTCGTGAAGATGCATGTTTGTCATAATAGGTCGCGTTTTTCTATCACCCATGTATATCTATGACGGTTTTATGACACAATCAGGATAGTCATACATGTTTTGTCATAGATGTGTTATATGATAATAATCGCTTTTTCATCATGAAAGTGTGCATTTTCCATGATGAAAAATAGCACGCCATGGAGGTGTTTTCGTCAAAGGTAATTGGCATGTGGCAGTTACTGTAACGGATCGTCATTAAGCTATCGGGTGCGAGTTCTAGATTTGATACCCGTTAACAACGTTGACCAATGACAAACTTCCACATGTCAGCTTCTCATTCGCCAACAGAGTCATGTGTTAGCTCTTCCTTGTGACAAGTGTCGCCCGTCCAACGGACGATATGCGCCTATGAAATGACGGCATGTGGCATGGCCTAACAGTGGCCCGTTTAGGTAAAAGGTCGATCCAGTCAAAGGTTTGCTTAAGCCCCACTTAAGGGTTATTGGTTTTCTCATTGTTTCACTTTTTGCAACGGTTTCTTCCATTTTTTGTTTCCTTTTTCTTTTTTGCTTGGGTTTTGTTTGTTTCTTTCTCGGGTTTCTTTGTTTTTTCTTCACTGCTTGACACTGTTTTGCATTGATCATTGGTTTTTTCTGTTTTCTTTCTCTTGGTTTTCTTTGTTTCTTTCCTGTTTTATTTGGGTTTCTTTTACCTTATTCATACACATTGTAAACTTTTCATATATAACAGGAACATTTTTATCCATGTTTATCATTATTAAAAAAATCATTAACATTTAAAACATCATGTTTTCATCTCTACTTTTTTTCATACATATTGTAATTTCATGTGCACAGTAGGAACATTTCTCTTTATACTCGTTTTAAATTTTTCAAATACACGATTGACATTTTCCAAATACACGAATCTCAATCCTTAGATGTCAATAAAGGGCCGACTTAAACATAAGAAGAAAAACAATAGTTTTTTTGGAAATCAGCAGTCTTATTACTTGCTCTTTTTTTTGGTAAATAGCATAAACCTACCACAATTGGGACTAGGTTTCAAAAAAACTACCTCCTTTAAATTTTTCCTTATAACTACCACTTTTGAGGTTGGCTGTTAAAAAACCCTTCAGCTTTTTTTTCTGAAACAGCCTTTTGAGGCCTACCACAATTTGGGCTAGGTTTTTTTTAAAAAAAAACTACTGCCTTTAAAATTTTCCTTATAACTACCACTTTCGAGGTCAGTTGTTTCAAAAAACCCTTCAGTTGTCTTTTGAAACAGCATTCCGAGGCTTACCACAATTTGGGCTAGGTTTCCAGAAACTACCGCCTTTAAAAAATTCCTTATAACTACCACTTTCGAGGTCTTGAGCGGGTTTATGACAAGACAGGCCCAACCATCAAGGCCATGTCGGCAGCCGACAGACGACACCCGTGCTCACGGACATTAGAGGCCGATGTTCCGACCGGTTCAAAATGACTCGTGGTGGCTAGCTCCCTCTCCCTCACTCGCTAGCTCGTTCTCCTTGACCATGTCGTTGCCTTTCTCGTCGCCGGTGACCATGCCGTCGTGGAAGGATGGGGAAGAGAGCGGTGACAACGACATTAGCATGGACGATGACTTCATGGACATGGACTACTATGTACGCTCCTAACGTTAGGGTTAGGGTTCTTGGATTTTGGGAGTTTTTTTAGCTTTGCTGCATAGATTCTATGGAATATGTCTTTCAGGTTGACTATGCTCTACGGAAAGGTACGAGAGAAGGGAAGGATGCCACACTCGTGGATGGTCGTCGGCCACAGTCAAAAGTGTCTTCATGTAAGGCGCCTTCGCTTGTAGTTTACACGCTTAATCGTTTGGCAACAATGAGGGGGTCAGATCCCCAAATAAGTTTTTTTAAGGTTACTGGGCGAATTTAGTCCTTCGAGAGTCATTTATATATGCTAAGCGGTACCCTTCAGCCGGCAGATGCACACGCAACACCCGCCGGCTGCGTAGCCATCGGATCAATCCTGATCAAACGCTCATGCTGGCTGCAAGTCCCTTTAACAAGGGTCTTGTTTAGAAAAAAAGGTTCAGTGGTGAAGTCTTTTTTCAGCAACAGGGTCTTGTTTCAGAAGAAAAAAAGTGGTTCGATGGTGAAGATCTTTTCTTTTGCAACAGGGGTCTTGTTTGATAAACATATCCCTGATTGCAGTATGTAGAGGCCAAGAATTGCAACATGACCCGCATTTCAGAAACATAGCTCCGGCTGTACCTATTGCCAAAGGAGTGTCCGGCGTGAGCACTCGTCACCGTCGGGTTGGAGTAGAGGCAACTGCTCGAGGTGCTGGGTCAAAGGAGGTACGACAACTCCGGCGGCCGTCAGCGCTCCATGGCCAAGGCGCCCAGGCCATGGCGGGGCGGCAACGCTGTCTCAGCTGACCTTTGCAACAAGGTTCTTGTTGCGAAGTCTCTGGCCGCAACAAGCTAGTTGTTGCAAAGGTCCTCGGCTGGATGGGGCGGTAGATCGGACCGCTATTTCGGGCGGTATCCGGCGGGGGCGATGTAATCAGTTTATAATCCGGCGGACGCGTAACACGGCCCTTTATACTTAGTAAAAATTATACGTTACCTACTTATCTAACAATGCCACGGGTTTGGAGTAGAAAAGAAAAAGTAAATAGTGTGCTGCTGGGTGGCAGCCGTGTAGGGCCGGGGCGGGGCGGGGGGCACCACGCACGCGCACGCGGCAGCCGGGCCACGCGCCTCATGTTTATATCGTTCATTCGTACTGTACCGCCGACAGATGCCCGTGAGTTGGAGCATCTCCAACAGCCGCGCTAAACTAGCGCCGCGCCGCAAAATAGACGTTTTAACGCGCACAACGCGCGTCGAGCGCTCCAATGCGCGCAGAAAACGCGGCGCGCTTAAAACGGGTTGGGGCGCTGGCAAAACACACTTACCGCGGGCGATTTGGCGCCCAAGATACAGCAGCGGCACACTCGGCGCTTCGCGCCGCTCTTCCTCTCTCGCTTCCACCCCGACCGGCAGCGCGCCGCCGCCACAAGACCCCGGCGACTGCCTCAGCTTCCCGGCCTATCCCAAGACGCCAGCGCTTCCGCCCATCCTCCTAGTACCGCCGGCGCCCGCGTGCCTCCGTCGTCGAGGAACAGCGCCGAAGGCCGCTGCGCGCGCCTACCAAGAAGGTGTTTGACAAAACGCCTACAAGGTATGTATTGCTCAAACTTCATGAATTTGGTGCATGTTTTGAATTGTAGTTTTTATAGTATAGTATTGAACATTGTAGATGAGTTCGTCGTATGATTCTTCCGAAGAAGAATTTGATATGAAAGAGGAGGAGGATCTTGCAATGATCGTAGCTATGCATATCAATAAAAAACCGAAGCACGGTGGTTCGATTATGGGTCGGGAGAAAATTTGGAGAGATAGGATTGATGCCCATGACAGATTGATGAAGAACTATTTCGTGGAGAATCCCACATACCCGGAGTCATATTTTCGTCGCCGGTTTAGGATGAGCACCGAGTTGTTCAGGCGCATTGCATAGAAACTAGCGAGCCATGACCTGTTTTTCCAGCAAAGGAGGAATGCCGCCGGAGAGCTCGGGCATAGCACTTTTCTGAAGGTGACAGCCGCTTTGCGTATGTTGGCATACGGTATCCCGGCTGATCTAGTTGATGATCATTTGGCTATGGGTGAGAGCCAAGCCATCATGTGTGTCAAGCGCTTTGCAGTGGGAATTGTGCAAGTGTTTGGCGAGGAGTATTTGAGAGCTCCCACTGCTGAAGACGCCGCAAGGCTATTGGCGATGAACAAAGCGCGCGGCTTTCCTGGCATGCTTGGCTCAATAGATTGCATGCATTGGAGTTGGAAGAATTGTCCAAAGACATGGCATGGGCAATTCCACGGCCAAAAAAGGGTTCCACTATAATCCTTGAAGCGGTGGCCGATCAGGAGACTTGGATTTGGCATGCATTCTTTGGAATGCCTGGATCTTTGAATGATATCAATGTTCTCAACCGGTCACCACTGATGAATAAGATTGCAAACGGTGAGTTGCCACATGTGCAGTTTGTAGCAAATGGCCGTACGTACAACTATGGCTATTATCTAGCGGATGACATCTATCCAAAGTGGCAAACCTTCGTGAAGCCGTTGAAAAAACCGGAAGGTAAGAAAAATCTTGATTTCCACAATGTTCAAGCGGCGGCTAGAAAAGATGTGGAGAGAGCATTTGGGATTTTGCAAGCCCAATTTGCTATTGTGAGAGGACCGACAAGATTTTGGGATCACAAATGCTTTGGTACATCATGCACGCTTGTGTGATCATACACAACATGATCATCGAGAATGACTAAGATTTAGACTACTCACAGTATGAGCTCTTGGGACATCCCGTGCGAGTGTGGCGGAGGGCTGAAAGGGTAGCCCGTTTTGTTGCCTCCTATCATGCCATTCGGCGTCCCGCAACGCACAATGAACTTCAGAATGATCTAATTGAAGAGTGGTGGGCATGGCATGGACGGCAAAGAGCATGAACTTCATGAACTATTTGTTGTGTTGTAACAATTTATTTTGAACTATTTGTTGTTGTACTGAACGATAAACTATTTGTTTGTGTTGTAATGATTTATTTTAAACTATTTTTTATTGATTTTTATTTTGTTTGTTTGATCATTTTTGCTCATCTTCTTTCAAATGTACATGTGGTTTGTGCGGCGCGCGCGCTGTATTTTTGCGTCCTGCTGGAGCGACGCGCGCGCTGCATTATAGCGCCGCTGCTGGAGCCAGCACAGACGGGCGCGTAAAACCAGCCGCAGCGCGCACGCTAACAGGTTTTTTGCGCGCGGCGCTATAGCGCGGCTGTTGGAGATGCTCTTGCTACCGTCCCAACCACTATCTCAACCGGAGCCGGGCCATCTTCTGCGACATAGGAGTATACGGCATGACTCCGCCGAGCGCACATCTCTGGTCTGATGCCCCCTTCCCCGGCGAGCTGATTCCGAGCCCCTCCGCCGCCGCCGGCCGGCCGCCGGCCCTTCCTCTCCTCCGCCTACCCCGCTAGCCGCCTCGCTCGAGGCTGTGCGCTCCTCCCGGCCGGCCCCTACATCCATCTCTGTAAGCATGGCTCTTTTCCCTACCGACTACCGTGATGTGATGTGATTCTTTCTCCCTGGCCCCGGGGCTGGACTCTTATCCTCCATTGGAGCTGGAGCTGAGCTGAAAACGAATACTCCCTCTGTAAACGCTCCTAAGACGTTTTAGGTCACTGTTGCTTATTAATCTGCCCAAACAATCGGCTAGTGCAGCTTATGATTTCGGAGTGAAAATAAATCATCTACATGATTTATCTGTTCTGCAGTAAATTAGGCGGATTAATAAGCATATATACCACTGAAAAAATAGCACGCTATAGCTGCCGAGAATTGCCTCGCTAAATAAATTGGAGTAGAACGCCTCGTTAATAGCGCTATTTTGCGGTAGCGCTGTTTTTTTCCTTGATATATACTCCCTCCGTTCCTAAATATAAGCCTTTGTAGAGATTCCACTATGGACAACATACGGATGTATGTAGATTTATTCATTTTGCTTTGTATGTACTGTAGTTCATAGTGGAATCTTTACAAAGACTTATATATATTTAGGAACGGTGGGAGTACAACGTATAATATATGTAGGACTACACAGTTCCATTATACGATATGTTGAATGAACTCAAGCTTACATTTTACTCTACCATTCTCAGGGTCATCGGCGATGTGGCCTCTTCTTCTACTGCTTCTGTTGCCCTATGCATTCCAATCGGCATCAGCAACAACACTCGACGATAAGCCCGATCTGGATGCCTTGCTGGCCTTCAAGGCGAGCCTGAGTGACCAGCGAGGCGCCCTGGCTGCGTGGAACACGACCACTGCTTTCTGCTCCTGGCCAGGTGTCACTTGCAGCCTTAAGCATAAGCACAGGGTTACAGTGCTTAACCTCACCTCGGAGGGCCTCGCCGGCAAAATCACACCATCGGTCGGAAACCTCACGTTTCTGAAGATTCTAGACCTCAGCCAGAACAAATTCCACGGCGAAATGCCTTCGTCAATCGGCTATTTATCTCGTTTACGGCACCTTGATTTGTCCAGCAACTCGCTTCATGGTGATGTGAACAACGCTGGCTTGAAGAACTGCACTGGTCTTGAAGCTATCAATCTTGACTTCAACCTCTTCACAGGGAATATCCCTGCCTGGCTTGGAGGACTGTCAAAGCTCAACATCATACATCTGGAGAGGAACAACTTCACTGGGATAATCCCGCCGTCACTTACCAACCTATCAGCGCTAGAACAAATCTATTTCAGCAAAAACCACCTTCATGGTGCCATCCCTGAGGGCCTTGGCAGGCTCGGTAGTCTCGCATACGTCTCCCTCGGACTTAACCATTTGTCAGGTACCATCCCTGCAACTCTCTTCAACCTTTCATCTCTAGTTGCATTTAGCGTGGCAGCCAATGAGTTGGATGGTAAACTGCCCTCTGACTTGGGGGATCACGTCCCGCGCCTCATGGGCCTGTTCCTCGGGTTGAACAGCTTTACAGGAAGCCTTCCAGCTTCTCTTGTCAATGCAACTCAGATAAGGTTTCTAGACATCTCCTTCAACAACATCACCGGAACAGTGCCTCCTGAGATTGCAATGCTCTGCCCAGAAGTCCTCAATTTTGAGAGTAATCAGCTAATGGCAGCCATTGCTCAGGACTGGAAGTTTATGACATTCCTCACAAACTGCACACGCCTCAGGAACCTTTGCATCCAGGCCAACGCGCTAGGTGGCATGCTGCCAAGCTCAGTTGGCAACCTATCAGCACATCTCCAACAATTTATTTTTGGATTTAATGAAATTTCTGGCAAACTACCATTTGGCATAAGCAATCTTGTCGGACTAAATGTGTTGGACTTCCCTCACAACCAATTTACTGGTGTCTTGCCTGACAGCATCGGAAGGCTAAATTTGCTTCAGCAATTGTATTTCAATAATAATCAGTTTTCAGGATCCTTGCCATCCTCCCTCGGGAACTTGACACGACTACTAGTTCTTTCAGCCGGCAGCAATAAGTTTAAGGGGGCCCTACCGATAGGCCTGGGGAATCTCCAGGAGATAACTGAAGCAGACTTTTCAAACAATAAGTTTTCAGGTACATTGCCAAAAGAGATCTTTAACCTATCAGCTCTGTCAAATACACTGGATTTGTCAAACAATTTTTTGGTTGGTTCTCTTCCACCTGAAGTTGGCAGTCTTGACAAAGCTTACATACCTGTATGTATCCATGAACAACTTATCAGGACCACTACCTGATACACTTAGCAAATGTCAAAGCTTGATAGAGCTCAAGTTGGACCGCAACTACTTCAATAGTACCATTCCCTCGTCTATCAGCAAAATGCAGGGCTTGACATTTCTAAATCTTTCCAAGAATACACTCTCTGGTGTGGTTCCTCAAGAGTTAGGACTCATGGACGGCATTCAAGAATTGTATCTTGCACACAACTACTTGTCTGGTCATATCCCCGAAAGCATGCAAAACATGGCATCATTGTATCGGTTAGACATATCCTTCAATAATCTGGATGGCAATGTTCCGTCGCAGGGTGTGTTCAGTAATGTGACTGGATTTTTGTTTGAAGGGAATTCGAGGCTTTGTGGCGGTAACTCAAAATTACAGTTGCCCCCATGCCCGCCGCCAGAATCAATGGAACACAAGAAGACACGCCATTTCATTATCGCAATAGCTATCCCAATTGTTGGCGCAATTCTGTGCTTGAGTGTGATGCTTGTGTTCTTCACAAGGAGAAAGGAAACAAAAGCTCAATCCACATCCACAAGTGGATTCCAATTGATGGGTGACAATTATCCAAGAGTTACTTATGTTGAACTGGCCCAGGGAACAGATGGCTTTGCCACAGCCAATTTGATTGGTAGAGGAATGCATGGGTCAGTGTACAAGTGTCATTTATTGCTGAACAATATGATGACCACAGTAGCGGTGAAGGTTTTTGATCTCCAACAGACTGGTTGTTCCAAAAGCTTTTTAGCTGAGTGTGAGGCACTTAGTAAGGTTCGCCATCGTAATTTGATCGGTGTCATAACTTGCTGCTCAAGCTCTGACTCAAGCCAAAACGACTTCAAAGCTCTTGTGTTCGAGTTCATGCCCAATGGGAACCTGGACAGGTGGTTACATCCGGATGTACATGATGCATCACAGCAACTGCGAGGATTGACATTGATGCAGAGATTAAATATTGCAGTCGATATTGCTGATGCACTAGATTATTTACACAACAACTGTGAACCGCCAATAGTTCACTGTGACCTGAAGCCAAGCAACATTCTTCTCAATGAGGATTTAGTTGCTCATGTTGGAGACTTTGGCCTTGCAAAGATTCTTTCCGAACCAGCAGCCGAGCAACTGATTAACTCAAAGAGCTCGACTGGAATAAGAGGAACAATTGGTTACGTCGCTCCAGGTAGCTTTAATTTTCTCCAACATTAAATCAAACAGTCCACAGCATAAATTTAGCAGGTATGCAAAATCACACTTTTTTTGTGTATGCAAATGTAGAATATGGCGAAGGTGGTCAAGTTTCTTCACGTGGGGACGTATACAGCTTTGGGTGTGTCATCCTCGAGTTGTTTATAGGCAAGGCACCTACTCATGACATGTTCAGAGACGGGTTGACCTTGCAAAAACATGCCAAGGATGCATTTCCAGGGATGCTGATGCAGATCGTCGATCCAATCCTACTGTCCATTGAAGAAGCTAGTACGAGTTGTTTGCTAGATGGAAGCAACACAATGGAACATACCAGCAATGCCATATTCTCTGTCATAGAGGTTGCCCTGTCATGCAGCAATCATACACCCACCGAGAGAATGTGCATAGGAGATGCAGCTGCTGCGATTCACAGGATAAGGGATAGCTATGTTAGAATAACACAAAAGGAGTAACAAGGTCGGCAGTATATAACGCAAGACCTTAAGCTGAAACAGCCAGGTCATGTACACTTAATTGGCTTTTTGATGGTTATATGTTTGGCATTCTAAGCTTGGTTTTGGTTTGTTCGTTTCTGGCTCGTCATGTTTGCCTAGCTTGTTGATCTGTCATTTCCACCTTATGTGTCAAGTTCCGTATTAAGAACTGGTAACCCCATCTGTATTAATTACCATTGGTCGTGCTGATTATACATCCTTACTTTTTTTTCGAAAAGGGGCGCTTTATTACTTTATACATCCTTACTTTGATGCATGCATGCACGAAGTTGCAACATTATAACGAGTCAATAAAGGAACTCGGTGGGCTACAACATTATAATGAGATGTATTGTCATGTAAATATCTGGTGATTACTGATTAGTTTGCCACTCATTGTCATGCATATATGGTTTGATATCTATGCAACAAACAAAAGCCTTACTCTGCACATAGAACTGATCCCTCGGCAATATATTCAGAATTTAGATAACTTGAATGATTTTCAGATAAATGTTTAAGCATTCACGTCCATGTCAGACCAACACCAAATCTGGGCACAGGTGACAGCAAACCATCACATACTAATCAACAGCAAGTTTGTTTTGTAATTTGGTATATGCAGTACACCAACAATAAAGATAAAAGTCTCTTGACCAGTAATATAGGTAGAAGTTGACTCAACTGAAAGCTAAACATTGACGATACAAACTAACAGAACTAGACTCCTTTATGAGAAAATGGTAAAAAGGACACTGTATTTTCCGCAAGGCCTCCCATGTTTCATGAATGGAACAAACTCGATCCACTTCATCCAGTTTTTCGATCTCTGGCTCTGCTAAGGAGAAATCTAAAAACCTTGAGCACAAGCAATCTAGAGAATGGTCCCGTTGACTAGGAACTACAAGGCCTACGCTCTAATTAAACTGTTAGCGCTAGAACCTCTAATGTAACATCCAATCCTCACAAATTAACCGCTATGAGTGCTAATGTGTATCTGCAAGATCCCAGATATGCTACAAGTCCAACATTGTCCAGGAAACATTTCATAGGGCAGCCTGCTTTATCAACAAATTAACATGTACTACTTCCGTCCCATAATGAGTATTTTTGGACGGAGGGAGTAGAGTGGAAGAAAGGCTTGCATGTAGATGTAAACAATTAGGACGTCTATCATTCACAACATTCGGTTTTATAATCAAGATCCAGTAAAAGCTTAACAGGAAGTGCTCTCTCAAGTCTTTAACTGTGTAACATGCAAATGATATTACCAAGAACGTATAATCAGATTATCCATTTGCAAGGCATTGTTGTGAAAAGATGATCAAATTCAGCACTCCCGAAATGACAAGGTTAATAAAAATAGCATCTAGAACCAATTCAGATTTTCAGTCAGGTGCGGATGGAGATTACTGAAATAACATAAAGGAACTTAGCGGACTAGTATACAAGGAGTATATCATGTAAATAGTGATTCAAGCTTGTACACTCAATTACGCACTCATTGCCTTCAAGCTCATGAGATTCCTTAGTGGCGCTAGCATCCACCTTCAAAGCATCCTCGGGGTGTATCGTGAACGGACAAAACTCGGTCCACATTCACCGTGTCAAATGGAAGTGTTCCTACTCTCCATAGAGAACCGCGTGGGTTTATATTGATCGATGGAAGGAAGAGCCCCTTGTCATGGCTTACACGATACACCTGATCGCTAGGATGCAAGTTTGTTACAGAAGATAGAGGTAGGAGTTGTTACGGGAGAGGGAGAAGATAAACAGTTGAGATTACAATATATCTCTAAGTCTAACACCCTCCCTTAATCTCAACTATCCTACATTAAGATTCTTCTTGAATTCCTCAAACGGCTTGGCTCGCAAAGCTTTAGTGAATCCATCTGCAACTTGATCTCTGGAAGGAATGAATCGTATGTCTAGCTTCTTTTCTGCAACCCTTTCTCTTACAAAATGAAAGTCAATTTCTATATGCTTGGTTCTGCCATGAAACACTGGATTTGCAGAAAGATATGTGGCCCCTAGATTGCCACACCACAAACATGACACACGATGCTGCTTAATTCCCAATTCATTGAGCAATGATTCAAGCCAAACAATTTCAGCAGTAGCATTGGCTAGTGACTTATATTCAGCTTCAGTACTTGACCTGGATATTGTGGCTTGTTTCCTAGCACTCCAAGATACGAGATTAGAACCAAAGAATATTGCTCCTCCAGTTGACTTTCTGTCATCACTGCAACCACCAGTTGGCATCAGAGAAGGCCCTGACAAGAGTGGAGTTGGAACATTTAACTTGAAGGCCTAAGCTCATAGTATGTTTTATGTACCATATAATTCTTTTAACAGTTGTCCAATGTACAGTAGTGGGTGCATGAAGATACTGACAAACCTTATTGACAGCAAAGGAAATATCAGGTCTTGTTAGTGTCAAGTATTGTAGGGCTCCTACTACACTCCTGTACCTTGTGATTTCTTCTTCTTTAAGTGGATCACCTTCAAAAGCTGAAAGTTTTTCTGAAGAGGATAATGGTGTGGGTGAAGGCTTACAATCTTTCATCCCCTTACGAGCTAGAAGTTCAATGGCATATTTCTCCTAGTTCAGTGTTATGCCATCTTGAATCTTCTTTACTTTGATGCCCAAGAAGAAGTGAAGATCACCAAGATCCTTCAAGGAAAATTCTGAGCTTAAGTCATGCAGAAGGGCATTACTGGCAATTTGTAAAGAGCTTGCAACTATGATATCATCAACATATACTAATACAAATATAGTTATGTTTGCCTTGTTGTAGATGAACAATGAAGTGTCAGCCTTAGATGCAATAAAGCCTAAATGCCTCAACTGAGAGCTTAACCTTGAGTACCATGCCCTTGGCACTTGTTTCAACCCATAAAGTGCCTTATCAAGCTTGCACACATAATGAGGTGCCTTCTTATCTACATACCCAGGTGGTTGTCTTATGTAAACCTCCTCTTCCAGAACACCATGCAAAAATGCGTTCTGAACGTCTAGCTGTCTCAAGCTCCATCCCCTGGACACATAAATAGCTAACACAAGTATAATAGTTACAGCTTTGACAATAGGACTGAAAGTATCTTCATAGTCCAAACCATAACATTGTTTGAAGCCTTTTGCAACCAAACTAGCTTTATACCTGTCAATGGAATCATCTGCCTTTCTTTTGATTCTGTAAACCCACTTACAATCAATAATATTTTTACCTCTTTTCTCTAGTACAAGATGCCAAGTCTTGTTCCTCATGAGTGCTGAATACTCTTAGTCCATTGCATTTTTCCATTTGGGATCTCCTAGTGCATCTTCTAGTTTTGTTGGTTCTCCTGTGATACATAACATACCATATGGAATAGTGCCATCAGTTCTGATCTTTAGATTTTTTGTACCTTTTTGCGACCGAGTCATGACACGTGAAGTTGTAACTTGTTGAGGCTGGCTTCCATGTGTCCCTGTTGGTCGTGCTGCAGGAGATGGCGTAGAAGGCTCAGGCACAGAAGATCCTGAGGAGTTCTCAGATACGCTTTCCACAGCAGATCCGGAACCCAACTGTGTGGCCTGGGGTGCGTCTGGTTCATTGAAGTGGACGGTCGCAGAAGATCCGCCACTGACCGCTGGCGCACGCGCATGGGACGGAGATCCCGAAGCGCCCCCCCCAATCTGTTGTCGCTGTCCCCTGCCCACGCGTGGTACGCGGTGCGGAGAGCGGCTCGTCCGCATGTGACGACGTGGCGGAAGCCAACTGGCGCGGCGAAGGGAATCGGCTGGGCGTGTGGTTCGGCGCGTATCTGTGCGCCTGATCCGAGGCAGTGAGGCGAACAGGAGTTCCAGGTGACTCCGGATCCGCCTCGTGCTCCACGCCAACTTCGTCTTCTTCTGTTCATGCAATATAGGCTCATTTTCTGCAAAAATTTGATCATTTTCTCCACCATTTTCTGCTCTGTTTTCTGCTGTATGATCCTGCACACATGGAGACGCAGTCCTACTAGTAGGATCATCAGTTGGATTAGTACAATTGTCGCCCCCATGATCAGAGTTTTGGAGATGTGGTGGAAGAAGAAGGATTGCTTGCTTGAGAAGTGCTCCGGCATTGGGATGAAGGGATTCAAACGTAAATACTGACTCATCAAATACTACATCACGAGAGATATAAACTTTGCCAGTGGGAACATCTAGGCATTTAACTCCTTTGCGATCGAATGGGACTATACCCAAGAAACACACATTTCTTTGAACGAAATGCAAGCTTGCGTGTACTATATGGTCTAAGGTTGGGCCAACAAGAACATCCAAATACACGTAGTGACTTATAATCAGGAGAAATGCCAAAGAGGCGTGTGATGGGAGTTTCAAAATTGATGACTTTGCTGGATAGCAAATTGATGAGGTATGTAGCAGTTAAGAAAGCTTCATCCCAGAATTTTAGTGGCATGGATGAGTTTTCTAGTAGAGCTAGTCCTACTTCAACAACATGGCTGAAAGAACATGCGGTGCCCCCATGTTTGGTTTTGGTAATTGGTGACAATCTCTATGGACTAATGGTTGTCTTCAGTTATATTTTAAGGATTTGTCCATAGGCTTTTCTTGAAGTCCATGTGTTGGTTTCAAGGAGTTTATGAGTTGACCAAGGTGCTATTAAGGAATTATCCAAAGATTGGTCATGTGAGTGCTGAGCTTATTGAAAACATGTCTTGAAGAAGAAGATTGTGTGATCATTCATGTTTACCTTCAAGACATCATCCAAATGAAGAGAGTTGGAAAGATTCAAGGTTGATCAAGACTAAGTCAAGAGTGAATCAAGTTGATCAACTCACAAAGCATAGAAGATGTACCGAGAGGGATCAAGTGATCCCATGGTATGTGTCCATGGGCTTGCGTCAAGAGGAAGATATCATACAACCCATGGAAAGGATGGCATCAAGTGGTGATCGTCATCAAGATTGCCATGTGCAAGTTCAAGTGGAGCATCACGAAGAGATCAAGTGCTTGAATCTTGCCATCCATTGTGGTGTCAATGGACTTGTGAAGATGTGCCCAAGAGTGGCTCACCCATAGTGGACTATGAGGGAGCAATCATCTAGTCTTCATCGAGCCAACGCAATCAAGAAAGGTGGTCCAATTTGAGGGAGTCAAGATCGTCATCATCTAGCTCAAGTGGAACATGTGAAAGGCAAAGGTTTTCCCTTGATAGGTTTTCTATTTTACCGGTCTCATGGTGGTAGTTGGGAGACCTAGGATCGTTTGCCGTACTATCAAGGGGGGCTCTCAAGTTGGTAGCTTGATCGTATCGTTAGTAGAGAGCTCAAACCATTGCATCCTTGCATCATGTTTCTTGGTTCTTGTTTGGTTCTCTTTGTGAGTCTTAGAGCTTATGGTCATCTTGATGACAAGCTTGAGTTCATCGAAAACGGAGTTCGCATGCGTCTACTATGATGTTTTCGGTGTTGGAGGTTTTACCGATCTTATCCGAGGAAGGGTTCTCACCATTTTCTTATGGGCCTTTTCTAATTTGCTTCTTATTGATATTTCTTTCAAGATTGTGTTAGCCCTTGTCGCTAGCTTTCCAACAAACTTGGTTTCATCGAATTCGGAGTCCGTTTGCAAAAGTTGTGGCAGTTCGGGTGTTCTGAAAAGGCTGCAGCGGTACTACCGCGGACAGGAGCTGAAGTAATTTTTTAGTACCGCTTGGAGCAGTACTACCGCGGCTACTTCCGTGGCTACTTCCGCTCGGGACCAAAACTCGTGTTTTCTCTCGTTATTGTTTTGACTGTGCTAAGCGGTAGTACCGCTCCTCAAGCGGTAGTACCGCTTGTGCACGACCTGAGCACATAACGGTTGGATTCGGGAGGTCCTATAAAAGGTGGTATTCTTCCCCAATGAACCTTATCTCTTAATCTCGTGTTCTTCCCCCATTGTTGACCTTCTTCGAGCTTGCTAACTCTCAATCCCTCCATGGATTCTTGCAAGTTTTTGGGGGAAAAGAGAGAGGAGATCTAGATCCACATTTCCACCAATCACTTTCTCTTCTATGTGAGGGGAACCCTTTGGATCTAGATCTTGGAGTTCTTTGTGTTCTCTTCTTCGTTCTTCCTCTCATTTTCCTCCCTAGCATTAGTTGCTTCGGTGGGATTTGGGAGAGAAGGACTTGGGCACTCCGTGTGCCCTTGCCATTGCATTTGGTGCATCGGTTTGAGTTCTCCACGGTGATACGTGGAAATGAAGTTTGAGAAGCTTATTACTCTTGGGTGCTTGGTACCCTTGAGCTTGTTCCTCTTGGGTGCTTGGGCACCCTAGACGGTTGGTGGTGTTCGGAGCTCAATCATTGTGGTGTAAAGCTCCGGGCAAGCGTCGGGGTCTCCAATTAGGTTGTGGAGATCGCCCCGAGCAATTTGACGGGTACCGGTGACCGCCCCCAAGGGTTGCCAAAGTGTACGGGTTCGGTGACCGCCCCCAAGGGTCGCCATTTGTACGGGTTCGTGACCGCCCTCAAGGGTCCCTTAGTGGAATCACGGCATCTTGCATTGTGCGAGGGCGTGAGGAGATTACGGTGGCCCTAGTGGCTTCTTGGGGAGCATTGTGCCTCCACACCGCTCCAAACGGAGATTAGCATCCGCAAGGGTGTGAACTTTGGGATACATCGTCGTCTCCGCGTGCCTCGGTTATCTCTTATCCGAGCCCTTTACTTATGCACTTTACTTTGTGATAGCCATATTGTTCTTTGTCATATATCTTGCTATCACATAGTTGCTTATCTTGCTTAGCATAAGTTGTTGGTGCACATAGGTGAGCCTAGTTGTTGTAGGTTTTGTGCTTGACAAATTAACCGCTAGGTTTATTCCGCATTTGTTCAAGTCTCTACCGTAATTATTTTAAAACACCTATTCATCCCCCCCTTTAGGCGACATCCTCGATCTTTCAATGACGATGCTTCCTTTCAACGGAGCCATTCTGTTGATGTGCAGGAGGGCATGCAACATGATGTGACACACCAAGTTCTTGAAAAAAGAGATTGAGTTTCCTGTATTCACCTCCGCAATCGGTTTGCATGGCGATGATTTAGTGTTTAGTTTGCACTCAACAAGATTTTGAAAGTTCTAGAAACTTGAAATACTTCGAATCATTTCTTGAGAAGGTAGATCCATGTAAACTTGCTATAGTCGTCCATGAAACTAACATAATATGAGTGTCTACCAACGGAGGTGGGGGATGGCCCCCACACATCTGAAAACACAAGTTGCAATGATGCAGTGGAAATACTAGTAGATATGGGATATGGCAACTGATGACTTTTATCTTGTTGACATGGATCACAAACAGACTCAATACTGGACTCATGAGAGTATGGAAGCTTATTCTTGCTAAGAACAAATTTAACAATAACTGACGAAGGATGACCTAGTCTACTATGCCACTTTGATGAGGAAGGCTTGACAGCAACAAAAGCCTGTTTATTTGATGGTGTCGATGAAGATATGAGCGGGTAGAGACCTCCCACGCATTTGCCCCTAAGAAGGATTCTCCTCGTGTCCAAGTCCTTTACCAAAAAGAAATATGGATAGAATTCAATGAGAACACGATTATTAAGGGTAAATCTATGAACAGAAAGGAGACTCTTTGATGTTGTGGGCACATATAGAACTTTTTTAAGATGCAAGTTTTTCATGGGGGTTTTAACAATTGAACTACCAACATGAGTTATTTCCATACCAAAACCACTTGCAGTGTGCACTTGGTTGTGTCCTCGATACTTGTCTATGACCGTCAGCTTGTCAAGCTCTCCTGTAATATGATTGGTGGCACCGGAGTCTCCATACCAGTTTGTATCGATGGCGTAGGAGTCGGTGACGATGTTGCCTCCTTTTCTTCATACTCATCTTCCTCATAGCGATCCCAACACTCGCGGGCGCCCCCGCGGTGATGCTTGAGGCTTATTTGGCACTCGGGATAGTCCCGGTGCGGTGGGCGTTGCTGCTGTTGTTGTTGGGGATGACCGCCTCTCCTATTGCCGCCACTTGAAGAAGAGGAGGGCGAGCACCTCCCTCGGCCGCGGCCTCTGTTGCCACGCCCACGCCCTCTGCCATGAGGCTGGCCACGCCCCCTATACATCATGTTGGCAGAGGTGTTGAAGCTAGCTTCTGAGCTGTCGCCTAGCATCTCCACCCACTGATCGAAAGCAGCGATCTGGGCGAAGAGTTCATTGATGGTTATGGAGGTTTTGACGGTGCCAATCGCCGCCACGACTGGATCATAGTCCCGATCAAGACCAGCGAGGACATAGTCCACCATCTCTTGATCAGAGACAGGCCGGCCTGCTGCAGCAAGTTCATCCCCCAGATTTTTTATCCGAGTGATGTAGGAGGTGCTCGACATGGATCCCTTCTTGGTGGTGGTGATAGCAATTCTCAAGTTCGTGATTCGAGATTGAGACTGCGAAGCAAACATGGTGGTGATAGCAGTCCATAAATCAAAGGTCTTTTCTTTACTCACAACTTGGGCGAGGATTTTTAGGAGATGGCTGAGAACTTGCTGATCTTTGGACAGCCATGGCGCATAAAGAGGGTTAGGCACCATGACTGTCGTCTTGTCCGACTGCTGCTACTCCACCGTCTTTGGGAGCGCTGTGTCGGTTCCATCCAGGAGGCCGGTGACCTGAGCTCCTCGCAGGCCCGGCATCACCTGAGCCTTCTAGAGGAGAAAATTCCCCTTGGTAAGCTTCTCGGCCGGTGGCGCTCTGAGGTTGAGGGAGACGGGGGCCGAGGACGACATGGCGATCTATTTTTGGTGATCGATGGAGCTTTGGCTAGATAGATGGAAAGAGGATGGCTCTGTATACCATGTCAGATGGAAGCGTTCCTACTCTCCGTAGAGAGCCGCGTGGGTTTATATTGATCGATGGAAGGAAGAGCCCCTTGCCTTGGCTTACATGATAGACCCGATCGCTAGGATGTAGGTTTGCTACAGAAGATAGAGGTAGGAGTTGTTACCGGAGAGGGAGAAGATAAACAGTTGAGATTACAATATATCTCTAAGTCTAACACACTGGAGCAAATTTTAGGTTCTTTGCCAAGGGGGGATCCAAACCCCCTCAAGCACAAGAAGTTAGGAAGGACATGCGCAATCTAGAGCATGGCCTTGCGGATTTGGAGCTCCAGGCCAGGGCCCGCACTCTAATTAAATTTGCAATTGGTTTTTTTTTCAAGTGTCCTGCTATGCTAGCACTAGAAGTCTAGAATCTCTTATGTTTATGTAACCCATCCAGTCTTCACAAATTCACTCACGTGAGCACTAAGGACTTGATTGGATTGTCGTTTCCAGCACTTATACCTCTGTAAAATATACAGACCACGATTCGTCGTTTTGATTCTTAGGTGGAATTTGCACACGACCGGTAAGATACACTTGTAAAATAAATATAGGTGTATAAAAATACACTTATTCCAAGCAGGGCCTATGGGCGTGTTTGGTTTCATAGTGAATAGTAGCTGCATTGCATAGCCTTCTCAACTCAGCCTGGCTATGCAAATGCAGCCTCAAATGCACCATCTGCAAGTTGTTTGGTTTACTGCATGGGCTGAACCACACTGCCTGGTGTTTGGTTGCATGCATGTTAGTGGACAAACCCAAGGCATGGTGTTTAGTTGTATGCAATGCCTGGTGTGTGGTAACCTCTTTGGCTAGTTGATGAGGTTACCAGCACACTTCGGCACAACCATGTAGCACACATCATAAGCAGAGCAGAGTATACACAGAGGATCAACTACTTAAGAGCATATTTCAGATAAGTAGTACCACACTTCATAACAGTTCAAAGCATAACCATAAACAGTTCAAAGCAGACTCGATAGTAATTAGAAAGGAGGTGCCCCGGCCCTTCTCCTTGGCGGCGAAGGCTTCGTCGTGCTTCCCGCACTTGTTGACGACCTCAATGCCATCCTCGTTGAAGATGATGACCTTGAGGGTGTCGGGAGTGAGGAGCTTGAACGTCACCATGTAGCCGAGCTTGATCTAATGAACGACTGCGTAGGTGGCCCAACCGTGATCCAGGGTCACCCTGCCGTTTGTCACCTTCACCGTCACCTTCCAGGAGCAGCCGGTGTTGTTCCTGAGCTTGAACTCCATCGACACCGTGACGAAGTGCCTGGTGAAGTCCAGGGGCATGGGTATGCACTCAAGCTTCGGTGCAAGGATGACCTTGCAGAAGTGAGTTGGGCCATCCTCCTCCTGGTAGTGGTCGTAGTTGCAGCGCTTGTTGCTGGGGGGGGGCTCCTCCATGCGCTCGTCGTCGCCAGCCTCAGACGTCTTCGGGTCTTCATCGGCGGTTGGCGGCAGCACAACCTCGTCGGGCATTGGATGAAGGGGCTACTTGCCCTTGTTGTCAATGGTCGGGAGCACCTCGGTGCCCATCTCATTGCTCTCCTCGGTCTACACACAATTCATGGAGTCAGGCACAACACAGAGTTCATGGCTAATTGAAGAGCATGTGTTAAAACGACATGACTGTCACTCTTCCTCCTCTCCATCGCACCTATATTTACTCACCCTGCCCACCACTATTTACCCACCACCTCTCTTCTCTCGCTATCAATCTTCCTCTCCATCACCATGAACTCCAGCTCTAGCTCCAACATCAACCCCTTTCTGTGGGGTATTGGCTGGAGGGCCTTCTTCCTCGGGTGGTCGGCTGGTGACCGCACCAAGTTCGAGAACACCATGAAGGTGTGCTCGAACTTCGGCTCCATGGATGACATGTAGAAAGAATCTGATGAAGTTCTCATGAAAGCCACTACACATGAGCTAAAGATGGTGATTCCTGACCAAGCGAAGGGCGCAATGGCAGTCGACATCATTCGCTGGTCCATGAATCAAGGCGTCTCCGACGACGCTAAACAGAGGAAGAAGTGGTCCAAGTACAAGAGCTACTGGGATCCTAATGACCGTTGTGCCGCAGTGTACTGGGAGAGGGCAATCGTGCCGCCGGCGGTCATCGGTGGGGAGCCTAAGGAGGAGGAGGAAGAAGAAGAACCGGTGCAGATGCCGGCGAGGGCGTCGGAGCCAGGCCGTCGTACCTGGCAGATCGACCTTGACTCCGCCTAGTACGGCGACGACAATGACACGCCACCCTGGACGGCGATGAAGAAGATGAAGGCCAGCCACTCGACCCGCCGCTCCGCACGCCGGTGACGGCGGCCGTGGTTATGTACCCCCAATCCCCCTTCTACTTCAACCGCATCTACCTCTATGCTGATCTTGCATGAAGTACTATGAACTCCTATGTACTCGTATGAACTACTATGAACTGCCATGCTTATCTACCTCTATTCCCCATTCCCCTCTGCGTCGTGGATCGAATCTATCGCCGGATCGAACGCGAAAAAGTAGTGCATGACGAACATAGAAGTGCTTACCGCCATTGCCGCTGCCCGGGTGATGATCCGCTCACCGGTGATGGAGTCCGGTGGTTGATACGTCTCCAACGTGTCTACAATTTTTTATTGTTCCATGCTATTATATTACCCGTTTTGGATGTTTATGGGCTTTACTTTACACTTTTATATCATTTTTGGGACTAACCTACTAGCCGGAGGCCCAGCCCGAATTGCTGGGTTTTTTTTTTGCCTATTTCAGTGTTTCGAAGCAAAGGAATATCAAACGGAGTCCAAACGGAATGAAACCTTTGGGAGCGATCTTTTTGGAACAAACGTGATCCAGGGGATTTTGAGTGGACGTCAAGAAACAAAGGAGGCGACCACGAGGGTGCCCGGCGCGCTCCCCACCCTCGTGGGCCCCTCGAGCGTCCACCGACCTACTTCTTCCTCCTATATATACCCATGTACCCCGAAAACATCCAGGAGCACCACGAAAACCTAATTCCATCGTCGCAACCTTCTGTATCTGCGAGATCCCATCTTGGAGCCTTCATCGGCGCTCCGCCGGAGGGGGAATCGACCACGGAGGGCCTCTACATCATCTCCAAGACCTCTCCGATGAGTTGTGAGTAGTTTACCACAGACCTTCGGTCCATAGTTATTAGCTAGATGGCTTCTTCTCTCTCTTTGATTCTCAATACAAAGTTCTCCTCGATCTTCTTGGAGATCTATTTGATGTAACTCTTTTTGCGGTGTGTTTGTCGAGATTCGATGAATTGTGGGTTTATGATCAAGTTTATCTATGAGAAATATTTGAATCTCCTCTGAATTCTTTTATGTGTGATTAAGTTATCTTTGCAAGTCTCTTCGAATTATCAGTTTGGTTTGGCCGACTAGATTGATCTTTCTTGCAACGGGAGAAGTGCTTAGCTTTGGGTTCAATCTTTATGTGTCCTTTCCCGGTGACAGCAGGGCAGCAAGGCACGATTGTATTGTTGCCATCGAGGATAAAAAGATGGGGTTTATATCATATTGCATGAGTTTATCCCTCTACATCATGTCATCTTTCTTAATGCGTTACTCTGTTCTTTATGAACTTAATACTCTAGATGCAGGCAGGAGTCGGTCGATGTGTAGTAATAGTAGTAGATGCAGGCAGGAGTCGGTCTACTTGTCACGGACGTGATGCCTATATACCTGGTCATGCCTAGATAATCTCATAACTATTCGCTTTTCTATCAATTGCTCGACAGTAATTTGTTCACCCACCGTGATACTTATGCTATCTTGAGAGTTGCCACTAGTGAAACCTATGGCCCCCGGGTCTATCTTTTATCATGTAAGTTTTCCATCTACTTTATTTGCATCTTTACTTTTCCAATCTATATCATAAAAATACCAAAAATATTTATCTTATCATATTATCTCTATCAGATCTCACTTTCGCAAGTGGTCGTGAAGGGATTGACAACCCCTTTATTGCGTTGGTTGCGAGGTTCTTGTTTGTTTGTGTAGGTGCATGGAACTTCTGAGGAGCCTCCTACTGGATTGATACCTTGGTTCTCAAAAATTGAGGGAAATACTTACGCTACTTTGCTGCATCACCCTTTCCTCTTCAAGGAAAACCAACGCAAGATCAAGACATAGCAGTGGTCTTCTTGCTCTCCTCCGATCCGCCGCCACCGGTGAGAGTTGGGAGAGTGGGGAGAGTGGGGAGAGGGAGCAGTGAGGGGCGGTGAGGATAATAACTGTCGGCGCTTCGGGAAGCAATGCAGCTTCTCGAGCGTGGCCGCGTGCATGCAGCCGCCGCCCACGTGCACCGCTCGGGCCTAGCCCTAGAAACTGCCAATTCGGGCGTTCCTAGGGAGCCAGGCCCAGGAGTGCTTTAAGGTTCATGCCACGCGGGCCGAACAGTGAAAGCAGGCAACCAAACAGGCCGGATTCTTCCCGCGTAGGCCTGCTTGGGCCTCATGCAGGCAACCAAACACACCCTATGTGTGTCTACAAGATCCCAACTATGACGGTACTGTATGGCGACACATAGAGAGACAAGCAGGCAGGGCCTTTTCACTCGAGCTAAGTACGCTAGCTAGCTAGTCCAGAGATACGACCGCGTGGTTGCTATAACGGGAGCCGGGGTAGGATGTTGCTGCTACTTGGAGAATGGTACTGTTGCTGAGGCGAATATCTATAAGCCACTGGAAATGGAATCCCTCCCTGCTACGGAGGCAGTGTTGGATTAGACACTGAGACTGGTATCCTCTTACCCGCTTTCAGTGGCGGTGCCTCCAGCCCGCCTGTGTTGCGACGGCGGGGGATCATGGCCGGCTGCATATGAAGCTCGGAGCGGCGGCCGTGGCTTACATTCATCTGGGAAATTTGAGGAGGAGGAAGTTGGAGGCTGGATGCCGCCTCGGATAAGAAGTCGTTGGAGGATCAGGAGCACGGTCTTCGCAAGCTGCTCAAAAGGAAATTGCTTGGGTTGTGCTCGCTGGAGAGGACCATTGCGAGGCAGCGATCGCGTTTACTGCGGCGGAGGGAAGGAGAGGCCAACACTAAATACTTCCAGCGACATGTGAGGCACAGACTGAAGGAAATATGCCCTAGAGGCAATAATAAAGTTATTATTTATTTCCTTATTTCATGATAAATGTTTATTATTCATGCTAGAATTGTATTAACCGGAAACATAATACATGTGTGAATACATAGACAAACATAGTGTCACTAGCATGCCTCTACTTAACTAGCTCATGAATCAAAGATGGTTAAGTTTCCTAGCCATGGACAAAAGAGTTGTCATTTGATTAACGGGATCATATCATTAGGAGAATGATGTGATTGACTTGACCCATTCTGTTAGGTTAGCACACGATCGTTTAGTATGTTGCTACTGCTTTCTTCATGACTTATACATGTTCCTGTGACTATGAGATTATGCAACTCCCGTTTACCGGAGGAACACTTTGTGTGCTACCAAACGTCACAACGTAACTGGGTGATTATAAAGGTGCTCTACAGGTGTCTCCGAAGGTACATGTTGGGTTGGCGTATTTCGATATTAGGATTTGTCACTCCGATTGTCGGAGAGGTATCTCTGGGCCCTCTCGATAATACACATCACTTAAGCCTTGCAAGCATTGCAACTAATTAGTTAGTTGCGGGATGATGTATTAAGGAACGAGTAAAGATACTTGCCGGTAACGAGATTGAACTAGGTATTGAGATACCGACGATCGAGTCTCAGGCAAGTAACATACCGATGACAAAGGGAACAACGTATGTTGTTATGCGGTTTGACCGATAAAGATCTTCGTACAATATGTAGGAGCCAATATGAGCATCCAGGTTCCGCTATTGGTTATTGACCGGAAACAGTTTTAGGTCATGTCTACATAGTTCTTGAACCCGTAGGGTCCGCACGCTTAACGTTACGATGACAGTTATATTATGAGTTTATGAGTTTTGATGTACCGAAGGAGTTCAGAGTCCCGGATGAGAACGGGGACATGACGAGGAGTCTCGAAATGGTCGAGACGTAAAGATCGATATATTGACGACTATATTCGAGTTCGAAAGGTTCCGAGTGATTCGGTATTTTTGGAGTGCCGGAGAGTTACGGAATTCGCCGGGAGTATATGGGCCTTATTGGGCCATACGGGAATAGAGGAGAGAGGCCAAAGGAAGGAGGCCTGCGCTTCCGCCTGGTCCAATTGGACAAGGGCGAGCCCCTTTCCTTCTTCCTCTCCCCTCTTTCCCCTTCTCCTACTCCAACAAGGAAGGAGGGAGTCCTACTCCCGGTGGGAGTAGGACTCGCGTTGGCGCGCCCCCTCCTAGGCCGGCCGCCCCTCCCCCCTTGCTCCTTTATATACGGGGGCAGGGGGCACCTCTAGGCACAACAAACACAAGTTGATCTTCGTGATCATTCCTTAGCCGTGTGCGGTGCCCCCCTCCACCATATTTCACCTCGGTCATATCGTTGCGGTGCTTAGGCGAAGCCCTGCGTCGGTAGAACATCATCAATGTCACCATGCCGTCGTGCTGACGGAACTCATCCCCGATACCCTGCTGGATCGGAGTCCGGGGATCGTCATCGAGCTGAACGTGTGCTGAACTCGGAGGTGCCGTAGGTTCGGTGCTTGGATCGTTCGGATCGTGAAGACGCATTTACTACATCAACCGAAGTTGTCATAACGCTCCGCCACGGTCTATGAGGGTACGTGGACAACACTCTCCCCTCTCGTTGCTAAGCATCACCATGATCTTGCGTGTGCGTAGGAAATTTTTTGAAATTATTACGTTTCCAACAGTGGCATCCGAGCCTAGGTTTTATGCGTTGATGTTATATGCACGAGTAGAACACAAGTGAGTTGTGGGCGATACAAGTCATACTGCTTACCAGCATGTCATACTTTGGTTCAGCGGTATTGTTGGATGAAGCGGCCCGGACCGACATTACGCGTACGCTTACGCGAGACTGGTTTTACCGCCATGCTTTGCACATAGGTGACTAGTGGGTGTGTGTTTCTCCAACTTTAGTTGAACCGAGTGTGGCTACGCCCGGTCCTTGCGAAGGTTAAAACAGCACTAACTTGACGAACTATCATTGTGGTTTTGATGCGTAGGTAAGAACGGTTCTTGCTCAGCCCGTAGCAGCCACGTAAAATTTGCAACAACAAAGTAGAGGACGTCTAACTTGTTTTTGCAGGGCATGCTGTGATGTGATATGGTCAAGACGTGATGCTATATTTTATTGTATGAGATGATCATGTTTTGTAACCGAGTTATCGGCAACTAGCAGGAGCCATATGGTTGTCACTTTATTGTATGAAATACAAACGCCCTGTAATTGCTTTACTTTATCACTAAGCGGTAGCGATAGTCGTAGAAGCAATAGATGGCGTAACGACAACGATGCTACGATGGAGATCAAGGTGTCGCGCCAGTGATGGTGGTGATCACGACGGTGCTTCAAAGATGGAGATCACAAGCACAAGATGATGATGGCCATATCATATCACTTATATTGATTGCATGTGATGTTTATCCTTTATGCATCTTATCTTGCTTTGATTGACGGTAGCATTTTAAGATGATCTCTCACTAAATTATCAATAAGTGTTCTCCCTGAGTATGCACCGTTGCGAAAGTTCTTCGTGCTGAGACACCACGTGATGATCGGGTGTGATAGGCTCTACGTTCAAATACAACGGGTGCAAAACAGTTGCACACGCGGAATACTCAGGTTAAACTTGACGAGCTTAGCATATACAGATATGGCCTCGGAACACAGACACCGAAAGGTTGAGTGTCGGTGTCAAAACCGGCAGATCTCGGGTAGGGGGTCCCGAACTATGCATCTAGGCGGATGGTAACAGGAGACAAGGAACACGATGTTTTTACCCAGGTTCGGGCCCTCTCGATGGAGGTAAAACCCTACTCCTGCTTGATTAATATTGATGATATGGGTAGTACAAGAGTAGATCTACCACAAGATCAAAGAGGCTAAACCCTATAAGCTAGCCTATGGTATGATTGTTGTTCGTCCTATGGACTAAAACCCTCCAGTTTATATAGACACCGGAGAGGGCTAGGGTTACACAGAGTCGGTTACAATGATAGGAGATCTACATATCCGTATCACCAAGCTTGCCTTCCACGCCAAGGAAAGTCCCATCCGGACACGGGACGAAGTCTTCAATCTGGTATCTTTATAGTCTAGGAGTCCGGCCAAAGATGATAGTTCGGCTATCCGGACACCCCCTAGTCCAGACTCCTCAAGAGCCCTCGAACCAGGCTTCAATGACGACGAGTCCGGGCGCGCATATTGTCTTCGACATTGCAAGGCGGGTTCCTCCTCCGAATACTTCATAGAAGATTTTGAACACCAGGATAGTGTCCGCTCGCAAAATAAGTTCCACATACCACCGTAGAGAGAATAATATTTACACAAGTTCAATCACGACGATTTCGTGGCGTGACGCCATACCACGGCCAAGCCTTTATTCAATTGTTTTACTGTTCCACCTCAAGACGCTTAGCTAAGCGGTTTCTTGGCACGCCTTGTCAAAGCAGAGATCGTGTCCCCTTATTCCGGGATTCTCATCAATACGGGTGTGGGTAACCCAACCGCGCCATTGATTATGGCACTTGGGAGATAAGCGAGTTTTACCAGGCTGGTGGGGACGCACAGTTTCGTCCGTCCATATAAGGGGATAAGGATCCACCTTTTTACCTACGCCTTCTTCCTCCTTTGCTTATCCATTTCACAGACTCGAGCTCCAGCGCCTAAGTCCGCACATCTCGCCGACCTTCCCCAGCCATGTCCGGAGCGAGAGGCAAGTGGATGGCCTCCTCCGTCACGGAGGGGCACATCAAAAGGTTGAGGAAAGCGGATACCTGACAACGATATTGCGACGGCTTCGGATGAGGGGCAGCTCGTCCCCACCCCTGTGCCCCATGAGAGGGTGGTATTCCTTCCCATTTCCTCCATGGACTGGGCTTCCCACTCCACCCATTTGTCCAGGGGCTCATGTTCTACTACGGCCTGGATTTCCACGATCTGGCCCCGAATTTCATCCTCAACATCTCAGCGTTTATCGTTGTGTGCGAGGCCTTCCTCCGCATCACACCCCACTTCGGCTTATGGCTGAAGACCTTCAATGTCAAGCCAAAGGTAGTGGGCGGCCAGCAGGCGGAGTGCGGAGGCGCCATGGTGGGCAAGATGCCCAACATCACATGGCTCGAAGGCGCCTTCATGGAAACCATCAAAGGGTGGCAATCGGGGTGGTTCTACATCACCGAGCCGCGTGACCCTGAATAAGCAGCGGCCCCAGAATTCAGATCTGGCATCCCCACACGGCTCACCTCCTGGAAAGAGAAGGGCCTGACATGGGGTGATTTGGAAGAGCTGACCGGACTCCAAACCTACGTCCAAATCTTGTGAATGAGAAGATCAAGCTCGTCAACGCAGTCCAGGTCATGCTCATCCGCTGGATCCTCCCGTGCCAACAACGGGCTTTCAAATTGTGGGAGTTTGATCCGGCACAGCACCAAACCTTGAGCAGGCTCTTCGACACTACGTACGAAGACGCCTGGAGGGTGCTGTTCAAGGGCGCCGAGGCTACCGCATCCGCTACCGAAGATCGCGATTCAGCTCGCAACGTCAAGCCAGCGAGGTAAGCTATTTTACCCTTTACGGGACACTTGTTTTTCATAGTTTGACTCTATGCGGGATCTAAACTCCCTTACCTTTGACAGGCCTGGCAGAAGAAGTTCGGGCAGGTTAACTGTCCGGGTCCCTTACCAGAAGACCCAGCGGACGCCCGATTAACGGGGCTGCTGGTTCCGGCGCCTTACGTGGTGTCGGAGAAGAAGGCCAAGAAGAAGGCCACGGGAACCCGGAAGAGTTCCCGGCAACAGGTGTTATCGGACTCATCATCCGATGACTCTGAGGCGGACTCCTCCCGTGAAGACAAGGAGGAGAAAAAGGAGGCTTCTCCCCCAGCAGGGGGAGAGAAGAAAAGGAAGGCCTCCCCAACTGGGGAGGCCAGAGGGTCCAATAAGGGAAGGACCCTTCCTCCGGACTATTCCACCAACACCGACGACGGCGAAGAGGAGTGGCCCTCGAGGACCAAGCCCCTGGCGATATCGTAAGTGTCCGGATTTCATAATAACTCATGATTTTTCTTTTGTCGCGTAGTGTCTTCTCACGCCGAATACACCCATGTAGCCCGCCCAAGGACGAGCTCCCCGCTTCGTCGAGCAGCTCCCTGGATTCGTCGGATGTGAATAGTACTTCACTTCCGACCGCCTCCTCCCCCCGTGATACAGACGATGCCCGCGGTGGAGTCCTAGAAGGGGCCCAACCATGAGGAGGTGGTCCTGGAGGCGCCGCAAGGCGACCTCCAGGACTCTGGGTGCAAAGAGGGCCAAACCCCAAAGGGCTCTAAGTCCAGACCTGTGTCGGACTCCATACCGGAACCTACAGTGATTCCGAAGTCTGGCAGGCGGGCCCTTCATAAGAAGGGCAAGTCTGCGACGCCGGTGGCCTCCGTCCAACCGGAGGCACCTGATAACTTGCTGGAGGCGCTTAACGGCGCCTCCATCGACGAGGAGCACCGCTTTGTTATGAGTGCGATGATCCGAAAGTTCAGTCCGCCAAGAGCGGGCTGATCAAGTTCGTGCCAGCCTTCTAACAGCTTTGAGGTAAGTAATTTAAGATATGTAAAAATAGTACCACATAGACAAGAGCTCTCGATGCTCAGTTTGGTGTTCGGAAAGAAAAGCCGAACTGAGGATCCAAAAAGATATACGCAGGAGTCTAACATAAGTGTCGGTGTCAAAACCGGCGGATCTCGGGTAGGGGGTCCCGAACTGTGCGTCTAGGCGGATGGTAACAGGAGACGAGGGACACAATGCTTTTACCTAGGTTCGGGCCCTCTCGATGGAGGTAAAACCCTACGTCCTTCTTGATTAATATTGATGATATGGGTAGTACAAGAGTAGATCTACCACGAGATCAAGGATGCTAAACCCTAGAAGCTAGCCTATGGTATGATTGTTGTAATGTATGTTATGTCCTATGGACTAAAGCCCTCCGGTTTATATAGACACCAGAGGAGGCTAGGGTTACACAGAGTCGGTTACAATGGTAGGAGATCTACATATCCAGACGCCAAGCTTGCCTTCCACGCCAAGGAAAGTACCATCCGGACACGAGCCGAGTCTTCAATCTTCTATCGTCGTAGTCTTGGAGTCCGCGGATAATGATAGTCCGCTGTCCGGACACCCCTAGTCCAAGACTCCTCAAGAGCCCTCGAACCAGTCTTCAATGACGATAAGTCCGGCGTGCATAATGTTCGGCATTGCAAGGCGGGTTCCTCCCTTGAATAATCCAGAGAAGATCATGAACACAAGGATAGTGTCCGGCTCTGCAAAATAATTTCCACAATCCACCGTAGAGAGAATAAAATATACACTTAGTTCAATCTGCTGACATATTATGCGGCGTGACATCACACCGCCACCAAGCCTTTGTTAGAATTGTTTTGTATTATACCACCTCAGCACGTTTAGCGAAGCGGTTTCCTTGGCACGTCTTGTCAAAGCAGAGATCGTGTTCCCCTTATTCCGGATTCTCATCAATACGGACGCAGTAACCCAACCGCGCCATTGATGGTGGCGCTTGGGGATAAGCGAGTTTTACCAGGCCGTGGGGGACGATAGTTTTCGGCCCACCTATATATGAGGGATAAGGATTCACCTTCCCACCCACGCCTTCTTCCTCCTTTGCTTATCCATCTCCGCCCTCAAGCTCCAACGCTCAAGTCACAAGATCTCGCCCGACCTTCTCCGAATATGTCCGGAGCGGGAGGCAAATGGTTGGTCTCCACCGTCAAGGAGGAGGACATCACCAAACTGCGCGACGCCGGATACCTTTCCAGCGATATCGCGCATCGGCTGCCCGACGAGGGCAGCTCATCCCTACCCCTGGGCCTCATGAGAGGGTCGTCTTCCTCCCCCACTTCCTCCGCGGACTGGGCTTTCCGCTCCATCCATTCGTCCGGGGGCTCATGTTTTACTACGGCCTGGAGTTTCACGATCTGGCGCCGAACTTCATCCTCAACATCTCGGCGTTTATCGTCGTGTGTGAGGCCTTCCTCTGCATCCGCCCCATTTCGCCTGTGGCTCAAGACCGCCAACGCTGTCAAGGTTGTGAAGGGCACATAAGCGAATGCGGAGGCGCCATGTTGGGCAAATTGCCCAACGCCCCTTGGCTAGAAGGGACCTTCGTGGACTCCGCCAAGGGGTGGCAATCGGGATGGTTCTACATCACCGAGCCGCGCAAGCCCACATGGGCGGCGCACCCAATTTAGATCTGGAATCCCCACGCAGCTCACCTCCGGAAAGAGAAGGGCTTGCGGTGGGGCAATCCGTGGAGGTGACGGACTCGAGCCTGCATCAAGAAGATGGTGAGCAATAGGCTCCGGCTTGTCGACGTGGTCCAAGTCATGCTCCTCCGGCGGATTCTCCCATGCCAAGAACGGGCATTCAATTTGTGGGAGTTCAATCCGGAACAGCACCAGCGCTAAGCGGGCTCTTCGATACAACATACTGAAAGGCGCCGAGGGTGCTGTTCAAGGCGCCGGTTCGTGATCCGCCGATGTAAGATCGCGGATTCAGCTCATGATGTCCAACTGACGAGGTAAGTGATTCAATCCCATCACGGGACACTTGTGATAATTAAATTAACTTTTAATGGGATCTCATTCTGCCACTTCCTTTGACAGGAATGGATGGAGAAGGCCAAGCTGCTTATCAGCCCGGCTCCCATGCCAGAAGACCCAGTGGACGCCCGCTTAACAGGGCTGCTGGTTCCGGCACCGCACGTGGTGCCGGAGAAGAAGGCCAAGAAGGTGGCCACGGGACTCGAAGAGTTCTCAGAATCAGGCGTCTGACGACGACGAGGACTCCTCCCCTGAAGACGAGGAGGAGGAGTATTCTCTCCCGGAGGAGGGAGAGAAGAAGAGGAAGGCTTCCCCAATCGGGGAGGCCGAAGGATCCAAGAGGGGGAGAACTATCCCCCCGGACAGTTTCATCAACATCAGCGTGGGCGAGGATGAGTGGCCTCCAAGGGCCCGGCGTCCGGCAAGATCGTAAGTATCCAGATCCTTGATGTGTAATTTCTTTTGTGTCGCGCAGTGTCCTTCTAATGCCGCGTTCTGTCCATAGTCCGGCCGATGATGATCTTCCCGCTTCATCAAGCGGGTCATTGGCCTCGTCGGATGTGAATTCCATCCTGACTGCCTCTACCCCACGCGCCGACGAGGACGCCGAGGTGGGATCCCAAAGAGGGACCCATCAGGAGGAGGCTCCGGAGGCGCCGTCAGGCAGCCTCCCAGACTTCGTGCCGGACTCTACACCGGAACCTGCAGTGGTTCCAGAGTCTGGTAAGCGGCCCCTTCGAAAGAAGGGCAGGACCGTGACACCGGCGGCCTCCGTCCAACCGGAGGCGCCGGATAACCTGTTGGAGGCGCTTAAAGGCGCTTCCATCGAGGAAGAACACCGCACTATCATGAGTGCGGTGATTGAGAAGGTTCAGCTCGCTAAGAGCGGGCTGACCGAAGCCTGCAGCAGCCTTCTAACAGGCTTTGAGGTAAGAAGTTAAAATTATGTAATGTAATACCGCATAGACAGTAGCCCCTGATGCTTAGTTTTGTGTTCGGAAAGAAAAGCCGGACTGAGGATCTAACAAGATATACGCAGGGTTGCCTAAAATATGTCAATATGGGTTTGCAGGCTGCGCTGCTGGCCTCTGCCGCACTAACGGCGGAGGTTGACGTGCTGAAGAAGGATCTCGAGCGGTCCGAGCAAGAGCTCGGCCATGCCAAGAAGCAGCTCGAGGAAAAAGAAGGTGAGTAACACCTCTTTGAATAAGTACCTTATGTAAAAGGATTTCGTTGCAAATAAAATTAACAAGGATAATATGTGTATTGCAGGGCCACTAACGAGGTGGCAGCCACGAAGGATGCCGTGTCCGCGCCAAACGCAAAGGCTTGCTGAACGGGCTGAGCGCGAAAAGCAAGAGGCACGGGTGGCGGACGTTCGGCAAGAGCTCCAGGCTCTCATGGAAAAGCATGAGAGTTTGGAGCGCGACTCCAAGACTCGAGAGTCCGAGCTTGCCTCGGCTCTCGAAAGTGCCAAGTCCGCCAAGGCCGAGGCCCATAAGGCCCTTCGGGAAGTTGAGGACATAAAGAGGATAGCGGCGGGTAAGGCGTTTTTCATGCAAAGCAAGCATGTTAATGTGAACTACCTGACACTTACCCGAATTCGGAGCTCTCCAGGGGCGTTTGCAGATCTGCCGCGTAGTGCGTCTGATGCTGCCGCATTCTATCGTGGCGAGGAGGGGAGCTCAACGGAGAAGGTCTTCGTCTCAAGATTCGAGGCGGCCATCCAGTGCCCGAGCGACCAGCTGAAGCAGCTGGTCGAACTCCACAAGGTAGCTGAGGAGGCCATGAAGGGTCTCATAGTCCGGCTGTGGCCTGGACAGGCCAAGCCTGGTAGCTACTTTGGCCTCGTGCGGCGGCTGATTGATGCATGCCCCAGGTTGGATGTAATCAAGCGCTCCGCCTGTATTGAAGGCGCTCGTCGGGCCCTTGCCCGCATAAAGGTGCAATGGGGCAGATTGGATGCGGAGAAGCTTCTCATGGACCCACCGCCGCCGGGCAAGGAGTATCGCATGCCGGAGAAGTATTATAAAGTTGTCCTGAAGGGAGCCTGCGATATTGCAGATGAGTGCTCCCGAGATGTAACCTTTGAGTGAACTCGCTGTGTATTTATCCTGTGCGCTGAAAACTTCGTTCATATGCGCCATGAGCAACGCTTGTTTAATTTAAAATATTACCTTCAGGCGGCCGCTTGTAAATCTCGAGAGATGGCAAGTCGTTGGCTTCAGCCCCCAAGCCACAAGTGCCGGGTGTTGGGATAAACTTGAGCACTCTTGTTCCCATTTTGGGTCCATCTAGGAGGCGCCAACACGACGTAACAAGGCAACCGGACTTATAATGCTTGAACACTCTCACTTAGCCATAGAATTCTATAATTTTAAATTTCGCGAAGACCCGGTATTCGAAGGTCAATCCGGGCGCTATCCACGCCTTCATCGGACATTATCCGAACTTCGTCAAGCAGCCTGAGTCTTTAGGACCGAAAAACCTCTCGAACAGCGACCAGTCTCTCGCCTTATCATGCCGTCAGTTTTAGCTTTCCATCGAGGCGTTAACCTGCTCAACCGGGCGCAATCGCAGTGGTTCTCCAAGGCCACCTTAGCCGACAGAACGGAACGAAGGCACCAAAACGTAGGAGCCGGGCAAACCCAACTATTGACCCAAGACATGATTCGAGCTGATTCATATAATGCTATAAGTTCGGGTGCCGACTTGTGAAAGTGTTCGACTTTATCACACCATAATTTGTGGAATGAAGCCCTGGCGATTCGGCCGCATCAAAATATAAGGGTGCAAGATGTCAGGTAATGAACATATATATAAAAGGTAATGCAATTGCAATAAAAATGTGTTGCATTATTTATGAAAGAAAATCTGCTAATAGAGCGGACTGATACAAGTAGTGCGGTAAGCAAGGGATTCGGACTAAATAAGCATGTCCCCCTCCAGGGATGAGCTGCAGACTTGGTGTATATAATCGAATTTAATGCTCGTAATTGAGACCACCTGAATGTTCGTCGCGGCCTACTTTGGTCCCTGACTATTGCATCATGAGTTCGGCAGGTTCGCCACCGGACAGGGCTTCTGTTTAACGGAGTCCTATGTACATAAAAGAAGAAGAAAAATAAAATAAAAAGAAGGGAGGCGCACTTGTGAGCCCCTGGTGTGGTCGAGCCGCACTCTGGGTCCATTGTGATCGTGCCCCTTTCCCTGCGCCCATGGTATCTCCAAAGCGTAATGATGTACGCGAGTGTTATTCTTGCGATCATGCGCTGGCGAGGGTTGGGGCCGCATTGCTACGCTGCGATGCTCTAATCGCGCCAGTGGTCTTGGTTGGCATTGCTCGGACGCGCTTTGCTGTATCCGCTTTTTAACCGCGGACTTGAGAATTGCCTTAGAAGACTCGCTCAGATTTCGCCGCGAGAGCCGCAGATGTTCCTCCGCTCGAGGGAGCTTTCCATTGACCGTGATGACTCCACGAGGGCCCGCATCTTGAGCTTTAGGTATGCGTAATGCGGCACGCGCTGAATTTTGCAAACGCGGTTCGTCCGAGCAGGCGTGATAGCCATCGCGAAACGGGACTATGTCAAGATTAACTCTTCGCCCGAAATTATCCGGGATCCGAAGACCACTTCAGTGGTGAGCCTGCATAATTGGCTTCACTCGGGATGACACCTTTAATGGTTGTCTTTGTGGGTTTAATCCTTGATGGGTCTATGCCCATTTTGCGACCGATCCTCGATAAAGCAGGTTCAGCTCGCCGCCGTCCATCAGACTCTTGTGAGGTGAAATCCATCGACGATTGGGTCCAAAACCACGCGCGAATCCGCCATGGCGTATGCTGGTCGGATGGTCTCTTCGATCGAAAGTGATCGGACAAGAGGACCATGGATTGAACTTTGGGGCGATCGCTCCATCGCATAGACGCCCCCGAAGCGCGTTTCCTCTCCCTCTTGGGTATGTGGGTCGCAGATATCATATTCACCGTCCGCACTTTGGGGGAAACCCTTCGTCCTCTCGTTGTTCGGGCGGTCGGGTCTCTTCCTCGTCGTCGCTGTTTAGCCCTTGTCATTGTTTTCGCAATTAACTTGCCGCCTGCTTGAACACCCAGCAATCTCTATTGGTGTGGTTAGCTGGTTTTCAAAGGTGCCATGTATCCGCATAAGCGGTCGAGTATTCGGTCCAGATTGACGGACCCGTGTGGTTCTTTTGAATGGCTTCTTCCACGACCGGTTTAGAGCTCGAATCCGCATTGACCGCCGATCCTCCTTATCGCCGCCGTTACGCGGCGCTTTTTTTGTTTCGACGTGACCTGCCGTTGTTGTCCTTGGTATCCGGACTGCCAGAATTTTTACGGAGGTTGTTGCTACGAGCTAGCCAGCTGTCCTCTCCCGCGCAAAAGCGGGTCATTAATGATGTGAGGGCTGCCATGGATTTCGGCTTTTCCTGCCCCAGGTGCCGGGCTAGCCATTCGTCCCGAATGTTATGTTTAAAGGCTGCAAGGGCCTCTGCATCCGGACATTCGACGATTTGGTTTTTCTTTGTCAAGAACCATGTCCAGAATTGTCTGGCCGATTCGTCTGGCTGCTGAATAATGTGGCTCAGGTCATCGGCGTCTGGTGGTCGCACATACGCGTTCTCGGAAGTTGTCGAGAATGCGGCTTCCGTGTCCTCCCAAAGACCCAATTGACTCTGCGGGCAGGCTGTTTAGCCAATGCCGAGCTGGTCCTTTAAGCTTGAGTGGGAGGTATTTAATGGCATTTAGATCATCACCGCGGGCCATATGAATGTGGAGAAGATAGTCTTCGATCCAAACCGCGGGGTCTGTTGTGCCATCGTAAGATTCGATGTTTACGGGTTTAAACCTTCGGGATCTCGATGATCCATTACTTCATCGATGAAGCATAAAGGGTGTCTGGCGCCTCAGATTGAGCGATATCGCGACGCAGCTCGAGAGAGCGCTGTCCGCTGTGTTCGCCCGGTGGGTTATGATATCCGGCGCGACGGTATTAAATAAATGTGGGTCGAGGGCGCCCACGTGATCCGTAGATGGATCTTGATTGCCTTGCTTTGTCCTCCAATATATCTCGCAAGTCGGCGCTGCCCTCTTGGCCGTACTTTTGGAGCGATGCCGGGTACGGTCTTGGCTGGGGCCTGGATGGCTCTTTCCGTCACGCCACGGGTGGTCGGTCAGCCATATCGTCGCTGGTGATGGAGGTATGTATGCTTCCTCCTCTAATCGGGGAGCAGCTTATGCCTTGGGTAACTTTTGGAGGGGCGTTCGAAGTTTATACTCTTCGCCGTGAGGACTTCGGTCCATCGATCGCCAGCAGGTCCCGATCAGCTTGGAGTTGTTGCTGCTTTTCTTTAGGCTGTTTGTTGTGGCGATAAGCCCGCGCTTGAAGCGCTCTTGTTCGATGGGATCCTCGTACGCATTTAATTCATCATCGCTCGTGCTTGCTTCGTCTTGGAGGGAGGCATGTAGTTGTGATCCTCGACCTCTTCGCCCCGCCGCCCTCTCGTGAGGGCTTGCTTCGCATCCTCCCCGCTGAATCTTGCCGAGGGATCGTCTTCGGCACTCTCGGGTATTGTTATCTCCGTGCCGAATCTCCATTCTGGTGTGGCGGATTTAGAGCGGCGCCGATTATACCGGCGTTTAGGCTGTTTCTTTAAGGAATCCGCCTCCGCTGCTTCTTTGCCGTCCCCCTCTTTTGGGGTGTCCACCATATATATGTCGATGACGAGGTGGTCTTCAGTGCCTGTAGGCGCTGGTTCTGTTAAATCTCCGACATCGCCGCCCATGGCGCCGATGTCGCCGGAGTCGTAGTTCAGCATGTCGGTTAGATCGCCGGCGGTGGCTACAAAGTGGGTGGTGGGTGGGATCTGAATTTCTTCGTCGTCTGTATTTCAACCATCCCGCCATAGTCCGCCAGACTCTCCGATAACGAGATGCTTTAGTGAATTCAGGATATCGCCAAAAGGCGTAGTATTGAAAGATGTCCGCGGCGGTGAATTTATAACCGCGCCCAATCCGATTGATTGGTGGGGCGCAGGAGGTTCGAGTCCGGCGAGGAGTCCGCGCCCGGAATCACGAAGTCTCGCAGGGAAAAATCAGTGTTCGCCCATCACCGTGGATGTTGAAGCCCCTGTGGCGGCGCCCATCCACCGCCTCGATCCGGGCGATCGCCCCGACTAATGGCCGAGCGGATCCGGTGCGCTACCGTGGCACCGCTCGCGGCGAGCTAGATCATGCCCATTGTCACAAAGTCTGGCGCGCTTGGCTGTGGCTCGAGTCCGTCAAGATCAAGTCTCCGCGACATCGGCCGTGAAGTTTAAGCTTCGAATCGACTCGACGGCCAGGGGCGAAGCTTCGATCTGCTCCAGATGGCTATGGAATTGCCCGCAGCGCGGCCGCCGAATCTGAAGATCTGTCCGGGAGAAAAGTCTCACCCAGACAGCGTTGTTGGATGAAGATGCCATCGAGCCTATCGGTGACGATACGGAGGAACTCTCAATGAAAGCACCAATGTCGTGTCAAACCGCGGATCTCGGTAGGGGGTCCCGAACTGTGCGTCTAGGCGGATGGTAACAGAGACGAGGGACACAATGCTTTTACCTGTGTTGGGCCCTCTCGATGGAGGTAAAACCTTACGCCCCGCTTGATTAATATTGATGATATGGGTAGTACAAGAGTAGATCTACCACGAGATCAAGGAGGCTAAACCCTAGAAGCTAGCCTATGGTATGATTGTTGTAATGTATGTTATGTCCTACGGACTAAAGCCCTCCGGTTTATATAGACACCGGAGGAGGCTAGGGTTACAGAGTCGGTTACAATGGTAGGAGATCTACATATCCAGACGCCAAGCTTGCCTTCCACGCCAAGGAAAGTACCATCCGGACACGAGCCGGAGCCTTCAATCTTCTATCTTCGTAGTCTTGGAGTCCGGCGGATAATGATAGTCCGGCTGTCCGGACACCCCCTAGTCCAGGACTCCCTCAATAAGCATGTCAATATGGGAATGTTGGCTGCACTGCTGACCTCTGCCGCACTGACTACGGAGGTCAATGCATTGAAGCAGAGCCTCGAGCGGTCCGAGAACGAGCTCGGCCGTGCCAAGAAGCAGCTCAAGGATAAGGAAGGTAAGTAATACCTTATTAAAGTAATACCTTATAGAAAGGATTTGGTTGCAAAAAATGACAAGAATAACGTGAGTATTGCAGGGGCCACGAACGAGGTGGCGATCCTGAAGGAAGCGGTGTCCAAGGTCGAAAGCGATGCGGCCGCGGAACGCACCGAGCGAGAGAAACAGGAGGCGCGGGTGGCGGAGGTGCGGCAAGAGCTCCAGGCTCTCGTGGAAAAACACGAGAGTTTGGAGCGTGACTCAAAGACTCAAGAGTCCGAGCTCGCCTCGGCTCTTGAGAGTGCCAAAGCCGCTAAGGCCGAAGCCCAAAAAGCCCTCCAGGAAATTGAGGCAGTAAAGAAGATAGCGGCGGGTAAGGCATTCTTCATGCAAAGCAAACATGTAAAAGTGAATTATCTGTTACTTACCCGAATCCGGAGCTCTCCAGGAGCGTTCGCAGATCTGCCCCGTAGTGTGTCTGATGCTGCCGCGTTCTACCGAGCCGAGGAGGGGAGCTCGACGGAGAAGGTGTTCTGGTCTCAATATACTGAGGCCGGACATTCGGTGCCCCTGAGCGAGCAGCTGAAGCAGCTGGTCGAGCTCCACAAGGTGGCCGAACAGGCCATGAAGGGCCTCATAGTTCGGCTGTGGCCTAAAGAAGCCATGCCTGGGAGCTACTTCGGTCTGGTGCAGTGGCTGGTGGACGCCTGTCCGTGGATTGAAGTCATCAAGCATTCCGTCTGCATTGAAGGTGCCCGTCGGGCCCTTGCCCGCGCTAAAGTGCACTTGGGCAAGATGGACGCCGAGAAGCTTGTGACGGACGCGCCACCGCCGGGCAAGGAATATCGCACGCCCGAGATGTACTATAAGGGTGTCTTGAAGGGTGCCCGCCTTATTGCGGGTGAGTGCTCAAAAGATGTAATTTTTGAGTAGACTCGCGTTTGTTATCCTGTGCGCTGAAAACTTTGTTCATATGTGCTAAGCAATGCTTGTTAATTTAAAATATTACCTTCTGTGCGGCCGTTTATCAAATTTGAGAGATGGCAAGTCATTGGCTTCAGCCCCCATGCCACGAGTGTTGGGGTGTTCGGGATAAACTTGAGCGATCTTGTTCCCATTCTTGGGTCCTTCGAGGGAGGCGCTCAACACAACGAACGAGCAACCGGACTTATAATGCTTGAACACTCCCACTTAGCCATAAAATTCTATAATTTTAAATTTCGGCGAAGCCCCTAGTGTTCGGAAGACCGAATTGAGCCGGACAAAGCCGGCTCCTCGCTCTAAGCAGCATAAGTCTTTAGGGACTCGAAAAAACCTCTCGAACAGCGACCGGCTCTCGCCCTATCATGACAGTCAGTTTTAGCTTTCTCCACTGAGGTGTTCAACCCAGCTCAACTGGGGCACAAGCGCAGTGGTTCTCCCAGCACTACCTTAGCCGATATAACGGAACGTAAGGTACCAAAACATGGGAGCCGGGCAAACCCAACTATTGACCCAAGACATGATTCGGAGCCGATGCATATAATGCTATAAGTTCGGGGTGCCGTACTTGTGAAAGTGTTCGGACTTATCACACCATATTTTGGGGAACTTAAGCTCCTGGTGTATTTGGCCGTACCAAAGCGTACGGGTGCAACATGTCGTAAGTGAACATGTATAGATAAAAAAAAGAAATGCAATAATAGGCAAAAAAGCGATGCATTGTTTATTCAGAAAATACTGCAATGAAAGCAGAACGATACAAATAGTGTGATAAGCAAGGGATGGGACTATTTAACATGTCCCCCTCCAGGGGTAGGCTGCGGGATGGTATGTAAAACAGGTATACTGCTCGTAATAGAGACCACCTAGACACTCGACGTAGCTTTTCTGCTTCCTTGGCTGTTGCATCGTGAGTTCGGCGATTCTACTGCCGGACAGGGCTTCTGGAAAACGGAGTCCTGCGAATAAGAGAAAAAAAGGATGACATGATTGGGAGCCCCTGGTGCGGTTGAGCCGCTCTCCGGGCATGCTATGGTCGTGCCCCTACCCCTATGCCCATGGTATCTCTAGAGCGTAGTTATGTACGCGTAGTACTGGTCTCGAGATTTGGGTTGGGGCCGCATTGCTACGCGTGCTCGGAACGTGCCAAGTGGTCTTGTTGTAGGTTACTCCGGGCGCGCTTGACGGTGTCCGGCTGCTTAACAGCCGGACTCGAGAATTGCCTTAAGAGGCTGCTTTGTACTTCCGCCGCGAGAGCCGCTGTATGCTCCTCCGTTCGGAGAGAGTGTTCGGTGTTTCCGTTGACCATAATGACTCCTCGAGGGCCTGGCATCTTGAGCTTGAGATATGCGTAGTGCGGCACCGCATTGAACTTTGCAAATGCGGTTCGTCCGAGCAAAGGCATGATAGCCGCCATGAACGGGACTATGTCGAAGATTAACTCTTCGCTTCGGAAGTTATTCGGGGATCCGAAGACCACTTCAAGTGTGACTGAGCCTGTACAGTTGGCCTCTACACCTGGTATGACGCCTTTGAAGGTCGTATTTGTGGGTTTAATCCTTGAGGGATCTATGCCCATCTTGCGCACTGTATCCTGATAAAGTAGGTTCAGGCTGCTGCCGCCGTCCATCAGGACTTTAGTGAGGTGAAATCCGTCGACGATTGGGTCTAGAACCAATGCGGCGAATCCGCCATGGCGGATGCTAGTGGGGTGGTCCCTTCGATCAAAAGTGATCGGGCAGGAGGACCACAGATTGATCTTTGGGGCGACTGGCTCCATCGCATATACGTCCCTGAGTGCACGCTTCCACTTCCTTTTGGGTATGTGGGTTGCGTATATCATGTTCACCGTCCACACTTGTGGGGGGAAACCCTTCTGTCCTCTATTGTTCGGCGGCCGGGTCTCCTCCTCGTCATTGCTATGCAGCCCCTTGTCATTTTTTTCGGCAGTTAACTTGCCTGCCTGCTTGAACACCCAACAATCCCTGTTGGTGTGATTGGCTGGTTTTTCGGGGGTGCCGTGTATCTGGCACGAGCGATCGAGTATTCGGTCCAAATTGGATGAGCCCGGAGTATTTCTTTTGAATGGCTTTTTCCGTTGACCGGGTTTAGAGCCTCTGAATCCGGCATTGAGTGCCGTATCCTTAGTATTTCGCCATTAATGCGGCGCTTGTGCTTGTTGCGACGCGACCTGCTGTTGGTGTCCTTGGTATCCGAATTACCAGGGCTCTTGGTCAGGTTGTTGCTGCGAGCTAGCCAGCTGTCCTCTCCCGTGCAGAAGCGGGTCATGAGTGATGTGAGGGCTGCCATGGACTTCGGCTTTTCCTGTCCTAGGTGCCGGGCAAGCCACTCATCGTGGATGTTATGTTTGAAGGCTGCAAGGGCCTCTGCATCCGGACAGTCGACGATTTGATTCTTCTTGGTTAAGAACCGTGTCCAGAATTGTCTGGCAGATTCATCTGGCTGCTGAATTATGTGGCTTACGTCATCAGTAAGGATGGCAATGGTTCGGGTTTGGATTGGGTTGAACAATATCAAATCCATATCCATATCCATGAAGATAGTCTTTGCCCGCCCATGAAAAAATCCACAGGTGAAAAATTGTGTCCATGTCCAAACCCGGTGGATATCCATACCCATTGGATATCCATTGGGTCCTCTGCATATAAATAAGTCAAAACACTACGTTAACATAAGCTCTTCCATTCTTCACCTCGTGGCAGGCTAGGCTTCACTTATGGTAAACACCAACTTATGGTAAATCAACGTCCACTAACAACCTAAGATCATTTAGTATTTTTCCAACAGATGAGAATGGCGGGTCATTTAACAAGGAGATAAAAATAAAGGAAGGGGTGTTTGAGTATGTAGAGGGGATTGAATGTCAATTAATAATATTGACGATGGGGATTGTGTAATTTCTTTTCCATGTTTGAGATAACAAAGTGTAAAATTGCAGTGGGACATGTGACCGTGGGGTAGGAATAGAAAATTTTCCCCATTAATTCATACTATCGGATCGGGTTTGGGTATATCCACGGGTACAAAATTATATCCCTGCCCTACCCACGAGCAATCGGGCCGGGTTTGGGCGCTGCCCATGGACACAAAATCATATCCAAACCCTATCCATTCGGGTCAGATATCCATGGATATCCATGTCCATGGGTAAAATTGCCATCCTTAGTCATCAGCGTCTGGTGGTCGCACATATGTGCCCTAGAAGTTATCAAGGAATGTGGCTTCCAGGTCTTCCCAACAACCAATTGATTCTGCTAGCAAGCTGTTGAGCCAATGCCGAGCTGGTCCTTTAAGCTTGAGTGGGAGGTATTTGATGGCGTGTAGATCATCACCGCGGGCCATGTGGATGTGAAGGAGATAGTCCTTGATCCAAACCGCAGGATCTGTTGTGCCGTCGTATGATTCAATGTTTACGGGTTTGAAACCCTCGGGGATTTGATGATCCATTACTTCGTCTGTGAAGCATAGTGGGTGTGCGGCGCCTCTGTATTGGGCTATATCACGACGCAGCTCAAATGAGCTTTGTCTGCTGCGTTCGGCCCGGCCAGAATTGCTATATCCGGCGTGACGGTTATCATCACGTATCGTGGGGCGCCCACGCGATCCGTAGATCGATCTTGTTGGCCTTGGCTTGTCCTCGAGTATATCCCGTAGGTCTGGCGCATTTTCCCGTGCCTTGGTATTTTTTGAGCGGCGCCGGGGTGCGGCTTGAGTGTAGGGCCGAGAGGCCTCTCTGTCGCGGCCACGAGGTGGCCGGTCGGCCGTATTATGCGCTGGTGATGTAAGTTTAGGTGTTTCCTCCCCTAGTCGGGGTAGTAGCCTGCGTTTTGGGTAGCTCTTAGAGGGGCATTCGAGTTCATACTCTTTGGCCGCAAGGACTTGAGTCCATCTGTTGGCTAACAAGTCTTGGTCAGCTCTAAGCTGTTGCTGCTTTTTCTTGAGGCTGCTTGCCGTGGCCATAAGCCTGTGTTTCAAACGCTCTTGTTCGACGGGATCCTCATGCACGACAAATTCGTCGTCGTCGAGGCTTGCCTCGTCTTCGGAGAGAGGCATATAATTATCGTCCTCTACCTCTCTGTCTGCCGCTCTCTCATGAGGGCTGGCTTCTCCATCCTCCTGCGCTTAGTCCAGCTGGAGGGGGTTCTCTTTGGCACTGTCCGGGGTGTTATTGTCTCCGGTGCCGGAATCTCCATTTTTGCTGTGGTGGGATTTAGAGCGGCGCCGCTGACGCCGGCGCTTAGGCTGTTTCTTGGAGGGGTCGTCCTCCATTGTTCCATCGCCATTCCCATCCTTTGGGATGTCCACCATGTATATGTCATATGACGAGGTGGCCTTCCAGTGCCCTGTAGGCGCTGGTTCTTGATCGTCTCCTGCATCGCCGTCCATACCGTCGATGTCTTCGGAGTCGAAGTCGAGCATGTCGGTTAGATCATCAACAGTGGCTACAAAGTGGGTGGTGGGTGGGCATTGAAGTTCTTCGTCATCCGCATCCCAACCTTCCTGACCATAATCCGGCCGGGGCTCTCCTAATAAAGAGAGAGACTTTAGTGAATTCAGGATGTCGCCAAAGGGCGAGTGCTGAAAGATGTCCGCAACGGTGAACTCCATGATCGGCGCCCAATCGGATTCGATTGGCAGGGGCGCGGGAGGTTCGGAGTCCGGAGAGGAGTCCGGCACCTTGGAGTCACGAGCTTCACAAAAAGCAGGGTTGGTATTCGGCTCTATCGCCGTAGAGGTAGCCGCCCCCGAGGCGGTGTCCAGCCACCCGTCCTCGATCGGCGTAGTCGGCTCCGAGCTAAGGGTCGGAGCAGACACTTGTGCGGCCTCCAGGGCACTGTCCGGCTGCAGAGCTAGATCATGCCCATCGCGACAGTGCGGCGCGCTTGGCTGTGGCTCGAACCCGTCGAAGATCAAGTCCCCGCGGATGTCAGTTGTATAGTTCAAACTTCCAAATCTGACTGATGGCGGGCGAAGCTTCGATCTGCTCCAGATGGCTGCGAGTTGGCCCGCGATCTGGCCGCTGAATACGAAGATCTGTCCAGGGAGAAAAGTCTCACCCTGGACCGCATTGTTGTTGATTATTGAAGGAGCCATCGGGCCTAAAGATGACGACACAGAGGAATTCTCAATGAAAGCACCAATGTCAGTGTCAAAATCGGCGGATCTCGGGTAGGGGGTCCCGAACTGTGCGTCTAGGCAGATGGTAGCAGGAGACAAGGGACACGATGTTTTTACCCAGGTTCGGGCCCTCTCGGTGGAGGTAAAACCCTACTCCTGCTTGATTAATATTGATGATATGGGTAGTACAAGAGTAGATCTACCACGAGATCAAAGAGGCTAAACCCTAGAAGCTAGCCTATGGTATGATTGTTGTTCGTCCTACGGACTAAAACCCTCCGGTTTATATAGACACCGGAGAGGGCTAGGGTTACACATAGTCGGTTACAATGACAGGAGATCTACATATCTGTATCGCCAAGCTTGCCTTCCACGCCAAGGAAAGTCCCATCCGGATACGGGACGAAGTCTTCAATTAGGTATCTTCATAGTCTAGGAGTCCGGCCAAAGATGATAGTTCGGCTATCCGGACACCCCCTAGTCCAGGACTCCCTCATCGAGCGTGAATCATATAGTAGATATGATCAACATAGTGATGTTCACCATTGAAAACTACTCCATCTCACGTGATGATCGGACATGGTTTAGTTTTGGATCACGTGATCACTTAGATGACTAGAGAGATGTCTGTCTAAGTGGGAGTTCTTAAGTAATATGATTAATTGAACTTAAATTTATCATGAACTTAGTCCTGGTAGTATTTTGCAAATTATGTTGTAGATCAATAGCACGCATTGTTGCTTTCATATGTTTATTTTGATATGTTCCTAGAGAAAATTGTGTTGAAAGATGTTAGTAGCAATGATGCGGATTGGATCCATGATCCGAGGTTTATCCTCATTCTTTGCATGTAATAATTATGTCCTTAATGCACCGCTAGGTGACAGATCTATTGCAGGAGCATATGCAGACGTTATGAACGTTTGGCTAGCTCAATATGATGATTACTTGATAGTTTAGTGCACCATGCTTAACGGCTTAGAATCGGGACTTCAAAGACGTTTTGAACGTCATGGACCATATGAGATGTTCCAGAATTGAAGTTAATATTTCAAGCAAATACCGAATTGAGAGATATGAAGTCTCCAACAAGTTCTATAGCTAAAAGATGGAGGAGAATCGCTCAACTAGTGAGCATGTGCTCAGATTGTCTGGGTACTTCAATCGGTTGAATCAAGTGGGAGTTAATCTTCAAGATAAGATAGTGATTGACAGAATTCTCTAGTCACCATCACTAAGTTACTAGAACTTCGTGATGAACTATAGTATGCAAGGGATGACGAAAACAACTCCCGAGCTCTTCGTGATGTTGAAATCGACGAAGGTAGAAATAAAGAAAGAGCATCAAGTGTTGATGATTGACAAGACCACTAGTTTCAAGAAAAGGGAAAAGGGAAAGAAAGGGAAACTTCAAGTAGAATGGCAAAAAAGTTGTCACTCCCATGAAGAAGACCAAAGCTGGACCAAAGCCTGAAACTTAGTGATTACACTGCAAAGGAAATAGTCACTGGAAGCGGAAATGCCCTGAATATTTGGTGGATAAGAAGGATGGCAAAGTTAACAAGGGTATATTTGATATACAGGTTATTGATGTGTGCCTTACTAGTGTTTATAGTAGCCCCTGAGTATTTGATACTTGTTCGGTTGCTAAGATTAGTAACTCGAAACAGAGTTCTGAGAATAGACAGAGACTAGTTGAAGGGGAAGTGTCGATGAGTGTTGGAAGTAGTTCCAAGATTGATACGATCATCATTGCACACTCCCTGTACTTTCGGGATTAGTGTTAAACCTAAATAAATGTTATTTGGCGTTTGTGTTGAGCATGAATATGATTTGATCATGTTTATTGTGATACGGTTATTCATTTGAAGTTAAAGAATAATTGTTATTCTGTTTACATGAATAAGACCTTCGATGGTTATACACCCAATGAAAATAGTTTGTTGGATCTCGATCGTAGTGATACACATATTCATAATATTGATGCCCAAAGATGCAAAGTTAATAATGATAGTGCAACTTATTTGTGGCACTGCCTTTTGGGTCATATCGGTGTAAAGCGCATGAAGAAACTCCATAAAGATGGATTTTCGGAATCACTTGGTTATGAATCATTTGATGCTTGCGAACCGTGCCTTATGGGCAAGATGACTAAAACTCCGTTCTCCGAAAAAATGGAACGAGCTACTGACTTATTGGAAATAATGCATACCGATGTATGTGATCCAATGAATGTTAATGCTCGTGGCAACTATCGTTATTTTCTGACCTTCACTGATGATTTGAGCAGATATGGGTATATCTACTTAATGAAACACAAGTCTGAAACATTTGAAAAGTTCAAAGAATTTCAGAGTGAAGTGGAGAATCATCGTAACAAGAAAATAAAGTTTCTACGATCTGATCGTGGAGGAGAATATTTGAGTTACGAGTTTGGCCTTCATATAAAACAATGTGGAATAGTTTCACAGCTCACGCCACATGGAACACCACAGCGTAATGGTATGTCCGAACGTCAGAATCAAGACTTTATTGGATATGGTGCGATCTATGATGTATCTTACCGATTTACCACTATCATTTTGGGGTTATGCATTAGAGATAGCTGCATTCACTTTAAATAGGGCACCATCTAAACTGCTGAGACGACACCGTATGAACTATGGTTTAGCAAAGAAACCTAAGTTGTCGTTTCTTAAAGTTTGGAGTTGCGATTCTTATGTGAAAAGGTTTTCAACCCGATAAGCTCGAACCCAAATCGAGAAGTGCGTCTTCATAGAATACCCAAAGGAAACTGTTGGGTACACCTTCTATCACAGATCCGAAGGCAAAACATTCGTTGCTAAGAATGGATCCTTTCTAGAGAAGGAGTTTCTCTCGAAAGAAGTGAGTGGGAGGAAAGTAGAGCTTGATAAGGTAATTTGTACCTTCTCCCGAATTGGAAAGTAGTTCATCACAGAAATCAGTTCTAGTGATTCCTACACCGATTAGTGAGGAAGCTAATGATAATGATCATGAAGCTTCAGATCAAGTTACTACCGAACTTTGTAGATCTTCCAGATTAAGATCCGCACCAGAGTGGTACGGTAATCCTATTCTGGAAATCATGTTACTAGACCATGATGAACCTACGAACTATGGGGAAGCGATGATGAGCCCAGATTCCGCAAAATGGTTTGAGGCCATGAAATCTGAGATGGGATCCATGTATAAGAACAAAGTGTGGACTTTGGTGGACTTGCCCGATGATCGGCAAGCCATAGAAAATAAATGGATCTTCAAGAGGAAGACGGACACTGATAGTAGTGTTACTATCTACAAAGCTAGACTTGTCGAAAAAGGCTTTTGACAAAGTTCAAGGTGTTGAATACAATGAGATTTTCTCACTCGTATCGATGCTTAAAAGTCTGTCCGAATCATGTTAGCAATTGCCACATTTTATGAAATTTGGCAAATGGATGTCAAAACTACATTCCTTAATGGATTTATTAAAGAAGAGTTGTATATGATACAACCAGAAGGTTTTTGTCAATCCTAAAGGTGCTAACAAAATATGCAAGCTCTAGCGATCCATCTGTGGACTGGTGCAAGCATCTTAGAGTTGGAATATACACTTTGATAAGTTGATGAAAGCATATAGTTTTATACAGACTTGCGGTGAAGCCTGTATTTACAATAAAGTGAGTGGGAGCACTACCGCCTTTCTGATAAATATATGTGAGTAACATATTATTGATCAGAAATGATGTAGAATTTTTCTGTAAAGCATAAAGGAGTATTTGAAAAGAGTTCTTTAAAAGAAAGACCTCAGTAAAGCTACATACATATTGAGCATCAAAATCTATTGAGATAGATCAAGACACTTGATTAGTTTTTCAATAAGTACATACCTTGTCAAGATTTTGAAGTAGTTCAAAATGGAACAGTCAAAGAAAGAGTTCTTGCATGTGTTGCAAAGGTGTGAAACTGAGTAAGACTCAAATCCCAACCACGGTAGAAAATGGAAAAGAGAATGAAAGTCATTCCCCATGCCTCAGTCATAGGTTCTATAAAGTATGTTATGCAATGTACCAGACCTATTGTATACCTTGCTCTGAATTTGGCAAGGGAGTACAATAGTGATCTAGGAGTAGATCACTGGACATTGGTCAAGAATATCCTTAGTGAGGACTGAGGAAATATTTCTCGATTATGGAGGTGATAAAAGAGCCCGTCGTAAAGAGTTAGATCGGTGCAAGCTTTTACACCGATCAGATGACTCTAAGTCTCAATCTGGATACATATTGAAAGTGGGAGCAATTAGCTAGAGTAGCTCCGTGCAGAACATTGTAGACATAGAATATTTACAAAATACATACGGCTCTAAATATGACAGACCCGTTGACTAAGCCTCTCTCACGAGCAAAACATGATCACACCTTAGTACTCTTTTGGGTGTTAATCACATAGCGATGTGAACTAGATTATTGACTCTAGTAAACCCTTTGGGTGTTGGTCACATGACGATGTGAACTATGGGTGTTAATCATATACATATATGAATATTGGTGTTAAATCACATGGCGATGTGAACTAGATTATTGACTCTAGTGCAAGTGGGAGACTGAAGGAAATATGCCCTAGAGGCAATAATAAAGTTATTATTTATTTCCTTATTTCATGATAAATGTTTATTATTCATGCTAGAATTGTATTAACCGGAAACATAATACATGTGTGAATACATAGACAAACATAGTGTCACTAGTATGCCTCTACTTGACTAGCTCGTGAATCAAAGATGGTTAAGTTTCCTAGCCATGGACAAAAGAGTTGTCATTTGACTAACGGGATCACATCATTAGGAGAATGGTGTGATTGACTTGACCCATTCCGTTAGCTTAGCACACGATCGTTTAGTATGTTGCTACTGCTTTCTTCATGACTTATACATGTTCCTGTGACTATGAGATTATGCAACTCCCGTTTTTCGGAGGAACACTTTGTGTGCTACCAAACGTCACAACGTAACTGGGTTATTATAAAGGTGCTCTACAGGTGTCTCCGAAGGTACATGTTGGGTTGGCGTATTTCGAGATTAGGATTTGTCACTCCGATTGTCGGAGAGGTATCTCTGGGCCCTCTCGGTAATACACATCACTTAAGCCTTGCAAGCATTGCACCTAATTAGTTAGTTGCAGGAAGATGTATTACGTAACGAGTAAAGAGACTTGTCGGTAACGAGATTGAACTAGGTATTGAGATACCGACGATCGAATCTCGGGCAAGTAACATACCGATGACAAAGGGAACAACGTATGTTGTTATGCGGTTTGACCGATAAAGATCTTCGTAGAATATGTAGGAGCCAATATGAGCATCCAGGTTCCGCTATTGGTTATTGACCGGAAATAGTTCTAGGTCATGTCTACATAGTTCTCGAACCCGTAGGGTCCGCACGCTTAACGCTACGATGATGCTTATATTATGAGTTTATGAGTTTTGATGTACCGAAGGAGTTCGAGTCCCGGATGAGATCGGGGACATGACGAGGAGTCTCGAAATGGTCGAGACGTAAAGATCGATATATTGGACGACTATATTCGGAGTTCGGAAATGTTCCGAGTGATTCGGGTATTTTTTTGGAGTACCGGAGAGTTACGGGAATTCGCCGGGGAGTATATGGGCCTTATTGGGCCATACGGGAATAGAGGAGATAGGCCAAAAGGAAGGAGGCCTGTGCCCCCCCTCTGGTCCGAATTGGACAAGGGGCGCAGCCCCCTTTTCCTTCTTCCTCTCCCCATCTTTCCCCTTCTCCTACTCCAACAAGGAAGGAGGGAGTCCTACTCCCGGTCGGAGTAGGACTTCCCTTGGCGCGCCCCCTCCTAGGCCGGCCGCCCCTCCCCCCTTGCTCCTTTATATACTGGGGCAGGGGGCACCTCTAGGCACAACAAACACAAGTTGATCTTCGTGATCATTCCTTAGTCGTGTGCGGTGCCCCCCTCCACCATATTCCACCTCGGTCATATCGTTGCGGTGCTTAGGCGAAGCCCTGCGTCGGTAGAACATCATCAACGTCACCACGCCGTCGTGCTGACAGAACTCATCCCCGACACCCTGCTGGATCGAAGTCCAGGGATCGTCATCGAGCTGAACGTGTGCTGAACTCGGAGGTGTTGTACGTTCGGTGCTTGGATCGGTCGGATCGTGAAGACGTACGACTACATCAACCGGTTGTCATAACGCTTCCGCTTACGGTCTACGAGGGTACATGGACAACACTCTCCCCTCTCGTTGCTAAGCATCACCATGATCTTGCGTGTGCGTAGGAAATTTTTTGAAATTACTATGTTTCCAACACAGACAACACAAGAACATCTTCACAGCTATCCAGGCCAACGGGGTAACACACACGGGTCAGGAGGATATAGCTAAAGCGGTTGATGACTATTATGGGCGGTTGTTTGGCTCGACGAGAGCAAGGGAGATGATGATCAATCTTGATGTGTTGGATCTGTCGTCCCATGATCTTCAGCGGCTGGAGGCGCAATTTGAGGAGGAGGAAGTTTTCAACATCATTAAGTCAATGCCTCTCGATAAGGCGCCAGGCCCGGACGGGTTCACCGGGCGTTTCTTTGCCACTTGCTGGCATGTGATCAAAGACGATTTCATGAGGGCGCTGGACCACTTCCATAGAGGAGATATGAGGGGTATGGCCGCTATCAACAAAGCCATTGTCACTTTGCTACCTAAGAAGCCAGGAGCATTGGATATAAAGGACTTCAGGCCGATCAGCCTAGTCAGCGGACCGATCAAGATCTTCGACAAAATTTTGGCTACAAGGTTGGCGGAGGAACTACCAAAGCTAGTGGGGCACCACCAAAGTGCGTTGGTTAAGAGGCGATCACTGCACGACAACTATATGCTAGTCCAGTGCACTGCCCGGAGGTTGCATGAGCTTCGGAGGCCAACAGTTATGCTCAAGCTCGACATTACCAAGGCGTTTGACACTTTGCAATGGTCGTTTGTGCTTGAGGTTCTGAGGAGAATGGGTTTTGGTCAGAAATGTTTGACGTGGATCTGTGGCCTTTTGGCGACGTCGTCAACAAGGATTATGGTCAATGGCACCCCTGGTAAACCGATTCTGGCATGTCAAGGCCTTCAACAAGGGGACCCGATGTCCCCAATGTTGTTCATCCTTTGCATGGAGCTACTACGGGCAATTTTTGAATATGCGACTACGAAGGGGTTCCTCTCCCACCTAGCCAGATCGGGCTTGCGGCAGCGAACGTCAATGTTTGCGGACGATGTGGTTCTATTCTTCAAGCCAACAACTTTGGAAGCAACTACTTGTGTTGCACTCTTGAACATCTTCGGACATGCGTCGGGATTGAGGGTCAACATGAGCAAGAGCGCAATCTGGACGATCCGCTGCTCTCAAGAGGAGGTGGAGGAGACCACGACCATTCTGGGTTGCACCACTTCGGCATTCCCTTGCACCTACTTGGGCCTTACCTTGACGGTCTAAAAGCAATCAGTGACCCAGTTCCAGGGTCTCGTGGACAAAGTTTGAAACTCCTTGCCACCGTGGAAGGCGGCTCTTCTGCCGAAGAGTGGGCGGTTGCTCTTGATCCAATCGGTACTTTGTGACATGCCAGTTCATTCTATGCTTACGCTATCTCTACCTGCCAAAACACTCACCGCACTTGTCAAGATTTGCCGAGGCTTCTTGTGGTGTGGCAAAAGCGAAGCTAATGGTGGGAACTGCTCGGTGGCCTGGGATGAGGTGTGTACGCCCAAGTGGGCAGGCGGTCTGGGCTTGCCAGACTTGAGGTGGCTCAACAAGGCGCTACAGGCCTGTTGGCCATGGTTGCAGAAGGTGGACAGGGACAGAGCCTGGGCGGATTTCTCAATACCGGTGCCACAAGAAGCCCAGGCTCTGGTCCAGGCCGCAGCTCATATGACGGTGGGTAATGGTGCCAAGGCCTTATTTTGGGAGGACCGTTGGGTCAGCGGAGCGAGAATTAGCGAGATTGCGCCGGCTCTGTATGCCAAAGTACCACCACGCATCAGAAGGAAGAAGGTGGTCAAGGAGGCTCTAGCTAACGGTAGTTGGGCTTTAGATGTTGGCCCACACCTGACGTGGGATGAGCTTCAAGAGTTCCTAACTGTTTGGTCACAGCTTGAGACGGTGCAACTGGCTGATGAGGTGGAAGAAACAGTCAAATGGGTCTGGGAGAGCAACGGTACCTTCTCGGCGAAATCTGTGTATGAGGCCAGATTCTTGGGAAGGGAAGTCTCGCCGACGGCAGCGTTTACATGGAAATCCAAAGCACAATTAAGATGTCGCTTCTTCTCTTGGTTGGCTATCATGAATCGCTATTGGACCTCCGACAGGCTAGCGCGCAGAGGGCTACCTCATCAGGACGCCTGTCCGCTCTGCAGCCAGCATGATGAAACCATGCAACATCTGCTCATCAACTGTATGTTTGCAAAACAGGTTTGGCATTGGTGCACCACGCTCAAGGGACGGTTAGACTTCCTTCCGCTACCAGGTAAGACCCTGGCTGGCTGGTGTGAGAGACAGGATACTAGTGGTCTGCACCGCAAGTCAACTAGGGCTCTATGCATACTAGGAATGTGGGCGCTCTGGAAACACAGGAACGCTATAGTCTTCAACGGCGCGACTCCATCGTTGCCTTGGGTTACGAATATGCTCAGGGAGGAAGGTGCGTCCTAGACGAAGGCGGGACTGATAGAGGAGGGCATGTGGCCAGCGGAGTGGGCAGAAACTTGAGTAGTTGTAACGCATATCTGTATTCAGTAGGCCAGTTGAAAGCTAGCATGTAAATAACGACTAAGCTTGTATTGGTGGATAGGGGCTCCCCACCTCACTCTCTTCTTTAATGAATGATACACACTCTCGTGCGTATTCGAGAAAAAAAAACCCATCTGGGAAGAGGAGCAATGCTCTGCTCTACCGTGGATTCGTCGTGCCGACTAATTCGGGTATTCTTTCCTGGACCATGGGGTGGAGGCCTACCCGTAAGCCTAGTGCACCCGTTCGAACTTTTTAACCCATCATCAAATCAAGGTCGGAGCTAAAAAAATTTAGAGCATCTACCACCGCGCCCAAACTCCCTCCATATGCCTTAAATCGGCCCTAAACTTTAGTGACCAGTCGAAAAAAGCTGATCCTAAAGTACGCCTTAAACTGGCCCTAAATTCTGGGATGATCGGCAGACCTCTCAAATCTATGGGGAAGCCCAGGATTATGGTCTATCGGCAGACCTTTTAAATCTATGGGGAAGCCCAGGATTTTGATCCAAAAGGACTACGGAGAAGCCCAGGCAGGGGCGGAGTCAGGATTCAGGCGGGCGAGAAAGATAATAATTTGTCGTGTCGCCCCGCTCGGGCGACCCGAGGGGCGAAACCCTAACCCCGCCACCTCCCTCCCCTGCTCGACCTCCCCTCGCCGCCGCCCGAGGCAGCTGCCGCCGAGCAAGCTTGGTCATCGATGAAGGTGGCGGCGGGGCCCTCGCCGCCTTGCCTCGCCCGCGGGGGGCCTCTGGATCTGGGGCGGCGTCGCCGACTTCGGCATCCGGTGGCGCGGGCGCGGGTCGGCTGTTCTCGGCCGTGCGGACGGTGAGATCCCCGAAGAATGCGGGCCAGCGCGTGGCGGCACCGTTGGCTCCGGCTGCGTCAGATCTGGCCGTTCCCACTGCCCTTCTTCTCCAGCGAACTCCTCCCCCCAGATCCGACCTGCCTTGTCGTGGGGTCTCTTCTTCAGGTGGGAGCGGGTGTCAAGGATGCAGGACCGGGGGAAACCCCCGGCCAGCCATGTCGGCTGCGACGGCGGCGACACCCACGGGGGGCGGGCACCTTCCTGGAGGCGTCGTTCAGGTCTTTCCCCCATCCCCTTCCTCTTTGTCTTCCGGGATGAAATCCTCAACTTTGTTGGGCAACGGCGATGCCCATGGCGTCGTAACCTTCTTGAAGGCGCTGTTTTGGGAACAAATATGGGTTGTGGGCTTCGCTGTGGTGTAGGTGGAGTGTGTCGGCGGCGGCAGCGTGCTTCCAGCGGTGGCGGTGGCGGTGTCTCCCTTGGTGCTGGGGCAAGTTGTTTTGGTGCCCTTCGTTGGGCTGTAGTGTGTTCCTCCGGTGCCCATGGATCTTCCAGGATGAGAGGGGATAGGATTCCCCTCCTATAGTGGCTGCACTACAGCTCGTCGAGCGAGTCGAAGCTCCCAATTTGGTCTTGGCCCTTGTTGTTGCCCAATTGTGCATTCTGACCGTTCGCCCTCTTTCAAGTCAGAACTATGGCATATTGTGTTGCTCTGCTCTAAGTGAGCCGTCGTCGGCAAGTCGGGAACCCCTGGTTCCGCCCAAGTGGTTTCCTTCGATGCCATCCATCTAGGCTCTAGGGTGAGCATGTCCATCGTTCAATGGTGCGGCGCCTTCGAACCAGGCGAGGAGGCAGGGGCCTTCTTTGATGATGGATCTGGATGGATGTGTATTCTTCAAGCCCAGGTGTTTTGGCAACGGCGTACCTTGCTTCGTCGTCAGTGCACTCTCCTGACCAGGATATCGCTTTCGCCTTGGTTTTCAGTATGCAAGAGGTCAATGGCATCTCCAAGCTATATGTTCTACGCCAATCTTCTAACTAGCTTGTTGTATGTGCATTGTGAGTTGCTCCCCGGCGTCCTTATATCTTTGCCGTTTGTCTTCTTTTCTTTAGTTGGTGAGTGGTGTAATTTGGAGTTGTAATCCTGGCCGGTTGATGGCTTTGTTAATTCAAAGCCGCGCTCTGCTTGAGTCTTCGTTCTGAAAAAGACACAACACAAAAATATAGCCTCAAAAGTAGGATTGATATGAATGAAAACATATGCTTGGTAATAACATGACTTCAAATTACAAGCTACTAACAATGTACTCCTGTTCTTCTCGACAAAAAGAACAATGTACTCCTACATAAAAAAAATATAATTAACAATGTACTACATCATGATTTGCTCACTGCAGCATTTTTCGGACCTTGTTGGGCTCTGCTAGCAACTTGTGCAGGCTGCAGCCTACTTACGACCTCTTTTTTTTTCTACAAAACCTGCTCGATCAGTACAGTCAGGCAACCCTCGAAAGAAAAGGTGCCGTCAGACAAAGAGCTGACGCACGACGTCGCCGACCAGCTCGTCGAAGATGGCGCGCTCGATCTTCCTCCCGACGGCGCAGGCGTCCCCGCACAGCGCCTCCGGCACCCACGGCGACCTCCCGACGTCGCGCTCCGCCGTGCCGTCCGCCGTCGCCCGTGCCACGTGCCGCCACACCTCGTCTTCCAGTTCCCTCCCTCGCAGCCGCGACGACGACGGCGCGCCGTTGTTGCACTCGACGAACCACCGGCGCAGACACGACGGTGACGAGGAAGAGACGGCAGGTCTCGCGCCCGCCTGCAGCGCCTCGTTGGCCAGGTCGAAGAGCAGCCTGCGGCGGTCCGCCGCTCCGAGTTCCTCCTCCTCTCCGGCGCCGTCGTCGCGGCGCCGGAGGCGGCGGTAGTAGTACCCGTCCTCGACCTCCTCGAAGACGTCCTCGGAGATGACGATCGAGTCCGTCCTCGCAACCGCCGCGTCGTCGTCGTCGTCGTCGAACAGACCCGCGGCGACGAGCACTTCCCTGACGTACGCCGTGTCAGGGTCGTCGCTCTCGGCCGCGGCGTCGGCCTTCCATTCCCGCGGCGACTCGCCGCCGCCCACGGACGCCTCGAATTCCGACGAACACCTGGGACTCCACCTCGGACTCGACTCTGCAAAAGAAGAATCGGCAAAGCGCATTGCTGCAGCTAAGAGATCATATGGAATGCAGCAAAACTTTTGGTAAATTTCTCCAGACTTCTGTAGTGCGGTACCTGGAAGGAACGTGCAGTTGAGATCGCCGGAGAAATGGCGGCCGCCGCTGACCTCCAACGGCGACACCGGGCTAGGAGGCGCCAGTCCGGCCAACAAAATTTGCCGAGGAGACAACGGGGAAGGAGGTTTCTTCTTGGAGCGGTGCATCTTCAGCAGCAGCTTCCCTCCTGCTGCTCCCAGGCAGAGGCTCTGCCTCAGGCTGGCCACCGTCCCTCTGAAAATGCTGAAGCTTCTGCTCCGGCCCACCGTCTTCTCAGCGCCTTCAGAGGACGCGCCCGAACACCCCGCCGCCGGCGCGGAGAACGACCGGAGCAGCGCCCGCGGCGACGCTGCAACAAAGTCGGCGCCGTCGTCGGGCAGCTTCGCCGGACTCCGACGCGGGTCACGGTCAGGGCTCTGCCGGTCGTTCACGCCAGCGCCTGCCCGCAGCGGTGACCACCTGCTGCCCCTCGGTCCTCTGCCCGTGGTCTTCGTCGGCGACATGGCCTCGGTCCTCGCCATGACGCTCCTCAGCATCCTGTGCTCCGGGGACGGCGAGCCGTCGCGCCGGCCGCGGTCGCCTCGGAAGACGCGGAAGGACTCCAGCCGGCTCAGCCTCTTGCCGACGGCCTCCCTGATCTGCCGCGCCGTGTCTTGAGCTGCTCTCTCCGGGCCGTCGCCGACGATTCCCCAGCCTCTCCTCGCCTTCGCGACGACGTCGCCTGGGCCGTCGGTCTTGGCTTTCGTTGCGGCCTTGAGCCTCTCGGCCCTCTCCTTCACCTCCCGGAGGAAGTCCTCCATGTCCATGCCGCCGTCCCGCACCGCCTTCCATGACGGCGTCGCGTCCCGATGATCACCGGCGGCACCGAGAATAGTAGTACTACTGGTCGGCCTGAGGATCGCTATCCGTGTCGCCGGCATGCCGCGCAGCTTCTCGGACGACGTGGTGCTCATTTGATCATGATCATCATGTTCACCCGAGAATTCTTCTGCAACTTCTGAACCGCCATGGTGCTGCTCTGCTTCTTCAGCGCTCTTCTTCTCCAGGCCAACCACCATCAGCGGCTTAACGCCTTCTTCATCCCCCTCCACGCTGCTATGGCGGCCGCCATAGCCGTACCTGGCCAGCTTCTCCCGGCGCAGGTTCTCCTGGGCGATCCTCTGGATGCACCGCCCGTCCAACTGCCCGGCCACCCGATCACCGCTCCTCCTCCTCCCTGACGCATCCGCAACAGTCTCCACCCCCTCCTCCACCGTCCCCAGCGGCGGGGACGACATGGAGGCGAGCTGCCAGGACGCGCGGAAGTCCTCCTTGATCTTCTCCAGCAGCTCCTCCTGCGGATGCTCGCGGGGGCGACGATCGCGCCGGGCCCTCCGCCGCCGCGGGTTCATCTTGTTGAGGCAGTACCTGTAGTACTCCCCGCCGATGCGGCGGCCGTGGTGGGCGCCGAGCGGGCCGCACTTGGGCTGCTCGGCCTGGGACGACGACGGTTTCAGCAGGCTGATGGTCGTGGTACTGGTTCCCCCCGAGGCATGGACGATCGCCGTCGCCGTCGTGTGGCGGTGGTGATCCTCCATGCCCATGAGGCGGGCGATGACGCTGGGCTGGCCGAGCATCGATCGATCGGATTCTTGCGAAAATGGCGGGCGTCGCGGTCGTGCTGGTCGACGAGGAGGATTGGGGTTGATGCTCAGCTCGATCGCCTGCTGTGTAACAATGGCAGCGAATGGATTTCTGGGAGGGAGGAGTCGTCCCGCGCACGACCAAACATTTTGTTTCTGTGTGAGCCGGCTGGACAGTTTGATCCTAGCACGTCCATCGTTCTGCATTCCATCAGTCGTGCCTACAAAAACTCTACAAGCATCAAGTAGAGTGTGCCGGCCTGCACCAGCATCGACTTGGATTTCTTGTGTCCAAGTCAAAGCCATCCGATCAAATCTTGATCCCCCAGCCTTCGCACGAATCTCAATGCTCGGATGACGGATGGCTCAAACACAAGCCTTATTATTTACCTTTTTTGCGGAAAAAAATCTCCCTCCATCCCATAATATAAGATCGTCGTCATTAAATCTTTAACACGTTTTTAGGGATAATTGCTCATCGTGATTATTTTTTTCTGTCTGCGATGATGCTCATTGTCATTACATTCACTTCTCGGAAACCAGCTAACAAAGAAAAATCGAAGACACCCTACATTTAGCAAAACCATATTAATTAGGCTGCACTTGGATTCATTGTAATCAAATACCGAGGTGTTTATTTTACACCTGTATTTTACTAGCCGCTCAGCAGTTCTCGGCGAAAGACAATGCGACGAGTCGAGGTCCATATCTTTCACAGGTGTATTGGAAAAGAACACGACAAACCAAACAACGCCTTACTATTTTTAGCATGGCAAATCTGCCTTACTATTTTTAGCATGGCAAATCTGCACTGCAATGGAAAACATTGATTACTGCAAAATAAAGATACTAGTGTATCCTTTCAGTACTTATGGTTACCAACGCGAATCAACAAAAGCTAAGAAAAAACCATTATCCTGACTCTAAATTATTAGTAAAAAACATAAAGTACCGAATAGAACACAGGGTGTTTGAGGGAAACAGCAAGAACAAAACAGGAAAAACAACAAAATAAAGACAACCACATGCATCGTAAACGGGGCGAAACGCTCGTTGACCAATAGTACCAAAGAGTGGACGTCGGCCAACTATATCAAAAGAAGTACTTACCTACTTCAAGGAGTGGCGATGTACCACCATCTATTGCCGAGGAGGAATCCTGGTCCTCTCGCATTGGCTTGAAGGGCACCGACCCATAGATGACAAAGAAGCTCACATGAGAGGTCGAATGGACACCATAACTGGACCAGGGCATACATCTGCCACAAACATAGCTCACAAAGAGAATGATATTGTTGTGGTCCACGAACTAAGCACATGATGGTCAGCTAATACAACCTCCGAGGAGGGAATGACATAGAGGCATCGAAGACACCCGCTTCAACAAACATGCCATGGCTTTCCACGCCTGAAGCCCGAGTGGTAGAAGCACAACCCAATGACAATGCCTCCATGGCAGGAAGTGGCGCTCTTCACACCCAAAATCGGAGTGGTAGAGGCACGACCCAATGACAATGCCTCCATGGAAGGAAGTGACGCTCTTCACGCCGAAGCCCAAGTGATAGAGGCATGCCCCCGTGATGATGCCTCGGTGGAAGGAAGTGGCGCCAGTCATGCCCAAAGCCCGAGTGACAGAGGCACAACCCCAGGACGATGCCTCATGGAAGGAACTGCAACTCCGCGCCCAAAGCCCGAGTGATAGAGGCACGACCCCATGACGATGCCCCCATGGAAGGAAGTGGCGCCACCATGCCCAAAGCCGAGTGAGAGGCACAACCCCGGACGATGCCTCATGGAAGGAATCGCAACTCGCGCCCAAAGCCCGAGTGATAGAGGCACGACCCCATGACGATGCCCCATGGAAGGAAGTGGCGCCACCATGCCCAAAGCCGAGTGTGCAGAGGCACAACCCCGTGACGATGCCTCATGGAAGGAATCGCAACTCCGCGCCCAAAGCCCGAGTGATAGAGGCATGCCCCGTGATGATGCCCCATGGAAGGAAGTGGCGCCACCATGCCCAAAGCCCGAGTGACAGAGGCACAACCCCGTGACGATGCCTCATGGAAGGAATCGCAACTCCGCGCCCAAAGCCCGAGTGATAGAGGCACGACCCATGACGATGCCCCATGGAAGGAAGTGGCGCCACCATGCCCAAAGCCGAGTGACAGAGGCACAACCCCGTGGCGATGCCTCATGGAAGGAATCGCAACTCCGCGCCCAAAGCCCGAGTGATAGAGGCACGACCCCATGACGATGCCCCATGGAAGGAAGTGGCGCCACCATGCCCAAAGCCGAGTGACAGAGGCACAACCCCGTGACGATGCCTCATGGAAGGAACGCAACTCCGCGCCCAAAGCCCGAGTGATAGAGGCATGCCCCGTGATGATGCCCCATGGAAGGAAGTGGCGCCACCATGCCCAAAGCCAGTGACAGAGGCACAACCCGTGACGATGCCTCATGGAAGGCTGCAACTCCGCGCCCAAAGCCCGAGTGATAGAGGCACGACCCCATGACGATGCCCCCATGGAAGGAAGTGGCGCCGACCATGCCTAAAGCCGAGTGATGAGGCACAACCCGTGACGATGCCTCATGGAAGGAACGCAACTCCGCGCCAAAGCCCGAGTGATAGAGGCACGACCCCATGACGATGCCCCCATGGAAGGAAGTGGCGCCACCATGCCCAAAGCCCGAGTGACAGAGGCACAACCCGTGACGATGCCTCATGGAAGGAATCGCAACTCCGCGCCCAAAGCCCGAGTGATAGAGGCACGACCCCATGACGATGCCCCCATGGAAGGAAGTGGCGCCAGTCATGCCCAAAGCCCGAGTGACAGAGGCACAACCCCAGGACGATGCCTCATGGAAGGAACTGCAACTCCGCGCCCAAAGCCCGAGTGATAGAGGCACGACCCCATGACGATGCCCCCATGGAAGGAAGTGGCGCCAGTCATGCCCAAAGCCCGAGTGACAGAGGCACAACCCCAGGACGATGCCTCATGGAAGGAACTGCAACTCCGCGCCCAAAGCCCGAGTGATAGAGGCACAACCCCATGACGATGCCCCCATGGAAGGAAGTGGCGCCGGCCATGCCCAAAGCCGAGTGATAGAGGCACAACCCCGTGGCGATGCCTCATGGAAGGAACGCAACTCGCGCCCAAAGCCCGAGTGATAGAGGCACGACCCCATGACGATGCCCCCATGGAAGGAAGTGGCGCCACCATGCCCAAAGCCAGTGATGAGGCACAACCCGTGACGATGCCTCATGGAAGGAATCGCAACTCCGCGCCAAAGCCCGAGTGATAGAGGCACGACCCCATGACGATGCCCCATGGAAGGAAGTGGCGCCACCATGCCCAAAGCCCGAGTGACAGAGGCACAACCCTGTGACGATGCCTCATGGAAGGAATCGCAACTCCGCGCCCAAAGCCCGAGTGATAGAGGCACGACCCATGACGATGCCCCCATGGAAGGAAGTGGCGCCACCATGCCCAAAGCCGAGTGACAGAGGCACAACCCCAGGACGATGCCTCATGGAAGGAACTGCAACTCCGCGCCCAAAGCCCGAGTGATAGAGGCACGACCCCATGACGATGCCCCCATGGAAGGAAGTGGCGCCAGTCATGCCCAAAGCCCGAGTGACAGAGGCACAACCCCAGGACGATGCCTCATGGAAGGAACTGCAACTCCGCGCCCAAAGCCCGAGTGATAGAGGCACGACCCCATGACGATGCCCCTTGGAAGGAAGTGGCGCCACCATGCCCAAAGCCCGAGTGATGAGGCACAACCCCAGGACGATGCCTCATGGAAGGAACTGCAACTCCGCGCCCAAAGCCCGAGTGATAGAGGCACGACCCCATGACGATGCCCCCATGGAAGGAAGTGGCGCCACCATGCCCAAAGCCCAGTGATGAGGCACAACCCCGGGCGATGCCTCATGGAAGGGCGCAACTCCGCGCCCAAAGCCCGAGTGATAGAGGCACGACCCATGACGATGCCCCATGGAAGGAAGTGGCGCCACCATGCCCAAAGCCCGAGTGACAGAGGCACAACCCCGTGGCGATGCCTCATGGAAGGAATCGCAACTCGCGCCCAAAGCCCGAGTGATAGAGGCATGCCCCCGTGACGATGCCCCCATGGAAGGAAGTGGCGCCAGCCATGCCCAAAGCCCGAGTGACAGAGGCACAACCCCAGGACGATGCCTCATGGAAGGAACTGCAACTCCGCGCCCAAAGCCCGAGTGATAGAGGCACGACCCCATGACGATGCCCCATGGAAGGAAGTGGCGCCACCATGCCCAAAGCCAGTGATGAGGCACAACCCGTGGCGATGCCTCATGGAAGGAACGCAACTCCGCGCCCAAAGCCCGAGTGATAGAGGCACGACCCCATGACGATGCCCCATGGAAGGAAGTGGCGCCACCATGCCCAAAGTTCGAGTGACAGAGGCACAACCCCGTGACGATGCCTCATGGAAGGCGCAACTCCGCGCCCAAAGCCCGAGTGATAGAGGCATGCCCCGTGATGATGCCCCATGGAAGGAAGTGGCGCCGACCATGCCCAAAGCCCGAGTGACAGAGGCACAACCCGTGACGATGCCTCATGGAAGGCGCAACTCCGCGCCCAAAGCCCGAGTGATAGAGGCACGACCCCATGACGATGCCCCATGGAAGGAAGTGGCGCCACCATGCCCAAAGCCCGAGTGACAGAGGCACAACCCCAGGACGATGCCTCATGGAAGGAACTGCAACTCCGCGCCCAAAGCCCGAGTGATAGAGGCACGACCCCATGACGATGCCCCCATGGAAGGAAGTGGCGCCAGCCATGCCCAAAGCCCGAGTGACAGAGGCACAACCCCGTGGCGATGCCTCATGGAAGGCGCAACTCCGCGCCCAAAGCCCGAGTGATAGAGGCACGACCCCATGACGATGCCCCCATGGAAGGAAGTGGCGCCAGCCATGCCCAAAGCCCGAGTGACAGAGGCACAACCCCAGGACGATGCCTCATGGAAGGAACTGCAACTCCGCGCCCAAAGCCCGAGTGATAGAGGCACGACCCCATGACGATGCCCCCATGGAAGGAAGTGGCGCCAGCCATGCCCAAAGCCCGAGTGATGAGGCACAACCCCGTGACGATGCCTCATGGAAGGAATCGCAACTCCGCGCCAAAGCCCGAGTGATAGAGGCACGACCCATGACGATGCCCCCATGGAAGGAAGTGGCGCCACCATGCCCAAAGCCCGAGTGATGAGGCACAACCCCGTGGCGATGCCTCATGGAAGGAACGCAACTCCGCGCCCAAAGCCCGAGTGATAGAGGCACGACCCCATGACGATGCCCCCATGGAAGGAAGTGGCGCCACCATGCCCAAAGCCCGAGTGATGAGGCACAACCCGTGACGATGCCTCATGGAAGGAATCGCAACTCCGCGCCCAAAGCCCGAGTGATAGAGGCACGACCCCATGACGATGCCCCCATGGAAGGAAGTGGCGCTACCATGCCTAAAGCCGAGTGATGAGGCACAACCCGTGACGATGCCTCATGGAAGGAACTGCAACTCCGCGCCCAAAGCCCGAGTGATAGAGGCATGCCCCCGTGACGATGCCCCCATGGAAGGAAGTGGCGCCAGTCATGCCCAAAGCCCGAGTGACAGAGGCACAACCCCAGGACGAAGCCTCATGGAAGGAACTGCAACTCCGCGCCCAAAGCCCGAGTGATAGAGGCACGACCCCATGACGATGCCCCCATGGAAGGAAGTGGCGCCAGTCATGCCCAAAGCGAGTGTGAGGCACAACCCCGGGCGATGCCTCATGGAAGGAATCGCAACTCCGCGCCAAAGCCCGAGTGATAGAGGCACGACCCCATGACGATGCCCCCATGGAAGGAAGTGGCGCCAGTCATGCCCAAAGCCCGAGTGACAGAGGCACAACCCCAGGACGATGCCTCATGGAAGGAACCGCAACTCCGCGCCCAAAGCCCGAGTGATAGAGGCACGACCCCATGACGATGCCCCATGGAAGGAAGTGGCGCCACCATGCCCAAAGCCGAGTGACAGAGGCACAACCCCGTGACGATGCCTCATGGAAGGAATCGCAACTCCGCGGCCAAAGCCCGAGTGATAGAGGCACGACCCCATGACGATGCCCCCATGGAAGGAAGTGGCGCCAGTCATGCCCAAAGCCCGAGTGTGAGGCACAACCCAGTGACGATGCCTCATGGAAGGAACTGCAACTCCGCGCCCAAAGCCCGAGTGATAGAGGCACGACCCCATGACGATGCCCCATGGAAGGAAGTGGCGCCAGTCATGCCCAAAGCCCGAGTGACAGAGGCACAACCCCAGGACGATGCCTCATGGAAGGAACTGCAACTCCGCGCCCAAAGCCCGAGTGATAGAGGCACGACCCCATGACGATGCCCCCATGGAAGGAAGTGGCGCCAGTCATGCCCAAAGCCCGAGTGACACAGCACAACCCGTGACGATGCCTCATGGAAGGAACGCAACTCCGCGCCCAAAGCCCGAGTGATAGAGGCACGACCCCATGACGATGCCCCATGGAAGGAAGTGGCGCCATCATGCCCAAAGCCCAGTGACAGAGGCACAACCCGTGACGATGCCTCATGGAAGGAATCGCAACTCCGCGCCCAAAGCCCGAGTGATAGAGGCACGACCCCATGACGATGCCCCCATGGAAGGAAGTGGCGCCGACCATGCCCAAAGCCCGAGTGACAGAGGCACAACCCGTGACGATGCCTCATGGAAGGAATCGCAACTCCGCGCCCAAAGCCCGAGTGATAGAGGCATGCCCCGTGACGATGCCCCATGGAAGGAAGTGGCGCCATCATGCCCAAAGCCCGAGTGACAGAGGCACAACCCGTGACGATGCCTCATGGAAGGAACGCAACTCCGCGCCCAAAGCCCGAGTGATAGAGGCACGACCCCATGACGATGCCCCCATGGAAGGAAGTGGCGCCAGTCATGCCCAAAGCCCGAGTGACAGAGGCACAACCCCAGGACGATGCCTCATGGAAGGAACTGCAACTCCGCGGCCAAAGCCCGAGTGATAGAGGCACGACCCCATGACGATGCCCCCATGGAAGGAAGTGGCGCCACCATGCCCAAACCAGTGTGAGGCACAACCCGTGACGATGCCTCATGGAAGGAACTGCAACTCCGCGCCCAAAGCCCGAGTGATAGAGGCACGACCCCATGACGATGCCCCCATGGAAGGAAGTGGCGCCACCATGCCCAAAGCCGAGTGACAGAGGCACAACCCGTGACGATGCCTCATGGAAGGAATCGCAACTCCGCGCCCAAAGCCCGAGTGATAGAGGCATGCCCCGTGATGATGCCCCATGGAAGGAAGTGGCGCCATCATGCCCAAAGCCGAGTGACAGAGGCACAACCCGTGACGATGCCTCATGGAAGGAACGCAACTCCGCGCCCAAAGCCCGAGTGATAGAGGCACGACCCATGACGATGCCCCCATGGAAGGAAGTGGCGCCACCATGCCCAAAGCCGAGTGATGAGGCACAACCCCGTGACGATGCCTCATGGAAGGGCGCAACTCCGCGCCCAAAGCCCGAGTGATAGAGGCATGCCCCGTGACGATGCCCCATGGAAGGAAGTGGCGCAGGTCATGCCCAAAGCCCGAGTGACAGAGGCACAACCCCAGGACGATGCCTCATGGAAGGAACTGCAACTCCGCGCCCAAAGCCCGAGTGATAGAGGCACGACCCCATGACGATGCCCCATGGAAGGAAGTGGCGCCATCATGCCCAAAGCCGAGTGATGAGGCACAACCCCGTGACGATGCCTCATGGAAGGCGCAACTCCGCGCCCAAAGCCCGAGTGATAGAGGCACGACCCCATGACGATGCCCCATGGAAGGAAGTGGCGCCGATCATGCCCAAAGCCCGAGTGTGAGGCACAACCCCGGGCGATGCCTCATGGAAGGCGCAACTCCGCGCCCAAAGCCCGAGTGATAGAGGCACGACCCCATGACGATGCCCCATGGAAGGAAGTGGCGCCAGTCATGCCCAAAGCCCGAGTGACAGAGGCACAACCCCAGGACGATGCCTCATGGAAGGAACTGCAACTCCGCGCCCAAAGCCCGAGTGATAGAGGCACGACCCCATGACGATGCCCCCATGGAAGGAAGTGGCGCCAGTCATGCCCAAAGCCCGAGTGACAGAGGCACAACCCCAGGACGATGCCTCATGGAAGGAACTGCAACTCCGCGCCCAAAGCCCGAGTGATAGAGGCATGCCCCCGTGACGATGCCCCCATGGAAGGAAGTGGCGCCTACCATGCCCAAAGCCCGAGTGATGAGGCACAACCCCGTGACGATGCCTCATGGAAGGCGCAACTCCGCGCCCAAAGCCCGAGTGATAGAGGCACGACCCCATGACGATGCCCCATGGAAGGAAGTGGCGCCATCATGCCCAAAGCCCGAGTGACAGAGGCACAACCCCGTGACGATGCCTCATGGAAGGCGCAACTCCGCGCCCAAAGCCCGAGTGATAGAGGCACGACCCCATGACGATGCCCCCATGGAAGGAAGTGGCGCGATCATGCCCAAAGCCAGTGTGACAGAGGCACAACCCGTGGCGATGCCTCATGGAAGGCGCAACTCCGCGCCCAAAGCCCGAGTGATAGAGGCATGCCCGTGGACGATGCCCCATGGAAGGAAGTGGCGCGATCATGCCCAAAGCCCGAGTGATGAGGCACAACCCCGTGGCGATGCCTCATGGAAGGAACGCAACTCCGCGCCCAAAGCCCGAGTGATAGAGGCACGACCCCATGACGATGCCCCCATGGAAGGAAGTGGCGCCAGTCATGCCCAAAGCCCGAGTGACAGAGGCACAACCCCAGGACGATGCCTCATGGAAGGAACTGCAACTCCGCGCCCAAAGCCCGAGTGATAGAGGCATGCCCCCGTGACGATGCCCCCATGGAAGGAAGTGGCGCCAGTCATGCCCAAAGCCCGAGTGATGAGGCACAACCCCGTGGCGATGCCTCATGGAAGGCGCAACTCCGCGCCCAAAGCCCGAGTGATAGAGGCACGACCCCATGACGATGCCCCCATGGAAGGAAGTGGCGCCAGTCATGCCCAAAGCCCGAGTGACAGAGGCACAACCCCAGGACGATGCCTCATGGAAGGAACTGCAACTCCGCGCCCAAAGCCCGAGTGATAGAGGCACGACCCCATGACGATGCCCCATGGAAGGAAGTGGCGCCACCATGCCCAAAGCCCGAGTGACAGAGGCGTAACCCGGACGATGCCTCATGGAAGGAACTGCAACTCCGCGCCCAAAGCCCGAGTGATAGAGGCATGCCCCCGTGACGATGCCCCCATGGAAGGAAGTGGCGCCAGTCATGCCCAAAGCCCGAGTGACAGAGGCACAACCCCAGGACGATGCCTCATGGAAGGAACTGCAACTCCGCGCCCAAAGCCCGAGTGATAGAGGCACGACCCCATGACGATGCCCCCATGGAAGGAAGTGGCGCCAGTCATGCCCAAAGCCCGAGTGTGAGAGGCACAACCCGTGGCGATGCCTCATGGAAGGAACGCAACTCCGCGCCCAAAGCCCGAGTGATAGAGGCACGACCCCATGACGATGCCCCCATGGAAGGAAGTGGCGCCGGTCATGCCCAAAGCCAGTGACAGAGGCACAACCCCGGGCGATGCCTCATGGAAGGAATCGCAACTCCGCGCCCAAAGCCCGAGTGATAGAGGCATGCCCCGTGATGATGCCCCATGGAAGGAAGTGGCGCGGTCATGCCCAAAGCCGAGTGACAGAGGCACAACCCCAGGACGATGCCTCATGGAAGGAACTGCAACTCCGCGCCCAAAGCCCGAGTGATAGAGGCACGACCCCATGACGATGCCCCCGTGGAAGGAAGTGGCGCCGATCATGCCCAAAGCCGAGTGTGAGGCACAACCCCGTGCGATGCCTCATGGAAGGAACTGCAACTCCGCGCCCAAAGCCCGAGTGATAGAGGCACGACCCCATGACGATGCCCCCGTGGAAGGAAGTGGCGCCCAAAAAGGTCGTCATAGTCTGCACCGACATTTATGTCTGGGCTTCATGGCTACTTTCAATCGAAGCTCATGCTTCTTACTCATATAAAAAATGCATTGTTGTGGCCGAATTTTCTTTTTGTTTGGAACATGTGAAGGGTTACGAAGGACCGAGATTTGCTCTATATATTTAACAAAACGACATAAAACTCACACCGGGGCCCAACTGAAAAGTAAAATTTTAACTTGTTGTCGCATGTTTGCAAGAAAAACCCACAAGTAAAACATACTCCCTCCGTTTGGAATTACTTGCCGGGAAAATGGATGTATCTAGATGTATCCTTGCTTGCAACACTAAGCCCCGGCGTCGAGGATAGTGTCACTTAGGGTGAGAAGGGGCAACAGTGGACGGAGAACCATAGCTCACCAATTACCGTTTTGACATGCAGCCCAGGAGGAAGAAGCAGAGGACATGGCGATCTTGCAGAGGACCATCATCATATGACATGTCTCTTCATAACGCCTGAAGAGAGATGGGAGAGGAACGACCCGTCCTCAAGAACTTGGAGCTTATCGGGCGACTTTCGCCGCATCCAACCATGGGCATGAAGCAAGCAGAGCATATGGTAGCTAGCCAGGCAGGTCATACATGGGAGCGGCGAGCTATGACAGATTGACAGGCGACTCAAAAGGGAAGTTGAGTAAATTAAGTAGCACTCCCAGCAGTGAAATATTCAATTATTATTTTTAAAGCCAATGGACGTAAAAGTTGAGTAAACCCATTTTTTGTTTTCAATGCAAAAGAAAACACTGAAACGGAAAAAAAAAGGAACACTGAAACGGAAAAAAGGGAAGTGAAAGCCCCCGGTGAGGATCGAACTCACGACCTTTCCCTTACGAAGGGAACGCACTACCACTATGCTACGGAGGCTCGCTGTGCTCCTCACTCCTCTGACACCTCCTTAATTTAATCATCCCCATTAACCCCTCCGCCCGCCGACCGGAACGGTTAACCACTGAGAGACACATCCGGAGCGGTTTCGAATTTGAAACCACGGTACAGATCCATCCACGGCCCCAAAGTAGCACGTAGCAGTCAGCGACAATAAAAATCAAAATGCAAAGCCTTGGTACACGTCCCTCCCGCAGGCAGGCGTGCTGCGCCGGCTGGTAAATGCGGCCGGGCAGGCATGTCGGCCCGGGCCCAGATTCAGAGGCCGAGCGATCCGCGAGGGAGCGTACGTCTGCATCGCATTCATGGATGCCTGGAGCAGGAGCAGGCAGCAGAGGCAGACACACAGGCAGCGGCAACGGCTCGTACCGCCAGCCCCGCTTCCCCTCCATTCATTTCCAAACATGTACAAATATCTCCACTGACGAACGAGCGGCATTCCATTTCTACCGCCGTTGTTTTCAACGCGAGAGCTTGGCGCCCATGATCAATGGGATGGGATGGGATGGCATCTGCCCTTTGGGGAGACGACCCACGGGTGACAATGATACATGTACGCGACACGGCAACGACGCCGGCCAGCAGTGGAGATTTCGCGGCGGCGAATCTTTGCAAGTTGAAGAAAACGCGGTCCGATTCCTTCCGGTTGGTCTGGTATACTGCCAATGATTGGCTACAAAAGGGGAGAGATTCAAAGAAGCAATGGCGATACAAATGCAAAGCAGCAATAGCGATAGAAATGCCAATAGTGGCACCTACGTCTTGAGAGTTTGACCTTGGAATACATACAGAATCACAATGGAAACAGTAAGTTCTTTCGAGTTGAAAGAACCTGCGGTCCGAGTCCAGTAGTAGATGATGATGCTTGGACACAACATACAACTTGTACTAGTACTAGAAAGGGGAGATATATTGGACTGTTCCAGGTACCAACGCCAATCAAAGAGAAAGATTTCGCTATAATTGGTACTGTACTACAACTACCAGCCAACATGGGAAGACAACTCGGAAAACAAGCCTGTCATTTTGAAAGCAAGGTGAACAACATGTCCACGACCAACCAATCACATGCATCTTAGTAAATCCTATGCACGTCATAGGATTTTTTTCCATGGAGTTTATTTTTCTATATGAAACCTGGAGGACAAGAAGAATACGTTCTAGGAATTCAATTTTTCCTACAGATAACCTATCCTAAGAACACCTCCTTAACGAAGGAGGACTAAAAATGATGTGTAGAAAATACCCCAAACATATGGTGTACTGAGCCATTTCAATACAAGAAAACAATCGCACAGCAGCATCGCACTACAGCACAGAGTAACCTACACGGCAACAAATTTAACCTACAAGTTGTGATTGTACCAAGCACAGCACAGCACAGCAGCCATGACAACAACACTTGCAAAAGGGCAACCATCACAGAACCAACCAAGCAAGCATAAGGAACAAATCATACACGCAAAGCCATAGGACAACAGCTTAATCTAACATTACCCAGACTGATATTATCACAATGTTAGCCGGTGACAATGGACGGAAAGAGTAACCATCTAGGTACAAGCAGGGGCGCCCAGCGGCAGAGGACATACACCCTCCACCACTAGGGCATCCCCGCCGGCGGCGGCGCCAACAGGGAGCGCTATCCGTTATAGCAGGACAATGACAAGAAAAAGGTAAAACAACATCACGATGTGAAGTGAAACTTGGGATAATTCTAGTGGAGATGGATAGGCTCCTTATGACACCACCGCACACAGCTCGGGTCGGTTCTCGCACAGCAGCTCCCGCCCTTGTCCACCGGAGCAGCCTTGACAAGATGCTTCTTCACTCATCATCGTCCTCGTCCTGCAACAGCAGCAGCACAAGGTTATTTATGTTCAGAACATACACTACCAACAATGTCGTAACAGATGCTTCTTATGACTGAATTTTCAACCTAAGATTCACAACATCCTAATTATAATGCTTCTTTGACCAATCCAATTTGGCTACCTCTACAGGATAGACATCAACAGGAAACAAGTCTCAACTCGATAACATATAAACTTACAATAGACAGCTAAGGAATAATGCAGCATTCCGGTGAAGCAATAAGCATGCCTAGCAAGTTCGATACAAGAGACAGTATACAGGAGGTGGTGTATACCTCATCGCTACCCTCATCATCATCGTCGTCATTGATCTCCGACTTGGACTTGTCGGATTCCTCCTCATCTTCCTCCTCTACCTCCTTGGCCGCCGCCTTCTTTGGGGCAGCAGCAGCAGCGCTCTGAACGAACAAACAAACCACAGATCAAAGATTAGTCCATTAACATCAAATCAGACACAGACAACACGGCTAAATCACTCAGTCAGCGAGGCGCTACCTCGCCCTTGTTGTAGGCAGCAATGGCCTTGTTGTACTCGCCCTTGAGCTTGTTGGCCTTGGCCACGTAGGGGGCCTTGTCCTGCAAATCAAACCCACCAGAACGTGCGTGTCAGCATACGCATGGACAAATCGGGCAACATATCGGCCAACCCTAACAAGCTAGGGTTAATTAATCAGAAGCTGGGTCAGCTACAAACGCTTACCGATTCGCTCAAGCTCTTCCACCTCTCACCGGCAGCTTTGCCGACCTGAATAAGAAATTACAGCAGAAGCAGCTAGTCAGCTCCCGGATCATGATCCAATCTATGGCATCCTTTTTTTCTAGAATAGAATACCAATCTACAGCAGCGGGCAGATTAATTTGTACTACATACATGCTGGTACACAAAGTAAATCGGGCGTGGGGATTGAATTTTGGAAGGGACTTACGGCGGCGACGGACTTGTTCTTGGGGTTCTTCTGCTTGAACTCCTCGCGGAACTCGCCCCTGACAAGAACCAACCAACAGAAGCAGCAGGGTCAGGTTCAGAACAGCGGCCGCCCGGGAACCACGGGGAAACAGCAACAGAAAAACAGAATCTGAGGATGGAAGCAGGGTTGGATCCATCTGGTGGTCGGACGTACATGAAGACGAAGAAGGCGGAGGGCGCCCTCTTGGGCTTGTTGGGGTCCTTCCCGGCCTTGCCCTTCTTCCCCTTGGCGGCCGGCTTCTCCGCCCCCTTGCTCTTCACCGCCAACCTATTCATTCAACCAACAACAACAACACAGATCGTCAGAAACCCTAATCACGCGGACAGATCTACCAGAAACGGAGTCGAATCGGATCCTTACTTGGTGTCGGCCTTGACGGCGCCCTTGGATTTGGCCCCCTTCATGGCTGGTGGCTTCTCCTGCGCCGAAAAACACGAAATCAGCGAGCGCACGGGCCGGATCCGCGCGGGGCGGGCCGGAATCGGGCGGAACGGCGGCGGATCGGCGGCGGATCGACGGAGAATCGAGGCTCACCTGGGTGGGGAGGGAGGGGGCGGGCGGCTGGGGGAGGGAGGGAGGGCGCTCCTGGTTTGGGTTGGGGAAAGGAGAGAGGAGACGGGGACAAGGCTAACGCTGCGCGGCGACGAGGGGATAAGAAGCGCTCGCCCGCCCGAGGGCGTATCCGCGATTCCGCCCCATCTCCGAGGGCCCGCCCACAACTCCCAATTCGAATTTTCGGACCGATCGCAAGCTTTTGTCACGCCAGAACTCGTACCCAGCGGTGACCCGCGGGGCCGGATGCCTGGTGGGGCCGGGCTGTCATGTAGAGCCGCAGGGTGGGTAACAAGGCGGGTTGCCGCCCAGTACAAGTCGCGAGGGGGGTAAACGTGATTGTGGGGGACGAGAGGGACCAAAACGTGAGGGCGCGCGCGCAGGGGCTTGGGCGGGATTTTGGAAATTTGGGGCCGCGCCGATATTTTTGCATGTGCCACGCGCGGGGGGCGCTGGGGCGGCGGGCCCGGGCAGTCAGCGGCCTGCGGCGGCACATGCCCCGCCACGTCACCGATCCGCGAGGTGCGCGGGGATTGGCCGGGCCGGTGCGACGGAGGAGCGTGGTGGCGCCTGTGCTTTCACCCTGTGCTTCCTATGGCGCACGGCGCGGCCTCGCTCCGGCCGCTGGAGGCGCCGATCCGCCCCGTTCCAAATGCCTCCGTTCGCCGCGCGACGAACGCTGCCGATCCATGCGTGGCTCGGGTATGGTCTCGAACGCATTTTGAGTTTCATGTGGTTTTGTGTCTGCTCTTGGTCACGGTGACGTCACCACGATCAGCGTGATCTTCTCCAGAAATGACGTTTTACCGTGGGTTTTTTACGAGTTTGCTGTGGTTTTTTGTAGGGGATTTACATACACGGGTGATTTGGTGTGTGGCCTGGCCTGGCCTGCCGCCGGATCAATGGGGTATGGAGATGGAACTTGGTATGAGTTTTTCACAAGATGAATGTACTCATAATTTGTCTCAAAAAAAAAAGCATGAATACTCATGATCCGAGAGTTTCAATCAATTTTTGGTGTACCCTGATAGCTGGGGATCGATCGCCTAGGAACTGCTCCCGTCGAACGATTCGTTCGCCAAAGGGAGCAGCTTCCAGCGGTCATTAACTTGTGAACATGTATTACTATTATTTGAGATTAAGAAAGCTAGCCATGATGGCTTTTCAGAAAGAGTGAAAAAAAACTTTCAACGATCATTTCTGATCGTTCGCTGGGGCGGGCCAGGCGACCCTGATTGACCCAAGGGGCCCAGTTAACTGTTTTTTTAGAAAATGCCATGAATAAAAGCAAATTCTTATAAAAAAATAGAGAAGCCCCTTTTGAAATTCCATGCTTTGAGTTTATGAAAAATGCCGTCATCTGATATCTGAAAATTGCCATGGGTATTAAAAAATGTCGTCAAAGAATTTCAACCATTTTTTTTGGACCCTAATAGTTGGGGATCGATCGCCTGGGAACTGCTCCCGTCAAACGATTCATTCGCCGGAGGCAGCAGCTTCCGGCGGTCACTAACTTGTGAACGATGTAATTATTATTTGAGATTAATAGAGCTAGCCATGATGGCCTTTCCCCCCTAAAAAATCAGCAGTCATTTCTGATTGTTCGTTGGGGGCGGGCGATTGACCAAAGGGGCCAAGTTAACTGTTTTTTATTTAGAAAATGTCGTGGATAAAAAAAATCTTATGAGAAATAGAGGAATCCCCGATTTTGAAATTTCATGCTCCTATTTTATGAAAAATGACGTCATCTAATGTCTTAAATCAGCCATGGATATTAAAAATGTATTTATACTTGCCGTGGTCCTATATTTGAGTTGTCGTGTCAACAATGAAGAAGAAAATGCCATGATAAAAATGTCATTTCTTAATAATAAAAATGGCGCGTATTAATAAATAAAACATGACATCTCTTACTAGTTAATAATAAGAAATGTCATATCTCTTTAATAAGGAAAATGGCATCTCTTGATAATAATAATAAAATGTCATATCTTAATAATAAAAATGCCATGTACAAGAAAACTCAGTTTGTGAAACAAAAATGAAAAAAATCATAAAGCGTTGCACTCATAAATTTTAATCTTTGTTTTAATAGTAGGTTCCCATTCATCATATAATTTCCTAGGTATTGAAATCTCCAATAATAGTTTTTCTTCTGAAGCTTTCATCATAGCTTCTACGATATGTTTAATAAAAGCATTATTTTGTTCATAAGCATTGGGTGAATTTATCATGGATCACAATAAGGAAATACATTCAATTAAATAACAACTATCGTAATTAAATCCTTACACTTATCCCAGGAATCAATACTATTTCGTGGCAATGATGAAAACCAAGTTTTAGCGCAATCTCGTTGTGAGAAAGGAAATAATTTCAATTTGATAATATCATTACCCACATCTTTTTTCTTTTGCATATCACACAATTCAACGAAAGTATTAAGATGGGATGCGACATCTTCATTAGGACTACAAGAAAATTGTTCTTTCATAACAAGATTTAGCAAAGCATCATTAATATCACACGACTCCGCATTAGTGGTGGAAAGAGCAACTGGATTACTAATAAAATCATTATTATTTGTATTGAAAAAATCACACAACTTGGTATTTTCTTGATACATAGCGACAAAGCAAGCAAACAAGCAAAAAAAGGCTAACGAAAATATTTTTGTGTTTTTGTGAAAACGTTTTAGAAGTGGGGGAGATGAAAACAAGAGGCAAATGGTAAATGAAAGTAAATGCAAGGAAATGAAAGTTTATGCGATGGTACTTGATAGGTTTTGGTGATGTCTCCCGGCAACGGTGCCAGAAATTCTTCCTGCTACTTGTGAGCTACGTTGGGATATCCTCGAAGAGGAGAGGATGATGCAGTACCGTAGAGATAAGTATTTCCCTCAGTTAAGAACCAAGGTTATCAATTCAGTACGAGAACCACGCAAGACCTCGTGAGCAACATCTACACACAAAAGAACAAATACTTGCACCCAACGCGATCAAGGTGGCTGTCAATCCCCTCGGCAGTTAATTGCAAGGATCAAGTCTGGTAATGGTAGATAGATAAACAAAAACACAAAATAAAAGAACAATAAATAAATTACAACAAGGTATTTTTGGATTTTAATAGTATATGATAAAGGTAGACCCGGGGGCCATAGTTTTCACTAGAGGCTTCTCTCTCGAACAAAAAGCATACGGTGGGTAAATAAATTACTGTTGGGCAGTTGATAGAAAAATGCATAGTTATAACGATATTCTAGGCAATGGTCATGTATATAGGCATCACGCCCGAGACAAGTAGACCGACTCCTGCCTGCATCTACTACTATTACTCCACACATCGACCGCTATCCAACATGCATCTAAATTATTAAGTTCATAAAGAACGGAGTAACGCCTTAAGCAAGATGACATGATGTAGACAAAGTAAACTCAAGCAACATGAATAAACTCCATCATTTTATCCTTAACAGCAACAATGCAAATGCGTGTCTTGTCCCCTACTTTGCCACCAGGATATAGAGCACCGCAAGATTGAGCCCATTACAAAGCACTTGTCCCAAATCAATCTAGTTGGCCAAACCAAACGGATACATCAGAGAGAAATACAAAGCTATAATAATCATGCATATAAGAATTCCGAAAAGACTTAAATATTTCTCATGAATAATCTAATCATAAACCCATAATCCATCGAATCCCAACAAACACACCGCAAAAGAAGATTACGTCAAATAGATCTCCAAGAACATCGAGGAGAACATTGTATTGAAAATCAAAGAGAGAGAACAAGCCATCTAGCTACTAGCTATGAACCCTTAGGTCTGTGATAAACTACTCGCACATCGTCGGAAGGGCAGCAAGGTTGATGTAGAGGCCCTTGCTACTTCTTGAGCTCGCGTTGATTTTTCCCTTGAACAGGAGAGGGTGATGCAGCAAAGTAGAGATAAGTATTTCCCTCAGTTAAGAACCAAGGTATCAATCCAGTAGGAGGCACAAGCAAGTCTCCAATATATGCACCTACACAAACTAACTAACAAACACTTGCGCACAACGCAAAAAAGGGGTTGTCAATCACTTCACGGTCACGAACAAGAGTGAGATCTAATAGAGATAGATTTAAAAGAAATAAAAGTAAATAAAATCAGTGAGGTATTTTTTTTGTTTTTGGTTTTATAGATCTGAAAAATATATGATGGAAAATAGACCCGGGGTCATAGGTTTCATTAGAGGCTTCTCTCTTGAAAGAAAACATACGGTGGGAAAAAAATTACTATCGAGCAATTAATAGAAAAGCACAAAGTTATGACAATATCTAAGGCAATTGTCGGGGTTATGATCCTGACAGTGAGTATTAGGGGTACGAATAAGGGGGCAGAGACTAGCTACGGCGTAGGTGTAACACACGGTGTTTAACGAGTTCATGCCCCTCACTCGGTGGAGGTAAAAACCCTATGTCTCATGTCATGAGGCTTTGCTTTGATTTGATAGATAGGATTACAAAGTTGAACTTGCCCGGCTATGGAGAGGGATGCGACTTATATAGAGTGCGTTGCAGCCCCATGTCTCCCATGCTGCCATGGCAATTAATGCCATTGAATGAGACAATTACTAGTGTAACGAGCCTATACTACGGCAGTTACAGGTAACGATAGCTATGACTCTATTTAGTGGATGACTTAGGATTCTTCGGCCGTTGCAGATCCCACGACGCCTTCTTGCCCTATACGCCGAGTGATTGATCGTCCGCCGAGTGACGTGTGGTTGTCCGAGTGCTGCAGAGTCATCCGAGTGATCCTCTTGTTGTACACATCTGAATGTTGGCATGGTCTAGGGACCTATCTATGATGGTGATGGGCCCCATGTGGGTCCCGAGTGATGGGTTCTTGACCCTACCTATAATAGGTGACCACATCATTAGCCCCCGAACCAGTTGGGATTTCGTAGATCAGACGAACCAATTCTTCGGTTACGTCTGAGTGCTACAGGACCACTCAGAATACGTTTTCGAGTTGTGATTCATTGTTCCTCAGACGAAATCGCAACGGATTTTGGACTTTAATTTTACCCCGGTGACCGGGTGTTGTTGATCATCGAGAAAAAACCAGGTGGCAGTCGTTTTGTCTCCTGGAAGAGATAGACTAGGGGCCCGAGTGAGGGCATGCCATGGCAACTCGAGGGGTGACACCGGTGCATGGTCTAATTCTCTAGAGAGACGCCACTTATCCCAAGGGAACGCTAGCGCGGGCCTCCTACAAGTCCAGGTTTACGAGTCATGCACCTTGGAGCCTTCCGAGAGGTCGAAGTGAACCCGTAGAGGGGCGTCAAGCTCGTCACATAACGATCCTAAAGAAGACTTCGGTCGAGTGTTTAACGTGGCCGAGTGCACGGGTCTCCGCAGAGGGTGGTCAGTCGGACTGACGTGCGTCCTTTAGGAAAGGAGGTGTGGGCAATCAATTAGATTGATTCGGACCGGAAATCACGGGATTTGAATTCGCGCGCTGAAGCAGTAACGTCGTGCGTTGGTGGGAAAGTGGGGGGGTGCAGCTCCTCGATTTGTGTGCACGATCTCCGCCATGTGCCACGGCTATCCTGCACAAAGCACTGCCGCGCGGGCCGTCGATCCGTGGTGAAAGATTCATCTTGAGATCTTGTCTGTTGATATAAAAGGTTTGAGGGCAGATGTCCGTCCCTCAGATCCCCTTCTTCCCCGTTTGACTCCTCTGCTCCTCTTCTCCGCCTGAGTGCACGACGATGGCGAGAGGTTCCATAGCGAAGGTAGAGAGGGCGAAGAAGGCAGGGAAGGCCACCTCCTCTGGTTCGTCCGCTGCGGCGGCTGGTAATGCGTCAGGGGAATGGCTCCCATCGCATGTTTTCGCTCAGCGGCTGGAGAATTTGGCGAAGGAGGTACTAATCCCGCATGATGGGTGGCGCCGCCCGGGCGCAAGAGAGATCGAGCCGGCGCCTCAAGCAGACGAGTGCATCCTGCTTGTCACCCACGTCGAGCGAGGTTTCTCAATGCCTCCGCACCCTTTCTTTCGAGCATTCCTTGATTTCTTTGGTGCTCAAATTCACCATCTACCCCCCAATGCCATCATTTATCTTTCGGCTTCATCTCCCTCTACAAGAACCTCCTAGGTTGCCATCCTCAATGGGGTCTCTTCAAACACGTCTTCACTTGTCGGCCGATGTTGGTGAAGAAGGACTCGCCAACTGCGGAGAAAACCCACGTCACCCAGCTGTGCGGGGGTCTGTCATCCAAGTCCGTGGGAGGAGGTCGTTTCCCAAGATGAGCTTTCCTGACTCCGTTAAGGGGTGGCAGGGAACTTGGTTTTACTGCAAAGACGTCCCCAGCGCCAACAGCCAGTCGCCGTACTCGACCGAGAGGGTGCGGGCTCCACCGACTCTCACTGTAGGGAAGGAGGAAAAGGTGGGTGTCAATATCTTATCCAATGCATTAATAGGCACTGTGAACGGTGGGGTGAACGGCATGGACTTGCTGGAGACCTTCTTCAGTCGGCGCATCCAGCCACTACATGCCAGGGCCCACCCCATGTGGTTGTACGAGGGGCCGGGTGACTCCACTCGGGTGCACCCGGAAGATCTCACCGAGGAGGAGGTGGGCACCAAGATCAAGGCCATCACTTGCGCCTGCAACAATCCGCGGGGGACTCGGTTGGTGTCAGCCTTCCACAAGGACCTGCCATCCATCGAGGTACTTGTCCCTGATTCGGTCGGTTTAGTCGTAGGTTGTCTTCTGTGCTGTTGATCCTCACGTTTGCGTATGTTTGCTTCCAGGACTTCCAGAACTTGATCTCCGAGATCCCTATGGTGGACCACTCGCCTCAGGATGTGACGAGTGACACCGAGTAGCAGTACTCGGAGAGGTCCGATGATGATGAGAGTGATGACGATGACGACGACGACAATGATGAGACTTCAGAGGAAGAGGAAGATGCAGAGTCCTCTCCGTCTTATGAGGCCCTTAAAGAACCCCGCTCCAAGGCGCTGCATGATCCCAAGGGGAAGGTGGGAGAATCTCAGCAGTCGACTGCTTCTAGTCGAGCGACTCAAAGTTCCAATCGCGCCCGTGCCGAGGCTGAGAGCTCGGTGGAGAAGCAGCCCAAGTTGCCCAAGCAAATCTCCTCCAAGCCGCGGAAGACTTCTACTCAACATCGTTGTCCTTGAAAAAATATACATATAAATAGAAGTATGAAGGTTTACATGTACCCTGATAACCCACAAGTGTAGGGGATCGCAACAGCTTTCGAGGGTAAAGTATTCAACCCAAATTTATCGATTCGACACAAGGGGAGCCAAAGAATATTATTGAGTATTAACAGTTGAGTTGTCAATTCAACCACACCTGGATAACTTAGTATCTTCAGCAAAGTATTTAGTAGCAAAGTAGTATGATAATAAAGGTAACGATAGCAAAAGTAATATTTTTGGGTTTTGTAGTGATTGTAACAGTAGCAACGGAAAAGTAAATAAGCGAAGCACAAGATGTGAAAAGCTCGTAAGCATTGGATCAGTGATGGATAATTATGTCGGATGCGATTCCTCATGTAATAGCTATAACATAGGGTGACACAGAACTAGCTCCAATTCATCAATGTAATGTAGGCATGTATTCCGAATATAGTCATATGTGCTTATGGAAAAGAACTTGCATGACATCTTTTGTCCTACCCTCCCGTGGCAGCGAGGTCCTAACGGAAACTAAGGGATATTAAGGCCTCCTTTTAATAGAGAACCGGAACAAAGCATTAGCACATAGTGAATACATGAACTCCTCAAACTACAGTTATCACCGAAAAGTATCCCGATTATTGTCACTTCGGGGTTGTCGGATCATAACACATAATAGGTGACTATAGACTTGCAAGATAGGATCAAGAACACACATATATTCATGAAAACATAATAGGTTCAGATCTGAAATCATGGCACTCGGGCCCTAGTGACAAGCATTAAGCATAGCAAAGTCATATCAACATCAATCTCAGAACATAGTGGATACTAGGGATCAAACCCTAACAAAACTAACTTGATTACATGGTAAATCTCATCCAACCCATCACCGTCTAGCAAGCCTACGATGGAATTACTCACGCACGGAAGTGAGCATCATGAAATTGGTGATGGAAGATGGTTGATGATGACGACGGCGACAAATCCACCTCTCCGGAGCCCCGAACGGACTCCAGATCAGCCCTCCCGAGAGAGATTAGGGCTTGGCGGCGGCTTCGTATCATAAAACGCGATGAAACTTTTTCTCTGATTTTTTTCTTCGTGAAACGGAATATATGGGGTTGGAGTTGAGGCCGGTGGAGCCTCAGGGGGCCCATGAGACAGGGGGTGCGCCCAGGGGGATGGGCGCGCCCCCACCCTCGTGGACAGGGTGTGGGACCCCTGCTCTTGATTCTTTTGCCAGTATTTTTTATATTTTCCAAAAAGTGCCTCCGTGGATTTTCAGGTCATTCTGAAAACTTTTATTTTCTACACATAAAACAACATCATGGCAGTTCTGCTGAAAACAACGTCAGTCCGGGTTAGCTTCATTCAAATCATGCAAGTTAGAGTCCAAAACAAGGGCAAAAGTGTTTGGAAAAGTAGATACGTTGGAGACGTATTGCCACGTCTTGAACTTGCATTGGTTTTCCTCGAAGAGGAGAGGGTGATGCAGCAATAGTAGCGTAAGTATTTCCCTCAGTTTTTGAGAACCAAGGTATCAATCCAGTAGGAGGCTCCTCAAAAGTCCCACGCACCTACACAAACAAACTGAGAACTCACAACCAACGCGATAAAGGGGTTGTCAATCCCTTCACGGCCACTTGCAAAAGTGAGATCTAGTAAAGATAGTAAGATAAGATAAATATATTTTTGGTATTTTATAATATATATGCAAAAAGTAAAGATGCAAATAAAAGTAGATTGGAAGCAAATATGATATGAGATAGACCCGGGGGCCATAGGTTTCACTAATGGCTTCTCTCAAGATAGCATAAGTATTACGGTGGGTGAACAAATTACTGTTGAGCAATTGATAGAAAAGCGAATAATTATGAGATTACCTAGGCATGATCATGTATATAGGCATCACGTCCGCAATAAGTAGACCGACTCCTGCCTGCATCTACTACTATTACTCCACACATCGACCGACTCCTGCCTGCATCTAGAGTATTAAGTTCATAAGAACAGAGTAACGCATTGAGCAAGATGACATGATGTAGAGGGATAAACTCAAGCAATATGATATAAACCCCATCTTGTTATCCTCGATGGCAACAATACAATACGTGCCTTGCAACCCTTTCTGTCACTGGGTAAGGACACCGCAAGATTGAACCTAAAGCTAAGCACTTCTCCCATGGCAAGAAAGATTAATCTAGTAGGCCAAACCAAACTGATAATTCGAAGAGACTTGCAAAGATAACTCAATTACACATAAAAGAATTCAGAGAATATTCAAATATTATTCATAGATAAACTTGATCATAAACCCACAATTCATCGGATCTCGACAAACACACCGCAAAAGAGTTTACATCGAATAGATCTCCACAAGAGAGGGGGAGAACATTGTATTGAGATCCAAAAAGAGAGAAGAAGCCATCTAGCTAATAACTATGGACCCGAGAGTCTGTGGTAAACTACTCACAACTCATCGGAGGGGCAATGATGTTGATGTAGAGGCCCTCCATGGTCGATTCCCCTCCGTGAGTGCGTGAAGGCTTCAAGATGAGATCTCACGGATACAGAAGGTTACGGTCGTGGAAATTGTGTTTCGTCTGCCCCCTAGATGTTTTCGGGGTACATAGGCTTATATAGGAGGAAGAAGTACGTCGGTGGCCGCCCGAGGGGCCCACGAGACAGGGGGTGCGCCCTATAGGGGGGATCCCTCCTATCTCGTGGAAGCCTCGGCTGCTTCTTGACTTGCACTCTAAGTCCTCTGGATCACGTTCGTTCCAAAAATCATGCTCCCGAAGGTTTCATTCTGTTTGGACTCCGTTTGATATTCCTTTTCTTCGAAATACTGAAATAGGCAAAAAAACAGCAATATGGGTTGGGCCTCCGGTTAGTAGGTTAGTCCCAAAAAATGATATAAATGTGTAAAATAAAGCCCATAAACATCCAAAAGGGGTAATGTAATAGCATGGAACAATCAAAAATTATAGATACATTGGAGACGTATCAAGCATCCCAAAGCTTAATTCCTGCTCGTCCTCGAGTAGGTAAATGATAAAAAAGAAAATTTTGATGTGGAATGCTACCTAGCATAATTCTCAATGTAATTTTCTTTACTGTGGCATGAATGTTCAGATCCAAATGATTCAAAATAAAAGTTCATATTGATAAAAGAAATAGTAACAGTTCAAGCATACTAATCAAAATAATCATGTCTTCTCAAAATAACATGGCAAAAGAAAGTTCATCCCTACAAAATCATATAGTTAGGCTATGCTTCATTTTCGTCACACAAAGATGTTCCCAACTTCTATACCCCCGATGACAAGCCAAGCAATTGTTTCATACTTAAATAATCTCAAACTTTTTCAACCTTCACGCAATACATGAGCATGAGCCATGGATATAGCACTATGGGTGGAATAGAATATGATGATGGGGATTATGTGGAGAAGACAAAAAAAAGGAGAAAGTCTCACATTGACGAGGATAATCAATGGGCTATGGAGATGCCCATCAATTGATGTCAACATGAGGAGTAGGGATTGCCATGCAACGGATGCACTAGAGCTATAAATGAATGCTCAACGAAAGAAACTAGTGGGTGTGCATCCAACTTGCTTGCTTACGAAGACCTAGGGCATTTGAGGAAGCCCATCGTAGGAATATACAAGCCAAGTTCTATAATGAAAAATTCCCACTAGTATGAAAAAGACAACTTATGAGACTCACTATATGAAAAACATGGTGCTACTTTGAAGCACAATATATGAGACTCACTACATGAAGAACAAGGTGCTACTTTGAAGCACAAGTGTGGAAAAAGAGATAGTAACATTGCCCTTTTTATTTATTTTCTTTTTTCTTTCTTTTTTTCCTTTTTTATTTTTTTTATTTTGGTCCTTTCTTTTTTTCTTTTTGGCCTTTCTTCTTTTTTTCTTTTTTTTTTCTTTGGGCAATGTTCTAATAATGATGATCATCACACTTCTATTGATTACAACATATGAATTACAACTCGAAACTAGAACAAGATATGACTCTATATGAATGCCTCCGGCGGAGTACCGGGATGGTGCAATGAATCAGAAGTGACATGTATGAAAAATAATGCATGGTGGCTTTGCCACAAATACGATGTCAACTACATGATCATGCAATGGCAATACGACAAAAGTAAAGTATGTCATGATGATGATGAACGGAACAGTGGAAAGTTGCATGGCAATATATCTCGGAATGGCTATAGAAATGCCATAATAGGTAGGTATGGTGGCTGTTTTGAGGAAGATATAAGGAGGTTTATGTGTGATAGAGCGTATCGTATCACGGGGTTTGGATGCACCGGCGAAGTTTGCACCAACTCTCAAGGTGAGAAAGGGCAATGCACGGTACCGAAGAGGCTAGCAATGGCGGAAAGGTAAAAGTGCGTATAATCCATGGACTCAACATTAGTCAAAAGAACTCATATACTTATTGCAAAAATTTATACGTAATAAAAAATCAAGTACTACACGCATGCTCCTAGGGGGATAGATTGGTAGGAAAAGACCATCGCTCGTCCCCGACCGCCACTCATAAGGATGCACAAGCCAAGTACACTTAATGTTTCAAATTTGTTACACAACTTTAACCATACGTGCATGCTACAGGACTTGCTAACTTCAACACAAGCATTATTTAAATTCATAATCACCCAACTAGCATGACTTTAATATCAATACCTCCATATCTCAAAACAATTATCAAGTATCAAATTGATCATAGCATCCAATTCACTTTCTATGATAGTTTTTATTATACCCAACTTGGATGCCTACCATTCTAGGACCAATTTTTATAACCGTAGAAAATACCATGCTGTTCTAAAAGACTCTCAAAAAGATATAAGTGAAGCATGAGAGAATAGTAATTTCTTCAAAATTAAGTCACCACCGTGCTCTAAAAGATATAAGTGAAGCACTAGAGCAAAAACTATCAAGCTCAAAAGATATAAGTGAAGCACATAGAGTATTCTAGCAAATTCTAATCAAATAGGCTTCTCCTAAAAGGTGTGTACAGCAAGGATGATTGTGGTAAACTAAAAATCAAAGACTAATATAATACACGACGCTCCAAGCAAAACACATATCATGTGGCGAATAAAAATATAGCCCCAAGTAAAGTTACCAATGAACGAGAATAAAGAGGGATGCCTTCCCGGGGCATCCCCAAGCTTAGGCTTTTGGCTATCCTTGAATATCTTGGGGTGCCTTGGGCATCCCCAAGCTTAGGCTCTTGCCACCCTTTATTCCATAGCCCATAAAAGCTTTACCCAAAACGTGAAAACTTCACAACACAAAACTCAACAGGAAATCTTATAAGCTCCGTTAGTGAAAGAAAACAAAACCACCACATAAGGTACTGTAATGAAATCATTATTTATTTATTTTGGTGTTAAACCTACTGTATTACAACTTTTCTATGCTTTATAAACTATTTTATTGGCCATAGATGCATCAAAATAAGCAAACAACACACGAAAAACAGAATCTGTCAAAAACAGAATAGTCTGTAGCAATCTGTAACTAACGCAAACTTCTGGAACTTTAAAAATCCTACCAAAATAGGAAGTCCTGGAAAATTTGTTTATTGATCATCAGAAAAAAGAATCAACACAAAAGCACGTTCTTGTGATTTAACAAAATTATATTCGTGCGTGCAAAGTTTCTGTTTTTCAGCAGAATCAAATCAACTATCATCATAGGTTATCCTATAGGTTCTACTTGGCACAAACACTAATTAAAAGATAAAAACACATCTAAACATAAGGTAGATGCAAGATTTATTACTAAACAGGATCAAAAACAAAAAACATAAAGAAAATTGGGTTGCCTCCCAACTAGCGCTATCGTTTAACGCCCCTAGCTAGGCATAAAAGCAAAGATAGATCTAACGAGTGCCATCTTTGGCACTAAATTCATAAATAGCCCGCATGATAGATTCATAAAGTAATTTTATTTTCTTTCTTGGAAAGTGCTCCATGCCTTTCTTTAATGGAAATTGGAATCTAATATTCCCTTCCTTCATATCAATAATCGCGCCAATCGTTCTAAGGAAAGGTCTACCAAGAATAATAGGGCAAGAAAGATTGCAATCTATATCAAGAACGATAAAATCCACGGGCACCAAATTTCTATTTGCAACAATAAGAACATCACTGATCCTTCCCATTGGCTTTTTAATGGTGGAATCCGCAAGGTGCAAATTTAAAGAGCAATCATCAAGATCATGGAAACCTAGAATACCACATAAAGTTTTCGGAATCTTGGAAACACTAGCACCCAAATCACACAAAGCAAAACACTCATGATCTTTAATTCCAATCTTTATAGTAGGTTCCCACTCATAATTAAGTTTTCTAGGTATATAAACTTCCAAATTAAATTTTTCATATAAGATTGCATCAAGGCATCAACAATATGTTTGGTAAAAGCTTTATTTTGACTATAAGCATGAGGAGAATTAACAACGGATTGCAACAAGGAAATACAAACTTCTAAGAACAATTATCATAATCAAATTCCTTGAAATCCGAGATAGTGGGTTCAATACTATTTAAAGTTGTGACCTCTCCAATCCCACTTTTACCAAATTTAGCATCAAGATCTAAAAACTCTGAATTCTTGGGACGCCTTCTAGGTAAAGTTGACTCATCATCAGTCCCATAATTATCAAGATTCATATTGCAAAACATATATCTAATAGGAGAAGCATCAATAACTTTAAGATCCTCATCATTATTTTCATGGAAACTAGAAGAACACGCTTTTATAAAGCTATCTTTTTTAGCACGCAATCTAGCGGTTCTTTCCTTGCACTTGTCAATGGAAATTCTCATTACTTTGAGAGACTCATTGATACCATGCTTAGGAGAATAAGATCTAAGTTTAAGAGAATCAACATCAAGCGAAAGTCTATCAATGTTCCTAGCTAAATCATCAACTTTGAGCAATTTTTCTTCATGCAAAGCATTAAAATTCTTTTGAGAAATCATAAATTCTTTCACACTATTCTCAAAATCAGAGGGCATCTTATTAAAATTTGAAGGAAATATGCCCTAGAGGCAATAATAAAGTTATTATTTATTTCCTTATATCATGATAAATGTTTATTATTCATGCTAGAATTGTATTAACCGGAAACATAATACATGTGTGAATATATAGACAAACAGAGTGTCACTAGTATGCCTCTACTTGACTAGCTTGTTAATCAAAGATGGTTATGTTTCCTGACCATGAACAAGGAGTTGTTATTTGATTAACAAGGTCACATCATTAGTAGAATGATCTGATTGACATGACCCATTCCATTAGCTTAGCACACGATCGTTTAGTATGATGTCTTTGCTTTTATCCATGACATATACATGTTCCTGTAACTATGAGATTATGCAACTCCGTTTACGGAGGAACACTTTGGTGCTACCAAACGTCACAACGAATCGGGTGATTATAAAGGAGTACTACAGGTGTCTCCAAAGGCAGATGTTGGGTTGGCGTATTCGAGATTAGGATTTGTCACTCCGAATGTCGGAGAGGTATCTCTGGGCCCTCTCGGTAATGCACATCATGAAGCCTTGCAAGCATTGCAACTAATGAGTTAGTTGCGAGATGTTGTATTACGGAACGAGTAAAGAGACTTGCGGTAACGAGATTGAACTAGGTATTGGATACCGACGATCGAATCTCGGGCAAGTAACATACCGATGACAAAGGGAACAACGTATGTTGTTATGCGGATCGACCGATAAAGATCTTCGTAGAATATGTAGGAGCCAATATGGGCATCCAGGTCCCGCTATTGGTTATTGACCGGAGACGTGTCTCGGTCATGTCTACATTGTTCTCGAACCGTAGGGTCCATGCACGCTTAAGGTTTCGATGGCGATGTTATATTATGAGTTTATGAGTTTTGATGTACGAAGGAGTTCGGAGTCCCGGATGAGATCGGGGACATGACGAGGAGTCTCGAAATGGTCGAGACGTAAAGATCGATATATTGACGACTATATTCGGAGTTCGGAAAGGTTCCAAGTCATTCGGTATTTTTGAGTCTGGGAGAGTTACGGAATTCGCCGGGAGTATATGGGCCTTATTGGGCCATACGGGAATAAGGAAAGAGGCCAAAAGGAAGAAGGGCGCAGCCCCTCTAGTCCGAATTGGACAGGGGTGCAGCCCTTTTCCTTCCTCCTCTCCCCTCTTTCCCTTCTCCTACTCCAACAAGGAAGGAGGAGTCCTACTCCGATGGGAGTAGGACACCCCTTGGCGGCGCCTCTACTAGGCGGCCGCACCTCCCCTTGCTCCTTTATATCACGGGGCAGGGGGCACCTCTAGACACACAAGAGACACAAGTTTGATCTTTGGATCGTTCCTTAGCCGTGTCGGTGCCCCCTCCACCATATTCCACCTCGGTTATACTGTCGCGAAGCTTAGGCGAAGCCTCGCGCCGGTGAAACATCAAGATCGCCACCACGCCGTCGTCTTGTGGAACTCTCCCTCGACACTCGGCTGGATCGAGTACGAGGGACGTCATCGAGCTGCACGTGTGTCAAGAACTCGGGGCGCCGAGTGTGGCGCGGGATCGGTCGGATCGCGAGGAGAACGTCGACTACTTCCTCTACGTTGTGATCGCTTCCGCCGGGTCTACAAGGGTATGTGGACAACACTCTCCCTCTCGTTGCTATACATCACCATGATCTTGCGTGTGCGAGGAAAATTTTGAAATTACTACGTTCCCCAACAGTGGCATCCGAGCCTAGGTTTTTATGGTTTGATGTTTTGCACGAGTAGAACACAAGTGAGTTGTGGGCGATACAAGTCATACTACCTACCAGCATGTCATACTTTGGTTCAGCGGTATTGTGAGATGAAGCGGCCCGGACCGACATTACTGCGACGCTTACGCGAGACTGGTTTCACCGCCACGAGCACTCGTTGCTTAAAGGTGACTGGTGGGTGCTGTCTCTCTCACTTTAGTTGAACTGAGTGTGGCTCGCCCGGTCCTTGAGAAGGTTAAACGGAGTCTATTTGACGAAGTATCGTTGTGGTTTTGATGCGTAGGTGAGATTGGTTCTTGCTTAAGCCCGTAGCAGCCACGTAAAATTTGCAACAACAAAGTAGAGGACGTCTAACTTGTTTTTGCAGGGCATGTTGTGATGTGATATGGTCAAGACGTGATGAGATATAAGTTGTTGTATGAGATGATCATGTTTTGTTGAAGTTATCGACAATGTGGCGAAGCCCTATGGTTGTCTCTTTGTTGCATAAGATGCAAGTGCCAAATAATTGCTTTACTTTATCGCTATGCGATAGCAATAGTTGCAAGAGCAAATAGTTGGCGAGACGACCATGTGACGACACATTGATATAGATCAAGATGATGAAGATCATGGTGTCATGCGGTGACAATAAAGATCATGTGATTACTTTGGAGATGGAGATCAAAGGCGCAAGATGATCATGGCCATATCATGTCACATATTTTGATTGCATATGATGTTTATCGGTTATACATCTTATTCTTGCTTTGATTGACGGTAGCATTTTAAGATGATCTCTCACTAAAATTATCAAGAAGTGTTCTCCCTGAGTATGCACCGTTGCCAAAGTTCGTCGTGCCCGGACACCACGTGATGATCGGGTGTGATAAGCTCTCGTCCATCTACAACGGGTGCAAGCCAGTTTTGCACACGCAGAATACTCGAGTTATACTTGACGAGCCTAGCATATGCAGATATGGCCTCGAACACGGAGACCGAAAGGTCGGCGTGAATCATATAGTAGATATGATCAACATAAGATGTTCACCATTGAAAACTACTCCATCTCACGTGATGATCGGTTATGGTTTAGTTGATTTGGATCACGTGATCACTTAGATGACTAGAGAGATGTCTATCTAAGTGGGAGTTCTTAAGTAATATGATTAATTGAACTTAAATTTATCATGAACTTAGTCCTGGTAGTATTTTGCAAATTATATTGTAAGATCAATAGCTCGCGTTGTTGCTTTCATATGTTTATTTTGATATGTTCCTAGAGAAAATTGTGTTGAAAAATGTTAGTAGCAATGATGCGGATTTGATCCGTGATCTGAGGTTTATCCTCACTCTGCCGCAGAAGAATTATGTCCTTGATGCACCGCTAGGTGCGGACCTATTGCAGGGAGCGGATGCGAGGCGTTATGAGCGTTTGGCTAGCTCAATATGATGACTACTTGATAGTTTTGTGCACCATGCTTTATGGCTTAGAATCGGGACTTCAAAGATGTTTTGAACATCATGGACCATATGAGATGTTCCAGAATTGAAGTTAATATTTCAAGGAAATACCGAGTTGAGAGATATGAAGTCTCCAACAAGTTACGTAGCTAAAAGATGGAGGAGAATCGCTCAACTAGTGAGCATGTGCTCAGATTGTCCGGGTACTTCAATCGCTTGAATCAAGTGGGAGTTAATCTTCCGGATAAGATAGTGATTGATGAGAATTCTCTAGTCACCATCACCAAGTTAGTAGAACTTCGTGATGAACTATAGTATGCAAGGGATGACGAAAATGATTCCGAGCTCTTCGTGATGTTGAAATCGACGAAGGTAGAAATCAAGAAAGAGCATCAAGTGTTGATGGTTGACAAGATCACTAGTTTCAAGAAAAGGGCAAAGGGAAAGAAAGGGGAACTTCAAGTAGATTGACAAGCAAGTTGTCACTCCCACGAAGAAACCCAAAGCTGAACCAAAGCCTGAAACTGAGTGCTTCTACTGCAAAGGGACTGGTCACTGGAAGCAGAACTACCCCAAGTATTTGGTGGATAAGAAGGATGGCAAAGTGAACAAGGGTATATTTGATATACAGGTTATTGATGTGTGCCTTACTAGTGTTTATAGCAACCCCTCGGTATTTGGTACTGGTTCGGTTGCTAAGAGTAGTAACTCAAGCGGAGTTGCGAATAAATGAAACTAGTTAAGGGTGAAGTGACGATGTGTGTTGAAAGTAGTTTCAAGATTGATATGATCATCATCGCACACTCCCTATACTTTCGGGATTAGTGTTGAACCTAAATAAATGTTATTTGGTGTTTGCATTGAGCATGAATATGATTTGATCGTGTTTATTGCAATACGATTATTCATTTAAAATCGAGAATAATTGTTGTTCTGCTTACATGAATAAAACCTTCAATGGTCATACACCCAATGAAAATGGTTCATTGGATCTCGATCGTAGTGATACACATATTCATAATATTGAAACCAAAAGATGCAAAGTTAATAATGATAGTGCAACTTATTTGTGGTAATCTTTGTTTAAGTCATATTGGTGTAAAGCGCAAGAAGAAACTCCATCTTGATGGGATTTTGGAATCACTTGATTATGAATCACTTGATGCTTGCGAATCATGCCTCTTGGGCAAGATGACTAAAACGCCGTTCTCCGGAACATTGGAGCGAGCAACAGATTTGTTGGAAATCATACATCTTGATGTATGTGGTCCGATGAATATTAAGGCTCATGACAAGTATCATTATTTTCGACCTTCACAGATGATTTGAGCAGATATGGGTATATCTACTTGATGAAACATAAGTGCGAAATAGTTGAAAGGTTCAAAGAATTTCAGAGTGAAGTGGAAAAATCATCGTAACAAGAAAATAAGGTTTCTACGATCTGATCGCGGAGACAAATATTTGAATTACGAGTTTGGTCTTCAATTAAAACAATGTGGAATAGTTTCACAAATTCATGCCACCTGGAACACCACATCATAATGGTGTGTCCGAACGTCATAACCATACTTTATTGGATATAGTACAATCTATGATGTTTCTTACCGATTTACCAATATCGTTTTGGGATCATGCATTAAGACAGCTGCATTCACGTTAAATAGGGCACCATCTAAATCCGTTGAGGCGACACTATATGAACTGTGGTTTAGCAAGAAACCAAAGTTGTCGTTTCTTAAAGTTTGGGGCTGCGATGCTTATGTGAAAAAGTTTCATCTGATAAGCTCAAACCCAAATCGAGAATGCGTCTTCATAGAATACCCAAAGGAAATTGTTGGGTACACCTTCTATCACAGATCCGAAGGCAAACATTCGTTGCTAATAAATGGATCCTTTCTAGAGAAGGAGTTTCTCTCGAAAGAAGTGAGTGGGAGGAAAGTAGAACTTGATGAGGTAATTGTACCTTCTCCCTTATTGGAAAGTAGTTTATCACAGAAATTTGTTCCTGTGACTACTACACCAATTAGTGAGGAAGCTAATGATGATGATCATGTAACTTCAGATCAAGTTACTACCGAATCTCGTAGGTAAACCAGAGTGAGATCCACACCAGAGTGGTACGGTAATCCTGTTCTGGAAATCATGCTACTAGATCATGATGAACCTACGAACTATGAGGAAGCAATGATGAGCCCATATTCCGCGAAATGGCTTGAGGCCATGAAATCTGAGATGAGATCCATGTATGAGAACAAAGTATGGACTTTGGTGGAGTTGCCCGATGATCGGCAAGCCATATTGTATAAATGGATCTTCAAGAGGAAGACGGACGTTGATAGTAGTGTTACTATCTACAAAGCTCGACTTGTCGCAAAAAGGTTTTTGACAAGTTCAAGGTGTTGACTACAATGAGATTTTCTCAAGCTGTAGCGATGCTTAAGTCTGTCCAAATCATGTTAGCAATTGCCACAATTTATGAAATTTGGCAAATGGATGTAAAACTGCATTCTGAATGGGTTTACGGAGGAAGAGTTGTATGTGATACAACCGAAGGTTTTATCGATCCAAAGGAGCTAACAAAGTGTGCAAGCTCCAATGATCCATCTATGGACTGGTGCAAGCATCTCGGAGTTGGAATATACGCTTTGATAAGTTGATCAAAGCATATAGTTTATCTGAGACTTGCAAATGAAGCCTGTATTTACAAGAAAGTGAGTGGGAGCACTACTGCATTTCGATAAGTATATGTGAATGACATATTGTTGATCGGAAATAATGTAGAATTATTCGCAAAGCATAAAGGAGTGTTTGAAAGAAGTTTTTCAAAGAAAGACCTCGGTGAAGCTGCTTATATATTGAGCATCAAGATCTATAGAGATAGATCAAGATGCTTGATAAGTTTTTTCAATGATTACATACCTTGACAAAATTTTGAAGTAGTTCAAAATGGAGCAGTCAAAGAAAGAGTTCTTGCTCGTGTTACAAGGTGTGAAATTGAGTAAGACTCAAAACCCGACCACGGCAGAAGATAGAAAGAGAATGAAAGTCATTCCCTATGCCTTGGCCATAGGTTCTATAAAGTATGCCATCTGTGTACCGGATCTATTGTATACCCCGCCTTGAGTTTGGCAAGGGAGTACAATAGTGATCTAGGAGTAGATCACTGGACAGCGGTCAAAATTATCCTTAGTAGAATAAGGATATGTTTCTCGATTATGGAAGTGACAAAAAGGTTCGTCGTAAAGAGTTACGTCGATGCAAGTTTTGACACCGATCTAGATGACTCCAAGTCTCGATCTAGATACATATTGAAAGTGGGAGCAATTAGCTAAAGTAGCTCCGTGCAGAGCATTATAGACATAGAAAAATTGCAAAATACATAACGGATCTGAATGTAAAAGACCCGTTGACTAAGATTCTCTCACAAGCAAAACATGATCACACCTTAGTACTCTTTGGGTGTTAATCACATAGCGATGTGAACTAGATTACTGAATCTAGTAGACCCTTTGGGTGTTGGTCACATGGCGATGTGAACTATGGGTGTTAATCGCATGATGATGTGAACTATCGATGTTAATCACATTGTGATGTGATCTAGATTATTGACTCTAGTGCAAGTGGGAGACTGAAGGAAATATGCCCTAGAGGCAATAATAAAGTTATTATTTATTTCCTTATATCATGATAAATGTTTATTATTCATGCTAGAATTGTATTAACCGGAAACATAATACATGTGTGAATATATAGACAAACAGAGTGTCACTAGTATGCCTCTACTTGACTAGCTTGTTAATCAAAGATGGTTATGTTTCCTGACCATGAACAAGGAGTTGTTATTTGATTAACAAGGTCACATCATTAGTAGAATGATCTGATTGACATGACCCATTCCATTAGCTTAGCACACGATCGTTTAGTATGATGCTGCTGCTTTTATCCATGACATATACATGTTCCTGTAACTATGAGATTATGCAACTCCCGTTTACCGGAGGAACACTTTGGGTGCTACCAAACGTCACAACGTAACTGGGTGATTATAAAGGAGTACTACAGGTGTCTCCAAAGGCAGATGTTGGGTTGGCGTATTTCGAGATTAGGATTTGTCACTCCGAATGTCGGAGAGGTATCTCTGGGCCCTCTCGGTAATGCACATCACTGAAGCCTTGCAAGCATTGCAACTAATGAGTTAGTTGCGAGATGTTGTATTACGGAACGAGTAAAGAGACTTGCCGGTAACGAGATTGAACTAGGTATTGGATACCGACGATCGAATCTCGGGCAAGTAACATACCGATGACAAAGGGAACAACGTATGTTGTTATGCGGTCTCGACCGATAAAGATCTTCGTAGAATATGTAGGAGCCAATATGGGCATCCAGGTCCCGCTATTGGTTATTGACGGAGACGTGTCTCGGTCATGTCTACATTGTTCTCGAACCGTAGGGTCCATGCACGCTTAAGGTTTCGATGATGGTTATATTATGAGTTTATGAGTTTTGATGTACCGAAGGAGTTCGGAGTCCCGGATGAGATCGGGGACATGACGAGGAGTCTCGAAATGGTCGAGACGTAAAGATCGATATATTGGACGACTATATTCGGAGTTCGGAAAGGTTCCAAGTCATTCGGTATTTTTCGAGTACCGGAGAGTTACGGAATTCGCCGGGAGTATATGGGCCTTATTGGGCCATACGGGAATAAGGAAAGAGGCCAAAGGAAGAAGGGCAGCCCCTCTAGTCCGAATTGGACAGGGGTGCAGCCCCTTTCCTTCCTCCTCTCCCCTCTTTCCCTTCTCCTACTCCAACAAGGAAGGAGGGAGTCCTACTCCCGATGGGAGTAGGACACCCCTTGGCGCCTCTACTAGGCCGGCCGCACCCTCCCCTTGCTCCTTTATATACGGGGCAGGGGGCACCTCTAGACACACAAGAGACACAAGTTTGATCTTTGGATCGTTCCTTAGCCGTGCGGTGCCCCTCCACCATATTCCACCTCGGTTATACTGTCATGAAGCTTAGGCGAAGCCCTGCGCCGGTGAAACATCAAGATCGTCCACCACGCCGTCGTCTTGTGGAACTCTCCCTCGACACTCGGCTGGATCGAGTCGAGGGCGTCATCGAGCTGTACGTGTGTCAAGAACTCGGGGCGCCGGAGTAACGGCGCCGGATCGGTCGGATCGCGAGGAGAACGTCGACTACTTCCTCTACGTTGTGATCGCTTCCGCTTCGGGTCTACAAGGGTATGTGGACAACACTCTCCCCTCTCGTTGCTATACATCACCATGATCTTGCGTGTGCGTAGGAAAATTTTTGAAATTACTACGTTCCTCAACAAAATTACCATAAGAATAATTGTAGGAATTTCCATAATTATTAGAGTAATTACTAGGGAACGGTCTAGCATTGAAGTTTCCTCTATAAGCATTGTTTCCAAAACTATTCCTACCAACAAAATTCACATCCATAGATTCATTATTATTCTCAATCAAAGAAGACAAAGGCATATCATTGGGATAAAGAGGAGTATTTTTAGTAGCAAACAATTTCATAAGTTCATCCATCTTTCCACTCAAAACATTGATTTCTTCTATAGCATGCACTTTTTTACTAGAAGATCTTTCGGTGTGCCATTGAGAATAATTAGCCATAATATTATCAAGAAGTTTTGTAGCATCTCCTAACGTGATTTCCATAAACGTGCCTCCCACGGCCGAATCTAAGAGATTTCTAGAAGCAAAGTTCAAACCGGCATAAAAATTTTGTATGATCATCCATAAATTCAAACCATGAGTAGGGCAATTGTGAAGCATCAATTTCATTCTTTCCCAAGATTGGGCAACATGCTCATGATCAAGTTGTTTAAAATTCATGATATCATTCCTAAGAGTGATGATCTTAGCGGGAGGAAAATATTTAGAGATAAAAGCATCCTTGCACTTGTTCCAAGAATCAATACTATTTTTAGGCAAAGACGAAAACCAAACTTTAGCACGATCTCTAAGTGAAAACGGAAATAACTTCAATTTGACAATATTTTTATCCGTATCTTTCTTCTTTCGCATATCACACAAATCAAGAAAATTGTTTAGATGAGTAGCGGCATCTTCACTAGGAAGGCCGGCGAATTGATCTTTCATAACAAGATTCAGCAAAGCAGAATTGATTTCACAAGACTCAACATCATTAAGAGGAGCAATCAGAGTACTAAGGAAATCATTATTATTGGTATTCGAGAAATCACACAATTTGGTATTATCTTGCGCCATGGCAACAAGTAATCCAACACACAAGCAAACAGAAAAAGGCAAGCGAAAAGAGAGGAGGAGACTGGGAAAGAGAGGGCGAATAAAACGGCATGGGTGAAGTGGGGGAGAGGAAAACGAGAGGCAAATGGCAAATAATGTAAATGCGAGGGAGATGGGTACTTGGTATGTCTTGACTTGGCAAATAATGTAAACGGCGGCAGAAATCCTTCTTGCTACGTCTTGAGCTTGCGTTGGTTTTCCTCGAAGAGGAGAGGGTGATGCAGCAATAGTAGCGTAAGTATTTCCCTCAGTTTTTGAGAACCAAGGTATCAATCCAGTAGGAGGCTCCTCAAAAGTCGCATGCACCTACACAAACAAGCGAGAACTCGCAACCAACGCGATAAAGGGGTTGTCAATCCCTTCACGGCCACTCATGTAAAGTGAGATCTAATAAAGATAGTAAGATAAGATAAATATATTTTTGGTATTTTATAATATAGATGCAAAAAGTAAAGATGCAAATAAAAGTAGATTGGAAGAAAATATGATATGAGATAGACCCGGGGGCCATAGGTTTCACTAATGGCTTCTCTCAAGATAGCATAAGTATTACGGTGGGTGAACAAATTACTGTCGAGCAATTGATAGAAAAGCGAATAATTATGAGATTATCTAGGCATGATCATGTATATAGGCATCACGTCCGCAACAAGTAGACCGACTCCTGCCTGCATCTACTATTATTACTCCACACATCGACCGACTCCTGCCTGCATCTAGAGTATTAAGTTCATAAGAACAGAGTAACGCATTAAGCAAGATGACATGATGTAGAGGGATAAAATCAAGCAATATGATATAAACCCCATCTTGTTATCCTCGATGGCAACAATACAATACGTGCCTTGCAACCCTTTCTGTCACTGGGTAAGGACACCACAAGGTTGAACCCAAAGCTAAGCACTTCTCCCATGGCAAGAAAGATCAATCTAGTAGGCCAAACCAAACTGATAATTTGAAGAGACTTGCAAAGATAACTCAATCACACATAAAAGAATTCAAAGAAGATTCAAATATTATTCATAGATAAACTTGATCATAAACCCACAATTCATCGAATCTCGACAAACACACCGCAAAAAGAGTTTACATCGAATAGATCTCCACAAGAGAGGGGGAGAACATTGTATTGAGATCCAAAAAGAGAGAAGAAGCCATCAAGCTAATAACTATGGACCCGTAGGTCTGTGGTAAACTACTCACAACTCATCGGAGGGGCAAGGATGTTGATATAGAAGCCCTCCATGGTCGATTCCCCCTCCGGCAGAGTGCCGGCGAAGGCTTCAAGATGAGATCTCGCGGATACAGAAGGTTATAGTGGTGGAAATTGTGTTTCGTCTGCCCTTGGATGTTTTCGGGGTACGTAGGCTTATATAGGAGGAAGAAGTACGTCGGTGGCCGCCCGAGGGGCCCACGAGATAGGGGGGTGCGCCCTATAGGGGGAGGGCGCCCTCCTATCTCGTGGAAGCCTCGGCTGCTTCTTGACTTGCACTCCAAGTCCTCTGGATCACGTTCGTTCCAAAAATCACGCTCCTAAAGGTTTCATTCCGTTAGAACTCTGTTTGATATTCTTTTTCTTCGAAATACTGAAATAGGCAAAAAAACAGCAATATGGGCTGGGCCTCCGGTTAGTAGGTTAGTCCCAAAAATGATATAAATGTGTAAAATAAAGCCCATAAACATCCAAAAGGGGTAATATAATAGCATGGAACAATAAAAAATTATAGATACGTTGGAGACGTATCGCGTATCAACTCCCCCAAGCTTAAACCTTTGCTTGTCCTCAAGCAATTCAGTTGATAAACTGAAAGTGATAAAGAAAAACTTTTAAAAACTCTGTTTGCTCTTGTTGTTGTAAACATGCAAAGCCAGCATTCAGGTTTCAGCAAATATTATAAACTAACCATACTCACAATAACACCTAGGTCTCACAATTACTCATATCAATAGCATAATCAGCTAGCGAGCCATAATAATAAAAGTCAGATGACAACACTTTCTCAAAACAATCATAACATGATATAACAAAATGGTATCTCGCTAGCCCTTTCTGAGACCGCAAAACATAAATGCAGAGCACCTTTAAAGATCAAGGACCGACTAAACATCGTAATTCATGGTAAAAGAGATCCAGTCAAGTCATACCCAATATAAACCAATAGTAATGAATGCAAATGACAGTGTGCTCTCCAACGGGTGCTTTTTAATAAGAAGGTGATAACTCAACATAAAGGTAAATAGATAGGCCCTTCTCATAGGGAAGCAGTGATTTGTAGAGGTGCCAGAGCTCGATTTTAACATAGAGATTGAATAACATTTTGAGCGGTATACTTTCACTGTCAACACAACAACTATGAGATGGTTGTATCTTCCATACTACATGCATTATAGGCAGTTCCCAAACAGAATGGTAAAAGTTTATACTCCCCCACCACCAACAAGCATCAATCCATGGCTTGCACGAAACAACGAGTGCCTCCAACTAACAATAGCCCTGGGGGAGTGTTGTTTAATTATTTTGATTTGCTTTGATCTTTTTGGATCATGGGACTAGGCATCCCGGTTACTGGCCCTTTCTCGTGAATGAGGAGCGAAGTCCACTCCTCTTGAGAATAACCCACCTAGCATGGAAGATATAGGCAACCCTAGTTGAAACATGAGCTACTCGAGCATACAAAACAGAATTTCATTTGAAGGTTTGGAGTTTGGCACATACAAATTTACTTGGAACGGCAGGTAAATACCGCATATAGGAAGGTATGGTGGACTCATATGGAATAACTTTGGGGTTTAAGGAGTTTGGATGCACAAGCAGTATTCCCGCTTAGTACAGGTGAAGGATAGCAAAAGACTGAGAAGCGACCAACTGAGAGAGCGACAACAGTCATAAACATGCATTAAAATTAATTCACACCGAGTACAAGCATGAGTAGGATATAATCCACCATGAACATAAATATCATGAAGGCTATGTTGATTTGTTTCAACTACATGCGTGAACATGTGCCAAGTCGAGTCACTCAATTCATTCAAAGGAGGATACCATCCCATCATACCACATCATAATCATTCTAATAGCATGTTGGCACACAAAGTAAACCATTATAACTCATAGCTAATCAAGCATGGCACAAGCAACTACAATCTCTAAATGTCATTGCAAATATGTTTACTTCATAATAAGCTGAATCAAGAACGATGAACTCATCATATTTACAAAAACAAGAGAGGTCGAGTTCATACCAACTTCTCTCATCTCAATCAGTCCATCTTATATCATCATCATTGCCTTTCACTTGCACGACCGAACGATGTGTATAATAATAATAATAGTGCACGTGCATTGGAGTAAGCTGGAATCTGCAAGCATTCAACTCAAGAGAGAAGACAAAGTAATATGGGCTCTAAGTTAAATAAACAATCAAGCATATGAGAGCCACTAAGCATTTTCAATATGGTCTTCTACTCTCGACCCCCAAAGGAAAGAAAAGAAAATAAATCTATTTACACGGGAAAGCTCCCAACAAGTAAGAAGAAGAACGAGAAATCTTTTTGGGTTTTCATTTTAATTTCTACTACAAGCATGGAAATTAAACTAACTAATTTTTTTGTTTTTTCTTAAGGTTTATCAAACACACAAGAAAAAACTAGAAAAAGAAAATTAAACTAGCATGGATAATACAATGAAAGAGTATGAGCACCGACGACCAGAATAGTGTGTGAACATGAATGTAAAGTCAGTGAGAAATACGTACTCCCCCAAGCTTAGGCTTTTGGCCTAACTTGATCTAATGCCAAGGGTAGCCTGGCTGATATCCGTAGTTGTAACTGGGGTCGTACTGAGAAGCAGCAGCAAATGCCTCCTGAGTTGCGGCATGTTGGCGAGCCGCCTTCGCTCTCCCCTCGTGTTCAGCTGCTTCCTCCCTGGTAACAACATATCTTCCTTTTGCCTGGTAATCAAAAATGAGAGGAGCACAAAGAGTAACATGGACAGCGTTGCGTCTGTCATAGATTAGTCGATACTGGAGGAATTGTTCATTCCTCTTAAGAAAATGATGTTGGACCATTGCGTCATAATATAAATAAGAAGGGGGTAACATCATATCCCCCTCTCGTGGGGCTATACCAAGATAATTAGCCACACGGGTCGCATAAATTCCTCCAAATAAATCTCCAGCCCAACCGTTGTTATGCAACCTACGTGCAACTATTGCCCCCAAGTTGTAATCTTTATTTCCTAACACGGCACTTTTGAGGACACTAAGATCAGGGACACACATATGACATGCTTCATCCTTACCGTTAATGCATCTACCAATGAAGAGAGCAAAATAATGTATAGCAGGAAAGTGAATGCTCCCTATGGTAGCTTGTGCAATATCCCTAGATTCTCTCATAGTAATACTAGCAAGAAAAATCTCTAAATTCAGATTTGTGGGGATCATTAATATTACCCCACTGCAGAAGTTTGCAAGCAGTTGTAAAATCCTCTAAGTCCATGGTATAAGATGTATCATAGATATCAAATAGGACACTCGAAGAATTTCGTGTACATTTATATTTAAACCTCCGCACAAATGAATCAGTCAACTAATAGTACTGGGGACACTTATCTTGTAAGAAGTCCTCCAAATCAGCATTACGCACATACGCATCAAATTCCTCCTTGAAGCCTGCTTCGACCATAAAATCATCGGATGGCCACTCACAAGCTCGTACATCTGCGTCCCTCGGTAATTCAACGTCTTGCTCACTTATAGCAATCTCGGGCCCTTTCTTCACCGAGGAACCACCTTGGTACATTCTCCTAGACATAATTCTTTTTCTGAAAAATTTCTGAAATTTTAGTAACTCCAAAATAAAAGTGAATGAAACTAAACAAGATTGGTAGCAACTACTCCTACAAGTGCCTAGAGCCTATACCATGCATTAGAATTACTTGGAACCTCATAAATTTAACATGCAAGCTCAAGAACATGGTCACCTATGCAGCAAAAATTTGCAATGAATAAAGCACTAGAACAAAAACTAATTGGACCAATGGAGGAGTCACATACCAAGCAACAATCTCCCAAAGCAGTTTTGTGAATGGAGCTTTGAGCAAGGAGATTGAAAATCGCAGCAAAATGACCTAGAACTCGTGCTTGAGCTGGATGGGGATTTTTTTGGGAAGAAGATGGAGTGTGTGGGTGCTGGCATAAGTGGAGGGGGGCCACCAGGGGCCCACGAGACAGGGGGCGCGCCCAGGGGGTGGGCGCGCCCCCCACTCTCGTGGCCTGGTGCTTGCCCCTCCTGCAGTGTTTTCAGTGCCTAAAATCCTCAAATATTCCATAAAAAATCATACTAATTTTGTAGGGCATTTGGAGCACTTTTATTTTCGGGATATATTTTATTGCATGGATAATTCAGAAAACAGACGGATAATACTATTTTTGCTTTATTTATTCTAAATAACAGAAAGTAAAAAGAGGGTACAGAAGGTTGTGCCTTCTAGTTTCATCCATCTCATGATCATCAAAATGAATCCGCTAACAAGGTTGATCAAGTCTTGTTAACAAACTCATTCCAAATAACACGGATCCGGAGAAATTTCGAATAACACTAGGTTACCTCAACAGGGATATGAACATCCCCAACAATAAGAATATCATACTTTTTCTTGACAGTAGGGAGAGGAAATTCAAAACCTCCAATAATGATAGTTGGAACTTTTCCAATAGAATTGATGCTATGAACTTGAGATTGTTTCCTCGGAAAGTGTACCGTATGCTCATTACCATTGACATGAAAAGTGACATTGCCTTTGTTGCAATCAATAACAGCCCCTGCAGTATTCAAAAAGGGTCTACCAAGGATAATCGACATACTATCGTCCTCAGGAATATCAAGAATAACAAAGTCCGTTAATATAGTGACATTTGCAATCACAACAGGCACATCCTCACAAATACCGACAGGTATAGCAGTTGATTTGTCAGCCATTTGCAAAGATATTTCAGTAGGTGTCAACTTATTCAATTCAAGTCTATGATATAAAGAGAGAGGCATAACACTAACACCGGCTCCAAGATTGCATAAAGCAGTTCTAACATAATTTCTTTTAATGAAGCATGGTATGGTTGGTACCCCTGGATCTCCAAGTTTTTTTGGTATTCCACCCTTAAAAGTGTAATTAGCAAGCATGGTGGAAATTTCAGCTTCCGGTATCTTTCTTTTATTAGTAATGATATCCTTCATATACTTAGCATAAGGATTCACTTTAAGCATATCAGTTAAGCGCATACGTAAGAAAATAGGTCTAATCATTTCAGCAAAGCGCTCGAAATCCTCATCATCCTTTGTCTTGGATGGTTTAGGAGGAAAGGGCATGGGTTTCTGAACCCATGGTTCTCTTTCTCCACCGTGCTTCCTAGCAACAAAATCTCTTTTATCATAACGTTGATTCTTTGATTGTGGGTTATCAAGATCAACAACAGGTTCAATCTCTACATCATTATTTTTGCTAGGTTGAGCATCAACATGAACATTATCATTAACATTATCACTAGGTTCATGTTCATCACCTGATTGAGTTTCAGCATCAGAGATATAAGTATCATTGGGATTCTCAGGTGTGTCTACAACAGGTTCACTAGAAGCATGCAAAGTTCTATCGTTTTTATTTTTCTTCTTTTTAGAAGAACTAGGTGCCTCTAAATTATTTCTCTAAGAATCTTGCTCGATTCTCTTAGGGTGGCCATCAGGATACAAAGGTTCCCGAGTCATTCTACTAGTTCTAGTAGCCACTCTAACAGCAAATTCAGGTTTATTATTTGATTCATCAAGGAAATCATTTTGAGCTTTAAGTACTTGCTCAGCTTGAGTAGCAACCATGGAAGCATATTTGCTAATGAGTTTAAGTTCACCTCTAACTCTAGCCATATAATCACTCAAGCGTCCTCTCTCGAAAGCATTATTCTTTAACTCTCTACCAACATATGCATTAAAACTTTCTTGTCTAGCCATAAAGTCATCAAATTCATCTAAGCACGGGCTATGAAATTTAGTAGAGGGAATTTCAACTTTATCATATCTATAGAGGGAATTTACCTTTACTACCTGTGTCGGTTTATCAAGACAATATGGTTCTTCAAGAGGCGGTATATTAAGACCATGTATTTCTTCAATAGGTAGTAAATTCTTAACATCTTCAGCTTTAATACCTTTTTTCTTTCATTGATTTCTTTGCCTCTTACATATCTTCAGGACTGAGAAATAAAAGACCTCTCCTCTTCGGAGTGGGTTTAGGAATAGGCTCAGGAGTTGGCTCAATTGGTTCAGGAATTGCCTCAGGAATGGGCTCAGGAAGAGTCCAATTATTTTCATTAGTCAACATATTATTCAATAGTAATTCAGCTTCGTTGATAGTTCTTTCCCTGAAAACACAACCAGCACAACTATCCAAGTAGTCCTTGGAAGCATCGGTTAGTCCATTATAAAAGATATAAAGTATTTCATTTTTCTTAAGAGGATGATCAGGCAAAGCATTAAGTAATCGGAGAAGCCTCCCCCAAGCTTGTGGGAGACTCTCTTCTTTGATTTGCACAAAATTATTTATTTCCCGCAAGGCAGCTTGTTTCTTATGAGCAGGGAAATATTTAGCAGAGAAGTAATAAATCATATCCTGGGGACTACGCACACAACCAGGAGCAAGAGAATTAAACCAGGTCTTAGCATCACCCTTTAATGAGAACGGAAATATCTTAAGGATATAATAATAGCGAGACTTCTCACCATTAGTAAACAGGGTGGCTATATCATTTAACTTGGTAAGATGTGCCACAACAGTTTCAGATTCAAGGCCATAAAAAGGATCAGATTCAAATAAAGTAATAATCTCAGGATTAACAGAGAATTCATAATCCTTATCAGTAACACAGATAGGTGAAGTAGCAAAAGCAGGGTCAGGTTTCATTCTAGCATTAAGAGACTGCTGCTTCCATTTAGCTAATAATTTCTTAAGATCATATCTATCTTTACAAGCAAAGATAGCTCTAGTAGCTTCCTCTTCCATAACATAACCCTCAGGAACAACATGTAGTTCATAATCAGGGGGAGAACTTTCATCATCACTATCATCAATAATAACATCTTCAATAATTTCATTCTCTCTAGCCCTAGCAAGTTGTTCATCAAGAAATTCACCTAATGGCAAAGTAGTATCACGCAGAAGTAGTTTCATCATAAGTAGCATGCATAGCAGAAGTGGCATCATCAATAACATGCGACATATCAGAATTCATAGCAGTAGCAGGTTTAGGTGTCACAAGCTTACTAATAACAGAAGGAGAATCTAGTGCAGAGCTAGATGGCAGTTCCTTACCTCCCCTCTTAGTTGAGGGCAAAATCTTGGTTCTTTCGTCTTTCAAGTTCCTCATAGTGATCAATATATAAATCCCAAGTGACTCAGAGAATAGAGCTATGCTCCCCGGCAACGGCGCCAGAAATTAGTCTTGATAACCCACAAGTGTAGGGGATCGCAACAGCTTTTGAGGGTAAAGTATTCAACCCAAATTTATTGATTCGACACAAGGGAAGCCAAAGAATATTATTGAGTATTAGCAGTTGAGTTGTCAATTCAACCACACCTGGATAACATAGTATCTGCAGCAAAGTATTTAGTAGCAAAGTAGTATGATAATAAAGGTAATGGTAGCAAAAGTAATATTTTTGGGTTTTGTAGTGATTGTAACAGTAGCAACGGAAAAGTAAATAAGCGAAGCACAAGATGTGAAAAGCTCGTAGGCATTGGATCAGTGATGGATAATTATGTCGGATGAGATTCCTCATGTAATAGCTATAACATAGGGTGACACAGGACTAGCTCCAATTCATCAATGTAATGTAGGCATGTATTCCGAATATAGTCATACGTGCTTATGGAAAGGAACTTGCATGACATCTTTTGTCCTACCCTCCCGTGGCAGCGGGGTCCTAGCGGAAACTAAGGGATATTAAGGCCTCCTTTTAATAGAGAACCGGAACAAAGCATTAGCACATAGTGAATACATGAACTCCTCAAACTACGGTCATCACCGAGAAGTATCCCGATTATTGTCACTTCGGGGTTGTCGGATCATAACACATAATAGGTGACTATAGACTTGCGAGATAGGATCAAGAACACACATATATTCATGAAAACATAATAGGTTCAGATCTGAAATCATGGCACTCGGGCCCTAGTGACAAGCATTAAGCATAGCAAAGTCATAGCAACATCAGTCTCAAAACATAGTGGATACTAGGGATCAAACCCTAACAAAACTAACTTGATTACATGGTAAATCTCATCCAACCCATCACCGTCTAGCAAGCCTACGATGGAATTACTCACGCACGGAGGTGAGCATCATGAAATTGGTGATGGAGGATGGTTGATGATGACGATGGAGACAAATCCCCCTCTCCGAAGCCCCAAACAGACTCCAGATCAGCCCTCCCGAGAGAGATTAGGGCTTGGCGGCGGCTCCATATCGTAAAACGTGATGAAACTTTTTCTCTTATTTTTCTCTCCGCGAAACGGAATATATGGAGTTGAAGTTGAGGTCGGTGGAGCCTCAGGGGGCCCACGAGACAGGGGGCGCGCCCAGGGGGTGGGCGCGCCCCCACCCTCGTGGACAGGGTGTGGGCCCCCTGGTCTTGATTCTTTCGCGAGTATTTTTTATATTTTCCAAAAAGTGCCTCCGTGGATTTTCAGGTCATTCTGAGAACTTTTGTTTTCTACACATAAAACAACATCATGGTAGTTCTGCTGAAAACAACGTCAGTCCGGGTTAGTTTCATTCAAATCATGCAAATTAGAGTCCAAAATAAGGGCAAAAGTGTTTGGAAAAGTAGATACATTGGAGACATATCATACCCCTGCAAAGAAATAATCCTTTGTGTAACAACAACTGAGTTTTCCAAATCATAATAGTGTGGCATATTTGGCTCTAAGTCAAATTGTTATATATTTACTCATATATTATTAATGATTTGTGACACAGCCACTAGCCCATGTAGGTGCATGAGTTGACGACTAGTGCTGGATTAATGGATGGTGGCTGGAAGATTAAAGCAGAGGACGCGATGGGAAAACACTTCATCAGGGAATAAGCCAGCAAGCGATCGGGTGTGAGGGTGGAGTACACAAAATAACGAAGAGGCGTCGGTGGGAAAATTGCTGAGGTGCCTAGATTCTGACATGGAAATGATGCATGGGTTGCTCCTATTTAGTATTGATGATGTGGCATGGTGATGATTGATACGTCTCCAACGCATCTATAATTTTTGATTGTTCCATACTATTATATTATCTGTTCTGGATGTTTAATAGGAATTTATATGCTATTTTATATTATTTTTGGCACTAACCTATTAACCGAGAGCCCGTTGTTGGTTTCTATTTTTTTTGCCTATTTTAGAGTTTCGTAGAAAAGGAATACCAAACGGAGTCCAAACGGAATGAAACTTTCCGATGATCTTTCTTGGACCAGAAGGAAACCAGAAGACTTAGAGATGAAGTTGGAGACGCAAAGAGGCGTCCACGAGGCAGGAGGGCGCGCCCAGGGGGGTTGGGCGCGCCCCCTACCTCGTGGGCCCCTCGTGGGTCTCCTGACCTACCTCCTCTGCCTATATATACTCTTATACCCAGAAAACATCCAGGAGAGCCATGAAACCACTTTTCCACCGCCGAAACCTTCTGTACCCATGAGATCCCACCTAGGGGCCTTTTCTGGCGTCCTAACGGAGGGGGATTTGATCATGGAGGGCTTCTACATCAACACCATGACCTCTCTGATGAAGCGTGAGTAGTTTACCACAGACCTACGGGTCCATAGTTAGTAGCTAGATGGCTTCTTCTCTCTCTTTGATTCTCAATACCATGTTATCCTCGATGTTCTTGGAGATCTATTCGGTGTAATATTCTTTTGAAGTGTGTTTGCCGAGATCTGATGAATTATGGATTTATGACCAGATTACGTATGAATATTATTTGGTTCTTCTCTGAATTCTTATATGCATGATTTGATATCTTTGCAAGTCTCTTCAAATTATCGGTTTAGTTTAGCCTACTAGATTGATCTTTCTTGCAATGGGAGAAGTGCTTAGCTTTGGGTTCAATCTTGTGGTGTCCTTTCCCAGTGACAGTAGGGGCAGCAAGGCACATATTGTATTGTTGCCATCGAGGATAAAAAGATGGGGTTTACATCATATTGCTTGAGTTAATTCATCTACATCATGTCATCTTACTTAATGCGTTACTCCGTTCTTTATGAACTTAATACTCTAGATGCAGGCAGGAGTCGGTCGATGTGTGGAGTAATAGTAATAGATGCAGAATCGTTTCGGTCTACTTGACACGGACGTGATGCCTATATTCATGATCATTGCCTTAGATATCATCATAACTTTGCGCTTTTCTATCAATTGCTTCGCAGTAATTTGTTCACCCACCGTAATATTTGCTATTTTGAGAGAAGCCACTAGTGAAACCTATGGCCCCCGGGTCTATTTTACATCATATTACTTTCCCATCAACTTGCCAATTTCTGTCGTCGTTCCTTATTTTGCAATCTTTACTTTTCAATCTATACACCAAAAATACCAAAAATATTTACTTTACGGTTTATCTATCTCTATCAGATCTCACTTTTGCAAGTAACTGTGAAGGGATTGACAACCCCTTTATCGCGTTGTGTGCAAGTGGTTGATTGTTTGAGCAGGTATTCGGTGACTTGTGCGTTGTCTCCTACTGGATTGATACCTTGGTTCTCAGACTGAGGGAAATACTTATGCTACTTTGCTGCATCACCCTTTCCTCTTCAAGGGAAAACTCAACGCAAGCTCAAGAGGTAGCAAGAAGGATTTCTGGCACCGTTGTCGGGGAGATCTACGTCAAGTCAAGCCATACCAAGTACCCATCATATACTCTTCTCTCTTGCATTACATTATTCGCCATTCGCCTCTCATTTTCCTCTCCCCCACTTCTAAAACGATTTTCGAAAAGATTTGCCTTTTCTTCGCCCTCTTTCATTCGTCTTTTTCGGTTGCTTCTTGTGTGCTGTGTTGGATTGCTTGCTTTGTCACGATGGCTCAAGATAATACCAAATTGTGTGACTTTTCCAATACCAACAACAATGGTTTTATTAGCACTCCGATTGCTCCCACTAATGCTGAATCTTGTGAAATTAACGCCTCTTTGCTGTATCTTGTTATGAAAGATCAATTTTCTGGCCTTCCTAGTGAAGATGTCGCATCCCATCTAAACAATTTCGTTGATTTGTGTGATATGCAAAAGAAGAAAGATGTGGATAATGATATTGTTAAGTTAAAACTATTTCCTTTTTCACTTAGAGATCGTGCTAAAACTTGGTTTTCATCTTTGCCTAAAAATAGCATTGATTTGTGGAATAAGTGTAAAGATGCTTTCATCTCTAAGTATTTTCCTCCCGCTAAGATCATCTCCCTTAGGAACGACATTACGAATTTTAAGCAACTTGATCATGAGCATGTTGCAAAATCTTGGGAGAGGATGAAATTGATGATACGTAATTGCCCTACACATGGTTTGAATATGTGGATGATTATACAAAAACTTTATGTCTGATTGAATTTTGCTTCTAGAAATCTTTTAGATTCGGCCGCGGGAGGCACTTTTATGGAAATCACTTTAGGAGAGGCTACTAAGCTCCTAGATAATATTATGGTTAACTATTCTTAATGGCACACCAAAAGATTCTCTAGTAAAAAGGTTCATGCGATTGAAGAGATTAATGTTTCGAGTGGAAAGATAGATGAACTTATGAAATTATTTGCTAATAAAAGTGTTTCTTCTGATCCTAATGATATGCCTTTGTCCACTTTGATTGAGAATAATAATGAATCTATGGATGTGAATTTTGTTGGTAGGAACAATTTTGGTAACAACGCGTATAGAGGCAATTTTAATCCTAGGCCGTTTCCTAGTAATTCCTCTAATATCCTACAACAACTCTTATGGAAATTTTAATAAGATGCCCTCTGATTTCGAAAATAGTGTTAAATAATTTATGAGTTCACAAAAGAATTTCAATGCTTTGATTGAAGAAAAATTTCTCAAGATTGATGAGTTGGCTAGGAACGTGGATAGAATTTCTCTTGATGTTGATTCTTTGAAACTTAGATCTATCCCACCTAAGCATGATATCAATGAGTCTCTCAAAGCCATGAGAATTTCCATTGATGAGTGCAAAGAAAGAACCACTAAGATGCGTGCTAAAAAAGTTTTGTTTGTAAAAGCGTGTTCTACTAGTTTTCATGATAATAATGATGAAGATCTAAAAGCGATTGATGTGACTCCTATTAAATCTTTGTTTTCCAATATGAATCTTGATAAATATGGGACTGGAGATGAGTCAACTTTAGTTAAAAGGCGTCCCAATGATTCAGAGTTTTTAGATCTAGATGCAAAAATTGATAAAAGTGGGAATGGAGAGGTCAAGACTTTAAGTAGCAATGAACCCACTCTTTTGGATTTCAAGGAATTTAATTATTATAATTGTTCTTTAATATATTGTATTTCCTTGTTGCAATCCGTGTTAAATTCTCCTCATGCTTATAATCAAAACAAAGCTTTTACTAAACATGTCGTTGATGCTATGATGCAATCTTTTGAAGAAAAGCTTGAATTAGAAGTTCCTATCCCTATAAAACTTTATGATGAGTGGGAACCTACTTTTAAGATTAAGATTAAAGATTATGAATGCTATCCTTTGTGTGATTTGGGTGCTAGTGTCTCCACGATTCCAAATACTTTGTGTGATGTGTTAAGTTTTCGTGAATTTGATGATTGTTCTTTAAGTTTGCATCTTGCGGATTCCACTATTAAGAAACCTATGGGAAGGATTAATGATGTTCTTATTGTTGCAAATAGGAATTATGTGCCCGTAGATTTCATTGTTCTTGATATAGATTGCAATCCTACATGTCCTATTTTTTGGTAGACCTTTCCTTACAATGATTGGTGCAATTATTGATATGAAAGAAGGAAACATTAGATTTCAATTTCCGTTAAGGAAAGGCATGGAACACTTTCCTAGGAAGAAAATTTAAATTTTCATATGAATCTATTATGAGAGCCACTTATGGATTGCATGCCAAAGATGAAAATACCTAGATCTATTCGCGTTTTTATGCCTAGCTAAGGGCCTTAAACAATAGCGCTTGTTGGGAGGCAACCCAATTTTATTTTTGTTCTTTGATTTTTGTTCCTGTTTAGTAATAAATAATTCATCTATCCACTGGTTAGATGTGGTTTTATGTTTTAATTAGTGTTTGTGCCAAGTTAAACCTTTAGGATAGCTTACGGTGATAGTTGTGTTGATCCTGCTGAAAATCAGAAACTTTTGCGCCCAATAAATTAGTTTTGCTAATTCACAGAAACGTGCTTTTGGTCTTATTATTTTTCATATGGATTGGTACACAAATTGCGCAGATTTTCCTAATTTGTCTGATTTTTTGGAGTTACATAAGTATTCGGGAGTTACAGATTACTACAGACTGTTCTGTTTTTGACAGATTCTGTTTTTCGCGTGTTGTTTGCTTATTTTGATGAATCTATGGGTAGTATCGGGGGGTATGAATCATGGAAAAGTTGGAATACAGTAGATATTACACCAATATAAATAAAGAATGAGTTTGCAATAGTACCTTAAAGTGGTGATTTATTTTCTTATACTAACGGAGCTCATGAGATTTTATGTTGAGTTTGTGTTGTGAAGTTTTCAAGTTGTGGGTAAGGATTTGCTGGACTATGGAATAAGGATTGGCAAGAGCCTAAGCTTGGGGATGCCCAAGGCACCCCAAGGTAATATCCAAGGACAACCAAAATCCTAAGCTTGGGGATGCCCCAGAAGGCATCCCCTCTTTCGTCTTCGTCCATCGGTAACTTTACTTGAGGCTGTATTTTTATTCACCACGTGATATATGTTTTGCTTGGAGTGTCTTGTATGATTCAAGTATTTGCTTTTTAGTTTACCACAATCATACTTTCTGTACACACCTTTTGGGAGAGAGACGCATGAATCGTGATTTATAAGAATACTCTATGCGCTTCACTTATATCTTTTGAGCTAGACAATATTGCTCTAGTACTTCACTTATATCTTTTTAGAGCATGGTGGTGGTTTTATTTTATAGAAATTGTTGAACTCTCATGCTTCACTTATATTATTTTGAGAGTCTTTTAGAACAGCATGGTAATTTTCTTTGGTTATAAATTTAGTCCTAATATGATAGGCATCCAAGATGGATATAATAAATTTTTCATATAAAGTGCATTGAATACTATGATAAGTTTGATTCTTTATGATTGTTTTGAGATATGAAGATGGTGATATTAGAGTCATGCTAGTGGAGTAGTTGTGAATTTGAGAGATACTTATGTTAAAGTTTGTGATTCCCGTAGAATGCACGTATGAACCGTTATGTGATGAAGTCGGAGCATGATTTATTTATTGATTGTCTTCCTTATGAGTGGCGGTCCGGGACGAGTGATGGTCTTTTCCTACCAATCTATCCCCCTAGGATCATGCGCCTAGTACTTCGTTTCATAGATTTTTGCAATAAGTATGTGAGCTCTTTATGACTAATGTTGAGTCCATGGATTATACGCACTCTCACCCTTCCACCATTGCTAGCCTCTCTAGTATCGCGCAACTTTCGCCGGTACCATACACCCACCATATACCTTCCTCAAAATAGCCACCATACCTACCTATTATGACATTTCCGTATCCATTCCGAGATATATTGCCATGTAACTTTCCACCATTCCATTTATTATGACACACTCCATCATTGTCATATTGCTTTTCATGATCATGTAATTGACTTTGTATTTGTGGCAAAGCCACCTTCCATAATTCTTTCATACATGTCAATCTTGAATCATTGCACATCCCGGTACACCGCCGGAGGCATTCACATAGAGTCATATTTTGTTCTAAGTATTGAGTTGTAAGTAAATAAAAGTGTGATGATCTTCATTATTAGAGCATTGTAACATGTGAGGAAAGGATGATGGAGACTATGATTCCCCCACAAGTCGGGATGAGACTATGGACGAAAAAAGAGGCCATAAAAAAGAAGAGAAAGAGAAGGCCCAAAAAATGAGAGAAAAAGAGAGAAGGGGCAATGTTACTATCCTTTTTCCAGACTTGTGCTTCAAAGTAGCACCATGATATTCATGATAGAGAGACTCCTATTTTGCCACTTTCATATACTAGTGGGAATTTTCATTATAGAACTTGGCTTGTATATTCCAATGATGGGCTTCCTCAAAATGCCCTAGGTCTTCGTGAGCAAGCGAGTTGGATGCACACCCACTTAGTTTGTTTTTGAGCTTTCATACACTTATAGCTCTAGCGCATCCGTTGCATGGCAATCCCTACTCACTCACATTGATATTTATTGATGGGCATCTCCATAGCCCGTTGATACGCCTAGTTGATGTGAGACTATCTTCTCCTTTTTTGTCTTCTCCACAACCACCATATTCTATTCCACCTTAGTGCTATATCCATGGCTCACGCTCATGTATTGCGTGAAGATTGAAAAAGTTTGAGAACATCAAAAGTATGAAACTGATTGGCTTGTCATTAGGGTTGTGCATGATTTAAATATTTTGTGTGATGAAGATAGAGCATAGCCAGACTATATAATTTTGTAGGGATAGCTTTCTTTGGCCATGTTATTTTGAGAAGACATGATTACTTTGTTAGTATGCTTGAAGTATTATTATTTTTATGTCAATATTAAACTTTTGTTTTGAATCTTTCGGATCTGAACATTCATGCCACAATAAAGAAAATTACATGGATAAATATGTTAGGTAGCATTCCACATCCAAAATTCTATTTTTATCATTTACCTACTCAAGGACGAGCAGGAATTAAGCTTGGGGATGCTTGATACGTCTTCAATGTATCTATAATTTTTTATTGTTCCATGCTATTATATTATCTGTTTTGGATGTTTAATAGGCATTTATATGCTATTTTATATTATTTTTGGGACTAACCTATTAACCGAGGGCCCAGTGCCAGTTTCTGTTTTTTTTGGCCTATTTTAGAGTTTCGCAGAAAAGGAATACCAAATGGAGTCCAAACGGAATGAAACTTTCACGATGATATTTATTGGACCAGAAGGAAACCAGAAAGACTTGGAGATAAAGTCGGAGACGCAACAAGGCGGCCACGAGGCAGGAGGGCGCGCCTAGGGGGGTAGGGCGCGCCCCCTACCTCGTGGGCCCCTCGTGGGTCTCCTGACCTAGCTCCTTCGCCTATATATACTCTTATACCCTGAAAACATCCATGAGAGCCACGAAACCACTTTTCCACCGCCGAAACCTTCTGTACCCGTGAGATCCCATCTAGGGGCCTTTTCCGGTGTCCTGCCGGAGGGGGATTCGGTCATGGAGGGCTTCTACATCAACACCATGACCTCTCCGAGTAGTTTACCACAGACCTACGGGTCCATAGTTAGTAGCTAGATGGCTTCTTCTCTCTCTCTGATTCTCAATACCATGTTCTCCTTGATGTTCTTGGAGATCTATTCGATGTAATATTCTTTTATGGTGTGTTTGCCAAGATCCGATGAATTGTGGATTTATGATCAGATTATCTATGAATATTATTTGGTTCTTCTCTGAATTCTTATATGCATGATTTGATATCTTTGCAAGTCTCTTTGAGTTATCGGTTTAGTTTGGCCTGCTAGATTGATCTTTCTTACAATGTGAGAAGTGCTTAGCTTTGGGTTTGATCTTGCGGTGTCCTTTCCCGATGACAGTAGGGGCAGCAAGGCACGTATTGTATTGCTGCCATTGAGGATAAAAAGATGGGATTTTCATCATATTGCTTGAGTTAATTCCACTACATCATGTCATCTTACTTATTGTGTTACCCCGTTCTTTATGAACTTAATACTCTAGATGCAGGCAGGAGTCGGCCGATGTGTGGAGTAATAGTAGTAGATGCGGAATCGTTTCGGTCTACTTGACACAGACGTGGTGCCTATATTCATGATCATTGCCTTAGATATCATCACAACTTTGCGCTTTTCTATCAATTGCTTGGCAGTAATTTGTTCACCCACCGTAATATTTGCTATCTTGAGAGAAGCCACTAGTGAAACCTATGGCCCCCGGGTCTATTTTACATCATATTAGTTTCTCATCAACTTGCCAATTTCTATCACCGTTCCTTATTTTGCAATCTTTACTTTTCAATCTATAAACTAAAAATACCAAAAATGTTTACTTTACCATTTATCTATCTCTACCAGATCTCACTTTTGCAAGTAACCGTGAAGGGATTGACAACCCCTTTATCACGTTGGGTGCAAGTTGTTGATTGTTTGTGCAGATATTCGGTGACTTGTGCATTGTCTCCTACTGGATTGATACCTTGGTTCTCAAACTGAGGGAAATACTTACGCTACTTTGCTGCATCGCCGTTTCCTCTTCAAGGGAAAACCAACGCAAGCTCAAGAGGTAGCAATGATGTGGATAGTGTGCATGTTGAGAGAATAGGTAGAAGTGGGTAGAAACTTCTTAAGAATGTTAGATAGGTTAGTCCCAAAAAATGATATGTAACTGCATATAAAACATCCTAGATCGATACTATAATGGGATTGCATAATTAAAAATTATAGATACATTGGAGACGTATCATACTCCAGCGGAAGTACCGCGCAACCGGTACTACCGCTAGGAGCAAGCGGCACTGCCGCGAAATCCGTGAAGGATAACGGAGAAATCCACGGTAATACACACTGTACTCCAGCGGAAGTACTGCACAAGTGGTACTACCGCGTATTCATGGAGGGTAACTAGCGGAAGTACCACACAAGAGGTACTACCGTGGTGACCAGCGGTACTACTGCTAATTACCAACATGAAAGCCTGAACACAACAAAAGAAAGCAAGACCAAAACTGCCATAACTTCTGCAAATGAACTCTAATTTTAACGACCTCGATCTTGGTAGAAAGCTAACAACAAGAGCTGTCAAATCATGCATGCAAGAAACCATTAGAGGCGGTTGCTATTTTGTATTTTCTAACCACCTCAAAATTTTCATCAGGCGGTTCCTATTTCGCAATCACCCACGTTTGTTTAGCTCATGGGGGGCGTAGCGTTGCTACTCTATTTTTTTCATTTCCCTTGCACTTCCCCATTCCACGGTCAAACCCTAGCACCGATGATCTAGCTGCGACTGCTTCTGCTGCTCCATGGCCGTCGGGCCCTGGTTGCGACCTTGAGCCTGCATCCATGGAGGAGTTGTCGTGGTCACTCGAGAGCTCGAGGGGCACAATGGCTGTCGGGTCCTGGCGATGACCTCGAGCCCGCATCCATGGCGGAGCTGCCGTGGTCACCCGGGAGTTCAAGGGGCATGATGGTTGTCCAGTATGAGGTGAGGAAGGGCGAGAGACGTTGGCCGCCTGGTTGGCAGCGACGGGGAGGATCAGAATTAGGAGCTGGCGGCGACAACAATGGCGGTTGATGTGAAACTTCCCTCCCGCCAACGATTTCTGGTATAGAGGGAGCTGTAAAATTTGCCTCCAAAACTCCATGTATTGAGGATGAGGTTTTGTTTTTATGGGGAGCTGTATAATTTTTTCGGGACGATTCCATTTTTGCGGGATCTGTAACGATGAATATTTTACAGTTTGAGGTATTTTATAGGATCTGCTAGAGATGCTCTAATTGGAATTACCGTCACACTGGAACACTTGATGTAAACCATGATCCGAAGTTTCTCTGCGCCTAATCTCTCTTTTGCAGGAAACCAACCTCATTTTTGTCTTTTATTTATGTTCTTTATTTTCAAGTTGTTACTATTCTTGCAACTACAATCCAATCTTTTTACCACTCTGATTTATTTTGTTCCAAAGAACACTAATAGCTTATGCGGATACTCAAATAATTACTTCACACGAGACTTGTGAAAACTTGTGTGTGGCCTAAACGCCACTCATAAATACTCTCCTCCGCTCTTTGTTGAGATGATTACTATTGGGATACTTACATGAAGGTGCTACATTTCCTTGTGTCTTGCAGTCCATCAAGCTCCACAAACATGAAAGGTAAGACATGAATTTTAAGATCGGGATATCATGTCTTACACCACGAGCTAGGATAAAGTCTCCAAACAAAGCAAGTTCACAAAGCAAATAGTTCAACTAAAGTGAATTCACACGCATAAGACAACAAACATAAGATCAAGCTTGTGGCTCCACCCATGCAAATTCCAAGACACCCTAATAGAACTCCCCCTGCCCCCCGGCATCAAGGTGCCAAAATGGGAAAGAGTGATGCTACTCGTCCCACATGATCAATCGTCCTCCTCCTCCCACCAGAAGGGTTGGGCGCTGATGTCTACTACACAACCTTCTTCTTGTAGACGTTGTTGGGCCTCCAAGTGCAGAGGTTTGTAGGACAGTAGCAAATTTCCCTCAAGTGGATGACCTAAGGTTTATCAATCCGTGGGAGGCGTAGGATGAAGATGGTCTCTCTCAAGCAACCTTGCAACCAAATAACAAAGAGTCTCTTGTGTCCCCAACACACCCAATACAATGGAAAATTGTATAGGTGCACTAGTTCAGTGAAGAGATGGTGATACAAGTGCAATATGGATGGTAGATATAGGTTTTTGTAATCTAAAAATATAAAAACAGCAAGGTAACTAATGATAAAAGTGAGCGTAAACAGTATTGCAATGCTAGGAAACAAGGCATAGGGTTCATACTTTCACTAGTGCAAGTTCTCTCAACAATAATAACATAACTGGATCATATAACTATCCCTCAACATGCAACAAAGAGTCACTCCAAAGCCACTAATAGCGGAGAACAAATGAAGAGATTATGGTAGGGTACGAAACCACCTCAAAGTTATCCTTTTTGCTCAATCTATTCAAGAGTCCGTAGTAAAATAACATGAAGCTATTCTTTCCAACAAGTTACAGCATGCTATAAATGCAACCAGGGGCATGATACTCCATTGTCACCTAGATACTCCATTGTCACCTCAAGTATCCGTGGGCACGATTAGACGATATGCATCACACAATCTCAGAATCATCTATTCAACCAACACAAAGTACTTCAAAGAGTGCCCCAAAGTTTCTACCGGAGAGTCAAGACGAAAACGTGTGCCAACCCCTATGCATAGGTTCATGGGCGGAACCCGCAAGTTGATCACCAAAACATACATCAAGTGGATCACGTGAATATCCCATTGAGGGAGTCCTGGATTAGGGGGTATCCGAACAGCCGGACTATTGAAGCGTGAAGATACAAGACTCAAGACTTCGTCCCGTGTCTGGATGGGACTCTCCTTGGCATGGAAGGCAAGCTTGGTGATCCAGATATTATGTTTCCTTCCTTGTAACTGACTCCGTGTAAACCCTAGCCCTCTCCAGTGTCTATATAAACAGGAGAGGTGTCTATATAAACCGGAGAGGTTGGTCCTTAGAAGGCCGATCACAATTACAATCATACCATCATAGGCTAGCTTCTAGGGTTTAGCCTCTACGATCTCGTGGTAGATCTACTCTTGTACTACCCATATCTTCAATATTAATCAAGCAGAAGTAGGGTTTTACCTCCATCGAGAGGGCCGAACACAGGTAAACATTGTGTCCCTTGCTTCCTGTTACCATCAGCCTAGACGTACAGATCAGGACCCCCTACCCGAGATCCGCCAGTTTTGACATCGACATTGGTGCTTTCATTGAGAGTTCCTATGTGTCGTCGCTACAGGGCTCGATGGCTCCTTCAATCATCGTCAACAACACGGTCCAGGGTGAGACATTTCTCCCTGGACAGATCTTCGTGTTCGGCGGTTAAGCTGCGGGCCAATTAAGCAGCCACACCGGAGTAGATCGGCGGCTATGCCCCGACCACGGATCAGGTTTGGAAACTGAACTACACGGGTGATATCGCGGAGACTTGATCTTGACGGATTGAGACCTACGCTAGCAACACCGGACGATCCACGAGCGAGCACAACTTAGACTCTTTGTCGGACAATGCTCGGGTATCACCCTGCGATAGCCGGACTTAAATCTGGAGCAGGCTGTTGCCTAAGGACGGAGGGATGGACCCTGCCCCGCAGGCCGTACACTCATCGGCGGTGGAGCCGAACACAAGCCTCACTTCTGGGGAAGCCTGTGGCTCCGGACCCCTGGACTCTTATCCTGTTGTAGGTTCCAGTCCGCGCGCTCCTGAGCCCGCCGAGCCTGGTTGGGCTTCGGTAATGGAGTTTACCGCCGCGGACATCTTCCAGTGCTCGCCCTTTGGCGTCATACTGAACTCGCTAAAGTCTCTATCTTTATCAGGAGACTCGCGGCCGAACTATGTTCGGCTCGAGTGGGAAGCAGGCGACGAAGGAATTTGTTGCCCACCCACCACCCACTTCATAGCCACGGTTGATGATTTAACCGACATGCTTGACTTCGACTTCGAAGGCATCGACGGTATGGACGATGATGCAAGAGAAGATTCAGAATCTATGGGTGCTGGACTTCCGCCTCGTCACACGACATATACATGGTGGATACGCCCAAGGAGGACGACGGCAACAATCCGGAAGATAAAACCCCTGGGCAAAATCCAAAGCGACGGCGCAGACGTCCTTCCAAGTCCAGCAACAGTAAAAATAGCAGCAAGAGCGCCAGAAGGATCGATACTCCGGTTAACCCCAAAGGCAACAACGACCATACGAAACCAGCGATGGAGCAGGACGAGCCAGGTCACGCCGAACACAGTTCGGAGCAGACGCCCGATGACAATGATCCTGAAGGACGAGGTCATCAAACCGAACCAGCACAAGAACAAAATCCGGATGACGACGCATTCATCATCCCGTAAACACGCATGGAACAAGATAACCTCCACCGAAAGCTTATGGCCACCGCAAGAAGTCTAAAGAAGCAAAAGCAACGACTCAAAGCCGCACAGGAAACACTCAATCGCAGATGGAATAAAGTGCTAGACACTGAAGAAAGATACGGCGACGATCGCCATACAAAGACTATCAAAATGCAAGCTCTTGCAGAATTGACGGCGAGGCCGCTCCACCAAAGAGTAACACGACCAGGAGGCTAGACGTACCACTTCATAACCGCAACAAAACGGCTACCAACGCCGCACACGATCTACATGAGCACCTGGATAAGAAAGCCGGCGCAGCTAGGTCCATCTACGGATCTAAAGAACACACCCCGGCGAGGGATTGTGGTCACCAAAACGATTATGCTAATCAAATACCAGTTCGGAATAAACACCGGACACAAGAACAGCCGACGGCATGCCACAACATGTCCAGATACAGAGGGGCTGCTCACCCCCTGTGCTTTACCGAAGAAGTACTGGACCATGAATTTCCACAGGGCTTTAAACCTGTGAACATAGAGGCATCTGACGGAGCAGCATGGACCAGTGCGGATCGAGACTTTATCCTGCATATACATATGGCTCGTGGGGATGACCTCCACGCCATCAAATACCTTCCCCTCAAACTAAAGGGACCAGCTCGTCACTGGTTGAAAAGCCTCCCCAAAAATTCAATTGGGAGTTGGGAGGAACTCGAGGACGCTTTCAGGGCCAATTTTCAAGGGACTTATGTCCGGCCTCCGGATGCTAATGATTTAAGTCACATAATCCAGTAGCCCGGAGAGTCTACCCGCAAGCTTTGGAACAGATTCCTCACTAAGAAGAATCAAATTGTCGATCATCTGGATGCCGAAGCCTTAGCGGCATTCAAACACAGCATCCGTGACGAGTGGCTGGACAGACACCTCGGCCAAGAAAATCCGAGGACAATGGCAGCCTTAACAAGCCTCATGACCCGCTTTTGCGTGGGTGAAGATAGCTGGCTGGCCCGTAAAGGCACCAGTGATCCCAACACATCCGAAATAAGGGATGGCAACGGAAAGCCACGACGTAATAAAAACAAACGCCAAAACAAGGAAGAGAGCCTGGACAACACAACGGTAAACGCCGGATTCAGGGGCTCTCGACCCGATCAGCAAAAGATGTTGGGGAACGTAGTAATTTCAAAAACTTCCTACGCACATGCAAGATCATGGTGATGGCATAGCAACAAGAGGGGAGAGTGTTGTCCACGTACCCTCGTAGACCGTAAGCGGAAGCGTTAGCACAACGCGGTTGATGTAGTCGTACGTCTTCACGATCCGACCGTCCAAGCACCGAACGTACGACACCTCCGAGTTCAGCACACGTTCAGCTCGATGACGATCTCCGGCCTCCGATCCAGCAAAGCTCCGGAGATGAGTTCTGTCAGCACGACGGCGTGGTGACGATGATGATGTTCTACCGGCGCAGGGTTTCGCCTAAACTCCGCGTCGATATGACCAAGGTGGAATATGGTGGAGGGGGGCACCGCACACGGCTAAGGAACGATCCGTAGATCAACTTGTGTGTCATGGGGTGCCCCCCTGCCCCCGTATATAAAGGAGCAAGGGGAGGAGGGCCAGCCAAGGAGGAGGAGGCGCGCCCAATGGGGGCAATCCTACTCCAAGTAGGATTCCCCCCTCTTTCCAAGTCCTACTAGGAGAAGGGAAGGAAGGGGAGGAGAAGGAGAAGGAAGGAGAGGGAGGAGAAGAAGGAAAGGGGGGCTGGCCCCCTAGTCCAATTCGGTTTGGGCTAGGGGGGGCCGCGCGCCCTACCTCCTCTCTTCCACCACTTGGCCCATGAGGCCCAATGCTTCTTCCTCGTATTCCCGTAACTCCCCGGTACCCCCGAAAATACACGAATCACTCGGAACCTTTCCGAACTCCGAATATAGTCATCCAATATATCGATCTTTACGTCTCGACCATTTCGAGACTCCTCGTAATGTCCCCGATCTCATCCGGGACTCCGAACTCCTTCGGTACATCAAAACTCATAAGCTCATAATATAACTGTCATCGAAACCTAAGCGTGCGGACCCTACGGGTTCGAGAACTATGTAGACATGACCTAGAACTATTCTCGGTCAATAACCAATAGCGGAACCTGGATGCCCATATTGGCTCCTACATATTCTACGAAGATCTTTATCGGTCAAACCGCATAACAACATACGTTGTTCCCTTTGTCATTGGTATGTTACTTGCCGAGATTCGATCGTCGGTATCCAATACCTTGTTCAATCTCGTTACCGGCAAGTCTCTTTACTCGTTCGTAATGCATCATCCGTAACCAACTCATTGGCTACATTGCTTGCAAGGCTTATAGTGATGTGCATTACCGAGAGGGCCCAGAGATACCTCTCCGACAATCGGAGTGACAAAACCTAATCTCGAAATACACCAACTCAACATGTACCTTCGGAGACACCTGTAGTACTCCTTTATAATCACCCAGTTATGTTGTGACGTTTGGTAGTACCCAAAGTGTTCCTCCGGTAAACGGGAGTTGCATAATCTCATAGTTACAGGAACATGTATAAGTCATGAAGAAAGCAATAGCAACATACTAAACGATCAAGTGCTAGGCTAATGGAATGGGTCAAGTCAATTACATCATTCTCCTAATGATATGATCCCGTTAATCAAATGACAACTCTTTTGTCCATGGTTAAGAAACATATCCATCTTTGATAAACGAGCTAGTCAAGTAGAGGCATACTAGTGACACTATGTTTGTCTATGTATTCACACATGTATTATGTTTTCGGTTAATACAATTCTAGCATGAATAATAACTTTATTATTGCCTCTAGGGCATATTTCCTTCAGTCTCCCACTTGCACTAGAGTCAATAATCTAGTTCACATCGCCATGTGATTTAACACCAATATTCACATCTGTATGTGATTAATACCCGTAGTTCACATCATCATGTGATCAACACCCAAAGGGTTTGTTCACATCGCTATGTGATTAACACCCAAAGATTACTAAGGTATGATCATGTTTTGCTTGTGAGAGAAGTTTAGTCAGCAGTCTGCATCATATTGAGCCGTATGTATTTTGCAAATGTTCTATGTCCATGATCCTCTGCGGAGCTACTCTAGCTAATTGCTCCCACTTTCAATATGTATCAGATTTAGACTTAGAGTCGTCGGATCGGTGTCAAAACTTGCATCGGCGTAACCCTTCTGACGAACCTTTTGTCACTTCCATAATCGAGAAACATATCCTTATTCCACTAAGGATAATTTTGACCGCTGTCGATGATCTACTCCTAGATCAATATTGTACTCCTTGCCAAACTCGATTGTAGGGTATACAATAGATCTGGTACACAGCATGGCATACTTTATAGAACCTATGGCCAAGGCATAGGGAATGACTTTCATTCTCTTTCTATTTTCTGCCGTGGTCGGGTTTTGAGTCTTACTCAATTTCACACCTTGTAACACAGGCAAGAACTCTTTCTTTGACTGTTCCATTTTGAACTACTTCAAAATCTTGTCAAGGTATGTACTCATTAAAAAAACTTATCAAGCGTCTTGATCTATCTCTATAGATCTTGATGCTCAATATGTAAGTAGCTTTAATGAGGTCTTTATTTTAAAGAACTCCTTTCAAATACTCCTTTATGCTTTGTAGAATAATTCTACATTATTTCCAATCAACAATATTTTATTCACATATACTTATCAAAAATGCTGTAGTGCTCCCACTCACTTTCTTGTAAATACAGGCTTCACCGTAAGTCTGTACAAAACTATATGCTTTGATCAACTCATCAAAGTGTATATTCCAACTCCGAGATGCTTGCACCAGTCCATAGATGGATCGCTGGAGCATGCACATTTTGTTAGTACCTTTAGGATTGACAAAACCTTCTGGTTGCATCATATACAACTCTTCTTTAAGAAAACCATTAACAATGCAGTTTTGACATCCATTTGCCAGATTTCATAAAATGTGGCAATTGCTAACATCATTCGGACAGACTTAAGCATCGCTACAGTTGAGAAAATCTCATTGTAGTCAACACCTTGAACTTGTCGAAAACTCTTTTGTGACAAGTCGAGCTTTGTAGATAGTAACACTACTATCAGCATCTATCTTCCTCTTGAAGATCCATTTATAAAATATGGTTTGCCGATCATCGGGCAACTCCACCAAAGTCCACACTTTGTTCTCATACATGGATCCCATCTCAGATTTCATGGCCTCAAGCCATTTCGCGGAATCTGGGCTCATCATCGCTTCCTCATAGTTTCTAGGTTCATCATGGTCTAGTAACATGACTTCCGGAATAGGATTACCGTACCACTCTGGTGCGGATCATACTCTGGAAGACCTACGAGGTTTTGTAGTAACTTGATATGAAGTTTCATGATCATCATCATTAGCTTCCTCACTAATTGCTGTAGGAATCACTAGAACTGATTTCTGTGATGAACTACTTTCCAATTCGGGAGAAGGTACAAATTACCTTATCAAGCTCTACTTTCCTCCCACTCACTTCTTTCGAGAGAAACTCCTTCTCTAGAAAGGATCCATTATCAGCAACGAATGTTTTGCCTTCGGATCTGTGATAGAAGGTGTATCCAACAATTTCCTTTGGGTATTCTATGAAGACGCACTTCTCCGATTTGGGTTTGAGCTTATCAGGATGAAACTTTTTCACATAAGCATGCAACCCCAAACTTTAAGAAACGACAACTTTGGTTTCTTGCTAAACCACAGTTCATATAGTGTCGTCTCAACGGATTTAGATGGTGCCCTATTTAACGTGAATGCAGTTGTCTCTAATGCATGATCCCAAAATGATATTGGTAAATCGGTAAGAAACATCATAGATTGTGCTATACCCAATAAAGTACGGTTATGACGTTCGGACACACCATTATGATGTGGTGTTTCAGGTGGCATGAATTTGTGAAACTATTCCACATTGTTTTAATTGAAGACCAAACTCGTAACTCAAATATTTGTCTCGGCGATCAGATCATAGAAACTTTATTTTTACGATGATTTTTCCACTTCACTCTGAAATTCTTTGAACCTTTGAACTATTTCAGACTTATGTTTCATCAAGTAGATATACCCATATCTGCTCAAATCATCTTGTGAAGCTCAGAAAATAGCGATACTTGCCACGAGCATCAACACTCATTGGATCGCATACATCGGTATGTATTATTTCCAATTAGTCAGTAGCTTGTTCCATTGTTCCGGAGAACGGAGTTTTAGTCATCTTGCACAAAAGGCATGGTTCACAAGCATCAAATGATTCATAATCAAGTGATTCCAAAATCCCATCGACATGGAGTTACTTCATGCGCTTTACACCAATATGACCTAAGCGGCGATTACCACAAATAAGTTGCACTATCATTATTAACTTTGCATCTTTTGGTTTCAATATTATGAATATGTGTATCACTACGATCGAGATCCAATGAACCATTTTCATTGGGTGTGTAACCATATAAGGTTTTATTCATGTAAAGAACAACAGTTTATTCTCTTACTTAAATGAATAACCGTATTGCAATAAACATGATCAAATCATATTCATGCTCAACGCAAACACCAAATAACATTTATTTAGGTTCAACACTAATCCCGAAAGTATAGGGAGTGTGCGATGATGATCATATCAATCTTGAAACTACTTTCAACACACATCGTCACTTCACCCTTAACTAGTTTCATTTTATTCGCAACTCCGTTTGAGTTACTACTCTTAGCAACCGAACCAGTACCAAATACCGAGGGGTTGCTATAAACACTAGTGAAGTACACATCAATAACATGTATATCAAATATACCTTTGTTCACTTTGCCATCCTTCTTATCCGCCAAATACTTGGGGTAGTTCTGCTTCTAGTGACCAGTCCCTTTGCAGTAGAAGCACTTAGTCTCAGGTTTAGGTCCGGACTTGGGCTTCTTCACTTGAGCAGCAACTTGCTTGCCGTTCTTCTTGAAGTTCCCTTCTATCCCTTTGCCCTTTTCTTGAAACTAGTGGTCTTGTTAACCATCAACACTTGATGTTCTTTCTTGATTTCTACCTTCATCGATTTCATCATCATGAAAAACTCGGGAATCATTTTCATCATCCCTTGCATACTATAGTTCATCACAAAGTTCTATTAACTTGGTGATGGTGACTAGATAATTCATCAATCACTATCTTATCGGAAGATTAACTCCCACTTGATTCAAGCGATTGTAGTACCGGACAATCGAGCACATGCTCACTAGTTGAGCGATTCTCCTCCATCTTTTAGCTATAGAACTTGTTGGAGACTTCATATCTCTCAACTCGGTATTTGCTTGAAATATTAACTTCAACTCTGGAACATCTCATATGGTCCATGACGTTCAAAACGTCTTTGAAGTCCCGATTCTAAGCCGTTAAGCATGGTGCACTTAAACTATCAAGTAGTCATCATATTGAGCTAGCCAAACATTCATAACGTCGCATCCGCTCCTGCAATAGGTCATCACCTAGCGGTGCATCCGGGACATAATTCTTACATGCAGCAATGAGGATAAACCTCGGATCGCGGATCCAATCCGCATCATTGCTACTAACATTTTTCAATACAATTTTCTATAGGAACATATCAAAATAAACATATGAAAGCAACAACGCAAGCTATTGATATTACAACATAATTTGCAAAATACTACCAGGACTAAGTTCATGATAAATTTAAGTTCAATTAATCATATTACTTAAGAACTCCCACTTAGACAGACATCTCTCTAGTCATCTAAGTGATCACGTGATCCAAATCAACTAAACCATAACCGATCATCACGTGAGATGGAGTAGTTTTCAATGGTGAACATCACTATGTTAATCATATCTACTATATGATTCACGCTCGACCATTCGGTCTCCGTGCTCGAGGCCATATCTCGCATATGCTAGGCTCGTCAAGTTTAACTGAGTATTCGCGTGTGCAAAACTGGCTTGCACCCGTTGTAGATGGACGAGAGCTTATCACACCCGATCATCACGTGGTGTGCAGGCACGACGAACTTTGGCAATGGTGCATACTCGGGAGAACACTTCTTGATAATTAGTGAGAGATCATCTTAAAATGCTACCGTCAATCAAAGCAAGAATAAGATGTATAATAGATAAACATCATATGCAATCAAAATATGTGACATGATATGGCCATGATCATCTTGCGCCTTTGATCTCCATCTCCAAAGTACTGTCATGATCTCTATCGCCACCGGCACGACACCATGATCTTCATCATCTTGATTTATATCAATGTGTCATCACATGGTTGTCTCACCAACTATTGCTCTTGCAACTATTGCTATCGTATAGCGATAAAGTAAAGCAATTATTTGGCACTTGCATCTTATACAACAAAGAGACATCCATAGGGCTTCTGCCAGTTGCCGATAAATTCAACAAAACATGATCATCTCATACAACAATTTATATCTTATCACGTCTTGACTATCACATCACAACATGCCCTACAAAAACAAGTTAGACGCCCTCTACTTTGTTGTTGCAAATTTTACGTGGCTGCTACGGGCTTAAGCAAGAACAAATCTCACCTACGCATCAAAACCACAATGATAGTTTGTCAAGTTGGTGCTGTTTTAACCTTCGCAAGGACCGGGCGTAGCCTTTTCGGTTCAACTAAAGTTGGAGAAACCGACACCGCTAGCCACTGTGTACAAAGCACGGCGGTAGAACCAGTCTCGCGTAAGCGTCTGGCGTAATGTCGGTCCGGGCCGCTTCATCCAACAATACCGCCGAACCAAAGTATGACATCTTTGGTAAGCGGTATGACTTATATCACCCACAACTCACTTGTGTTCTACTCGTGCATATAACATCAAACCATAAAACCTAGGCTCGGATGCCACTGTTGGGGAACGTAGTAATTTAAAAAATTTCCTACGCACATGCAAGATCATGGTGATGGCATAGCAACGAGAGGGGAGAGTGTTGTCCACATACCCTCGTAGACCGTAAGCGGAAGCGTTAGCACAACGCGGTTGATGTAGTCGTACGTCTTCACGATCCGACCGATCCAAGCACCGAACGTACGGCACCTCCGAGTTCAGCACACGTTCAGCTCGATGACGATCTCCGGCCTCCGATCCAGCAAAGCTCCGGAGATGAGTTCCGTCAGCACGACGGCGTGGTGACGATGATGATGTTCTACAGGCGCAGGGTTTCGCCTAAACTTCGCGACGATATGACCGAGGTGGAATATGGTGGAGGGGGGCACCGCACACGGCTAAGGAATGATCCGTAGATCAACTTGTGTGTCATGGGGTGCCCCCCTGCCCCCGTCTATAAAGGAGCAAGGGGAGGAGGGCCGGCCAAGGAGGAGGAGGCGCGCCCAAGGGGGGCAATCCTACTCCAAGTAGGATTTCCCCCTCTTTCCAAGTCCTACTAGGAGAAGGGAAGGAAGGGAGGAGAAGGAGAAGGAAGGAGAGGAGGAGAAGAAGGAAGGGGCGGCCCCCAGTCCATTCGGTTTGGGCTAGGGGGGCCGCGCGCCCTACCTCCTCTCTTCCACCACTTGGCCCATGAGGCCCAATGCTTCTTCCTCGTATTCCCGTAACTCCCCGGTACCCCCGAAAATACCCGAATCACTCGGAACCTTTCCGAACTCCGAATATAGTCGTCCAATATATCGATTTTTACGTCTCGACCATTTCGAGACTCCTCGTCATGTCCCCGATCTCATCCGGGACTCCTAACTCCTTCGGTACATCAAAAGTCATAAACTCATAATATAACTGTCATCAAAACCTTAAGCATGCAAACCCTACGGGTTCGAGAACTATGTAGACATGACCTAGAACTATTCTAGGTCAATAACCAATAGCGGAACCTGGATGCCCATATTGGCTCCTACATATTCTACGAAGATCTTTATCGGTCAAACCGCATAACAACATACATTGTTCCCTTTGTCATCGGTATGTTACTTGCCCGAGATTCGATCATCGGTATCCAATACCTAGTTCAATCTCGTTACCGGCAAGTCTCTTTACTCGTTACGTAATGCATCATCCCGTAACCAACTCATTGGCTACATTGCTTGCAAGGCTTATAGTGATGTGCATTACCGAGAGGGCCCAGAGATACCTCTCCGACAGTCGGAGTGACAAAACCTAATCTCGAATTACGCCAACTCAACATGTACCTTCGGAGACACCTGTAGTACTCCTTTATAATCACCCAGTTACGCTGTGATGTTTGGTAGTACCCAAAGTGTTCCTCCGGTAAACGTGAGTTGCATAATCTCATAGTTACAGGAACATGTATAAGTCATGAAGAAAGCAATAGCAACATACTAAACGATCAAGTGCTAGGCTAATGGAATGGGTCAAGTCAATCACATCATTCTCCTAATGATGTGATCCCGTTAATCAAATGACAACTCTTTTGTCCATGGTTAGGAAACATAACCATCTTTGATAAACGAGCTAGTCAAGTAGATTCACACATGTATTATGTTTCCGGTTAATACAATTCTAGCATGAATAATAAACATTTATCATGATATAAGGAAATAAATAATAACTTTATTATTGCCTCTAGGGCATATTTCCTTCAAAAGAAGCCACCAAAAGGCAGTAAAGAGGGGCCGTCTGGTCTGAACAGAGTCCTGGACAGACTGTGCCAAATTCATGGCACCTTCGAGAAACCTGCGAACCACACGCACAGAGAGTGCTGGGTCTTCAAGTAGGTCGGCAAATTAAACACCGAGAACAAGGGAAGGAAAACACCAAGTGAAGACGAGGATGAACCTCGTCAGCCGAACAGTGGGGGATAGAAAAATTTCCCATCAGAGGTTAAAACAGTAAACATGATCCACGCGACTCATACATCCACGAGAAGGCACGAACACGCGCTCAGAAACGCGTGCGCCATAGAGCCCATTGTACCCACACCTAGCTACTGGATGACTAGTCCGATCACTTTCGATCACACAGACCGCCTGACTAGTATTCGGCGCGAAGGATCAGAGGCCTTGGTGCTTGACCCAATAATCGACGGATACCATCTCACCCACGTCCTCATGGACGGCGGCAACAGTCTCAATTTAATATATGAGGACACTGGCCGCAAGATGGGGATAGACCCATCCAGAATTAGTCAAAGCAACACTGCATTTGAAGGGGTGATACCAGGCGTTGAAGCCTACAGCAGGGGCTCCGTCGTACTGGAGGTAACATTCGGCTCTCCAGGCAACTCCAGAAGCGAAGAACTACTCTTCATCATCGCACCCTTCCAAAGCGACTATCATGCACTACTTGGAAGAACGGCCTTCGCCCGCTTCAACGCATTACCACACTACGCCTACCTTACACTCAAGATGCCCGGTCCACGTGGCGTCATCACCGTTAACGGAAACACAGAGCGCTCTTCACGCGCGGAGGAATACGCAACGGCCCTAGCAGCCGGACTATAAGCGGCCTCCAACATCAGCAAGCATGACTGGTCATTAAGACCACAGACTCGGTTAGACGAGTCCGGCAGCCCGGATAAAAACAAACCAGGGCACCGTACATGTAATACCATAGAGGACACCAGGGGCTGTAGATATTTAACATAGCCCCACACTTGGCTCAACCTTATTGGCAGGCTAACATCTTACACTTTTTACTATTCATCGCATACTTACGTTGTACTCTCCTACATGAGTTTTCTTCTTTACAGACAACATTCGTGCGATGCCCTTCCAGGATACGGCACAACGGAGACAAAGGTCCCTGCTCAAAAGGTTTCTCTTTAGATTAAGCCCCTGTGTAAACCTTTTCTACTGCCTCTTGTTGTTAAACCATCCCATGGGTTCCATACCCACAGAGGATACTGCCGTTATTGGCATTTCACCACGGCAGACTAATGCACGTGCCTGGAACTGCAGGGTTTATAATGAATGGGCCTTCTTCAGCCCATTTTCTGTCATAAAGTCCGAATACCTTCGGGAGTGTTCGGCGTCACGAGTTTGGCCTTATATGCATCAGCTCCGAATCATGTCTTTGGTCAAATGTTGGGTTTGCCCGGCTCCTGGGTTTGCCGCCTTACGTTCCGTTATTATCGGCTAGGGTGGCTAAAGGAGAACTACTGTGATTGTGCCCTGGTTATTCCGGACGAGCACCTCAGTAGAGAAAGCCAAAAACTGACTGTCATGATACAACGAGAGACTGTTCAACCACTCGAAGACTTATCGGAATCTTTAGGATCCCTCCACATTAACGAAGGACCGTTTCCCAGTCATGTACACACGCGCCCGTATTCGGATGCAAGCGAAGGTACCAGGGGCTACATAGTAGCCCCACCGTTAGACTCCCATGGCTAAGCGAAAACGTTACAGCTATATAGTCCGGTTGCCTAGTTCGACGTGCGATCACCTCCTTAATGGACCAAGACGTTGGATCAAGTGTGATTATGCATATTCTTCTCGAACACCCCTGTATTATATGCATGGGGGCTAAAGCCAACGACTGCTAACTTTCGGATTGCATATATATGCGTGGAGACTAGTGAATTTCGTGTCGAAAAAAACTGCACGCGGTGTTTTTTCGGTACTGTTTTTGCTTTAATTTTTTAACCATTTATCGGAATGAGGTGTGTAATATACCGTTGAAAAGCTATGAATTAGGCGCAACTTCGACATGTTGAACACTTTTCGAGATTCCAAACGGTTTAAGAGCAGTTTTGAAAATGGTGCGGCGGATGACGAGTGGCAGCGAGCGTTTTTTCGCGTTTTTTCCAAACCGCTTGTCGGAATGAAGCAAATGATACACCGTTGGATAGATATCGTCGAGGCGCATCTTTTACATATATAAATCTTTCTCTAATTCGTTACGGTTTAAGAGCAGTTTCAAATTTACTAAATCGCGGAACTCTGTTTTTTTAATTATTTTCAATTTTCGGTACTATTTTCGCTCTAGTTTTTGAACCGTTTATCAAAACGAGGCGTGTGATACGCCGTTGGAAAGCTACGAACGAGGCGCAAATTTCATATGTAGGAATGGTTTTGAGATTCCTTACGATTTTAAGTTAATTTTGAAAATTGTGCGGCGGATGACGAGTGGCAGCGGCTGTTTTTTCATGAAATTTTTGCAAACCGCTAGTCGAAATGATTCAAACGATACGCCGTTGGAAAGATATCGATGAGACGCAACTCTTTCATGTAGAACACTCTCTCTAATTCCTTACGGTTTAAGAGCAGTTTCGATTTTACCAAAAAGCGGACACTGTTTTTCGCGACACCCAAATCAACGTGGGTATTTCATCCGACTGAAAATCGCACTGCATCGGACGCAAAAACGCACTGCATCGGACGGGTAAGAGACATGCATGGTTTCTTTTATTCAAACGTAATTTTTTGAAGGACGAGAAAATAGAGTGCACTTCACATACGGTGTAAATGAACCACAACACTTTCAAGAAGTGAACCGCGTTACTTTTTTCGCTTTCCGGAACAATTTTTTTGCACATACGGGATGAACAACATCATACGGCCGACCGCACTGCTTCAGAATGAAACCGCACTGCATCTGACGGGCAAAGCGAGCTGCATGATTTCTTTTGTCAGACGTAATTTTTCTCAAAGGAGTTTTTGTTGTCTTTTTTTCAACATTTTTTATGAATGAGTGGACCTCAAAGACGAGGGCAAGTGAACCACACGAATATCAAAAGTGAACCACATTAGAAATATGTTTTCTCTGACACAATTTTTGCACTTCATATTGGTTGTAAGTGATCCGTGGTACTACCAAAAATGAACCGCATCACTACGGAAAGTGAACCGCATTGCTTTTCCTTTTGTTTCCCTAGAACATTTTACACTGAACCGTCTTCTTTGGGTTTTTTACAATGTGAACAATAAGCGTCTTCACAATGAATAGAAAAAATCAATATTATATATAGACGTGTTTTTTGATGTTCTCTCATCTTCTGCTAAAATCCAGTAATCTGGCCGGCATGAAAGCAAATAGTAAAACTGCATTGCATGCCTTCTAAAAAAGCAAAGTGCCGTGCACCAGACTTCTTTTCCCGAACAAATAAATCGAACAACACTGCACTAGAGATTTTTTTCTCCAAAACAAAAAAATGTGAACGGCATGTGGACGCCCTCGAAACTGCATGCACACAGCCAACCATGGTACTCCAAGCCACTCGAGAGGGATCCTCCTGCGTTGCGTTCTCGTTGGTGGCGATCTGGCGCACTGCAAGCCCAGGAGGCCTAGACTGCAAGGGAAGGGGGGAAGCTCGTCGGGAAGACATGAGTACAGAAGGGACACATGGAGACGAGCAGGACCATCCATCCACATCTGTATTGTCGAAGGGAGGCTCGGGCCAGCGAGGTGGAGCTCCTCCTCTGCTTGTCGTTGCCCGGGGGGGGGGGGGATGGCTGCTGCTTTTTTGCACTGCGGTGTGGGATGGGTGTGCTGCGTGCACCAATGCAGTGGACTGCAAGGCGCCGCCACCGATGGCTTGATGAAGAAGACCACGGGAGGCCCAAAAAGGATGGCGGGGCGGTTGTGGGCACGGCGGCCGGCGAGTACAGAGGTGGGAGAAGGCCATGGGAGACCGCCAGCCATCCTGTGGTAGCCGTCGAGTGGACGGGGAGGCCGCGCCTGCTGGTAGGCGGAGGGGTAGCATGGGCCACCAGATCTGGCGGCGGGGCATTGTGAGGGGGGCCGCCGTGGCCTGGATCCGTCGGTGGAGGACCACTGCAGCTCACCGGCGAGGGAGGAAGGCCGCAGGCCGGTCGCGGCAGGGTGCAGGGAGGAGAGGGCCATGGGGGGCTCGCCGGATCTGGGGAGGAGAGGGCCACGGCGACCTCGGTGCGGGGGAGGGATGGTGCGGCCCCAAGTGGCGAAGACGGCATAGATCCAAGGTGGAGGAGGGATGGGCGCTCCGACGACGGATCTGGGGAGGGGTGGAGCACCGGCGAGCTCGGACAGGTGGTGGCGCGCACGGTGGGAGGTGGCGGCGCAGTGGTGAGGTTGGGCGGCGGTGCACTGGAGTAGAGAGGTGGAGGGGATTTGGGCGTGAGGTGGGGAGGTTGGGCGGCGATGCCCAAGAGTAGAAGGTGGAGGGGATTTTGGAGCATGCGGGTGAGGTCGAGGGAGAGGTGGGGGTGGGGGTTGCGGTGGCGGCGGGCCGGGGCTGCGGCAGTGGTAGAAGGTGGCCCGGGAGGGTGGGTGTGGGGCGAAGTGGGTGGTTTCTGTGATTTTTTGTTCGCCGGATCGGGGTGGTGTGCAGAATAAGCGTTTGGTGTGCAGAATAAGACTCTAGAGGGTGTTATCATAATAGACCCACATATATATATATATATATATATATATATATATATATATATATATATATATATATATATATATATATATATATATATAGGATTTTCTACAAGTGCTTGCCACAGAACTAGTTAAGGGTTTCAACGGTGCAAAAGTTCTCAAAAATTCTGAAAAAAATACTGAACCAACACACCTATAATATAACATGATCCAACGGAGGGATTAAAAAAATACGACTATATGTGTCCTGGACAAAAAAACAAATAGTTCAGTATATATTTATGTCGCAGTGAGCTGAAATGCTTATTATTTTTGCCGAGGATACATAGATGCATATTTTGACAATCCCTCCGTTGGATCATCTTATTACATTATAGAGATGCTCCCATATTTATTCTATATTTTTTGATAACTTTTAAACCGTTAAAAGTTTAGCGACCCTTAACTAGTTCTGTGGCAAGCTATGGTAGACACAGTTCCGCCCTCAGGGCCTCCACGGCAGCAGCACCATCTGCAGTCCAAACATATTACATTAATATCATGCCGCCTTCATATTTTCTTATACAAAGGAAGGCAGAGCACATACCTTGTGATTCGTCCAGCCGCTCGTTCACCAGCGTGATATCGGCATCAATCGATCCAATCTGCCTCGTTAGTTCGGCAACTTCAACGGACTGGTCAGCGGCCGGACCCACAGGTACCTGCACGTATTTACAGCGCAATCATTGATTTATGATCCCCCGTTTGCCGCCTAGGGCAGGCAACCAGAGTCACAGGGGCTACTATCTATATGGAGCACACCTAGCGCGTGCCTCACAGCCAAAAAAAGTGTATTTTTCACTACATACCTCAAAGCCTCTGAGCAGGCTTGTAAATGCTTCATTCAAACCACTTGTAGCGGATGAAATCTTCTTGAGCACCGCGGTCATTAATGAGCGGTGCTCCTCCGAGAGCGCAGCTCGCTCCAGAAGGCCTGTCAGTACGTCCGGCCGGACATTGAACTGTGCCGGACCCTTCCCATCGCCCCTCGTGGGAGCCAAACGCTCCGGGCTCAGGGCGGCTGACGCATTGGCTTCTGGCTTCGGCAGATCCGGACTCCTCCGTGACGACACCTTGGTGTCGCCCACTTCATGAGGCGGAGAGGTTGGTGGGGTCTCGTTCTCCATCATCTCCGAAGGAAGATCCCCCGAAGATGAACTCTGTTGAGAAGAGCTGCTAGCCAGACTGCAAAATGCGAATCCTGGTCATTGATCTAGGAGAAACACAATACCTTTGAATTAACGATTGACTTACAGCTCAGTGGAGGGCTGGCCCGTTGGCGGGCATGACGTGGTGAGGGTGCCCATCGGGGTAGGGTCCCCTGGGGATACCTTTTTCCCTGGTTTGGGCATCTCCGTCTCCAAGTCTTCGAAGGCAGCCTCTTCTTCCCGCGTGGGGAGGAGGCCTTAGCCTCCCCTTCCCGACTATCCTCCTTAGGGGAGGTAACAATTCCCCCGGTTTGGATGCGTAGTGTGTGAAGTTCGGTTTCTTCATTCTTCCCCTTGTCTTTCCCTGAGGACATTCTGCTGAGTACCCGGTCAAGCATCTTGGCCATGGTGGGACCAGGCGAGCCTTTGGGAGGTGGCGCCGGACACCTGATTCTCTCCGCCTTGCTGAGCCATTCCTGGCCACGGATGGTTTCCAGAATAAACAATTATGACAAATACAAAACAAGGTGTCCGATATCAAGGTTACTTACTTGGGTATCTAGGCGATTGCAGCTTAGGCCCGCATCCTCGGTGGTGTCCGGACACTCTACTTTCGGTCCGAAGAATAATTTGCACATCCCTTCAAGCTTCACGCCGAAGAATTGCTTAACAGTCCGCGAACCCTCTGGATTGAACTCCCACATCCGGAGAGGCCGGCATTGGCACGACAACATTCGTCATATTAACATCACTTGCATTATGCTGACAAGGTTAATGTCCCTCTCAAGAAGCTCTCGGATGCGGCTCTGCAATACTGGTACATCGCCAGCGGGCCCTCAATTCCGTCCTACGTCGGTCCAAGACGCTAGTTGTGAAGGAGGGCCCGAGCGAAACTCGGGGGCGGCCACCCACTTTGTGCCCCTAGGAGCCGTGACATAAAACCACCTCCGTTGCCATACATCGGATACTTCTGGGAAAGAACCCTCTGGCCATGGGGCATCGGTGTTCCTGCTTATTACGACACCTCCGCACTCCGCATGTCGCCCCTTGATCATCTTCGGCTTCACATTGAAGGTCTTGAGCCATAAGCCGAAGTGTGGGGTGACATGGAGGAAGGCCTGACACACTATAATGAACGACGAGATATGGAGGATGGCGTCCGGAGCTAGATCATGAAAATCCAACCTATAATAGAACATGAGCCCCCTCACAAAAGGATCAAGGGTGAGGCCCAAGCCACGGAGGAAGTGAGGAACAAACACGACGAACTCATTGGGCTCCGGTGTAGGGATGACCTGCCCTGGAGCAGGAAGCCTGTGCTGGATGTCGGCGGTCAGATATCCGACCTCCCTAAGCTTCGCAATGTCCTCCTTTTGAATCAAGGAGGCCACCCACCGACCTTGAGGGTTGGATCCGGACATATTGGAGGATCTGGGGTGTTGGAGCATAGGTCTCGGGTGTTAGAACTCGAGGTGCGAGAAGGCGCGAGGGAGGTGGAAAAGAGGCATAGGCCTCGGCCCCTTTTATAAAGGGGGTGAATATCAAGAGTCCTTAGGGTGACCGCCTGAGGTTTACCTGACGGCACACAGAGTCATACCAACGGTCCTCATGGGGCTACGCACGCCCGCATTAATGGAAGATCCCGTAATAAGAGGAACACGGTCTCTGCCTCAACAGGACGTGCCAATAAAACCGCCTCGCAGCGCGAGTCGAGGTGGGGCGAGAAGCACCGGTTCATGTTGAACTGGGCCACGACGCGAAGGCACAACGTACGAAGATTGCCAGCAGATCAGATTTATGCTATGTTCCCTACAATGGTGTGTAAGAATCCCCTCATGGACCCGGACACGATCTAAGTGTTCGATAATTACTTTGGAGCATTCGGAGATGGAACCCGCCCTGTAATGCCGAAGACAAGACCGCGCGCTGGACTCATCGTCATTGAAGCCTGGTTCAGGAGCTACTGAGGGAGTCCTGGATTAGGGGGTATCCGGACAGCCGGACTATGTACATCGTCCGGACTATTGAAGCATGAAGATACAAGACTCAAGACTTCGTCCCGTGTCCAGATGGGACTCTCCTTGGCGTGGAAGGCAAGCTTGGAAATCCGGATATTATGTTTCCTTCCTTGTAACCGACTCCGTGTAAACCCTAGCCCTCTCCGATGTCTATATAAACCGGAGAGGTTGGTTCTTAGAAGGCCGATCACAATTACAATCATACCATCATAGGCTAGCTTCTAGGGTTTAGCCTCTACGATCTGGTGGTAGATCTACTTTTGTACTACCCATATCTTCAATATTAATCAAGCAGGAAGTAGGGTTTTACCTCCATCGAGAGAGCCCGAACCTGGGTAAACATTTGTCCCTTGCTTCCTGTTACCATCAGCCTAGACGTACAGATCGGGACCCCCTACCCGAGATCCGTCGGTTTTGACACCGTCACCCATTGTCACCACAGATAAGCACGGCAAGACATACATCAAGTGTTCTCAAATCCTTAAAGACTCAATCCGACAAGATAACTTCAAAGGGAAAACTCAATCCATTACAAGAGAGTAGAGGGGGAGAAACATCATAAGATCCAACTATAATAGCAAAGCTCGCGATACATCAAGATCATGCGAAGTCAAGAACACGAGAGAGAGTGATCAAACACATAGCTACTGGTACATACCCTCTGCCCCGAGGGTGAACTACTCCCTCCTCGTCATGGAGAGTGTCAGGATGATGAAGATGGCCACCGATGATGGGTTCCCCCTCCGGCAGGATGCCGGAACGGGCTCTCGAGAGGTTTTTGGTGGCTACAGAGGCTTGCGGGGGCAGAACTCCCGATCTATTGTTCGCTTCGATGTTTTTAGGGTATATGGGAATATATAGACGAAAGAAGTCGGACGGGGGAGCCACGAGGGGCCCACGAGGGTGGAGGGCGCGCCCAGGGGGTGGGCGCGCCCCCTATCTCGTGGCCTCCTCGAAGCTTCCCTGGCTTGCACTCCAAGTTCCTGGATTATACATGCTCCAAAAATCACGCTCCCGAAGGTTTTATTCCGTTTGGACTCTGTTTGATATTCCTTTTCTTCGAAGCACTGAAACAGGCAAGAAAACAGCAATATGGGCTGGGCCTCCGGTTAATAGGTTAGTCCCCAAAATAATATAAAAGTGTATAATAAATCCCATAAACATTCAAAACAGATAATAAAATAGCACGAATGCTTCATAAATTATAGATACGTTGGAGACGTATCAGGCGCGCTTCGCTGCACCATTGATGTCGTCGGAATTTCACCAAGGTTAAAAATTTCTATGAAATCTCACATATTTTCGTCTGGTCCAAGACATTTTTAAACCTCAAAATTTCGAGCTAGATTCGAACTAATTTCAATCCAAATTTAAATTTGATTAAAATTAAATTAAAATTAAGTGAAATTTGAAGCTTGAAATTATTTCCAAAATATACAAAATTTAATATTTTAGTGAGGTCCAAAATTGTTTGTTTTTAAATTAAAACCTTGGATTTCACAAGAAATATTATTTGGCTTGGCACATGGGGAAGATGATGGAGTGTGTATTTTTTTTATAATGAGATGTTTTGGTGGATCCTCCTTGACGGTGTGATTTTACGTTATCCACTAATCAACCCGCATATCTCTGGGAAAGTTTTTTTTTTGCGTTGGTGGTACCGTGTCGCATGTTGGTGCTTCTTTTTTGCCAGGTGATGAGAGGGTGCATGAGACTGATGTGTTTTTATAGTTGATTTGAGAATCATTGATTCAGTCAAATTTGCGACCAAATAAGAAAATGACACCTCAACTGACTAAGAGAGCTCCAAGCTTAGGGAGCATAGAGAATTTAAAAGAAAAAATGTTGTTGATCCAGTCAAAATCATGACGAAACCTCAATCGCATGAGAAAGCTCCACTTAGAGAGTATAGTAAATTTGAAGATGTCGCCTCACCACTCATAATGGACAAATACATGCCAAATTTTCATATGGCAGTGTACCCGCCTGTTCAGTTTGTACATTTGAAACCCGGAAGAGCGAAAAGAGAGGAAGGTGCCCGGGAGCCTAGGGAGGTTAAAAAAATTAAACCCGTTCAAGAGCAAAATGCAGTGTGCGCGTCACAACGATCCGCCACAGAAAGCGCGGTGCAGAGTCAATTCCCACGGATTTGTTGCATATCTACCTCCAAATCTTGGTAGATGCATCCTCTCTATTATACTACCTGCTTTCCGTCAAATGCTTTCTGTTTTGGAATCACATTCTCGGACATGCATGAGTCCCCATAGTTATGCAATCTTATACACTACTGTAGGAATACCATGGGCTGGCTGGCTGTCTCAGTGGGTGCAAGTTGACGGGAAAAAAATGTTCGTCGGCAAGGGGCCCCATGGTTGATTGGATCTTCTTTATAAAAGGGAGTTCTCTCTCGGCGGGCAGATGTAGACACGGGCCTAAACGAAAACCTGGATTTGTTAAAAAAAAACGAAAACCTGGACGTTGAGTCTCATACAAGTTTCTTGGCGGGAGCTGCTCGGTATCGCTTATAGCGATCCGTATGCTGCAGTTGCGTCTTTGCAAGTGAATTGGGCCGAGCCCAGCACGCTCTGTTCAGCACGGCGCGAGCCACTGGTAAAAGCGCAGAGGCACTTGGATGCCTGTTGGTTTTATCTTAATTAAAAATGCTATCGATGTTTTTTCGTGAATTCAAAAAATATGTGCAAACTTTAAAATGCTCATGAATTTTAAAAAAATGTTATTTATTGTATTACGAAAATTCGCAAATATTCTAAATTCAAAAAGCTTAAATTACTTTTTCACACAAATTTATAAATGATCGTAAATTCAGAAAACTAAAATTATGAAAAATGTTCAGATTCAAAAACATGTTCAAACTTTTTAAATATTCATAAATTGTAAAAAATTATTGAATTATAAAAATATAAAAGTTCATAAATTCGAAATAATAACAATTGAAAAATATATAAAAATAAAACGTAATGAAACCGGAAATAAAACAGGAGAAACGTGTGCTTGAGGAAAACATAATAAAAAGGGGAAATCGAAAATAGTAAAAAACAAAATCCCAAAGTAGAAAAACCGGTAGAAGCACCCCAACAAAACCAACAACAACTTCCCCTCAAACCACGTCCAACATGTGGTTTGCAACCGAAACTTGACAAAAAAAAAACATCACCTAATTTTTTTTAATAGCAACACCCATAGCGGGAGCTGCTGCGCTAGGCTACTTCTAGTTTTTTGTTGAGGGATGCTACTTCTAGTGCATACCCTAGTTGACGCCCACAGGCGTCTAGTGGAGGCTACGCTCGCACCGGAGCGACTTGGGCTGGCCCAGTTACAGTTGGTCGCGCGCTGCTGTTTTTTGTTCGCCCCTGTAGCCTTTTTTCTTTTCTGGTCTGTCTTTGTTTGTTTTCTTATGGGTTACCTTCCAGTTTTTATTTCTTTACTTTTCGTTCTTATATAATATTTATTATTTTGCAACTTAGAATTTTTCGTTCCACTGGCATTTCTGTGATATACGCTCAGCAATATTTAAATACACATTGGACATTTTTATGATATATGTTGAACACGTTCTAAATACACAATGAAACATTTATAAAAATACATTGAACATTTTCTTAACATATGGTGCACATTTTCTTAAATGTACGTTGAACATTTTTGTAAATGCACGGGGGAGCTCTTTATATAGTACACAAAAAAAGAGTGAAAAGAGACAAAATCCGAAAGAAAACCAAAGAAAAACAAATATGAAAAAAAGAGAAAGAGAAGATCCGAAACAAAAACCAGAATAAACCAGTGGAGAAATCAAAATGGGAAGCAAAAACAAATCACAAAAATTAAAAAGAAACAGTAAATAAAAGCTAGGAAAAAAAAGTAAATGCAAGCTAGCCAGTGTACGAAATAGAAGTGAGCTACCCGCATATGGAAGCGAGGGAATGAAAAAGAACCCACACGCGAAATCCGAGGTGGGTTGGCCCAACATGCATTGTACGTGGGTGTCGCGGCTTTCATTTGACACCTACAGGCGTCAAATGCGATCTGCCTAGTAGTATATGATTTGTGTTTAAATAGTGATCACCTACAAAGGATCTAAGTGGGCTGACCCATTAGGGTACTCCGGTTTTGGGAAGCCCCCACTTTTGGTTGCATGCTCCTCCGTTCAAACGAGATCCTGCCTCCTACTTTGATGCCCTCGACTCCTTGACACTCTGTTTTACCTCGCCGTTGCCTTGAACCCTAGATGATGAAGAGCTTTTGCTCACCATGTTGTCGTGAGACAAGGACCCCTACATCTCGCTTATTGCCAGACATAGTTTGGCCTCGACTCTTTGCGATGAGTGTGTTGTCCAATTAGTGGGCCGACCCATTATACGGTTTTGGGCCAAATCGGTCTGTAGAACCTTCCATGTGTTTTCTTTTTTTCTTCTATTCTTTGTGTTTCTTTATCCTTTTTTTTTCAATTTTCAATTTTCCGTGTTTCTTTATTGGATTTCGTCGGTTTTCTTCCATTTCATATTTATTTCAACTACATGTGTACTTTATTATAACACAAGTTATATAATTTAATATACCCGAAAATATTTTGATACACCTTGAATTTTTTTTAGATGCGTGAAGAAGAGTTTTTGAAATTGTTATTAGAATACATGTTAAAAAAGTAAAACACATGATTCAGCATTTTGAGAATGCTATGAAACATTTTTAGAAATTATTCAAACATTTATTTACATTGTACGAACATTTTTCTCAAATCTCATGAATATATTGGTAATGTGTGAACATTTTAAAAAATGCAATGAATACATGTTTAATGGTATGAAGGGTTTGAAAACATATTCTTGAGACACATGAATATATTTTTGAAATGTCATAATCATTGTTTTATAGTATTAAGTATATTAATAAATTATGTGTTTTTATTAAATTATATTAAAATTTTATAAATTTTCAGGAACATATTGTTGAAACTCGTGGACATGTTTTAAATATCATGATTTTTGTTAAAGGCTATCGACATTTTAAAAGTTCTGCGATTTTTTCACACTGCATGAATCTTTTTCAAAAAATTATCGACATTTTCTAGAATTTAAGATTTTTTTCCATTTAAGATATATAAATAAAAGTAATAAAAACGTCATTTTTAGGGTAAAAAAAAGAACATGCGCTAGCGAACCAGCGCTTCTCCCGCACTGGGCCGAGGCATCCTAGGAAAAATGAACATGCGGTCTCTAAATATGGGACCGGCTCATGTTGTTTCTCTCTGCTTCTTCATTTGTTCGTTTTTCTGTTTTACTTTTACTTTTGTGATATTTTCGAATATGTTTTAAAAATATATATTTCAAGAAGTTAAATTACTTCAAAACTTAAAAATGGTCACAGCGAATTTGAAAGATCTTAGCATAGTGTAAAGTTATGTTATACAACATAAAACATGTTGCGTAAGTAAACAAAATGTTTCCTACCATTCAGAAGAATGTACGTGGCTTTTTTGGAAAATATTTCCTTTTAAATGCCGATATTATTCAAAAATAATATTCATGACATTGATAAAATGTTCAGAAAAATATATGTGACATTTGAAAACATGTTATACAATAAAGAATGTATGTGACATTTAAATGACATATTCACGCATTCCAAAAGATATTTTTTCCGTTTTTGTCCCCCGCACATATTTTGTGAAGATGTGTGTATTTTTTTTTGCAATTCTTGATATTTCAAAGCATATTTAAAATACATTTAAAAAAATGGATTCATATATACTCCCTCCGCCTTGAGTCACTTATCTTGAGACGGAGGGAGTACATAGTTTCAGATAGTCTGTACCTTACCTATTGCTATGTTTATTGTATAGCATTTACTACAGCAGTCCACCCAGAAATGCACGTGAGGCAGTGAGGCCATGTACGTGCTCGATGCACTGGTTTGATTGGTTTACTTTATTGTTTTTTTTTATCGTTCTAGTTTCTATCCCCTGTCAGACTATGTGGTACGGACCCCACTTGTTTTTCCTTCCAGTCAGGCCATGTACTCCAGCAACGTGAATATGGCATGGTCACTCTGTTTGCTCCAACGAATTGACATGCAGTGGGTCCCTTACTCAAGTGCTAACCCGTAAATGTATCTGGAACGACCCAGATAACACCCAATTTTACTGTAGCAGCGAATCCCTGCAATATAAGCCCAATGAACGGCCAGAATTGCATTTCAATTTGTGAATTCAAACATTCAAAACTGGTACACTATATAGTAGTATAGATAAACACCGTCCACCCCGCTTAGTGATCAGATTCCCGCACAGTAGCACTCTCTTCCACGCCGGCCGTCGTCAACGGCGCACATACACAGACCAATCGACCGATGGGCCTGCAGAATAAGAGCGTGGCCATCGTGGGCGCCGGCGTGAGCGGCTTTGGCGGCGCGCGCAAGCACTGCTAGAGCGCTTGTTGCCGACCGGTGGTTCGATGCGGCGCCGCCATCGGCGGCGTGTGGTCAACGCCATGGAGGGACCAGCTCCAGCGCCGCGTCACATGTACCGCAGTACTCGACTTCCCGCCGGACTCCGTGGCGGAGATGTTCCCAACCAGCGCCAGGTCGCCGACAACCTCCACGCCTACGCGCGCCGCTTCGGCGTGCTCGACTGCGTCAGGCTTGGCCGCCGCGTGACCGGCTTGGAGTACGTCGGAGTAGCGGAGGAGGAGGTGGAGGCGTGGGACGAGTGGGCCCGCTGCGGTGAGGCGTTCGGCTCCGGCGACGGGGAGTGGCGCCTCACGGTGGCCGACGCCGAGGGGCACATAGAGGTAACGATGTGATATACTAAACGTTTCTCCATAAAGGATTAGGATGATGAGGGAAGAAATGTCATGTATGGAATTCTCAATTCTTTATAGATAAGCATGCACCCACGCAGCCACCACCTAACCATCATGTAAATGGCAGTAGTCCTAATCTCTCGAGAGTCAAGATGGCGACTATATATATTGAGCTCGGTTTCAGCGACTCCGTGAAATTCAACTGCGAACCGCTCCGCTCCGCTCTTTCGACTCCGCGGAGTTGTACCGTTCGGCGCTGCTCCGCCCGCTCCCGGAGTGGAGTTGTGGAGTGGAGTGGCTCCGAACAGGTTTGGACGGATGGCGACCTATACTGGTTTGGATGGCGACCTATACTTTCTTTTTGAAAGGATGGCGACCTATTGTTACGCTCCTCACATCTACCACTCCGGAGATGCTACCATCCTTTTACTGTCACTACCTGCGGGCGCGCCTTTTTTTTTAAGGACCACGGGCGCGCCTATGTCTCCCTTGAAAGAAGATGTAGGGCATGAGCGAGGGACTGGGCCGGCCTAGCTCGCAGGAGGCCACGGCCTTGTGTTTTCTGTTTCTTTTTCACTTTTTTATTTTTTGTTTTACTTTTGTTTATACTTACAAATATATAAATTACAAAATATACTATACATAAAATTGTTGCAAAAGAATGTTAATCTAGCATTTATAAAATATTAAATGTGTATAGAAAAATGTTATCAATCCTGGTTTTGCGTGCCTGAGGTCAACAAAAAGGAAATGTTAATCTTAGCATTTCTTATGCTACTGCCTCATCTGTAGCAGATTTTATCCCAAGCTCTACCCAAACCTTGCGTGCCTGAGACAACAGAAAAGAACGTGTTTTTTTGAGAGAGAGAAATTTTCGTTTATATCACGAATCAGTACAAAGTAGTTGACCCTTACAAGCACACTAAAACGCAAATACAAAGGACCATGAACACCTAGAATACCCTAAGACAACCATAACACAAGAAGATCTTCGGAGCCCAGTGTCATCATCCCTGGATCTTGAGATAAGACCCCTGCAGCAGAAGGATCTGCAACCAGTCGCAAACAGGTCATCATCTTCGACCACGGTACAATTGCTACCACGCTGCTTCCTTCTTTCTTGACACCAGCGCTGAGAGGGCATGGATATCATTCCAACACACCTGCAACTGCCATCGCCATCTTTGGCTTTGAGTACCGCGAAAAGTGTCCCTTCCGAAAGGAAGTGAACTCGAGTCATCTGGCCGGTCCAGCACCGCGGCCGGGCCATCCGCCCGGGCAAAGCAGGATCTCCCACCAGCATCAGCGCAGAGGAAGAAGAAGAACAGCAACAGCAAATCATACCAACAAGGAAGAAGAAAGGTCTTCGTCTCGCTGCATCCATCACCCATCTGAGGACCCAAAAGGCCAGTGCCGATGGACCTCCAGCCACCATAGCCCGCGACCTTGACGAGATTCGGGGATCCCCAACCCCGCTGGCTCCTAGACACAGGAAAAAGCCTCGCCTGACCGCGAACGGAGTCCGGAGAAACTTATGCTGACGCGACACCACCGCAACGGCCTCGGTAGCGTCTTCCTCAACTCTAACCCTACCACACACCCACCTAGCGAACAGACCCAAGGTTCCCCCTTCCTCCCGCCGCCGGAGCAGCTGACGGAGAGAGAGGAACCGACGGCGTCACCGGCGGCGCGCAAGGGAAACCTGGTCGCCTCCTTGATCGCCTCGCGCGATCCTATAATCGTGGGATTTCGTTGCGCAGAAAAGAACGTGTTGAATGTCATCAATCCCGGTCTTGCAAACTGGACATTGCAGAAGGACTGGAATGTGTCTTCTGGCTAAGATTCCCATGCATGGTAGTACACCCCAGAGCACCTTCCATCCAAAGTGTTTTATTTTCCTTGGAGTATGTAATTATTAAAGTTTTTTCCATATGGAGTTTAACTGAACGCTACCCAGTCCGACCTGGCTATTTGGCTCCCAAACTGATGGTTAAACTCTGTGTGGTACGCCCGATCGAACCAAGAAGGTTCCTGACCTTGTATACTACTACGCCATAGGATCTTCCATGGCCTCTGTCCGGAGAGGAATTTGAATTATTCTAGCATCACAAACCGGTCAAAAGACAGACCTAATAAGTTCCAGATCCCATTGTCATGTGTGAGGGTCTATAATTTCCTCCACTAGCTGTTATAACATTGTCCCTGTTCTAGGTGTTCTTTTTTGAACACAATATAGATGCAAGCGCTCGTACCTATGAACGCACATGCACACCCTATCCCTATGAGCATCTTCGAGAGACTAAGCCGACATATCATTTTGGGATTTACAATGTCACTGTATGCGCCTCATCGTCGACGGAAACGTCTCCTTCCACTGAAAACGCATCGCTGAAATTCTGAAATAAATCAGGAATAATGCGAGCACCAGGATTTGAACCCTGGTGGGCTGGGAATACCACAGTCCTTCTAGCCATCCAACCACAGGTTGGTTCGCCCATCCTCTAGGTGTTATAACCTTTCTTGATGTACTAGAAGGAATCCAAGGATCATCCCAAATATTTATTTGCGAGCCCGTTAAACGACGACCCTTTCTTTGGTCCAGCCTTGTATTCCTAATATAGCACCATTGGGCTAACCCTTTTACATGGTGCAAATATGAAAGTGTAAGGGGAGTGCTACATATATGGGTCCACCTTACAGGTGGGCTAGTCATAACTCATACTAATTAACTTTTCTCATGTGACTGTTCATAAACATGTATTCCCTTTCTCCAGGTACACATGGTAGACTTTGTGATTCCTTGTACGGGAAGGTTTAGCAATTATCCCAACATACCCAATTTCTCTCCTGGTAGAGGCCCAGAAGCATTTGATGGGAAAGTGATCCACTCCATGGACTACTCCAAAATGGGCAGTGAGAAAGCTAAGGAGATGATCAAGGACAAGTGTGTGACTGTTGTTGGCTATGGAAATTCAGCCCTTGACATTGCTAATGAATGCGCAAAAGTAAATGGTAAAAATATTCAATCCTCAATTAAACATACCTTATTTCTCCTTGTTAGTGAAATTGAAACATTATTATGTCCATTTTGTTAAAGCATTACAATGTATAAATTTAGTGGCATTGCCTATCATGATTATATTGTCTTCGTCTTTATAGTTTCCTAGATAAAAATGAAACATTGCGATTATATTTTTATTACTTTCTATAATTTTTCTTTAGGTATGGAGAAACCATGCACAATGGTAGTCCTAACCAAGCAATGGATCATACCGAACTTCTAGCTTGGGGGATTAACATATCAAATTTCTATCTAACTCGTTTTGCTGAACTCCATATTCACAAGCCCGGTGAAGGTTTCCTCCTTAGCATTCTACCTACCGTCTTGACTCCATTGGTACTACAATATGTTTCCATTTTATATAATTCATAATCTTAATATTACCGGAAGTGTGAATGGTTTTGTTTTAGACTAATTTCAGACATCTGTATTGTTCTTTTGTGTGTGTGAGAAGAGGCTGATGATTTCAAAGTTTGCTAAGAGCTACTACTCCATTCCAATGAAGAAGCATGACATGGTGCCTGACCACAACTTTTTTGAGGGGATGGTGGGATGTATGCTTTCCACTACACCCAAGGATCATTACAAGAATATAGAGAAGGCATCATCGTTATTAAAAAGTTGAAGATCTTTGGCTGTTGCAAAGAAGGTGTGATCGTTGAAGGTGAATCTACGTTGGTAAAGAGTGACATAGTTATCTTCGGAACAAGATTCAATGGTGATCAAAACATCAAGGACATGTTCATGTCGAAGTACTTTCATACTATCATCGTTGGTTCAACATCCACAACTGCACCACTTTATAGGTCATCACTTTACTAGACATATTTTTTACGTACTTCAAGTCTTTATTGAATAATTTATTTAATTATTGTTTCACAGGGAGTGCATACATCTTAAGATTCCACAACTTGCGGTCATCGGATATTCTGACAACTATGCGAATGTCTACACTTCAGAACTACGGTCTAAGTGGCTAGCATATTTCATGGACGGCGGATTTAGATTACCAAGTGTTGAAGCAATGCAGAGGAATGTACTTGAATGCGAGAAGGTAATGAAGCATTACTCCCGCGATGAATCACGTACGCCATGCACTGGACTTCTTCCTACTTGGTACAATGGTAGGTTATGTGAAGACATGGGATGCAACCCGAGAAGGAAGAATGGATTTTTTTTTGAATTATTTGAGGTCTATGGTCCCGATGATTATAATGATATTCATCCTAAGTAGGAGTAGATCTTTAGCCATGATATTTTTCATGGGGCTTAAGTACTAGTCACTACTTGCTTAACTCTGTATGATTTCTGTCTGTCTATACTATAGTTCCAGTTGCCAATATGCAGTTGCGGAGCTTGAAAGAAAAAGTTGGGCGGGCTAGACTAAAGCAAGAAACAATTTATTTGAAATTCTGAATCATAAGCATTGGTATATGATACAAGTTCCACTAAAAAATAGTATATGATAAAAGTTTAGAACATGGAGCGAGCATAAATGTACATTGATCAGGCAAATGCTTATCAAATGGAGAATTTGATACTGCCTGCTGCTATGTGATGTACTGATGTGCAGTCCTTGCTAATGTGTGTCAACAAAATTTGTACAGCACTGGCTGGCAGGGATGCTGGAGCTTTGAAGAAGAGCACAGGCACGCAGGCCAGAGGCTCATATGCCCGCAGTTGGCCAACATCACGACTGACTGACATGCATGAGATCTTCAAGGTGATGTGTAATGCTCTGAACACACCCGCCGGTTACTGTCCGTTACTCCTAGAAGGATCTAGAATGACCCCACGGATTAATACTAGTCTTTCCTGTGCATTTTGTCCTTACTCGTGATCACCCAGGACCCCACAAATTGCTCCAAGCTGAGCACGCTTATCTTTGGAGTTCTTTTCGAATGGGCTCCTGGAAAAGAAGGAATTCTTTATTAATATGAGTAGTCTATCATCCCTAATAAGCCAGGCTAACGCAAGATCGCTTGGGGTAGGAAGCAGGTGTGCTGCTCCGACGTGATGACTTGAAAGGATCGATATGATTGACTAGAGGGGGGGGGGAGGGGTGAATAGGCAACTAACATTTTTTATCTTTTCTTGACCAAATTAAACTTAGCATCAAAGTAGGATGTCTAGATGTGCAACTAGGTGAGCAACCTATATGATGCAACAACAACAGGCACACAAGCAAGCACGTGATACAACACAAAGAAAGCTTGCACAAGTAAAGGTAAGAGATAACCAAGAGTGGAGCCGGTGGAGACGAGGATGTGTTACCGAAGTTCCTTCCCTTTGAGAGGAAGTACGTCTCCGTTGGAGCGGTGTGGAGGCACAATGCTCCCCAAGAAGTCACTAGGGCCACCGTATTCTCCTCACGCCCTCACATAATTCGAGATGTCACGATTACACTATTGGTGCCCTTGAAGGTGGCGACTGAACCTTTACAAACAAGGTTGGGGCAATCTGCACAACTTAATTGGAGGCTCCCAACGACACCACGAAGCTTCACCACAATGGAATATAGCTTCGAGGTGACCTCAATCGTCTAGGGTGCTCAAACACCCAAGAGTAAAAAGATCCGCAAGGGATTGGTGGGGGGAATCAAATTTCTCTTGGTGGAAGTGTAGATCGGGGCCTTCTCAACCAATCCCTAGAAAATCAACAAGTTTGATTGGCTAGGGAGAGAGATCAGGCGAAAATGAAGGTTTGAGCAACAATGGAGCTTGGGGAGGGAATAGGTGGTCTTCTTGGGGAAGAAGACCCCCTTTATATAGTGGGGGAAAAGATCCAACCATTATCCCCTCACTCAGCCCGCGCGGTGCGGCACTACCGCACGCAGCCGCGGTACGACCACAAAGGGTTGCGGTACTACCGCTGCAGCTTGCGGTACTACCGCTTGCACGGTAGTGGCCAGACGAAGACCTATTGCACTAGGCAACGAGCGGTACTACCGCGCACCCCTACAGTACTACCGTAAGGCAGGGCTCAACTGAAGCTGGAAATACACGGAATAAATAAATTACTTTTGTAAATACTTCCGCCGAGTTCGGAGCTGTGCAAAAATCTGGCACGGTACTACCGCTACCGCTCACAGGGAGCGGTACTACCGCATAGGAGCGGACGTAGAAAATTACTTCCGCACCTACTTCCGCATGCGTTAGTGTCAGGGCTGGATGCAGCGGTACTACCGCTCACCAGGAGCGGTACTACCACTGGGCCCCGCGGTACTACCGCTACCTTGAGTGGTACTACCGCAAGCACCTGCGGTACTACTGCTCCCTTGATCAGTACTACCACACCCCATAGACACTTAAGCATCTGACAGCCTTCATTTTGCAGAGATAAAGATAAATGGACGGTGCTCCATTGATGCAAAGGAAAGGTGGTGCAAAGGAATAGATGTGTACCTATTGATTCCACCCTAACCTTTCCGAAGCGGACCCCCTCTTAATAGTACGGCTTTCCTATGACTCAAATCCACCAAAAAGAACCGTAGAGAACAACCGTCTTCGATAGGCTCTGAGGGGCACCGAATCGTCTTGTGCCTAGATATGAAATATCTGAAATGCCCAATGCACACGATTAGTCCACAAATGTACTGTCATCAATCACCAAAACCACATAGGGAGAAATATGCCCTTACAATCTCCCCCCTTTTGGTGGATTGATGACAATACAAGATTTGCACATGGAGATATATAATGAGCATAGGCAAACTCAAAATCTATAAAATATAGACGGGCTCCTCCTAGATGTGTGCATTCCATAGATATGCTTTGGACTGCAAAACACACATACTAGGATCAACACTCCCCCTATATTTTGTAGACACGACAATCTTTGCAACAAGATAAGTGACAATAAGCATGGAAGCAAGATATAGCAAGTGAGCATGGTAAGGAGGGCACAAGAGAAGATAATCTCAGAAGCTACTAATCATACTAGACAATAGGAAGATAAGAGTGAGCGCGTATGTCTTACACCATATGATAGGATAAGTCTCTGGACTCACACACAACTAACATAAACCAAAGCAAACGAAGAAGGTCCAACGAAAGCAAGACAAAGCAAAGACTCGCAAATCCTACACTCTCTCCCCCTTCGGCATCGAGACACCAAAAGGGCATAGAGGACACCTAAGACACAGGTGGTAGCTCCCACTAAAGTGATCACCCAACGGTCTCGTCATCTGAAGCAGCAGGAATGGTCTCCTCATCCGACTCAGCCCACTGATACCTGCTTCGACATCCAGGCAGCCTCAGGAGTGATGTTCGTCTCAGACCCGCTCGAGACGTGCTCGCCAAGCTTCCTCAAAATCCGCTTGTCGCGCTGGCAACTCTCCTTCTGAGCAATGTGAGCCTTGTATTGCCCCTTGGCCTGCATGCAGAACAGAGCCTTCACCTTGGCCTTGAGCTTCTTAGCCCAAGATGGCTCAGCAAAGGGAGGTGCATACCCCTCAGAACTGTCCTCTGTCTCCTCCTCCTCAATCTCATCATCATCAACATCCATGCGAGCTGCTTCTGCCTCAGCCCGGGTAGTGGTGTTAGCCCACTTGTTCTTCTAGCGCAGCCTAATGGGATAATGGCGAATCCAGTTGGGAGCATGAAACTCTTCACCTGGAAAGAGCTTCTCCCAAGTCTTCGAAATCAAGAGGTGCAAATAAGGTCCATAGATGGGAACCTTGCGATGGAACACCGCAAACTGAAGCTCACACCACATGATATGAGAGACATCAAGTGTACTGGGTTGCTCGCGACGGCGTCCTCACAAATAAGCATCATGTGCACAAGATAGGAATGCACCTTGTCCTTGTCGCCAATGCGAGGAAAAAGACTGTTGCGGAAGATCTGATGCATGATGTCAAGAAATGGGTTCAGCACATAAGCCTTCTTGCCACAGGGTAAAGACTTCTCAACAAGGCAGGGTTGAAGCTTGTTCTTGTTAGCAGACTCTAGGTTGGCATGCGGGCGGACACCCACGGGCACATCTAGCCCCTCATCACGAACATGCAGCAGATCCATGAACTCCTTCCTCTCAGCAGACATCCTCTTTCCATTGGTCATCCAAGTCATGGTTCGCTTCACATCCGTGTGGAAGTGGACAGAAGAAAAGAACTGAGCCACAATCTCCGGGTCAAAGTCAATGTGGAAAGTGAGGAGCTCCTCAATACCAAACTGCTCCACCAAATCCAGAGGCTCACCAAAATATTCCTGGTTCTTCCTCAGATGGTGCATGTCAATCCACTGGACGGGTACGAAGATGTTTTGCTTGGCCTTGGTCACATCTAGAAAGATGAGACTTTGTTGCTAGGTCCAAAACAAGTCATTGCTCCTTATGAGTTACCTTGGCTTGACGTAGGGGTTGAGGTTCCTTCGAATTAGAAACTCTGTTTGAGGCATTTCATCGAAGCCGACAACTGGCTCCTTGAACTTGGTAGCTGAGGTCTTGATGTGGCGAGCTAGGGCACTGGACCCCTCATGAACTTCTTGGTTGCGAAGACGCTTTGAGCTTGTACCACAGCTGGGATGCGAGCGCCTGGAACCGGAGCCACCACCTATGACAAACAACGCAAACACACGAGAAGAGCAAGAAGGATTATTGCAAAGACCAAGGCCAAACCAAAACGAAACACATAGAAATGAGATTGGGTGTGACAAAACGAGGTAATTTTGGTCAAGCGGCAGTATCGCAGTAGGATGCGGAAGTAAAAAATTTACTACTACTCTGATCGCAGTAGTACTGCACCGGGTTGGCACGGTAGTACTGCGCCGTATGAAGTAATTTTTACGCTCGCACTCGACCGTAGTACCGCCCGTAAGCGATAGTATCAAGATGGGGCCCGCCACGGGCGGTAGTACCGCTCCAGGGGAGCGGTGATACGTCTCCAACGTATTTATAATATTTGATGTATTCATGTCATGTTTATAATATTTCTACATGATTTTGGTATGATTTGGTTAGAACTAACCCGGACTGACGCTGTTTTCAGTAGAACTGCTGTGGTGTTATTTTGTGCAGAAATAAAAGTTCTCAGAATGCGCTGAAAATCAACAGAGATTTTTTTTGGAAAATATAAAAAATACTGGAACAAAAAGTTATCGGAGGGGAGCCCCGTGGGGCCCACGAGGGTGGGAGCACGCCCACCCCCTTGGGGCGTGCCCCTGTGCCTCGTGGACTCCCCATGGGTCCCCTAACTTGTTCTCGACGCCAAACCCTCCTATAAATACCCAAACTTCCAGAAAGAAACCTAGATCGGGAGTTCCGCCGCCGCAAGCGTCTGTAGCCACCAAAAACCTCTCGGGAGCCCGTTTCGGCACACTGCCAGAGGGGGAATCCATCACCAGTGTCCATCTTCATCATCTCGGCGCTCTCCATGACGAGGAGGGAGTAGTTCACCCTTGGGGCTGAGGGTATGTACCAGTAGCTATATGTTTGATCTCTCTCTCTCTCTCTCATGTTCTTGATATGGCACGATCTTGATGTATCGCGAGCTTTGCTATTATAGTTGGATCTTATGATGTTTCTCCCCCTCTACTCCCTTGTAATGGATTGAGTTTTCCCTTTTAAGTTATCTTATCGGATTGAGTCTTTAAGAATTTGAGAACACTTGATGTATATCTTGCATGTGCTTATCTGTGGTGACAATGGGATATCACGTGATCTACTAGATGCATGTTTTGGTGATCAAATTGCGGGTACAGTGACCTTGTGAACTTATGCATAGGGGTTGGCACATGTTTTCGTCTTGACTCTCCGGTAGAAACTTTGGGGCACTCTTTGAAGTTCTTTGTGTTGGTTGAATAGATGAATCTGAGATTGTGTGATGCATATCGTATAATCATACCCACGGATGCTTGAGGTGACATTGGAGTATCTAGGTGACATTAGGGTTTTGGTTGATGTGTGTCTTAAGGTGTTATTTTACTACGAACTCTAGGGCTGTTTGTGACACTTATAGGAATAGCCCAATGGATTGATCGGAAAGAATAACTTTGAGGTGGTTTCGTAACCTACAATAATCGCTTCGTTTGTTCTCTGCTATTAGTGACTTTGGAGTGACTCTTTGTTGCATGTTGAGGGATACTTATATGATCCAATTATGTTATTATTGTTGAGAGAACTTGCACTAGTGAAAGTATGAACCCTAGGCCTTGTTTTGAAGCATTGCAATACCATTTGTGCTCACTTTTATTACTTGTTACCTTGCTGTTTTTATATTTTCAGATTACAAAAACCTATATCTACCATCCATATTGCACTTGTATCACCATCTCTTCGCCGAACTAGTGCACCTATACAATTTACCATTGTATTGGGTGTGTTGGGGACACAAGAGACTCTTTGTTATTTGGTTGCAGGGTTGTTTGAGGGAGAGACCATCTTCATCCTACGCCTCCCAAGGATTGATAAACCATAGGTCATCCACTTGAGGGAAATTTTCTACTGTCCTACAAACCTCGGCACTTGGAGGCCCGACAACGTCTACAAGAAGAAGGTTGCATAGTAGACATCAAGCTCTTTTCTGGCGCCGTTGTCTGGGAGGCTAGGTAAGCGGCACTAACAACCCGTCAACTAAGCTCTTTTCTGGCCCATTTCCGGGGAGGTTAGTGCTTGAAGGTGTATCTTTAGATCTTGCAATTGAATCTTTTTGTTTCTTGTTTTATCACTAGTTTAGTTTATACAAGAGAACTACAAAAAAAAGGAAATGAGGGTGCCTCATATGCTTCATCTCTTTAATATCTTTCGTGAAAATGATGGAAAGGAAAATTGTGCTCAAGTGCTAGAAGAAGAAATCTATAAAATGTTTGGCACTAAATTTTTGTATGATGAGCATGATTGCAATGTTGTTAGTATGAATTCCTTGAATACCCATGATGCTAATGATATGCAAACCTACAAGCTTGGGGATGTTATGTTTGATGAATATGATATTTTTAGTCCCCCAAGTTTTGATGAGAAAATATATTATGATGATAGCATGCCTCCTATTTATGATGATTATATTGATGAAAGTGGGTTTGGAAGAGTGTCAAGTTTAGGAAGTAATGAATCCACTATTTCGGAAGAGGTTCCAATTGATTATGAAACAAAGTTGCTATCTATGATGATTATTGTGATGACATGTATGCTATAAAGAATAATGATAACCATGAAACTTGTCATCTTGATTTTAATTTTCAATTGAATTATGCCTCACATGATAGTTATTTTGTTGAGTTTGCTCCCACTACTATTCATGAGAAGAAATTTGCTTATGTGGAGAGTAATACAAATTTTATGCTTGTAGATCATGAAAAGAATGCTTTATGTGATGGTTATATTGTTGAATTCATTCATGATGCTACTAAAAATTATTACGAGGGAGGAATATATGCTTGTAGGAATTGCAATAAGATCAAGTTTCCTCTCTATGTGTTGAAAATCTTGAAGTTATGCTTGTTTTGCTTCCCTATGCTAGTTGATTCTTGTTACCATAAGTTGTTTGCTCACAAAATCCCTATGCATAGGAAGTGGGTTAGAATTAAATATTCTAGTCATATTCTTCATGATGCTCCCGTTATGTTTCAATTCTTATCTTTTATGTGAGCATCATCGAAATCATCATGCCTAGCTAAAAGGCATTAAAGAAAAGCGCTTGTTGGGAGACAACCCAATATTTACCCCTACTATTTTTGTGTGTTTACATGATTATGCTACTGTATTAATCATGTTTTATACCTTTTGTTTCAATAAAGTGCCAAGTAGAACCTTTGGGAAGACTTGGGTGAAAGTTAATGTGATCTTGCTGTAAAAAACAGAAACTTTGTGCTCACGAGATTAGCTGTCATTTTTTTACATAAAAGTGCTGTGAAGTTGATTTTCTTGCATAATATTAATAGAAAAATTCCTCACGTCCACCAATTTATTTCAGAATTTTTGGAGTTACAGAAGTATTCGAGAGTTACAGATTACTATAGACTGTTATGTTTTTGATAGATTCTGTTTTCTATGTGTTGTTTGCTTACTTTGATGAATCTATGAGTAGTATCGGAGGGTATGAACCATAGAGAAGTTGGAATACAGTATACATTACACCAATATGAATTTAGAATGAGTTCACAACAGTACCAAAAGTGGTGATTTATTTTCTTATACTAACGGAGCTCATGAGTTTTCTGTTGAGTTTTGTGTTGTGAAGTTTTCAAGTTTTGGGTAAAGATTCGATGGACTATGGAATAAGGAGTGGCAATAGCCTAAGCTTGGGGATGCCCAAGGCACTCCAAGGTAATATTCAAGGACAACCAAGAGCCTAAGCTTGGGGATGCCCCGGATGGCATCCCCTCTTTCATCTTCGTTCATCGGTAACTTTACTTGGAGCTATATTTTTATTCACCACATGATATGTGTTTTGCTTGGAGCATCATTTGTTTTATTTTGTTTTTATTGCTTTTTGAATAATATCCCAAGATCTGAAATTCTTAAATGTTAGAGAGTCTTCACATAGTTACATAATTATTCGACTACTCATTGATCTTCACTTATATCTTTCGGAGTAGTTTGTCGTTTGCTCTAGTGCTTCACTTATATCTTTTAGAGCACGACGGTGGTTTTATTTTGAAGAAATAGATGAACTCTCATGCTTCACTTATATTATTTTGAGAGTCTTTAGAACAGCATGGTAATTTGCTTTGGTTATGAATTTAGTCCTAATATGATAGGCATCCAAGAGGGATATAATAAAAACTTTCATTTAAAGTGCATTGAATACTATGAGAAGTTTGATTCCTTATGATTGTTTTGAGATATGAGGCTGGTGATATTAGAGTCATGCTAGTGGAGTAATTATGAATTTGAGAACTACTTGTGTTGAGGTTTGTGAGTCCCGTAGCATGCATGTATGGTAACTGTTGTGTAACAAATTTGAAGCATGAGGTATCTCTTTGATTGTACTCCTTATGTGTGGAGGTCGGGATCGTGCGATGGTTAACTCCTACCAACCCTTCCCCTAGGGGCATGCGTGTAGTGCTTGGTTTTGATGACTTGTAGATTTTTGCAATAAGTATGTGAGTTATTTATGACTTATGTTGAGTCCATGGATTATATGCACTCTCAGCCTTCCACCATTGCTAGCCTCTCTTGTGCAGCGCAACTTTCGCCGGTACCATATACCCACCATTTACCTTCCTCAAAACAGCCACCATACCTACCTATTGTGGCATTTCCATAGCCATTCCGAGATATATTGCCATGCAATTTTCCACTGTTCCGTTTATTATGACACGCTCCATCATTGTCATATTGCTTTGCATGATCATGTAGTTGACATCGTATTTGTGGCAAAGCCACCATTCATAATTCTTTCATACATGTCACTCTTGATTCATTGCACATCCCGGTACACCGCCAGAGGCATTCATATAGAGTCATATTTTGTTCTAAGTATCGAGTTGCAATTCTTGAGTTGTAAGTAAATAAAAGTGTGATGATCATCATTATTGGAGCATTGTCCCATGTGAGGAAATAAAAAAAGAGGCCAAAGAAGCCAATAAAAAAAGGCCAAAGAAGCCAATAAAAAAATGAGAGAAAAAGAGAAGGGGCAATGCTACTATCCTTTTACCACACTTGTGCTTCAAAGTAGCACCACGATCTTCATGATAGAGAGTCTCATATGTTGTCACTTTTATATACTAGTGGGAATTTTTCATTATAGATATATTCCAACGATGGGCTTCCTCAAATGCCCTAGGTCTTCATGAGCAAGCAAGTTGGACGCACACCCACTTAGTTTCTTTTGTTGAGATTTCATACGTTTATAGCTCTAGTGCATCCATTGCATGGCAATCCATACTCACTCACATTGATATCTATTGATGGGCATCTCCATAGCCCATTAATACGCTGATGACCCACAAGTATAGGGGATCTATCATAGTCCTTTTGATAAGTAAGAGTTTCGAACCCAACGAGGAGCAGAAGGAAATGACAAGCGGTTTTCAGTAAGGTATTCTCTGCAAGCACTGAAATTGTAGGCAACAGATAGTTTTGTGATAAGATAATTTGTAACAGGTAACAAGCAATGAAAGTAAATAAGGTGCAGCAAGGTGGCCCAATCCTTTTTGTAGCAAAGGACAAGCCTGGACAATTTCTTATAATGAGAAAAGCACTCCTGAGGACACATGGGAATTATCGTCAAGCTAGTTTCATCACGCTCATATGATTCGCGTTTGTTACTTTGATAATTTGATATGTGGATGGACCGGTGCTTGGGTATTGCCCTTTCTTGACAAAGCATCCCACTTATGGTTAACCCCTATTGCAAGCATCCGCAACTACAAAAGAAGTATTAAGGTAAACCTAACCATAGCATGAAACTAGTGGATCCAAATCAGCCCCTTATGAAGCCACGCATAAACAAGGGTTTAAGCTTCTGTCACTCTAGCAACCCATCACCTACTTATTACTTCCCAATGCCTTCCTCTATGCCCAAATAATGGTGAAGTGTCATGTAGTTGACGTTCACATAACACCACTAGAGGAGAGACAACATACATCTCATCAAAATATCGAACGAATACCAAATTCACATGACTACTAATAGCAAGACTTCACCCATGTCCTCAGGAACAAACGTAACTACTCACAAAGCATATTCATGTTCATGATCAGAGGAGTATTAATATGCATTAAGGATCTGAACATATGATCTTCCACCAAGTAAACCAATTAGCATCAACTACAAGGAGTAATCAACACTACTAGCAACCCACGGGTACCAATTTGTGGTTTTGGATACAAGATTGGATACAAGAGATGAACTAGGGTTTGAGAGGAGATGGTGCTGGTGAAGATGTTGATGGAGATTGACCCCCTCCCGATGAGAGGATCGTTGGTGATGATGATGGTGATGATTTCCCCCTCCCGGAGGGAAGTTTCCCCGGCAGAACAGCTCTGCCGGAGCCCTAGATTGGTTCCGCCAAGGTTTCGCTTCGTGGTGGTGGAGTTTCATCCCGTAAGCTTGCTTATGATTTTTCTAGGGTAAAAGCCTTCATATAGCAGAAGATGGGCACCGGAGGGCTACCAGGGGGACCACGAGACAGGGGGCACGCCTAGTAGGGGTGGGCGCGCCCCCACCCTCGTGGCCAGGGTGTGGGCCCCTCTGGTACTTTCTTTGCTCAATAATTCTTATTAATTCCAAAAATGACTTTCGTGGAGTTTTAGGACTTTTGGAGCTGTGCAGAATAGGTTTCCTGTATTTGCTCCTTTTCCAGCCAGAATCCCAACTGCCTGCATTCTCCCTCTTCATGATAAACCTTGTAAAATAAGAGAGAACAACCATAAGTATTGTGACATAACGTGTAATAACAACCCATAATGCAATAAATATCGATATAAAAGCATGATGCAAAATGGACGTATCAAGCTTAGACCTCGCTTGTCCTCAAGCGGAAGCCGATATCGAGAAATATGTCCACATGTTTAGAGATAGAGGCGTCGATAAAAATAAAATACGAACATGAAGGCATCATGACCATTCTTATAACAGCAACATAAATAGATTTTGTCATATGATTTCTTATGCTCAAGTAAAAATCTATTCACAATGTCAAGTATGAATCATAAAACTTCATTGAGAACTAGCACACTATAATCTCAGTCATTGAAGCAATTGCAATTTATCATAACATCAGAAAGAGTCAAGAATAGAGCTTTTCAACAAGTCCACATACTCAACTATCATATAGTTTTCTAGAATTGCTAACACTCATGCAGTACTTATGGTTATGGAGTTTTAATCGGACACTGAGAAAGATAGGGGCTTATAATTTCGCCTCCCAACGTATTCACCTTTGGGTGATGTCAACAATAATAGTTCATGGTAACTTACATCCAATCGGATATATATATCAGGATCTTTCCAACACGAGGTGCTTGCCAAAGGATAAAATGAAAAAGGGAAAGGTGAAGATCACCTTGACTCTTAAATAAAGTAAAAGACATAAAGTGAAAGATAGGCCCTTCGCAGAGGGAAGCAGAGGTTGTCATGTGCTTTTAAGGTTGGATGCACAAAATCTTGATGCAAAAGAATGTCACTTTATATTTCCACTTGTGATATGAACCTTTATTATGCAGTCTGTCGCTTTTATTACTTCCATATCACACGATCGTATAAAGCTTATTTTCTCCGCACTAATAAGTCATACATATTTAGAGAGAAATTTTTATTGCTTGCAACATGACAACTTACTTGAAGGATCTTACTCAATCCATAGGTAGGTATGGTGGACTCTCATGGCAAAAACTGGGTTTAAGGATATTTGGAAGCACAAGTAGTATCTCTACTTGGTGCAAGGAATTTGGCTAGCATGAGGGGGAAAGTCAAGCTCAACATGTTGGACGATTCATGACAATATACTCTAACTAAGATGTGGGAAAATATAACCCATTACGTTGTCTTCCTTGTCCAACATCAACTCTTTAGCATGTCATACTCAATGAGTGCTCACAATCATAAAAGATGTCCAAGATAGTATATTTATATGTGAAAACCTCTCTTTATTTATTACTTCCTATTAATTGCAACGATGACCAAAACTATGTTTGTCAACTCTCAACAACTTTTATGCCTCATACTCTTTATATGTGAAGTCATTACTATCCATAAGATCAATATGAACTCTTTTATTCTTTTTATTCTTTCTAATTTCTCAAGATCATAGCAAGATAGGAAAGCCCTTGACTCAACACTAATCTTTATTATAGATAGCTCACGGACTCGATTACATAGAAGGATCACAAAGCAAAACTCAAAACTGATTCATACTAAAACTTCAATCTACTAGATCTAGATATTACTAAAGGGATCGAACTAAGTAAAACAGTAAAGATAGGAGTGTGATTGTGATACGATACCGGGGCACCTCCCCCAAGCCTGGAAGTTGCCAAGGGGAGTGCCCATACCCATGTGATTATGCCCTCGGAGGTGACGAAGGTGGTGATGATGATGGTGGATAATCGCACATCGAGCGTAAAAGTTCCTCCAACTTGCGGATAATGCCCTTGAGTCCGACGATATGATCCTTTAACAAAATATTTTCTTTTGTGAGATACTTGTTTTGTATGCGAGCTAGCTCAATCATCTTAAAAGCTTCAATCTCAATTGGGGTAAAGAGGTTAGGTAGAGGTTGAGGGATGTTTTCTTCTTCCATCGCCGGAGCTTGATCCTCCATGGCCTTCTTGATCCCTTCATCCTTGCTGATCTCCTCCGGTTCTTCCCTTTTCAGCTCTATCTTCAATAGCCAAGCATCCTTGTCTTCATTGTTGGAGGAGGGTGACGTCATGATGCTCTAAATCTGTCAGAAAAACAGCTCAAAATGAAATAGAAGATTTTTGCGTAATACGGTGGTCAAGACCTTCGGGAGATTATATAATGAATTTTTACCGACCTAAAGAAGTAACATGCAAGCAAATGGAGTCTGGGAGGCACACAAGATGCCCACGAGGCAGGGGGCGCGCCCTCCACCCTCGTGGAGGCCTCATGTCCTTCCCGGATTACTTCTTGCTTTCCTAAATTCTTAAATATTCCAAAACGGAGAAAAATTGCCATTAGAACTGTTTTGGAGTTGGTTTACTTACCGTACCACATACCTATTCCTTTTCTGAGTCTGAAACGTTCTGGAAAGTGTCCCTTATGTATTCCTCTGGGTTACGGTATCAACAATATTAGTTTTAACATTTATAGGATTACCCGAGGTATAATGTTTGATTCTTTTGATCGTTCACCACCTTCGGATTTGTGCCTTCGAAGTTGTTGATTTTTATGGCACCGGAACGATAGACCTCCTCGATAATGTAAGGACCTTCCCACTTAGAGAGAATTTTTCCTGCAAAAAATCTTAAACGAGAGTTGAATAACAAAACATAATCACCTACATTAAACTCACGCTTTTGTATCCTTTTGTCATGCCATCTTTTTAACATTTTCTTTGAACAACTTGGCATTCTCGTAGGCCTGGGTTCTCCATTCATCAAGTGAGCTAATGTCAAATAACCTCTTCTCACCGGAAAGTTTGAAATCATAGTTGAGTTCTTTAATAGCCCAATATGCTTTATGTTCAAGTTCGAGAGGTAAGTGACATGCTTCTCCATAAACCATCTTATACGGAGACATACCCATAGGATTTTTTATATGCAGTTCTATAGGCCCATAATGCATCGTCAAGTTTCTTGGACCAATTCTTTCTAGATCTGTTAACAGTCTTTTGCAAAATTAATTTGAGCTCTCTATTACTCAATTCTACTTGACCACTAGACTTTGGGTGATAAGGAGATGCAATTCTATGATTAACATCATACTTAGCAAGCATTTTACGAAAAGCACCATGAATAAAAGTGAACCACCATCAGTCATGAGATATCTAGGGACTCCAAACCTCAGAAAATAACTTCTTTAAGCATCTTAATAGAGGTGTTATGATCAGCACTACTAGTTGGAATAGCTTCTACCCACTTAGTAACGTAATCAACAAAAACTAAAATATGTGTATATCCATTAGAGGCAGGAAAAGGTCCCATATAATCAAAGCCCCAAGCATCAAATGGTTCAATAACAAGAGAATAATTCATAGGCATTTATTGACGTCTACTAATATTACCAATTCTTTGACATTCATCACAAGACAAGACAAACTTACGGGCATCTTTGAAGAGAATAGGCCAATAAAAACCGGATTGCAATACCTTATGTGCAGTTCTATCTCCAGCGTGGTGTCCTCCATATGGTTCGGAGTGACACTTGCGTAGGATCTGTTCCTGTTCATGCTCAGGTACACAACATCTAATAACACCATCTACTGCTTCTTTATAAAGGTGTGGGTCATCCCAGAAGTAATGTCTTAAATCATAAAAGAACTTTTTCTTTTGCTGGTATGTGAAACTAGGTGGTATAAATTTAGCAACAATGTAATTAGCATAATCATCATACCATGGAGCAGTACGAGAAGCATTAATGACCAATAATCGTTCATCAGGAAAGCTATCATCAATAGGTAGTGGGTCATCAAGAACATTCTCTAACCTAGACAAGTTGTCTGCAACGGGGTTCTCAGCTCCCTTTCTATCAATAATATGCAAATCAAATTCTTGGAGCAAGAGGACCCATCTAATAAGTCTAGGTTTAGCATCTTTCTTTTCCATGAGATATTTAATAGCGGCATGATCGGTGTGAATAGTAACTTTAGAATCAACAATATAAGCTCTGAACTTATCACAAGCAAATACAACTGCTAAGAATTCTTTTCCAGTAGTAGCATAATTTCTCTGGGCAGTATCAAGAGTTTTACTAGCATACTGGATAACATTTAATTTCTTATCAACTCTTTGCCCCAGAACAGCACCTACAGCATAATCATTAGCATCACACATAATTTCAAAGGGTAAATTCCAATCAGGTGGCTGAACAATAGGTGCAGTGATCAAAGCTTTCTTAAGTATTTCAAATGCTTCTACACAATCATCATCAAAGACAAAAGGAATATCTTTTTGCAATAGATTAGTCAGAGGCCTAGAGATTTTAGAGAAGTCCTTAATGAACCTCCTATAAAAACCGGCATGACCAAGGGAACCTCTTATACCTTTAATGTCATTGGGACACGACATCTTTTCAATAGCATCAACTTTAGGTTTATCAACCTCAATACCTCTTTCAGAAATTTTATGCCCCAAGACAATGCCTTCATTAACCATAAAGTGGCACTTTTCCCAATTCAAGACGAGACTAGTGTCTTCACATCTCTGCAAAACTCGATCAAGGTTGCTCAAGCAATCATCAAAAGAGGATCCATAAACAGAAAAGTCATCCATGAATACCTCACAAATCTTTTCACAAAAGTCAGAGAATATAGCCATCATGCATCTTTGAAAGGTAGCAGGTGCATTACATAAACCAAAAGGCATACGTCTATAAGCAAAAGTGCCGAAAGGGCAAGTAAAAGTAGTTTTTGATTGATCGTCCGCTGACACAGGTATTTGAGAGAAACCAGAATAACCATCTAGAAAGAAGAAATGTGTGTGTTTGGATAGTCCTTCTAGAATTTGATCAATAAAAGGTAAAGGGTAATGATCTGTCTTAGTAGCTTTATTTAATTTACGGAAATCAATTACCATCCTATAACCTATAATAATTCTTTGCGGAATCAATTCATCTTTATCATTAGGAACAACATCAATACCTCCCTTCTTAGGGACGCAATGGATAGGACTTACCCAGTCACTATCAGCAACGGGATAAATTATACCTGCCTCAAGGAGTTTTAGTATCTCCTTTCATACCACTTCTTTCATCTTGGGATTTAAACGCCGTTGATGATCTCTAACTGGTTTGGAACCTTCGTCCAATTTAATTTTCTATTGGCATAGAGTGGGACTAATGCCCTTAAGATCACCGAGAGTATATCCAATAGCAGCACGGTGCTTCTTCAGAGTTTTCAATAATCTTTCCTCTTCTTGCTCTGAAAGGTTAGCACTAATAATAACATGATATATCTTATTTTCATCTAGATAAGCATATTTAAGATTATCAGGTAAAGGTTTGAGCTCAAACATGGGATCACCCTTGGGTGGAGGAGGATCCCCTAGGATTTCAACAGGTAAGTTGTGTTTCAGAATAGGACCCTGTTGAAAGAATACTTCATCTATTTCCCTTCTTTCATTCATAAACATATCATTTTCATGGTCTAGCAAATATTGTTCTAACGGATCAGTAGGAGGTACGTCAATAGAAGTAAGACCAATAATTTCATCCTTACTAGGCAATTCTTTATCATGGGGTTGTCTACGAAATTTAGCAAAATTAAACTCATGAGACAAATCTCCTACGCCAATCGTAACAACATCCTTTTTGCAATCTATCCTAGCATTAACAGTATTCAAGAAGGGTCTACCAAATATAATGGGACAAAAGTTATCTTGTGGGGAACCAAGAACAAGAAAATCAGCGGGATATTTAACCTTCCCACACAAGACTTCAACATCTCTAACAATCCCAAATGGTGAAATAGTATCTCTATTGGCAAGCTTAATGGTAACATCGATATCTTCTAACTCAGCGGGTACGATATCATGCATAATTTCTTCATATAAGGAAAAAGGTATTGCACTAGCACTAGCACCCATATCACATAAGCCATGATAACAATGATCTCCTATTTTAACAGAAATAATAGGCATGCCTACAACAGGTCTATGTATCTTAGCATCTGGTTTAGCAATATTAGCAGCTTCACCATAGAAGTAAATAACATGCCCATCTATATTATCATCCAAGAGATCTTTAACCATAGCAATACTAGGTTCAACTTTAATTTGCTCAGGAGGTGTATATGTTCTAGTATTACTCTTACAAACCACAGTTGAAACTTTAGCATGATCCTTTATTCTAACAGGAAAAGGTGGTTTCTCAACATAAGTAGTAGGAACAATAGGATCATTATAAGTGATAGTCTTTTCTTCAACTGTAACAGGTGCAACTACTTTTACTTCAGTGGGAGGATTATATTTACTCCTTAGGGAGATCAACGTGAGTAGCAAAAGATTCACAGAAAGAAGCTACTATCTCAGAGTCAAGTCCATATTTAGTGTTAAATCCACGAAAAACATCGGTATCCATAAAAGATTTAACACAATCAAACTTAGGTGTCATACCTGACTCATTACCATCGTCGGAACCCCAATCTTCAGAGTCGCGTTTAATTCTTTCCAGTAAATCCCACTTGAATTCAGTAGTCTTCAGCATATAAGAACCAACACAGGAAGTATCAAGCATGGTGCGATCATTGAGAGAAAGCCGAGCATAATTTTTTTGAATAATCATATCTCTTGAGAGCTCATGATTTGCGCATGAATATAACATTGACTTAAGCCTCCCCAAGCTTGAGCGATGCTTTCTCCTTCGCGAGGCCAGAAATTATATATGTAATTATGATCACGACGAACAAGATGCATAGGATATAATTTCTGCTGAAATTCCAACTTCAATCATTTATAATTCCAAGATCCCGTATCATCACATAGCCTATACCATGTCAATGCGTCTCCCTTGAAATATAAAGGAAAGACCTTCCTCTTAACAACATCATCGGGAATACCTGCAAGCTTAAATAATCCACAAACTTCATCCACATAGACAAGGTGTAAATCGGGATGCAATGTTCCATCTCCTGCAAAAGGATTAACTAGCAGCTTCTCTATCATACCCGAAGGAATTTCAAAGTAAACATTTTTAGTAGGTTCAGTAGGTTGAGGAGCAACTCTTGTTTCTCTTGGTCGGGCGAAGATGCCCGAACAAGCCCTCAAAGGATTAGTTTCCACAGTAACAAGTGACAGAAAATTTCAGCACACAATATAAATGTTTCCTTACCAAGTTCCACTCACCAAAGGCGCTTCACTCCCCGGCAACGACGCCAGAAAAGAGTCTTGATGACCCACAAGTATAGGGGATCTATCGTAGTCCTTTTGATAAGTAAGAGTGTCGAACCTAATGAGGAGCAGAAGGAAATGACAAGCGGTTTTCAGTAAGGTATTCTCTGCAAGCACTAAAATTGTAGGTAACAAATAGTTTTGTGATTAGATAATTTGTAACAGGTAACAAGCAATGAAAGTAAATAAGGTGCAGCAAGGTGGCCCAATCCTTTTTGTAGCAAAGGACAAGCCTGGACAATTTCTTATAATGAGAAAAGCGCTCCCGAGGACACATGGGAATTATCATCAAGCTAGTTTCATCACGCTCATATGATTCGCGTTTGTTACTTTGATAATTTGATATGTAGGTGGACTGGTGCTTGGATACTGCCCTTTGTTGGACAAGCATCCCACTTATGATTAACCCCTACTGCAAGCATCTGGAACTACAAAAGAAGTATTAAGGTAAACCTAACCATAGTGTCGTGGAATTAACACGTCAGATGTCCTTAGTGTGAGGACTTAGTCGCGAGGCCAATGCATCTGTGTGGTAGCTTGAGAGGGGTTGAGCGGAATCGAGAGACGCAACACAAGACAAGGGTTTACACAGCTTCGGGCCCCGGGAAACATCATCCGGTAAAAACCCTACATGCTGTTTGAGGCTATATCTCATTATCATCACGAGGGAGTCGCCGTAAACCGGCTCTCCTCTAATTGTGTCTAGCCCTAGAGATTGTTGTTTTTTTCTCCCTCTTTGGGGAGCCCTGCCCCTCCTTATATAAGTTGAAGGGGCGGGTTACATGTAGAGTCCATCTCGAACTAAGACTTAAACTATTTTGACTTCCTTTCCTGGGCTTCGTAACGTCTGCCGGTTTAACATTGTCTGTGGGCTTCTCAACGTTTGTCGGTTTAACATTGTCTGCCGGTTTAACATTGTCTGCCGGTTTAACAATGTCTGCCGGGTTATGATTCACTTAACACCTGCCGGTGCTACCATCTGTCTTAACTCTGCCGGTTTAACACTTGTCGGTTTAACACTTGCCGGTTTACCGTCTGTCTTAGCCATCTGTCTTAACACTGCCGGCTTAACACTTGCCGGTTTACCATCTGTCTTAGCCATCTGTCTTAACTCTGCCGGTTTAACACCCACCGGTTTACCAAGCCCCGGCCGGGTTACGACTCCGGCCGGGTCATACCGCGGGGTATATCCCCGTCACATAGCATGAAATTAGTGGATCCAAATCAGCCCCTTACGAAGCAACGCATAAACTAGGGTTTAAGCTTCTGTCACTCTAGCAACCCATAATCTACTTATTACTTCCCAATGCCTTTCTCTAGGCCCAAATAATGGTGAAGTGTCATGTAGTCGACGTTCACATAACACCACTAGAGGAGAGACAACATACATCTCATCAAAATATCGAACGAATACCAAATTCACATGACCACTAATAGCAAGACTTCATCCATGTCCTCAGGAACAAACATAACTACTCACAAAGCATATTCATGTTCATGATCAGAGGAGTATTAATATGCATTAAGGATCTGAACATATGATCTTCCACCAAGTAAACCAATTAGCATCAACTACAAGGAGTAATCAACACCACTAGCAACCCACATGTACCAATTTGTGGTTTTGGATACAAGATTGGATACAAGAGATGAACTAGGGTTTGAGAGGAGATGGTGCTGGTGAAGATGTTGACGGAGATTGACCCCCTCCCGATGAGAGGATCGTTGGTGATGATGATGGTGATGATTTCCCCCTCCCGGAGGGAAGTTTCCCCGGCAGAACAGCTCCACCGGAGCCCTAGATTGGTTCCGCCAAGGTTACGCTTCGTGGTGGTGGAGTTTCATCCCGTAAGCTTGCTTATGATTTTTCCAGTGTAAAAGCCTTCATACAGCAGAAGATGGGCACCGGAGGGCTACCAGGGGGCCCACGAGATAGGGGGGCGCGCCTAGTAGGGGTGGGCGTGCCCCCACCCTCGTGGCCAGGGTGTGGGCCCCCTCTGGTACTTTCTTTGCTCAATAATTCTTATTAATTCCAAAAATGACTTTCGTGGAGTTTCAGGACTTTTGGAGCTGTGCAGAATAGGTTTCCAATATTTGCTCCTTTTCCAGCCAGAATCCCAGCTACCGACATTCTCCTTCTTCATGATAAATCTTGTAAAATAAGAGAGAACAACCATAAGTATTGTGACATAACGTGTAATAACAGCCCATAATGCAATAAATATCGATATAAAAGGATGATGCAAAATGGATGTATCATACGCCTAGTTGATGTGAGACCATCTTCCTCTTTTTGTCTTCTCCACAACCATCATTCTATTCCACCTATAGTGCTATGTCCATGGCTCATGCTCATGTATTGCGTGAAAGTTGAAAAAGTTTGAGAATACTAAAGTATGAAACAATTGCTTGGCTGAAACCGGGGTTGTGCATGATTTAAATATTTTGTGTGACGAAGATGGAGTATAGCCAAACTATAAGATTTTGTAGGGATGAACTTTCTTTGGCCATGTTATTTTGAGAAGACATGATTGCTTTGTTAGAATGCTTGAAGTATTATTATTTTTATGTCAATATTAAACTTTTGTCTTGAATCTTTCAGATCTGAACATTCATGCCACAATAAAGAAAATTACATTGATAATTATGTTAGGTAACATTCCACATAAAAAATTCTTGTTTTTATCATTTACCTACTCGAGGACGAGCGGGAATTAAGCTTGGGGATGCTGATACGTCTCCAACGTATCTATAATTTTTGATGTATTCATGATATGTTTATAATATTTCTACATGATTTGGGTATGATTTGATTGAACTAACCCGGACTGACGCTGTTTTCAGCAGAACTACCGTGGTGTTGTTTTTGTCCACAAATAAAAGTTAAAAAGGTAAAACCCAAAGAAAACAGGGAAGAAATAAAGAAAACCAAAGATAACAGGAAGAAATAAAGAAAACCAAAGATAAAAGCTTTAAAAAACAAAGAAACCAATGTAAAATAGTAATAAACCCCCTCTAGAAAACCTACGTAAAAGAGAAAACTGAAAGAAAAAGGAAACCAAAAAACCAAAGAAATCGATGCAAAATAGTGGAACAAATGTTAAAACCAAGAATAGCAAAAAAGAAAAAAGAAAACTTAAAAAAAAGGACTGCAAAAGAGTGAACACAGGAAAAAAGTTATGGTACAGTACTGGGCCAGCGGCCGGAAAATGTTTCAGGCGATATAACCACGCGTCTCGCCATAAGCAAGATACAGCATTGACGCATTTTGCACCAGCCCCGCGGGCCGCCCGCCCATTGGAGCGACCAAACACTATAGAGCTAATTATCGTAGCGGGCATTTTTAGAAAAACAAGTTAAAGAAAGCATGAACATTTTTTTAATTCCAAACATATTTTAAAAAGCGCATGCATTTTTTGCAATTTCAAAATTATTTTGAAAAACAGGGACAAAATCTGAATTTCTGAACTTCGGATTTTCGGAATATTTTATTATATGCGGTCAATTTTTGATATAGAATCATTTTTCAAAATTGTGAATATTATTTGTAAACGTGATCAATTTTTCAAATAATTTTTTGAAAACGCAAACAATTTCCGTGCGGACCAAGATTTCCATGCAGGGCAGGCATCCAAACAGCGCAAAGTTGCAACCGAAATTATAAACCTAGGCAGTAAGAATTGAACAATGATTCTAAAATAGTAGGATATATTCTTCCTGACTGCTTGTTTGTGAGGAATTGCCGGAAAAATAAATCCTCCTAAAAAAACTCAAACTTTATCACGGAGCTACATAAATTAAATCATATTTGTGGTCGAAGATCGATCGTACATTAGATGTGCCTTTAATTTTTGTTAGAAATGTTCCACATGAAGAAAATATATGCAACTTGAACAAAAAACTTGAACTGTTAAATAGTTAAATACATTAAAGTATATAAAACTAACTTATATTTAAATAATACACAATTTAGGATTCCTAAAAAAAGTACATTCTTGAGGGATCAGACACGTACATTATGAAGGATTCTCCAAAGCCATTGTCATTTTAGCTTATTTGCGAGCATGGATGTGAGCATTTCTTTTAGGGAAAGTATATATGCAAAATATCTCTTTGAAACCTACACAAACTTCGACGTACAAAAAACATTTCACAAGGAGACTTGCGGCGAACTAAAGGACTGCGCCAATGATTTGTTTTGCTCATATATATTCATAGATGGCAATGTTCTTGTTGTTAGTAGGGGAGATGCTATTCCGCGCGCGCTGGAACGATTTGTTTCGGAACTAAACTTTCCTTCGTTAGTCCAGCGAACAGGAAACTAAACGCAGTTGTCAAAAAAAAGTTGAGAAACTAAACGCCTGGGCCCACTGTTGAAATATAGAAGGGCACGGCTGGCCCATCAGCTGAATTCACGGGGGCAATTTTCAATTTTTGATGGTGCACGCACACGTGGTGGGCCCCCTGCCTTTTTATAATAACAGCGCCAATAGATCGATCGTTGCAACGCGCGATCGTGAAAGAGTTGTTTTGCCTTAGGGCATCTCCAACAGTTGTAAGATAGATGTTGGTAAATTTGCCACCTAGGACATAGTGATGATGTGACATGTATTAAATGTGAAGAGAGAGCAAAGTTGTATGTAGATTAACCAACAACCTTTGCACAAGCTCCAAGGTGAAATAGAGAGCAACTACATTTATTGTCCCACCATCTATTGGATAGCTTACATACAACCCATTGAAGTAGTTGTATGATAGATTGTTGGTTGATGACATGGACATTTTACCAACAAGACTAACATACAACCTGTTGGAGATGTAGATCCGATGTACTACCTCCGTCTAGGTGAATAAGTAATTCGCGTAGTTTTAGGTCATCGATTTGAGGATTTAAATATGTGTTATATGTCATGAAAAGTATATCACTAGATTTCTACAAGGAGGTAGTTTTTAAATATATATTTTTTGTCACATATAATACATATTTGGATAGTTAAATCATCAACCTAGAACTACGCGAATGACTTATTCACCGAAACGGAGGTAGTACAACATTGATTCATAAGTGCTGCCATCCAGTCGAATAGTTTAAACTTTGGTGGCACTCTGGACCAGATCACCCAGCTGCGATAAAGAGCCGCCTACCATTTTTATCATTTCATTTTCATTATTGCACACCTCTTTCCTTAATTCGGATCAGAAGGAATTGAAAGATTGTGACGATAGCTGATCATTGATGTCATGGTTCAACGGTTTGTATGAAGGCCCATGGCAATGGTGCGCCCTAGCATGGCTTCTCTTCCGTCGACCCAAAGGGAGAACACGCGAGGGCATTTTTTTTAACAGAATACCATCCCAGATGCTCGTATACACGCATATACACTCATCTGTATGGACACACACGTGCACCCTTACCCCTCTGAGCACCTTCGACATACTAAGACGACACGACATCGATGCAGAAACCCACCTCAAAGCTTTCGGGTTGCCGAAAAGATCATGCCTTTCACTTTCAGAGAATTAAACCTTTTGAACATTGATACAAAGGGGTTGGTGACCCTGTACCGCACATCATCAGCCTAGCTAGCATACCAATAGTCATCACCTGGTTCCCCGACCCCCCGCGTCCCTCTCTGAGGCGACACGGGGCGAACCCAACATCCCCGCCGCCGCCCTTCCTTCTCTCCTCCTCCTCGCCATTGTGGACCATCTGCGGGCAAAGCTTCAGCAGCGCCGGCGGCGGCGGGGCTTCTCCCGGGCGTAGCTCCTCTCCCTTTCCCCGATGTCGACCCGGATCTGTTGCTGGTGGCCTTGGCGGCGCGGCGAAGGCTCGGCGGCGTCCCTGCTCGGCGCCGGTGGGGTTGGGGTGCCTGCGTCCGATAGTGCTGCCTGGACGGTCGGTGCAGCCTGGGGCTCGCCGGCTCGGGATCCCCCTTGCTGGATCTGGGCTGCGGGATTCGGGCTGTGGCCGCTGTTAGGCGTGGTGTTGCCGTGGCCCTGCTGCCGCTGGGCGCCATGGTGGTGCAGGAGGATGCGGTGTCCCCGGCGAGGTGGTCCTGGCCAAGATGGGCAGCGGTGTGTTGGTGGCGGACGGGCGCGACGGCGTGCTGGAGGCGACGGCATGAGCTACCGGCCAGGTTTGGTGGCGGCGTTGTGATGGCTCGGCTAGGAGGGCGTTCCTGGCGAGCAGCGAGCGCCGGTCACCTATGATCCGTGTGGCGAGCGACGGCGCTCTCGCGGTGGCGCTGGCGTGGGTGCTGACCGCGGCGAGGCGGGTCAGATCTGAGCCTGTTCGGGTCCGTTCCGGGCCCTTGGTGCTGGGGACGTTGCAAAGCCGTCCCTTGGAGCGGGTGACGGCCGTCGTGGGCGGTCTTGGCCCTTGCTGGAGGTGCGGAGTGGCTGCTATTCTTCAGTTAGGTTGGAGGTGTTGGTTGGGCCGTGATTCTAGGCAACGCTGCGGGCACGGCGAGGGCGTTCGCGGATCTGGCGAGAGCACTCTGGTAGGGGCTGCGGTGGAGCGCCAAAGAACGGCGGTGGCGGCGGCGTTGGATCGACCATGGGGGCGGCGGCGCCGAGATGGCCCTGCCAGGAAGGTGTCCTGGCGTGCAGCGGGCTTCCGGCCGCCTCCGTGTGAGGGGATCGCGGCGATGCCCCGGTGGAGATGGCGCTGAAGTGAGGTTGGAGGGGCGGGCCAGATCCAATCTTGCGGCAGTCTCTCGGTGTTGATGAAGCTCGATGGAGTGGTTCTGGCTTTTGCTCCGCTTGGAGGATGTGGTTGCTTCTCGTCGGTGATGTTGGTGGAGGTATGGTTCGTGCTGGTCCACGGCTACGCGGCTTCAGCAGATTTGCTGCGGTGACGACGGTGCGAGGCTTCAGGGACGGTGCTGCCCTGCACCTTGTCGGAGTGGAGACGCGCAACATTACGGATGAAAATCCTGTCCGGTTTTGGCCGGACGGCGTCGACGGCACCCGTGGGTGTCGTTTCCCTCCCTGGAGGCGACGTCGAGTGTGTCGCCATCTCCCTCGTGCTTGGTATTGGCAGTTGTCTCCGGGCGAAAGCCTTGGTCCTCTAGGGCGGCATGATGGCGGTGTCTGCGACGTCGTTTCTCTGTTGGGAGCATCGTGCGAGGAGACCGAGTTTCCTGTTGGCGCTCATCCGGTGTTCGTCATGGCCCTGACCGCTCTCCTCCGGCGCTATGTATGGTCGTCGCGGATGAATCCAAAGGAAGTTGGAGTTGCTGTTCTTCGGAGATGTTCAGTGTCGATCAAGACGCGGCGAGGTGTTTCGGTCTTGGGCAGATTTTTCCGTGTTGTAGTTGTGTTGTTGTGTGTGGCTGTCCGGAGGATAGCCGGATGTGGTGTTGAGCTACGCTCGTTGTTCGCAGCGAGTCTTAGATGTCATGTACTAATTTTCTCTCCTTTTATAAAGCTATGGTACGCAATTTGCGTATCCTCGAAAAAAAACATTGATACAAAGACCCTCCAAAACCTTCCCGCCGGAATTGGGGTTTGGCGGCGGCGCGTGGCGTTTTGGACGCGGAACGAACAAAGGAAAAGAGGAAAAGAGGCAAAGAGGCACCAAAAAGATGGGCGGCGCGGGGTCCACCCTGCCGAGCGGCGCCACTGCGGTCGAAAAATCAGAGCTTTCCGTCCCCGTCCCCGCCCCCGCCCCCATCCATCGATCCCCCGCCCGCCGCCCCCTCCCCCGACGCCGAGGCGCTCCAGCTCCGAGCGGCACTGATGGCGGGAGCCCGTGGCGCGGCCCCCCGCCCGCCGCCCCACGCGCGACGGCGACCCCGAGCCCGCCCTCGCCGCCGGCCTTGGGGGCGGCGTCCCCTTCCTCCGCCGGGCGGCCGCAGCTGATCTCCGCCGGCGGCGCGGCTTCCCCCGAGCGTCTCCGCGGCCCGCCACGCCCAAGGTAAAGGTAGTACACACACAACCTATCCCCGCCCCGCACGCAGAGTACCATAGCTCATGCCATGTGTTCCTTCCTCGTCTCGCCACCGAACATGATAAGCAACACGAGGGATTTCCCTACGTACGCGCGCAGATCATCCACGCGCGCGCATTCCTTTTTCCATTCCGCTCCGGAACAGCAGAATCTAGAGAAACTGAAGCGGATCAGTTGCCGGCTGAAGAAAAAGGATCTGGCTCCCTTCCCGGACCGGCAATGGAGTGGCATCTTGGCGTGACGGGGCGGAGCATCTCACCCTCGCCCTCACACCACCCGTTCACAAAGCGAACGTTTCTAAGCTTTTTGTTTTGTCCACTACCAGAGGCCTTTGCCTTTTTGTTTTCTCCCACACTCGTCTCTCGCTTTTGTTCTTGTATCTATGTATGTATCCTTGTACATATGCATTGCAATTACACTGCACGGCACACATACATGTCCCTCCGGATAACCCCGCGCCGTTCTCGTTTGTTTCGCTCATTCCTTAGCTGGCACCCTTACCCCTTCTTTGCTTTATCATCATCATCATCATCCTTAACACCTTCTTTGCTTTATCATCATCATCATCCTTGACACTCGGCGTTGGGAGGAATTGGAGGGGTGGTGTTCGTCGCAGATTGAGGAACGTACATTGCCACAGCCAGCATGCAGCTACACCTCTTGTCGCCGGCGTGGGTGCCATCTGGCTACGGCCACGGACCGCGGCCGCGTGCTCTTGTCGTCAAAGGTGCTCGATTGATGTCGCTTTCTATCATGCTTTTCGCGCGAGGCGCTGGTTTTCCCTGTCGTACGATGTTCTGTGTGCACCGTGATTAATTATGGGGATGCACCATGTGTGTCTTGCGATTCTTCGTGTGCCGGCCACGCTCTGCGGGGATACGGCTGCAGGAGGTCTTGTCTGTCATTCACACACGCGAATTGTGATGCCTGCAGCCCGCGACCGTTTCGCCCTGCCACCGCAGACAAGTGTCGGCATGCAGCGTTGAATTTGAAACGAAACCGACATAGGCACTTGTCGTGAGGTTGATTCTGATCACTTTCTCTTTGAACAATCAGGTCCACGCCGTTTCCGCGGCAAAGGAGATGCTGCCCTTGTGGAATCCGCCGGCTCGCGTGTCGCTCTCCAGATTGCGCAGGCCACCAGCGTATCCAGTGCTAATGGTATTGTTGCCTTGACTTGGTCTGGGACCCGGTGATCTTGTGTTTGTTTATGCTTATGTTCTCTCGATCGCTCGCTTTAGTGTCACTATCTACTGTTAGCTAGCACTGGGCAAGTATCATATACATTACTGATTAACTAATTAATCTCAGTCGGCCATCTCCCGTTTCTACTGTCTGTTATTTTGCTATCTACCATTATGCCAGCCTATGTACTCCAAGCTGTAGGCAGCTAATTAGTACATACATTGTTTTAGTCCTTTTTATTATGTTCCTCTTTAGCGACTACACGTCACATAATTAACCTATTTAGAGCTCAATTACACATGCTGCTACTCGTTTACCCGAGGAACGAATGGCCTCTGGTGAGTTGGTACGTGCTATACCAATTATAGCACACGTAATTAGCAGGTGAAACATGAACAAATGATCAGTTAACGAATCAGGAGTGGATAGGATCCGGGTTTTCGGAACACACAACACATTAATTAGCAGGTGAGACAAGAACAAATGATCCGTCAACGTCTCTAGGTCCTTTTTACAAAACGACACGACATGCCATTCGTCGCCAAGGGGAATCGCAACGATACTGATAGAGTGCACAGAAATACGAGAAAAGGGTATACTAGAGAGAAGGGTAGGATTAAGATTTTTTCTTTTGGAGCACACAAAACGTTAACTAGTAGGCGAGACAAGAATAAACGGTCCGTCAACGACTATTTTTTTGGCACCACGAAGAGAAGGAACCCGAACCTATATGAAGTTCACTTTTGAACAATGATATAGCTTTCTTATCAGATCCCAAAGCATCAACTATACAAAAGAATGCTTCTGAATCCTAGGTGAACTTAACCCAAGGTCCCAATCTCAGTCTGTATAACTTGAATTTAATTTTACAATCACGTAAACTGACCTGGAGCTGAAATTTGGTAACATGTTAATGCACATCGAGGCATTATTATTCTAGTTAATTCAAAATGGATGCGATGTCTTGTGCTGGATACATTTCATCATTTGTGTGTTTCGACGTACCTGCAGGGTTGCAAACGAACCTTGTCAGAAACGATATTCAGGTTCTTGAACGGACTGAGGAACAATGTGAACTCGACGACTATCGTGTGATTCCTGGGACTGAGTTTGAGCAGCCACTGGTCGACCAAGTGAGGATGATGCTGGGGTCGATATGTGACGGCGAGATCAACGTCTCGGCATACGACACCGCCTGGGTCGCTCTGGTGCCGAGTCTTAATGACGGTGACAGCCCCCAGTTTCCCACCACCCTCCGGTGGATTCTTGACAACCAGCTCCCAGACGGCTCTTGGGGAGACGCTGCCCTGTTCTCCGCCTATGACCGGGTCATTAACACCCTTGCCTGTGTCGTGGCTCTCACAAAGTGGTCTCTTGGCCCTGATAAATGCAGGAGAGGTATTGCAAATCAACAAACTGATACACACAACTGTTCTGCTAAAGTACCAAATGAAGCAAGGTCTTTCAACTAAATGTATGCATGATGCATCCTGTTTCTCTTTTCAGGGCTCTCTTTTCTGGAGGAGAACATTTGGAGGCTAGCAGAGGAAGACCTGGAGTCGATGCCCATCGGCTTCGAGATTGCATTCCCTTCTCTCCTGGAGGTGGCCAAGAGTTTGGGCATTGGTTTCCCGTATGACCACCATGCCCTGCACCGCATATATGCCAACAGAGAAGTGAAGCTCAAGAGGTACCCCATATATCCCCTTTCCTGCCAGAGATGCAGATTACTTCAGAGTTTTCCTAGTTAATTATTAATTACTTCCGCAGGATTCCGGTGGAGATGATGCACAGGATTCCAACGTCAATCCTGCATTCCCTTGAAGGGATGCCCGGGGTGGACTGGCAGAAAATTCTCAGGCTCCAGTCTAGTGATGGGTCCTTCCTCTATTCTCCTTCGGCTACAGCCTGTGCTCTCATGCAAACCGGTGATGCGAAATGCTTTGAATACATCGACAGAGTCATCAAGAAATTCAACGGAGGAGGTAAGAGGTCCATGGCCATAATCTGCAGTGATATTGGATGGGATTGAGTTCTTTTTTGGGGTAATTCCTGATCCCGTGTGCATTGTTCATCTTGTTTGGCGCATTTCAGTTCCCAATGTTTACCCGGTCGATCTCTTTGAGCGCATCTGGGCCGTCGATCGGTTGGAGCGTCTTGGAATCTCGCGCTATTTCAAGAAAGAAATCAAACAGTGCTTGGACTATGTTCACAGGTTTAGTTTCTCCTTCATAACTGTGTGTTGTTAACAATAGCATGGTAATCCTAAACTTTTGGTCGCTTCATGAGGAAGGTTTCTTCTAACCTCTTTACACATGCTTTAGGTACTGGACTGATGAGGGGATTTGCTGGGCGAGGAACTCCACCGTAATAGACGTGGATGACACGTCCATGGCGTTCCGGCTGCTGCGGCTACATGGATACGATGTCTCCCCAAGTATGACCCTCTTCTCCTTGCAAACTCAAATATTGTATCGTGCTGTACATACTCTGCAGAGTAATAATAATTATTTCGTGTCACAAACAAAACTGACATTTTGATTCATTCACAGGTGTATTTGAGAAGTTTGAGAAGGGCGGGGAGTTCTTCTGTTTCGCGGGGCAATCAACACAAGCAGTCACTGGGATGTACAACCTGAACAGGGCCTCTCAGCTAAGATTCCCTGCAGAGGATGTGTTGCAGCGTGCAGGGAGATTCTCGTATGAGTTCCTTAGAGAAAGGGAAGCCCAGGGCACGATTCGAGACAAATGGATCATTGCTAAGGATCTACCAGGCGAGGTAAACACGTCCATCCTGCCAATTAATCGGTTTAGATGGATTAGGAAGTAAACATAACTCTCACAATCTTTGGCTTGATTGCTCATGGCACTTGCTTGTTAATTTTTTCCGAAGCCCCTGTAGAATTATAATTGATATTTTCATATATAACATGACTATTTTAAACACTCTTGTTATCATAATTAAAAAAGTTATTATCTTATTTTTGTAAAACAAAATAACCTTATCTGGATACGAACAAGAATATAAATACCTTTATTCTTGATTATAGGTAAAATATACACTGGACTTCCCATGGTATGCAAGCTTACCGCGCGTAGAAGCAAGGGTCTACCTAGATCAATATGGTGGTGAGAATGATGTCTGGATTGGAAAGACACTCTACAGGTAAAAAATCGTCAAATTCCGACAATTGGTTCGTTCCATACTTCTTGAGGAAAGATCCCAGAGTTGATATGCTGAATGGCTTTGGCAGAATGCCACTTGTGAACAACAACACCTATCTTGAGTTGGCAAAGCGTGATTTCAATCGCTGCCAAGTCCAACATCAGCTTGAGTGGCATGGCCTACAAAAGTACGCATTAATCTCACATAACATTTTATTAATTATGTCTATTCTTTTTCCTGCATAACATGTCTTCCTATGTATTTAGGTGGTTTATTGAGAATGGCCTCGAGACTTTTGGGGTGACTTTAAGAGATGTTTTGAGAGTTTATTTTCTAGCCGCCGCTTGCATTTTCGAGCCAAGCCGTGCCACCGAGCGACTTGCATGGGCCAAGTTGTCAGTGCTGGCCAACATTATTACTAAATACCTTCATAGCGATTTGTCGGGTAATGAAATGGTGGAACGGTTTATGCATGGCGGTACCTATGAAGGAAATAGTAATATATCATGGTGAGCACATTAACTGAGCATCGCTACTCAATCTAAACCATCACACCAAATGATGAATATTTACATGCTTAACTGGATCCCTTCGACCAATTGTTCTTTTGGTAAGAAAAATAGCAAACTAATACCACTAATTTGGTAGATGATTTCCACTGGTGGACAATTGTGATGCTGAAATCCACTATCTTAGAAGGGAAAGTAGTGGCTGCACCCACCTTCGGTGCACCCAAGCAAGAAAACATAGCAAAACACTTTAAAAAATTCTGAAACTTTGCGGGAATGATCATCAACAACGGTTCTGGATGCTTGCAAAGTTTGGTTGTCAAATAACATTCGAGGAGCACTGTACAAAAAAGACAACATTACAAAATCTGCTCAAACAGTGCACTCACATTTTGACCAAACTTTGCAAGCGCCCATAACATTTGTTGATGATCATTCCCTCAAAGTTTCAAGATTTTTTGAAAGGTTTTGCTACGTTTTCTTGTGTGGGTGCACCGCACTGAGGTGGGGTGTAGAAAAACCACTCTTCAAACTTGCATATATAGCTTTATTTTTGCTTACGAGGGATGATGTAATCTTTAAACACTACTATTTAATCCATTGCTGTGCCATTATGAAAACATGGACTTCCATTTATAATGACTTTCCATTTTTTTAATATGGTTCACATGACACAATTTGTCCATCCAGCCGTAAAGGGGATGCAAAAGAGGACATTCTTGTGGGGGCACTTGAGCAGCTTATTGATTTATTGGCACAAGAGGCACTACCTAATGGTGAAGGGCCAATGTACATCAACAATTTGTTACGCTGTGCTGTAAGTTGAACGACCAATTGCACCTTTTCTTAGAGCTATTAATTGCTAGATGTTCTCTTGGTAAACATTCTAATATATTTCTTTTGACCTCTAGTGGATCGAATGGATGATGCAACAGAAAAACGGAGAGGATGACACCTGCGGTTCAGGTGTTGTTCAAGCAGGGCCGTTCATGGTTCACGATAAACAAACATGTTTGCTTCTAGTCAAAATTATTGAGATTTGTGGTGGACGAAGTGGTGAAGCATCATCGATGATAAACACCATGGATGGTGCTTGGTTTATTCAACTTGCGTCCTCTATTTGTGACAACCTTCACCACAAGATGTTACTCTCTGAGGTAGCTCTTTTACGCTCAAATAATATATTGTTTGCCATATTTTATAGTGAACTATGTGATGCATGGTTGATACTGTTTTTCCCATTTGAAGAACTGAACACAATGACAGATAACTGAAGTATTCTCATGCTTTCTTGGTTACTTGCATGCAATGAATGACCCACATGTGTCAACTCAAGCGGTCTCTCAAGCAAGCTCCAAAACATTAGGGGATCTCATGCTAGTTTTGTCTTGTAAATTACTCCTTATAATAACTTCTTTTAATTCGGCGTTAAAATTCACTTTTTTTTGTATCTGTTCCATGCAAGTAATATTCCCATGTATCAAACTAACTATGCAATTTATTTACAGGACGCCAAAAGGAACGAGGCGGCAATGAGACACATGGACGAGAGAATTGAGGCAGGCATGCAGGAACTCACCCAGAGCATCCTCCAGGCGCACGGCGATGGAGCGAGCAGCGAGACGAAGCGCACCTTGTTGAGCGTCGTGAGGAGCTGTTACTACGCCGCTAACTGCCCTCCCCATGTGTTCGATGGACATGTCTCCAAGGTCATTTTCGAACATGTGTTTTGAAGGAAAGAAAGAAGAAGTTGTCATGCAATGGTAGGAATGGGTGGAGGTGAGATCTGTATGTACCGTACATAGAAAATAATGCTGCAAGGAGTGCTAGTGAAAGAGAACAACTTGATTAAGCTTGAAGAAATAAACCACCAAACATTACGTGGGTTAAGTGGGATTCCAGTTTCCCACTTAACGCAAGACATTGTATGAAGGACAACTACAAGGCGTCGCACTCTCATATTACAACTGCACCTACAGCCAATACAAGACATTGTATTCATCAGAATACCATGTGATGGGCTAAAACTAAAAGACACATCAGAACAATTTATGGGCAGTCGTTATTAAGCCGCATTTCTCTCAAACTACAAGCCACTACAATGTCAGTCATCATTAAGCTGCATTTCTCACAAACTTAAACACTGAACTTGGTAGCAAGAGGAACAACAACACCCGGTGCGACACCAAATATACAATATGAGACGGAGAACACAACGCTTCTTTCCTGCCACCAGAGCCTTCCTTTGTCATGCGCTTCTTGCCGCCACCCGGATCCATTGGAATCGGAACTGCCAGGGGAGAAATGAGGCACCATTAACGACAAAATGGACAAAGAGCATAAAAAAATACAATACATTGTGATGAAAGATCCAGAGCAGGTGCAAGTTATTCTATAAAGCTACAGAGCTGATTCAACTATGGTACAACACACTTTTATATGATTAAGCAATAGTCTAGTTTTGACATGACGATTTCAATACTCAAACATATCAACAAGCAAACATGTCTTTCAAAAGGGGATGGCTACCTCGCGCGCGCTCGCTGGAGCGGCCAATTTCAGACAGCGCTAAATGTTTCCAGTTTTAGTAATTTGAGGGGAGAAGGTCCTATACGCCCGTGACAGATTGCGATCGAGTGTTGGAGCGCTCGGGCGTGTAGGAGTATATTCGCTTTCAAAATATCAATACTAGCAAGTTATCTAGCCCGTCATGCTCAATCATTGATCCATTCATGAAACACACTCACATATCAGCTAAAACCAATGCTCAAGTATGATCATAGTGCCCCTTAGTTGGTGCTTTATAAGAGAAGATGGAGACTCAAATAAAAATAAAATTGCATAAAGTAAATAGAAAGGCCCTTCGCAGAGGGAAGTAGGGCTTTGTAGAGGTGCCAGAGCTCAAACCTTAAATTGGGAGATAAAAGATTTGGGAGGCATACTTTTCCCGTCAACGAAAACGACCGAGTAATTCCCAACACTTTCCATGCTAGATATATCATAGGCGGTTCCCAAACAGAAAATAAAGTTCATTCCTTTTTCCACCATTCTTTCACAATCCACGGGTACTGTCCACACAAACACTTTCCAAGGAATTTATTATTTGACAACATAAAGTAAATTCATTTTTCATTTCAGGACTGGGCATCCCTAATACCTTTGCCGTACTTTCGTGCAATGACAAGTGAATAAACACTCATCTTGAGAATAACACATATAGCATGGAAAATATTGGCCACCCCCCGCCGCTTCATGAGCGGTACGAGCACACAACAAGGAAATTTATTTTGAAAATTAGAGATGGCACATACAAATTTACTTAGAACGACATAGAAATACCGCATATATGTAGGTATAGTGGACTCATGTGGCAAAACTGGGTTTAAGGATTTTGGATGCACAAGTAGTATTTCTACATAGTACAAGTGAAGGCTAGCAAAAGATTGCGAATCATCCAACCAAGAAACAAAAAACCACGTAAGCGAGCATTAAGCATAACTAACACCGAATAATGCACCACAAGTAGGATGTAATTTTATTGCATAACTATCGAATTTCGTGCTTGCATAGAGAATCACAAACCTTAACACCAATATTCTTACTAAGGCATAATTACTCATCAACATGACTCACATATCACTATCATCATATCTCAAAACTATTACAAAGAATCAAGTTTATTTTGTCCAATGATCTTCATAAAAGTTTTTATTATATCCCTCTTGAAGATCTGTCACTTTGGGACTAGTTTCATATGTTGCAATTGCTTTTGACAAGCTCAAATAAATTTAAGTGAAGAACATGAGCATAATTTTTTTCATCTCTCAAAATAATCTAAGTGAAGCATGAGCGTGAATGACAAACTACTCAAAAAGATATAAGTGAAGATCAAATGACTAATTAAGTAAATAGGTAGCTAAGTGAGGACTCTCTCTTATTTAAAAACTTTCAAATCTAAGTACTTTATTAAAACAACAAGCAAAGCAAAATAAAATGACATTCCAACAATAGCACAACTCATGTGAAGATCGATACTAACCGATAATTGTTGAAGAAGAAAGGTGGGATGCCTACCGGGGCATCCCCAAGCTTAGATGATTGAGACTTCTTGGAATATTAACCTGGGATGCCTTGGGCATACCCAAGCTTGAGCTTCCGTGTCTCCTTAATTCCTCTCATATCACGGTTTCCTAAATCTTACAAACTTCATCCACACAAAACTCAACAAGAACTTGTGAGATAAGTTAGTATACATCAATGCAAAACCTTATCATTCTCTATTGTAGCAAATCACTAAAATTATTATTTGACATTGTACACTAAATTCCTCTGCATATTTAATGCTCTTATCCTCAAATAGAATCATTAAACGCAAACATATGCAAACAATGCAACCATAACAGCAATCTGCCAAAACAGTACAGTCTGTAAAGAATGCAAGATTCATCATACTTCCCTAACTTCAAAAATTCTGAAAAATTACCACACTTTAGAAAATTTATTATAGCTTACTATTCAAAAAATTTCAACATTTTATCACATTCTGAATTTTCTCGGGAGTTTTCGCAACAGCGATAAACTTTCTGTTTTGAAACAACAACTCATATACTTGCAAATAAGCATGTGGAAAGTTATCCTTAAAACTTTAATTGAAGTAAAAGATGCAAAAAATTATTTTAAATAACATCAAGCAAATCCTAGCAAAATAAAATGACGCTCCAATCAAAACTCATATCATGTGATGAATGGAAATATAGCTCAAAGTAAGGTTACCGATAATGTTGGAGACGAAAGAGGGGATGCCTTCCGGGGCATCCCCGAGCTTAGTTGCTTGGATCTTCCTTGAATATTACCTTGGGGTGCTTTGGGCATCCCCAAGCTTAGGGTCTTGTCACTCCTTATTCTCCTCATATCGATATCTCACCCAAAACTTGAAAACTTCAATCACACAAAACTTAACGGAACTTCATGAGATAGGTTAGTATGATAAACGGCAAACCATTCACTTTGGTACTGTCAAAGACAAGATTCATAATTATTCTCACAGAATGCCTACTGTATCCTATCATTTCCACAATTTATATTGAGCAATATAAGCCATAGAAACTAGGAAACAAGCAAACTATACATTGAAAACAGAATATGTCAAAAACGAAACAGTCTGAAGTAATCTGTACTCCAACCATACTTCTGTAACTCCAAAAATTCTGACAAATTAGGATAATGTATATAATTTGTATATATATCACCTGTAAAAATTTGAGATCAAAAGCGCATTCTAGTGATTTTTTAAATATCCTAGACTGAGCGCAAAAGTTTCTGTTTTTGCACAGATTCAAGTCAACTATCATCCACACTATCCCAAAGGCTTTACTTGGCACTTTATTGAAACAAAAGCAATAAAACATGATTACTATAGTAGCATAATCATGTGAACACACAAAAATAGTAGGTAAAAATGTTGGGTTGTCTCCCAACAAGCGCTTTTCTTTAATGCCTTTTAGCTAGGCATGATGATTTCAATGATGCTCACATAGAAGTAAAGAATTGAAACACGAAGGGGCATAATGAGAAATATATCAAACACATTTAAGCCTAGCCCACTTCCTATGTTTGGGGATTTTGTGAGCAAGCAATCCATGAGAACAAGAACCAACTAGCATAGGAAGGCAAAACAAGTACAACTTCAAAACAATAAACACACAGAGAAGAAACTTGATATTATTGAGATATGTAAGAGCATATGTTCATCTCTCATAATAATTTTCAGAAACATCATGAATGGATTCAACAATATAACCATTGCATACATCACTCTTTTCATGATGCACAAGCAATAGAAGATTTATTACTCTTTATGGCATACATGTCATCATAATAATCATCATAGATAGCAACTTTATTGTCATAGTCAATTGAAACCTCTTCCAAAATAGTAGATGTTGGGGAACGTAGTAATTTCAAAATTTTCCTACGCACACGCAAGATCATGGTGATGCATAGCAACGAGAGGGGAGAGTGTTGTCTACGTACCCTCGTAGACCGAAGCGGAAGCGTTGACGCAACGTAGAGGAAGTAGTCGTACGTCCTCCCGGTCCAACCGATCCAAGCACCGTTACTCCGGCACCTCCGAGTTCTTGACACACGTACAACTCGATGACACACCCCGATCTCCGATCCAGCAGAGGCGCGGGGGGAGTTCCGTCAGCACGACGACGTGGTGACGATCTTGATGTTCTCCTGTCGCAGGGCTTCTCCTAAGCACCGCTACAATATGACCGAGGTGTAATATCGTGGAGGGGGGCACCGCACACGGCTAAGGAACGATCTCAATGATCAACTTATGTGTCTAGGGTGCCCCTACCCCGTGATATAAAGGAGGGAGGGAGGAGGTGGCTGCCCAAGGGGGGAGGCGCCATAGGGGGAGAAACCTACTCCAAGTAGGTTTCCTCCTTTCCTAATCCAAGATGGAGGGAAGGAAGGAGTAGTAGTAGTAGGAAGGAAGAGGGGGAAGGAGAGAAGGAAAGGGGCGGCCCCTTCCCAATTCGGATTGGGCTTGGGGGCGCCCCCTGCTCCTTCTCCCTCCCTTCCAATAGGGCCCAATAAGGCCCATATACTTACCGGGGGGTTCCGGTAACCTCCCGGAGCTCCGGTATATTCCCAAGCTCTTCCGGAACCTTTCCGGTGTCCAAATATTTCCGTCCAATATATCAATCTTTATGTCTCGACCATTTCGAGACTCCTCGTCATGTCCGTGGTCACATCCGGGACTCCGAACAAACTTCGGTACATCAAAATACATAAACTCATAATATAACTGTCATCGAAACCTTAAGCGTGCGGACCCTACGGTTCGAGAACAATGTAGACATGACCGAGACACGTCTCGGTCAATAGCCAATAGCGGACCTGGATGCCCATATTGGTTCCTACATATTCTACGAAGATCTTTATCGGTCAAACCGCACAACAACATACGTTGTTCCTTTGTCATCGGTATGTTACTTGCACGAGATTTGATCGTCGGTATCCAATACCTAGTTCAATCTCGTTGCGGCAAGTCTCTTTACTCGTTTCGAATCGTCATCTCATAACTAACTCATTAGTTATATGCTTGCAAGGCTTAGGTGATGAGTATTACCGAGAGGGCCCAGAGATACCTCTCCGACAATCGGAGTGACAAATCCTAATCTTGAAATATGCCAACTCAACATGTACCTTCGGAGACACCTGTAGTACTCCTTTATAATCACCCAGTTACGTTGTGACGTTTGGTAGTACCAAAGTGTTCCTCCGTAAACGGAGTTGCATAATTCTCATAGTTACAGTGAACATGTATAAGTCATGAAGAAAGCAATAGCAGAATACTAAAGCGATCAAGTGCTAAGCTAACGGATGGGTCATGTCAATCACATCATTCTCCTAATGATGTGATCCCATTTATTCAAATGACAACACATGTCTATGGTTAGGAAACATAACCATCTTTGATTAATGAGCTAGTCAAGTAGAGGCATACTAGTGACTATATGTTTGTCTATGTATTCACACATGTATTATGTTTCCGGTTAATACAATTCTAGCATGAATAATAAACATTTATCATGATATGAGGAAATAAATAATAACTTTATTATTGCCTCTAGGGCATATTTCCTTCACTCCCACTTGCACTAGAGTCAATAATCTAGATTACATAGTAATGATTCTAACACCCATGGAGTCTTGGTGCTGATCATGTTTTGCTCGTGAGAGAGGCTTAGTCAACGGGTCTGCAACATTCAGATCTGTATGTATCTTGCAAATTTCTATGTCTCCCACTTGGACTTGGTCCCGAATGGAATTGAAGCGTCTCTTGATGTGCTTGGTCCTCTTGTGAAATCTGGATTCCTTTGCCAAGGCAATTGCACCAATATTGTCACAGAAGATCTTCATTGGTCCCGATGCACTAGGTATGACACCTAGATCGGAAATGAACTCCTTCATCTAGACTCCTTCATTTGCTGCTTCAGAAGCAGCTATATACTCCGCTTTAGATGTAGATCCCGCTACGACGCTTTGTTTAGAACTGCACCAACTCACAGCTCCACCGTTTAATATAAACACATATCCGGTTTGCGATTTAGAATCGTCCGGATCAGTGTCAAAGCTTGCATCGACGTAACCATTTACAACTAGCTCTTTGTCACCTCCATATACGAGAAACATATCCTTAGTCCTTTTCAGGTATTTCAGGATGTTCTTGACCGCTGTCCAGTGATCCACTCCTGGATTACTTTGGTACCTTCCTGCCAAGCTTATTGCTAAGCATACGTCAGGTGTGGTACACAACATTGCATACATGATAGAGCCTATGGCTGAAGCATAGGGAACACCTTTCATTTTCTTTCTATCTTCTGCTGTGGTCGGGCATTGAGTTTGACTCAATTTCACACCTTGTAGCACAGGCAAGAACCCTTTCTTTGCCTGATCCATTTTGAACTTTTTCAAAATTTTGTCAAGGTATGTGCTTTGTGAAAGTCCTATTAAGCGTCTTGATCTATCTCTATAGATCTTGATGCCCAATATATAAGCAGCTTCACTGAGGTCTTTCGTTGAAAAACATTTATTCAAGTATCCCTTTATGCTATCAAGAAATTCTATATCATTTCCAATTAATCATATGTCATCAACATATAAAACTAGAAATGCTACAGAGCTCCCACTCACTTTCCTGTAAATACAGGCTTCTCCAAAAGTCTGTATAAAACCATATGCTTTGATCACCTTGTCAAAGCGTTTATTCCAACTCCGAGATGCTTGCACCAGTCCATAAATGGAACGCTGGAGCTTGCAAACTTTGTCAAGACCTTTTGGATCAACAAAACCTTCCGCTGCATCATATACAACTCTTCTTCTAGAAATCCATTCAAGAATGCAGTCTTGACATCCATCGCCAAATTTCATAATCATGAAATGCAACAATAGCCAACATGATTCGGACAGAATTAAGCATCGCCACTGGTGAGAAAGTCTCATCGTAGTCAACCCCTTGAACTTGTCGAAAACCTTTCGCAACAAGTCGAGCTTTGTAGACGAGAACATTACCATCAACGTCGGTCTTCTTCTTAAAGATCCATTTATTCTCAATGGCTTGCCGATCACCGGCAAGTCAACCAAAGTCCATACTTTGTTTTCATACATGGATCCTATCTCAGATTTCATGGCCTCTAGCCATTTTGCGGAATCTGGGCTCATCATCGCTTCCTCATAGTTCGTAGGTTCATCATGGTCAAGTAACATGACTTCCGAATAGGATTACCGTACCACTCAGTGCGGATCTTACTCTAGTAGACCACGAGGTTCGAGAGAAACTTGATCCAAGTTTCATGATCAATATCATTAGCTTCCTCACTAATTGGTGTAGTTGTCACAGGAACCGGTTCTTGTGATGAACTACCTTCTAATAAGGGAGTAGATACAGTTATCTCATCAAGTTCTACTTTCCTCCCACTCACTTCTTTCAAGAGAAACTCCTTCTCTAGAAAGGATCCGAATTTAGCAACGAAAATCTTGCCCTCAGATCTGTGATAGAAGGTGTACCCAATAATCTCCTTTGGGTATCCTATGAAGACACATTTCTCCGATTTGGGTTTGAGCTTATCTGGTTGAAGTTTCTTCACATAAGCATCGCAGCCCCAAACTTTAAGAAACGGCAACTTTGGTTTCTTGCCAAACCACAGTTCATAAGGCGTCGTCTCAACGGATTTTGATGGTGCCCTATTTAACGTGAATGCGGCCGTCTCTAAAGCATAAACCCAAAACGATAGCGGTAAATCGGTAAGAGACATCATAGATCGTACCATATGAAGTAAAGTACGATTACGACGTTCGGACACACTATTTCATTGAGGTGTTCCAGGTGGTGTGAGTTGCGAAACTATTCCGCATTGTTTCAAATGTAAACCAAACTCTTAACTCAAATATTCTCCTCCACGATCAGATCGTAGAAACTTTATTTTCTTGTTACGATGATTTTCTACTTCACTCTGAAATTCTTTGAACTTTTCAAATGTTTCAGACTTGTGCTTCATTAAGTAGATATACCCATATCTGCTCAAATCATCTGTGAAGGTGAGAAAATAACGATATCCGCCACGAGCCTCAACATTCATCGGGCCACATACATCTGTATGTATGATTTCCAACAAATCTGTTGCTCTCTCCATAGATCCGGAGAACGGTGTTTTAGTCATCTTGCCCATGAGGCACGGTTCGCAAGTACCAAGTGATTCATAATCAAGTGATTCCAGAAGTCCATCAGTATGGAGTTTCTTCATGTGTTTTATACCGATATGACCTAAACGGCAGTGCCACAAATATGTTGCACTATCATTATCAACTCTGCATCTTTTGGCTTCAACATTATGAATATGTGTATCACTACTATCGAGATTCAATAAAAATAGACCACTCTTCAAGGGTGCATGACCATAAAAGATATTACTCATATAAATAGAACAACCATTATTCTCTCGATTTAAATGAATAACCGTCTCGCATCAAACAAGATCCAGATATAATGTTCATGCTCAACGCAGCACCAAATAACAATTATTCAGGTCTAAAACTAATCCCGATGGTAGATGTAGAGGTAGCGTGCGACCGCGATCACATCGACTTTGGAACCATTTCCACGCCAAGATCGTCACCACGCCCTTAGCTAATCTTCGCAATCCGTAGTCCCTGTTTGAGTTGCAAATATTAGCAATGTAAACAGTATCAAATACCCAGTGCTACGGCGAGCATTAGTAAGGTACACATCAATAACATGTATATCACATATACCTTTGTTTACTTTGCCATCCTTCTTATCCGCCAAATACTTGGGGCAGTTCCGCTTCAAATGTCCGACCGCTTAAGAGAAGCACTCGTTTGAGGCTTAGGTCCAAACTTGGGTTTCTTCTCTTGAGCAGCAACTTGCTTGCTGTTCTTTTGAAGTTCCTTCTTCTTCCCTTTGCCCTTCTTCTTGAAACTAGTGGTCTTGTTGACCATCAACACTTGATGCTCCTTCTTGATTTCTACCTCCATGCTTTCAAAGATCGCGAAGAGCTCGGGAATAGTCTTGTTCATCCCTTGCATATTATAGTTCATCACAAAGCTCTTGTAGCTTGGTGGCGTGATTGGAGAATTCATCAATGACGCTATCATCCGGAAGATTAACTCCCAGTTGAATCAAGTGATTATTATACCCGACATTTTGAGTATATGCTCACCGATGAACTGTTCTCCTCCATCTTGCAGCTGTAGAACTTATTGGAGACTTCATATCTCTCAATCCGGGCATTTGCTTGAAATATTAACTTCAACTCTGGAACATCTCATATGCTCCATGACGTTCAAAACGTCGTTGAAGACCCGGTTCTAAGCCGTAAAGCATGGCACATCGAACTATAGAGTAGTCATCGCTTTGCTCGCCAGACGTTCTTAACGTCGTCGGTTACATCAAGAAGCAGTTCGCACCCAGCGGTGCTTCCAGGCGTAACTCTTCATGCAGCAATGAGGATAATCCTCGAGTTACGGACCCGATCCATGTAATTGCTACCATCATCTTTCAACTTTGCTTTCTCAAGGAACGCATTAAAATTCAACGGAACAACAAAGACGAGCCATCTATCTACAAACAAACATAGACAAGCAAAATACTATCAGGTACTAAGTTCATGATAAATTTAAGTTCAATTAATCATATTACTAAAGAACTCCCACTTAGACAGACATCTCTCTAGTCATCTAAGTGATCACGTGATCCAAATCAACTAAACCATGTCCGATCATCACGTGAGATGGAGTAGTTTAAATGGTGAACATCTCTATGTTGATCATATCTACTATATGATTCACGCCGACCTTCGGTCTCGTGTTCCGAGGCCATATCTGTATATGCTAGGCTCGTCAAGTATAACCTGAGTATTCGCGTGTGTAACTGTTTTGCACCCGTTGTATTTGAGCGTAGAGCCTATCACACCCGATCATCACGTGGTGTCTCAAAGACGAAGAACTTTCATAGCGGTGCATACTCAGGGAGAACACTTCTTGATAATTAGTGAGAGATCATCTTAAAATGCTACCGTCAATCAAAGCAAGATAAGATGCATAAAGGATAAACATCACATGCAATCAATATAAGTGATATGATATGGCCATCATCATCTTGTGCTTGTGATCTCCATCTTCGAAGCACCGTCATGATCACCATCGTCACCGGCGCGACACCTTGATCTCCATCGTAGCATCGTTGTCGTTACGCCATCTATTGCTTCTACGACTATCGCTACCGCTTAGTGATAAAGTAAAGCAATTACAGGGCGTTTGCATTTCATACAATAAAGCGACAACCATATGGCTCCTGCCAGTTGCCGATAACTTCGGTTACAAAACATGATCATACAATAAATTATAGCATCACGTCTTGACCATATCACATCACACCATGCCCTGCAAAAACAAGTTAGACGTCCTCTACTTTGTTGTTGCAAATTTTACATGGCTGCTACGGGCTTAGCAAGAACCGTTCTTACCTACGAATCAAAACCACAACGATAGTTTGTCAAATAGACTCCGTTTTAACCTTCACAAGGACCGGGCATAGCCACACTCGGTTCAACTAAAGTTGGAGAAACTGACACCCGCCAGCCACCTGTGTGCAAAGCACGTCCGTAGAACCAGTCTCGCGTAAGCGTACGCGTAATGTCGGTCCGGGCCGCTTCATCCAACAATACCGCTGAACCAAAGTATGACATGCTGGTAGGCAGTATGACTTATATCGTCCACAACTCACTTGTGTTCTACTCGTGCATATAACATCAACGCATAAAACCTAGGCTCGGATGCCACTGTTGGGGAACGTAGTAATTTCAAAATTTTCCTACGCACACGCAAGATCATGGTGATGCATAGCAACGAGAGGGGAGAGTGTTGTCTACGCCCTCGTGAGACCGAAGCGAAGCGTTGACGCAACGTAGAGGAAGTAGTCGACGTCCTCCGGTCCAACCGATCCAAGCACCGTTACTCGGCACCTCCGAGTTCTTGACACACGCACAACTCGATGACACACCCCGATCTCCGATCCAGCAGAGGCGCTGGGGAGTTCCACAAGACGACGACGTGGTGGACGATCTTGATGTTCTCTGTCGCAGGCTTCTCCTAAGCACCGCTACAATATGACCGAGGTATAATATCGTGGAGGGGGCACACACACGGCTAAGGAACGATCTCAATGATCAACTTGTGTGTCTAGGTTGCCCCTACCCCGTGATATAAAGGAGGAGGGAGGAGGTGGCTGCCCAAGGGGAGGCACGCCATAGGGGGAGAAACCTACTCCAAGTAGGTTTCCTCCTTTCCTAATCCAAGATGGAGGGAAGGAAGGAGTAGTAGTATTAGGAAGGAAGAGGGGGAAGGAGAGAAGGAAAGGGGGGGCCGCCCCCCTTCCCAATTCGGATTGGGAATGGGGGGGGGGCGCCCCCTCCCTTGCTCCTTCTCCTCCCTTCCAATAGGGCCCAATAAGGCCTATATACTTACCGGGGGGTTCCGGTAACCTCCCGGAGCTCCGGTATATTCCCAAACTCTTCCGAAACCTTTCCGGTGTCCAAATATATCCGTCCAATATATCAATCTTTATGTCTCGACCATTTCGAGACTCCTCGTCATGTCCGTGATCACATCCGGGACTCAACAAACTTCGGTACATCAAAATACATAAACTCATAATATAACTATCATCGAAACCTTAAGCGTGCGGACCCTACGGTTCGAGAACAATGTAGACATGACCGAGACACGTCTCTGGTCAATAACCAATAGTGGGACCTAGATGCCCATATTGGTTCCTACATATTCTACGAAGATCTTTATCGGTCAAACCGCACAACAACATACGTTGTTCCCTTTGTCATCGGTATGTTACTTGCCCGAGATTTGATCGTCGGTATCCAATACCTAGTTCAATCTCGTTGCCGGCAAGTCTCTTTACTCATTCCGTAATACGTCATCTCATAACTAACTCATTAGTTATATTCTTGCAAGGCTTAGGTGATGAGTATTACCGAGAGGGCCCAGAGATACCTCTCCGACAATCGGAGTGACAAATCCTAATCTTGAAATATGCCAACTCGACATGTACCTTCGGAGACACCTGTAGTACTCCTTTATAATCACCCAGTTACGTTGTGACGTTTGGTAGTACCCAAAGTGTTCCTCCGGTAAACGGGAGTTGCATAATTCTCATAGTTACAGGAACATGTATAAGTCATGAAGAAAGCAATAGCAGAATACTAAACGATCAAGTGCTAAGCTAACGGGATGGGTCATGTCAATCACATCATTCTCCTAATGATGTGATCCCATTTAATCAAATGACAACACATGTCTATGGTTAGGAAACATAACCATCTTTGATTAATGAGCTAGTCAAGTAGAGGCATACTAGTGACTATATGTTTGTCTATGTATTCACACATGTATTATGTTTCCGGTTAATACAATTCTAGCATGAATAATAAACATTTATCATGATATGAGGAAATAAATAATAACTTTATTATTGCCTCTAGGGCATATTTCCTTCAGTAGATGTATCACTAAATAAAGTCATGACCTCTCTAAATCCACTTTCATCATTGTAATCATCATAAATAGGAGGCATGCAATCATTATAACAAATTTGCACATCAAATCTTTGGCGACTAAAAGTATCATCTTCATCAAACATAGCATCCCCAAGCTTATGGATTTGCATATCATTAGCATAATGGATATCCAAAGAATTCATACTAACAACATTGCAATCAAGCTCATCATTCATGCCAATCATTTTATTGAATTCTTCTATCAATTGAGCACAAATTTCTGCTCTATCATTTTCAAGAAAGACATGATAAAGATGAATAATATGATGCAATCTCAATTTCATATTTTTCTGTAGTTTTCTTTTTATAAACCAAACTAGTGATAAAACAAGAAACTAAAAGATTCAATTGCAAGATCTAAAGATATACCTTCATGCACTCACCTCCCCGGCAACGGTGCCGCAAAAGAGCTTGATGTCTACTACATAACTTGTTCTTGTAGACTCGTGTTGGGCCTCCAAGCGCAGAGTTTTGTAGGACAGTAGCAAATTTCCCTCAAGTGGATGACCTAAGGTTTATCAATCCATGGGAGGTGTAGGATGAAGATGGTCTCTCTCAAACAACCCTGCAACCAAATAATAAAAAGTCTCTTGTAATTTCTATAGGTGCACTAGTTCGGCGAAGAGCTGGTAATAAAAGCGTAGTAATGATAGTAGATATTGATTTTTGTAATAGGAACAATAAAAAACAGCAAGGTAGCCAATAGTACATGGGCACAAAAAAGGTATTGCAATGCTTAGAAACAAGGCCTAGGGTCCGACTTTCGCTAGTGCAATCTCTCAACAATGCTAATATAATTGGATCACATAGCCATCCCTCAACGTGCGATGAAGAATCACTCCAAAGTTCCTATCTAGTGGAGAACATAAGAAGAAAATGTTTGTAGGGTACGAAACCACCTCAAAGCTATTCTTTCCGATCGATCTATCCAAGGGTTCGTACTAAAATAACACCAAAACAAATTGAAATTCATAATACTCAATCCAACACAAAGAACCTCAAGGAGTGCCCCAAGATTTCTACCAGAAAACAAAGACAAGAACGTGCATCAGCCCCTATGCATAGATTACCCCAATGTCACCTCGGGAATCCGCGAGTTGAGTACCAAAACATATATCAAGTGAATCAATACGATACCCCATTGTCACCACGGGTATTCATAGCAAGACATACATCAAGTGTTCTCAAATCCATAAAAGTATTCAATCTGATAAAACGAAATCTCAAAGGGAAAACTCAATTCAACACAAGATAGAGAGGGGAAAACACCATATGATCTGACTATATTAACAAAGCCCGTGATACATCTAGATCGTGACATCTCAAGAATACGAGAGAGAGAGAGAGAAAGATTAAACACATAGCTACAGGTACAAACCCTCAGCGCCGAGGGAGGACTACTCACTCCTCATCATGGTGGCCGCCGGGATGATGAAGATGGCCACGGTGATGATTCCCCCCTCCGACAGAGTGCCGGGGAAGGGCTCTAGATTGGATCTCGCGGTTCTGGAACTGGCGGCAGCTGGAATAAAATTTCATCGACTCCCCTAGGGTTTTTGGAATATTTGGGCATGTTTATAGAGCGAAGAGGCGGTGCGGGAGGCCACCGAGGTGGGCACAACCCACCTGGGCGCGCCTTGGCCCCCAGGCGCACCTTGGTGGGTTGTGCCCCCCTTGGGGCACCCCCAGGTGCTTCTTTGGCCCACTGGATGTCTTCTGGTTCAAAAAAATCTCCAAAAAGTTTTGCTGCATTTGAACTCCGTTTGATATTGATTTTCTGCGATGTAAAAAACAAGCAAAAAACAACAACTGGCATTGGGCACTATGTCAATAGGTTAGTCCCAAAAAATGATATAAAGTTGCTATAAAATGATTGTAAAACATCTAAGAATGATAATATAACATCATGAAACAATAAAAAATTATTGATATGTTGGAGACGTATCAATAGAGCAATGCTTCTCTAGCTTTTTGTACATGCCAAGAAGAAGAGTTGACTAAGTTTCAGATGGCTTGGTATGTCACACGTACCTTAGATGGAGATAAAACGAGAAGGGTAGTGATGGCTATGGAATACACCGCCATAGCCGCAAGTGCACATGTTTATTGCTGAGTTTTTCTTTGTTGACAAAGATATCAAACACAAGGGAGTGTTGGTTGAATGTTTGCCTTTACCAATGAATTAAGTAGAAAATAATAATAAGGATATGAACCTTTGTCAAATAACTACACCTACACACCTGCACACTACTACAGTAACACTTTGATACTAACGAGCCTCAAACCCCTTCGCTCATCGGATGGTGTACATGCTTACCGCAAAACAGACCTCACGTCCGCCTACAGATATCGCTGAAAGTGGCCTAGCCCAGTAAATAGTACTGAACGGTTTTGAGAAGGTCCCATATATTTATTTTTTCTTTTATCCATTTTTGTCGCTGTTTCTTTTCCCTTTTCAATTATTTGCTTCTTTTTTTCTGGCATTTTTCTTTTCCTATTTTTTCGAAAGATATTTTGTTCTTTTTAGACATGTTGAACATTTTTCACATAAAAGCTGAATAATTTTCGAATGCTTGTTGAATATTTAATCCGAATAAATGTTGAATAGTTTTGTGCAATGCACATTTGATATCTTTTAAATATATTTTGATTTTTTCTAAAACACCCTAAACTTTTTTTAAGAGGCCCCAACAAATCTTTACATTTCAAGAACATTTTATAAAATATCATAATGGTTTTTGAAACACGTGAATAGTTTTAAATGAAATGGTTTTATGTCAAAAGCTACATTTTAAAAAATAATCTATTTTTTAAATTTCATGAACATTCAAAAAAACAGTCATGAAGAAATTTGTGAATGAACGAATGTTTTCTAAATGCCATGAACATTTTTCTGACTGTTACGAAAATTTTCTAAAAGTTGCACAAACAAATTTTTGTATTGTATGAACATTTTCTACAATGTCATAAACATATTTGTAAATATATGATTAGTTTACAAACATGATGAACAGTTTTTTGAATGATATGATCACTTTTTTTACAATTTACACAAACAAAATTCTGCATTCCATGGATATTTTGGCTAATGCATGGTGAGCTCTTGAAAATTTTAAGAATTTCATTTTTTTGAAAATGTCATAAAAAGTAAAAAATAGAAATATATATCTATATCTATATCTGTATCTATACCTAATAATAAAGCAAGGTGCGTTTCTCCTGTATTTCACCCGTTCACCGGTGAAAATATATTTTGTTCTCTCCGGGGTGATACTAAATTTTTGTGCGCCCATCTGCCGAAAAGAAGAAAAGAAAATTTATAGCCAGTTTTTTCTTTGTTCTGTTTATTTTTCTCTGTTCCTTTCTCTTATTCTTCATCTTTCTTTTTGCTTTTTTCCCTTCCAATTTTAGATGTTCTTTTACCTTTTTTGCAAATCCAAAATGTTCAAAAAACTTTCCGAATTTCAATGTTTGTTCAAAAATATAGTTCCTACTTTGAAAAATGTTCGAAAATTAAAATTTGTGTTGTCATTACAAAAGAAATTATTTTTAAAAAAAAATCTCATTTTTTATACAAGATGTTTGTGTTTTTCAAAAATATATATGATATTTTCAAATAAAATTGTATTTTATAAAATATTTCAGATTCTAAAAATATTGTTGTTTTAGTGAAACGTTCAAAACTTGAAAATAATGTTCATGGTTAAAAAAAATACATTTAAAAAAATACATGACCCACCACTATCAAGATCTCCGGGCCAAAAAAGACCCGTGAGAAGACCATATCTCCTAGCTCTGTCGCCCCACGGCTGTGGAGACCGTTTTTGGTGGACACATCAATTATATCTCCCATTGCTTCTCGAGAAAAAACTATCTCCCCCATTGCAACGCACGGGCATATGTGCTATAAAACGAATGAAAAAAGGAGAAATAAAGACCTACTTAAGCACATGTACAAGCGAGGGAGCGAGTGCTGGGTTGGCCCATTTAAGGAGGCGCTTTAGGTGATGCAGCATCGGTCTCGCAATGAGCGAGACATAGATGCGCCACTCCGCTCATGGGTGGGGCTGCTCTCCAGTAATTAAACGTCCATGGCGAGTCCAATGTTGTAGGAGGCTCATCAAAACGTCCATGGCATGTGTGCCTTTTTGGTTGTGTGTGTTGGGCTTGTTGAGCTGTGCCCTCAGCATTAACCCGTGTGCCTTCGTGCGCTGGTTCTGTGTGTGCGTGTGAACCTTTGTGTGTTTGTGGTTGTGTGAACCTTGTGGTTGTTGACTTTGGCATTGGCTTTATCTATAAAGCGGGGCGCGAGCCTTTTTCGGTAAGAGTCATCGTTAACGAGCCACCAGATAGGGTAGGTTGGGAATAAACAACTGGGATTACAATAGATTGATACAGAGAAATAACTATGTTTTTGAGCACTTTGCTTGTGATTTTCCATCTAAGCTTGCTCTAACGATGCAAATTATTGCTAACAACATCGCTCTTTTGGCAGAAAATTAAATTGATGTTTGTGAACATGCATGACATGGGCAAATGTTTCTCTAATTAACAGTAAGAATTGTGGGCTGGAGTAAACTGAGTGAAAAATTATGGGCATGAGGCGGACAATGCCTCAAATTTAAAACCCAGGTCCAAGGCGAGAAGAAGATAGAGGAAACGGAACTCCCCACCCCCCGTGAGATAGAGCAGCAGGTAAGCGGCACCCACGTTTTTGTTGCTATCAAAAATAATAATAATATCTTTTTTTTGAAAAATATACGGCACCCACGTTTTTGCAACTTCGATCAAGCTTCGCTCAGTCAAACGGAAACACGAGACTGCAAGCCCGGCTGATGCTACTGTGAACTTCGAGCTCCAGTGCGTGGCCCTTTTCTTTTTCATGTACCCACATGCCAGTTTTTCTTTCAGTCCTGCAAGCGTTTGGTTCCGAGTTGCGTAAGTAAATGTTTTACTTAATAATAACATATTTGCTGCTACTAAACTTTATTTATTTATTTAAAAATATACCTGTTGATCTACATGCAACTTCGATCAAACCTTGCTGCGTTAAATGGAAACATGACACTGCAAGCCCGACTGATGCTACTGCAAGTGAGGCATCACCGATGTAGGGCCGAGCAGCCAGTGCGTCTAGCCAGAAACACATTAAGACAACACCAATCACTGCTATCCCTTTTCTATTGAAAATTTGGCCGCCGTGTTGCATAATCATGACATGAAAGCTGCAAGGACAGTCCTCGCTGGTACAAGTCAGATGAAAAACATCGCAAAGCCAACCACGCGAACCAGGTAAGATGACCGGGGTTGGTACAGATCAGACGCATGTCATTGCAAGGTCGTTTCGTGGTTAATGTGGAGTTGATATGCATTTCTTCTAGACATCGATGTGCACCTTCCTGCAGCTGCCAGCTCGCAACGTTCGGATGTCATCGTGCACCACTTATGGATGTTTTCATGGGCACAATAGCTTTCACTCCCGTTACAATGCACGGGTATATGTGCTAGTAACAACAAACCGAGGCTAACGGTCTTATGGAAGACTCATTTATCATTCATACTGTAATATCATGGGGACTTAACTTTTATAGTAAAAGTTACTGTAGGGCTGGATTTTCCTCAGTCTACCAACGTGACATTTTTGTCTCTAGCTAAGTTTTTCTTAAACTATACACTCACATATGCTTATATACACTAATCTCTTTAAATGTATGTACGCACATCCTATCCCTATAATAAGCACCTTCGAAATACTGATACGGGACAACATCTTGAGATTAACAAAGTCACCCCAAATGCATCATAGTTGACCGTAATGTCTCCTCACACTAAACAAAACATTGTTGTAAAGACTAAAATAAATCCAGAAAAGTGCGAGCACGAGTGTCAAGTCTGGGACTTGAACCCAGTGGTATGGTTCCACCACAAATAACCTAGCAATCCGAGCTATGTTCGGTTCGCATCATTTTTGCTAAGTGTTGCAATATGCACATTTGCGTATGTAGAATTTCAATAGGATAGAGAAATGGTCAGCAAGCGGTCAACTTGGTAAGCTGTCAACAAAAAGTTATAATCAAAGATAAAAAATGGCCACGTCTCGCTTGTTGCGAGATGGATGCTTGACTCGCCTACATCGCGAGACTAATGGGTCAGGCCCAGCTAATGCCTACAGCGTCTACAGTATGCATGTATGTTTTTTCTGAGTTTTTTATTTTTATTTTTATTTTCTTCTTATATTTATAAATTCTGAAAATTCTCTAAAATATGTCTGTTGTCTTCTTACTTTTACTTTTACTAGCAAAATGACCCGTGCATTGCAATGGGAAAGAAAATCTCTAATAATCATGATCACATTTTGCTGCATCATAGAGGTACTATCAATCTCTTGTTCGAGAAATCATGAACAATTTTTCAAAATCATGAACATATTTTTAAACTCCTGAACATATCTGAAATATTGAATGTTTTTGAAATTCATGATTTTTTTTACCGATTTTCAAACATTTTCTAAAATTAAGAACAATTTTAGAATTCATGAACATTTTATACTATATGAAAAATACATATTTTTTAAGTTGTGAACACATTTAAAACATTGTTCTTGAATAGGTTTTTAAATATGGGGATAATTGTTTTTGGACATTGGGGATAATTTTTAAAATTCAAGAACACTTTTATAATTGCATGATCATTTTTTGAATGAACGAATATTTTACGAATCAATAAACTATTTTGTATGTCACGAACAGTTTTTGAAGTATTAGAATATTTTTTATTCAAGAATATTGTTTCAATTGGTGAAATCTGTTTCAATTTCATTAACATATTTTAATAAAACATATTTCTGAAAAATATGAACATTTTCTAAATCCACAAACATTTATGAAATATTAAAAGTTTTATTTTAAAATTCTCATTTTATTCATTTACAGAATTGTTTTGAAGTCCCAATTTATTTAAATTATAAAAAACAAAGACAAAATGGAAAACAAAAAATAAAAACCAAAATTTGCTCACACAATTATTTAAAATGTTAGATTATTAAAAAAACGTCTATGACATTTAATAAATATCCATCCGTTTGAAAAACTGTGATGCCATTTTTGAAATATATCGTGTAATGTACACCTATGTTCACGTCATTCGCAATAAATGTTTATTAAATGTAATACTTTGTTGCAGTAATTCGAAAAAAAGGAAAATGGAAAACAAATAAAACATAAATGTTCATTGTGTATTTTAAAAATTGTTTAGCGTGTATCAGAAAGATGTTCAACCTATGTACTAAAAATGGTAAACAGGAATTTACAAAAAGTTTACATGTATTTGATAAACTAAAAAGAAAAAAGAAAAACCAAAAATATAAAACCGATAAAAACCAGTAGAGAAAAACACAAAACATAAGAAGAAAAAGAGACGAAAAAACAACCAGAAGGTTCTTAAAACAACCCCAACTCTCATGTGGAAGGTTCCTAAAACCGCTTAAATAGGTCGGCCTAGTCACCAAACCCTATAGGCAGGAAATCGACCCATCTCACAGTAAGTGAAACATAACTCTCGCGAAAAAACCGCCTCGTCTCTAGAAATCATAGATATCAGCCACCTCTTCCTCAGCTCCCCACCAATTGGACCACGGGTCAGCTCCTCCTTCGCCTCCTACACCGGCGAGGAGGGGGATGGAGACCCCGGGATATGTGTTACAACGATGTAGTTAGGTCCTTTATGTTAGAGTTCCACTCCCTGACTATGGTGTCGCTGATGGTCGTGCGGATCAAAAATAAGGTTTCCTGGACTCATGTTCCACCTCATCAATGTCATAGACAAGGATGGGGAATGTGTGGTCATTGCTCTTATGGCGTGAAGGATCTGGTTGTGTCTTCCTGTTATGCAGGTGGTCTTCAAAGATATCATCCGACAGAGTAGAGGGGGAGGTGCTTCATGGCTTGGTCTTCTAGCTGCTCTTCAATATTGCACCCACATATAACCCTCCTTTTTGAGAGAGAGCCTCAAATTCAACTAAGTGCAAGAATTTCATCAATAGAGGTTGTGCCGCTAGTGGGTGTGGTTGTACCAGTTGTCCGGTGTTTCCGGAGCAACTACTGCCCCAGGGGTGATTCTCTCGAGTCAGGAAGTGTCCCAGATGGTGGTGCAGTTGTACCGCTGCTTATCTCCCTTGAGCAGTTGTACTGGACCTTGGTCAGCTTGTACCGCTCCTATGTTATTTGCACTGTAACGGTTGGATTTGGGGGGCCTTATATAAGAGGTGGTTCTTCCACCTCTCCACTTACCTCTTGCCATTCTCTTTACTCCATTGATGCCCTAAGAGCTTTCTTGCCCGCACTCCCTCTCTGGCCAACCAAACTTGTTGATTTTCTAGGGATTGAGGAAGGAAACCTAGATCTACACTTTCACCAAAGGAAATTTGACCCCCCATACTTTTACTTGTGGATCTTGTTACTCTTGGGTGCTTGGGCACTCTAGATGGAAGAGGTCACCTTGGAGCCACATTCCACTGCGGTGAAGCTTCGTGGTGGTGTTGGGAGCCTCCAATTAAGTTGTGGAGATAGCCCCAACCTTGTTTGTAAAGGTTCTAGTTGATGCCTTCAAGGGCATCATTAGTGGAATCACGACATCTTGCATTGTGGGATGGCGTGAGGAGAATAATGTTGTCCTAGTGACTTCTTAAGGAGCATTGTGCCTCCACACCTCTTCAACTGAGAGGTACCTCCCCGAAGGAGGGAATTTTGGCGGAGCAGAAGTTCTAGGTTCTTTCTGGAGTTTCTATATTTATAGGAATTTTTGGCGTTGGTTCCATATCAAGGGGGCCCACAAGGGAGTGACAAAGCTCGGTAGACCCTCCCAATCCCCAGGGCGTGCCTACCAGGCTTGTCGTGTCTTCGTGGCTCTCCTGGTCCTTCTATGAAGCTTCAGAGGTCTCTTTTGGTCCATAAAAATCACCGTAAAATTTTAGCCCATTTCGAGAACTTCTATTTCTGCACAAAAAACAACCCCACGGTAGTTCTGCTGAAAACAACATCAGTCCCGGTTAGTTCCATTCAAATTATACCAAAACCATATAAAATTATTGTAAACATGACATGAATACTTCATAAATTATAGATACGTTGGAGATGTATCACGCGCCTCGAATGGGCAGCGACTCCACGTCTAGTGGGGCTGGCTGGAGCCATGCCGAATCGTTGGTGACGAAGTTGAGCGCTCCGGAACAGATCTCGCCGCCAAGAATCATGATGATGACGATGATGAATTCCACCTACGCCCGACAATCGCTAGATGCGCAGCCCCATGATGGGCGCCAACTATTGAGGCAACGATCCTGACAATGAGTACTAGGGGTACAAATAAGGTGCAGAGCCTAGCTACGACGCATGTGTGGCACTTGGTTTTTATGAGTTTGGGCCCCTCTCAGAGAAGGTAACAACTCTACGTGTCGTGCCCGGAGGCTTGTTTTCTCTTGCGATGTGCGATTATAATGTATGTTGAACCCTTGCCATGGAGGAGGATGGCGGCTTATATAGAGTGTGTCGCGGACCTTTTACTCCCACGTTACAAGGGTGGATTAATGACTATAATTATGGCAGTTACATGTGTTAATAACCACAACTAAGATAGTTACAGGTAACAGTAGCCATGACTACACTTGAAGTCCTACTTAGGACTACCCGACCATTGTAGTTCCCATGTTGTCCTTGCTCCTCCTTTGTCCGAGTGCTGCTGGCTGGGCCGACTGGAGGGAACATGTCCGAGTGTCTTTGGTGTATCCAAGTGGATTTCTTGTCATGCGCATCCGAATGTGCCTGTGGTCCAGGGACCTATCAATGATATGGTGTGGGACACTGGATGGGCCATAGATGTCAGGTACTTGACCCTACCAGTAATAGTTGACCCATCACACGCCGACTGGCGGGTCCGGCTTGGTCGTCGCACGCAGCACAATGCGACGGGCTCTTGCGGACACGTTGGCCGCCACCCAGTGACAGTGGCCCGGGGCGTGTCCCCGTGGTCCACCCATCATGGACCACTCAGCCGGGTCATCCGGGCCGATCAGACAACTCGTATCGTTCCGGAGAGCCCCCGTGGCGCCACCGCAAGACAGATGGCGCGGAGGGCCTCTCTGCCCGCTGGGCGCACATGAAAACATGTAACTTCCTTTTTAGGAGGAAAATGTGTGTTGTTTTTTGTTGTATGCATCCTTGTCTTACAAAAGCCAAGTGTTTGTTCACAGTGTTTATATTCTCTTGATGCGACATTATTTTTTTAATAATAAGAAGTTAGGCCGCAGTATTTTTTTGTTGCCATATTATGAGCCAATAAAAAAGTCCTTTATAAACAAGGAATGTAGGGGCATAGTTTCAAATAGCAGAGATAGCATCTGCTATTGTGTCGAGTATTATGAAAGGAGGTTAATAATAGATTAGCAAAAACCCTAGAATAAATTCTTCCTGGGTCGATGCCCGAGTGGTTAATGGGGACGGACTGTAAATTCGTTGACAATGTCTACGCTGGTTTAAATCCAGCTCAGCCCAACCCAAAAATCTAGGGCTTCGGGAATATGAGCTAAATCCTTTTGTTTTTCTTCCATGAAATAAAATGTCTGATCTATAGAAATAAAAGATAAAGAAAAAAGGGAATTTTTTTTCTAATCCATATCTCTCTCATTCCTTTCTTACAAACAAAAGAGTTTTTGTTACCACAATAATGTCCGCTATTGCTCAAACTAAATGTCATTATTTTTTGTTAATGATCTAGAAATATACACAATAATATTGTATTTTTACGAATCCGCCACACGGACATAGCGCCCACAATATCGCCTGCTATCTGCATTACACTACGCGGATCTCTATTCGCTACCAGCCCACTATCCGCTATTTAAAATCATGTGTAGGAGAGATATTCTCGACTTTGCAATAGTTGAATAGGGACAGGCAGTACTAGTTGAACAATAGTGGTAGCACCGCTGAACCGGGAGTCGGTCCTCCGGTACAAAAATTCTAAGACGTCGATAACTCGTTGCGTTTCTTTCTTCATGGACACCATGACGGCCATGTCCAAAGGTTCGCGGCTGCTTCCTAGAGATTCTTCCGACGATCACAGTTTCTGCACAACTTGCAGTGTTTTTTTCCAACGATTCTTCCACAAAGCTGTCATGCGGCGGCTCGACAATTATGCAAATCACCTACTCCCTCCAGTCGAGTATACAAGGCGCATGGTCCCAACGGTGGTCCAGTGGACAGTCGATGCAGACCTTCCGTTGATTAAGCTCTGGTCGCCGTCGCTGTTACCGTGCTCGGAATTCATGTGGCGACACGGAGCCATCGTTTTCTTCACGTTTCCCATGAATTCCACCACGCTCACATGACATTGACGGCTGTTTGCTTGGAGTAATGTTCCGGATGAAATTTTTGGTCGACGGCGACAATACGGTGGCTCTCCTTCTGATGATAATACGGTGGCTGCACAATACTACAAGAGTAGTCCAACAGGGACGACGTCGATTTTGCAAGGGAAGTCACGGCTCAGTCTTCTGGTACAGTAATTCTACTCGTATGTGTTCGGTTGTATCGGCAAAGTTGCTTTCTTCATGGGCACCATGACACACGTATGTCCAATGACTCTTCTCACGGCCAATTTTCTACGTAAATTCCCGTGATTTTTTTCTAACGGTTCTCCTTGCACTCTTAGCTTTATGACTTCACTAGACAAATCACTCATAAGTACATACACGCATGCAACTCGACAACCATGGAAACGACCTGACTTTTTTTCTTCCAAAAATGATTCAGATATATTATCAAAGTTCAACAGAAATATAAAGCAACTCAAACATAATAACAACTACATCGAGATTTCGAGACCACCAAACGACCCCTACCGCTAACGGGACGAGCCCCCCCCCCCCCTATCGGAGCCTCCTTGAGCTTGTCAAAAACAATCGGGAAGTCTTCGTGCACGTGCCCCAAAGGATTAGCGCCCTGGAGACACACTCGTTGCCAGTGAACCCTTGAATATATGTAAAGCATCTGACATCAAATCTCGCCACACGACCAAAAACCCTAATATCACTGCCGCAAGGAGAAAACCCTGATCTACTCTGGGTGAACTCGGGGAGGATTGGAGCCTGTAAGACAAAATCGAAGAAGAAACACCTCCATTCGCCCCAACCTAAAACACTAACCGGACATGGGGCACCAGGATGCCCCCACACCACCACTGGTCGCCAGAGTGATAGACAGATGGTAGGGGAATCGGCGGGCTCGCTGGTGAAGCTTGAAAAAGAGAGTTTACCCTAGTAGCCAAGTTATAGGGCAGAGAAAGAGGAACACTAACAGAGATTGTGGTGCGTACGATGATAGTTTGATGGACCTCTATAATTCGAACCACCTAACTGATACTAAAGATCCATTTATATTATGGAACCATTAAGCTTGTCTTAAGGTTAGTAACATATATCTAAAATATTGTAGTATGTTTCTTCCAAAATTTAGAAGGAGGCTAAAAACTTAGTGTAATTAAGTTCCCTCGCATGACTTACATTGTGTTTTTTATGAATTGTGTAGTCTCAACCTTCACACCTTCACACGTGTTGTTGACGCAGTGCTGAGCCCGACAATTTCGTGGGAGGTGCAATGCAGCAAACGGTCAAGAAATTGCGGTGTGTTGAATAGAAGCCATATTTTCATTTGCACGAGGGTAAAGGCTTAGTGTGATCACTGCTTCTACTATTTTATATATGCTGGGAAGAAGAGTTGGCGCAATTTTAGAGGACTCGATACTTTACACCTGCCCTAGAGGGAGATGGAATGAGAACCGTGGTAAAGGGGATGGAATACACTGCCACACCCACAAATGCACAAGTTCATTGTAGAGCTGCTCTTTGAAGAGTATCACACAAAACGTTGGCTGACTTTCCTTATTTAGCTACTAAATAAATTCCAAAAAAAGAAAATAGGATGTGAAGAAAAAGAATAGTAATCCCTTTGTCAGCTAGAAAATGCTTACATGTAATGCACATTGATATTTGGTACAATATTAATTGCACATCATATTAGGTAGGATAGTAATTGCAAGTTACTTATGTGATACTGCTAAATTTGAGACGACTCGTTACTATCTTGTTTACACTGATGAAGATATAGAATAACCATCACTTTTTCGAATATGAAAAATTGAATATAGACGGACCATAAGTCCCTTCACTAACCGGTGGGGCAGAACGCTTGAATACTAATAGGTTGCCGTCATTAATTGACAATTAGTGATGAGTCCAAGATTGTAATACGTAATTGTGTATTGTTTCCTTCGTCCATAGAACTTATGTGTCCACCAATCTTCGTTTCAGAGGCAGATCTGACCACCATCTCTGCCGCATGGAACGTCTTCTCTCTGCTGCCATCAACATGATTGCTCTTCCAGCTGTGCATTTTGATTGTTACTAAGGCTCGACTAGTAGGATTTCTTTTATCTTACTCATATATGTTATAATGATGTTTATTATCGACAGTATTTTAATTGTGACACGTCAGACATGTGATTGTTAACATCCTCCACCTAAAGGTACTCAAAAATAATTGCTTTTGATGGTTTTAGTTGTAATGAAGGGATCGTTTTAGATGTATGTTGTTACTGCTACTGTATGAAGTTGCTAGTCTATATACCAACATCAAGAGAGTCATTTCACATAGGGAACGGTGAATGACAAAACGTTTTATTGAATTGTGATAAATAATAAGCCAGCAGGTAATATAGTATTCGAGAAGCAGATACATATTGGAACAAGCATATACTAGTAATTAAACCCATACAAGGGAATAATTAGTTAAGATCTACCCTTACTTAGGGTGAAGATCAATATAATCACTTGGACCATAGACCTCAAATAACTCAGCAAAAATTCCATTCTTCCTTCTTGGGTTGCATCCCATGTCCCGACATAGGTTATCTTTGTACCAGTTATTCAAAAGTCCAATGCAGAATGCATGGAATTCGCCATGAGAGTACCGCTTCATGAACTTCTCCCATTCTAGGACATCCCTATGCATCGCTTTAATACTCGGTAACCTAAATCCACCATCCATGAAATGTGCTAGCCACTTGGCCCGTAGTTCTGAAGTGTGGAGATTTGCATAGCTCTCTGAATATCCGATGACTGCGAGTTGTGGAATGTTGGGATGTACACAATCCCTGTGAGAAAATGTATACCAAATAAATTAGAAACTTTTCAGAGATACTTGAAGTAAATAAAATAATGAAAATCGGTGATGACCTGTAGAGTGATAGAGTCATGGATGTTGAGCCAATCAAAATACTCTGGAAGTATTTCGATGTGAACATGCTCTTGATATTTTGGTCGCCTTTGAATCCTGTTCCGAAGATAACTATGTCACTCTTTACCAACGTAGATTCACCTTCAACCAGCACACCTTCTTTGCAAAAGCTGAAGGTCTTTGACTTCTCAACCAAGATGCTGCCTTCCTCTAGATTCTTATAATGATCCTTGGGTGCAAGTTCAACCCAGCATCCCACCATCCCCTCAAAAAAACTATGGTCGGGAACCATGTCATGCTTCTTCATTGTAATGGAGTAGTAGCTCTCGGCGAACTTCGAAAATATCAACTTCTACTCATACACAAAACGAGGATAGACTTGTTAGGTGTTAAGTCTAAAATACAAACATTTACACTTTTAATAATATTAAGGTTGTAACTTGTATAAATAAAGGTAAAATGTTGCCGTACCAATGGAGTCAAGATGGTAGCTAACAAGCTAAGGAAGAGGCCTTCTCCAGGCTTATGAATAAGGAGTTCACCGAACCGAGTTAGATATAATTTTGATATGTCGATACCCCAAGCATAGAAGTCCGGTAAGACCCATTGCTTGGTTCGGACAACCATTGTGCATGGTTTCTCAGTACCTAAAAAAAATAAGTCATGCACATATTATATTAGTGCGGTTTCATTTTTTATACCGCAAACTATAAAATGGATACCATATAAGCATTGTAGAGAAGGCATACATAAATTTCTTAATTGGAATGATGAACAAAAATGGATATACTAATGCTTCGGTTAACACACTCTAAATCTGATATATTGTCCTTTGTGTGAGCAAAATAAAGTTTTGTTCAAAATGAAGCATTGCATATTTGTACCGTTCAAGCTTGCACATTCATTAGCGATGTCAAGGGCGGAATGTCCATATCCAATAACAGTCACACGCTTGCCCTTGACCATCTCCTTAGCTTTCTGACTACCCATTTTGGAATAGTTCATGGAGTGGATCACTTTTCCATCAAATGCTTCCGGGCCTTTTCCAGGAGGCAATTTAGGTATGTTGGGAACATTGCTGAACCTTCCAATACAAAGAATCACAAAGTCTGCCATGTGTACCTGGAGAAAGGAAATGAAAGTTTACGAACAATCGTGTATGTGAAAAAATTTAACTAGGAGCGGAGTTTCTAGCAGTGCTAGTTCTTTAGTCTTTACCTGCACCTGACCCTGGGCGTCGGCCACCGTGAGGCGCCACTTACCATTGCCAGAGCCGAATGCGTCAGCGCAGCCAGCCCACTCGTCCCACGCCGCCACCTCCTCCTCGGCGACACCGACATACTCCATCCCGGCAACGCGGTGCCCGAATCGGATGCATTCGAGCACCCCGAAGCGGCGCGCGTAGGCGTTGAGGTAGTCGGCGACCTGGCGGTTGTTCGGGAACTCCTCCGTGACGGAATCCGGCCACGGGAAGTCCGTGTACTGGTACATGGTCCGCTCGGTCTGGAGCCTGGTGCAGTCCGGGGTGTGCGCCCACACGCCGCCAACGACGGTGTCCGCCTCGAATACCACCGGCCGGCACCCGCGCTCCAGCAGGTGCTTGCACGCCGCCAGCCCACTCACGCCAGCGCCGATGATGGCCACGCTCTTGTTCTCCATGCCCATGCCCATGCTTGTGTTATCCATCCATCCGCCGATTTGTGCGTATTTATAGCTGCTGGGCGATGAGAGAGAGAGCAAGATAGAATTGTCCCCTCCAAATCCAAAAAAGAAAAATATGAATTAAAGATTATTCAACTGCTGCTACTGTATCTGTCGCCGTCGGTGTGCTCGGCATTCATGTGGTGACATGGAGCCAAAATTTTCTCCACGTTTAAGGAATGCCACGACACTCACATGACATTGACGGATGTTTGGCTGGAGTATTGTTCCGGATGAAATCTGGACCAGCTTCATGGCTACCAGCACAAGTGGTTACTTAACCACAAAAAATAATATCTTTGGTCGACGGCTGAGAAGACTGGGTGGCTGCTCAATTAAACTCGTGCATTTGCAAGGGAAGTCACCGGCCAGTCTTCTGGTACAGTAATCCTACTCGTGTGTCCCACGGGCACTATTTCTACGTAACTTCTCATTGCACGCTTAGCTTGGTGCCCCCACTAGACAAATCACGCCACACAGGCATGAAACCAGACAACAATGTAGACCACCAAACTTATACAGTAAAGGTATCTTCATATTATTGGAGCATTTACATTGTCCTTTAAAATAAACTCATTTAGGTTTATTACGCTTAGTAATGTATATTTAAAACACTGTAGTATTTTGATTCCAAAATTTAGCAAAAGGTTGCATTCTAAATACTTAGTATAATTTCCAACATCAGTGTATTTTTTGGTTGTAGTGGAACAACGTTACAAATGCGGACCGGTGTAGGCTCGACTCATACTCGACACGTGTTGTTGATGTAGTGATGAACACGGCAATGTAGCGGACAGGGACAATGCAGCAAACAGTCAAGAAATTGCGATGTGTGGAAAGCAAACACATATTCTCATTTGCGCGAAGGCAAAGGCTTAGAGAGATCACTGCTTCTATACCTTTTGTACATGCCGGGAAGAAGAGTTGGCCAAGGTTCAGACGACCCGGCACTGTAACACCTATGTTAGAAGGAGACACTACTAAGAAATACCTTACAGGTACATGCTAAGCAGTAGCATGGGGTAAGAGCCCCACACTATTGTTAAGTAGTAGTAGCGCGGCACACAGCCCCACACTACATATACATATTAGTAGTAGTGCCGGTGTGCATACCACGCGTTGCTGATAAGTGGGCCCTATGGTACCGGCCGGGTGGAGCGGTAGTTGCAACGCCTGCCAAAGACACACGCTACTGCTACACCCATTACCTGCAGCGCCTCTCGTCCTCCGCTTTTGAACCTATCATCCAACGCTTTCTAAAGTACCTCTCTGAATGGGCCGACAAGCATCTTTCCCGCGGCGCTCGTCTCACTCTCATTTCCTCTACTCTCGACGCCCTTGTTACCCACTTCATGTCCGTCTTTAGAATCCATCAGAAGATTAACAAAAAACTAGACACCGTCCATAGATCCTTCTTCTGTCGTGGGAACAATTTCGACAATTATAAGGGATAGGGTAAAGGAGCATGATATATCGAGATGCATATGGGTGACGCGGTGATTTTAGCGAGTCCGGGCCTCTCGCGGTGGAGATAACAACCCTACGTCTCGTGCTCTGGAGAGGTTTTGTTTTATCTGAGTATGTATCCAGAGGTTACAATGTGTGTGTGAGAGAGAGGAACAAATCCCATGACTGAGCTTAGTCCTGAGACTAATGGCGAGGGAGAGAGCCAGGGGAAGGAATCAGAGAAGAGCCCCTTAGTATAGTGGTGGGGGTGGCTTATATAGAGTGCGCCACCCCCTCACCTCCTATGTTACAAAGAGGGGCATGAATGCCATAATGTCAGCCCACTACGAAACCTCCACTATGAGAATGATGCTTCGAAACAATGCGAGAGACCCATCCGCAGCGACGCCGAGAACCGGCAGCATCTTGCCACAATAGCCATATCTGTGCACAGGCCCGAGATCTCCGTCAAGGAGACAAGATCGGTCTCGGCGCTCACGTCTAAGGAGTAATATTTTGGTGAGGCTCCAGCTTCCGATAAGTACCAGGCGAGCCAGTGCGCCACGCCACGACACACGACGGGGTTGTCATGTTTTTGTTGTAGCAGCGAAAAGCCGCCCCTGCTGATCCCCGACATCTTGTCGAAACACTTTGTGGGTGCACCCCAGGTAAGCTCTGCGGACGAGAAGGTGTAGAGGTTGCACTCCTCGCTGTGGTCGCCCTTGTGGCCGCTGACGACAAAGGTTAGCAGCTTAAGAACCGCCGAGTAGTATCCCGGACCCAGAGACGACGGACGTTTCGCTTCCAAGGACGAGGATGGATAGTCTTGAGCGGCTAAAATTGTGCAGCTGTAAATCGGCTGCATATAATGTGAGTGGGTGTCCGCCGCTGTATCTGGGTGGACACGTTTTATTCCTTTCTTTTTGGGTCACGCTAACTGCCACACGTGTGGCAGGAAGGAAGACGCACCACACGTCTCAAATGTAAACAGATTGTCACGTCATCGCATGCATGCATGCAGGAATCTTTTTGGAATTTCAGTTTTTAAAATGTTTTATCTCTTAAACAAAAAATCCGATTCAAAATCCGTTTTCACCATTAAATCCCTCGCGATGAGATCTTCGAAACTAGATCCCATGTTGATATGTTTTGATAAAAAAAATTTGGATTAAAAGTTGCCATGTCTATTGCATATGAATTGCCATGATGTTTACACTGAAGTTGCCATGATATGTTTCAGCTATTTTCTTCTACATTTAAAAGTAAATTTTGACATTTATAAAACGGGGATTAAGAAACTAGACTTGCCATGAACCATAAACTAAAATTGCCATGATACATGCACGTAAAATTGCCATGGTTCATACAAAAAAATAATTTTCATGGTCAAAGAACTGGAGTTGCCATCATCAAAATACTAAAATTGCCACATGGCAACTTTAGTTTAAGCCCTATGGCAACTGCAGAGTAAACATCGTGGCAACTTCTGGCAGAAAAAAAAATTCGTCGAAACATATCAACATGGGGTCTAGTTTTGAAGATCTCGTCGAGACGGATTTAATGGTGAAAACGGATTTTTAGTTTGCTTTTTTATTTAGGAGATACAACATTTTTAAGCCGAAAACCAAAAAAATTTCTGCTGATGTCATCTATTCATACGTGGCAAAATGAGTGGTGATGGAGGCGTGTGGGTGATGTGCAAACGCCCACACGTGTGGGCGTTAACATTTCCGTTCTTTTTTGAGAAACCTCCCGTGGTCGTCCTACGTCGCTGGGGCGTACGAATCGAATCGCTCGTCTTCCGTGTCGCATATGGGTGGGCCCACGTGCGGCCCAAAGCCGTAGAAACTCGGCACTCGTTTCGGAAACGGAACTCGTTTCCCTTCATCACAATCACAATAAAAAAGAAAGGTCTCCTAAAAAAACAATAAAAAAGAAAGGAAAGTGCGGGCGCACGAGAAGGCATCTGCATCTCGCCGCGAATGAACCCCACCGACTCGCACGCCCTCCTCTCCCTCACTCGCTCGCTCCGCCCTTGACATGTCCAACCAACGAATTCAAAAAAAATAAAAAAGAAGGAGCAGCGGCCGAAGGGAGAGGGGGCCAGCGCCCCGGTCGGTGGAGATCGGAGGAAAGAACTCGCCTCCCTAGTCACCTGGTGGCGGCGGCTGCTAGGGTAGGAAAACGACTCGAACAGCGACTTGTATAGCACACGACTTGCACGCGCGTGAAAAACAAGTCCAACCACCCGCCCTTGACATGTTTTGTTTGTGTGTGCCAAAAAAAAGACTCCAATTTCTTTTCTTCAACACAACAAGAGGGCTTAAGTTCCTTTCTTCAGCAAAGCCTCCCGACACACCACCGCCGTCGGGTCTACATGAACCACCCACTTCCCGACCCAGACATTCGCTTCTCCTTCTTCTACTTCATGTTAGACTGCCCACGTGCGAGCTATCCACGTCCGACCTAGTCAGTCACAGATGCCGCCTGCCGTCCACGCCAACCGCCCACCCGCCTGCACGACGCCTCCTCCTCGCCTCCCACTTGCCATTAGTTGGCGACGACGTAGGTGGCCCCATCCTTTTTTTATTTGCCGCTTGTACTATTTTGACAAATCCCGGGCGTGTGCATTTGATACTGTAGTCCCGTCTCTACACCACATGAGCAGACCAATCATAGCGACTTAGGGTCCACGGCATAGAAAGATAGACGCCCCCTACGCTTGCCGCGACACATGGAGAGGCATTCCTCGCCTTTTCCCGTGGCAACGCACGGGCATTTTGCGAATACAGTTAATCAAGAAACCTACAGCCAATGATTGATATATTGATGAACATCCCTGAAAAGATCTTTGACGAATTGATATGTGTGAGACAAAAGATCTGAGTGATTTTATTTATTAGGGACGGAAGGCACCGAGGAGCGAGCCGTCAGATCTAGGCGAGCGCCTGGGATTGGGTCGCCGTCAGATCTGGGCCAGCGTCTAGGATCGGGTCGAGGGGAGGTTGTTTCATGGGATGGGGAGGCGATCCGCGGGAATAGAAGGCCGACAAATTAACACCCAGATTGATCCGACCTCTTCCACAACCCACATCAATGTTCTCCTCATTTACAGCCGTCAAATCTGGATGGACGGCCAGATCAGTTTTAAGGACGGAGCTCGATCCGTGGGATGAATAGATTATCTAATGGGTGGCAGTGACAAAAATAAAAGAGAGAGAGAGAATAAAGGCGTCGTGTCGCCTCCTTCCCCGCGATTGGATTCACATTCACTGCTCCGGCCGGGCGCGCACCTCGTCTCCCCCACCGCCGCCGCCGCCGCCGGCGCCCTCCACTCATACGTGCTTCCCGATCTGGAGAGAAGACGAGTCGTGCCCAACCAAACCCAACCCGCAGATGCAGCCGCATCTCCTTCCCCTCTCCCTCCGACACGGTTGCACCCACCGGCGGCCTCCCCCTGCCGCTGCCCTCGCCCTCTCCCTACCCAAGCCCCACATCCAGCAGTCCCAAGCAATGGCCATGGCGTTCCCGGCCGCCGCGGTGTCTCGCCGTGGATGCGAAGGAGATCGGAATCCTCCATGGCCCGACGCGCTGATGGGGATCTGGCGGATGCCGGGAAGAAGGACCACCGGGAGCTGGCTTGGGTCGACCCCGACGGTCGGCTGCTCTTCCAAAACCACGCACGCAGCGCAGCGCAGGAGGAGCTCTTTCTTCTCGGGACGCCGCCTCCATGGAGCACCGCCACTGCCATCCATCCATGGAGCCCCGACCCATGGCCGACTCACAGCTCCTCAAGGTCTCGCCCTCCCCCTTCTCCTTTCGATTTGCTTGCCCTAATGCGGTTTCCATCTGTGATTCTCTGCCCTGCTCTGCTCCACGCTTCTTGCACGAGTTTCAGATTTGCATTGTTTGTTTTTATCACCTAAAAAAGTCAGCTCTGATATGATACGAACAACATGTTTCCGTTTTGTAGGGCTTCCAGTGGTGTTATTAGCCCTCAGCAAGTGCTACTAAATTAGCTCTGACTTTGTGTATCGGTGATTCCTACTAGGTAGGGTTCCTGTACGTGCACAAATTCTGTAAAAAAATGTTCTTGAGACATGCCTATTTGTATTTGATACAAGATGCCTCTGCTCAACAATTGTCAAGTGAGATTCACACTGAATCTTTTGTGTTCTATTTATCATTTAGTCCAGTAGCCAGCCAAGCAAGGTTATTATTGAGATATGTAATCTTGCGATTCTTTGTGCGCCGCCGGTTATGTCTGACGGGCCGGTATAGCTGCAGGACTTCTTGTCTATCATTTACACCTGCAGATTGTAATGCTTTCTGCTCGCGATTGTTTCGCCATGTCCACTGCAGACATATGTCAGCCGGTCATGTTATGTATATTGCGATTTCTTTGTGTGATGGTTATGTCCGCGGGTACTGCTGCACCAGTTCCTGTCTATCATTTGCACACGCAAGTTGTGATGCCGGCTGCTTGCGACACTTTTGCGCTGTCCACTGCAGACAAATGTCCGTCATGCCGTGTTGAATTTGAAACGAAACCGACATAGACACCTGTCGTGAGATTGATTCTGATCACTTTCTCTCTTTGAACAATCAGGTACATACCGTTTCTGTGGCAAAGGAGATGCTGCCCTTGTGGATCTCCAGATTGCTTAGGCCACCAGCGTATCTAGTGCTAGAGGTATCTAGGCCGGGTACAAACTATGCCATGCAGCTTTGACCCCGCCATCCATGGAGTTATGACCCACTTGTCCATGGCCAACAGCTCGTCAAGGTCTCACCCTACTTCTCCTCTCTTACTTTTTTCAATTTGCATGATGTATTGGTTCCCTGATGCTATTTCGATTTGTAATTCCTTCCCTGATGCATTTTCCTCACGCACACAGGTGCACCACAGAGCCACCATGGAGATTCCTTCCACTCCGACGCCCCCCATTCTTCTTCCACTCCGGCAATCCGGTAAACCCACTGGTTCCCTCCTCTGCTCTGCTATGTTACATTGTTCTTGTAGGAGTTCCATGTTTCCAATGCCTTTTCATGTCTTTATCACAAAAAAAGAAGCTCTGAATATGAAGACCATGTTTCAGTTTTGTAGGGTTTTACTGGATTTAGTGCTAAATTAGCTCTGACTTTGTCAATCAGTTATTCCAACTAGGATTCTTCTATGTGCACAATTTCTGTAAAAAACCCTTCTAGACACATCAAAGTGTTTGCATCTATTTATTTGATAGAAGATGCCTCTGCAGAACAAATGTGAAGTGAGATTCACGCTGAATTTTTTATGTTTTATGATTTAGTCAGTAGCTAAGCAAGGTTAGAGGTATCTTGTGATTCTTTGTGTGGCCAGTTATGTCTGCGGCTACAGCTGCACGAGTTCCTATCTATCATTCACACATGCAAATGGTGATGCATGCCTGCTGCTCATGACAGTTTTGCCCTGTCCACGAGAGACAAATGTCGGCCATTCTGTGTTGAATTTGAAACAACCGACATAGACAGTTGTCGTTAGATTGATTCTGTTTGCTTTCTCTTTGAATAATCAGGTCCATCACGTTTCCGCGGCAAAGGAGATGCTGCCCATGTGGATCTCTAGATTGCTCAGGGCACCAGCATAACTAGTGCTAAAGGTATCATTGCCTTGACTTGGGCTTGGACCCCGGTGACCTTGTGTTTGTTTTCGTGCTTATGTTTTCTCCGTTGCTCTCTTTTAGCGTCCTTATCTACTCGTAGCTAGAACTGGGCAAGTATACATTACTAATTTACTAATTAATCGTAGCCATCCATCTCTTGTTTCTGTCGTCTGTTGTTTTGGCATCTGCCATTTTGCCGGCCTATGTACTCCAAGCAATAAGTAGTTAATGAGTACATATATTGTTTTAGTCATTTTTATTATGTTCCTCTCTAGCGAGTACACATCACATAATTAAAGTATTTGGAACTCAGCTACACATGCCACCACTAGTTTACCGGAGGACCAAAGAAGGGCCTACGGTGATCTTGTCCAATTATAGCACACGTAATTAGTAGTAGAGTGATGAACAAATGATCAGTCAACAAATAAGGAGTGGACATGATCCAGATTTTTGGAGCACACGACATGTCAATTAGTACGTGAGACAAAGACAAATGATCCATCAATGTCTCTAGGTTCCTTTTCACGAAACACAAGAAAAGCGTATACTAGAGAGAAGGGTAGGATGCAGATTCCTTGGAGCACACAACACGTTAACTAGTACGCGAGAAAAGAATAAATGATCCATCAACGACTCTTTTTTTCGCCTCATGAAGAGAAGGAATCCAAACCTATATGAAATCTAGTTTAGAACAATGATGTAGCTTACTTATCAGATCCCAAAGCATCAACTATACAAAAGAACACTTCTGTACTTTTAACGTCAAGTCTGATGAAAGGAAGACTCTCAACATACTATTGTTCTTGTTACCATTAGTACTATAATACTGTCACCGCCATCCTTATTTCATCAGCTAATAAAATCCTATGTGAGCTTAACCCAACCTCGGTCTGTATAAAGTGGAGCATGATTTTAATTTTACAATCACGTAAACTTGACATGGAGCTGAAATTTGATAGCATGTTAATGCACATCGAGGCATTATTATTATAGTTAATTCAAAATGAATGTGATGTCTTGCGCTGGATACATTTAATAATTCGTGTGTTTCGACGTACTTGCAGGGTTGCAAATGTACCTTGTCAGAAATGATATTCAGATTCTAGAACGAACCAAGAAACAATGTGAACTCGAGATTCCCATGACAGAGTTCTAGCAGGCACCGGTCGACCAAGTGAGGATGATACTAGGGTCGATGATTGGTCTCTTCGCCCTGATAAATGAGGTAGTGCAAATCTAAAACCTGATACAAAATTTTGTTCTGCTGAAGTTCCAAATGAAGCAAGGTCTTTCAACTAAATGTATGCATGATGCATCCTGTTTTTTCTTTTCAGGGCTCGTTTCTGGAGGAGAACATGCACAGGATAGCGGAGGTGGCTAAGAGCTTGGTCATTGGGTTCCCTTATGACCACTATGCTCTGCTACGCCAACAGAGAAGTGAAGCTCAAGAGGTACCCCATATATCGTCCATTCCTGCCAGAGATGCCGATTACTTCACAGGTCTCCTAGTTAATTATTTATTACTTCCATAGGATTGCGTTGGAGATGATGCACGAGATTCCAATGTCGATCCTTCATTCCCTTGAAGGGATGCGGGGTAAACTGGCACAAGATGCTCAAGCTCCAGTCTACTGATGGGTCCTTCCACTCCGGCGCCTCCCGGATGTCCGTCTGGTGCCCCCCATTCTTCTTCCACTTCGGCGAGCTAGTAAGCCACCAGGTCCCTCCTCTGCTCTGCTCCACTATTCTTTCAATATCTTTTCATGTTTCTATCACCTAAAAGGGCAGCTCTGAATAAGAGAAGCATGTTTCAGTTTTGTAGGCCCTCATTTGCTAAATTGTCTCTGATCTTGTCTATCAGAGATTCCTACAAAAATTATTGTATGTGCACAACTTCTGTAAAAAACTGTTCTTGACACATCAAAGTGTTTGCAGATATTCACTTGATAGAAGAAGCCATGTTTTTGCATATGTGAAGGATGAGATTCACATGATAACCAGAAATTTTTCGCTCGCACCGCGAAGGCTCAAAAGCCCAGCCCGTTTCCAAGTTCAAACGGAAATGAGAGAGCGAGAGAGAAATGAGTCGTACCCAACCCAACACAATCAACCCGTAGACACAGCCTAATTTACTAATGTTAGCTAGCACTGGTCAAGTATCTTATACATTACTAATTTAGTATTAATCTCAGCCAGCCATCTCATGTTTCTCTCGTCTGTTGTTTTCCTTTCTGCCATTATGCCAGCCTATGTACTACAAGCAGTAGGCAGTTAATGAGTACTTTCGCTAGTACACGTCACATCATAATTAACATATTTGGAGCTCATTTACACATGCCGCTAGTAGTTTACCGGAGGACCGAGCAAGGGCCTATTGTGAGCTGGTTCAATTATAGGACACGCAATTAACAGGTAGAGATGAACACATGATCAGTCAACGAATTAGGAATTGGTAGGATCCATATTTTTGGAGCATACAACATGTTAATTAGTGGGTGAGACAAGAAGAAATGATCCATCAACGCCTCTAGGTTCCTTTTGATAAAACGACATGACATGCCATTTCTCGCCAAGGCGATTCACAGAGATACTGACCTAGTGCACATAGACATGAGAAAGGGGTATACTAGAGAGAAGGGTAGGATTCTGATTTTTTGGAGCACACAACACGTTAACTAGTACACAAGGCAAGAATAAATGATTCGTTAATGACTCTATTTTTTGGCCTCACAAAGACAAGGAACCCAAACCTATATGAAGTCCATTTTAGAACAATGTTGTAGCTTTCTTATCATATCCCGGAGCATCAACTATACAAAAGAATGCTTCTGCAGTTTAAAGTCAAGTCTGATGAAAGAAGGAATCTAGAAATTGTTCTTGTTACCCTAAGTAATATAATACTGTCACCGCCATTATTCTTTCATCAGCTAACAAAATCCTAGGTGAACTTAACCCAACCTCAGTCTGCATAAAGTGGAGCTTGATTTTAATTTTACAATCACATAAACTAGACCTGGAGCTGAAATTTGATAGCATGTTAAAGAGCATCGAGACATTATTATTCTACTTAATTCAAAATGAATGTGATGTCTTACACTGGATACATTTAATAATTTGTGTGTTTCAGCGTACATTCAGGGTTGCAAAGAAACCTTGTCAGCGTACATTCATATTCTAAAACGGACCGAGGAACCATGTGAACTTGATGACTACTGTGTGATTCCCGGGACAGAGTTCGAGCAGCCACTGGTCAACCAATTGAGGATGATGCTGGGGTTGATGAGTGTCTGCAAGGTTAGCGCCTCGGGTCCCGAGGCTCGGTGATGGTGACAGCCCCCTATTTCCCGCCACCCCGTGGTGGATTCTCGACGACCAGCTCCCAGACGTCTCTTGGGGATACACTACCCTTTTCTCCGCCTATGACTGGGTCACCAACACCCCTGTGTTGTGGCTCTCGAAAAGTGGTCTCTTGGCCCTGATAAATGCAGGAGAGGTATTGCATATCTACAAACTAATACACGCAACTGTTCTGCTAAAGTACCAATTGAAGCAAGGTCTTTCAACTAAATGTATGCATGATGCATACTGTGTTTCTTTTCAGGGCTATTTTGTCGAGAACATATAGAGGCTCGTGGAGGAAGGCCTTGGTCAGTGTGCAAGGTGACCTTTCCAGATGGCAAAATCACCGGGGAGAGCTATCAATGGCCTGCGTAGTCGCTACAGCATGCCGGCTACGCGAGCTTAGCACACAGTTTCTGAGTTGGTAATTACTTCTCTTGTTTCGAAATTGACATATGAGTTGGTCATGTTTAGTAAATATGCCGAGTGTTTGGCCATGAAAATCCACAGGTGTAATACATGTATATCTACCAGGGACACAATAATTATTGTTGGCTACAGGTTACCAAAGTGTTGTAGTTTATCGTATATGCAGTTCTAGTAGCAGTCATAATACCAAGGACAGACAAGAGATCACTAGAGCCTAGATGATTCTGTCCTTTCAAGACCATTGACCTTGAAGGCCGTTTACATTAAAAATTAGGAACTCAAACTTAACCGCAAAGTTAAAAATAATCATGGATTTGAAAAAAAGATCATGATATTTAAAAATACATTTTTTGCATTCGTCCATTTATGCCAAGTCTTTGCCATTTGCAGCAAAGAAGATGTGGATTTAGTACTCTAGTATGCGCATTATGCTTGTGGTTTCTATAGGCATTCTTGTTCTGTTCTTTCCGGTTGCTCTGTGCCCTTCCAAGCGTTTTCTGATCATAGATATCTTGTAACATTGTACCTTTCTGTTTCAAGAAGTTAAAACCTTGTAATTTTGTTATTTCAGGAAGCTAAACCGCACATAGGGGCCTTGATTGGGCTACCCCAGTTTTCATGTTCCAGACGCTTCAGAATTAGTTTCTCAAGCTTTTGATGGTATTTATGAACTTGCATAGTACCATTCATTTAAGTCTATTGAGCAACTTGAGCAAAATCAATGCACACCTTATCACAAGGCACAAGTGTCTTACGTTGACAAAGTCTTCTGCCAGAGTGAATGTTATATTCAAATCCGCCTTTGACCATTTATGCCAGGCCATTTCACTAATTGACTTGGTGTATATTGACACACACCTAATCAAGTCCGAAGAAATGACACCACATCAACCAATAGTCTATTGGTACTCCAATATAATTACAAAGAATATGTCATCTAATTACTAGTTACCCCGACACTTCACTAGTCGCACAAATAATCTCATACCAAGATTCAGAGTGATGTCCACATCAGTTTGGAGGCAACTGCATCTTTTAATTGCCTAGAACTATCCTGATGTATTTCTTCTGGGGATTTGGAAGTTGGTTTATCCTGAATCTATATTTGACCAGAATTATTTGTAAATTGTCGAAAGGTATTATATTGATCGTTCATTTGTTTTTTGCACGGTTGAAGGCTCTGTTCGGTTCTCATGGCCTCGGGCGACGGCGGTGTCGGTGTTGTATTATCTGATTTTTTTATGATGTTCAACTAGAGTGGATAATCAATATGCTGAAACTGATAGTTGGGTCTGAGTGCTATGCCCACTTTCCTATGCTACCCCCTCGCATTAAGTGGTACATGATCCGTTAGTAAAGAACTAATCCAAATATACAATATGTATTGATATGCTAACTTATTTTACGTTTTTCGGTTGGAAACTTGGAATCTTTTGTAGCATTTTTTTGTACATGTTGAGCTTCTCAACTCGCCCATTTGGTGCTTTCAATTCCAAGTACCCGGTGATTAGACGTGTCAACGAGACGACGGTGTTTTGACACCAATCACATGCTCTCATTCATGACACAACATGTTTATCTGGTTGTAAACTTGTTAGAGATTCCCTTAATGATTGATAGTTTTTGCTTATCTGTCTTTTGTGGTGTTCTAGTATAATGGATAATTGATATCCTGAAACTGCTAGTTGGATGTTAGTGTTATTCCTTATTGCCTGTGCTTTTCCCCCTCACATTAAATGATACATGGTTTGTTATTAAATAACTGATTCAAGTCATAAATAAGGATTGATATGCCAAACTATTTTACCTTGTTCGGTTGGGAACTTGGAATCTGTTAATAGCATGTGTTCTTTGTGTACATCTTGAGTTTTTTCTTCCGTGTCAAGAACCCTTTGATGTAAAGACACACGCAAGGAAAATAATTAGCACCTTAAAAAATCATCAGTAGTGGTACTTGCATGTCTAGAGTTGCTTCTGCTAGCTACACCCTTTGCAAAGCCATTTATCTTTTGATTGTTGCAAAGGCACCAGCTAGTTGGCGATTCATGTATCGTTTGCTTTGACGTGTGTTTGAACTACTTTGCATTTGTGTCCTGATAATGTTATTGTTTTGGCTTCTTGCGGAAACAAGTAAATCTGCACTTGGATGGTTCATTCTTAAATATTTCCTAGGATTCCCTTTTTGAGATGCCATGCTTAGTGTTGTGGAGGTCCATGTTATCATGTCGAACCAAAACATGCAAGGTTCAAACTTTTTGTAACAGCGACTTGTCTTGATTTATGAGCTGACAGAATGAGATTTCTGCATGCAGATCAATTCAAGGATTTAATGGCAAATCTTTTACCAGGGCATGTGTAGATGTTGTGCAATGTCTACTTGTTAGATGTTGAGGAACCATGTTGAATAGATTCCAGAAACAGGGACTTCTTATTTGTTACTTTGCGCGTGTTTATTTACATCTCCGGGGCCTAAAATCTTTAGAATGAAATTCTGATCATGCTAATGAACATCGTGCAATTGTGGACGCTCTCATGTTGTAAATGTACAATTCTTTCCAGAGGATACATATAATCCATTCTATAATCTCCAGTTCAAAACTGTACATTGTTTGCATATTGAATTGACATCTACATACCTATTTGCAACACCTTACATCTGTGTCATGCATCAGCATCACCTGGTTGTCATTGACGGCGTGGCCTTGGCACCCAGGATGAGGAACCTTGCAGTGGGCAGGCAGGCTGGCTGGTTATCTTAGATGTCTCAATAGTGTTGTTCAACCCTTGTTTTCTGGGAGGGTATATATGGTATGTATGAAATCAAGAGATATTCTATGCTACCATTTGATCTCACTCAGTTTGTCATGTTTGTTATTTGGCTGTGTCTTATCTATTTAGGATTTACGTACATATGTGCTATACGTGTGTTTCTGAGATTCCTACATAGATTATACTTGTTGTTGCTCTTATATGAACACTAAAACAAATGCTCTTAATTTTGCCATAGCCCAATTACTAACCCAACATGGTTTATGTTCAGGTCCTAACTATGAAGAACATGATACTACAACACTTGGTTTTATGTCCTAGTTTCTAGAGTTTGATGAAAAAGTGTAGTACTAGAACGTACTGCTATTTTGTTTAGTATAGCCTGATTCACAACATGTTGAAAAACAAGCCTATATCCTTTAAAATGTTCTTTCATTCATATAGGCACATAATCAACAATCATACCTATCCCAATGGCATTCTTTGATGATTTGTTGCTCCTCTCGATTGTAGGAATTTTGATCGCCCTGGTCCATCTTGGCGGGTTTGTGCACAATGGTTTGTCTATAGTAATGCAAACATTAAATGCATATCCATAGGAAGGAGCAATCATCAAGCGGCTCATTAGGAGTCTTCCCACTTCGAGGAGTCATGGGTGGCCGGAGTGGCCTGGAGGTGGAAGTGCTCCTGTAGTGGCTATATGGGTGGCATCCTGAATGTAAGTGCTCGCATGGGATACTTGTTGTGTTTTCTACACGGCTGTTGTAGATAAAGTGGTTTTTTGGTTGTTTGTTTGGTTTGAAGAATTTTTTGTCTCCTTGACTGTTGTAGTTGAAAAAGATCAATTTGGTCGGCGTGGTTTCTCACCGTGTATGGATTTCCTCATGTAGGTGCACAAGGGGCGAAGGCCCCTAACAGCACCAGCGAATCCATTGGTGTGAGGTCTACTTCAGCTGCAAAAGGCGCTCAATAGTGAGTCCCCTGCCGTCTCACTTGCCCTCCATGGTGTGTGTTTGAAATCTTTTCTGAGAGGAAAAATGCATTTTAGGGCATGAGTAACACATTTCATGGTTAATCATAGTGTTCTTGAAAATGCCCTTGTTAATTTTGTACCATCTCTATAAGTCTTGTGGTTAGGCTGTAGCTGTAATATCACCGGTATTGGTTCTATGGTTAATATCATGCTACTGTTTTTGATCCCGTAGTGGAGACGGTTTCATAGTGTCGTCTATGATTTATTCCTGGTGGAAGTTCATGTCCTTGAGCCAATAAGAATAACGGATGCTACTCTTGTTCCGGTAATGCATGGCGCTATTTCTGGTAGGGCTTTGTTTCTTAATTATGAAGGAAGATTGTGCTAGTGTATACTACATGGTATTTGAAACATATTTCTTTTAGCAGAGCATGGGTTGTAACGTGTACTTGTTAGACGAGGAGTGATGTAGTCTTTTTGTATATATCCCAGAACCTAAGAGTTCCAGGACCTAAAAAACTTGATAATGAGATGCTGATCATGCTAATTAGCCTGCTTCTAATTTCAAATGAATCTCTCTAACAACCCATACTTTCTCTAATGTATTTTACGCATTAGAAGAATACAAAGCATGTTGTGGTTGTTATATCTGTAGAAAATAAATATGGAGGATTTTGTTATTATCAAGAGAGGAGCGAACAAAATTATGGGGTTGACCCTTAACCTGTTAATTTGATTTGCATATGCAAATCACAGGCTCGCAGTAAGATTTGAGAAACATGTCGCTCCCTAATCATTTCTGTTATGCTTTCGTATTGACACGACCCATTAGCATTCACTTGGTATTGAGCTCCTCGCTACTAGTTTGTATTGCATTGCCTTTTGCGGACACTAATTGGCTAGTCGCATTTCTGAAATACTCGGGCATTAGTCCATGTAATCGTGGTTCAAGTGATCTCATTTTGAATTTTGTTTTAGTCAGTAGCCAAGGAACAGTAGCCAAGGAACGTTATTGATAGAATCATTTGCGATGCACAATTTAGTTTTCTGACTGGTAAGATGTGCCACTTTTGCTTTCGGTCCCTTCAATCCAGATGTTGAAATCTGATAGTTGACCATACAAGAAAAAAACTGACACTTGCAGTGTAAACTTCTCATTTGAATCGTTTATCAAGTTATCTTATTGGCTAATCGCACATACTACAGTTTGCTTGCGTTCATATGACCATGATCGAGTAGTACTATAGTTTGCTTGCGTTTAGTTGCTACCTACTATAGTTTCGTATCGCATTGCCTTTTGCACTGATGAACTACCCAATCGCATTTTACTTAGTTCTTCCGCAAGTAGAATGCAACCTTTTGTGAAATCTCGACTTCCTTTTGCGGTCATATATCGATGTTAATGTGTGCTGAACTATAGTATGCTTGTAGCACGCAGTATGTTGCAGGATCATTGATTGTTTATTTTAGACGTCGCAACATTCTGGATGTACGAACTCTATGTTCTTAGTTTGATGTGAAATGAGAGCTGGTTATAAGAAGTGATGTCGGTTGTGTAGTGGTGTTTGTTGTTTGTAATCAACATTCTTTATATGAGTAGAATCTTGAATTTCTGTCATAGGCAATCAGTGTCAAATGGGAAAAAGGGCAACCTTTCCATGCATAAAATCAATGTCCTTACTATAGTCATGTTAATGAAAAACAATGTCCACCACTACTGACTCTAGTGTATTTTAAGCTTTAGAAAAATTTAAAGCATGTGGTGGGTGTTAAATGTGGTGGATTTTTTTCTCAAGAGAGGAGTGACTGAATTAATTAGCGGGTATTTCATTAACCTAGGTACTCAAGCTCCTTGTTAGACGTATGCTAAGAAGTAAACCATTCATGTGAGTTGGAAATATATGTTGGTAAATTGGTATGGTTTGGGTCCTGGTCTATTCGTTTTACTCTGGGAAACTGATACTCGTCTCCTTGCTGCCAAATCCCAGCACTTGATAAGAATAGGATGTTTGCAATGATATGGTGATTGCTTATCTGTTTCAACACTTGATCATAGATAGATAGATGCCTTGAATGACCCATAGCTTTTACTTATCTGATTTTTTAGGATGTTGAACTAGAGTGGATAATCAATATGTTGAAACTGCTAGTTGGTTCTGAGTGTTATGCCCACTTGCCTGTGCCCCCCCTCCTCTACATTTAGTGGTACATGATCTGTTAATAAAGAACTAATCAAAATTATCAATAGGTATTGATATAGAAACTTATTTTATGTTTTTTGGTTGGAAACTTGGAATCTGTTGTAGCATTTTTTTGGTACATCTTGAGTTTCTCAACTCGCCCATTTGGTGCTTTCAATTCCAAGTACCTGGTGATTTGAGTTGTCAACGAGATGACGGTATATTGACACCAATCACATGCCCTCATTCATGACATAACATGTTTATCTGGTTGTACACTTGTTCAAAGATTCCATTAATGATTGAGAGATTTTGCTTATCTGTCTTTTATGATGTTTTAGTAAGGTGGATAATTGATATCCTGAAAGTGCTAGTTGGATGTTAGTGTTATTCCCTGTTGCTTGGCTTTTCCCCCTCACGTTAAGTGGTACGTTGTTTGTTATTAAATAACTGATCCAAGTCGTATATAAGAATGACAGGCCAAATTTCTTTACCATGTTTGGTTTGGAACTTGGAATAGGTTAATATGTTGTTTGTGTGCATCCTGAGTTTCTCAACACGCCCATTTGGTGTTTTCGATTCCAGGTACTTGCTGAGTGGACGTGTCGATGAGACGTCGTTGTTTTGACACCAATCACATGCCCTCACACATGATCGATTATCTTCAAAGGAATTTGAACAATAATGGTGGCGAAGAGTGCTGCTCCCCTGGCTGGATGAGGAGGACATATATGCATCGTCTGAAGTGGAGTGATAAAATGTTGCTTGGTAAAGATTTGGAAATGGTTGGAGAAATCATCTCAGCTTGTTAATGATGGCTAAGGTTCTGTTGACCATTGTTGCTCTTGACAGATCAATTTTTTTTGCTACCATGTCATTTATCTGTTGAATTTTGCAGAGGCATCAACATGTTGGCGATTCATGTATTTTTTGCTTTGACATGTGTTTGAACTACTTTGCATTGGTCTTCTGATAATGTTATTGTTTTGGCTGCTTGTGGAAACAAGTAAATATGCACTGGATGGTTCTTCTTTAAATATTTCTTAGGATTCCCTTTTTGAGATGACATGCTTAGTGTTGGGGAGGTGCATGTTATCATGTCGAACCAAAACATGCACACTATAAACTTTTTGTCACGGTGACTTGTCTTGATTTATGAGCTAACAGAATGCGATTTCTGCATGTAGGGCATGGCTCTCTCTCTTTGATGTTCCTCCTCGAGGATGATGCACTTGAAACTCTCTCTGGTGAGTTCCTGGTCTCCTCCTCTCTCGCTTGTGGCCTAAGATTTTCTAGCTCGATAGCCATGGTTGACTGTGGTGCGAACCATCAAGCGAATGATTGAGGCATTTTTTATGTATGTGGTCATGCTTGCTTTCTATGGTGATGGTCCTCTGGACACCACGAGAGTCTTGTGTTGATGATTGGTATGCCGGTTTTCCAGCTGGGGCTAGTTTCCTGTTGTGTACTTGGCTATCATCTTCATAGTTGTTACTGTAGTGTAGTTATTTTTTGGTAGTTTATCATGCCATTATCCTAGTCTGGTTGTGGATGAGTTGATTTGTCATATCATGGTTCCAGTTTGCAAGTAGAATCTGATTATTGTGGAAATTTACGTGGTTTATGTTTTTAATCAACTGGCATGGTTTTGTTAATTGCTATGAAGTAATTTTGATAAGAATTAGAGTAATTTACTTGGTGTTGGTATATACTTGTTTATGTTCATATGATGTTACTTTCCGGGTTTATTATCCTGAATTGGCATCATATAGTAACTATGTGTTCATGGTTATGGTACTCACTCGAGGCCATGCTCTTGTTTGGCAGGACGTAAGAATAGATATATACTTTCTACTAGATGTTTTACCAAGTGTTAGTGGTTTGTGCCGCTGATAAGAAGTGTGGCATACTTGAGCTAATCCCATGTGTAGTTAATCGCGTGATGGGTTGACTTAGCAGCTTGTTTTACTAGTTTTTTTGTTTGTTACTAAAAACTTGAAACTGTTGTTATGCATCAGATCCTTGAGTTTGGTGCCATGGATATTGACGATGAAGATGTCTTTGCCCACATAAGTGTCAAGGCTCTTAAGAGAGAAGTGCCCCCTCAAGAGCCGAGATGTGGAAAGCGCTAGATAAAGTGGGAAGATGAGTCGGATGCAACTTGTGCTTTTCTTTGTTGTCTGGTTGGTTGTTGTTGAAGTGCTAATTGATGATGCCTGGCAATATCGAAGTTCTGGTAGATATATAGGCCTGGTGATAAAATGGCTTGGTTTCTTGCTGGTGGATTACTTGTCGGCTGATAGGTCATTCCTATTTCAAACTTGAATCGGTATCTAAATATTTATGACATCTTTCATCTATGTCCTGCAGCAGCAACATCAACCGATCCACGCGGCGCATGGGCTGCGGTGGACCTTGAAGGTGGCAAGGTCTGCCCTCTTGCCGGTGGATTGTTGTTCATAGATGCGCCGCCCGCAGCATCTTTGAGCTGCCCTCCAAACTAGCCCCAGGTCCTAGACGCTGTGGTAGGCATTCTCTCCTCTTGTTCCTTCCCCTTCCTGTCATGGGCAACGTCCATATTATGAGGAAGGAATGTTCTCTTTCTTGAATGGGTTCCAGAACATAGCTTTTGTTGTTTTCAGTTGTTGTGTGGGCAAAATATTATGATTGCTTAAACTGTAGTGGAGTAACTGCCTGCTATTATGTTAATTGTAGCCTGTTGCAAATCATGTTAAAAAACGACCCAATATTCTTTAAAGTGCTATGTTCTTTCTTTGTTATAGAAGTGTAAACAACAACTCTACCCTACAATGCCATTGTTTGAGATTTTCTCAATTGTAGGGGGAATATTGCTATCCTTGATCCATCTCAGCAAGTTTGACCAAAACTGTCCATAGTAATGCAAATGGTTCGGTGCTTGTGCGGCAGTGGTGCTCTACGGCTTCCTGGCTATTATGTTAATTCTGCAGCATCATTATAATGGTTGTGGTCAGGCCATTGATGTAATAGCGCCGTTATATGTTCCGTGATCAATATTATACCTACTGGTTTCAATCCGGTAGTAGAGATATTCTATGCTACTGTTTGATCCCAATCAGTTTGGGATAAGAATAGCATCATGTTTGTTCTTTGGCTATGTTTTATCTATTTATATTTTAGGTATAGATGTGCGATAGGTGTTTTTGAGATTCCTACACAGATTATACTTGTTGGTGTTCTTAGATGAACACTAGAACAGATTTGGACCTAGCCCAATTACCAATCCAGTATGGTGTAGGTTAAGGTTTTATGTCCTGGTTTCTAGAGTTTGATAAAAAAAAGTGCAGTACTAGAACTTACTGCGGCTATTATGTCAAGTATAGCCTGGTTCACAACATGTTGAGAAACAAGCCTATATCCTTTAAAATGTTCTTTCTTTGATACATGCTTGTAAACAACAATCATACCTATCCCACAATGGCATTCTTTGATGATTTGTTGCTCCTCTCGATTATAGGAATTTTGATCGCCCTGGTCCATCTTGGCGGGTTTCGCATAATGGTCTGTCCAAAGTAATGCAAACATTAAATGCACTTCCATAGGAAACCATCAAGCTGTTCGTTAGGAGTTTTCCCACTCCAGGGTCAAGGGTGGTTGAAGAGGACTGGAGCCGGAGGTGCTCCTGTAATGGCTATATGGGTGGCGTCCTCAATGTAAGTGCTCGCATGGGATACCTGTTATGTTTGCTGGCTGTTGTAGATAAAGTGGTTTTCTGGCTGTTTGTTAGGGTTGAAGAATTTTTTTGTCTCCGTGACTCTTGTAGTTGAAGAAGATGAATTTGGCAGTCATGGTTTCTCACCATGTATGGATTTCCTCATGCAGGTGCACAAGGCCTACTTCAGCTGCAAAAGGTGCCCACTGGTGAGTCCCCTTCCATCTTACTTTCCCTCCATGGTGTGTGTTTGCATCCATGAGGTATGGTTTTTGTTGCTGATAAGAAGTGTGGCATATTTGAGGTAATCCCATGTGCAGCTAATTGCATGATGGTTTGTCTAAGCAGCTTCCTTTACTAGATTTCTTATTTGTTACTAAAAACTTGAGACTATTGTTGTGCATAAGAAACCCAGATTTGGTGCCATGGAGATTGATGATGAAGATGTCGTTGCCCACAAAAGTGTCAAGGCACTGAAGAGAGAACAAGTGCCCCTCCAGAGCCAAGATGTAGAAAGCGCTAGGTAAAGTAGCAAGACGAGCCGGACATGCAACTTGTGCTTTTCTTTGTTGGCTGGTGGTTGCTGCTAAAGTGATGATTGATGATGCCTGGTGATATTAAAGTTCTGTTAGATAGATAGGCCTGGTGATAAAATGGCTTGGTTTCTTGCTGGTGGATTATTGTCGGCTGGCAGGTATTGAGCCGATGAAGTCGCTAGTGTCGAATTCTCGGCTCTTGTTGATATTCTCTTTTCTCGAGGCAGAGAGAGAGAGAGAGTGATATATGAAGTGTAAACTTTTGCATATTTGTTTCAATGAGTCTCTCTGCAATGAAACCCGGACTTGTGTGTCAGGCCTTGTTTGTGCAAGTATGCATATTATAATTGTTGTCTGCCTTAGCTCATGAAATTTTGTTCACCAATAAATAGATAGATATATGATGTGTAACATAGGTAGCTTGCGCTGTGGCTGTCTTGACTTGTCTTGTAGGAAGGAATATTGATAGATAGATGTATCATGGAGGCCTATCTAAATCAGTCCCTCATGATATGCAATGCAGGTGATGTGGTCTCTGGCGGTGTTATCGACGGGTCAGTTGGAGTCGGTCTTGGTTCGAGGTGAGGTGTATGTCAGTGTATTTATTTAGTGATTTTTTAAATTTGTTCCCTTGTCTGCCTAATAACTAGCTAGCTAGCTAGTACTCCCTCCGTTCGGAATTACTTGTCACAAAAATGAATAAAAATGGATGTATCTACAACTAAAATACATCTAGATACATTCATTTTTTGGACGAGTAATTCCGAACGGAGGGAGTACATCATAATGCCTCGTATCCTGACTGCCGGAGTGCACGCACAAGCAACAATTTATGCCTTATTTGTCCTATGCACAAGGCATGGCATGGCATATCTCTGTTGGTAGGCTTTTGCCGTGAACATCTAGTTGAACATGCGTCCAAAACATCTACCTGAACCAAAATCAAATAGAAATCGAATGCCAAAATGGCCAAAGAAAGAATACACATCAAATATTTTCATGGATTTTTGTGTTGCCAGCAGGCAAAACACCGGCCATGACCATTGGTAGTCTAACAGCCACACTTATAGCTAGTCTTCTACTCCCTCCGGCAGTAGAATTAGGATATTATTACGCCGAGCAGCTTGTTTCTTTTATTTTAGTGTTAGGATTATTATGACTCCGTCAAAAAAGGGGAGCAGTTAGTTGCCTATTACTACTACTAGGAAGGAAGAAAAAACAGCAGATAGCCTTCCACCTTACAAGGAAACTTAAATGATGGAAACACCACCTTCCAAGGAATTGAATTTAATTCTCTCCCAAACCAACGCATCCATTACTCCCTCTCCCCTCGATCCAGCCTGCTCGCATCCGATCTGCATGCCTCACGCGGATCGACCTCCCATCTGACGGCTTCCCACGTTCCTCGCCCTCTCTCTCTCTCTCTCTCTCTCTCTCTCTCTCCTTGATATGATGGCGCCTGGCTCTCCTCTCTTATATAAACTGCCCTGCTTTGTTTGCTCCTCCTTTTTCCTAGATCCAACACCTAGCGTGCCTCATCTCATCTACAACGCATGCACACATCAAGCGCCCGTGATCAGCCACATCCATGCCCGGCGCAACACGTGTGCTGCTTGTTACTATGAGCCATCTGTCTTGGGCACCCCTGCCATGACTGCCTGCTTGCCGCCACTACCTAGAACCCACTCATCCATAATGTCTCTCTATCTAAGGATGTAAGACCATGCCCTGCCTTCTCCATCTAACCCGCTTCTTCAAGGAAATCAATATCTGCACTCAGATTGATGTTTTTTTTTCTTCTGGACCTAGTGATGCATCTATTTGACATGGAGGCGCAGAAAGAGCACACCTGGGCACTAGGCATCATATACCAAACCAATGTATAGAAGCAAAGGTTAGTGGAAAAACAACCTGTACATGCACCGACAACTGCCGGTTTGATGCTTCTTTTCAATCTATTTTGTCGTCCTTTTTCTCTTATGATGAATTAATTAATCTGTTGCTCTGCTCTAGTGGATCTCAAGCTGGACCATATCGAGCTACACGACCCATCTGGGCCTGCTGGTGGACCCAAGGTAGCATTCCCTTCAATAGTAGTATTGTAGAAGCTCCCAACATTTTTATATAGCAGCAAGGTGCGCTTTGAGAGCGAGTACACATAGCGCGTCTCTGAATTCCGCCTTGTTGCTAATTAAGTGCAAGAACAATTTCTGAGGATGCTAAAAAACAATGGTTTCGTTTGGTTTGCCACTGTACATAGAGTCCACTTAAAGTCCAAACAGATATAACTCGTTGGTCGAGGCTATATTCATCTGTATTATTCGGGTGCGTTGTTTGTGCACACTTACACGCTAGAGAACCCTAGCGGCCTACCACATATGTATACTGCCCCTTGTAATTCTCAGTCTAGTCCAGTTCTCACTAACCTATGGTACAATGATGGAGCAGATAATTCTCAGTCTACTTACTAGTGAATCATGACCAAATTAATTTCAGAACAAGCTAGTAAAATAAAACACAATCTAGGTAGGTAGCATATGTGCAAAACACAACATTCAGCATTGTCTACCAGAGACTCACTAAGATATGTGAAGGCCAAAATGAAATTTTGTAGTCAACTAAAATGAGTGAAGAACAAGACTGTGTGAAATGTAAAATACAAGACGCGCATGGATGCGTGTTGGTTAGCTAGGGGCGAGCTTGGTGTCTCCGGGCATGGTCAGCATGGCAGCAGTGTTGACTTCGCCATGGAGTTTTTGTTCCACCCGCAACGCTGTCCTCCTAAGCTGTTGTGTGGAGTTAACATGCAGGGCATGTTGGTTAGCTAGCGGCGAGCTTGGTGCCTCCGGGTGTGGTGGGCGTTGCGGCAGTGTCGACTTCACCATGGAGTTTTTGTTCCTCGGGCAATGCTGTCCTCGCGGTTGCACTTACTGCTGAGCTGTTGTGTAGCGGGGTGAGTTTATTCAGGGTTCGGTGGTTGTTGTTGTTCCTGTAGGCGGCATTAAAGACATGTGCTGGCTGATGGAGTTCATGGTTAATTTGCTGGTAAATAACCAGCCAATACATTGTTGGAAGGCAACTAGTACTCCCGTCCCATAATACAAGAGCGCTTTTGACGGAGGGAGTAGCTAATGCTCTGCTGCTGATCCCTATGGTGAAGAGATGGTCTCTTAAATGAGATTTTGAGGGTTGTGCATGCATTTCTTTTCAACGCGTTATGCTGCCGAAATTTTCGGTCAAAATTCCCACGACTTGTCGAAATTTTGTCCTTGTTTGTAAGGAAGCAAAATGTTTAGGGTGTTGGATGAAAAATGTTAGGGTCTTGGGTGCAAGATTTTGTAATTTGTGAGGTTGGAAACAGAAAAAAAAAAGATGCCTTTTTTGTTTTTCCCTGTTATGCCCTTTGGTTAACTGATGTAGAAACTCGGACGCGTCATCCAGGACAACACAAGACCCGGAACACGATGTTCAGAAAAATGTTGCAGCGTTTCTTAAAAAATATATTGTTGGAGGTCGATTTTACGCTCCCAGTTTAGGCTCCTCCCTTCTTTCTCTCGCCGGATCGCACAAAATCATACACACACACACGCATGTATACCAAGCAAGAAGAACGTGATGTTTGTTTTTTCAATCAGAGCTTTTATAAAGATTCACCGAAAGTACAAAAGAGCTTAGAATTACATCTATTAGTAACGGATGCAGTTCCGGCGGCCGGTCCAGCACATGGTCTCCGCTATGTAGCATTTTTGCTTCACGGTTATAGCACGCCCCATATCCCGTTCCAGCACGGGCAGTTACCGCTTGTAGCACCGCGACGTCATGGTTGTAAGCTTGTAGCTGTGCATGACGCCGCTGAAGCACTTTCCCCGCCATGGTTGTAGGGCGCAAAAACGCAACGCCTATAATGAGGACGTGGTTGCAGCAACGACGAGCGGCTGCCACCAGCTTGCCGGCCGCACGGAGGAAAAGATTGGGCGAGCGCCCATGAAAGCAGCAGGGGGTCGCGCGGCCAACACCGGCTAGGTCATGCTGCGGGGGATGGGATGGGATCTGGCAGATGCGGGAGGAAGAAGAAATAGAGAAAAGGAAAAAATTGAAAAGAGATACACACGCGCCAGCCTGTACCCATGTGAATGGAGGAAATTAAGCGCATAGCGACCGGCCGCCGGCGTGTAGAAGCGAAGCGTTTTCCTTTTCTATCGACGGCTGCTACATATCCTTAGGAATGCCAGGGAAAATTAAGCCGCCTCACCGACCGCTTGATTGGGCTGTGCTTGATCGTTGGATTAAATCGTTTTACTACCTTGCACGCGCATGTTTGTACTCGCATGACACCCCAAAGGCCAGCATGTTGGCTCACAACGCACTGATCACCGGATTGTCATGACGCTCGTCAGCGCCCCCCACAGCACCACCGTAGTTGTAGGGTCGTCGTCATTGCAATAACGCCGTTGTTGTGGAACACCGCTGTCGACTTGTCGCTACAGCAGCCCACCATTGCAGAAGTGCTGTCGTACGTTGTAGCAACATCAACATTTTCATTGCAGAAGCACCTTAGAGGGTCTGCCTGGCCACAACACTTACCAACGCCGTCTTGGTCATCCAAGCATCGCCACGACCGTCAACGTTGAAGCAATTGTCGCGGCCCGTCGACGTCGCCTGGTCTTCAAAGCATTGTCACCATCACTGAAGCGCGCCTTGCAACATGGCTGCAGTCGTCGTTTCCTCGTGGTCGTCGAAGCATTGCCCTGGCCATCTACATTGTTGTGCTTGTTGAAGCATTGCCAAGACCATTGAAGCAAGCCTCGTAGTATGTGTGCGGTCGTCGAAGCATTGTCGCGGCCGTTGAAGTGGTAGCCGGTCGTAGCACCCAAGTGAAACAGTTGCGCCGGCAAGCTCGCCGCAACCAAGCATGCTGCAACAAAGCATAAAAATGACTGACGAGCAGTCGTGCTAGGCCAGCTAGCAACAAAACTGTGGTGTCGATCCTCAAAAAAAACCTGGCGCTCCGCACGGTGCCATCGACGCCTGCATTGGCATGTTGTGCAAGTACCGGGTGATCACCTGCCGCATCGCCGCGCTCTTCAGCAGCAACTGCAGGGCCGACGCGGGGAACTGCAGGTCGCTGACTGCTGGTGTGCGGCAGGTAAGTCGTGACTCGGGCCTGTAAGCCGGCCACTGCTCCTTGCAGAAGCGCCGGTGACCACCAGTTGCAGCACTGGTGGTGTCCACCCTGCGGTCACTGCTCGCGGCACCATGTGGCTCGGCTTGTTAGCCCGCGAGGACCCCCTGCAGCTGCGCGCGAACTAGAGGTCCCGCCCCTACAACAAAAAGTGGTGGTGCCACACCGGCCAGTTCTTTTGCCGGCTTCTAGAATAAGCTGGAATAAGCTGCCCCCTATCCAGTTTATTCTGGAAGCCGAACCAAATTTATTTATTTAGAAGCCTACTGTGTAGGAGGCAGCTTATTCTGAAAGCCCAAAAAAGCTACTAAAAAACTGGCCCTTACAGAGGTGGGATGGGGTGGCATGTTCTTCTATGCAGCAGTTGGGGAGCAGAGAGAGAGAGAGAGAGAGAGAGAGAGAGAGTTTAGTGTAGAAAGAAGGGGGGAAAACTTGCGTGGGTGACCAGATGGTTGTTGACCAAGCGCACCTCTGGGGTGAGTGGTTACACGGAGCGAAGCACGTACGTGTGGGCTGGAATCAATCGGTTGATAAAGATCGTTTTCCTTTTCTTTTTTGCTTTCCATGATGAAAATCTGAGAGGGCCTCTATTTTGCTAAAAAAACAGAATTAAACATCAGATGACAAGCCAGATACGTCATTTATATTGACTATCTATATACTATGAAAATAGCACGTATTTTCCATGCCCTTTAGGAACCACTTTGACTTTACCTTCGCTTCCAGTATTTGATTTTTTTTTCCCGCTAGTCGGTAACAGCCGGCTAGCAACACCAAGATACTTAATGGCTTACCATAAACTCCAAGTATACTCTTACATATTTGGCCTTTAATTTCTTTTCTTGTGGGGATATTTGGTCTTTGATCCTTGTATGAAAATCAGTGGTTGCATGTAAGAGCACATGTCATTCCCATTTCTATGTACGGAGAACAGCCAGCTCACCAAGAAAATAGAAAATGAATCCTATGTAATCACGAAAGGCGATTACAAAAGGAGAATATATTCACCCAATCCAAGTACTAAATATGTAGAATATTACGCAGATTGTATGCCTGTAAGGAATGTGATTGTAACATTATAATTGTGATTCGTTCTGATCATGCAACGTTTCTCATTTATTGGCAAAAAAAATGCACCTATACTATATATAGGCGTGATGCAGTGATGGTTGTTGTGTGCTACAGTCAATCCTTCTATACCCATCAAACCGTCGATCATCGTACATATAGTTGTGTCAATCGAGATTCGAGAAGATAGAAGCCAAGATAATATGAGACAGAACGGCATGGCACACTTGATAATCTTCTTGTTCCTTTTCAGATGCCTTGCAACCACAACTGAGTGTAAGTATATATAGCGCTCATCAGACCACCTGCGCCCCGAATACTATTTGGTTAGTTGGTATTTCCAAAAAAAAACAAGATTCTCTTTTACATGTGCAAATATGGAGGTTAAAACATGCTTAAACCAGTCTAGGTACCTAACAAATGGAAATCGTATATAAGTATACTCACAGTGATACAACTGCGAACACCGGATCTTATGATTTTCCATCCATATGTGTGCCTACATGCAACTAATGCACAACTACAATTGCATGAAATAGGTCGTGTTATGCAAGGAAGGAGCTACTCAGATGGGCTTACAAAAACACAAATAACGGCAATGGTACCGTGGTTGACTCGAGCAAACTTTCCTTGATAATCTGCTTCCGAATAAAGTGTGACGATGACCGTCGTCGTGTTTGTTACTCCTGCCCGGCCCTGCCGAATAACCCAAAGTATCCGTCGTTGGATGACTGCAAGGCAGCATGCCCTGCCTGCAGCCCCAAGTGCCCATCCTATAATTAGTTGGTACCAGTGGAAACAGCGGCATGAGAGGATGCCATGTAAAGCTCTTTGAGCAAATCTGAGCTATAAATCGTGGTCATAATAAACCCATGGCCTATATACTGAGATCTGATGATTAAGAGTTTTGTCAGCGAAAATATAACTTAATTCACATTGAAGTGACACTAAATTAAGCACCATTTATAACAACAGTCGTACCTCTACCGAGCTAGGCGACATATGTATAAGGATTGTCATTCTATCTCCATGTACTATACAAGATTCATAACCACACATTCAAGTTTGTATGTCGTTTTTACATCGCCCCAGCTTCGAGAAAGGCAAGAAACTGCTAGGTTACTCTCTTGTAAATTAAAATTGGAGCGTCAAACCTAATGTCCGGCTCTCAAATCTAATTAGGGGACCTAGGTGTGATTCTGATTGGGTTGTTTTAGCTTCATTGCCGTAGAGTGGAGCCAGTATTTTCTTTTCTTCTTATTTTCGTTTTTGCGGGGAGGAGCCAGTCATTTTCGGCACGAGTCATTCCACCCGGTTCTCCAATCTAACATGTTGGCATGAATAAAAATAACGAGAGCGCCCCATCAGCCAATTAACACTAGTAATGTTGCCTATATATTAACTCTTTTTAGTGCAGTTTGATTTCAGACCAAATCAGTACTAAATCAATTCACAAAAAAACAAGTAAGTCAATTTGTTTAATGACGATTTTAAACATATTCAAGCATCAAGAGGATACAAACCCAAAGAGCACACACTCGACCTTAATCAGGATGCACAATGCTAACACCAACACATGCACATAAAAAAACACACCGACAAATAGCAAAGTCATATAAGACCGAAGCTACGCATAGGTGTGGAAGAAAGAAAAATCTAAAGCGATCAAATCCGTGGTCCGCAAACTACAATGAAAACCATATCCACACAAACCATATGATGATACCACAAAGACAAGGAGGTTCCTCAACAACAATGCCTTCAGGATGGTTGCGACACTAAAGCGTTGCCATCACCCAATCTAACCACCAAGGACACAATCACGGTTTTTACCTTGAAAAAGCAACCCAAGCAGATCGGAGCACTGCTTTCAATAAGGTAACGATGTCAAAAGGCATCACCATTGTTAGGTATAACCAGCTCGGATCAGACCTAGACTTTCGCCCCGGAGCTCGAGACCACGAGGGATAGTCTTCATTGGTTAAAACTGGGCAATAGACGGAGGAAACTGTGCACTCAAGCGGGGGGAGCACGTCGCAGGTGCCGGTTCGCAGGTTGCACGCGGCCATGTGGACCGAGTCATGGGGGACACCACGGTGCAGGCGTACGAGGAGTAGCCGCGGCACTCCATGAGCGGCTTCACCCCATTCAAGAGGCCATCCGGCGCACCGGGAACCAACGAAGGTCCATGGTCGGCGTATCGACCATGGAATAGGTTCCATGCTTGGCTATCTGGAACATGATCATCGGTGGATTATTTTGTTTTGCTTTTTCTATTGTCAACTAGTCAGCACAGATGCATCAACCCTATGTGCTGCTGTGAATCGTGTATCTAGGAGAGCATGGCGCGGGGGATAAACTGGGGTAGCTGGGCAGCTTTCACAGTGAATTTGTTTCGTTGTTTTCCTACACGTTGCATGTGTTGCTGGCTTTCAACCTTTTCTTGCACCATCGGTGAGGATGGCCTTACACTGCGGCGGCCTGGCATATTGCCATTGAATAGGCTATATGCTTGGCTATCTGGAATATCGTCATGGGCAGATTGATTTGTTTCGCTTGTTCTTTATCAGCTAATCAGCAGCGATGCAGCAGCCCTTTGTGCTGCTCTGAATGGACTATTGGTGGTTCTCCTAACGGTAGGCGGTAAAGAACCTCATCCTGTTTCAGTCGAAATCTTTTTTAGGGACAGAGACAATTAACTTCGGTCATTGGCATTACATAGCTAATTAAACATGCACCGGATGTATATTTTCTTTCTATTTTCCATGAGATGCTCAGATGCACATACAAAATCCAAAAAAGGCGCAAATTTAAATGGATGCATATGCATATGCTAGAAGACCAATGCTTGTTTTTGCAAAAGGCATAATTTATATCTTGCAGCGTAGCATCCGCCAACTCCAACTTAACCATGCAGAGACGCAAACAAAGCCAACAAGTTTGACCCCATGGGCACAGCTGCCAAACCTAAGCAATCTTGAAATTGCTCATCCTCTATTGTTTTGCTTTCGATATTCACCCTCCGCACGAGGCGGGAATCGTCTACAATGAGAAACGTGCCACTCCTCTCCGGTGACGACATGTGTGCATAACAACGGGGAAACTTTGGTTGTCTCGGTACGTTTAGCCTTACCACTCTATTGTGGAGCCAGACTCCACTGTCTACGTCGTTTCCTCGCGTCCATATGTCTACCCGCCACATGCTAGGTTCAGGGTGCCAGCTGAACATGGAGAGCGACCCATCCACGTCGATGCTAAGTATTGGTGGCATGTCAATGGAGTGTCTTGTATAAAGTTGGTTCCCTGGGATTGAGATCTCCCTCAAGGAGGTGCGGTCGGTCCTGGCGCTGACTTGGAAGGTGTAATATTTTGACGATTTCCCAATAATGTTCCGAGAAGGTTCGGACGAGCCAGTGTGCCACCGAGCGATACACGACAGCAATCTCATTCCATCGATGAAACGAGAAGCAGTTTTTCCAAAGCCCCCACTTTTGGTCGAAGCACTTTCTTGGCGCCCTCCAACAAGACTCGAAAGAGGAGAAGGTGTAGACGTTGAACTCCATGTCGTTGTTACTCTCGCTGCAACTGATGATTATGGCTAGCACCTTGAAAAAAATTGAGTACCCCAGAGACGGTGTGAGCCCGGATCGTTCCCTTTGAAAGGAGGGATCGTCTTCATTGGTTAAAACTGAGCAACTGACGGAGGTAACTCCGCACTCAAGCGGGGGGAGCACGTCGCAGGTGCCGGTGCGCAGATTGCACGCGGCCATGTGGACCGAGTTATGGCGGACACCACGGCGCAGGCGCACGAGGAGTAGGCCATGGCGCTCGACGAGTGGCTCCGCCCCGTTTAAGAGGCCATCCGGCGCACCTGGGACCAAGGAGGTGAGGAGGTGGCATGACGAAAACTGGTGGCTGCGAATTCCTGATGTAAAAACCGCGACCCTGTTGCACAGTGATGAAGCCGGGGAAGGAGGACGAGTGCCCAGCATTCTCCGTCCGAGCAACGCCAGAGGAAGGAGTGGTCGGCGATGAGAGCACGCCACCGCCTGCACGTGACCTCACATCGGAAAAGGGTGGCGATGTCGGTGGAGACACGCAGGAGTATCTCGAGGATGACGCCACCGGGGAGCAGCGTCACGGCCGCCACCACGGTCGGTTCCATGATTTTGTTCTGCGGAAATAATTGCGGTCGTCGTACCTCGGGCGTACGAATGAGCGTCTATATATATGGGACACATCTTTGGGACCTAATTAGAGTCCTGCAGGTTGCCCACGTACAGCCCATGATATCGTCTGTGGTAGATTTTTTTTTTTTTTTTTGGCGAGGTATTTGTAGTAGAGATTTAGGAGGAGTCTCACGGGAAACTCTTGTGTAGTAAAAATCTGGATCCAAGTCTTTGCAAAGAAAAATTGTGATGAATCTTCACAGTATCATGAGAGATAAAGATGGATTGATGGATAGGCCGTAGATGTGAAAAATTCTGACCTGACAAATAAAAGCTAACCACGTTGAATTCGTTTGGACGATGAAGCTTACATCAGTTCTCAATTCACATCGGGTGTATGTGGTGTTTCTTATTCAACCGACCTAGTAAAAACAGCAACTCTGGAAATTAAAAATGCTTCCAAAAAGAGAAGAATTCTTTCTAGTTATTTATGTATAGAGGTATCTATTTCTATCTTTTTTCCTTTTTTTCCAAAAGAAGGATTTCCCCCAGCCTCTGCATCCATCGATGCATACAACCATCTTTATTATTATTGAACAAAGTCTGATAACATGTATACATAGATCAACCCGAAGCCACCAAGCTAGCCGGCGAACAAAGTCACAACAGCTACACTCATGATAATGTGCCCGAACTGCATGAACGAGCACTATCTAATTCGATGGCATAACGCAGCTGCCCCGCATCGGGCCGAGAGCACCCCCGGTCTGGACGATCCGCAGCACGCACCGCATGCATAGGCTCTGGAGCCGCCGCTACCAGCTGTCTATTTCTATTTCTATTTCTATTTATATATCTATTATCAAAAGAATAGAGAAATAGACTAGAAAATCCTACTTGAATAAGAAACATCCCACCTTTTGTTTAACTGAACGGAAAACGGCCACCTTTTGATCCAGAAGCCCCTCATCTCCAAATGTATCTTCTACTACGGTTGCTCCTCAAAGCTCTCTCAGTATCGTCTTGGGGCATCACAATTCAAAATTGGAATCGTTAGATTCACAATGTATAACTCCAGTGCAATCGGGAAAGCAACTGCATGCATATATGCTACAACAAATTAGTTATAGTGCAGAACGTAAGGTAAGTTTTATTGCCAATTTTTTATCAGCATCAAATTTTTTTAAATGCCTTGGAAATACAAAGAATTTTGTGGATGTCATGTAAAAAATGAAGTTTGTAGACTTCAGTTTGTGAGGAAAGAAAGAAGAAATTGTTATATCCTTGACTGTATCTCAGGGTATTTATATTGGCAGACAGTGTACATTAAACAGTCAAGCACTTCAATGTTAGAATCAGAAAGGCTTAAATGGGAGATATCAAGCAATACACGCAGGAATATATACCATATATTGGCCTTGTCCTGGTACTACCAATGGGCATGCTGAGCGTTGTCGTGCTGGTTGCTGCTGCACGACGGCGGGCATGGAGCCAGTGTCACTGATGAGGCTGGGGAGCGTGTTCCTGGTGCTCAAGTCTGACACCCTGGCCTTGAGCTGCTCAATCTCACACACCGCCTCCTCCAGCAGCAGCGCCGGCGCAACCGCTGCCAAGGACGGGGCCATGCGCCAGCACCATCTGACCTTCTTGTTCAGGTGGACTACAAACTCGAGGCAGTCCTCATGGTAGGCCCGCTCACGGATCTGCCTTACCAAGGTCATCACCACAGGGTTCTCGACGCCCTCCCCATAGGTCATCTTGAGGAAGGAGTGCATCCTCTGGAACTCGCTGGTGACAGAACACCAGGTCACGCTGCGCGCTATCGTTCCAGATGATGCAGTCCTTTCTCAAGGTGGCATGCGGATTTTCCTCCACCTTCTTGTTCAGGTGGTCTACAAACTCGAGGCAGTCCTCATGGTAAGCCCGCTCACGGATCTGCCTCACCAAGGTCATCACCACAGGGTTATCTCGCCCTCCCCATAGGTCACCTTGAGTAAGGAGTGCATCCTCTGGAACTCGCTGGTGATAGAACACCAGGTCACGCTGCGCGCTACCGTTCGAGATGATGCAGTCCTTCCTCAAGATGACCAATGCGGATTTTCCTTCACCTTGGCCAAACCAACCGCTAGGTCGTCACTATGGGGCTCTCCACACCCTCCGCCTTGATGAAGGCCTGCATCATCTGCAACTTGCCGGTGATGAACACCAGGTCACGCTGCGTGCTATCGCACCGGCGAGTTCCAAATGATGCAGGGCTTCCTCGAGGTGGCCAAAGCGGGTTCCCCTCTTATGGAGATCCCAGTGCACAGCTAATTAAGTAGACTCGGTATGTCAAGTGGACACGCAATACATAGAGATCTGAATCTGCTTGCTTAGTTTAATCTGCAAGTAAGGCCGGCCAGCAAATTGATTCCCAGAGGCAGCACGCATCGATCCATGGCCTCGTGTATGCATGTCAGGTTTGTCGATGGAGCATCTTTCAGCAGGCTTATCTTCTTGTATGCCGCTCTACGCCACCAGCACTACATAACAAGTAATTCACTCAATCCACGAGTATTCTTAACCAAGGGGGCAGCGAGAATCCTTGACTTTGGGTTTTAGCGCTGTGTACACAGTAATGCGCTAACCCCAATGCTGGGTCGATCTCAAACTAATTATCTAAGCATGTGAGCTTTGTCGAGCTAGGTGAGCCAATATAATCACACATGAATGCATCCATGTATCTAGCTAGGAGCTCCAGTAATTACTAAATGAACTCGATCTGTGAGTATTTATAAAATCTGTGGGGTCTGTAACTCTGTAACATGTCCATTTTAGTCACCGTTATTTGTGAGTACGAGTTAAAGACATCAGCGATACAATAACAACAAAATCATTTTATGTAGGTTGTCTGTAAAAATCATATATGTTGTTTTTAGTTCTCTCTCTTCTTTATTTTCTCTCTACATCATTAGAATTCTTACGTGGCATCTTTCGGAGACAAAGAGAGACAGAGACAGAGTGGGAGGGAAGTGGGTCGGTGGAAGAGGTGAAGATGATGATAAGGAAACATGTGGGGATGGAAGAATTTAACGGTTAAACTTTAACCATCTGACTTGGTTGAATACTCAACGGTCCGGATCGTATCACTTGGCGATGGACCACATCAGGCACGTATTCTGCCAAGTCTTGTTACCAGGCATTCTTCTCCAGATCAACCATCGAGCCCGGCCTGGAGACTTACTCCCTCCGTTCGGAATTACTTGTCGCAGAAATTGATATATCTAGACTAAAATACGTCTAGATACATCCATTTCCGAGACAAATAATTCCGAACGGAGGGAGTACTTGGAAATCCTGGGCACCTTTTCTGGTCAAGATCTTCGTTTGGCTTGCTTACTAGGACCGTTGCTGGACGGCCCACAGGGTGGCGCGCCATGCCTACCACACGCATCACTCTGCTTGTTGTGTGACCAGGAGCCGGAAACTCCGCAACATCTTCTGGCCAGCTGCTTGTTCTCGTGTCAGGTATGGCATGAGATCCTCTCTTGGTGCCACACCACTGCCACCCTACCCAGCCCGGACTGCGAGTTCCGCGAGTGGTTCTCCGCCTCCATACACGACTCTCCGACCGCCCTTCGTCGAGGGCTTGCCACCGTCATCATCCTCACTACTTGTAGACTCTGAAAGCACCGTAATGACTGCGTGTTCAACGCCGTTGGCCCTTCTGTCATAAGACTCTCTGACTACATCAAGGAAGACGCAAGCGCTTGGGTGCACGCCAGGGCCAAGGGGCTTGGCCAACTGATTGACAAGACATAGCGTGTTTTATTCTCGGGTCGCGTGGCCCCCCTAGTTGCACCCTTGTTTATCTCGCTCACACCATCTTTTTTGCGCATGTGCTTATGAGATCAACCCTATAACAATCACTTTCTATTCCCCCTATCAATACAATGATATGCAAGAGTCTTTTGCGTATTCATAAAAAAAATCTCTGCTACACAGCCCTTTTGCAATGATTGTTTGAGCTCATTTTCAATTCTAATTTTGACTAGGCATATACTAAACATTTGTAAGAACAAATGTGAACTGAAATCTCCATTTTAAGTAATTATTTCTTTAACATTTTCTATAGATATTTAAGACAAAAATAAAATTTAAAAAGCTGGCAATTTTTGTTAAACCTGACACAGTGTCGTAATATTGATACACGAGAATGTCAAAAACATCCACACGGTTTGTCATCAGATGGAAGACCACTTGCTTAGAAATTCCCCCGTTTTGGCCTATCTATGACAAATTTTTGAATTTTTTTTTTAAAAAATCAAGTTTCTCAAAAAAAAATCAAGTAATTCTACATGCATATATACGAGATAAGCAAGTTTCAACTTAATTGCCATAATAGTTTTTGTTTTGTGTCATTTGTGTGCTGCTTAGACTTTGTGTCATTTGTGTGTAAACTACCAAATGATGGAATGTACGACTAAACTACTCCTATTTAATATGGTCTTGCATGGTCCTTGTGGAGCCGAACCCTACTCGTATGAACAGGCTTTCCAATTTTCATCTGTTTTTATTCAATTTCGGGTTGAACCGAGTTTCCGGATCACGCCACGGTTGAACGGCGGTGTAGGGGCGCGCCCCACGAATTTCTCATTATGACAACGCTGATAAAATGACTAGCATGTAACATGAAAAAGGCCAATCGAAAAAAAGTGATTGGTGTATTTGTTGCTTTGCTGACAGATAGGAGAAACAAAGGCTTGTAAGGTTAGTCGTGCAAAATTTTATGTACTCATTCTATTCAAATGATGAATTAGTTATTTCTCATGGCAGATGGTTTTGTTATATATGGTTTCAAACGCGCGGCCAAGTCTTCACTCCAGCGTCTCACGAATCTGGTACGTACTACTGTTTTACTCTCTGTACAGTAATGCCCCAACCCCAAGAATGGATCGATCTCAGACTGGTCATCTAAGCATGTGAACCTTTCTCGAGCTAGTTGATACCAACATAATACCACATGAATGCATCGATTTATCTGGGGGGTTGTCTCGTGTGTGAACAAGTTAACACATCACATACAATATCAACAAAATCATTGTTTGTTGGTTGCCCATAGAAATCATATACATTCTCTTAATTTTCCTTGTACGTCACCAAAGTTCTTAGGTTGCATCTTTGGAACACAAAGAATGAACAAGTGGAAGAGATGAAGTTGACGGTAAGGCAAAATTGTCTGTATTAGTTCTATTAACGATGCATTAGCAGTTGCTTACGCGGATGATTTGATTTTATGATTTCAAATGCCCAGCCAAGTCCTTGCTCCTGTGTCCCACGGATTTGGAACGCACTACAATCTTGTTTTACCATTCTGCAATAATGCGCTAACACCAAGAATGGATCGATCTCAAACTCATCAGCTAATTAAGCATGTGAGCTTGCCGAGATAGTTGAACCAGTGTAATCACACATCTATCTAGCTAGGGAGTGCTGGAATTTAGTCTATATTGGGCAGCCCAATAACTATTTCAGAAATTCCTAATAAATCCTAGAGGCCCACTTAGCCCATTTGTGCAAGGCAAGGGATACTACTAAAGTTTAGTCCCACATTGCTAGTCTAGTGGGAGTTGGACCTCCTTATAAGGGAGGTTCTTTCTCTACTTGTACGAGCATGAGAACAAGAGGGACATCCACGCGCGCTCCTCCTCCGCCGCCGCGGGAATGAGCCGAGCCGATGTCTAATTTTTGCCACGCACTTTGGATATACGAAAGATCACTTGGGAGCTGGAAAGTTTTGCGGTAGTGGACAATTAATATGAACGGCGCACCCTTCGCGTGCCGCCTGTTCACTTCGCCTCCCTCCGTTGCTTCAGCTCCCGACGCAACCTCTCGCCTCCTGCTCTTCCTCCTCTCGCCACAAGTTCCTGAGCACTGCGCTGCTGTTGTCTTCCTCATCCCGGCTTGCGGCGTGCACCGCGAGTCGGGACAGTAGGCCTCCGGAACCGCACCTTTTGAGTCCTGTACGGGAGAAGGGTGATAAGGTTTTGGGAGCGCTCTGCGACCACTCTGGCTGCTTCATCACGGACGATTCGATCGCCGACGACTTCTTCCCGGCGTCCACGACCTCCTCGGCGACATGGCGGCGAGGACACCGACCCCAAGTCCAAGTGCATCTGCTGCTGCTGTGCCGTCGTGTTCTTCTCCTTTCTGTTAGAAGTCCTACTACAGTTCTTGGCTCTAGTTTCTATCCTACATATGCTAGGTTCTATGTCGTATAAGCAACTTCATCTAGTGTCCATTCTAGATGTGTTTACCTTCTCTCGTATGCATCTTGATCTACTGTCTGCTCTAGAGATGATCGGTTCTAGATTATATATGCAGATGTTATTTACCTTCTCTTTGTCAAATCACATGACTTGTTTCATCGCTGCTACACTAGTCATGCTTTATCTAGTATTTCTGTTAATAAAATTATTCGGTAAATTGCTCATATTTCCAACAATCCAAAAACCTTATTATAGGCAATTTACCTCGAATGGTTTTGTTGCTTCCATGAGACCTCCTATGTTTGAGGGTATCCACTATAAGAGGTGGCGCGTGAGAGCAGTCTTATGGTTTCAAACCATGAGTTGCTATGACGCCACGCTTGGCAAACCTGAAGGAGAGCTTGATGCTCAACAAGCACAAGCTTTTCGAAAATGGATACTCTGTTTAAGGCTGCTCTCTTGAGTGTTCTTGGAGAGAACATAGTTGATGCTTATCGTCAATTGATAATGGAAAAGATATGTGGGATGCACTCGAGGCCAAGTTTGGGGTCTCGGATCTTGGCACCGAGCTGTACATCATGGAGCAATTCTATGATTACAGGATGGTGAAAGCGCTCCGTGGTTGAGCAGGCTCACGAGATCTGATCATTTGCTAGAGAACTTGAGCACTTGGTTATGCGCTACGGACAAGTTTGTTGCGGGGTATCATCACTAAGCTTCCTCCTTCATGGAGGAACTTTGCTACCTTGAAGCATAAGAGGCAGGAGTTTTCCGTCCCGGATCTCATTGGCACTCTTGATGTGGAAGAAAAGGCGAGAGCAAAGGACTCACGTGCTCGAGGTATTGAGGGAGGATCTAGTGCCAATGTGGTACAGAAGCAGAACTTCCAGCCCCACAAGTTCAAGAACAAGGGCAAGTTTGATGGTAAAGCAAAGTTTGATGGGAAGAACAAGGCTGTGCAACACACGAACTTCAAGAAGAAGAATGGCAAGAAGAAAGGTGCTTGTCATGTGTGTGGAGATCCTGATCATTGGGCTCCTAGTTGCCCCAATCGCTATGACAAGCGTAATCCTGGGAAAGGCGGCAAGACCGCTAATGTTGTCATCGGAGACATTGACATGAAGGATGTTGGGTATGGTATATTTCCCACTATTCTTTCAGTATGTCATTCTCCTGATTGGTTAATTGACACGGGTGCTAATGTGCATGTATGCGGTGATATTTCCATGTTTTCGTCTTATCAGACCGCAGGGACTTCAACCGTGCTGATGGGCAACGGTTCAAGTGCTTCTGTTCGTGGTGTTGGCACGGTCGATCTGAAGTTTACTTCGGGGAAGATCGTGCGGCTGAAGAACGTGCATTATGTCCCCTCCGTCAATAAAAATCTTGTTAGCGGATCTCTTCTGTGTAGAGATGGCTACAAGCTTGTCTTTGAGTCGAATAAATTTGTAATATCCAAGTATGGATCCTTTGTCGGTAAAGGCTATGAGTCAGGAGGCCTGTTTCGTTTATCCTTATCAGACGTTTGCAATAAAGTTGTTAATCATATTTGCAACAATAGTGAATCAAATGTGTGGCATTCACGACTTTGTCATGTTAACTTTGGTTGCATGTCGCGACTAGCGAAGTTGAACTTAATCCTAGTTTCACCACCGTTAAGGGATCTAAGTGTCAAGTGTGTGTGCAAGCTAAGCAACCTCGTAAATCTCACGTGATCATGGAGACGAGAAATCTTGCACCACTAGAACTTATACATTCAGATCTATGTGAAATGAATGGTATTTTGACAAAAGGTGGAAAGAAATATTTCATGGCGTTAATTGGCGACTCCACTAGATCTGCTGTGTGTATCTTCTGAAATCTAAGGATGAGGCTTTGAACTTTTTCAAGATCTACAAAGCTGAAGTGGAAAACCAATGAATTTGATGCTTTTTGTGGGGAACATGGTATAATCCATGAGAGGACGCCTCCCTACTCACCTCAGTCAAATGGGGTGGCCGAAAGAAAGAACCGTACTCTAACTGATTTGGTTAACGCCATGTTAGACACATCGGGTCTCTCCAAGGCATGGTGGGGGGAGGCGATATTGACAGCATGTCATGTCCTAAATCGAGTTCCCACAAAGAACAAAGAAATAACTCCATTCGAGGAATGGGAGAAGAAAAGGTTAAAGCTCTCTTATTTGCGAACATGGGGTTGTTTGGCGAAAGTCAATGTTCCAATTCCAAAGAAGCGGAAGCTTGGACCAAAGACTGTGGATTGTGTTTTCCTGGGATATGCTTTTCATAGCATTGGCTATAGATTCTTGATTGCAAAATCTGAGGTACCGGACATGCACGTTGGTACGATCATGGAGTCGAATGATGCGACTTTCTTTGAAGATATCTTTCCCATGAAGGATATGGCTACCTCATCTAATCAGGAGATGCCTAGTTCATCGAATCAGGAACCAGTTTCAATTACTGAACCTGCCATTTCGAAGGAACACTTTGAAAGTCCTGTGGAGGAAAACAATGAAGTTCCTTCTAGGAGCAAGAGACAGAGGACTGCAAAGTCCTTTGGTGATGATTTTCTTGTGTATCTCATAGATGATACTCCCAGTTCTATTTCAGAGGCCTATTCATGCGAAGATCTTGACTCTTTGGAAGGAAGCGGTTAAATGGCGAGATGGATTCCATCTTGGCGAATGAAACTTGGGAGATAATCGATCGTCCTTATGGGTGCAAACCTATAGGATGCAAATGGGTATTCAAGAAGAAGCTTAGGCCGATGGTACTATTGAAAAGTACAAGGCTCGGCTCGTGGCTAAGGGTTATACCCAAAAGGAAGGTGAAGACTTCTTTGATACTTACTCACTGTGGCTCGATCGACCACTATTCGAGTTCTACTTTCACTAGCTGCCTCACATGGTCTTTTCGTTCATCAAATGGATGTTAAGACTGCTTTCCTAAATGGAGAGTTGGATGAGGAAATTTATATGGAACAACCGGATGGGTTTGTAATAGATGGTCGAGAAAGGAAAGTGTGCAAGTTTTTGAAGTCTTTGTATGGATGAAGCAAGCACCAAACAATGGCATGAGAAGTTGAAAGAACTTTAACACCCATGAGCTTTGTTGTGAACGAAGTTGACAAATGTGTGTACTATCGCCATGGTGGGGGCGAGGAGTCATGCTTTGCTTGTATGTTGATGACATACTGATTTTGGAACAAATTTGAATGTTATTAAGGAGGTCAAGGATTTCCTATCTCGTTGTTTTGAGATGAAGGATTTAGGAGTGGCTGATGTCATTCGAATATCAAGTTGTTGAGAGATGATGATGGTGGGATTACATTGCTTCAATCTCACTATGTGGAAAAGATCTTGAGTCGCTTTGGTTATAGTGATTGCAAGCCCTCTCCAACACCATATGATGCTAGCGTGTTGCTTGAAAGAATCGAAGAATTGCTAGAGATCAATTGAAGTATTCTCAGATTATTGGCTCGCTTATGTACTTAGCTGCTACAAGACGACATCTCTTTTGCTGTTAGCAAGCTGAGCAGTTTGTCTCAAAACCAGGAGATGTGCATTGGAAAGCTCTAGAAAGAGTTTTGCGTTATTTGAAAACCTTGCAAATTATGGAATTCACTACTGGGCACCCAAAGGTGCTTGAAGGGTATAGTGACTCAAAGCTGGATCTCGAGATCTTGATGAGATAAAGGCCACGAGCGGATATGTGTTCACTCATGGAGGTGGCGCTGTTTCTTGAAGTCTTGCAAGCAGACCATCTTAACGAGGTCAACTATGGAAGCAGAACTCACAGCACTAGATACAGCTACGGTCGAAGCAGATTGGCTTCACGGCTCTTGAATGACTTGCGGTTGTTGAGAAACCTGTATCGGTATCCTTATGAACTGTGACAATCAAGCTGTGATCACGAAAGTGAACATCTCTAAGGATAATATGAAGTCATCAAGACACGTTCACAGAAGGTTAAAGTCTGTCAGGAAAATGAGAAACTCCGGAGTTATTGCGTTGGATTATATCCAAACGTCTAAAAATCTGGCAGATCCTTTTACTAAGGGTCTATCGCGTAATGTGATAGATAATGCATCGAGGGAGATGGGTATGAGACCCACAATATGAGTTGTTCACAGTGGTAACCTATTCTTTGTGATCGGAGATCCCGTGAATTAGATGTGGAAGACAAGCTGTTGGTCAACTGAGAGGAGAGTATCCTTACTATTCACAATACCACTCCATGAAGATGCAATACTCTCCTAATCTGCATGGCAGGTTGATGTTATATCTTAATGTGTTCTAATTGGCTCTTTGAAGCAGAGATGTTATCCTGCAGAACATCTTTTGAAGAACACACCTATATGAGTCTGATTGTCAAACGTCGCAATCTATGAGAGTAGGGTTCTCTCTAGTAAACTCATGAAAGGTCACGGAGTATGACGCATAAGCTCCACCCGCGGGGAAGACCCACGGTAGCCACGTATCGGTCAAGGCTTTATGTGAAGCTAGATTCGCAGAAAACTTGCGTTCAAGACCAGATCCCTTGTTCAAGTTGCTTACTAGTGTAGCATAGAGTTCTAGGTGGAAGTTCAACTTAACAGTCTCCGCTGCGATCGGTATATAAAACAGTGTTTTGGAACCAAAGGCAAATTTCTGTGTGCCTCTGGGATCTGGTGGGGGATTGCTGGAATTTAGTCTATATTGGGCAGCCCAATAACTATTTCAGAAATTCCTAATAAATCCTAGAGGCCCACTTAGCCCATTTGTGCAAGGCAAGGGATACTACTAAAGTTTAGTCCCACATTGCTAGTCTAGTGGGAGTTGGACCTCCTTATAAGGGAGGTTCTTTCTCTACTTGTACGAGCATGAGAACAAGAGGGACATCCACGCGCGCTCCTCCTCCGCCGCCCGCCTCGCCACGCCACGCCACGCCACGCCACGCCTCGCCTCGCCTCGCCTCGTCACGGCCAGCGCGCCCGCGCGCGCCGCGAGATTGCGGGAATGAGCCGAGCCGATGTCTAATTTTGCCACGCACCGGATATCTGAAAGATCACTTGGGAGCTGGAAAGTTTTGCGGTAGTGGACAATTAATATGAACGGCGCACCCTTCGCGTGCCGCTGTTCACTTCGCCTCCCTCCGTTGCTTCAGCTCCCGCGCAACCTCTCGCCTCCTGCTCTTGCGCCTATAAAGGGAGGTCGCTCCTCTCGAGAGGCGCACGAATCTCTTCCTCCTCTCGCCACAAGTTCTCGAGCACTGCGCTGCTGTTGTCTTCCTCATCCCGGCTTGCGGCGTGCACCATGAAGTCGGGAAGAGGCCTCCGAACCGCACCTTTTGAGTCTGTCTGGGAGAAGGGTGATAAGGTTTTTGGGAGCGCGCTGCGCGACTCTGGCTGCTTCATCACGGACGATCCGGTCGCCGACGACTACTTCCGGACGACGACTTCTTCCCGGCGTCCACGACCTCCTCGGCGACATGGCGGCGAGGACACCGACCCCAAGTCCAGTGCATCTGCTGCTGCTGTGCCGTACGTGTTCTTCTCCTTTCTGTTAGAAGTCCTACTACAGTTCTTGGCTCTAGTTTCTATCCTACATATGCTAGGTTCTATGTCGTATAAGCAACTTCATCTAGTGTCCATTCTAGATGTGTTTACCTTCTCTCGTATGCATCTTGATCTCTTTATCGCTCTAGAGATGATCGGTTCTAGATTATATATGCAGATGTTATTTACCTTCTCTTTGTCAAATCACATGACTTGTTTCATCGCTGCTACACTAGTCATGCTTTATCTAGTATTTCTGTTAATAAAATTATTCGGTAAATTGCTCATATTTCCAACAATCCAAAAACCTTATTATAGGCAATTTACCTCGAATGGTTTTGCTGCTTCCATAAGACCTCCTATGTTTGAGGGTATCCACTATAAGAGGTGGCGCGTGAGAGCAGTCTTATGGTTTCAAACCATGAGTTGCTATGACGCCACTCTTGGCAAACCTGAAGGAGAGCTTGATGCTCAACAAGCACAAGCTTTTCGAAAATGGATACTCTGTTTAAGGCTGCTCTCTTGAGTGTTCTTGGAGAGAACATAGTTGATGCTTATCGTCAATTGATAATGGAAAAGATATGTGGGATGCACTCGAGGCCAAGTTTGGGGTCTCGGATCTTTCGAGCTGTACATCATGGAGCAATTCTATGATTACAGGATGACCAAGAGCGCTCCGTGGTTGAGCAGGCTCACGAGATCTGATCATTTGCTAGAGAACTTGAGCACTTGGTTATGCGCTACGGACAAGTTTGTTGCGGGGTATCATCACTAAGCTTCCTCCTTCATGGAGGAACTTTGCTACCTCTTGAAGCATAAGAGGCAGGAGTTTTCCGTCCGGATCTCATTGGCACTCTTGATGTGGAAGAAAAGGCGAGAGCAAAGGACTCACGTGCTCGAGGTATTGAGGAGGATCTAGTGCCAATGTGGTGCATGAAGCGAACTTCCAGCCCCACAAGTTCAAGAACAAGGGCAAGTTTGATGGTAAAGCAAAGTTTGATGGGAAGAACAAGGCTGTGCAACACACGAACTTCAAGAAGAAGAATGGCAAGAAGAAAGGTGCTTGTCATGTGTGGAGATCCTGATCATTGGGCTCCTAGTTGCCCCAATCGCTATGACAAGCGTAATCTGGGAAAGGCGGCAAGACCGCTAATGTTGTCATCGGAGACATTGACATGAAGGATGTTGGGTATGGTATATTTCCACTATTCTTTCAGTATGTCATTCTCTGATTGGTTAATTGACACGGTGCTAATGTGCATGTATGCGGTGATATTTCCATGTTTTCGTCTTATCGGATCATAGGGACTTCAACCGTCTTGATGGGCAACGGTTCAAGTGCTTCGCTCGTGGTGTTGGCACGGTCGATCTGAAGTTTACTTCGGGGAAGATCGTGCGGCTGAAGAACGTGCATTATGTCCCCTCCGTCAATAAAAATCTTGTTAGCGGATCTCTTCTGTGTAGAGATGGCTACAAGCTTGTCTTTGAGTCGAATAAATTTGTAATATCCAAGTATGGATCCTTTGTCGGTAAAGGCTATGAGTCAGGAGGCCTGTTTCGTTTATCCTTATCAGACGTTTGCAATAAAGTTGTTAATCATATTTGCAACAATAGTGAATCAAATGTGTGGCATTCACGACTTTGTCATGTTAACTTTGGTTGCATGTCGCGACTAGCGAAATTGAACTTAATCCCTAGTTTCACCACCGTTAAGGGATCTAAGTGTCAAGTGTGTGTGCAAGCTAAGCAACCTCGTAAATCTCACGTGACTGCGGAGACGAGAAATCTTGCACCACTAGAACTTATACATTCAGATCTATGTGAAATGAATGGTATTTTGACAAAAGGTGGAAAGAAATATTTCATGACGTTAATTGACGACTCCACTAGATACTGCTGTGTGTATCTTCTGAAATCTAAGGATGAGGCTTTGAACTTTTTCAAGATCTACAAAGCTGAAGTGGAAAACCAATGAATTTGATGCTTTTTGTGGGGAACATGGTATAATCCATGAGAGGACGCCTCCCTACTCACCTCAGTCAAATGGGGTGGCCGAAAGAAAGAACCGTACTCTAACTGATTTGGTTAACGCCATGTTAGACACATCGGGTCTCTCAAGGCATGGTGGGGGAGGCGATATTGACAAGACATGTCATGTCCTAAATCGAGTTCCCACAAAGAACAAAGAAATAACTCCATTCGAGGAATGGGAGAAGAAAAGGTTAAAGCTCTCTTATTTGCGAACATGGGGTTGTTTGGCGAAAGTCAATGTTCCAATTCCAAAGAAGCGGAAGCTTGGACCAAAGACGTGGATTGTGTTTTCTGGGATATGCTTTTCATAGCATTGGCTATAGATTCTTGATTGCAAAATCTGAGGTACCGGACATGCACGTTGGTACGATCATGGAGTCGAATGATCGACTTTCTTTGAAGATATCTTTCCCATGAAGGATATGGCTACCTCATCTAATCGGAGATGCCTAGTTCATCGAATCAGAACCAGTTTCAACCATTGAACCTGCCATTTGAAGGAACACTTTGAAAGTCCTGTGGAGGAAAACAATGAAGTTCCTTCTAGGAGCAAGAGACAGAGGACTGCAAAGTCCTTTGGTGATGATTTTCTTGTGTATCTCATAGATGATACTCCCAGTTCTATTTCAGAGGCCTATTCATCGAAGATGCCGACTCTTGGAAGGAAGCAGTTAAATGGCGAGATGGATTCCATCTTGGCGAATGAAACTTGGGAGATAATCGATCGTCCTTATGGGTGCAAACCTATAGGATGCAAATGGGTATTCAAGAAGAAGCTTAGGCCTGATGGTACTATTGAAAAGTACAAGGCTCGGCTCGTGGCTAAGGGTTATACCCAAAAGGAAGGTGAAGACTTCTTTGATACTTACTCACTGTGGCTCATTGACCACTATTCGAGTTCTACTTTCACTAGCTGCCTCACATGGTCTTTTCGTTCATCAAATGGATGTTAAGACTGCTTTCCTAAATGGAGAGTTGGATGAGGAAATTTATATGGAACAACCAGATGGGTTTGTAATAGATGGTCGAAGGAAAGTGTGCAAGTTCTTTGAAGTCTTTGTATGGATGAAGCAAGCACCAAACAATGGCATGAGAAGTTCGAAGAACTTTAACAGCCTTGAGCTTTGTTGTGAACGGTGACAAATGTGTGTACTATCGCCATGGTGGGGGCGAGGAGTCATGCTTTGCTTGTATGTTGATAACATACTGATTTTCGAACAAATCTGAATGTTATTAAGGAGGTCAAGGATTTCCTATCTCGTTGTTTTGAGATGAAGGATTTAGGAGTGGCTGATGTCATTCGAATATCAAGTTGTTGAGAGATGATGATGGTGGGATTACATTGCTTCAATCTCACTATGTGGAAAAGATCTTGAGTCGCTTTGGTTATAGTATTTGCAAGCCCTCTCCAACACCATATGATGCTAGCGTCTTTGCTTGAAAGAATCGAAGAATTGCTAGAGATCAATTGAAGTATTCTCGATTATTGGCTCGCTTATGTACTTAGCGGTGCTACAAGACGACATCTCTTTTGCTGTTAGCAAGCTGAGCAGTTTGTCTCAAAACCAGGAGATGTGCATTGGAAAGCTCTAGAAAGAGTTTTGCGTTATTTGAAAACCTTGCAAATTATGGAATTCACTACTTTGGGCACCCAAAGGTGCTTGAAGGGTATAGTGACTCAAAGCGGATCTCGAGATCTTGATGAGATAAAGGCCACGAGCGGATATGTGTTCACTCATGGAGGTGGCGCTGTTTCTTGAAGTCTTGCAAGCAGACCATCTTAACGAGGTCAACTATGGAAGCAGAACTCACGGCACTAGATACAGCTACGGTCGAAGCAGATTGGCTTCGCCGGCTCTTGAATGACTTGCGGTTGTTGAGAAACCTGCACGGGTATCCTTATGAACTGTGACAATCAAGCTGTGATCACGAAAGTGAACAGCTCTAAGGATAATATGAAGTCATCAAGACACGTTCACGAAGGTTAAAGTCTGTCGGAAAATGAGAAACTCCGGAGTTATTGCGTTGGATTATATCCAAATGTCTAAAAATCTGCGAGATCCTTTTACTAAGGGTCTATCGCGTAATGTGATAGATAATGCATCGAGGGAGATGGGTATGAGACCCACAATATGAGTTGTTCACAGTGGTAACCTATTCTTTGTGATCGGAGATCCCGTGAATTAGATGTGGAAGACAAGCTGTTGGTCAACTGAGAGGAGAGTATCCTTACTATTCACAATACCACTCCATGAAGATGCAATACTCTCCTAATCTGCATGGCAGGTTGATGTATATCTTAATGTGTTCTAATTGGCTCTTTGAAGCAGAGATGTTATCCTGCAGAACATCTTTTGAAGAACACACCTATATGAGTCTGATTGTCAAACGTCGCAATCTATGAGAGTAGGGTTCTCTCTAGTAAACTCATGAAAGGTCACGGAGTATGACGCATAAGCTCCACCATGGGAAGACCCACGGTAGCCACGTATCGGTCAAGGCTTTATGTGAAGCTAGATTCGCAGAAAACTTGCAGTTCAAGACCCAGTCCACTGTTCAAGTTGCTTACTAGTGTAGCATAGAGTTCTAGGTGGAAGTTCAACTTAACAGTCTCCACTGCAGATACCGGTATATAAAAGCAGTGTTTTGGAACCAAAGGCAAATTTCTGTGTGCCTCTCGGGATCGGTGGGGATTGCTGGAATTTAGTCTATATTGGGCAGCCCAATAACTATTTCAGAAATTCCTAATAAATCCTAGAGGCCCACTTAGCCCATTTGTGCAAGGCAAGGGATACTACTAAAGTTTAGTCCCACATTGCTAGTCTAGTGGGAGTTGGACCTCCTTATAAGGGAGGTTCTTTCTCTACTTGTACGAGCATGAGAACAAGAGGGACATCCACGCGCGCTCCTCCTCCGCCGCCCGCCTCGTCACGACGCGCCGCGTCGCGCCGCGGGTTGCGGGAATGAGCCGAGCCGATGTCTAATTTTTGCCACGCACTTCGGATATACGAAAGATCACTTGGGAGCTGGAAAGTTTTGCGGTAGTGGACAATTAATATGAACGGCGCACCCTTCGCGTGCCGCCTGTTCACTTCGCCTCCCTCCGTTGCTTCAGCTCCCGACGCAACCTCTCGCCTCCTGCTCTTGCGCCTATAAAGGGAGGTCGCTCCTCTCGAGGCGCACTGAATCTCTTCCTCCTCTCGCCACAAGTTCTCGAGCACTGCGCTGTTGTTGTCTTCCTCATCCCGGCTTGCGGCGTGCACCGCATGAGTCGGGACGATGAGGGCCTCCGGAACCGCACCTTTTGAGTCTCAGACGGAGAAGGGTGATAAGGTTTTGGGGGCGCTCTGCGCGACTCTGGCTGCTTCATCACGGACGATCCGGTCGCCGACGACTACTTCGGACGACGACTTCTTCCCGGCGTCCACGACCTCCTCGGCGACATGGCGGCGAGGACACCGACCCCAAGTCCGGTGCAGCATGCTGCTGCTGCTGTGCCGTACGTGTTCTTCTCCTTTCTGTTAGAAGTCCTACTACAGTTCTTGGCTCTAGTTTCTATCCTACATATGCTAGGTTCTATGTCGTATAAGCAACTTCATCTAGTGTCCATTCTAGATGTGTTTACCTTCTCTCGTATGCATCTTGATCTACTGTCTGCTCTAGAGATGATCGGTTCTAGATTATATATGCAGATGTTATTTACCTTCTCTTTGTCAAATCACATGACTTGTTTCATCGCTGCTACACTAGTCATGCTTTATCTAGTATTTTTGTTAATAAAATTATTCGGTAAATTGCTCATATTTCCAACAGGGAGCTTGTCTCATATTCCTTCCGTCTAGATGTGTAGGGCGTCTAAGGAGTTGCCCCACGACCGAGACGCGTTGTGATATAGGTTAGCATTATGTTTGAGGTTGTGAAAACGAGCCTATAATGTGCCCTCAATAATCGTAATTCAAAGAGTAAATTTAATTGTGTTAGCATTATGTTTGAGGTTGTGAAAACGAGCCTATAACGTGCCCTCAATAATCGCAATTCAAAGAGTAATTTAATTGTGCATGCGTGGGAATAGGACGATTAATATGTGCAAGAATGGTTGATATTGAACTGATGTACCGTTAAACGTCTGTAAATATAATCCACATAGCCTACTATGGCAGGAGGTACGCTTAACATAATCTTACACGACAAACTCGATGGAGTCTTCCATGTCATAGGCCAGCTCACGGATCTGCCTCACCAAGGAAATCACCACAGGGTTCTCCATGCACTCCCCATCGTCCACCTTGAGGAAGGAGTGCATCATCTAGAACTCGCTGGTGACGAACACCAGGCGACGCTGCGCGCCATCATTTCAGATGATGCAGTCCTTCCTGAAGGTGGCCAATGCGGATTTTCCTCCATCTTGGCCAAACCAACCGCTAGGTCGTCACCAAGGGGTTCTCCACACGCTCCGCCTTGATGAAGGCCTGCATCATCTGAAACTCGCGGTGATGAACACCACGTCACGCTGTGTGCTATCGCACCGACGAGTTCGAGATGATGCAGGTTTTCCACAAGGAGGCCAATGCGGGTTCCCCTCCACCTGAGCCAAACCAACCGCCAGGTCCGCCATGGCCGGATTAGCTAGCCGCTCAATATATTTGGTGGTATTTCTTGCCTAGAGAGTGCTAGCTGGTGTTGGGCATCTGGCTCAGACCGCCTGGACATTGGAATTCATAATGCGAGCTCCATTATGAGTTTACCAGTGCACAGCTAATTAAGTAGCCCAGGTATGTCAAGAGGACACGTAACACATACAGATCTGAGTCTGCTTGCTTAACACATACAGATCTGAGTCTGCTTGCTTAACACATACTCCCTCCGTTTCAAATTACTTATCGCACGTATGGATGTATCTAGATGTATTTTAGTTCTAGATACATCCATTTCTGCGACGAGTAATTTGGAACGGAGGGAGTACATATGTCAAGAGGACACGTAAGACTGGCCAGCCAATTGATTCCCGTGTAAGCATGTGAGGTTTGTCGAGCGAGCATCTTTCAACAGGCTTGTCTTCTAGTCTGCCGACGAACACTACGTAACAAGTAATTCACTCAATCCATGGGTATTTTAAAACTATGGGACAGCGAGAATCCATGACTTTGGGTTTTAGCACCCTGTACAGTAATGCGCTAACCCCAAGAATGGATCGATCTCAAACTGGTCATGTAGGCATGTGAGCTTTATCGAGGTGGTTGAACCAATATAATCACCCAAGAATGCATCCATCTATCTAGCTAGGGGGCTTGTTCTGTCTGTGGATCTACGTGACGAGCTCCAGTAATTACAAAACGAACTCGATCTGTGATTATTTGTAAAACCTGGGGTGTTTGTAACATGTCCATTTTAGTCATAATTATTTGTGAGTACGAGTTAAAGACGTCATCGATACAATAACAAAAAAATCATTGTATGTAGGTTGTTTGTAATAATTCTATATTGTATCTTTAAATCTCTCTCTTTGTTTTCTCCCTGGATCACTAAAATTATTATGTGGCATCTTTCACGGTTCGGAAAGTTTGGGCTCCTCCAAAAGTAAAGTTTTTTGCTTGGTTGGCCATCAAAAATCCAGAAATAAGCATGTTTGCAAGCCCATACTGCACCAACGGATCACCGCTACCTGCCGGCACAAAAGCAACTGGCGAACCACCACCAACCAGTAGTCTCGGCAGCCAGGCCCAACTTCAGGATGATGCCCCCAACAGGGAACACGACGCCGAGCGCTACCATCATCCGATCCGGGAAGACCTAGACCTAGGGTTTCCCCAGAAGTATTCTGGGAGGGAAGCCGGGGACTACATATCGACGCCTTCAATAAGGTAGCGATACCCGCAGGCGCCACCATCATTGGCTCTGACAACAGTCGAAGTTTGGCTTTCACCGGCAGTCTCCGTCCCTCCAGAAAAAGAGCCTAGCTGCACCACCATGTCCACCTTCAATGCCACAGGACCATAACGACAGGAATATTGGATCCATCAAGTCATACAATCCCGAGGCATGCCCCCGTGAGATATGCATCAGATCGGGACCATGCCGCCCGAAGAAGACGCCACGCTGGAGCATCGGAGCACCGCCGCCTCGAGCACGCCATTCAGCCGCCGCCACGCCACGCATCTGGGCCTCTCATCGCCGCCGATACCACGCCGTCGCCCACCGGAGAGCGCCACAGCCCCGCCACCATCTCCCCGCAGATCCAGCCAAGACAACTCATGGGGCAGCCGCCGCTAGGATCAACCATCCCGAGGGTTCGCTGGGATCCAGATTGGGGGAGAGAGGTAGGCTCAGGGGAACGCCATACTGGTATGCCCTACCGTTCTCTGTTCCTAGATAGGACACGTACCTACATACTTATGCAATAACGAGGGGCGGAGCTGGAGCAAATGGTACCCGATGCACCACTTTAACATAGTGTAAAAAATTCAAGCGATGACATATTGAGTAAAGGTTTGTTTCACAACTTCTAGTGTAGATTTTCGGACATACTAGAAGATGATACATAAAGAAATAGGCACTAAAATGTTTACTATAATGATAAAAACAAGTGATAAAATTAGTTGAAAAGGGTGTCTTACATTCCCAAATTACAAAACACACCAGGAAACCAGATAAGAAATAGAATGAACATTCAAGTAGAACATTATAAAATGTCCCATGAAACTATTTAAGTGACCAAAATTTGAGAATTACCGTTAGCACATTTTCACTTGTCCACGATATGTAAACTTGTATAAACAGATAAGTATATCTTAACTAGAAGTTATAACCCTAGAAAAGTAGAAATTGCTCGGGTTTTGCCGAAACATAGCGATTTAATCTATTGACTACAAGCTTATAATAATTGTTGCAATTTGTAATATAGAAAAAGCAGGTCAAGGACAGTACCAGAATTGGAGTCCTTTCCAATCTAGGGATGAAACGGAAGATTGAACTGATTGCCGAATTGCCGAGAGCCGGACCAGCCAGATTCGAAATTGCGGCGTGCAACAAAGTCGCGTGCGCATCAATGCGCCGAGATTAATTCAGGCGTGCGAATGGTGGTGGGCGCTGCGGCCTCCGGCGTCTCTATCGCTGTCAAGCTGCCGCCTTTGACTTGTCTGCAGGAAAGACTAATCAATCGATCGATCAAAATGTGCTACCACCCGTGTTGAGTATGTGACGTGGGCTGGTAAACGAACTGCTTTATGCGATCGGCCTGCTTCGGCGAGGCGTGCGTTTGGAAAGACAGACCCCGATGCACTGGTCTTGGGCCAACCTGATGCGCATGGCTCTTTTTTGCGAAATCACTAGTTAGTTAAGGAGTACTAGTTGCGAAGATAACTTCAACTTTTCCAGGTTGCGACAACTGACACGTTGCATGCGCGCCACTTATCGCAACCTGAAAGTTTTTTCTTTTTTCGTAAATCCGTTTATTCAAAATGTTTTATCTCTTAAACCGTGCGTTCAAATCTCGAATCCCTTTCGCCGTTGGATTCCTCGCGTCGAGATTTTGAAAACTAGATCCCATGTTGATAGATTTTGACGAACTTTTTTTAACTTAAAAACAGACAAAAAAACCAGACAAAACAACCAAACCGGGAGCATGAGTTTTTTTCCTTTCCGAAAGAGGCACGCCCGTGCATCTGACAAAATCACAACCGTGTCTATCGCGGAAACAAAACCGTGACTCTCGCGAAAGAAAAAAAACGCATTTTTTCTGTTTCCGAGGAGGCACGGCCGTGACTCTCACGAAAGCACAACCGTGCCTCTCATGGAAGCAAAACCGTGACTCTCGCGAAAGAAAAAAACGCGTTTTTTTCTGTTTTCGATGAGGCACGGCCGTGACTCTCGCGAAAGCACAACCGTGCCTCTCGCGAAAGCAAAACCGTGACTCTCGTGGAAGAAAGAAAAAAAAAACAGAAAACGCGTTTTTTTCCTTTTCCGAGAGGCACGGCCGTGACTGTCGCGAAAGCACAACCGTGCCTCTCGCGGAAGCAAAACCATGACTCTTGCGAAAGAAAAAAAATAGAAAACGTGTTTTTTTATTTCCGGGAGGCACGGCCGTGCCTCTCGCGAAAGCAAAATCGTGACTCGCGAAAGAAAAAAAATAGAAAACACGTTTTTTGGCGTAAAAAAGTTTTTTTTTGAAAACAAATTGGTCGAAAAGCTAGGTAAGACCGTGGAAAACCAAAATGTCGAAAAAAGCCGAAAACACGTGCGGATAAATAAAAAAAACAAGATTCGGAGGGAGCGTACAGAGCGCCGACACATGGCGAATGGCTGAGAGCGCGCCAAGTGGCGCTGATAGTTGCGACTGAAGGAGCGCTCGTTAATTAATTGCTCCCCTTTTTGTGACAGTTACTGCTAATTTTTTTGCTGGACCCGTACTCCTGTGCATCAGGGTCGGCCCAATGGGCTCCGCCCCCACAATAACGGTTATAGCTAAAATTATAGGGAGTATTTTGGGATCTAAAGTAAACAAGTGTTGTGTATGAATATATTTCCGTACTTGGAAACATGGTTGCATCCGTGGACCATGCAGCTGGGGCTCCGACTCCGGAGCAGTACTGGAAGTCTGCTCTTGCGGACACTCCCATGCCAAGCTCCCTCTCTCAGCTCCTCAACACCTCGTCGGCGAGCGTCGGCAAGCATCGGAAGCCCCGGGGAACCGCCGTCGGCATTTGGGCGTTCCACTATTTCGACCATTACGACACCACGGAGACGCACTTGCAGCACATGGTCGACGACCCCAGCGCCGCGCTCTTCTTCCTGGAAAAGGACCTGCAGATGCAGCACACCGGCCGGAAGAAGCTGACCAAGGTCCTCCATTTCATGACCACCTCGGGCGCCGGAGAGAGGTTTCTACCGCGAGGTGAGGCCGACGCCATCCCGTTCTCCTCTGACGAGGTCCCTGAGATCCTCAGCCGCTTCTCCGTGACCACTTTAACCGTCCATAGATGCTCAATCAGATCTTCTTTCCGTTACTCGATGCCGTATTTGATTATACATTTAAACAAACTCTTCAAATATGGCCGGATTCTGGTTTGAAAGTTTGATAGGATCACCCATATTCTTAAATAAAAAATTATGGGTGTATGGACAATTTTTTAGAGAAACACATCCTCCTTAATTATTATTAAATTAAAAATTTGGTACGGAAATAAAGAGATAAGGTTTCTTTCTCGTAATATTTTCACATATGCCAAAAGTGCAAGTCGCACACGGACACGTGAACAGAGATATGATGGCAACCACGGAGTAGGCCGCGACGCTCAGTGAGCGGCACTACGCCATCCACGAGGCCATCTGGCACATCTGAGATGAAGGAGCTGAGGAAGTGGCGGCAAACACCGGGCACCGCCAGGACCAAAGCTGGTGGCTGGAAGGCTTGTTTCCCAAGTAGTCACTACACCATCGATTGACGAAGCCGATCAGACGAGAGGACAGGCATCCAGCTCCAGGTTCTCCATCCCGCAACGTCGGAAGAAGGACCGATCGGCGATAAGGGCGCACCGTCCCTTGCTCGTCGTAGAGCAGCGGAGCAGGGCGGCGCAAACGGTGAACACACGAAAGAGTATCTCCAGCATGACATCATCCGGGAGCAGGCCATCGCTGCAACTTTCATGCTGGAGTTGATCTACCAGAGTTATGAGTGTGTACGTCGGGCTGTTAGTAGGTGCGGGAGCAATATCTCGCTTATAGGCGAGATGCTAACCCTGGCCTGAAGTGTGGTGTGACCGGCCGGCCTATCACTTTAGTAGTGTGTTCGTTTTCCTTTCTCTCCGTGTTTATTTTGTTCGGATCTTTTACAGTTTGAGGCGGTTTTTTGTGTTTTTTATTCAGGTTTCATTGTTTGGGGTCGGGTTTTCTTCGTTTTTTCCATATTTTCTTTTTCATTTTCTCTTATGGTTTTCTTTTTTTTCACTGGTTTTCTTCCTTTTTTTTCCTTCTTCGTTATACCTCGGTTTTCTTAAACTGTTTTCATTGGGGGTTTTTTTCCTTTACATGTTGGCTTTCCTTGTTTCATTCTCAGTTTCTTCCATTTCTTCGCCTTTCTTTTTTGTTTCTGTGTAGATTCTCATGGGTTTTTCTTTGCTTTCTTATTTTTTATATTTTTCTTCAGTTTTTTTATTTCTTTCTTATTTTCAATGGAATTCTTCATTTTTCCTTTTTTCTCTCTTGGTTTTTACTTTTTTGGCAAAATGCATGATCTACATTTATTTCTTAAATACATGTTTCCAATACATGCTCAACATTATTCAAATACGTGGTACACAATTTTGTTAATGAGAATAAACATTTTTTCACACAATGTATATTTTTTGTACACATCAGCAACATTTTAAATGTTTAACATTGTTATATATAACTAACTTTTTTACAATATTTTGTTTTGATGTCAACCTTTTATGTACGTTGTACATTATTCGTGTATGTCAGGAATATGTTTATACATGTTTTATATATTTTAAATACATGATAAACATTTCTTTCATACACATGATATATATTTTGTATAAAATTTCATTTTCTCTTATGGTTTTCTTTTTCATTTTCTCTTATGGTTTTGTTTCTTTTTCTTCACTTGTTTTCTTCCTTTTTTTTTCTTCTTCGTCATGCCCCGGTTTTCTTAAACTGTTTTCATTGGGTTTTTCTTACTTTACATGTTGGCTTTCCTTGTTTCATTCTCAGTTTCTTCCATTTCATTGCCTTTCTTTTTTGTTTCTCTGTCGATTCTCATGGGTTTTTCTTAGCTTTCTTATTTTTTTATTTTTTCTTCAGTTTTCTTTGTTTCTTTCTTATTTTCACTAGATTTCTTCATTTTCCATTTTTCTCTCTTGATTTTTACTTTTTTTGTCAAAATGCACGATCTACATTTTTTCTTAAATACATCTTTTCAATACGTGCTCAACATTTTTCAAATACGCGGTACACAATTGTTTTAATGAGAATAAACATTTTTCACACAATGTTTATTTTTCTAACACCTCAGCAACATTTTTATATAAATGTTTAACATTGTTATATATGAAACTAACTTTTTATAATTTCTTGTTTTAATGTCTACCTTTTTATTTACGTTGTACATTATTCGTATATATCAGTAATATTTTTATACATGTTTAATATATTTTAAGTACATGATCAACATTTTTTCATACACATGATACATATTTTGTATAAACTTTTTCTGTCCATGAGATACATTTTTAAAATGCTTTCTTAACCAGCGGTGTTTCGCGCTCGCCTGCGCATTCAGGCGAGGATACCCTACGTCTCGCATTAAGCGAGACATAGATGTGCTCGTTAGGCGGGCTTCCCTTTCTTTTTAAAGATTCGTTAGCAGGGCTACTATCCAACTCGTGGTTTGTGTCATGCAGGGGTTCAGGTCGGCCCATTTACAGCCCAAGGTATCACGATGCTCTGAGATTTTCGGGGCAAAGACAAATTTACTGTATCTCCCACACCATTTGGCTGATGTGAGTTGAAGAACATCTTATCATGAAAGACAGATATATATAGAGAGAGACATATAAATAAATAGGCTATTTTGAATTATTTTACTTCTAACTGTTACCTATTCTTTCCATCCAAAAAATCAACGAACTCGTTTGTGTTTAAATTGAATTTGCAACCTTAAAACATAAACATTGTTATGACAAACATTGTTATAGACCATTGATGTTTCTAACTTACGCCTGGATGGACAAGTTTTTTGGAGAAACGCATCGACCTTAATTATTATCAAATTAAAATAAAAAATAAAAAAATAGTACAGAAATAAAGAGATAAGGTTTCTTCTCGTAATATTTTTCGCATGTGCCAAAGCGCAAGTCGCACACGACCACATGAACAGAACTACGATGGTCATCATAGAGTAGGCCGCGACGCTAAGTGAGTGGCTCTGTGCCATCCACGAGGCCATCCGGCACATCCAAGATGAAGGAGCTGAGGAAGTGGCGGCGAACACCGGGCACCGGCAGGACCAAAGCTGGTGGCTGTAAGGCTTGTTTCCCAAGTAGTCACTACACCCCCGACTGAAGAAGCCGGCCAGGCGAGAGGACAGGCATCCAACTCCAGCGTTCTCCACCGCGCAGCGTCGGAGCAAGGAGTGATCGGCGATAAGAGCACACCACCCCTTGCTTTTCATAGGGCGGCGCAAAGGGTGGACACACGGAAGAGTATCTCCAGCATGACATCATCCGGGAGTAGGCCGTTCAGCATCTTACGAGTGTGTGAGTCGGACTGTTACTAGGCGCGGGAGCAATGTCTCGCTTATAGCGAGATGCTAACTCCATTGGCCTCAAGTGTGGCGAGACCGGCCGGCCTATCATAGTAGTAGTCTGTTCTTTTTCCTTTCACAATGTGTTTATTTTGTTCGGTTCTTTTGCAGTTTGGGACGATTTTTTGTGTTTTTTATTCAGTTTCCATTGTTTGGGGTCGGGTTTTCTTAGTTTTTTCCATGTTTTCTTTTTCCTTTTCTCTTATGGTTTTCTTTTTTTTCACCAGTTTTTTTCCTTTTTTTCGTTCTTCGTTATACCTCGGTTTTCTTCACATGTTTTCATTGGGTTTTTTAATTTACATGTTGGGTTTCCTTCTTTCTTCTCAGTTTCTTCCATTTGTTTGCCTTAGTTTTCGTTTCTCTGTCGATTTACATGGGTTTTATTCTTTTTTTCTTCTTTTTAAAAAATTTTCTTCGGTTTTCTTCGTTTCTTTCGTATTTTTCACTGGATTTCTTCATTTCCATTTGTTTCTCTCTTGGTTTTTACATTTTTTGTCAAAATGGACAATTTACATTTTTTTACAACTTTTCAATACATGCTCAACATTTTTCAAATACACCATGTGCATTTTTTAATGAGAATAAACATTTTTTCACTCAATGTATATTTTACATACACAGCAGAAACATTTTTATATACAGAACTAACACTTTTAAATACAGAACTTTTATTTTACAATATATTTTTTGATGTCTACTTTTTTTATGTACGTTGTACATTATTCTTATACGTCGGGAATATATTTAAGCATGTTATATATTTTAAGTACATCAATCAACATTTTTTCCACACATGATATATATTTTTATAAACTTTTGTGTACACGAGATACATTTTTCTATACAGATTTAACTTTTTCAAATGCTTTCTTATCCAGCTGTGTTTCGCTCTCGCCTGCGCCTTCATGTGAGGATACCCTACGTCTCGCATTAAGCGAGGCATAGGTGCACTTGTTAGTAGGGCTTCCCTTTCTTTTTTAAGATCCTTTAGCAGGGCTTCTATCCAACTCGGGGTTTGTGTCATGCAGAGGTTCAGGTCGGCCCATTTACAGCCCAAGGTGTCATGATGGTCTGAGATTTTCGAGGCAAAGACAATTTTACCGTCTCTCCCACACCATTTGGCTGATGTGAGTTGAAGAACATCTTATCATGGAAGACAGAGATATATAAAGAGAGAGACATATATATAAATAAATAGGTTATTTTGAATTCTTTTCCTTTTGATATAACTGTTACATGTTCTTTCCATCTAAAAAAATCAACAAACTCGTCGTGTGTGTTTAAATTGAATTTGCAACCTTAAAACACAAACATTGTTAAGAAAAACCTTGTTGTAGACCACTGATGTGTACAGAATTATATCGGTTTTTGAGAGCAAGACAAAATAATACGATATCGAACAATTGATGGCCAAAAGTTTTTTCTTTTCCTTTTGCTAATGAGTTGGTGGCCATGAGAATCTTAAATCTATGGTTGGAATTTCGTGTTGTCAGCTTGCCAAGCCAGCTGGTTGGTACGAAGTTTGTTCAGGGTTAGGCGGCATTAAAGACATGTGTTGGCTGATGCAGTTCTATGGTTAATTTGCTGGTACATTGTTGGAAGGCAACTACTCCTTCCGTCCCATAATATAAGAGTACTTTTGACGGAGGGAGTATCTAATGCTCTGCTGCTGATATCTATGGGGGAGGGATGGTCTCTTATATGAGAGTTGGAGGGTTGTGCATGCATTTCTTTTCAACGCGTTATGCTGCCGAAATTTCTGGCCGAAATTCCCACGTGTTGTCAAAATTTTGTCCTTCTTTGTAAGGAAACAAAATGTACATTTAGGGTGTTGGAGCAAAATGTTAGGGTCTTGGGTGCAAGATTTTGTAATTTGTGAGGATGGAAACAGAAAAAAAAAATATGCCTACCTTTTTATGTACGTTCTACATTCTTCGTATATATCAGAAATATTTTTATACATGTTTAATATATTTTACATACATGATCAACATTTTTAATTATTCGTATATATCAGAAAGATGCCTACCTTTTCACCAGGGCGGCGCAAAGGGTGGTCACACGGAAGAGTATCTCCCGCATGACATCATCCGGGGCAGCATCTTCCATGATGGAATGGGTACACGAGAGTTACGAGTGTGTGTGTGTGTCGTGCTGTTAGTAGGCGCGGGAGCAATGTCTCGCTTGTAGCGAGATGCTAACTCCCCTGGCCTCAAGTGTGGCGAGACCGGCCGGCCTATCACTGTTACTTTTGATATTGTTACATTTGATATAACTGTTACATGTTCTTTCCATCTAAAAAAAATCAACAAACTCGTCGTGTGTGTTTAAATTGAATTTGCAACCTTAAAACATAAACATTGTAGACCAGTGATGTGTACAGAATTATATAGGTTTTTGTGAACTAGACAAAATAATACGATATCGAACAAAATGATGACCACAAGTTTTTTTCTTTTCCTTTTGCTAAGGAGTTGTTGGCCATGATGAAAATCTTAAATCTATTGTTGGAATTTCGTGTTGGTAGCTTGCCAAGCCAGCTGGTTGGTATGAAGTTGTTGAATCTGTTATATATATATAGGTGGACTCCATTCTTGTGCCTCCAAATTAGGAGGACAATCTGGAGCTGAACAAGGTTGGCCAGTCTATCTCCATGGGCACCGCCGTTGGGCATATTTCATCTTGAAACATCTTTGTCGTGACATCCTCCATCACTCCTGTTTCTACGTCGGTCTCGTGTATGCGCCCAAAGAAATCCGTGATGAGCAAAGTGTTTCTCTTGTTTCCAGACCACATGCTTACACAACCAAAATGCCAGGCCTGTTTCGGTTGTTTCAGCTCGATCACCACAGTGCGGAGCCAGGTTCCATCGTCTACCCGTGTCCACATGCTTAGTCGGAGATCTTCATTGCGCAAGTGGAGTAGCGAGAGCCTTCCGTTGCAATCGAGGCTAAGCATTGGTCCAGAATAACTTGGTTTGGCTAGCTGGTTCGCCGGGATCGGGAGGTCCGCTATGGAGATTTGCCCGGTCTCGGCGTCGACGCCAAAGGTGAAATAATGTGCCATGCCCCCTCGATTCGCCGAGTACGTTCCGAGCCAGTGTGCCACGCCACGACACACCACGACCTTGTTCGTCCCTAGTACAATCCGAAGATGGAGTTTACCGTGTGCCCAGACGCCGCCGAAACACTTTCTGGATGAGTTCCAGCCAGTCTCACAAGAGATGAATGTGCTGAGACTATAACCATGAGCGTCCCCGATGATGCCCAGCACCTTGAACAAGGCCGAGACCGAGTAGCCCGTTGGCGCGATTGGTCCCTGATGCCCATCCGAGGGACAACAGTCCTCATGGGTTAGAATTGCGTAACCATACTGGGGAGCGCCGCACTTGAGTGGAGGGAGCACAACACAATCGCCGGCGAGCGTGTCACACACGACCAGCTTCCCCGTGGCCGTGTGGCGCACGAGGAGGAGGCCATGGCGCGCGGCGAACGGTGTCGCTTTGTTAAGGACGCCGGCCGGCACGCCGGAGACAAAGGTGGTGAGGGAACGGCGATGGGAACCGAATACCGACCCCGGCAATGTCGGGGAGAAAAACGGTGGCTGATCCTTGGGGCAGTCCTCCTGGAAGAAACCGAGCAGCAGGGAAGAGCCGGCAGCGGTGTTCTTGGGCCAGCAGCGGCGGAGGAAGGACCGGTCGGCGATGAGTCGGCGCCACCGCTTGCAGGTGATGCCGCAGCGGAACAGGGCGGCGACGTCGGTGGAGACGAGCAGGAAGATCTCGCGGAGGGCGTCGTCCGGGAGCAGCAGCGTGGACGCCGCCGTGTGCTCCACCTCCATGTTCGATTATAATCTGCGCAAACTCTGCTGGATTTTTTCCCTTTAATTAGCCGGAACTCTCGTGGTTCGTTGTATACATAGCATCGACTCGGGTCTTGTTCCTTCTCAGATCGAAACTGCTTTGCGCACGACGGCTGCGTGGCCGATTCATGCACGATTCAAAATCAGACGGTGTCCTGCAGTTTACTCCCACAAACCAACGGCTTGATTAACTAAGAGTCCTAACTAAGAGTCGCCCCATGTACGGCCTGTTAATTAGTTCCGGTATATAGTAAAGTTTACCAGCAGCCTCACGGTTTTTTTTCTTCAAAAGAGAAAGATTTTTTTTTTTGCATCGAACTTAGGACTTTATTCAAAATAATAGAAGTCGGTTACAGTCTGCCTGTAGGCTAGCTCGTAGGAAATCCGGGCTAACATCTAGCCAACTATCCGTCCCATCAAGTGTACAGGCACGCTGCGCACATAGATGGGCTGGTACATTCAAGTTCCTACCGACATGACGAACCGAAAAGGAAATAAAATGTGGTACAATGTCCAATAATTCTCTAAAAATAGGCGACGCAATCGATCTAGAATTGCCTCGCGAGTGCCAGAGATCAACCAAGTGAAGACAGTCAATCTCCATTATCACATGTGAGTAACCTCGGAGCTGAGCAAAAATTACCCCCTCCCTGAAAGCCAAGAGCTCGGCGATGAAAGGGTCCGAAACCCCTGGTAAAGGCTTGCACCAGGCACCTTGGAAAGCCAGGTGGGAGCGTGCAACTCCTCCCGCCCCTCCACTGGCCCGGTCGTCAAACACGGAACCGTCAGTGTTGATGGTAATCCACCCCGCTTCGGGAGGGCGCCAGCACTGGCCTGCCGTCCGAGCGTGTCGACCTGGTATGTCAATGATAGACATCGTCTCATGTATCCACCTCATGGCCATCGTTGGGTCAAACCCCTGTTGTTCGTGTGTCCACTTGTTCCGCGAGGTCCAAATAGAATGCATGATGGTGATAATTTTGCTCCGCGCATCATCCGAGAGCTCCTTATCTAGAGTGATGCCGCGAGCCCAGGTGTCTTGGTGAAGCCGCGGTAGTGTTAAGCCAAAGCGGTCTCTAGCTGCTACCCAAAACATACTGGCATGCGTGCATGTCGTCAGTGCATGCTTCAGATCTTCATCTGCAGCTTGGCAGATGTCACAACGGCCCATCGTTTTGATATGCCGATGATGTAGAGTCGCAGAGTCCGGTAGGATCCCCCGTAGAGCTCGCCACCAGAAAACTCTGATCTTCGGTAGCACATTTAGCTTCCAAAGTGCAGTCCACAGCTGTTTGTTATTCGGTGAAGCCCCCGTTACCGTCCCTTCCTCTGGAGAACTAAGCTCGTTGCGAGTCATAAGAGAGCGGTACGCCGATTTTACAGTATAGTGTCCTGACCTTTCCAAAGCCCATGCCAAAGTGTCCTCCCCACCTGTCACCCTTAGAGGGATGTTGAGTATTGCTGCCGCATCAGTGGGAGAAAAGTTTTGCCGAATGAGGTCCATATTCCACCTTCCTGAGTAACCATCAATTAGTTCTAAGACTGTTTCAAGCGGGGCATCTCCGATGCGTCCGCTGGGTTTAAATGAAGTGGTATTTGGTATCCATGGGTCTGACCAAATGGAGATCGTGGTGCCGTCACCGACCCTATGAATCAAGCCTTCTTCCAACGCCCTTCTGCCAGCAACTACAGCCTTCCATGTGGCGGAAGCCCGGGCCGGCGCCGTGGCATGTAAGAAATCTGACTGAGGGAAATATCTTCCTTTTAAAACCCGGGCACACAAAGAGTCCGGATTTGTCAAAAGTCGCCAGCCCTGTTTGCCGAGCATAGCTAGGTTGAACACTTCAGGGTCTCGAAAGCCCATGCCGCCCTTGGCCTTTGGCACAGTCAGCTTGTCCCATGACATCCAATGCATAGATCTTCTATCGAGGGAGCTGCCCCACCAATACTTAGCCATGGGAGACGTAATACTTTTGCACACTTTCTTTGTCAACAGAAAGCAGCTCATGATGTAGGTTGGTATGGCCTGTGCACCAGTCTTTATGAGCACCTCCCGTCCTGCACACGCGAGGTTCCGTTCCGACCACCCCCCCTATCTTGTTGCGCACACGATCACCAACATGATTAAACGTGCCGCTGGTAATTCTTCCAATGGCAGTGGGCAGCCCTAGATAGCGTTCGGAGAACGCTTCCACCGTTATTCCAAGAGAATTTTTGAGTATCTCTCTGGTGGGCTGTCCTGTGTTTGCACTGAAAAAGATAGAACTCTTTTCTCGGTTAACTGCCTGGCCCGAGCACTCGGCATAAATCCGAAGAATTTCATTAAGCCTGTCTGCACTTTGGGTATTTGCACTGAGGAAAATAAGACTATCATCAGCAAATAAAAGGTGATTAACCCAGGGTGCATGTGAGCTTACCCGAACACCTCTATCGATATATGCACCGCCATAGTTGTTTAGGAGGGAAGTAAGGCCTTGTGCACAGATCAGGAAGAGGTATGGAGACATTGGGCATCCCTGCCGGAGACCCCTCGTGGGATCAAAGAACGGTAGGAGCTCCCCATTCACCTTGATCGTGAACCGGACGGAGGTGACACATTTCATGATGAGCCTGATAAAACGATCGCCGAAGCCCAGTCTAAACAACATTGCTTCGAGATAATGCCACTCCACCCGGTCATAGGCTTTCAGCATGTCCAGCTTGATCGCACAACTTGTGTTTCTGCCCTTCTTTCTTCTGCGTATGGCATGGACACTTTCATAAGCTACCATCACGTTGTCTGTGATTAGACGACCCGGTACGAAAGCGCTTTGCTCCTCTCCTATAACATCATCAAGAATAAGCCGTAGCCTATTAGCCACCACCTTAACAGCAATTTTATACAGCACTGGACAGAGAGCAATTGGTCTATATTGCGAAATTTTCTGCGGATTACGGACTTTCGAAATCAGTGTAATAGATGTGTCATTAAGTCCCAACGGTAGCTCGCCACTGTTTAGAAATCCCAGAACTGCTTGGGCAATGTCGTCGCCAAGGACATCCCAATGTCGTTGGTAGAAACCCGCCGTGAATCCGTCCACTCCCGGAGCCTTGGACGGTGCCATTTGGAAAAGCGCTTCCTTAACCTCGGCGGCCACATATTCCTTCTGCAGAGCATGGTTCATCGCCTCGGACACTCGAGGTTGAACACAGTCCAGTAACTCATCCATTGGCGCGTAACCTTGTGAGAGGTATAGCGCCTGATAGAAACCGAAAATCTCGGCTTTCACCTCCGCTGGGTCAGTGTATACACGGCCATCGTCTGCCTCCAGCGAGGTAATTCTGTTGATACGTTTCCGTTGTGCTGCCTGGGCTTGGAAGTAACCAGTGTTCCGATCTCCTTCCCGCAACCAGGACACAAGAGAGCGTTGCCTGAGCCATATTTCTTCTTGTTGCAAGGCCTCCCGCAACTGCTTTGCCACGCGCACTTCCTCCTCGTTTGGGCCTCGACCCAGTGAGGCGCACCGTAGTCTCTCCAGCCGGTTCTGGAGCCGACGGACTTTCTTCTGCATATTCCCAAACTCGCGTTGCCCCCACTCGCCCAATCGAGATTGAACCACAGATAGAGCCTCAATCACACCTTGGAGACCCCTCTGGCCAGAGCCCGTACGCCACATCGCCCGCACCACGTCGTCGTACTCTGAATGACTCTGCCATACATTTTCATAGCGGAATGAGCGCCGGGCTCTAATCCAGCCGGTCACCGCTGTCGTTTTCAGTTCGGCTAGTACATAGCAATGATCCGATTCCACACTGCTCAAGTGTTTGACACTTGTAAACTCAAACAAATCGAGGAACAAGGAGTTGACCAGAGCACGGTCCAGTCTTGCCTTCACGTTTGCAACCCCCTGTTGCCTGTTATCCCATGTAAAAGGAACACCCCGCCACCCCACATCAAGGAGTGCACAGTCTGCCGTTGCTTCCCGAAAAGCCCGCATTTGCCGCTCCGGTCTCGCATTGGTCCCAAAATGCTCGTCCCCATGTAGCGTTTCATTAAAATCACCCATGCAAATCCATGCTTCATGTTGAACAGCAAAAAGAGTACGTAAAAGCTGCCAGCTTAGATGTCGATTGGCCACTCTAGGTTCCCCATAGAACCCCGTGAAGTGCCAACTCTTATTATCTTTCTCGACTTTGACGTCAATGAGATAAACTGAAACTTTGCAGAGAAACCGCAACCTCCTTTGTCCAAAAGAGCCCGACTCCTCCACTCAAACCATCGCTATCGATAGCAAAACACCCTGAAAAGCCCAGAGTGAACTTCAAATCTTCCACACACTTGCCCTTGATCTTGGTTTCCATGACAAACAAAAGGGCGAGAACTTCTTGCTTCACAATTTTGTGAAGCTCTCGAACTGACCAAGGGTTCCCAAGCCCTCGGCAGTTCCAGCTGAGAGTACTCATTGGCTCGGGCAGGGCTGACCCGCAGCCTCTGCCGTTGTTTCTGACGATGGTGGTGTTGGTCTCTTCTTCTTAGGGTCCCTCTCCTGGAAAGTGTCCCTTAGATCTCCAACCTGCTGCTCTGAGATGACCAAAGCCACCTGTTCAGTCTCCTCTCCCGTTTGCATCTCCCCCTGTTCCCTGATAGCCAATGGGGCCGATACAACCTTGCGGTAGACTTTTGTAATCTGGGGTCCTCCCTTACGTTTATTTGGCGCATTAGCTTTGACAGGAGAGGTGACCTCAGTACCCGTATTCTGCTTGGAGCTAGAAGAACGTGATTCTCTTGTACTCGGTTGTGGCTCGCTCTTCTTCCTGAACGAAGACTCCCCAGAATTTGTCTTCTGCTTGTCCTCCGGCGCCCGTAGGCTGGGTTTGAAGGGCAGGTCTCCCTTCTCATCCCTTGTGCCAGGTGTAGGGCAAAACAGATCCGAATGACCTAGACGCCCACAAGAGAAACAGAAGTGCGGGATGCACTCATACACAATAGCATAGCAGTCAGTTTTGTTTCTTTTGGCCGATTCGATTAAGATCCATCTTCGGAGGGGCTTTGTCACATCAATGGTGACCCGGGCTCTCAGATAGCCCCCCACAGGATCGATCTGGACAACAGAGGCTTGGGCATCTAACTGGCGTGCTATGGCCAAACCTCTTTTCTCGTTCTTCAGATTGTAGGGTAAATTAGCTACCCTTATCCAGACCGGCAGCCGATCAAATTTCAACTCCGACGGCTGCATGTGCTCTTGGAATTCCTCTAGAATTACCGCGTGCTTACTGATGTGCCAGGGAGAACCCTCCCACACACGGTCACGATCCGTCTTGGATTCAAAATCTGCTGCGAACATGTTCTCTCCCAAAGGACGGATTACCAGGCCCCTAGGGTTTCCCCATGCTGGACGTAGGGCATTGGTTGTCGTCTGTATATGGAGTAGATTGCGGTGGAGAACCTTGCCCGCCAGAAGCCACTTTGGTTCCACGCCATCGTCTGTGTCGTCAATCACCAAGGGTGTTGCCTCCTCCTCAGAGATGTCGAGTTTTCCGAGCGCTTCCTCCATCTGCGCTCTAGCAGATCGAGGCGAGACCGCGGCCTTCCCCTGTGTACCCTGCTTGCCTTGGCCCGCGCTGGATGTTGCCATCGTCGCCGGGATCGGGAAAGCGGCCCGCCAAAGAGATCGGCGGCCGCCGTCAAGTTCGCCTTGCCCTAGTCGCCGCAGAGGGGATTAGGGTTTCGGGAAAAACTCTACCGGCCCTACGTCCGTTCCAAAAGAGAAAGATGGGCTTCAGTTTTTTACAGAATAAAGTATATTAGCTGTATATACTATGGGAGCAACTAATTAACGAGCGCTCCTTCGCGAGCCTCGCAATGATCAGCACCACTTGGCGCTCTCTCAGCCATTCGCCACGTGTCGCGCTTTGGGCGCTCCCTCCGGATTTTTTTCGCACGCGTTTTCGGCTTTTTAAATGGTTTTTTTTTCGGTTTTTTTTATGTTTTGGATTTCCGCCGGTCTTCCCTAGCTTTTTCGACCAAAAAATAATTTTCGAAAAAAATATTTTTTTGCGCAAAAAAACGCGTTCTTTTCGCGAGAGGCACGGCCGTGCCTCTTGGAAACGAAAAAAAACATGTTTTCTGTTTTTTTTCTTTCGCGAGAGTCACGAACGTGCCTCCTCGGAAACGGAAAAAAACACATTTTCTGTTTCTTTTTCTTTCGCGAGAGGCACGGTTTTGCTTCCACGAGAGGCACGGTTGTGCTTTCGCGAGAGGCACGGGCGTGCCTCTTTCGGAAAGAAAAAAAACATGTTTTCTATTTTTTTCGCGAGAGGCATGGTTTTGCTTCCGCGAGAGGCACGTTGTGATTTCGTCAGAGGCACGAGCGTGCCTCTTTCAGAAAGGGAAAAAAACCTGTGTTTTCGGTTCGTTTTTTTCATCGGTTTTTTTCGTCCGGTTTTTTCGTGAAAAAAAGTTCATCAAAACCTATCAACATGGGATCTAGTTTTGAAGATCTCGACACGAGGAATCCAACGGCGAAAGCGGTTCGAGATTTGGACGCGCAGTTTAAGAGATAAAGCGTTTTGAATAAACGGATCTACGAAAAAAAAGAGAAAACTCTCAGGTTGCGACAAATGGCGCACATACAGCGCGCCACTTGTCGCAACCGGGAAAGTTGGAGTGATCTCCACAAGGAGTACTCCTTAACTAGTGATTTCGTATATACTATACTCCCTTCGTTCCAAAATATAATGTGTATTTTTTGAACCGGGCTTTTCCCCTTTCCATTACTTTCATAACGGAAATACATTGTCTCAGGAACTGAAAATATATAATGTGTATTAGTTATTTCAAAAGTCAAACACGTGCTTGTTTGACCAAGTTTTTAGAAAAAAGTATCGTCATCTACAATACTAAATTTGTATCATAAGATCCATCATGAAAAAAATCATACTTTATTTATTTTGTATTGTAGATGTTGATATTTTATTTTATAATCTTGGTCAAACATACAAGTTTAACTTGTACCGAAACCAATCCCCCTTATATTCTGCTCCCTCCGTTCGGAATTACTTGTCACAAAAGTGGATTTATCTGCAACTAAAATACATCTAGATACATTCAATTTTTGGACAAGTAATTCCGAACGGAGGGAGTAGATGATGCGAGTATTATATAGGGTCGGCCCATGTTCGATTTTTAGCGTCTGCCAATGCAGGGACGATGGAGTAAATTAGCTGATTCATTGCTGGCTCAAAAACAGGGCCGGCCCTGAGAATTCGGAGGCCCGAGGCGAAACACGAACCTAGGGGGCCCTTGACGTATACCATGAAAAAGTATACGAAAAACTATCTTCTATTCTCACCTAAAGGAAACACAATAATTTTTTACTTTATATACTATGTGTCTCTTCTTTGGATAATCTTAATGTTAAAGCTACTGGAGTACTGGACATATTGATGTATTCCTTGATGTTTCATAAAAAAATGTATATTCCTAGATGATTTTAATATCATATTATGAAAATCCTTGTCTTCTCAATTGATATTAGTCTATAGCACCATAGGAACTCTCGGTGAGTCGGCAAATACAAAAATTATAGCCCCAATAATGCCTATCTATAAAGAATATCCAATGAATAAAATTATCAATGGCCTAGTTGAAACAATGCAATGAAAATTTTGGCGATCATTTATAAATCTTAACAAATCATCCTAGTAAAATAATATCATACGACATACACTAGGTATATAAATAGGGCTCAAATGCATATCTTATCGTCTTTGCAACTGTAATCGCGCCATCACGGTGTGACTCCTCTCGGCGAGCCGGCATGGTCACCGGGAGGCAGCGACATGGATATCTCCGGCAATCCGGCCCTCCTCAGACTCGGTACTTTTCCTGACTCAAGGCGCTGCTACGCACGCACCTGAGATGGATACCAAGCGTGAAGCCTCGCGCTGCTGCCGCATGGTGAGATTTTGCAAATCTGCTCCTGATTAATAAACTCAAGAAAGAGTTAGAGAAGTTGAAAAGAGGACCGATCAACACGGAGTCTCAAGCGCGACAGAAGGAGATTCTAGTCCTTGTCGAAAATCTACTAGAGCAAGAGGAGATCTACTGGGTACAACAGGGCTGTGCAAATTGGCTATTACATGGTGATCGTAATACGTTCTTTTTTTCACAATGCAGCAACAGCTAGAAAAAAGAGAAATCAGATTAAACAATTGCTTGATGAAAATGGTGTCTGGGTGCAAGATAGGGAGATGAAGAACCATATTATGGCATACTTCTCAAGACTCTTCACCTCGGAAGTTAATCAACCTGACCCGATGGTCCTATCTCTTGTCAAAAGAAAAGTAACAGATGAAATGAATAATGCTCTTCTGGCCCCTTATACGGCCGAGGAGGTCCGGAAGGCCCTTTTTGATATTGGAGATTTAAAAGCCCCGGGTCCAGATGGGTTACATGCTATCTTTTATAGAAGATTTTGGTCCATGTTAGGGGATGATCTAGTAGAAGAGGTACTTCGGGCGGTGAATACTTGTACTACTTCTGATGGTTGGAATGAGACTACAAATGTAATGATCCCAAAGATTAATTCTCCCGAAAAGGTAACTCAATTTCGACCAATTAGTCTGTGTAATGTCGTGTATAAGGTAATCTCAAAAATGATTGCGGCCCGTTTGAAGATAATCCTCTCAGATATTATCAGCACAACTCAGAGTGCATTTGTGCCAGGACAAATGATTACAGATAATATATTAGTGGCATATGAATGCTTCCATACTATTATGAAAAAAAGGAATGGTAAAGAGGGTCTCTGTGCTATTCAACTGGATATGCACAAAGCTTACGATCGAGTAGAGTTGTCTTTCCTCAAGGAGATTATACTCAGATTGGGATTTCAAGAAAACTGGGTAAACTTGATTATGCAATGTGTAACCTCAGTGGAGTATCGGGTCTGGTTTAATACAGAAGAAACTGAGAGTTTTAAACCCACTAGAGGATTAAGGCAGGGAGATCCTCTATCTCCATACTTATTCTTGTTATGTACAGAGGGGCTGACCGCTCTATTAGAAAACGCAGAGGAGAATGGGAACATCTCAGGAATAAAGGTTAACAGGGATGCACCATCGATTTCAAACCTCCTCTTTGCAGATGATTTACTAATCCTTATGAAGGCAAATGTTATGAACGCGGAGGCGTTGAAGTCGGTTTTAAACTCCTATTGTGCGGCCTCGGGGCAGATGGTGAGTGTTGAGAAGTCTAGTATATTCTTCAGTCCCAATACCAAGGTAGAAGATAAAGCGCAAATCTGTACAATTTTGAATATTATGACCGAAGCACTTAACGATAAGTATTTGGGTTTGCCTGCAAATGTGGGTATGGACAAAAGTGGCTGTTTCCAATTCATTATTGATAGAATTATTATGAAAATCAGTGGATGGAAAGAAAAACTGCTATCTGCGGGTGGAAAGGAAATTTTGCTCAAATCTGTTGTACAAGCTATCCCAGCTTATGCCATGTCCGTCTTTAAAATTCCTAAAAAAACATGCAAGGGAATCATTGACGCGATGTCGCAATTTTGGTGGGGTGACGAGGACAACCAGAAGAGAATGCATTGGATGGCGTGGTGGAAGATGTGCATCCCAAAAGACCAAGGAGGTATGGGGTTTCGAGATATCCACTTGTTTAATCTGGCATTGTTAGCCAAACAAGCATGGCGTCTACTTGATAATCCTGAGTCTTTATGTGCTACTATCTTGAGAGCTAAATATTTTCCGGACGGCGATTTAATGAGTGCAAATCTAAAAAAGGGCTCCTCCTTTACTTGGCAAAGTATCATGGCGGGAGTGAACTGTCTGAAAAACAGTTATATTTGGTGAGTTGGAAACGGACATAATATAGATATTTGGAGAGATGCATGGGTTCCTAACTGTGTGAATAGGAAAATTATTACTCATAGAAGGGGACAACTACTATCAAAGGTCTGTGATCTTATTGACCCAGTCACAAATTCTTGGGATGAAGATTTGGTGAGACAAACATTCTGGCCAATTGATGCTCAAAGGGTATTAGCAATTCCACTTCCCGTGCGTAATATGCCTGACTTTATTGCTTGGAGCCATACAAAAAATGGTAAGTTCACTGTTCGATCGGCTTATTTGAAAGAGTGGAACCAACAACATGAGAAAAAATTAGAACATGCAAACGTAATGGGTAGAACCAATGTCAACCCTATATGGGGTAAGATTTGGAAACTATCCTGCCCGGCAAAAATTAAAATTTTCATATGGCGTACACTACATGGTACCCTCCCATGCCGAGTTACACTTGCCAATAGACATATAAAAGTTTCACCCATTTTCCTTCATGCTTGAATGGACCGGAGGATACAAAACATGTCTTGTTTCGGTGTCAGAAGGCGAAAGAAGTTTGGGAAAAAATAGGCCTACAAGAGGTGATCCATGAAGCATGTGTTGTTGATCACGCAGGAGAGGCGGTGCTAGAATTCTTACTCCTTATGAAAGATCAAGAATTAAATATTAAGGGCATCCAAAACGCACGTGAGTTAATAGCTATTACAGCTTGGTATCTATGGTGGGATAGACGTCAACTGGTCCATGAATGAAAGTTACATGACGCAAATCAAACTTCGATGGGGGCTCGTGCTATAACGGTAAACTATGTCAATGCATACTCCCCTAAGGCAACTCACAAAACAGGGGGTGGAGTATCCCTCCTAGGAGATTTGTGAAGCTGAATGTTGATGCCGCGTTCGATCATGATCTTCTTCAAGGTGCAGCTGGGGCGGTCCTGAGAGATGATAAGGGAAGGTTCATTGTCGGAGGAAACTGGAGGATTGACTGGTGTGATGATGTATTAACAGCAGAAATTCTGCAGACTAAGGCATAGCCTAGTGGTGGGAAGGGGCTGATGCCTTCCCACCCACCCAGGTTCAAGGCATTGTACTTGCAATTTGGGTTTGTTGCACCAATTATACTGTAGGGGGTTCCCTTACAGTCTTTCTGTCAAAAAAACAGCATAAATTCTGGCTCTTAAATTTGGTTTATTCCTAGCACAAAAGGCGGGCTGCAATCACCTTGTTGTAAACTCAGATAACATGGAAATGATCGATGTAATGAAGAATGGAGGACACTCGGCCGGAGCCGCAACTTCAGTTTTTTATGATTGTTATTTTTTGGCTTGTGATTTTCCTATAGTTAAATTTGAACATTGTAATAGGGAAGCAAATAGAGTGGCCCATGAAATAGCTAGGTTAGCAAAAATTTCAGCCACTAGGGATTGGTTTGAGGAGCCTATGAAGGATATTGTACCTTTTCTTATGGACGATGTAACAATTATTTCTAACTGATAAAGTTGAAGTTTTATTTCAAAAAAAAATCACATGTTCGGCTGGTGAACTAGGAAGGAAATTGGGAGTTTTTTTCTTTCTCATAACTGCTTCTATTTAATCACATGTAATAACTGATATATTCCTCAATCGTAGGAGCAAGGGATCCCTCAAATACTACCGTAGAAGGAAGGAAATCGGGGGAAGTGATGGAAACGCTCCGCTTTCGCAGCAGCCGTTTAGTATGCAGTACTTCAGAATTTGGACAAGGACGCTAATCTCATAAGGCCTTGTACAATGGGAGGTGCCTAGAGAGATGTTTCGAAAAACTAGTAAGCATGCACGTGCAACGCACGTTTAACCATGCAAAAAAATTTCTTAATGGGATCTTTAAGTGTTGGGTTCATAGTTCAACCATGAGCAAGGGTTATGTGGGTGTCCAGTTTGGCAAAGTAGTGTTTTAAAAACAAAGTTTCGCAAAATAGAGAAATGATATTTCCATGTCTGGTATAACATCGTGAAAGACAAGAAACCAATGAAAAAAGACTTAACAGGTATTTCATTACTCAGAATCCTCATAACATAGACACATCAAAGTCAATAGATTACATCAACCATAGAGTTATGAATTCACATTTTCTATGGTACATTTTCATAGAATTTACATATATACATGAATCAAAAGGTCAACAAAAACAGAGGTGCGGCATCTAAAAAACACAAGTGCTCATCATCGTCGTAGTGGGGAAGAATGGTAAAAAAACAAAGCACCATTCAGTTATTAGATTTTTTAATAGTGGGGAATGGTACCTATTCATTCAGAAGAATATGATACCACAATTTATTGCCTTGATTGATCACCTCAACTTCTTGTTTCAACCTCCCTGTTGTACTGATGATGTTCCTTGTACTTTCCATGTGACTGCTCAATGCTTCTAAAATCCCAACACAATGAAGAGAATGAAACCCAAAGCTATGGACAAAATTGACCTAGAGAACAAATTTGTACGGTACTGCTTAAAGACAATAAAATTTATGAGCTTAGTTTTTAGAAAACATTTTGAGATAGAGCATAGTTGTCTCAACCTTGCTCATATGTTTTAATCAGTATAGAGTATGTACCTGAAACAGATTGCCTTTGACCACGCCATTTTTCTCCATCGATGTGCTTCTCTTTAGATGAAAGCCTGTGGACAAAACAACACCCAGATTTGAGAAGCATGGAGGCTACTTTCTGCAGAAAACACAAAGGGGCAATCTTATTATCACTGATTCTATATGGACTATTGTGGGTTTGCAACCAGCTAAAATAAGCAATAAAAAAGCTTTTGCAGCTTAGTACAGTAAGAAAAAAACTTGAGGGCAAGGCCACGAGCTGGGAGATGACATTCGCTGGAGGCAATAGACAGCTCCAAGCTGACCGCTTGCACTCCTCAGATGAACTACACATTAGAAGCATTTTTAGATAACAAAAGAATACACCCCTTGTGGTTCTCTAGGAACTTGGAACCAGAACTTACTAATACCAGTTCGGTAGCTACAATCAGTTTATTCTCTTGAAACATCCTCCCCCATGGTTGGCTCATGCTACCCAGCCCTATTTTTAGAAAATGGTGCTAAATTCTGTAATTCGCTACCATATTTGGAACAGGTTCAGTTAAACAACTCTAGAGATTTATTTTTCTACAGGGAAACAACTAACCTCTTTAAGAAGTAACCATGTCTTCCTTTCCTCCTTGAAGTCCTAGAACTGCAGGCCCCAATTTGCCCATTGCAGGAGCAGCAGCAGCGCCACCGTCTCCAGGACTTTTTTCAGAAACTCGTCTCTAGCATAATCTATAGTTTCACTCCTACCCACACATAGGCTGACATGCTCAACACGCGTTAGTCTTGCTAATCTACAGTTTCAGCCAAACAAGCCTTGAACCATTTTTCCGGACATGCGAAGAAAGCACTCAAATTTACACAAAATGAATCACAATCATCAAAGGAGCAGGTAAATAAGTAAACCGATGCAATTTACAAAAATCATAATTAATCTTGGCTTGGTGCATCCTTCGCAGATTCCATAGGCCTAAAAATATCTCCCTCAGTCAATAATCTGAATAGTTGACTGCAAGACCTGTACTGGACACATGACAGGTCTGATGAGCACTGCAAATTTCAAGAGGTTTCTATAATAATTATGGAAGTGTTGAGAAGTGCCTAGTACACATGAATAGATTCCCAAAGAACCATGGCTCCAACAGTGCATGCCAACGCACATAATTCATTGATTGGCTTCCAATGGATAAACATATTTTCTGCCTATAATGCATAATACGTGGATTCTGTAATGAGAATTTTGTCAAGTACTTGCAGGAAATGGAGAAAAGGGCTGACCTTATATGGAGGTAGTATAACACACTGATGGATGATCAATAGTTTTAATTTTACAGTTTGTGTGCACCTTATATGGAGGTAGTGGTACCTGACCTTCTGCAGCTCGTAGAAGATACACACATGGATTAATCTCAACACGCCCATGTCCAAGTCTTCTTTCATCTACAACACCCAGACAACATCGCTTCCTGGAAAATATAACCTATAAAACGTATAACCATCTCCAAAGCCAGAGAATCTCATCTCCAGGCTGCAGCCGATCCAGAGATTATTCAAACTACAGTTATTAACAGTTTTTCATACACGCATAGTCATAAATTCAGTTTTGATTGCCTAATCTTGGAGCACTTAACTGTTAGACGCAAGTTATCTCAAAGATAAGTTCAGAAAAGGCAATTAGAATATGTTTTTCTTTTTAATCAGGAAAGAAAAGGCTGGGATCACAAATTGGTAAATGGAAGAACCTCCATTGGACACTCTACAAATCATTGTCAGACTTAGCAGATCAAAATTAGAGATGGTGAATATGACTTGAACTGGTCGATGCTTGCATGTATGTTGTTAGCTATCAAATCTTCATCAGAGAATAAACTCCTCTACCTTCTAGTCACAACTTGATGTTTTTTTTTTGAGATTTCTATGCTAAATCGGATGACCTGTTTGGCATATTCAGTGAACATGATGTCCCCTAATAACGTTTCCTATTCAGAATGGATGACACATCCCAAGTATTATGCATTATAGTAATCTGTGATTGTGATCTATAATAAAGTACATTAAAAATGATGCTTCTTTTCAGGCCACCGTAAGAAATCAAGTGCGGGGGAAGAAATCAATTGGATTGACGGCCACTTACTTGCAAGATGTGTGTATGACTACACGACTGCGCCATGATAATACATAGTAGTTAGCAAGAAGTATATACATACTATTTTACAAATAAGGTATATACACCAATTCTCAGAGTATATATTACCATATGGAGTATATACATATAATGCCGGCAATACGGCTAGCATATTCTTGATTGTCACAAAGGAGTATACTACTACAAAATAAGCAACTGAAGCAAATTCATGGTCCAAGTCTCGCATCGACGAATTTGCATATAAAATAGAATACCAAAGAAAATGAAGCGATAAATTATCAGGTAAAAGGAATGGAAGGAAACTGGCCGCAACTACAACTGGAATAAGCACTATCTTCGATTCACCATCAACATTCAACAGTTGAGCTGCATAGCAACAGAAATAAACCCATTAGACAAATTATATAAATCCATGTAATCTACAGGGATGCTCATGGAATTTTTCAGTAGTAATAAAGACATGAATTTTGCGTGTGATTGAAAACAAAAACATGAATGCGCACAAACCTCTGTCCCTATAGGAAAAGCCGACGGCCAAAGATCCTCCTGAAGATAGTAATAGAATGTCAGGCAATATGCAGAAAACGAAATACAAACAAGGGCACAAAGCATATGCCCTTCCTTCAAGTGAAGCATCTAATGAATTCAGCCAAAAGAGCCAACTCATAGCACAACTTGAACAGAATGGCCACATCACAGTTAAAGCTAGGGAGGTTGCATTGGAAAATCTTTTCTTATTAAGTAAAAGGTAGGCCGATTTCTACCTTATGCATTCAAAACGAGCCGTGGCTCGCATGAACAGTGGTCAATTACATGCGAGAGTTTTTTGGATGCCTTATTATATCGGGTTCGCGAGTACAACAAAAGAAAGCGGACGACGCGGCGGCGCTGGTGCGGACGGCGCTGCGGCGCGGGAGGCACGGCTGGAGCATACATTGAATTTAGCAGGGGAAGTACACTGAAATTTGGACAGCATATAAACTAAAATTTAGACTGCATATGCACTGAAATATAAACTAAAATTTAGACTTCATATGCACTGAAATTTGGATAACACCAAAACTGAATATTTGGACAACAGAACACTGAAAATTGGACAACACATACACTGAATTTGCATGGTTCAGATTGTATGGCAGTATTATCAATCAAGTTGAAGGGGGGCATTTACTGAACCTCACTGTAACCCTTATCAATGGATATACTACTAATTACAAGCATGAACTGACATACTACCAAGGGTTGCAAGACTGAGTTTAAATTACAGACTTGCAGATGCGAAATTAACTGAGAGCTAAACTGAACCACTTTTGCCACATGTTCACATCCTTGCATGTAACAAAGACCAAAACAGTAGACATGTGCAAATGGCTACAATCCTAACAGAACTAACACCAGAATTGCAGACCGGGAGGAACGGATGGCTGACCGGGAGGAACGGATGGCTAACCAAGGGTTGCAAGACTGACCTGGCGGGCTGTGTACTGCCTGCGCTGGTGCGGACGGGGCGGCGGGGCGTGGCGCGGGAGGCGCCGCTGGCACGCGGTTGGCGCGGCAGCCCGGTCGGGCGCGGCGGCGCGGGTCCGGATGGCGCTGGTGCGGACGGCGCGGGTCCGGACGGCGCGGCGGGGCGTGGCGCGGGAGGCACGACTGGCGCGCGGCTAATCAACGTAAGTTCCTAATCTCGGACTAGATCAACAACTTTATGCGGAAGCGTACAAACTTACAGGTACTTGGTGATATCTCCTCCGTACTCGATGCAACCCCTGTGTAGCCCACGGCTGCACCTTTGCATCTCCAGTAGCGAGGAGATGTTGGGGAAGAAACAGCACGGTGACGACGACGGCAGCAGGGTTGCCGCAGGCACAGCTCCACGGTGGCCTGTGGTGGAGATGGCCTTCATGTACCTCAGCACATATTCAGGATCGACAGTTAGGTGGGTTTAGACCGTGGTTCTGTTATCCATAATGAAAACCCCTTTTTCTTATATATGTGTATGTGCTGGGTACATGGGACCAAAACCAAACGTGTGGATGTGTGGTGAGCTTTCGATCATTGCACACCTGGGTTCAAAAGGCTCCGCCTTTTCTCTCACAGTTTGTTTCAATCGTAGATCAATTCCAACATTCTCCCCCTTGATCGTAAGGTTAACAAACATCATAAGCCCATTCTTAATAGAAATAATATACCAAAGTAAGGTGTTTTTATGGCCAAAAAGTGCCATTAAACCTCGATACTTATAGTACACCATTCTATCTTGAAATGGTAACATATTACTTTATGGGAGTTGGTTTATTGAACGGTCCTCATTTCCAGGATCAAAAGGCTTTCCAGTAACCCCATGCCGGCAACATAATCATAAGTATGGGTGGCAAGCCTTCGATAAACGGATCCGTAAAACATTCAAATGTTCTCATACGCTCAACTTCAATAGCTTGATCCTGGATTGTATCTTTCACAACACTAAACATATTGTCAATGGCTTTGGCAATGCCATTCAACTTGTTGTTACTCGCATAGAAAACTGCGTGTCATATTGCAGTAGGTGGTTAAAAATATGTTGTCTACCACCATAATTTCGGGAATAAAATTTCTTGACATACAACCTGCCCAGTAGCTTCTTAACATGCCACATAATTAAATGCATATTTCTAATGCCATCACTGTCATTAAGGAGCTTTTCCACAATATAACTCCATACGCAAGAATGAGGATGTAACATAACGTGGAAACTTTAATATCCACACATCTCGCATAAACAATGTCTGAATAACACAAGATATAAAGTTTATCAAACTTCCCATTAGTGAGCATGTAAACTTTATTGCCTTGCATATCTACAAGGTTGTAGCGGTTTTTCTACTGGTCCACTTCTGGACTTACTTCTATATTTGCCAATTATCCCGATCACAAATAAGGGCACGTTCATACCTGAATACACATATTGCTTCTGACAACTGAAGCATAAGGAATCGACATTATCTGATCAGTTCATAATTGTTCCTTGGACACTGAAATGTCCACCTTTATTGCCCTTAACTTTAGTAGCAGGTACGATAGAGTACTACCACATAATATTTTCTTTCGTACTCTATCGATGTATGTCATCATAATAAAACTTATACTCCTTCAGACCTATATCTTGGCGAAATTCAATACAAGCAAAGTATGAGGCACCACCAAGATCCTATGTCATAAATAGAAGATAAGAATTTCTTGGCTCGCCAAAAGTATTCCATATTCACAAGTTAGTAGTCTTACTCCCCCTCGTTTTATGGTACGAGAGTGCCAATGCTTGTATTATTTCATAATTGTATTTCTTTAGGTAGCATGCCTTATGTCAAACTTCTCCATGACGAAAACTTATGGTTGAGTCATAAAACCATTCTTAACTTAGTCAACACAAGAGCATGTTATAATAACAATCCAAGATTCACAACAACTCGTTGAGTAAACACTATTGAGTTCCATACATCGTTAGAGCTCGTTATCACACAAGCCTCTAAGATGATCATTCACACACATTATCAATCACAGGGTAATTGTTAAGTCTCAACATTAAGTGTTGCAATATGCATTTCTTCTCAACTTACCTGATGCATATGAATAAAGATCTAATGGAGTTATCCTTAAGATTCATCTTCATACGCTCTAGGTTCGATCACTTTATTTAAAGGATGTAAAACATATTCAAAATCTTGATAATAATCATTTCAGTTCTAAACCACAACACCGTTGGGCTGAAGATGTGAAAGAACTTAAAGAATAGTGACAAATGATTATAAACAACGTTAGTCAGAAATATAACCACAAGCCACGTGATACTGACAAACTTGCCACTTGGGTGAAGTGTAACATATGATTATAAACGATGTTGGTCATATATAATCAACATGTTACATCATGATGGTCATTAGACTAGCAAGCTTGCCACTTTAGCATTCATGTGTGCTTCGTAATGCTCATAAGGGACTAAGTACATGCTAACATGATAAAGGAGTCATTTTTCATTCATTCTTGTAAATAAGATTTGTTGCATCTTACTTAGAGAACCAACATTAGAATCTGCTTTTCATACATTCTCTAACCAAGACTTCTTGTTGGTTCCATCTTAATTAGAGAATTGAGATACATAGTTTGCTTAGATGTACATGCTATAATCTAAGCAGGAGAAGTGAACACGATATCTCATATTAAATGAGACTTCCAGTCTCCCCCTCGAAATGTGGTCTAAAACCACAATTTTGATGAGGTCTGATACATTACACTTCTCTTGCATCTTCAATTGTAACATAGCATATAATCTTTACAAAAGATTCATTTAGTGAAAACATATCTCGTCTCACCATAAGGTGGGACTAACATTACATAATTGGAGTTGACTTAATAACATATAAAATCACGTCATCTATTCGAGAGACGAAATTAAGGTTCCCCAATAACTAGGAGCATGAAGAAAGTATCATCAATAAGATGATGAATTAAGTCATCTCCAAAAGCTAGTGGAATAAATAAATACAATAGTTTTGACTTTAATCTCCTTTGCATTAGTGATGTGCATGATTGCACATGCGTCCTCTCCCAATGTCTGTCTTATCATCATGATTAACATCCTTCAACCTTAGTGGCAGAAAAACATTGGGAGATTCCTTACATGAGACAATGATCTCCACTCTCCATGTGAAAAAGTTATTTACATAAGGTTATTCTATGCCAAACAAAAGTTTGACATCATTATTATTGCTGGAAAAAAGGAGAGAAATTTATGATCATCATAACAAAAAATCAAGCATGAACTAACCATGCAATGTCATGAATAAAAACATGCTTAATTTTATTCTAATTTGTATCACCGTTGGGCAGATAACAAAACAGAACCTTACTCATTGGTAAATGACACATGAAAAAACATAATCAATCAGAATATCATCATATGCCATTAGAACATTAAATGTCTAATCAAAACTTCTCGTTGGTTCCATTTTGACCAGAGAGATGTGAAATCTCGTAATGACCAGCAAGCGCTACGACTAAATTAATTGCCATCATTAACATAAAGTAACAACATAATATAATCATGTGTGCCATGAGGCATAGTGATGCCTTTTGACAATAAATCTCACAACGATAATATAAATATTGAACTTAAGTGTCAAAATTATCGTTAGAATTGTCAATGACATACAATGAAAATGACATTGAAATTAACATATAAATATGAATGTCACTCCCACCGAGTAATAATTAAAGAGGGCATTCAGAGTGAAAATGTCATAAATATAAATGCCATTGCCAACATTGAAGTTGACACTAGCATTATCGCTAGGTTGTCATAAGATTTTCAAAATAATAAAATTTGGACATAAAGTTGCATAAGAATTCACCAAATAATAGTATTTGACAAATTATGATGGTCAAATAAATGGCAACACGTACTTTGGATAGATTTCATAAAAATGTCATATAATGACTAGGATATTGCATATCACATAAAATTCTTTAAACAACATTTCTTTGTTTGGAGAATCAACCATAACTTTATTGATACTATTTTGGTCCATTATGCTTATTTCAATAGTGCATATCTTAATTTCAATAGAAAATGAACCGACATAAACCTTATTATTGGTCAACGAGCACAGAAGCCCAACATTATTAGATGCATAGTGCGACGCGGAAAACCGCACCACACATTAGCATTTTTCTTGAGGTGACTTTAGTCCGTTAGTGATGATCACATCATTAAGGAATACCACTATCATAAAGTCAACATAAAATTCATGTTCGATATCCAAAAAAGGTTATTCATAATTTTAGAAGTTAAACATAATTGTGCCAAAAATAAATAATATCATCTCATAATTCAACATTGACATGCTATTAAAGAGAGATTACCACTGAAAGTAAATGACATCATAATCTCATATCATATTTCTCCTTTAAAATCAGGGCATTTTCTAACTTAATTAGTAGATAAGACATTACTTGAAAAAAAATCAAACTGCATATAGCGCGTTGAATAATTCATCATAGATATTGGCCACATCATTCTTAGATTAAATATCAATTTGGCAAATTTCCAACATAAATATATATTTAAATGATACTCATCATCAAAAAAACATGTGCTTAAAGTACCCCAAAAAAGTTTATGCGAAAACCTAAAACATACATTTCTAGATATTTTGATTATAAAGCTGTGCAACATATTTTGAGAATGATCATAATACATAAAAGCACTGAATAGAAGGAAAATACAGAGAACATTAAATTTTGCCCATAATACCCATGGTAGCCTTTTATTGATTGGCCCAGGAGCAAATATTCTCAGAGAAAAAGAAACATCTCCCCGGGGCCTAGACAACCTGGGCCTCAACCCACGACCAGATTAGGTCCTTTATCCACTCGAAAGCCCAGCAGCCAGCCTGGGCGCTGTCCTCCGCCGTCCGATTCAGTGGACGGTCCAGATCATCCTAGCCGAAACAAAACAGCTTGTCGATCAAAACCCTACCTCACTCCTCACTTTCTCCCCGAAATATCCGCTCGACCGCTTTGGCGGTGCCGCGCAGCAGAAGCATGGCGGCGTGCCGGCTCCGTTCGCCGTAGAAGCATGCTGCGGACCAGCGCCGCGTGCTTTCTCATCGAACGGTGGCGACCGCGTTGCACGCGCGTGCACCGGAGGAGCACATCTCGCCGGCGGGTGCCGACGCAACCTTTGGTGTTGACGGCGGCGAGCAAAAGCACGGAGCCTTGGCCACGCGCGCGTCCATTGGAGAGGCGATCGGCGGCGCGCATCATCCCGGCTGTCGTCCCGAAGGATGCAGTCGTTCTGGCCATGCATGGTGAGTACGCACGATGGCCAGCATCAAGAACACAAGTCCCACTCCCTCTTCCTTTAAAAAAATATATAATGTCGATCTGGGCTGGGATTTGGGGATTAAGGAAATTTGCCATTTGGATTTCTTTGATTTGACGCGATTTCCCCTCCTCACTTCTTTAATTTGCCATTGGAAGGCATAATTAGTGTTCTAGCCAGATTAGGTAGGCTCGAGATAGCAATGTTAGACAAATTAGCCTTTAGGCTAATCAACGTAAGCTCCTAATCTTGGACTAGATCAACAACTTTATGCGGAAGCGTACAAACTTACATGTACTTGGTGATATCTCCTGCGTACTCGATGCAGCCCCTGTGTAGCCCACGGCTGCACCTTCGCGTCTCCAGTAGCGAGGAGATGTTGGGGAAGAAGCAGCACGGTGACGACGATGGCAGCAGGGTTGCCGCAGGCACAGCTCTACGGTGGCCGGTGGTGGAGATGACCTTCACGTACCTCAACACATATTCAGGATCGGCAGTTAGGTGGGTTTAGACCGTGGTTCTGTTATCCATAATGGAACCCCCTTTTTCTTATATATGTGTGTGTGCTGGGTACATGGGACCAAAACCAAATGTGTGGATGTGTGGTGAGCTTCCAATCATTGCACATCTGGGGTCAAAAGGCTCCCCCTTTTCTCTCACGGTTTATTTCAACCGTAGATCAATTCCAACATATATCTCACTTACATGCAGCAAGAGTTCATGATCTAGCAATAGGTCGTTCGCTGGTAGTGTGTTCGATGTAGTCTTTTTGTCATTTCTTTTTATTTCTCTATCAGACTATTTGTTTCTTCTTCTGTTTTTTCTTTTTCTTTACTTTCTTCTTTTTTCTTGATTTTCACTGGCTTTTTTTTTCTTTCTTGGTTTTCATCGGTTTCTTTGTTTTTCTTTCATTTTTTTTGGTTTCTGTGTCCCATTAGTTTGCTTTGGTTTTCTACGGTTTTAATTTCCTATTTTTGTTTTATTTACTTTTTTTCTTTTTGATTTTTATTGGGTTTCTTCGTTTCTTTGTTTATTAGTAGATTTTCATCGGGTTTTTTCGTTAAACACATGTCAAATTTTTGAAGTACACATTCAAAACTTTTTGTGTATGTCAGAAACATATTTTATAGACATATTTACCAGTTTGAAATGCATGGTTAACATTTTCTGAAAACTTATATTTTACGTCGACTTATTCCCATAAAATATGTACATTGCTATGTATGTACTGTGTTTTTGAATACACATCTAACATTTTCCAATGCAAGATTTGCATTTCTAAATACATGGTCAACAATTTTCAATGCACGGTGAACATCTTTTTAATGAAAATAAATATTTTTTCACAAACAATGTACATTTTTCGTATACATTATGAACAATATTTAATACATGTTTACCATTTTCTAAATATAAAATTAACTTTTCCAAAATCTATGTTTTCTATTGTCTACTTTTATTTAATGTAAGTTGTATATTTTTCATATACAACAGAAATATATCTTTGAAAAATTTCAATAGTTTTCTAAATAAATTATTCAAATCTTTTTTTAATATATTTTTCATGTCAAGAACTTCTTTTGAAAGGTATCAAAAAATAATTGTGCTAACAATTATTATACTGTATTAAAAAATTCATGATTTTATTAAAAAGTAGTTAAATTTAATCTTTTAAAATATATGTGCATTTAAAAAATGATGAAAAATAAAAAATTAATGCATGACATCAGTGTGACCAACAAGCGCGGGCGAGGCGAGGGACTACTACACCTGCTTCCTGTGTTGCGCCGTCCCATCGACTGTATCACATGAGGTGACACTGTGGTTTGTCTTGCGTCAAGCGAGACATAGGCGAGCTCCTATCTACCTGTATTGTGTCAAAACGTCGACACAACATAGAGAGCAACTAATTAAATAGTACTCTTTCAGGTGCACCCGCAAGGGCGTTCCTAGCCGCCGACGCCACCTGTCGTGCTTTGGGCGCTTCCTTCATATTTATTTTTTATTTTTTATACGCATTTTTTACTTATATTTTTTTGTTTTTTGATTTTTCGGTTTCCCCCCATTTTTTCTTACAATTTGCAACCATTTTTTTGCCAGAAATGACGCGTTTTCTCGCTTTTGTGAGTCACAGGTTTACTACTCATATTGGCACGGATTTTCTATCCGCCAGAGGCACAGTCGTGCCTCTCGGAAAAGCAAAAAACATGTGTTTTTCCTTTCGTGAGAGGCACATATTTACTTCTCATGGATGCACGGATTTCTTTCTACGAGAAGCACACCCGTGCCTCTCGTAAAAGGAAAAAATATGTTTTCATATTTGTTTCCTTCCGCGAGAGGCAAAGATTTACTTCGCATGGAGTCACGGATTTGCTTCCTCGAGAGGCATGGTCGTGCCTCTCGGAAAGGAAAAACAAAAACACGTTTTCTTTGTTCTTATCTTCCGCACGAGGCGCGGATTTACTTCATTGGAGGCATGGATTTGCTTCCGCCAGAGGTATGGTCATGCCTTTCGGAAAGGCAAAAAACGCGTTTTTTTCTTTCACGAGAGTCACAGATTTACTTCTCATGGAGACACGGATTTGCTTCCGCGAGAGGCACAATTGTGCCTCAGAAAAGTGGAAAACATGTTTCTTTTTTTATTTGTTTTAAGAGAAGTTAACTTTTTTATTTGTAAACATTTTTAAATATGTTGTTAGAATGTCAACAATTTTGAACTTGTGTTTTTATGAATATTTCTGACATTTTTCATTAAATTTTGAAGAAGTCCAAATAAAATTATAGAACGGGAAAAACGAAAAACCTAGTAAAAGTAAAATAGGAACAAAAGGAATAGAAAAAGGAAATGAAAAAGGAAAAACAAAAGAAAAGGAAATTGTGAGAGAAAGGAAAAAAATAAAGCTAATAAAACCCGGTAGAGAAAAAAAAAGTAAGACCGAAACATTTAAAGTTCCTAAAACCAAGAAAACAAGGCAGAGGACCTTCTAAAAACCGGTAACCCCATCTCTCTGGAAGCTACCTAGTTGGTCCGGGCCAGTCGCTTACTAAGTGTCTGTGTGTCTTTCGTCGACACTTAGACGCAAAGAGCGTCGTATAGAAAATTACTCAAAATAAACTTGTAGTAAAAATTTTGTATGATGGGCTAATTTTTAGTTTTTGAGGGGTACGTTGGGCTAAAATAAATTCTAGGCGTATTGTGGGCTAACTGAGAGGGCGGATTGGACGCTACAATATATATACTTGCGTTTTGAGGACTTAAATAGTAGTTACTAAAAAACTTAAATAGTATTATTCTTGCATAGAAAATATTTTTTGGGGGGAAAGACTTCCGCTCTATCTATCAACTGTCGTGACAGTATAAATAAACACGAGAAGTAATAGAAGTTATATTCAGGTCTGCAGATCACCTAGTAACAGGAATTTAAATAGGATAAATAGAATCCCCACAAAAAATGTATAACTAGGCAATTGCCTACCCTCTAGAAATCTTAGACACCCATCACCTCTCACATGGCCTGCAAGACACACAGTACAGTGTAGCACCTTCGTGGAAGTATCCCAATAGTAATCGTCCCAATGAAGGAGAGTATTTATGAACAGTATTTCTTTCACACACAAGTTGTCACAAGTCTTCAACTACATTATGGCAGGAATATTATGGTCATCAACTGGAAGTAGTGACTAAGGGTTTACATGTGCTGCTTCAAGAGTTCAATACAGCTCATCCCTCTTACTGCATATGTATTTCCTAGCTCAAACAAATCAAAGAGAAAAATAGGTTCAGCTGGTGAGTAGGCCAACTCTTTTCTGTAAACACTTTCCTACTTATGACCTTTGTTCACCCTAGCACTGTATATTGTAGCAGATGCATCTACAACTTTTGGAATTCTCCCAGTTGTAACTTGCATGTATTGTTTCTGTAAGGAAAGTTAGGATTCTCAAATGATGACTTTACTGCAAGTCCTTGGCCCCATAAACAACAATTTGAACTAGTCATCAATGCCCTGACAGTGCAGCAGGAAGAACCAGAAGCCGTTGAGCACGTCCGATATGGTGTCTGTTCGGGTCATTTTTTTCATGCAAAACCATAAATTCACGGTTATTTGACAGTTCGGTGCTATATAAAGGGTCTGCTAGAGATGCTCTTAGCTGGCTATAATATATAGACTCACGTGCCCCCGTAACAATTGTACCAATCGTGAAGAGGAAAAACAGTAAAGATAACCGACACGTACGCCGAGTGTCTCGCGTTTGCTGGTTCCGCCGGAGTCGATCTGTTCTGATCTAGCTAGCTACTGTCATCGTATGTGTGTACTAATCCTTTAGTACTAACTACTAAGTACACATCAAGGATTGATCGATTGGTAGCCCAGGCTAGCCTGCACTATCGACGTAAAAGGATTCCGTCGAGTCGAGTCAGTGTTGTTTCATTCACCCAGCAGTCATGATCATCGTCGGTAGTCGCCTCTTGCCGTCGCTGGAAAATACTTGGCGTCAGCACTAGGCCAACAATTGAAATTAGAGTTTTGGTTTTTCATCGTGATTTTCTAACACGTCTTGCTGGCTTGTTTAAGTCCTACAGGAACCCAAACACGCAACTATAAACTCAGCATTTACCGGCCGAGAAGCTCCACGACCTCGATGGTCATCGAATCACGCGGAGAGTTGGGTGTGGATCTCGCCGGAACCGGCTTCAAGGTCCATCATGCTTAGTCGTCATTTTGTATCTGTGGACCCTCTGGACAAGCTCGGCGGACGGGACAGGAGCGGCGATGGGCGGTAGCTCGAGGTTAACTGCATCTGTGTGAACTTCATCCACTACCAAGAGAGTTTAAGTGCGTGCATCATGTAGCTCCATCATGCTATTTTTCTTCATTGTGTATGGCATGGCTATGGTTTTGATAATGAGTTGATCGCTTTGCTATAATTTTCTATGTATCTTCTCATGGTCTCCTTGGCCGCGTTCGTGTACTCTGCAATGCTGGATACGCCACGGCGCCGTCCATGCAGCTTTCTTAATTAATTTCGCCGGCGATTATGTGAAGTGCAAAGAATTATGCGTAGCTTGTGTACCACGTGCCCAACTAAAATTCAGTTACCACCGAGGTGACTAGCTTCTTAATTATCTAATAAGTGTACGCAGTCGAGTATCTATGAATGCTTGTGCAGTCCAAATCGTTGCGTTGTACTAAGTATATATATAACTGTCTTATCTGAATGAATGCAGGAGGTGGCATATTTGCTGGTGACAACATTGACGATGGCTCATCACAGTGACCAGACTCTAAAGAGGTATGTGGGGACAAGTGGAGGACCAACCCTCACTCCACGACATTACAAATCCAACGTGAGCGGGAGTATGAGGAACCATATACAAACCAGGTTCAGGACGGGTCTTGCAGAAAGCGGCCCTCGTGTCCAGCACAACACCTAGGGATGGGCACGTTCAGATGTGTTGTGGCCATATGGACATGACTCGGCAAGGGCGAGAAAAGAGGATAAATGGCGACATGGATGAGGCGTCGTGTTGAACCTCGATAAGAGATCTGTTATACATCTTCTTCTCCCGTTGCAACGCACCGACCTGTTTGGCAGTAAATACCAAAAGCTATGCGTTGAGGACATGAATAATTGCTAGATGGATATGTTATTAGGGATTTGGGCACTAAAGTATACTCTAAAATGCATAAAACCCACTTATCATGAACTAATATGCTTCAACACTATATATCGAGTTTATTGAATGAGCAACATTTTTCAGCATAGGGTTCTCTTGCTGTATATACATACTATCTTGTACTCTTGTGTCTTTTTGTATGCATGTTGCTGTCCTGAAAGGCTAAAGCCAAGCAGCCGAGTGTGATCCACACAACTTTTGTGATACACATGTTGATACATTTTGTGTTGTAACACTGTTGGAAATGTGAATCGGGTATCTGACGGGTATTTGGCGTGAGGTGGGCAGCCGTGGTGGCTGCTAGAAACGCTCCCTCCCACTTTGGTGTTTGGCGGGCAGCCAAATTTCGGGACCATTCAGTATGAGTGGTGAGTTATCTCAAAACAATGGGGGAAAAACCTGGGTCTGGGGCGAAGACTGTCACATTGGTTGTCCATATCCATATGCCACTCCAAAACCCTTTGATTTGCCGAAAATCGGGCCTTTGACTTTGCAAACATCGAATCCTTTCAAATTTCTTGAAAAAAAAATCCACCTCTGAGTTTGACGGAGAAAACGGACCACTTCGCCAACTTTCAAAATATGAGGCCCGCCGACTCTCCGGACCTTTCTCCACATGTTAGTAGCGTACTGTGGCGTCTACCGAAATGCCGTGTTCGTGGGGTGCCACGTCGGCTTGCTGACCGACGACTGTAGAATGTTGACGATCAAAGTAGGGAAGCACCTTGGTGTGCCTAAATGTGACTAGCGGTTAGACGTTTCTTCGAGGGGCCATATGGCTCCGGCTGGCGGGGTGATGCTTAGGGAATGTACAATGATTGATAAGACAATCTTATCTTAAGGCTTGCATATAATTTAGATATGACAATAAAAACATGCAAGGCCGGGTCGGTAAATTCCGGGGCCTGTGCGAAACTAAAAAATGGGGCACTATCTCACAAAAAATGAACTAACGAGCAATTATATTGTATATATATCTCACAGAAAAATTTAATGTATATAATATAATGTCTTACATAACAATTGAACACATAAAAAAGGCATACCTATCTAACTCCCGGTTGCTATTTATTTGAACATCCTCATTCTTGTAGTATTCTTTAAAATGAAATCTTTAATGATATCCTTGTAATCAATCTTCTCCAACACTTCACTCTCAGGTGCTATTATGGTCAAATCATTGAGACTTTGTTGTGTCATAATAGTACACATATAGGACTTCAATAGCTTCAATCTAGAAAAACTTCTTTCTGCCAATGCAACTGTCATATGAATGGTTAACAGAACTCTATATGCAATACTTGCTTTGGGAAAACAATCATGCCGCTTTAAAAAATTCAGAATTTCAAAAGGTCCGATATTTTCTTTTGGCACGAAATTTTGAAGAAACTTCAACTCAACAAAATCATTGGCATCAATATCAGATTGTTTATCATTCATAAGGGCAGCCTCAAGATTAACCCAAGAAGGTTACAAACAATCATTATCCAATAAACGCAAATTTTTAGAGGTAAATAAGAAACCAAATATTTTCTGGTAACCTTCATATTGCTCAAATCACCTTGTGAGCGAGGAAATTGCTTGATCAACAACACGTATAAAATAGTTGACTCTAAATGATTCCTCTGCAGACTGTGTGGCATTATTTGTGTCGTCTGTGTTCTCATCAAACTGTTTCTTTCTTTTAATTTCTCTTCTTTTACGAAATGTTGCATCAATATCCATATCAAGTGCAATTTCTTTGGCTATCTCCAATGCTTATAAGAAACAAGTTTCTCTGTACCCTCAAAGAAAGAAAGAAACCCTTTCACTTTCTCAATTGCAACATCAATAAGCATATCCTTTGTTTGAAAGTTCTTGCTTACTAAATTAATAGTAGACAATACCTCATACCAAATGACTATTGCCATGATAAATTCATACTCTCCAAGTTCATTGTTTGCCAAACCTAGAGCCTCACTGCTTGCCTTTGGATCACTATCAGTTTTAGATACCAGAAATTAAAAGAAAGTTCATAAATGTTATGGTTGGATCTAGTCAAAGCCTGAATGAATTACATCATTATCAATATGAACATGCTGGTTACCTGAAGTAGAGCCTCCCGAATGTCTAGACATTGAAATCTAATAGATTTAAAACTTTCAACACGACTTTCCCAACGCGTAGCTAACATAAACTTGAGAGTCAATCCTGATATGTTTTCTTTCAAAATATGCCATTTCTTAGTAGAATTTGCGAAAATTGTATAGATGCGTTGGATGATCCCAAAAAAGTCTTTTGCTCTACCACAAGCCTTGGACATATCACAAAGTGTTAATTAAATTAAGGCCATGACAACCACAAGCAGAATAAAAAGATCTAGGATTTGCATCCAAAAGTTTTCTTTGTACCCCTTGATGCGTTCCTTTCATATTTGATCCATTATCATAAACTTGTCCTCGCACATCATTTATATCAAGATCAAGAAGTTTTAGTTCATTTTGTAGCACCTCAAAAAGTCCTTGGCCAATTATATCATTTACATCAAGAAATCCTAAAAATAACTCTTCTATGCAAACTTGACTTGAAGATGAATCCACATATCTTATAATTAAAGACATTTGCTCTTGGTGACTTGCATCAGGGGTACAATCAAGTATGGCAGAGAAATACTTTGAGCTCTTTATTTTCTTGATAATTTCAGACCTAATACAAGAAGCAAGTAAGTGTAGCAATTCATTCTAAATCTTATGATCAAGATAATGAGCATTAGTTTCTTCATTTGTAATACGACGAACATGCTCCTGGATAATGGGATCAAATTCAGCCAACATCTCTACCAAACCCAAGAAATTACCATTGTTATCTTCATACAAATTGTCATCCGTACCACGGAATGCTAGATTATGCTTGGCAAAAAAATTACAATGCAAACAATTCTGAATAATACATTTCTCCAATGGTCCTTCTCTTTCTCAAATTGTCATTGAGCTGCTTTATCAATAGTTTGATGTTTTTCCAATCTACTGCCCAACTCATATACCAATTAGTCATACTCAAAACATGATCCGCACTTGTCTCGTGATCTTTTAGTCTATTGGTCATATGTGACCAATCATTACAACCCTCATTTGCCAACTGACCTTTCCGATGACCTTTTGTAAATAATATACGACCAAAGCAAAAGACTCTATCAAGTTGTTTAGAATAGACAAGCCAGTCTCTCTCACAATACTCTCCATTTGATAGGAATCTAGTATAGAATATTGCAGTAAACCTTTTACGATATCTATCTTTGGGACCTTTCTTAATTGACTTGTCTCTTTTTGGACCCTTTTGTGCTAAGATATCAATCTGTTTAGAATCAAGAGAATCCCAGTTTCTTGGATCAAATATATCAGACCGAAAAGAATCATCAACATCCTCACTGGGTGAACTATTCAAGTTAACATCCATATTATCTTCCTCTACCTCCACATTATCTATCTTTGTTTGACCATCTCTAGAATCATTGTAAGGAACAATTGCAAGTGCAAGGGTAGAAGGATCAATAGAGCAATTACCAGGTGACATTTGTAGTGCTTCTTTTCTAACAAATCTGTCCATACCACCTTTATAAGATTTATTAATTAAATTTTGTTCTTGTTCTTTTCTCTTACGCTTATAGGCACCGGACTGATGTTTCCCCATGATGAATCAAATTTTTATTATTGAAACACAAGATAAAGAGGATGCATGAAATAAAATTGAAGTTATGCAGTAGCATATATCAATCGGAGATCATGTGTCAATGTTTGGCAATTAGACGAACCGTCTAACTGACCTAATTTTCGGTCCTATGATCTTTAACCGAGGAGGTAAAAACCAATCTCTAACAAAGTAACGATCCCTACCAATAGTTAATTATAAAATTAAGAATTAGGAGTAGGAATTGAAGTTAATTGGAAAGAAGGACTCACTAAACACCTGGGGCTGAATTTGAGAGAGGAGGGGACGAAGGCAACGGCGGCAGCGTCTTGTCGGTCTGAATCCAAATTCCGATGATCCGATCAATCTAATGACCAGGGACAGAGGGGTGAGGGACTAGACGTCAAGGTGAGGCGACGAGGTGAGGCGGTGAGACGTTCCTTTCCTGTAGCCACGATCCTGATACCTATAGCAATCGAGTTTTTTAGGTAATGTAGCGCTCTAGTAGGAGGAGTCTAGGAGAACGATCCCCGATCCCATTTCAGCGCTCGTCACTCGATGGCCTCGTCACCTCGACTCCAGCCCACTCTAGCGCCCAGTGACCCAGTAGCGCTTAAGTATTACTAGGCCTATATAAAAAATTTGGGGGCCCCAGAATTTTGGGCTCTGTGCGGGCCGCACATTTTGCACCACTGTGGGCCCGACCCTGAAAACATGTCTACAATGGGTTATTTCTTAGGCTTATCTTGAATAACTAGACATTCATAGAAACATCGTAAGACATATTGTACTAAGATGTCATCTCTTAAATACCGTTTTATATATACAGCAACGATCGACATACATGAAGCACACCACCCAAAACCACACACACACCCAAGGCAGATACAGGGGAGCTGACAAACAGAAACGTTACTCCAAACATCCCAAAGCAAAACAACAAGTGGGGAGAAGAGCATAGCTAAGGATCTAAAGAGCTCTCCACCATGAACGATTCACCGCGAAGAGACGAAGCCGCAACTTGATGAACCAGGGACTCCAAAGCAGTGCTTCCAGGAAAGAAATGACACCGAAGAGCCCCCACCGCCTGGTCCAGGGAATCAAGGTTTTCAAGAAGGGAACGACGCACGGACGCCACCGCCATCGGTCTGGCCCGAGCTATACGAGGTTTTCACATTGGCCACCACCCTCCGCCTCCGCCCAGGGTATGGCCCTACATGAGAGCATTGGCCGCACCACCACCGAGAACGTCAAAGGCCCGCCCCATGTCGCCCACGTGCCCATGACAGCAAGCCCGTCAGCGCCCGAGCTACGAGCTCCGCCCATGAGCCCGCAACTCCCGCCACGAAGGCCACCACCCTTCATCCAGACCCTCCAAAGACCAACAAAGGCACGAGCTTTGAGCCAACCGGCAGATCCCTAGCCATCGGAACCGCCGGTGACCGGCCCGCCCCGAACAACGGTCAACAACAAGGAGGCACTAGGCTAGAAAAAGGGGAGGGGAGCGGAGCTCGTCCAGACCGGTGCACCCCTGTGCCAGTGACAAGTAGTCAGTCTACCCGTCCCTCCAGCAGCCTTTCCTGCATCACCACTGATGCCCTACCACGGCCTCCGACCAAAACCACGCGAGTAAGAGGCAGCCACCCTTCCGTCAGCGAGGGCCGGCTTATCGACCGCATCCTGTTGCTGAAGAAGGCCTCCAAAGGAGCGTCAACCATCACCACACCACCTATGTCTCCATGCCCTGGCCAAGTCCAGCCGGTGGCCCCACCGCCCCACCAAGGTAGGACGAACACGAGCTGCAGCACCGCCACCTTAGAAGGGCCGTCGGTCACCACTATCGCCGCCAACCGCCACACCCAGCCCGATCTGGGCAGGGGCTTCCAGCACTTCCCCGAGCCTCCAGATCCCCACGAGATGAGGAGGAGGGCGTATGAGGGGAGGAGGTGGCGCCGGCAGACAACCCGGCGCCAGAAGGAGGAGGGAGGCTGGAGCATAGGCCAGCCGGCGCCCGACGCAACCGCGCAGGGGGGGACGCCTCGGGACGTCCGCCACCCGCGCGTGGTAGGAAGCCGCCCCGCCGCCACCTGCGCCACGTGGCCTTTAGCCGGGAACGCCACCTACGGCGGCAAGGGATGGGGCGGGGCGAGGAGACGAGGGCAGCAGCGCTAGGGTTGCCTCCCAGGGGCGCCCGTGGGGAAGAGAGGGGGAAGGGATGGTGAAAGGACATGCGGTGCCCCCATGTGTGGTTTTGGTAATTGATGACATTCTCTATGGACTAATGGTTGCATCGAGTTATATTTGAAGGATGTTTCCATAGGCATTTCTTGAAGTCCATGTGTTGGTTTCAAGGAGTTTATGGGTTGACTAAGGTGCTATTAAGGAATTATTCAAAGATTGGTCATGTGAGTGTTGAGCTTATTGCAAGCATGTCTTGAAGAAGAAGATTGTGTGATCATTCATATTTACCTTCAAGACATCATCCAAATGAAGAGATTCGGAAAGATTCAAGGTTGATCAAGACTAAGTCAAGAGTGAATCAAGTTGATCAACTCACAAAGCATAGAAGATGTACCGAGTGGGACCAAGTGTTCCCATGGTATGGTAAGCATTGTCCATTACGCTTTGTGTACTAACCCATGGTCTACGTGAGAGTTCTTTGTGGGGTTAGGTATGTTTCCATGGTCTTGCGCCAAGAGGAAGATCCCATACAACCCATGGAGGATGACATCAAGTGGTGATCGTCATCAAGTTTGCAGTGTGCAAGTTCAAGTGGAGCAACACAAAGAGTGGCTCACCCATAATGGAGTATGGGGAGCAATCAAGTTTGAATCTTGCCATCCATTGTGGTGTCAATGGACTTGTGAAGATGTGTCAAGAGTCGCTCACCCATAGTGAACTATGGGGAGCAATCATCTAGTCTTCATCGAGCCAATGCAATCAAGAAAGGTGGTCCAACTTGAGGAGTCAAGATCGTCATCATCTAGCTCAAGTGGACCATGTGCAAGGCAAAGGTTTGCCCTTGATAGGTTTTCTATTTTACCGGTCTCATGGTGGTAGTTGGGAGACCGGGTTATAGGATCGATAGTCGTACTATCAAGGGGGGCTCTCAAGTGAGTAGCTTGATCGTATCGTTCGTCGAGAGCTCAAACCATTGCATCCTTTCATCATGTTTCTTGGTTCTTGTTTGATTCTCTTTGTGAGTCTTAGAGCTTATGGTCATCTTTATGACAAGCTTGAGTTCATCGAAAACGGAGTTTGCATGCGTCTTCTATGATGTTTTCGGTGTTGGAGGTTTTACCGGTCTTCTCCGAGGAAGGGTTCTCACCATTTTATTTTGGGCCTTTTCTCATTTGCTTATTATTGGTATTTCTTTGAATATTGTGTTAGCCCTTGTCGCTAGCTTTCCAACAAACTTGGTTTCATCGAATTCGGAGTCCGTTTGCAAAAGTTGTGGCTGTTTTGGTGAAGGCTGCAGCGGTACTACCGCGACTAGAGCGGATGTAATTTTTTACTACCGCTCTAGAGCGGTACTACCGCGGCTACTTCCGCTCGGGACCAAAATCTCGTCACAAGTCCAGCGGTGGTAGGCACGGATGTAATTTTTTAGTGCCGCTCGCAAGCAGTAGTACCGCTACCCCTAGCGGTAGTACCGTGATGTCAAGCGGTACTACCGCTCGATGCGGGCTGTGAGCATAACGGTTGGATTTTTCCCCACCTATAAAAGGGGGTCTTCTTCCCCATTGAACCTTATCCTTTGAGCTCGTGTTCTTCCCCATTGTTGACCTTCTTTGAGCTTGCTAACTCTCAATCCCTCCATGGATTCTTGCTAGTTTTGAGGGAAAAGAGAGAGATCTAGATCCACCTTTCCACCAATCACTTTCTCCTCTATGTGAGGGAACCCTTGGATCTAGTTCTTGGAGTTCTTGGTGTTCTCCTTCTTGTTCTTCCTCTCATTTTCCTCCCTAGCATTAGTTGCTTGGTGGGATTTGAGAGAGAAGGACTTGGCACTCCGTGTGCCCTTGCCATTGCATTTGGTGCATCGGTTTGAGTTCTCCACGTGATACGTGGAAGTTACAAGTTGAGAAGCTTATTACTCTTGGGTGCTTGGTGCCCTTGAGCTTGTTCATCTTGGGTGCTTGGGCGCCCTAGTCGGTTGGTGGTGTTCGAGCTCAATCATTGTGGTGTAAAGCTCGGCAAGCGTCGGGTCTCCAGTTAGGTTGTGGAGATCGCCCGAGCATTTTGACGGGTACCGTGACCGCCCCAAGGGTTTCCAAAGTGTCTGGGTTCGGTGACCGCCCCAAGGGTCGCCATTTGTACGGGTTCGGTGACCGCCTCAAGGGTCCCTTAGTGGAATCACGGCATCTTGCATTGTGCGAGGGCGTGAGGAGATTCTGGTGGCCCTAGTGGCTTCTTGGGAGCATTGTGCCTCCACACCGCTCCAAACGGAGATTAGGATCCGCAAGGGTGTGAACTTGGGATACATCATCGTCTCCTCGTGCCTCGGTTATCTCTTACCCGAGCCCTTTACTTATGCACTTTACTTTGTGATAGCCATATTGTTCTTTGTCATATATCTTGCTATCACATTGTTGCTTATCTTGCTTAGCATAAGTTGTTGGTGCACATAGGTGAGCCTAGTTGTTGTAGGTTTTGTGCTTGACAAATTAACCGCTAGGTTTTTTCCGCATTTGTTCGAGCCTCTACCGTAATTATTTTAAAACGCCTATTCACCCCCCCCCCCTCTAGGCGACATCCACGATCTTTCAATTGGTATCAGAGCCTCGTCTCTCTTTGTTGGGCTTAACCACCTAGAGAGTAAAGATGTTGACTAGAGGATTAGGATTCTCTAACACTCTTAGTTTCGATGGCACAAATTTTGATGTTTGGGTAATTCGCATGCTTAATCTCTTTAGGGTCATGGACCCGAATTTAGAGCGAATTGTAGATATGGGTTTTTCTCCTCCAAAGGATCCCCAAAGATTATCTTTAGAGGATGAGAAAAACTCTTATCTCAATGCTCAAGCTTCTAATGTGCTTTTCGATGCTTTGAGCAATGTAGTTATATTTGAACTCATGCCGTTCCGGGATGCTCATGAGTTATGGACAAAGCTTCAAGATAAATATGGTGTGTCCAAGATTTGTGGGGATGGTTGTTCTCCCTCCACCTCCGGTCATATAGTCTTCTCAACTTCTTCTACTTCACCTACATGTGGTTTGCCACAAGGTAATGATATGGTGAGTAGTGTTGGTCATTGCAATGATGATAGTATGCTTATTGTGGATGATCCTTCATCACTATATTATTGCAATGCTCCCTCTTTGGGCTTTAACACTTCGAGCACTCCAAATGTTTCACATGCTTGTGCTGATAGTCCTTGCATATCATCTAGAAATTGCTTGACTAAATATCATGATGATATGCTTGCTATGTCTTGTTGCCATGATAAAAATGCATCTATTTCCTCGAATTGTTGTGCTAACAATGTAGAGGAAACCGAACACTCCATGGAACAAGATGTGGTGCTTAATGGTGCCTCAAGGATCCTACATCATCATCTATTGCGTTTTGCCTTATGGCTAAGGCGTCAAAGGTATCTCCTACTTTGTACCCCAATATGTCTCTTGATGATGATGTTGATGCTAATGATGATGAGGATAATGATGAAGAGAATGATAATGTGGCCTCCTTAAAAATTAAGGGGGAAATGGTTTTTAAAGCTCTTCATAAAAATAAAATTGCTCGTTCCAACTTCATGGAAATCATATCCATTGCTATTGAGAGCAAGAAATATATTGATGAGTTGGAATCTCGTCTTGAGGAGCATGAGGTCACCATTGATAAAATGGAAGGTCATGGGCGTGATTACGCTAACGAGATTGCGGACCTCTCTCAAGCTCTTGAACTTGAACAAACCACCAAGGAATCTCTTGAGGAGACTTTTGCTCTAGAATTGTCTAGAGTGAAGGAATCTATTGATAGAGCCCTTGAGGTGGCCAATGTTTTTAAAACTAAAATGCTAAGCTTGAAGTTGCTCATGCTAGACTCCTTGAGGATTTTGAGCACCTCGAAAATGGCTCAAGGGTCATCAAGGGTGAGCTCATCAAACTCACGAGTCTCATGCCCAACTTGAAGCTTCTTATCTCAAAGAGCTTGCCAAGTTGCCTTCTCCTATTGTTGTAAATGATGATGCTTGTGCTACTAACTCTATTACTTGTGAAGCATCCATTTTGAAGGAGAATGTTGAGCTACGGGCTCAACTTGAGGTGCTATCTAGCAATTATGGGAAATTGGAAGAAAGTCATGAAAAGCTCTCAAGCTCTCATGATGATCTTCTAGTATCCCATAGTGTGCTAAAGATAGCTCATGAGGCCATGAAGGTCAAGGTAACATCTAGTGAGCCTCATGTGGATACTAGCACTACTTCTAGTCAAAATAGTATATTGCCATGTGCTAGTCCTTGTAATTCATCTACTCACAATGTTGGTACATCTTGTGATGAATTGCTTTCCTTGCCTTGTTGCTCTAACGATGAAGCTTATACTTCCTCTAGTACTTGTGTTGAGACTAACCATGTAGAGGAAATCAAAGAGCTCAAGGCCCAAGTCACTTCTTTGAAGAAAGACTTGGAAAAGAGTCATCAAGGGAAATCCACACTCAACAATATCTTGAGTGTGCAAAAATCCCCCAATGATAAATGTGGACTTGGATTCAACTCCAACAAGAAGAATAAGTCCAAGATCAACAAGAAGAAGGGCCAAAAACAAGTCAAGGATTCGGCCAAGATTATTTGCTTCAAGTGCAAAATTGAAGGGCATCATGTTAGATCTTGCCCATTGAATAAGAAGGCTATTAGTGACAAGCAACAAGGGAAGCGGCTACAAGTGCATTCTCATGCTCAACCTCAAGTTGAAGAAAGGCCTCTTCCCAAGAAGACTCAAGCTAATGCTTCTCAAGTTGAGAAATCAAATGAGAAGAAAGTGAAGAGTAGACGTTGCTACTTATGTCGTGAGAAAGGTCACGTCGCTTCTTCATGCACTAGTGGTAACTTATCCAACCCAATTATTATTGATGATATCTATTCTCTTGGGAAGGATAAGGTTGGCAATGTGTGTGCCAAGTTTGTTGGTACTCAAAGTGGTGTCAAGAAAAGAACCATTTGGGTAGCCAAGCCTATTGTGACTAACCTCTTAGGACCCAACTTGGTTGGGGACCAACAATCTCAAACTTGATCAATAGGTGTTTTTGGAGGGCATTGGAGACTTGGCTACATTATGAAGAATTAAGGGGACTTCATCATTCTCTTTGTCTCAAGCCAAGTCAATTGGATTATCAAGTTTCTATCTTATATCCAATGTGCCTCCTTGCGCTAACTTGTACTTAAATTGTTTACCTTGAAAGTTACTTGCCCCCTTGCATGTTTTGGTTTTGTTCCTTGCATGTGTTAGTATATGTTGTGATTCCAACGTGCTTACCTTGAGCAATCAAGTATGTGTGTGTTGGTTTGCACATCATGTACGTGTGTGTCGTGCGTTGAGCCTTTATGCTTCTTGTTTGTATCCTAGTTGGCTCGTGTGAGAGATTAATGGAACATCCCATTTTGGGGGAGTGATGTGCTTTGTGCACCTCACAATCCTATAAATGTGTGTACATGAGGAATACCATCTAGTATTGATATTTCAATATTATCTAGTCGCTAGGTGGTATATCTCTCATGAGAAATTCAAATTCTAAATAGTCCATTAATTATCTCTTGTTTGTTCCTCTTATTGCCTCTTGTTAAGTTCTTATTGGTATCACATTATGAAGGAGTAATATGCTAAGTGCATATTACAAGCCTAGAAAATGTGTACATTTGAGATATTGTCACCTAGAATTGATATTGTAGATTATCTTGTTCCTAGGTGGCATGTTAGCTCTACAAGTTGTAATATGCTTGTGGTTGGTGTGAAGATGATGTCGGATATCCTTGTAATCTACCACCGGGAATTATTTCCAAATACTTCTTGTCTTTGACAATTGGTAGTCTTATGTGTGGTAGAATTTGTTGATCATCTTTACATTGGCTTTTGTTTTTACTTCCCTTTTTCTCTTGCCAAGGTTTGTGTCAACTCCCGTTGTCTTCCCTATCACTTGTGGATCTTTTTTATTTCTTGTTCTTGTCTAGTGTTTTCTAGATATAGTGAAAGCGGTGATCCCACCTTGTGCTTTTTGTATTCAAATACAAATCCTATATAATGCACAACTCGTGGGGGAGCTATTCTATTTTCTTCAGAACACTCTTCTTGTGATCCTTATCAAGTGTGTTTTGGTGGAAGGCAAGCCATTTCTTTTGGTACTTTGTGCCATCATGAAACTTTGTTGAGGGCTTGGTTTGTTTGAAACCATCCTCTCTTTGGGAGTTTGACATCTTTAGTTTAGTGTGTATCAATGGATATCTCATTCCTTGATGTATCTTTAATGATATCTTCCAAGTGATGATTTCTCCATTTAGTATCCTTTTCACTTGGAATTTCTTTGTCTTTTGGTTTGGGTTTTGAAAGTCTTGAGCATGCATGTTTACTTCATGTATTTCATTTGGGATGCTTTCTTTCTTTGACTCAATATATAGGGGAAACTCCACCTAGTCTCAATTTGGATGAGATGTGCATGAAATTCATTTTCATATCTATATGCACATACTTATGTGCAGTTTGTCCTATGTATTGGTGTTTCTAACTATTTGGTCCCGATGAGTTTGGGTACCGTTTAGTTTGTGTTGTTCTTCTAGGAACATTTGGAGATGCATTGGATGCTCGGCTCACTCTCAAGGAAGGTGTTGTCACCATGTGCATATTGGAGTCAAGCTAGGATGATCAATGAACTACTATCTACCTTCAATTGGTATCTACTACTTCCTTCCAATGATATCTCGGTAACAAGTATCTATTCATGCTTTCCCTTCTTGCATTCAACCTTGTGTATGTTTCATCTTGGCATGATATTCATTTCATATCTTGTGATACTTGTTTCCTTTCTCAAAGCATCCCAACGATGATCTCTTGTTGCTAGTTGTGATGTCTTTGATGGTTGTGTGTTTGGACTTCATTTATATACAATAAGACCATATCTAGCCAAGTGCTATGCTTCCAAGCAAATATCTTATTGGTATATTTATGACTTCCTTGTGGATATCTTGTTCCTTCGTGTTGTAACTATTTCGGGTGCACATCCTTCTTTGTAGATATATATATCATCAAGATTTCGTCTACATAGAACCTTATACACTTGAGAGAAATTACATCTCTAGTTGATATCCTTTCTTTCACGTCCACCCTGTCTTTCTTATGTTATTTCTTTGGTGGCTCCGTGAAACCTTTTGCCTTGAGTGCGTGTCCTCTATCGTTGCATCTTGTTGCACTCTTGTGTGGTGAAGATTATTTTCCTCTTGCTTATTTTTACGAGGCTTTTGCCATCTTTGGTATCCCTCGTCTTGATGAGCCTCTCTTCGTCTATCTTCACCACGGGTTGTCACAAGCATAGGTTCTCTTATGCTTATTATGAGCTTCTGAACCCGGTTGCTAGTTGTGTGTGGGAATGACATGCCTTGCACCGTGTGCCTCATTATTTCAAGACTATGTTGATGCTTAATGCTCATCCTAATTTTAGTCCTCTCAAGTGCTTCGCCATGACTCACACACATCATTTTGGTTGAGCCTATTCTTAAGTTGCCTCTTTTACATGTTGCTCAACCATGTGCTTGTTGCAAGCGCTGGGCTTTGTTTCCTATATGCTCACTTGCACTGGATGTGAGTTTCTATTGATTTTGGGGGAGCTATGATCCTATTTTGTGCACTTTGTATTCAAATACAAAAATTCTTATGTGTGCACAGATCATGGGGAGCTTCTCTAGTTTCTTTAGAACACTCCTTGCGTTTATCATAATATCTTTATTCTTGTGGCATGTAGGATCATTGGTCTAGTTGGTTCAAGTGATATCCGTTGATTGCTTGCTTCAATTGGTATCTTCTGATTGCTTGTGTCTCTCTTTGTTATGTCTTTGTGTCATATCTTTTTGTTGCAATCTTTGGGCCTCAATATAGTTTGTCTTCCTCCAAGTATTGGCAGTTGGATATGTGTATTATGTTCCACTCTCTTGTTGAGAAATACACAATTTATGGAGGAACACCTTTTATTTTGGCCTTCTCAGCTTTTCGCCCATTTTGGCAATCGATGCCAATGGGGGAGGAGTTTCAGAGAGTTTTGTGGAGAATCTTCTGAGTTTTCTCCTTGCTTTGGTTTTGGTCCTAAGCATTTGCATCTCATTCTCCTGCATCATTGGTTGTTGCATTGCATTGTAATGCATAATTACTGATATAAACTCTCTTGAAAGTGATTGTCATCAATTACCAAAATGGGGGAGATTGAAAGGACATGCGGTGCCCCCATGTGTGGTTTTGGTAATTGATGACATTCTCTATGGACTAATGGTTGCATCGAGTTATATTTGAAGGATGTTTCCATAGGCATTTCTTGAAGTCCATGTGTTGGTTTCAAGGAGTTTATGGGTTGACTAAGGTGCTATTAAGGAATTATTCAAAGATTGGTCATGTGAGTGTTGAGCTTATTGCAAGCATGTCTTGAAGAAGAAGATTGTGTGATCATTCATATTTACCTTCAAGACATCATCCAAATGAAGAGAGTCGGAAAGATTCAAGGTTGATCAAGACTAAGTCAAGAGTGAATCAAGTTGATCAACTCACAAAGCATAGAAGATGTACCGAGTGGGACCAAGTGTTCCCATGGTATGGTAAGCATTGTCCATTACGCTTTGTGTACTAACCCATGGTCTACGTGAGAGTTCTTTGTGGGGTTAGGTATGTTTCCATGGTCTTGCGTCAAGAGGAAGATCCCATACAACCCATGGAGGATGACATCAAGTGGTGATCGTCATCAAGTTTGCAGTGTGCAAGTTCAAGTGGAGCAACACAAAGAGTGGCTCACCCATAATGGAGTATGGGGGAGCAATCAAGTTTGAATCTTGCCATCCATTATGGTGTCAATGTACTTGTGAAGATGTGCCGAAGAGTCGCTCACCCATAGTGAACTATGGGGGAGCAATCATCTAGTCTTCATCGAGCCAATGCAATCAAGAAAGGTGGTCCAACTTGAGGGAGTCAAGATCGTCATCATCTAGCTCAAGTGGACCATGTGCAAGGCAAAGGTTTGCCCTTGATAGGTTTTCTATTTTACCGGTCTCATGGTGGTAGTTGGGAGACCGGGTTATAGGATCGATAGTCGTACTATCAAGGGGGGCTCTCAAGTGAGTAGCTTGATCGTATCGTTCGTCGAGAGCTCAAACCATTGCATCCTTTCATCATGTTTCTTGGTTCTTGTTTGATTCTCTTTGTGAGTCTTAGAGCTTATGGTCATCTTTATGACAAGCTTGAGTTCATCAAAACGGAGTTTGCATCGTCTTCTATGATGTTTTCGGTGTTGGAGGTTTTACCGGTCTTCTCCGAGGAAGGGTTCTCACCATTTTATTTTGGGCCTTTTCTCATTTGCTTATTATTGGTATTTATTTGAAGATTGTGTTAGCCCTTGTCGCTAGCTTTCCAACAAACTTGGTTTCATCGAATTCGGAGTCCGTTTGCAAAAGTTGTGGCTGTTTTGGTGAAGGCTGCAGCGGTACTACCGCGACTAGAGCGGATGTAATTTTTTACTACCGCTCTAGAGCGGTACTACCGCGGCTACTTCCGCTCGGGACCAAAATCTCGTCACAAGTCCAGCGGTGGTAGGCACGGATGTAATTTTTTAGTGCCGCTCGCAAGCAGTAGTACCGCTACCCCTAGCAGTAGTACCGCTACCCCTAGCGGTAGTACCGTGATGTCAAGCGGTACTACCGCTCGATGCGGGCTGTGAGCATAACGGTTGGATTTTTCCCCACCTATAAAAGGGGGTCTTCTTCCCCATTGAACCTTATCCTTTGAGCTCGTGTTCTTCCCCATTGTTGACCTTCTTTGAGCTTGCTAACTCTCAATCCCTCCATGGATTCTTGCTAGTTTTTGAGGGAAAAGAGAGAGGAGATCTAGATCCACCTTTCCACCAATCACTTTCTCCTCTATGTGAGGGGAACCCCTTGGATCTAGTTCTTGGAGTTCTTGGTGTTCTCCTTCTTGTTCTTCCTCTCATTTTCCTCCCTAGCATTAGTTGCTTCGGTGGGATTTGAGAGAGAAGGACTTGGGCACTCCGTGTGCCCTTGCCATTGCATTTGGTGCATCGGTTTGAGTTCTCCACGTGATACGTGGAAGTTACAAGTTGAGAAGCTTATTACTCTTGGGTGCTTGGTGCCCTTGAGCTTGTTCATCTTGGGTGCTTGGGCGCCCTAGTCGGTTGGTGGTGTTCGGAGCTCAATCATTGTGGTGTAAAGCTCCGGCAAGCGTCGGGTCTCCAGTTAGGTTGTGGAGATCGCCCGAGCATTTTGACGGTACCGTGACCGCCCCAAGGGTTGCCAAAGTGTACGGTTCGGTGACCGCCCCCAAGGGTCGCCATTTGTACGGGTTCGGTGACCGCCCTCAAGGGTCCCTTAGTGGAATCACGGCATCTTGCATTGTGCGAGGGCGTGAGGAGATTACGGTGGCCCTAGTGGCTTCTTGGGGAGCATTGTGCCTCCACACAGCTCCAAACGGAGATTAGCATCCGCAAGGGTGTGAACTTCGGGATACATCATCGTCTCCTCGTGCCTCGGTTATCTCTTACCCGAGCCCTTTACTTATGCACTTTACTTTGTGATAGCCATATTGTTCTTTGTCATATATCTTGCTATCACATTGTTGCTTATCTTGCTTAGCATAAGTTGTTGGTGCACATAGGTGAGCCTAGTTGTTGTAGGTTTTGTGCTTGACAAATTAACCGCTAGGTTTTTTCCGCATTTGTTCGAGCCTCTACCGTAATTATTTTAAAACGCCTATTCACCCCCCCCCCCTCTAGGCGACATCCACGATCTTTCAGATGGGTGTGTGTATATCAGTTCCAACCACTAAAGATAAGGGTTCTCATATCTTAAATAAGAGAATACGATCCTTTTTTCTTATGATTTTTATCCCCTCCACGTCAGTATTTATCCTACGTGTTACTTTTAAAATAGCATTATCGTACGTGTCCTTAAAATGAAAAATAATTTAGGCAAATAAATTAAATACCGGACCTTTCCCCACCTACCATAAAAATGCGTGAGACGAGGTTTCACGTGGCGGGCGGCGGCGGGCGGCCGGACTCCGGGGTTCGGCGGCGGCGTGTGGCGTTTCCGGCCATGGAACGAAGCGGAAAAGAGCGCCGGAAAAAAGAAAGAAAGAAAGGTGCCCCGCCCCGCTGACGGATAAGGCATGGCACCAAAAAGATGGACGGCGAGCGGCGCGACCGCGGTCGGGAAAGAACAGAGCTTTCCCCTCCGTCCCCGTCCCCATCCCCATTCATCGATCCCGCGCCCCGGCGCCGAGGTGCTCCAGCTGCGACCGGCAGTGATGGCGGGGTTGACCGGCGCCGAGGTTTTCGACAAGTTCAAGGGGTTGACTACGATGAGACTTTCTCACCCGTAGCGATGCTTAAGTCTGTCCGAATCATGTTAGCTATTGCTGCATTTCATGATTATGAAATTTGGCAAATGGATGTTAAGACTGCATTCTTGAATGGATTTCTAGTAGAAGAGTTGTATATGATGCAACCGGAAGGTTTTGTTAATCCAAAAGGTGCTAACAAAGTATGCAAGCTCCAGCGTTCCATTTATGGACTGGTGCAAGCATCTCGGAGTTGGAATAAACGCTTTGATAGTGTGATCAAAGCATATGGTTTTATAGATACTTTTGGAGAAGCCTGTATTGACAAGAAAGTGAGTGGGAGCTCTGTAGCATTTCTAGTTTTATATGTTGATGACATATTATTAATTGGAAATGATATAGAATTTCTGGATAGCATAAAGGGGTACTTGAATAAAAGTTTTTCAATGAAAGACCTCGGTGAAGCTGCTTACATATTGGGCATCAAGATCTATAGAGATAGATCAAGACGCTTAATAGGACTTTCACAAAGCACATACCTTGACAAAATTTTGAAAAGTTCAAAATGGATCAGGCAAAGAAAGGATTCTTGCCTGTGCTACAAGGTGTGAAGTTGAGTCAAACTCAATGCCCGACCACAGCAGAAGATAGAGAGAAAATGAAAAATGTTCCCTATGCTTCAGCCATAGGCTCTATCATGTATGCAATGTTGTGTACCAGACCTGACGTATGCTTAGCAATAAGCTTGGCAGGAAGGTACCAAAGTAATCCAGGAGTGGATCACTGGACAGCAGTCAAGAACATCCTGAAATACCTGAAAAGGACTAAGGATATGTTTCTCGTATATGGAGGTGACAAAGAGCTAGTCGTAAATGGTTACGTCGATGCAAGCTTTGACACTGATCCGGACGATTCTAAATCGCAAACCGGATACGTGTTTTTATTAAACGGTGGAGCTGTAAGTTGGTGCAGTTCTAAACAAAGCGTCGTGGCGGGATCTACATGTGAAGCGGAGTACATAGCTGCTTCTGAAGCAGCGAATGAAGGAGTCTGGATGAAGGAGTTCATTTCTGATCTAGGTGTCATACCTAGTGCATCGGGACCAATGAAGATCTTCTGTGACAATACTGGTGCAATTGCCTTGGAAAAGGAATCCAGATTTCACAAGAGGACCAAGCACATCAAGAGACGCTTCAATTCCATTCGGGACAAAGTCCAAGTGGGAGACATAGAGATTTGCAAGATACATACGGATCTGAATGTTGCAGACCCGTTGACTAAGCCTCTCTCACGAGCAAAACATGATCAGCACCAAGACTCCATGGGTGTTAGAATCATTACTATGTAATCTAGATTATTGACTCTAGTGCAAGTGGGAGACTGAAGGAAATATGCCCTAGAGGCAATAATAAAGTTATTATTTATTTCCTCATATCATGATAAATGTTTATTATTCATGCTAGAATTGTATTAACCGGAAACATAATACATGTGTGAATACATAGACAAAACTATAGTCACTAGTATGCCTCTACTTGACTAGCTCATTAATCAAAGATGGTTATGTTTCCTAACCATAGACATGTGTTGTCATTTGATTAGTGGGATCACATCATTATAAGAATGATGTGATTTACATGACCCATTCCGTTAGCCTAGCACTTGATCGTTTAGTATACTGCTATTGCTTTCTTCATGACTTATACAAAGTTCCTACAACTATGAGATTGTGCAACTCCCGTTTACCGGAAGAACACTTTGTGTGCTACCAAATGTCACAACGTAACTGGGTGATTATAAAGGTGCTCTACAGGTGTTTCCGAAGGTACATGTTGGGTTGGCATAATTCGAGATTAGGATTTGTCACTCCGATTGTCGGAGAGGTATCTCTGGGCCCTCTCGGTAATACTCATCACCTAAGCCTTGCAAGCATGTAACTAATGAGTTAATTATGAGATGATGTATTACGGAACGAGTAAAGAGACTTGCCGGTAACGAGATTGAACTAGGTATTGGACACCGACGATCAAATCTCGGGCAAGTAACATACCGATGACAAAGGGAACAAAGTATGTTGTTATGCGGTTTGACCGATAAAGATCTTCATAGAATATGTAGGAACCAATATGGGCAACCAGGTCCCGCTATTGGTTATTGACCGAGAATGGTTCTAGGTCATGTCTACATAGTTCTCGAACCCGTAGGGTCCGTGACGCTAACGCTTCGATGACAGTTTTATTATGAGTTTATAAGTTTTGATGTACGAAGTTTGTTCGAGTCCCAGTTGATCACGGACATGACGAGGAGTCTCGAAATGGTCGAGACATAAAGATTGATATATTGGACGACTATATTCGGACACCGGAAAAGTTCCGGGTGATTTCGGAGAAAACCGGAGTGCCGGGGGGGTTACCGGAACCCCCCGGGAGAGTATTGGGCCTATGGGCCTTAGGGGAAAGGAGAGAGGGGCGGCCAGCATGGGCCGCGTGCCCCCTCCCCCTGGTCCGAATTGGACTAGGAGGGGGCGCGCCCCTTTCCTTCCCCCTCTCCCCCTTCCTTCCCCCTCCTAGTAGGAGTAGGAAAGGAGGAGTCCTACTCCTACTAGGAGGAGGATTCCTCCTCCCTTGGCGCGCCCAAAGGGGCCGGCCGGCCTCCCCCTCCCTCCTTTATATACGGGGGCAGGGGGCACCCCATAGACACACAAGTTGATCTACGGATCGTTCCTTAGCCGTGTGCGGTGCCCCCTTCCACCATATTCCACCTCGGTCATATCGTCGCGGAGTTTAGGCGAAGCCCTGCGCCGGTAGAACATCATCATCGTCACCACGCCGTCGTGCTGACGGAACTCATCTCCGGAGCTCGGCTGGATCGGAGGCCGGAGATCGTCATCGAGCTGAACGTGTGCTGAACTCGGAGGCTCCGTACGTTCGGTGCTTGGATCGGTCGGATCGTGAAGACGTACGACTACATCAACCGCGTTGTGATAACGCTTCCGCTTACGGTCTACGAGGGTACATGGACGAACACTCTCCTCTCTCGTTGCTATGCCATCACCATGATCTTGCGTGTGCCGGCGCCCGACACCACCGCGTAGGGGAGGGCGCCTTGGGACGTCCGCCACACGTGCGTGGTAGGAAGCTGCCCCGCTGCCACCTATGCCACGTGGCCTTTGGCCGGGAACACCACCTGTGGCGGCAAGGGAGGGGGCGGGGCGAGGAGACGAGGGCGGCAGCGCTAGGGTTGCCTCCCAGGGGCGCCCGCGGGAGTGCCTCAGGAGGATTGGGGGAAGGGGTGGGCGTGTTTCTGTTATTTGTATTAACAACTACTCTAGGGGGAATGTTTTTATGTGGTGCTAACGATTTAATAACTACCTTTGTAGCAGAATGTTTCAGTTTATGTTCCTACCTATTGTCTGGATATACCAAGAGAGATCTACGGTCTAATGAGGCTACTATGAAATATTTACTCATGGATGGGGCAAGCTCTTCTATTCTGGTTCATGGTTTCTCTTGGCTATATGGTTCATCTGGGGGAGATCGAGCTTCAAGAAATCGTGAATGGTCTTATCAATACACAAATGTATAACTCCCCATGAATTTCAGTTGCGCTCATATCCATCACTGTAGGACTTGGATTTAAGCTTTCCCCAGCCCCTTTTCATCAATGGACTCCTGACGTCTACGAAGGAGTGTCGTTCGTTTGACAAATTCCTACCTCTATATCTATCTCTGAGGTGTTTGGGTTTTGCAAAACTCCATAGACATGCAGAAGAGAAATGCTATCCCCATTCCGACCAAGATAGAACTTTTACCAAAAGTTTATTATGATATTTTTGTTCAAATAACAATTAAGGTGAAGCAGGGAAAAGGAACAATGAATCTCTTTATGATAAATAATTTTTCAAGTTCATTATTACGGGTAGTTCCTACAAAGAATCGGACTAATGACGTATACAATGCTTAAATTATTGATGTAGATGCTACATAGTGGGTTCTCATCCTTCAGAGACTACTAGTGTAACAGGAGCATCCGTTGACAAAAGGATCACTCTAAGATGACCATCTCATGGCTATTGGGAACAAATCAAATCAGATGGTTCTATTTCTCAACCTTTCTGACTTGCTCCTACGGAACCAAGGTCGAAAGGATTGAAAAAGTCAGTCATTCACAACCACTGATGAAGGATTCCTCGAAAAGTTAAGGATAATAGATCCTTTTCGAAATCGATTTCGGAAAAGAATGGATTTGGTCTTATACATACGCGAGGAAGGTAATCAAAAAAGAGAGAAGACGAGTTCTTCTTTCTTTTATCACTTAGGAACCGTATGAGATGAAAGTCTCATGCACGGTTTTGCTTGAGAGAAAGAAAGCGAGGAATCCTCTTTTCGACTCTGACCCCCCAACTCCAGTCGTTCATTTTCTTTCTGTTACTTCGAAAGTAGCTGCTTCAGCTTCAGCCACGCGAATTCTCGGTATTCCTTTTTATTTCTCATCAAAAGAATGGTATCTTCTTCAGGAAATCCTAGCTATTCTTAGCATGATTTTGGGGAATCTCCTTGCTATTACTCAAAGAAGCATGAAACATATGCTTGCATATTCGTCCATAGGGCAAATCGGATATGTAATTATTGGAATAGTTGTTGGAGACTCAAATGATGGATATGCAAGCATGATAACTTATATGTTGTTCTATATCTCCATGAATCTAGGAACTTTTGTTTGCATTGTATTATTTGGTCTACGTACCGGAACTGATAACATTCGAGATTATACAGGATTATACACGAAAGATCCTTTTTTGGGCTCTCTCTTTAGCCCTATGTCTCTTATCTCTAGAAGGCCTTCCTCCACTAGCAGGTTTGTTCGGAAAACTCTATTTATTCTGGTGTGGATGGCAAGCAGGCCTATATTTCTTGGTTTCAATAGGACTCCTTACGAGCGTTCTTTCTATCTACTATTATCTAAAAAATAATCAAGTTATTAATGACTGGACGAAACCAAGAAATAACCCCTTATGTGCGAAATTATAGAAGATCCCCTTTAAAATCAAACAATTCCATCAAATTGAGTATGACTGTACATTAGGAATATCAATGAATCCCACTCTTGCAATTGCTCAAGATACCCTCTTTTAGCTGCTAGGTCTATTTCTTAGTTCAAGATCCCTCTTACTAACTCCAATAAAAGAGTTAGTAGATCTGTTCGGTCCAAAATGGGAATGTGGTGTATGCATATCAATTCCAACCAAGAAAGATAAGGGTTCTCATATCTTAAATAAGAGAACACAAGCTTTTTTTTTCTTGTGATTTTTATCCCCTTCACGTCAGTATTTATCCTACCTGACACTCCTAAAATATCATCATTGTACGTGTCCTTAAAAGAAAAATAATTTAGGCAAATAAATTAAATACCGGACCTTTCCCCACATGCCATAAAAATGCGTGAGACGAGGTTCACGTGGCGGGCGGCGGCGGGCGGCCGGACTCCGGGGTTCGGCGGCGGCGTGTGGCGTTTCTGGCCACGGAACGAAGCGGAAAAGAGCGCCGGAAAAAAGAAAGAAAGGAAGAAAGAAAGGTGCCCCGCCCCGCTGACGGATAAGGCATGGCACCAAAAAGATGGACGGCGAGCGGCGCGACCGCGGTCAGGAAAGAACAGAGCTTTCCCCTCCGTCCCCGTCCCCGTCCATCGATCCCTCGCCCCGGCGCCGAGGTGCTCCAGGTGCGACCGGCAGTGATGGCGGGAGCCCGTGGCGCGGCCGCTCGGCCGCCGCCCACGCGCGACGGCGACCCCGAGCCCTGCCCGGCCGCCGCAGCTAATCTCTACCGGCGGCGGCGCGGCTCCCTCCGGCCTTCGGCGCGGCTCGCCACGCCCAAGGTATCAACCCATCCCCGCACGCAGCGTAGCCGTAGCTTATGTCATGTGTTCCTCGTTCCGTCTCGTCTCGTCTCCCCCGCCGAACATAAACAAGGGGGGAGGAAGCAACACGAGGGATTACCCTGCAGGTGATGCGCGGATCGTCGACGCGCGTTCCCTTTTTCTATTCCGCTCCGGAACAAAACGAGGAATCCGCCGAAACCGGCGCAGATCGGCGACCGGCTGAGGAAAAGGGATCTGGCTCCCTCCCCTCCCCGGACTGGACCGGCGGCATCTTGGCGTGATGGGGCGGAGCATCTCGCCCACACCACCCGTTCACAAAGCGAACGTTTCCAAGCTTTTTGTCCACTACCAGAGGCCTTTGCCGCGCAGGAATCATTCGCTTTCTCCCACCCTTTTTTTTTTCTTCTACTGTATATCATTCTATATATGCATTGCACTGCACCGCGCACACACACACACATCCCTCGTGCCATTCTCGTTTTCGCTCATTCGTTAGCTGCCGCCCCTTCACCCCTTGTTTGATTCATCTTCCTCTTCATCGCTATCAACAACCCATTATCATCATCCTTGACACTTGACTCCTCGTCGTCGGGAGGGATTGGAGGAGTCGTGTTCATTGCGGATTGAGGGACGTGCATTGCCGCGGCCAGGATGCAGCTCCACCTCCTGCCACCGGCGTGGGTGCCATCGGGCTACGGCGGCCACGGGCCGCGCCCGCGTGCCCTCGTCGTCAAAGGTGCTCGATCGATGTCACTTTCTTATCATGCTTTTCTTGCGGGGCGCTGGTTTTCCCCTGTCATCATACCATGTTGAATGTGTACCACGATTAATTATGTGGATGCACCATAAGTGCCGGCCATCCTGTGTTGAATTTGGAACAAAACCGGCATAGGTGCTTGTCGTGAGAATGGCTCTGATCACTTTCTCTTTGAACAATCAGGTCCATGCCGGTTCAGCGGCAAAGGAGATGCCGCCCTTGTGGAAACCGCCGGCTCACGCGTCGCTCTCCAGATTGCGCAGGCCACCAGCGTATCCAGTGCTAAAGGTATTGTTGCCTTGACTTGGGCTGGGAGCCTGGGACCCGATGATCTTGTCTTTGTTTTATGCTTATGTTCTCTCCATCGCTCGCTTTTAGTGTTACTATCTACATGTAGCTAGCACCGGGCAGGCACCGTATACATTACTAATTTACTAAGTAATAATCTCAGCCGGCCATCTCCTGTTTTCTCCCTCTGTTGTTTTGCTATCTGCCATTATGCCAGCCAATATACTCCAAACAGTAGGCACTTAACGAGTACATATATTGTTTTAGTCCTACGTATTATGTTCCTCTTTAGCAAGCACACGTCACACTATTATCCTATTTGGAGCACAATTACACATGCTGCTACAAGTAATTAGCAGGTGAGACACGAACAGATGATCTGTCAATGAATCAGGATAGGACATGATCTGGATTTTCGGAGCACACAACACGTTAATTAGTAGGTGAGATAAGAACAGATAATACGTCAACTTCTAATCTTCTATAGGTCCTTTTCTATAAAACGACATGGCATGCCATTAGTCACCAAGAGGAGTCACAAAGATATTGACAGAGTGCACAGAAACATGATTAAAAGGTATACAAGAGAGGGGTAGGATTCAGATTTTTCGAGCACACAACACGTTAATTAGTAGGTGAGACAAGAATAAACAGTCCGTCAATGACGCTTATGGCTTTTTGGCCTCATGAAGAGAAGGAATCCAAACCTATATGAAATCCACTTTAGAGCAAGGATGTAGCTTTCTTTCTGATCCCAAAGCATCAACTATAGAAAAGAATGCTTCTGCAGTTTAAAGTCGAATATGATGATAGAAATATTCTCGACATATTTTTGTTCTTGTTGTCGTCAGTACTATAATATGTTACCGCCATCGTTCTTTTATCAGCTAATAAAATCCTAGCCAAACTTAACTCAGTCTCAAGCTGTATAGACTGAAGCTTGAATTTAATTTTACAATCACGTAAAGTTGGACCTGGAGCTGAAATTTCAAAGCGTGTTTGCACTTCGAGGCATTATTGTTCTTGTTACTTAAATGATGTCATGTCTTACGCTGGATACATTTAATCATTCATGTGTTTCGATGTACCTGCAGGGTTGCAAACAAACCTTGTCAGAAATGATATTCAGATTCTAGAACGGACCGAGGAACCATGTGACCTTGACGACTACTGTGTGATTCCTGGGACAGAGTTTGGGCAGCCACTGGTCAACCAAGTGAGGATGATGCTGGGATCGATGAGTGATGGCGAGATCAGCGTGTCGGCATACGACACTGCCTGGGTCGCCCTGGTGCCAAGGCTCGATGACAGCGATAGCCCACAGTTCCCCGCCACCCTCCAGTGGATTCTCGACAACCAGCTCCCAGATGGCTCCTGGGGGGACGCTGTCCTGTTCTCCGCCTATGACCGGATCACAAACACCCTTGCCTGTGTCGTGGCTCTCACAAAGTGGACTCTTGGCCCTGATAAATGCAGGAGAGGTAATGCAAATCTACAAACCAATACACTCAGCTGCTCTGCTAAAGTACCAAATGAAGCGGGGTCTTTCAACTAAATGTGCGCACGATGTATTCTGTTTTTCTTTTCAGGGCTCTCTTTTCTGGAAGAGAACATGTGGAGGCTCGCAGAGGAAGACCTGGAGTCGATGCCCATCGGCTTCGAGATTGCGTTTCCTTCTCTCCTGGAGGTGGCCAAGAGCTTGGGTATTGGGTTCCCGTATGATCACCATGCTCTGCAGCGCATATATGACAACAGAGAAGTGAAGCTCAAGAAGTAGGCACCCGTTATTGTGCTCCAGTTCTCCTAGATTTTTTTTTCTTTAGAAAAGGAGGATCACCCCTGGCCTCTGCATCAGTCCTAGAGATGCAGATTACTTGACATGTTTCCTGATTAATTATTAATTATTCGAGTAGGATTCCGATGGAGATGATGCACAGAATTCCAACGACGATCCTGCATTCCCTTGAAGGAATGCCCGGGGTGGACTGGCACAAGATCCTCAGGCTCCAGTCTAGTGATGGGTCCTTCCTCTATTCTCCTTCAGCTACAGCCTTTGCTCTCAAGCAAACTGGTGACGCAAAATGCTTCGAGTACATCGACAGAATCGTCAAGAAATTCAGTGGAGGAGGTAAGAGATCCATGACCGTTAACTGCACTGATATTGGATGGGATTGAGTTCTTTTTTTGGTAATTCCTGATCCCGTGTGCATTGTTCATCTTGATTGGCACATTTCAGTTCCCAATGTTTACCCGGTCGATCTCTTTGAACACATCTGGGTCGTCGATCGGCTGGAGCGTCTTGGAATCTCGCGCTACTTCAAGCAAGAAATTAAACAGTGCTTGGACTATGTCCACAGGTTTAGTTTCTCATCCATAACTGTGCCTTTTTGATAGTGCTTAAACTATTGGTCACTTCATGAAGAAAGTTCCTTCTAACTTCATTACTGATGCTGTAGCCACTGGACTGAAGACGGTATTTGCTGGGCAAGGAACTCCGCTGTAAGAGACGTGGATGACACAGCCATGGCATTCCGGCTGCTGCGGCTACATGGATACGATGTCTCCCCGAGTATGACCCCCTTTTCCCTGCAAACTCAAATATTGTATAGTGCTGTACATACTCTGCAGAGTAGTAATAATTATTTCATGTCACAAACAAAACTGATATTTGATTCATTCACAGGTGTATTTGAGAAGTTTGAGAAGGACGGGGAGTTCTTCTGTTTCGCGGGGCAATCAACGCAAGCAGTCACTGGGATGTACAACCTGAACAGGGCCTCTCAGCTAAGATTCCCTGCAGAGGATGTGTTGCAGCGTGCAGGGAGATTCTCGTATGAGTTTCTTAGAGAAAGGGAAGCGCAGGGCACGATTCGAGACAAATGGATCATTGCTAAGGATCTACCAGGCGAGGTAAACACGTCCATCCTGCCAATTAATCGGTTTAGATGGATTAGGAAGTAAACATAACTCTCACAATCTTTGGCTTGATTGCTCATGACACTTGCTAGTTAATTTTTTACGAAGCCCCTAAAGAATTATAATTGATATTTTCGTATATAACATGACTATTTTGAACACTCTTGTTATCATGTTTAAAGAATAGTTATTATCTTATTTTTGTGAAACAAAATAACCTTATCTGGATACGAACAAGAATATAAATACCTTTATTTATGATTATAGGTAAAATATACACTGGACTTCCCATGGTATGCAAGCTTACCGCGTGTAGAAGCAAGAGTCTACCTAGATCAATATGGTGGTGAGAATGATGTCTGGATTGGAAAGACACTCTACAGGTAAAAAATCGTCAAATTCCGACAATTGGTTCATTCCATACTTCTTGAGGGAAGATCCCAGAGTTGATATGCTGAATGGCTTTGGCAGGATGCCACTTGTGAACAACAACACCTATCTTGAGTTGGCAAAGCGTGATTTCAATCGCTGCCAAGTCCAACATCAGCTTGAGTGGCATGGCCTACAAAAGTACGCATTAATCTCACACAACATTTTGTTAATTATGTCTCATTTTCCTTGCATAACATGTCTTTCTATGTACTTAGGTGGTTTATTGACAATGGCCTCGAGACTTTTGGGGTGGCTTTAAGAGATGTTCTGAGAGCTTATTTTCTAGCTGCCGCTTGCATTTTCGAACCAAGCCGTGCCACAGAGCGACTTGCATGGGCCAAGGTGTCAGTGCTGGCCAACATTATTACTAAATATCTTCATAGCGATTTGTTGGGTAACGAAATGATGGAACGGTTTATGCACGGTGGTCTCCATGAAGGACATAGTACTATATCACGGTGAGCACATTAACTGAGCATTGCTGCTCAATCTAAACTATCACGCCAAATGATAAACATTTACATGCTTAATTGGATCCCTTTGACTAATTGTTCTTTTGATAAGAAAAATAGCAAACTAATACTAGTAATTTGGTAGATGATTTCCACCAGCGGACAATTATGATGCAAACATAAAATCCACTCTCTTAGAAGTTAAGACCTTCAAACTTGCATATATAGCTTTATTTTACTTTGCGTGATGTTACGTAATATTTTTTGCTTAACGACGGATGATGTAATATCTTTAAACACTAGAACTGTTTAATCCATCACTGTGCCATTAGAAAAACATGGACTTTCATTATAATGTCTTCTCATTCTTTAATATGGTTTACATGACACAATTTGTCCATCTAGGCGTAAAGGAGATGCAAAAGAGGACATTCTTGTGGGGGCACTTCAGCAGTTTATTGATTTATTGGCACAAGAGACACTAGCTGTTGGTGAAGGACCAATGTACATCAACAATTTGTTACGCTGTGCTGTAAGTTGGACAAGCACTTGCACCTGTTTTTTTAGTTACTAATTACTATGATGTTCTCTTTGGTAAAAATTCTAATATATTTCTTTGAACCTCTAGTGGATTGAATGGATGATGCAACTGATAAATAGAGAGGATGACACATACAATTCAAGTGTTTTCCAAGCAGGCTCGTGCATGGTTCACGATAAACAAACATGTTTGCTTCTAGTCAAAATTATTGAGATTTGTGGTGGACGAACCGGTGAAGCATCATTGATGATAAACAGCATGGATGGTGCTTTCTTTATTCAGCTTGCATCCTCTATTTGTGACAACCTTCACCACAAGATGTTACTTTCTCAGGTAGCTCTTTTACGCTGAAATAATTTTTTTGCCATATTTTCTGTTGAACCATGTGATACATGGTTGATGGTATTTTTCCGATTTCAAGAAATGAACACCATGACAAATCATTGAATTGTTCTCACTCTTTCTTTGGTTACTCGCGTGGAATGAATGACCCACGTGTGTAAGCTCAAGTGGGCTCTCAAGCAAGCTCCAAAACTTCAGGGATCTCATGCTATCTTTGGCGTGTAAATTAACTTATAATAACTTCTATCAAGTCGGCACTACAATCCATCGTGTCATTCATTAGAAACATGGCACATATGGTGCATCTATTAAACTAACTATGCAATTTATTTACAGGACACCGAAACAAATGAGGTGGCGATGAGCCACATGGACGAGAAAATCGAGGCGGGCATGCAGGAACTCACCCAGAACTTTCTCCAGACACACGATGATGGGGCGAGTAGCGAGACGAAGCGAACCTTGTTGAGCGTCGTGAGAAGCTGTTACTACGCGGCTAACTGCCCTCGCGATGTATTCGATAGACATGTTTCGAAGGTCATTTTTGAACATGTGTTCTGAAAGAAAGAAAGAAAGAAAGAAGATTTATCCTGCAATGGTAGGGATGGGTGTAGGTGGGATCTGTATGTACATAGAAAATAATGCTGCAAGGAGGAAGGGCGTATTCAAGTTGGGTTGGTTCTAGTTTTTGCAGTTTGTGTTTGATCCCTCCAGCTTCTTAAAGTTGTGCATGTCACGGTTAAATGCAATGTGATATAAAATCCAAGAAAATGCACTGGTAGATGATTCTCGGATGCATTTTGGTGGATCAAGCTAGTAAATCTAACGGCTACAACTACTTTTATGATGTGGATGTAATTAGAGTTGATTATGTTTTTTTTCCTCTACAGCGAATTTGTCTATTATTCCAGAGACTGCAGTTTTACAGAAAGACCCTCATGTTCATGCATATAATATCTCACAAGCCATGCATCATATTAAAATGATTCCAACATGTAAAATGCTTAGAATTTTGTGTAGATTAATAATTTGCCACTTTCATCCATGTTAAAGATGTTTAAGTTGCTGCTTGCATTAATTTGCTAAAATGCCATGTTAAAATGATTTATTTCATAATTAATTAACCATATCTCCGAATTTAATAAACTTTATATGTAAATGGGGTGGAAAAATGCCTAGTTTAACATGGTGCACTTTATTTTCCTGTTTAACAACAATAAAATATGTTTTAGGGCAGAACAGTACCAAATTCGAAATATGCATATGGGGATTTTCCGGAATTGTTGTTCGTTGTTCCGGCCTCATTTAAACTTGCCTAAATAGTTAGTTTACTTTTGTTACACCCCTTACCATCTTAATCAACACTTAATATTGTTGGGTAAATAAACGAGAGAGAACTAAACATTTGAATGTGGTGTTTCGTCAATATGCAACTCGTTGCATATTGAGCTCCACTTAACTTGTAGTATTGTTTGTTGCACTTTGCCATGCCATGCCTTATTAAACCGGATATGCATCATACTTGTTTGTGCATCATGCCATGTTTATGTTTGTGCATTTACCATGTTGTTTGTTTCTTTCCGGTGTTGCTTCTTAGTTCCGGTAATGTTGCGATTGTGAGGATTCGTTCGACTACTACTGTTCGTCTTCTTTATGGACTCGTTCTTCTTCCTAGCGTGATTTCAGGCAAGATGACCGCTACCCTGAATCTCACTACTATCATTGCTATGCTAGTTGCTTCGTTCTATTGCTTTGCCGCGCTACCTATCTCTTGTTGATCAAGCCTCCCAATTTGCCATGTCAGCCTCTAACCTTTTCACCCTTCCTAGCAAACCATTGCTTGGCTATGTTACCACTTTGCTCAGCCCCTCTTATAGCGTTGTTAGTTGCAGGTGAAGTTGAAGATTGCTCCATGGTGGACAGGATTGTGTTGGGATATCGCAATATCTCTTATTTAATTAACGCATCTATATACTTGGTAAAGGGTGGAAGGCTCGGCCTTATGCCTGGTGTTTTGTTCCACTCTTGCCGCCCTAGTTTCCGTCATACCGGTGTTATGTTCCCGGATTTTGCGTTCCTTACGCGGTTGGGTGATTTATGGGACCCCCTTGACAGTTCGCTTTGAATAAAACTCCTCCAGCAAGGCCCAACCTTGGTTTTACCATTTGCCTCACCACCACCTATACCTTTCCCTTGGGTCGGCCAACCCGAGGGTCATCTTTATTTTAGCCGGGCGGTGCTTCTCTAAGTGTTGGTGCGAACGAGCAACCTCGGGGCCCCTCGGGAAACTCGAGGTCTGGTTTTACTCGTAGCTTGACTTATCCGGTGTTGCCCTGAGAACGAGATATGTGCAGCTCCTATCGGGATTGTCGGCGCATCGGGCGGCTTTGCTGGTCTTGTTTTACCATTTGTCGAAATGTCTTGTAAACCGGGATTCCGAGACTGATCAAGTCTTCCTGGGAGAAGGTATATCCTTCGTTGATCGCGAGAGCTTATCATTGGCTAAGTTGGGACACCCCTGCAGGGTATTAAATTTTTGAGAGTCGTGCCCGCGGTTATGTGGCAGATGGGAATTTGTTAATGTCCTGTTGTAGATAACTTGACACCAGATCCGAATTAAAACGCATCAACCGTGTGTGTAGCCGTGATGGTCTCTTCTCGGCGGAGTCCGGGAAGTGAACACGGTTTTTTGGGTTATGTTTGACGTAAGTAGGAGTTCAGGATCACCTCCTGATCATTGCTAGGGAACACCACTCTCTTAATAAGATGAACAATATTCAAATTACTTGAACATTTTTCTATTAACGAACATCTTTTGAATAAATAGTGAATAACCGTTAATACACAATTTTTTTCAAATACATGTTTTTTCAAATTACACCATTAATGTTTATGAATACATTATGATCATATTTTTTAATTTAAGATGAACATTTTTCTAAAATACATGATGAATATATTTTATATAAAATATGAACATTTTTTATACATAGTGTAAACTTTCAAAAATAACAACAAAGTCTTTAGTCCCAAATAAGTTGGGGTAGGCTAGAGCTGAAGCCCAAAAGATCTTGCAAACAACTCGTGCTTCTAGCACATGGATAGCAACCTTTCAGAATTTCACGCACCCATGTCCATGATCCTTTGGTGATATTTCAGTCCTTCTAGTCTCTCTTTACAGACTCATCTCATGTCAAGTTTGGTCTACCTCGACCTCTCTTGGCATTATCAACACGATTTAGCCGTCCAATATGCGTTGGAGCTCTAAAGACCTACGCTGAATATCTCAAACCATCTCAAGCGGTGTTGGATCAGCTTCTCTTCAATCGGTGCTACTCCAACTCTGCCCCGTATATCATCATTCCGGACACGATCCTTCCCTTTGTGGCCACACATCCATCTCAATATGCGCATATCCACCTCACCTAACTGTTGACACATGTCGTCTTTTAGACGACAAACACTGACAGTATTACGGAACGAATCACCATCCAATAGAACATGTTTTTTAGCTTTTGTGGCAATCCCTTGTCACAAAGAACGCCACAAGCTTGGCGCTACTTCATCCATCTAGCTTTGATTCGATGGCTCACATGTTCATCGATATCACCATCCTTCTGCAGTATTGATCCAAGATATTGAAACGTGTCCTTCTAAGGTTCCACCTGCCCATCAAGGCTATCATTTTTCAAATACACAAACCAACAAAAAATCAAAATACACAATGAGCATTTTTAAAAATGCATAGTTTTAACTTTAAAAAATATGTGAACACTTTCTGGGACACATTAAACTTTATAATATACATGACACACATTTTGAAAATAGCATTGAATAATTTTCAAATACACATCAAACATTTTACATAATGTTGCCATTTCTTGAACACAGTGAGTATATTTTAAATACATGACAAACATTTTTGAGAAAACGCTAAACCATTTTCTGTGAAAATATTTATATTTGTGTGAACATTTTCTCATTGATGAACGAAAATTTTACATTATTTTATTTTGAAAATCGAAAATAAAACAGAAAATGAAAATGAAAAAGATGAGCAAATCAATCTATCAATATCTCTTCTCGAAGACTGGCCCATGTTCGCTGTTATGGGTGAGCGTCGTTCTTCTGCTCGCAAAGAGCATATAGCGACTCCACGCGCTACGCCTAGGGCCGCAAAGGCTATACCTCGCTTACAGCGAGTCCGATGGAAGAATCGCCTGAAGATCTACGGTGATGGGCCGACACATTATCACATATTTTAAACAAAGAGAGAAAAGGGGGGTGCGCATGATTTGATAGACGGCCTAGTTGAACAAAAACTGACGGTCTTCCACTGGCTTCTATTTTCTTGTTTTTCCACCGGGTTTTCTTTGTTTCTTTCTCCATTTTTACAAGTCATTTTCTTTGTTTCCTTTTCTTTTTCAATAGCTTTTTTTTCTTTTCCTTTTCTACATCTTCTTCGTTTTTGTTTCTTTCTTTTCTGTTTTTGCCTTTGTTTTCTCTTGGTTTTCATTTTTTATACACCTTTTGGTATACATCTTCTATATTTTTCTAATACAAGTGTCATAATTTTTAAATACAATTTTACCATTTATTAAATACATGGTCAGCATTTTTTCCATGCAAATTCAATATTTTTCCATGTTGATTGACATTTTTTAAATACCGTGTGTGTGCACATTTAACTTTTCTTTTTAAAATCCTTGATTAATATTTTTCAAATACAAGTTTATTTTTTTAATAATTGGACAACATTTCATTTGTAGACATTTTACTTTGTTATTCAAATCTTTCATTAATATTTTTCAAATACAAGTTGAAGATTTTTTCAATGCATGGTCAACATTTTTCTATATACCTTTTTTTCCAAGTGGTTGATGAAATTATTTAATATAGTAAATTAAAGTTTTTTAATATATGCTCAACATTTTTTCTATAAACTTCTAACCTCTTTTTGAAAGACTTAATAAACATTGTTTTCAAATACTCTCTCCGTCCGGAAATACTTGTCATCAAAATGAATAAAACGGGATGTATCTAGATGTATTTTAGTTCTAGATACATCCCTTTTTGTCCAATTTGATGACAAATATTTTCGGACGGAGGGATTATAAGTTGAATAATTTTTAAATAATTGGTCAAAAAACATCTATGCATGTTTAACATTTTTCCAAAGCTTGTTTAATATTTTTCATATACAAGTTTAACATTGTTTGAAGAAATTTCACAATTTTTTCTATACACATTAAATACTTTTCAAATGCATGATTATAAATTTCAAATAATTATTTAACTTAGTATTCCAAATCCTTGGATTAGCATTTTTAAACATTGTCAATTTTTTCACGCACGTTATAAATTTTCTGTATACTTTTTTCGTGTACATGAGAAACATTTTCTGTATGTACATCTTCAAATGCTTGGTTAACATTTTTCTTAAATGTGTTATGTAAATTTTTTGTTATATATGTATTTAGAATATTTGAAAGTATAGACAAAAGTTAAAAAGGAAAGCAAAAAACGTAAGAAAAAAATAAAAAATAGGCACTGGCCTACCCTGTACTGGGTCGACCATATGTTCGTGCTATAGCAACGCGTTTCAGCGAGTGAGAAGGTTGCCTAGCTACGAGCGAAGTATAGCCATGCCTTCCTAGGGCATCCTAATATTTATTATTTATTATTTTCTAGGCCACGGTTCTGGGCCAATATCTTGTTCGCTCGCTTTTTTTTAGCATCAGTACAGACACATGCGCTCATATACACGCGCATACACTCATCCATATGAACGCACACACGCACACCCTACCCTTATGAGCACCTCCGAGAGACTGAGCCGGCATATCATCTTGAGATTTACGAAGCCACTGTAGGCGCCTCGTCGTAGACGGGAACATCTCCTCCCACTAAAAGCGCATCGCCGGAAATCCTGCAATAAATTCAGGAATAATGCGAGCACCAGGATTCGAACCCTGATGGGTTGGGGATACCACTGTCCACCTAACCATCTCAACCACAGGTTGGTTCATATCCCGTTCGCTCGCTGCTACGTCTCTCTTGGCTGAGAATAAAAGGGATGCATGTTTCTTGGTCTTGTGCGCTGGTTTTATTGAGTCCTAGCACAATAACTTTTTCACTGTCTACTACAAGAAGGTTTTCCCGGGTCCAATGAGGGAGAGACGATGATGGGGCGCGTCTTTGGTTTGCTCTAGTGCTTGTATGCAAAAAGGCTTACCAGCTAATTTCTAATGGCTCAAGATTCATTGCTCACATGTCCGATGTGTCACGCCAATCCCTTAGAGCATCTCCAGCCACACCCCCAACACGGTCTCCCCAGGCGGTTTTTTCGCGCCGGCGCCGAGAAAATGGCCCAGTCGCGTCCCAGGAGCCCGTTTTTCGCCGGCTTGGGCCGAAATCAGTGCCGGCGGACCCAGGCCGAACCCGGCGCGCTGGGGGGCGCCGGGGCGAGTGGTTTTGGCACGAAAGAGCCGCGGGCCCGCCTAGTCGGTGAGACGGGCGCTTCGTCGCCCTCATCGCCTCGGTTCCCGCGGGAATCAATGCCAAGGTTGCCGTGCTGCCGCCGTCAGTCAGCCTTGCCATTGATTCCTCATCACGGGCGGCGCATCACGGGGCGGCGCGGCGACACCTCCCTCCCCGCCACGCGTACACACAGGCGCGGCTAGGCGCGGCTATATAAGCCGGTGGCTGTCGTGGTTCTAAGCCTGACAGTAGAATAGGGGGGTAGGTATGGAGAGGCAAGATCCTAGCTATGGAGTAGTTGTATACGCAAGGGATTTACGAGTTCAGGCCCTTCTCGAAGGAAGTAAAAGCCCTACGTCTCGGAGCCCGGAGGCGGTCGACTGGATTATAAGCGTATGAGTTACAGAGGTGCGAACCCTTCTGCCTGTGGAGGGGGTGGCTTATATAGTGTGCGCCAGGACCCCAGCCAGCCCACATAACGGAGGGTTCAATGTACATAAAGGCCTGGCGTTACTGGTAACGCCTTACATAAAGTGCCATCATGGCCATAAAGACTACTTAATAACATACGGTTTGGGTGCAGAATGACCCTAGATCTCCCGGTGATCGAGTGAGTCTTCATGGTTGAGTGTCTTCGAGTCCGTCGAGTGGAATCCTTCCAGGTCGACTGTAAGGCAGTTTCTTCTAGAGATGTCCTTGGGGAGGGTACCTTGGACAGGTCCATGACCCTACCCTAGGTACATGGCTTCATCATTAGCCCCCGAATGGATCGAGGTTTGAGTGAGGAAGGAGTTGAAAATTCTCCCGACCTGTTTCTCGTGCTGCGAGTGTGTCTTACTCTGGACCAATGACTTTTTAGTGATGGCGTCAACTTCTCTTTCAGTCGCCTTGATCCATTCTTTGCATCTGCCGAGTGAACTTTATGAACTTGGAGATTTTCGAGCGACGAATCGGAGGAAATCTGCTGTCTGACAAGTTGCTCTGCTATTTGCGGATTTGACGGGATCTGAATTTCGGGAAGCGCGCGAAGCGGAGAAGGCCGCGATACTCGGATGGGATAAGGCAAAGACGCCTTGATCTCCGTGCCACCTTTTTCGCCACGTATCGCGCGCGCGCCTGTTGCGGGATTTGACAAGATCGTCCGGGCCTACCAGTCAGCCACTCGGAAGATACTTCATATAAGGCGCCGGATGGGGGTTTTTTGAATAGTGCGGCCTCATTTTCTCCTCCCCCGTCCTTAGATTCATCTGCTGCACTCGCCACCTGCTTAGCACTGCTGTTTTGTGCCTGCTTCGCCGGTGACAATGGTGAAGGAGAAGACGACAGCTTTGGAGCGGGCGAAGAAGGCGACGGCGAAGGTGAAGGGGAGAGTGACCAGTCGGGGCGGATCCTCGTCGCGGTCCAGCCCGCCGCAAGGCTGGATCCAGGGAAACTGGACCCGCTCGACCATCACCCAGAAGGACCTCGACGACCTGGCCAACGAAGGACTGATCCCCCACGGGTCAGCAAGGCTTCCGGGGACGGAGTGGCAGCCGCAGCCTCAGGAGGGTGGGTGCGTCCTCTTAGCCACCCATGTTGATCGCGGGTTTTCTCTACCGCCGAATCTTTTCTTTCGGGGGGTTTCTGAACTTCTTTGGGGCACAACTCCATCACTTCACACCCAACTCCATTGCCTATCTTGCCGCTTTCGTGTCTTTGTGCGAAAACTTCTTGGGTTGTCGGCCGCACTAGGGTCTTTTCAAACACATATTCACTTGTCGCTCTCAAACGGTGAAAAAGGCTAGTCCGAATGACGAGAGAACCCAAGTAATCCAGATGTGTGGGGGTCTTGGGGTCCAAATGAGGAGTAAGAGTGCCTTTCCAGCCATGACCCTTCCCGAGTCAGTTAGAGGGTGGCGATCGACCGTTCTCTGCCCGGACCGATCGGCCTTGAGCGATCATTGGACTCCTCCTTTCTCCATGGGTCGAGTGAACAAGCCATCTTCTCTGAAGGTGCTTCCGGAGGAGAAGGCTCAGGTTAGGATGTTGGTGGAGCGTGTAGTCCATCTCATTCGCGACGGAGTGACTGGCATGTATCTTTTGGAGGTTTTTCTTCGACAGCGCATTCAGCCACTTCAATACCGGGGTCACCCGATGTGGTTGTACTCTGGTACCGAAGACACCACTCGGGTCCACCTAGAGGAGGTTGACGACGCCACACTGGAGAGGTGGATGACTGCCATCACAGGGAACAAAGATAACCCCCGTGGAGCTAGGAGGATCCCACCACTCGACCAGTCTTAAGAACCAGACAAGGTCTGACCACTTATCTTCGACTGTGATCCTGTTTCATTCATTCTGCTTTGCTGCAAATCAGTCGACTGAATTTTGTCTTGTTTGTTGTCTTCCAGATCACTACCGAGATGTACTCAATGCCCAACGGGGTGCAAGAATGGACCGAAGAAGAAGAAGGGAGTGGAGGTGAAAGTCAGGAGGAGTGGGAGTCGGACGGTGACGAGGGTGAAGAAGATGCTGGCTCTGATGAGGAAGAGGAGGAGGTAGTCGAACCTCCTCGTACGAAAAGGAGGACCAAGCTCGTTCATGACCCCGCAGTCGAGCGCGGCAAGGGGGTTGTGCCTGTTGTGCAGTCGACCAAACATCCTCGGACAACCTCTCCGGCGCCGACTGAGAAAGTGTCGAAGCAACTCCGAGCAGCGTCGTCAAAACCGACGAAGGCCCTGCCGAAGATGAGGATGGCGATTCCCACTATTTCCGGGTAATGGCATAACTTGTGTTTCTTGTTTCACATGGATTTACTCTTGGTCGATTCGTTCGTTGACCGACTGATTTCTGAAACTGCAGTGCTGCTACTTCTGAGACCTCGATCAGGCGTGAAGATCAAGAAATGGAGGACACTGCCACTTCCAACCCTGGTATGATCCCTGTAGTTTCGCTTTCGGTCGATAGGATCTTCATCTTTAACTTTTGAATCTTTCCTGCAGCTCCACCTAATATCATTATTGATCTCCCTGATGATGATGATGAGGAACCATCGAGGCAGAGGAGGAACAGGAAGACATCTGCTGGCAAGACTGCTCAGGTCGAATCAGCACCTGATGCGCTGGTTCCAGAGGGAGGCAACGCCACTCAGACTATAGTGTCCTTTGCTGTGCTGCTGACGAGTGCTCGCCCTCCGTCGTCGAGTGCAGATCCGCCTTCTCTTTTTTCCACCTATCACGTCCCAGAGGACCAAGCAGGCGCTGCTAAAGAAGCTATACGTCAAGCGGGGGTCATGATGGAGCAAGTGAAGGCGATGCGAGATGCCAGTCAAGCGGCTTATGATGCAAGCTCGACCCTTCAGAGCAATGTCCAGGTTAGTTGACCACCGCCTGTTCTGTTAGGATATAATACCTGACAATTTTTCTTTCTGAAGATCTTAGAATCTGTCGTACACCCACTGGGTGTGTCGATTGGAATGTCTGGATTGGTGGGGGCACGCTAAGTGCACCCACTGGGTGTATTCCCCGAGACTATGGTGGACCGCTGGCAGTCGACCATAGTCTTTATACTTTAAACTTTTTCTCTTTTGCTTTCTTCACTCGGTCTGGTCGAATGAAATCATGGAACCAGTGGGGGCACGCTAAGTGCACCCACTAGGTGTAGTCCCCGAGACCGTGGTCGACTGCTGGTAGTCGACTATGGCCTGAAGAACACTTTTTTTGAAACTGTGTCTAACTACTGGTAGTTAGTCTTTACATCTCTTTTGGTCGATAGATCGACCGAGTGATAGAACTAGTGGGGCACGCTGAGTGCACCCATCGGTCTAATCCCGAGACTACATTGAATGTTTTAATTAATTTGTAGTCTTAGAAATCTCGATTTTTCTATTAGTCACTTTCGGAAGTGACCTATTTTTGACATCTGTCGATTGATCTTTCGCAGAAATCTTGCGAGCTCGTGGCTCGTTATACTGAGTTGGAGAACAAGCATATCCAGCTCGAACTTGATCTGAAGCTTGTCCAGGAGAACTTTACGAAGGCGAAGGAGGAGGCAAAAGGTATGTTTGGTGAGAACCTTGACGACTGCCCTTATTTCTTGTCCATTCATGAGTCTGATCTCACTGTCATTTTGCAGATAAACTAAGGGATGCTCTGAAGAAGAAGGACCTTGACCTTGCCGAGGCGCAGAAAGCGGCTTCAGACAAGACGAAACTTGCAGAAAGAAGCTGGCTTCAATCAGCAAACTTGAAGAGGAGAATACCAATCTGAAGGCTGCTCTCGACGCGGCCAACAAGGAGGCCAGTCGATTGAAGAATGACAAGATAGCCCTGAGTGATAAGGCTAGCGAGCTGGCGGGAAAGAAGAACGACTTAGAGGCTTATCTGGGTGGGCTCGCCAAGAAGTTATTCCTCATGCTCGAAGGTAACCCCTTATCTCCGACTAGTAATCACTGACTTATTGTAGGACTATTAGCTTATCCTTGGGTTGTATCCACAGAATTCTGCCAAAACTTTGAAGAGGAGACTAGTCAAGTGGAGACTAGCTTGGATCCCATCAACTCTCCCATGAAGGATGAAGCCACCATGAACGTGCTCCGTCTCGAGTCTCGCGTGGCTGCTGTGGTCGACTATCTGGCGAGACTGAAGGTTGCAACGTCGCGCATCGACACAGCACTATGGCCAGGAGAAACACTTCAGAATGACCTCGAGTCTCTGATGACTCGACTGAACGAAGTTCCAAGTCGAGTGCAAGAATGGAAGAAGTCTTCTGCCAGGTGTGGTGCCGATGTTGCTCTGTCTCTGGTCCGTGTTCACTGCAAGGACGCGCGAGGGGACAAGCTGGCATCTCTCAAGGTGGCCAATACCAAGAAGCATGACTTCCGATCTTTCATGGAGACCTTCATTGCTGCTGCCACTCGGATCATAGATGGAATCGACCTGGACGAGTTTGTCGCGCCTTCTATTCCTCCGAAGGAGGAGTAAAAAACTTCTATGCTTGATGCCTTAAATTTGCCTTGGAATGCCGAGTGGTTTTTGTAACCGGTAAACTTTAACAGACTTGGTGCCTGAGCACTTCTGGATCCATAGGACGCTATCTGAACTTGGGTTTGCCGTTGAATATGTTTGCATTTGCCTTCGACGAACATTGTCCTTTGCTTGGAATATATGCTAGTACTTGTGATGCACTTTTGCAGGTAGGGATGAAGCACAGATTGCAATCGACTTGTACCTCATCATACTTAGGTGAGCACTGGGCTGCAGCTAAGCCCCCGAGTGGGAGGTTTGCTCTCCACTCGGTAGGATTTTCAAAAACTTAGGCGAGCACTGGGCTGCAGCTAAGACCCCGAGTGGGAGGTTTGCTCTCCACTCGGTAGGATTTTCAAAAACTCAGGCGAGCACTGGGCTGCAGCTAAGCCCCCGAGTGGGAGGTTTGCTCTCCACTCGGTAGGATTTTCAAAAACTTAGGCGAGCACTGGGCTGCAGCTAAGCCCCCGAGTGGGAGGTTTGCTCTCCACTCGGTAGGATTTTTGTGGCGTACCTCTGAAGGAGAAGGTAGCAGTCGACCTGCACCTCGTCCCCCTTGCGGAGCGCACGTTGTATTTGTGGCGTAGCTCGGAAGGAGAAGGTAGCAGTCGACCTGCACCTCGTCCCCCTTGCGGAGCACATGTTGTATTTGTGGCGTAGCTCGGAAGGAGAAGGTAGCAGTCGACCTGGGCTTCGTCTTCCTTGCGGAGCGCACTTTGTACTTATACTTAGGCGAGGGCTAGGCTGTAGCTAAGCCCCCGAGTGGGAGGCTGGGTCTCCACTCGGCAGGATTTTGTTTAAACTTAGGCGAGTACTTTGACTGCAGCTAAGCCCCCGAGTGGGAGGCTGGCTCACCACTTGGTAGGATTTTGTTAAACTTAGGCGAGTACTTGGACTGCAGCTAAGCCTCCGAGTGGGAGGCTGGCTCACCACTCGGTAGGATTTTGTTAAACTTAGGCGAAACGGATTTGCAGCTAAGCCCCCGAGAGGGAGGCTTGCTCACCACTCGGTAAGGATTTTTGTTTTATAGACTTAGGCGAAACGGATTCGTAGCTAAGCCACCCACTGGGGGACTGCTTTATGTGAACAAAAGTAACAACAATCACTGGGAAAATTATAACACTCTTGTCTTTGATAAATAAACTACAGAAGTACTTTTATTACATCTCATCCGAGTGAATACTTAAGTATAAAAGGGGCGAAGCAGCTCCGCGTTCCAAGCTCGGAGCTCGTCAATCTGGTGCTCGACATTGTAAAGGCGGTACGCCCCGTTGTGGAGAACCTTGGTGACGATGAAGGGACCTTCCCAAGCAGGAGCAAGCTTGTGTGGCTTCTGCTGATCCACTCGGAGAACCAAATCTCCTTCTTGGAAGGCTCGACTCTTCACGTTTTTGGCATGGAATCGATGCAAGTCCTGCTGATAAATGGTTGATCGGATCAAGGACATCTCTCTTTCTTCTTCTAGAAGGTCGACTGCGTCTTGTCGGGCTTGCTCTGCTTCAGCTTCAGTGTAGAGTTCGACTCGAGGTGCGTTGTGAAGCAGGTCACTCGGCAAGACTGTTTCAGCTCCGTAGACCAAGAAGAACGGAGTTCTCCCAGTCGACCGATTAGGTGTGGTCCTTAATCCCCAAAGTACTGACGGAAGTTCGTCGACCCATGCACCAGCTGCGTGCTTGAGATCACGCATAAGTCGAGGTTTCAGCCCTTTGAGAATTAAACCATTTGCTCGTTCTGCCTGTCCATTCGACCTGGGGTGAGCGACTGAAGCATAGTCGACTCATGTGCCTTGAGACGTGCAGAAGGCTCTGAATTCCTCGGAATCGAAGTTCGACCCATTATCACTGATGATGCTATGGGGAACTCCATATCTTAATATCAACTCCCTGATGAAGCTGACAGCAGTGCCGGCATCAAGATTCTTGATGGGTTTAGCCTCAATCCACTTAGTGAACTTGTCGACTGCCACCAGCACATGGGGGAAGCCGCTTCTGCCTGTTCTCAGTGGTCCAACCATATCCAATCCCCATACAACGAAAGGCCAGACAAGTGGGATGGTCTTCAAGGCTGAGGCAGGCTTGTGTGACATATTGGAGTAAAATTGACATCCTTCACACTTGTCGACTATCTCCTTTGCCATTTCATTTGCTCTTGGCCAGTAAAATCCCGCTTGGTATGCTTTAGCCACAATGGTCCAAGAAGACGCATGATGGCCACAGGTTCCCGAGTGGATATCATCAAGGATTATCCGACCTTCTTCTGGCGTCAAACATTTCTGACCGACTCCAGTCGCGCTTTCTCTGTACAACTGTCCCTTTATCACGGTAAAAGATCTGGATCGGCGGACGATCTGTCGAGCCTCTTCTTCATCCTCTGGGAGCTCTTTCCTTAAGATATACGCGATGTACGGCACTGTCCAGTCGGGAGTGATGACCAATGCTTCCATGATCAGGTCGACCACCGCTGGAACTTCTACTTCAGTCGGATCTGTGACACTTTTTGGTTGCGGAGCTTCTTCGGTAAAAGGATCTTCCTGAACTGATGGAGTATGGATATGTTCCAAGAACACATCACTGGGAATGGCTTCTCTCTTGGAACCTATCTTTGCCAAATCATCAGCCGCTTGATTCTTCAGTCGGGGTATATGATTGAGCTCTAACCCTTCAAATTTCTTCTCCAGCTTTCGTACCGCATTGCAGTAACCAGTCATGGCTGGGCTTCTAACGTCCCACTCCTTCATCACCTGATTGACCACCAAATCTGAATCGCCATAAACCATAAGGCGACGGACGCCGAGTGAAATGGCCATGCGCAACCCATACAAAAGTGCTTCGTATTCTGCTTCATTGTTGGAGGAATCAAAGTGAATCTGGAGCACATATCTGAGCTTATCTCCTCGGGGGGAAACCAATACAACTCCAGCACCGGAACCATTCAACATCTTAGAACCGTCAAAGAACATGGTCTGGTGCTCCGAGTGAACCTGAGTCGGTTGTTGTTGTTCGATCCACTCAGCGATGAAATCCGCTACTGCTTGGGACTTAATGGCTTTCTTTGCCTCAAACTTGATATCAAGGGGAAGGAGTTCAATCGCCCATTTAGCCACTCGACCAGTTGCATCTACATTGTAAGAATCTCGACAATGGGGCGTCACGACGATCGTAATGGAATGATCAGAGAAATAGTGAGCAACCTTCTTCGTGGTCATGTAAATCCCATATACAAGCTTCTTATAATGAGGGTATCTTTGCTTCGATGGGGTCAATACTTCAGAAAGATAATATACTGGGCGCTGAACTTTGAAGGCTTTCTCTTCTTCTTCCCGCTCGACCGCAAGTACTATACTGACAACTTGTCCTGTGGCTGCGATGTAAAGCAACAGAGGCTCTTTGGTGATTGGAGCAGCAAGCACCGGCTGGGTGGAGAGCAGAGCTTTTAGTTTTGCAAACGCTGCATCAGCTTCTGGAGTCCACTCGAACTTGTCTGACTTCTTCATCAGTCGGTAAAGAGGCAATGCCTTTTCACCGAGGCGAGAGATGAATCGACTTAACGCGGCCAAGCATCCAGTAAGTTTCTGGACATCGTGCACACGCACGGGGCGTTTCATTTGGAGTATAGTGCCAACTTTTTCTGGGTTGGCGTCGATTCCTCATTCGAAAACGAGAAAACCGAGTAACTTTCTGCCAGGAACTCCGAATGTGCACTTTTATGGATTAAGCTTGATATCATACCTCCTGAGATTGGCAAATGTTTCAGTGAGGTCAGTCAACAGGTCGGAACCCTTCCGTGATTTAACCACAATATCATCCATGTATGCTTCCACGTTCCGACTGATTTGAGTGAGTAAACACTTCCGAATCATCCTCATGAACGTGGATCCGGCATTCTTGAGGCCGAATGACATGGTGACATAGCAGAAGCATCCGAATGGGGTGATGAAAGCTGTTTTGATCTCGTCGGGTCCATACGGACGGATCTGATGATAACCGGAATAGGCGTCTAAAAAAGACAGGCGCTCACATCCCGCAGTCGAGTCGACTATTTGGTCGATGCGAGGGAGAGGAAAATGATCTTTCGGGCAGGCCTGATTGATATGTTTGAAATCAATGCACGTGCGCAGTGACTTGTCCTTCTTGGGGACCATGACAACATTGGCGAGCCACTCGAAGTGGTAAATTTCTCTGATGAACTCTGCTGCCAGGAGTCGAGCCACCTCCTCGCCAATGGCCTTTCTCTTCTGGACGGCGGACGTCTAAGATGTTCTTTGACAGGTTTCTCTTTTGAGTTGACTCGTAAATGATCCTCAGCCAGCCCCTGGAACACCCGGCATGTCAGCAGGCTTCCATGCGAAGATGTCCCAGTTCTCAGGAGGAACTGGATGAGCGCTTCTTCCTATTTAGAGTCGAGTGTTGTGGAGATATGAGTCGGAGCAGCATCGGGGTCGGTCGGGTGAATGTGAACGGGCTTCATCTCACCAGATGACTGGAACGCTGACTCCGTGGCGGGCTTCTTGGCCTGCAATAAATCACTCGGATCTGCATTTTTCTGATATTCCTGCAGCTCCACCACTGTTATCTGAGCATCGGCAATCTTTGAGCCCTTCTGAAAGCGCTCTTCTGCCTTCTTTCGATTGCCAGTGATGGTTATCACACCCTTGGGACCAGGCATCTTCAATTTGAGGTACACGTAACATGGTCGAGCCATGAATCGTGCATAAGCTGGCCTGCCCAAAATAGCGTGATAAGCACTCTGGAAATCCACAACTTCAAATGTTAACTTTTCTTTGCGGAAATGCTTTGAATCGCCGAAAACCACATCAAGAGAAATTTGGCCGAGTGACTCAGCCTTAATCCCAGGAATGACTCCATGGAAACTCATGTTGCTAGAACTGAGTCTGGACATCGGAGTGCCCATTCCCTTCAGCGTCTCTGCATACAATATATTCAGTCTGCTGCCACCATCCATTAGAACCTTAGTCAGTCGAGTGCCTTCAACGACTAGGTCGACCATCAAAGCTTGCCTCCTAGGGGTGGCTATGTGTGTCGGATGATCAGACTGGTCGAATGTGATGGCGGACTGAGACCATTTCAGATAACTGGGTGTCGCCGGAGCAACCATATTCACCTCGCGGTTGATAACTTTCAATCGACTTTTGCTCTCGACATCAGCAAAAATCATCAGGGTGGAATTGACATGGGGGTATCCTCCATCACTGTCCTCTTTGTCCTCGACCTTGTCCGACTCTTTTTCTTTATCTTTGGGCTGTTTCCCTTGAAACTGCTGGATTAAGAGCCGGCACTGGCGAGTGGTATGTTTTGCGTAAATGAAGTTACCCTCCTCGTCTTTCTTCGTGTGGATGTGGCATGGCAAATCCATCACGTCGTTTCCTTCCTTGTCCTTAGCCTTCTTGGGGTTCCAAGATCCTTTGGGCTTCCCTTTAAACTTGCCCTGAGTCACGGCCAAGGCTTCTCCAGGAGCAGCTGGCTCGGCTTTCTGCTTCTGCTTCCGACTGGAGTTTCCTTTTTCCGACTGGCTCGGCTTGTACTTGCCACTCCGGAGTCGATCCTCTTCTTCACCATTGGCATATTTGGTGGCAATCTCCATCATTCGACTCAGGGTCATGTCTCCGGTCCGACCAAACTTCAAACTTAACTCCCTGTTCTTAACGCCTTCCTTGAAGGCACAGACTGCTTGGTGGTCAGATACGTTCTCCACCGTATGATGCAATGTGATCCACCTCTGGATGTAATCTCTCAAGGTCTCATTCGACTTTTGCACGCAAACCTGCAGCTCTGTCAAACCTGCTGGTCGCTTGCAAGTTCCTTCAAATGTCCTGACAAACACTCGGGCAAGATCTTCCCAAGTGTAAATGCTACTAGGCGCCAACTGATTCAGCCATGCTCTTGCCGAGCCCTCCAACATAAGCGGTAGGTGTCTCATGGCCACCTCATCATTGCCGCCGCCAATCTGAACAGCCACTCGGTAGTCCTCAAGCCAAGTATCGGGCTTGGACTCACCAGTGAACTTACTCACTCCAGTCGCCAACCTAAAGTTGGGAGGGATCACAGCGGCTCTGATGGCTCTGCTAAAACACTCTGGTCCTGAGACATGAACTCGGCTACTGGTGGGCACATCTCTGTCATGGCCTTCTCGGTGAGCTCTGTTCCGGTCGACCAGACCTTGCACAATAATGGATCTCGCGTCAAAGCCTGGTTCTCTGGGGTCGACTGGAACCCTTCGCCCAACACTGTGCCGGCGTCTGTCATCTTGCTACCGAGGGGCGTAAGACCCACCCCTTGGGGGTGGGTGGGCACTCGACACCGATCATCGCGATCGAGTCGGTCATCATACTGATCACGTCGACCTCCACGTCCCTCACGCCGCGGAGGCGATCTTGGGCTATGGGCCGACTGGACTGTATTCACAGCGGCGGATCGACTATGAATCCTATTGCGCGACTGTGATCAGCTGAATTTTGATCTCCTGCTGCCCGGAGCAAATATCTAATCTGCATCAAGCCTCTGCCAGCCTCTGACCGAGAGGGCTGAATTGACTCCGCTATACGGGCTGCAGCTGCTAGATTCTGAATTGGGGTTCGATATACCTGAGTCGGCGGCGGAAAGAGTTGACGTCGACTGGAGTCTGGAACTTGTTGCCGCGCGCGCTCGTCGAGTGCTCGCTGGAGGTTCTCCAGTCGAGTGCGCTCAGCCAAGTTGGCCAAACGCGCGTCCTCCAAGGCCCGAGCCTCGGAAGTTTCTCCTACGATAGGAGTATGCAGAGCATCCATGTTCTGGCGGCGAAGATCTTCCCTTTGCAGCGAAGTAAGCGGCTCGGGCAGATACTCCTCGTGGACTTGCGCTGGGTCGCCTCCGCCGTCTCCCCTGTCGGTGTGGGAGAAGCCGGGAGGACTACGCGGTCCATTGACCATCAGGACTTCCGCCGCTGGATCACTGCTGTCGCATTCGGATGCCGTCTCTACGGAGCCAGTCGATAGATCGAACAGGCCGTAGAGAGATTCGTCGGGCTCGATCGCCGCGACTTGGGTAGTGGCCGATTGGCGAGCCACTGCGTGCCTCACCCACCGCTGAAGCCTCCACCGACCAGAGCGCTTGCGCTGGCGGGAGACAGGGAGGGAGGACGACGCAGGGGTCGACCGATACGGGACCGACGGTTGCTGCAGTAGGACACCGCGGACACATGCGCGAAAGTGTGTCGCCCCGCGGACTGGGAGCGCGTCGATGTCAAGTGAAGCCTCCTGGAGCCAAGCGGAGTCGTCGGCGATGAATGTGAGCGCGCCGAGACGGATCTCGCGGCCCTCCACTAAAACTCCGCCAGAAACCATGGCGAAGGCGATCGGAACAATTGCAACTTCTCTAATAAGTCGCTAAGACACCTGCCCCACGGTGGGCGCCAACTGTCGTGGTTCTAAGCCTGACAGTAGAATAGGGGGGGTAGGTATGGAGAGGCAAGATCCTAGCTATGGAGTAGTTGTATACTCAAGGGATTTACGAGTTCAGGCCCTTCTCGGAGGAAGTAAAAGCCCTACGTCTCGGAGCCCGGAGGCGGTCGACTGGATTATAAGCGTATGAGTTACAGAGGTGCGAACCCTTCTACCTGTGGAGGGGGGTGGCTTATATAGTGTGCATAAAGGCCTGGCGTTACTGGTAACGCCTTACATAAAGTGCTATCATGGCCATAAAGACTACTTAATAACAGACCGTTTGGGTGCAGAATGACCCTAGATCTCCCGGTGGTCGAGTGAGTCTTCATGGTCGAGTGTCTTCGAGTCCGTCGAGTGGAATCCTTCCAGGTCGACTGTAAGGCAGTTTCTTCTAGAGATGTCCTTGGGGAGGGTACCTTGGACAGGTCCATGACCCTACCCTAAGTACATGGCTTCATCAGTGGCCTCCCTTGCCTCTAGCCATACCAGCCCTAGCCGCCCCATCGACCGCTGCCGAGCTCTCCCTCTCCCGTGCGCAGCCGCCGACGCTTCTTCCCTCCCTCTCCCTCATTTCCAAGCCCGATGGCCGCGCGTTTCCCCGGCGACGCGGCGGCGGCCAACAGCTTCGGCCGCTGCTCGCTTCACGAGTGGGAGGCGTGGCTCCTGTTCGAGGCGAACATCCGGGCGCCATCGGACATGCGCGCCGGGCCGACGGGGTGGAGACTCAGCAACGGGGGAGTGCCCATTCCGCCGTTGCCCGACGTCGATCGCCGCCGAGATCGACCGCGTGCGAGCCTCCCTCACATAGGAGCAGCTCGCCCTCCCCCAGTACGCTGCCGACAACCACGCGGCGTGGGCGACGTACTTCCAGCGCCGCAGGAGCAGAGGCTGGCGTCCACCAACGCGGCGAGGTGGTGGGCGTCGTGAAGAACAATGAGGGGCGCCACGTGTGGTGGGGCTCCCCCGGCCGCACGCTCGACGGCGTGCTGTCGTACCTCGAGGGCGGCAATGAACCGCCGCTGGCATACCCTGCCACGGCGGCCGCCCCGGCCCACTGCCGGCGCGCCAGGCAATGGATGCCCAGGAGGTTTGGTTCCTCCGCGACTTCCTCCTCGCACTCCTCCTCCCGTTCTTCTTCCCACTCCTCCGTCTCGCCGGCGTTGCTCGGCGTCAAGGCCGAGCCCGCAGCGAAGACGCCGCTCGGCCGGCGCACTCGAAGCGCCGGCATCGTCATAAACGTAGGCGGCCGGCGCGCCTCCTCGTCGGCTCCTCCGCGCTTCGTAAAACCAAAGACGGAGCCGAGGCTTGCGGGCGTGAAAATGGAGCCGGGGCTTCCCGCCGTGAAGACGGAGCACAGTGATGTGGAGCTCGACGAGGAGGCGGCCTTGAAATGGGCGCGCGACGACTATCTCAAGTTGGAGATGGAGCGCCAGTGCGCCGCCCTGCAGCGCTACGAACAGCGCCGCCGGGGCCGCGACGAAGGAGGCGTCGTCGTCCTTGACGACAGCGACGACGAGGACGCGCTGCCACCTCCACCGGTCCGCCCTGGCGACGCCGGGCAGGGGTCCAGCAGGGGCGGCCGCGTCAAGGAGGAGAAGGCCGCCGCCGCCGACGACGGCGAGGATGGCGGCGACGGCGGCGACAACGCCGCGTTCAGCGACTTCTTCGCCCCTTAGTTGTAGTTTCGGCCTTTTTTTAGATAAATTTGCTATGTAAACAACGAACATGGCTAATATATGCCAAGTTTGTCGAATTTTAGTCGAGTTTAGGCGAACTTTACCGAAATAGTTTTTTATTTAGACGGCGTTTGGGGGCGGCCCTGGGGTCGACGACTGGGAAGCAACTCGCCCCCAGGTCCTTTTTTTGTGCCGGCTCGTCCCCCGGCGGCGATTTTACGCGCCCCCTGAGGGGCCAACGGCTGGAGATGCTCTTACACTGCAGGGCATCAGTCTTTAATATGGCGTACAAGAGTAGGTTGTTGTAAAAGAGTGTATTTCTAAGTGGACTGACAAATTCTAAGCGACATCTTCACTATTGATTGTTTTTCCGTTCGGGATGGGCTAGTTCCATCTTACTGCACTTATACACCTAAGGTTGCATGCGGTCTTCAGTGGAACTCTTAGAACGTACTCGAGCCTCCTTCGAGCGTACTTGGAGCCTTTTTTGTCCAAATTAATCTAGGTTAAGGCTTTTGACGGAAACTAGTTCTTGTACAGAAAGTTCTGTCCCTCATATATAGAGATATGGTATGGCTGATTGAATAACAACGCACCATGAAACAAATTAATATATTACTTTCTCATCTATCTATCCCGTGGGACGACAGTGTACCTCAAGGCTCAAATGATTGTTAGGCTGGCCTAGGGCATCCCATAGTCGCCACACTTCCTAAGGCTTCGTTCGGTTAGACCCCACCCCGCCGGGATTGGGCTCAAATCCCTGCAGAACCACGTGGTTTCGCCCCGACGTGGGTTCGATCCCGGTCGATCTTTTATGTGCGTTCGGTTAAACACGGCAGGGATCGCTCCCCGGTGTAACCTCTCAAAAACCATGCGGATTCCACCGGGATAAAAGCCACTCCTCCCACCCCGTGGAACCAACCCCCGTCTCTCTCTCTTGCGAAACATTACAGCCAGACACCTATTCTCGTGCGACGGCGGCGAGGACGGAGGGACATCAGCGGCGACGGCGACATTGGAGATGACGGCCGCGTTCTTCTTCCTCCGCCTCCCCGTGTGAAGCACCACCATCCAACCGCAGCTCGCCGGCGACCCGAAGGTGAACTGCAGCTTGGCGCGAGCTCGGCGGTGACTGCAAGGACCCCATCTCCGGCGTTCCCTCCTCGCCGCGAACTCCCAGTCGCTGGTAAGATCTTCCTCGTCTCCGTTCCCCTCTCCTCCCCTGTCTTAATTTCTACGTCTTGCTGTGGTCCTTGGAAATTCATACGGGTCCTTGCCTGCTTGATCTGTTTCCATGTGCATAACCGAACAGAGTTCAAGCCGCAGTGGAATGGCGAGGAAGGGGCTGGTGGGGGTTGGGTGACGGTAGGGATTAACCCAATCCCTGCAGGGGTTGGTTCCGTGTGGGGAACAAACCCCCAGCAACCGAACAAGGCCTAATAGGGTTTCTCGTGAGTGTGTGAGGTTTTGGATCTCCAAGTGACCTCGCCAACTATGTGTCTTGTGCATTGCACTGTCGACGAGGATCCTCTAACAAGTCTTGCATACCACGCTCGGCATCAGTAGCACACGATAATGTTTCCTGTATGAATAGTGCAACTTAGTCACAGCTAGAATAAAAAATGGCTTAGAAATAGCGAAACAATATTGTGAAACTGGAATTCATTCTTGCATTCACATTTGAATTGAGTCCTTTTACTGCCACGTAAAGTTTCACACACAAAGAAAAACCACAATCAAAATTGAAGGCAAAAGTAAAAATTATTGAAATGTAGGGTGTACATACAGTTTTGAGTTCAGTTGAATTTATTTTCCCCTATCAAATTCTCTACAAGCACACACCACTCATTCCATCGTCATCTTGTTTGTTGTGCTCTTGATGAGCTTCCAAGCACTCCTGACATGCCTCTCCTCCTGCGGCGACGGCCTTGTGGAGGTAGGCGCGGACGTCCTCAGGATCGAGCGGCTGTAACGCTGGCTTGCCATCGCGGACGGCTATCGCGGAGATAGCGGTGGCAGCGACGTCGGCTATGCTCACGGAGCTGCCCATTTTCAGGCCGACGATGAGAGAAAAGAGAGGATAGGAGCTACTCCCTCTGTTCGGAATTACTTGTCGCAGAAATGGACGTATCTAGACGTATTTTAGTTTTAGATATATCCATTTCCAAGACAAATAATTCCGAACGGAGGGAGTACGTACGTAGCTGCGTGCCTAGTCGGTTTCCTGGGTTGGGTTGAGTTGCCGCTTACCGTGTGATGTGCATATATAGACCGGAGCGAGGATCCGGATTCAGGAGTAGATCAGTCGATGGAGCGCACATCTCTGTTTGTTTTTGTGCCGAACAAACGAACGACCGTATCTCTGCAACCGTAACTCTGAATTAGGTGATTTCAAAGCCCACGTTCTCTATTCGACGAGCTCATTCCAATGGAGTCACTTTCATGATGCTGACACATTTCAAAAATGACAATTTTGCCCCTGCCCTATATCTAGCCTTCTCCAAAGGGGATCTTTTCGCGAGATGATCACACTTCTTCCCGATGAATCCATCGACCCTCAGGCAAGCCGACCATCTGATATATAAGCCCTAAAGCATTGCTCTATGGTATTCTTGTGTGTTTAAATTATTGTACATGTTTGTGCTAGAAATAATTAAACTCATGCTAGTTTGCACTTACCGTTTACATTACTTGTTAATGTTTATCATATTATCGCACTATTGACTTGTTGTGATTCAACATAGAGATAGGTTGTTATGTTTTCATCATGAATTATTACTGTCATTGCAATGTTAAAGAATGTGACTTAATAATAACAACCTCCTCCATCGGCTGGATTGAGTCATAGTGCCACTGAACCGAACTCATCAGTGCAACCACATTTTCCTGGATGGGGAGGCCCTAACTTGGTATATTGTCATGCCTCTTATCGGTACCTCCAAAGAGGGGAGGTTATGCATGCGTGCTACCCTGATCAGGTAGGCGACCATAATCTTGTAAGCCCAAGTTTTTTGGATCCACGTCCGGTTTTGCACTACTAGGAAAAACCTTACCAGTAGCATGGTTTTTTTCATACCAGTAGCGTGGGTGCCGGCGCTACTACGACGACGCTACAGCTAAATATTAGCAGTAGCGCGTTTTCTACCCCACGCTGCACATATGCTAAATACTAGTAGCGCTTCTTTCTACACACACGCTACTACTATCGTACGTACTAGTAGCGCCGCTTTCTCCACCCCACGCTATAGCTAATTAATTAGAAATTAAAAATAATAATATTCAAATGCAGTATTCATGGATGGAAATTCAGATGCATTTGCTTCACCAACAATGATTAGTAGTAGCATCAACATAGCCTCTAATTCAGCATAGGAGTTGCAAGTAAGGGAAAATTACCACCGACACTACTAGCTAATAATCATCATAGCTAGTCATTACCACCAACATTGTCTAATCATCATAGCTACATAGTGTGTAGCCAATCATTATCATCTTGAAATTTATTCTAGCTAGCTAATCACTCCTACTGCCCTCTCTCAGGTAAAATAGCATAGAACATGTGGAGCACTCCTGATTCATCATATTGAAGCATGCAGATGAACCTGTCTCCTAATTGTGGGCTACGCTTCTGATTGCTGGCCCCTAGTACTTCTCTGCGATCCTTCACAATTTTGTTCCAGTCTTCGGCTATTAAGACTTGCTCGCTTCTAGAAATCCTGAATGCACTCATGTGCAATGTAGGAAGTCTTGGCCATATGCTAACCATGGACATGCGACCTTTAGCTTCGATCCACTGAGGCACAACTATCATCAGGAGTCCCTGTTGAAGAACATCATAGTAACATACTTAGCAATGAAGTTTAGCTTAAAAAATAATGTATGCAAAAGATGCACTGAGGACAAGTAGTAAAAATCTTACCATCTTTCCTAAATAGATGTGACCGTAGTTCAGTACGAACACTATTTGTCACACGTTTTGAGTACTAACATTTCTAAGTCCAGGAAAATAGTTTGTCTTGACAGTATGAAGATCCTCAAGCCATGAAACATAATGACTTGTCTCCTCCCAGTTTAGTTCAGCCCCGGGACAATAGTAGGTCATGTCTACCAAGCGCACAAAACCTACGATGAGAAGAGGACATGGGCACGCAGAGCCACAGCTCCTCCTGGAGCGGAAGCAACAAAGATCAAATGGAATCTTTGGAAAGGGGGATGGCAGCCAGATTGGATCCCATCGCTTATAAGGACTCGAGAGGAGGTGGCATAAATTACCGAGAAGAACCTTCTATTGGAATTGAAGTCTTGGAAAAGAACAATTCATCGAACGCTCAGAATGCATTGCAAAATAGAAATAATTAGATTGGATTCAGACTGCGGGAAGGGCCCTGAGGGAAAAAAGTATGTTGTTGGCTGGACAGAGTGTCGTATCACCAGGTCCATCTCGCCATCATAGAAATCCGCTGGACATGTGCATGTCCGACCACGTGCAGGACATGTGCGTGGCGCTGGTGCATGTCTCACCATGTAGCTGGTCCGATGCTTGCACCGGACATATCATCTTCCTCTACACTTCCATGGTTCAGCCCAACCAGACAACCACATGTCCTTCCTCTTCATAAAAGTGGCAGAATTCATGATGGTGATAAGACAAAAGAAAGGAGACTCACATCTACCAAATTGCGGCCCTGCATCACGCAAAGGGTGACCGTGGGCTGCCATGAGGAGTTCATGGAGAAGCAACTACAGTAGTGTCGCAGTCTTGCATCAAGAGAAAGAAGATGCAGCAGCCACGCGACGGAGAAGCAACAATCTCGGAGAGGCGGCCATTGTTGTCTTGTGGGAGATATTCATGGTCGTCGTCTAGATGAGCCTGTCTTGGATCTTCTTTATGAGGCGGCCATAGATTACCAAGGAATAATGAAGATCGGAGGAGGTCGTGCTCTGGCCCGTGAGTTCCAGCCAAACACAGTTGACCGAATATGAAAGGATACTACGAAAACGCCTATAGATAGAGCAATAGCAGTAGCGATGGAATTGAAGCCGTGCTACTACCAAATAGTAGTAGCGCGGGTAAAAACAGGGCGCTACTACTAAATAATAGTAGTAGCGTGGGTCCATCATTCCCACGGTACTACTGAATGTCCTCCTAGAACAACTTATAGTAGCAGCGAGGGGTATAAAAGCTGCGCTACTACTAGAGAATAGTAGTAGTGCAGACCTACCAATCACATGCTACTGCTATGGATAGTCGGGATCAGCGAATGTACGCCACTTTAGTAGCAGCAAAGCACCCTGGCCCGCACTAGAACCAGAAAACCAATCTTGCCCACACGCCATGCCGTAGATGTCTCCTCCACCCCCAAACAATGGCGATAGGGACGCCGACGCTCTAACCCGCGCCCGCCTTCCACCTCTCGCAGCTCGTCTTCTCGCCAATCGCTTTGGAGGAGCCTCCTTTCGCGCGCCACCGTGGTCAGTGGTATTTTCTCATGGCCAAATGGCACTGATCAGTGGCACTTGCTGTTGGGCAAGTGCACTGATCAGTGGCATTTGCCCAACGGCAAGTCCACTGATCAGTGCCACTGATCAGTGCACTTGCCCAACAGAAAGTGCCACTGATATGAGCAAATGCCACTGATATGAGCAAATGCCACTGATCAGAGGCACTTGCTGTTGGGCAAGTCCACTTATCAGAGCACTATCCTAAGCATGGAAACATCTAAAAATAGCAAGTGCAAGTGTCAATAGCACCCATGTGCAGCCATGCACATTTGGCATCATCCTAAAATGGTCCTACTACATGCACGTATAGCAATCATAAACCCTAGCATGAACACAACTAACTAGCATGATGACAGATCCTAGGACACACTAGCACTAGCAGAAACAAAATATCCTAGGACACACACTATAGGAACCAAGAAACAAATCGGTCCGCTTGGATTTGATTGGGATCAAATCCAATCGGATCTCCTCCAATCCTATCTAAGATCGAATCCACTAACTACCAGCACATGTCTAAGAAAATAAACCCCTAATCTACATCTACCAACAAGCATTGAGGGGATTGACTCACCGGAGCTTGCGCAGCCGCAGCGAACCGATGCCGTGGTGAAAACCCCGGTGTGAAGGAGAGAGGTGGCGGAGCGGAAGAGGAGCCGGCCCTGGCGACGGCCTGCGGCATCAGCCCCGTGCTCATCGCCACGCCGGAGGTCGAGGAGGACGGCCCGCCGACACCAGAAATCCCTTGGAAGGGGTCAAGAAAACCCCCTGCCCAATGGGGTCCCAAGAAGCGGCAGCTCCGTGCACGACGCCGGCGCCGAGCCCAGGACCACGAGGTCCGGAATCGGCGGCGGAGCAGGAACGGTCGGCACCGTATTGGCCGGCACTCATGGTGGCCGGCAGCAGATGGGGGACGGTGCTCGCAGCGCTGACGCCAGGTCCCGGCCCGAGTTCTGGAGCCCGGCCAACCAGCGCTCCTGGATGCTGGCGATGCGCTGGTCAACAGGGGTCAGAGGGCGGCGCGGTGGTGGAGCCATCGGAGGAGAGGAGAGGGAGGTGCGGTGAGGGAGAGAGGGAGCGATTGGAACAGTGCGCGCGGGGCGTTGACACGAGAGTGGGAGAGTTATGAGGCATCCCTTCCGTCTTCTGCGCTGCCCGAGGCGTCCAACACCCTCGCACGCGTGGCCGCGCCGATCCAGACTCGCGAGAAACTGCCAATTCGACATTTTTCATGGGGCAAGGCTGCGGCCTGCTTTAAGGTCTGTGCGGGCAGCAAACCGCATGCAGCCCAGGCAACCAAACAAACCACGCACATCCTGCGTGGGCCTGGTTGGGCTGCATGCGGGCAACCAAACACGTCCAAAGTCTTGGGCTCCTGGTCGCACTGATAAGCAGAGTTGTGCGTGTGGTAGGCCATGGCGCTTCAAACCTGTCTGCCATCCAGCAACGGCCTGGTAAGCAAGCCAAAGGCCACCCACTTCCCTCCCACTATATCTCTGTGTCTCTTTGTCTTCGAAAGATGCCACGTAAGAATTCTAGTATATAGGATTTTTACAGACAACCTACATAAAATATTTTTTGTTATTTTTATCGATGATGTCTTTAACTCGTACTCACAAATGACATGACTAAAATGGACATGTTACAGACTCCCCAGATTTTATAAATACTCGCAAATCTTAGTAATTACTGGAGCTCCTAGCTAGATACATGGATGCATTCATGTGTGATTATATTGGCTCACCTAGCTCGACAAAGCTCACATGCTTAGATAATTAGTTTGAGATCGACCCAGCATTGGGGTTAGCGCATTACTGTGTACACAGCGCTAAAACCCAAAGTCAAGGATTCTCGCTGTCCCCTTGGTTTAAAATACTCGTGGATTGAGTGAATTACTTGTTATGTAGTGCTGGTGGCGTAGAGCGGCATACAAGAAGACAAGCCTGCTGAAAGATGCTCCATCGACAAACCTGAGATGCATACACGAGGCCATGGATCGATGCGTGCTGCCTCCGGGAATCAATTTGCTGGCCGGCCTTACTTGCAGATTAAACTAAGCAAGCAGATTCGGATCTCTATGTATTGCGTGTTCACTTGACATACCGAGTCTACTTAATTAGTTGTGCACTGGGATCTCCATAAGAGGGGAACCTGCTTTGGCCACCTCGAGGAAGCCCTGCATCATTTGGAACTCGCCGGTGCGATAGCACGCAGCGTGACCTGGTGTTCATCACCGGCAAGTTGCAGACGATGCAGGCCTTCATCAAGGCGGAGGGTGTGGAGAACCCCGTAGTGATGACCTAGCGGTTGGTTTGGCCAAGGTGAAGGAAAATCCGCATTGGTCATCTTGAGGAAGGACTGCATCATCTCGAACGGTAGCGCGCAGCGTGACCTGGTGTTCTATCACCAGCGAGTTCCAGAGGATGCACTCCTTCCTCAAGGTGACCTATGGGGAGGGCGTAGAGAACCCTGTGGTGATGACCTTGGTGAGGCAGATCCGTGAGCGGGCTTACCATGAGGACTGCCTCGAGTTTGTAGACCACCTGAACAAGAAGGTGGAGGAAAATCCGCATTGGCCACCATGAGAAAGGACTGCATCATCTGGAGCGATAGCGCGCAGCGTGACCTGGTGTTCTGTCACCAGCGAGTTCCAGAGGATGCACTCCTTCCTCAAGGTGACCTATGAGAAGGGCGTACAGAACCCTGTGGTGATGATCTTGGTGGGCAGATCCGTGATCGGACCTACCATGAGGACTGCCTCGAGTTTGTAGTCCACCTGAACAAGAAGGTCAGATGGTGCTTGTGCATGGCCCCGTCCTTGGCAGCGTTGCGCCGGCGCTGCTGCTGGAGGAGGCAGTGTATGGGATTGAGCAGCTCAAGGCCAGGGTGTCAGACTTGAGCACCAGGAGCAACAGTCAGCATGCTCATTGGTAGTACCGGGACAAGGTAAATATATGGTATATATTCCTACGTGTATTGGTTGGTATCTTCCATTAAGCCTTTCTGATTCTAACATTGAAGTGCTTGACTGTTTAATGTACACTGTCTGCCAATATAAAAATCCTGAGATACGGTCAAGGATATAACAATTTCTTCTTTCTTTCCTCACTAACTGAAGTCTACAAACTTCATTTTTTACATGACATCCACAAAATTCTTTGTACTTCCAAGGCATTTATAAACATTGATGCTGATAAAAATTGGCAATAAAACTTACTCCCTACGTTCCAAAATATAAGATCATTTTTTTATACCAACATAGTCTAAAAAATGGTCTTATATTTTGGGATGGAGGGAGTACCTTATATTCTGCGCATGTATGCATGCAGTTGCTGTCCCAATTGCACTGGAGTTATACATTCTGAATCTAACGATTCCAATTTTGAATTGTGATGCCAAAGTAAACGATACCGAGAGGGCTTTGAGGAAGAACCGTGGAAGAAGATACATTCGGGGATGAGGGGCTTCTAGATCAAACTGTGGTCATTTTCCATTCAGTTAAACAAAGGGCGGGATGTTTCTTAATAAAGTGTGATTTAATTTCTACCCTATTTCTTTTTTTTTGATAATATATAGATCGATAGAAATGGAAATAGATAGATGGCGGATCCAGAGCGTGTGCATGCGGTGCGCGATGCGGTTCGGCCAGGCCGACAGTGCTCTTGGCCTGATGCGTGGCAGCTGCGTTACGCCACCGGATTAGATAGTGCTCGTTTATGAGGTTCGGGCACATTATCATGAGTGTAGGTCTTGTGACTTTGTCGCCAACTAGGTGGCTTTGGGTTGATCTATGTGTGCATGTTGTCAGACTCTATTGAATAATAGTAATAAAGATAACTCTATGCATCGATCGATGCAGAGGCAGGGTGAAATCCTCCTCTTGGAAAAAAGAAAAAAAGATAGAAATAGATACCTCTATACATAAATAACTGGAAAAGAATTCTTCTCTTTTTTTTGGGGGGCATTTTTAATTTCTAGAGTTGCTGTTTTTAATAGGTCGTTTGAATAAGAAGCACCACATACACCCGACGTGAATTGAGAACTGATGTAAGCTTCATCGTCTAAACGAATTCAACGTCGTTGGCTTTTATTTGTCGGGTCAGGATTTTTCACATCTACGGCCTACCCATCAATCCATCTTTATCTCTCGTGATATTGTAAAGATTCATCACATTTTTTCTTTGCAAATACTATGATCCAGATTTTTACTACAGAAGAGTTTCCCGTGAGACTCCTAAATTTCTATTACAAGCGATATCCTGGGCTGGAATTGTGCTGGAATTGTTAAAAAGTGGTGCCAAAAACTGTTGAGTAACTTCGATGGTGATGTTATTCCAGCACCCGGTCCCGAGCTCCGGGACGAAAGTCTAGGTCTGATCTGAGCTGATTATACCTACCAATGGTGATGCTATTTTATGTTGTTACCTTGTTGAACACAGTGTTCGGATATGCTTGAATTGCTTCTTCAAGGTAAAAACCTTGATCCTATCCTTGGTGGTTGGATCCGTGACGGTGACGCTTTAGTATCGCAACCATCCTGAAGGCGTTGTTCTTGAGAAACCTCCTCGTCTGTGTGGTGTCATCAGTTGGTTTGTGCAGATATGGTTCTTGTTGTAGTTTGCGGACCGTGGATCTGATCGCTTTGGATTTTTCTTTCTTCCTCACCTACGCATAGCTTTGGTCTTATATGATTTTGCTATTTGTCGGCATGTTTTTTACGTCTGGTGTTGACTTTGTGCATCCTAATTATGCGGAGGCCGAGTGTGTGCTCTTTGGGTTTGTATCCTTTTGATGCTTCATTTGAGCTAATAAAGTTCTCTTTTTCTCAAAAAAGATGTTTAAAGTCATTAAACAAATTGACTTACTAATTTTTTGTGAATTGAGTTAGTAGTGATTTGGTATGAAATCGAACTGAGCACTAACAAGAGTTAATATATAGGCAACATTACTAGTGTTAATTGGCTGATGGGGCGCTCTCGTTATTTTTGTTCATGGCAACATGTTAGATTGAAGAACAGGGCAGAATGACTGGCACCGAAAATGAGTGGCTCCTCCCCGCAAAAAGGGAAAAAGAAAAAAAGAAAAGGAAAACGACTAGCTCCACTCTACGGCCATGAAGCTAAAACTGATAGAGTAAATTAAGGTTGGGACAAACCCACCGGCCACATATGCCGAACCGCCCTCCAGCGGCGAACGCCGGACGAAGGTAGAAGTAGATGAACAGAATTTTCCGGCGACGAACGCCCCGGAAACTACAACACACGGGGGTTTTATACCGTGGCGTGGCAACAGACCGACGCACTCCATCAGTAGACAGGACGGGGGTTTTATACCCGGGCTAGCACAGACGTGCACACACACCACTAACCCGGCCACCACTAGCACCGTAGCACGTACTCACGGCCGGCTCGCCCACTAACTCATGCATGACCATGCTATCACGCCATGAAGCTAGCTAACCAACTAAGCGACTTGGACTAAGTACTACGCACTGAACTAACCAACTGGCACGGCCGAGAGTCCACACGCATATGCATGCACCACGTCTGCGGTCTCCACAACAGCACACACGACCTGGCCAGATCAACACACGCACATGCATGAACTGCCGCAAGCACGCGCTATGTCAAGATTATGGCTGACAATTGATAGAGTAAACCTTGTTGTCTAGGTATCATCATGTTTATTTCATCGCATTAGTTTCGTTCATGCATGTAGTTGAAACTTTAGTTAGCAGCATGCACAAAGCTCCGTAGAGTTGCAGCGGCCGAGTCTTGTGGCAGATAGAGTGTGGAGTTAGAAGCGGACGCGGTTAGTCGAGACGTGCGTCAAGTGTGCCGTTGCGTGGGCAAGCTCCTAGTGTGCTACAGACTTGGGAATGACTCAAGCTTGTGACGTGCGTGAGCTGCTGGAGTAAGAAGCGGATCAAGCCGATATGTGTGGCTGGTCCGTTGTGGGCGCGTGCATGCAGAAGTGGAGTAGTGCGTGCATGCAGCTAGGAAGTTGGTTACTAGATTAGTGCGTGGGTTGTGTTGGCCGAGTGGTTTGGCTATTAAAGCCCATGTATCTGCATTGTGCTTTAGTGTGAGAAGAAATACAGAAAACGGCAAAGTTGTGTGTGCCAAAGCCTGTATGTGCTCTTCTTCTACCTTCAGTTCGTGTGTGTTATTCCTTCTTCCTCCTTGGGCTGCTCCAACAAAAACAACCCAAGCAGAATCACACCTATGGGTAGCTCCCCTAATTAGATTGGACAGCCGGGCATTAGGTTTGACGCTCCAATTTTAACTTACAAGAGTGTAACTTAGCAGTTTCTTGCTTTGCTCGAAGCTGGGGCGATGTAAAAACAGTACACAAATTTGAATGCATGGTCACGAATCTTGTATGGTACTACGTGGACATAGAATAACCATCCTTATTCATGTCGCGCCTAGCTCTGTAGACCGTATGATAGTTGTCATAAATGGTGCTTAATTTAGTGTCACTTCAATGTGAATCTATAATCTATAATCTATAATAACTAAATAGATGATCCCACTAACTATTTCTCTACACATGCAAGCTATACACATCAGCAAGCCTCTGATTGGTCCATATCATGCAGCCAAGCTTCGTCGTCATACCTTTTACAATTTAATTTCCCTTTTTGTTCCGGCGAACGACGCGAAGAAAATCTCATTACCTTCATCTCCTTTCCTATCCCAAGCACCACCTTCATCTCCTCCATTATTCCTATTCCTCTTGGTCTCCTCCACTATCTGTGGGTTTCTCCTCTCTCATGCATTGCATTGATGAATTCCTTTCCTCTTCGTCTCCTCCAAACTGCAGTAACTTATGGAACGATCACAACGCCTTCTCTGCCCTTAAAGTTGTGTACGTGCATTGTCCCCGCCGTCTCCACCATAGCTGGGAGGCAGTGCCCCTGCTCTGACCTGAATCCCCACCACCGAGCCATACCCCTCCTCAGTTGTGTTGTCCCTGTCACCTCCACCATAGCTGGGAGCCTGGTGGGCAGTGCCCTTGCTCCGTTCTGAATTCCCTCCCCAATCTATGACATCTTGATGAGTTTCTTTCTTTAGCAAGCTTTTGCTCGACGGGACAGATTTACTAGCCTGTGTCATCCACCCTCATCGCCGGGTGGTACCCGCATGCTGGATGGAACTAATCTCAAGCCCTGCCGGCGTCGACCACTGCTCAGACTTACAAGCAACAAAACGAATGTCAGGACAGAACTTATCACTTGGAGGCACTTCAAGGAAATCCAGGTATGTAAAACGGGTGGAGCTCGGATTGAAGTGGCAGCACCAGGCGGAGGAGAAGCCGTCGGCTGTCGTGGATGGACATGGCACAGGAAGAAGACCGCCGCTGCTCCGCAGGAAGAGGACGCGGCTGTCACTGCATCCGATTACGGGGAGGAGGAGGCCAACTAGACATCGAGGCCGACGGTAGAGCTGACCGAGGAGTAGCGGGAGGTTGGGGAAGGGGCCGTGGCTTCCATTAATAGATGAAAAATTGTTCTGCTGAAAGAAGTCAAGATCCAAAAGTTTCTAGATTGAACATTGGCTGTAGGTATTTGTTGTCGGTCTGATTTTCTAGTGGATGCCATTTTTGCAAACTGTCCTTACAGTATCACCATGTATTCTGTTTTTCATCTTACTGTCCTTACCAGATTTTGTTTACTTGTAGGTCTTTGGATTTTGGTAGCGCTATGGACCATAATCGGTTCTGTTGTCTGATTATTTCTCTTGCAGTGTTGCTTCATGGCTTTATTTCTTCTCCACCAATGTTGATCTATGTGCAGGGAAGATGACCTCCTGATATGCTATTTTTCTCTCTTGATGACATTGTATAGCCAGGCTATGTGCATATCAGTCAAGGGATCTTTTTAAAATAAGTTTGTAGTTCTTTTCTTTTCTTTGTCATGTGCATGTCAACATAGGTATTAGCGTCAGGTTCTTTTACATACATTTGTGTTTTGGATGATAGGAGCAGTACTGACACAATAATATTTTGTGTTTTGTTAGATCTCTACTTTCTTGGATGCATGTCCTTCGTGGTGGGACGATGTAGCTACTGGCTCTTGGCATGACGTCTCTATATTTCTTGCTTACTAGGATGCAAAGTCTTTAATTTGCTTCAGTAAATTAGCCACACGCACACTAATTCAGATTATTGTAGTGTGGATCAATCTAAAAAGTGTTTTGGTTGGTTTGTCTATTTTGCAGGGATAAACTTCATTAATCGAAGCAGCGTATCTATGTTGAAGAATGTTGGTTCAGCTTTCATTTCAATAGCTTTAGAAGTTCCGACCTATGAAGGATTTCGAAACTAACACTCCTGTTCAGATTGATATACATGTAGTCTTAAGTCTTTAGCATACAAACATTGTGACCATGTTTTTCTTTATTGTTCTTGAAATGACATGTACTACATAAATCAGCTTTCCATCATTGATGGTTAAACATTGAGATGTTTATATCGCGAGATATACAAGGATTTTCTGTACTTAATTGGTTGGTTTTGAAAACACTGAGCCTATTTAGTTAGCTTCAGTTGGTACGCTATTCTGAACTCTGAAGCCTCTTACTAGCTTCTGTGATCAGATAATTACGTTGCATACTTTCTTGAGCATGTTTCCTGTTCTCTAGGATTTCATGAAATATTTCTTAGTTTGACAGACTACAGGGACACATGTTCTTTCAAAGGGAGATAGGTTTACGATATTCAGCCTTCAAAATGTTAGTTGCACCTGCAGGGCCACAAATTATTATTATTTGTTCACTTTCTTTTCATAATGAGGCTTGCAAGTTAGTAGTAATCTCCCGTTTAGACAGTGGAATATTTGCCTATGTGCATTAGTTTTGCTTTTACATAGTTCCGCAGCAACGCGCGGGATATCATCTAGTTAAGTTTTATTTTCGCTGACAAAAGACTTTTAATCATCAGATCTCAGTATACAGGCCATGGGTTTATTATTACCACGATTAATAGCTCAGATTTGCTCAAAAAGCCTTACATAGCATCCTCTCATGCCGCTACTTCCACTGGTACCGACTAATTATAGGATGGGCACTTGGGGCTGCAGGCTGGGCATGCTGCCTTGCAGTCGTCCAACGATGGATACTTTGGGTTGTTCGGTAGGGCCGGGCAGGAGTAACAGACACGGCGACGGTCATCGTCACACTTTATTCGGAAGCAGATTATCAAGGAAAGTTTGCTCGAGTCAACCACGGTACCATTGCCGTTATTTGTGTTTGTAAGCCCATCTGAGTAGCTCCTTCCTTGCATAAGACGACCTATTGCAGCAATTGTAGTTGTGTATTTTTTTGAAGAAACCAGCTTTTGGCTGTTGTTTCATTGATTTAGCAGGAGGGAGCGACAAAGGAGTTCCGATCAAGTGATCGTATGAATGTGGAGAAAATACAACAGGTGACTAGGAGCACTGAGCTCCCAGTAGGGTGTGGCTATGGCGATATCTCACGTCATGTCCCCGAAGGGCTGCTCTATGCATTTGGCCCCTGCCAAGCGCCATTGTTCCATGTCCCGGCTGCATGCCTCGACGATGTGGCGCTCGTTGGCTTGTTTTCCTCTGAAGACGCAGGAGTTCCTTTCCAGCCATATATGCCACAAGATGAGGGCCAGCAGCGACTTGATGCCCTTTCTGTTTCCCGGGGCTGCAGCGGTGATGATCCTTTCGGCACAGCCCGCCGTCGTTGTCTCGCTGCTCCATCCAGCAGGGTTTAGGGCCTGGCAATCAGCCCAGGCCGCAGTTTGGTTCCAGACCTTCCCGGAGATTGGGCACTCCCAGAAGAGGTGGAAAGATGACTCGAGGTTTCTCATGCACAGAGGGCAGAAATAGCCATTTGTCCAGCCCCTTCGTTGCAGCCTGTCGTTGCACCATAGCTTGTCTTGGTGTAGGAACCAGAGGAACATCTTGATCTTCCCCGGCGCCCAGATCTTCCAAATGAGGCTTCTGAAACTGCTGCGTTGCCCCTCTGTGAATTGCGCGTTGTAAGCCGATTTGGTGGAGAACATCCCTGAGGTGTGGTGCGTCCAGCGGATGGAATCAGGCGTCTGTGCATCCAAGACAATGCCGGCGCTTCTGATCTCTCTAGCGAGCTGGATTACTTGGCCGACGATGTCGCTTCTGTTGGCGTGCTGTAGATCGAGTACCCATCGGTCCCCCTGCAAAGCTTCATGCACCGATCGGTTCTTCCTGATGGATGCGGCGTAGAGCTCCGGGAAGGCCGCGCAAAGCTGCCGGCCTCCCAGCCAGGAAGAGGACCAGAAAGAAGCAGAAACTCCATTGTAGTTGTGTATTAGTTGCATGTAAGGACACATATAGATGGAAAATCATAAGATCCGGTTTCGGCAGTTGTATCAGTTATATACGATTTCCATTTTGGTAGATACCTAAACTGGTTTAAGCACGTTTTAGAAGTACCTCCATATTTGCACATGTAAAAGAGAATCTTGAAAAAAATGGAAATACCAACTAACCAAATAGTATGCGGGGCGCAGGTGGTCTGATGAACGCAATATATACTTACACTCAATTGTCGATGCAAGGCATTTGAAAAGGAACAAGAAGATTATCAAGTGTGTGATGCCGTTCTGTCTCATATTATCCTGGCTTCGATCTTCTTGATTGTCACAACTATATGCACGATGATCGACGGTCTGATGGGTATAGAGGATTGACTGTAGCACAACACAACCATCACTGCATCACGCCTACATATATTATAGGTGCATTTTTTTTGCCAATAAATGAGAAAGATTGCATGATTTGAACGAATCGCAATTATGATGTTATAATCACATTCTTCACAGGCATACAATCTGCGTAATGTTCCACATATTTAGTAATCGGATTGGGTGCATATATATTCTCCTCTTGTAATCACCTTACATGATTACGTAGGATTTTTTTCGAGAAAACCTCGAGAGGGGCAGGGGGTTTCTGCATTTCATTAAGAAGAGAGTTGGTCCAGTTTGTAAGGAAAACCGGACACGAAAACCTAACATTCTCGGCTAATCAGGGAAAACATAGTGAAAACCCAAAAAAGAAAGAAAAATAAAAATGAAAGAAGAGGCACTAGAACTTGGGATAGGGACAAGACAAAATGCAGCATCAAGGGACATTGTCAAGCCAGACACCAGAGTTCCTAGGCCCAAAGCAGTTAGACGAGGGTCAAGTGCAACCAAACTGACCGCCACTCACCAAAGGGAAACCGTCCATATCGAATGACTCTTCTGTCTCAGTCTCAAAGAATTATGTGCTAACATTATCTTGTGGAAAACATCTTGAGAGTCCAACTTTGACTTCTCCATGATCCTCGCCAAAGAGCTCAACGCCCCGATCACTTGCGATGAGAGCGGATTTTCATACATGTACATGTACGCTTGCGTCTTTTGCTCTGGACCTCCAATATCCTATATTTTGCTCGCCTGGATGTCAGGATGTTGTACACCTTGTTCTTCTTATCCAGAAGCCCGCTTTGCCGCCCGTCATTCTTCTCCCCATGTGAAGGCACCTCAGTCCCAAGCAGAGGTTGTGAGAGCGGACAAGTAACCATGCTGAGAAACTCCTCCAGAGATAATGGTGCTGCTTTAGTCTGTGCCACCTTCGTTACAAATGTTGCACACCTCAACCACCGGCTCAACCAAAACGTTGGGCACTTTGAACCCAAGAATCTCCCCTCTGGTCTCGGCATCGGACGTACAAGGGAGTGCACCACGGAAGACGAGGAGGAGCTTCCAGGACGTGGCGACCAAAGCGTAGCCTCCGTGCACATAGATCAACAGATTCCTCGGTCCCTACCGACTAGGCACCATGGGTCAACAACATATCATCGCCCCAAGCAGAGTAGTCCATAGGACCAGTGATGAGTGATGACAGGCAAAACCTGAGGAGAAGGCGTCGTATCATAGGATCATTATGCCACAGATCGTTGCCCACAAGCCTAGCCGGGAGCATAGCAGCAAGGAGATACTGCTCGACAGGAGCGTGAGGGAAGATGCAGCAGTCCAAGTGAGTCTCAACATAAGAACGCTGCCTAGTGGCATGGCTGGCCGATGCGTCACGGCGAACCCCAACACCAACCCGAGGACTGGAGGGAGGCACCGACGAGGAAAGGGCCGGCAGGAGGCACCGATTACGTAGGATTCATTTTCTACCTTCTTCGTGGGCTGGCTGTTCTCCTTTCACAGAAATGGGAATGGCATGTTCTCTTACATCCAACCGATGCTTTTCCTACAATGATCAAAGACCAAATATCCCCACAAGAAAAGAAATTAAGGGACAAATATGTAAGAGTATATATGGCAAGCCATTAAGTATCTTGGTGTTGTTAACCGGCTGTTACCGAGTAGCCAGGAAAAAAAATCATATACTGGAAGCAACACGGTAAAGTCAATGTGGTTCCTAAAGGGCATGGAAAATACTGGAGTACATGCTATTTTCATATATAGATCTATATAAATGGCAATCTGGCTTGTGATCGGAAGTTGAATTCTGTATACTTATACCTAATATCATGCGCAGAAGATATACATGACTGCAGATTGCGTGCTCTACAAATAGAATCTGGCTTGCGATTGGAAACTGATCTTTTTTACTTCCGTACTTGGTTTTGTAGAGCAGTAAATTGTTTGTTCGGACATCGTGTTCTTTTGTGCGTTCCGGCGAGAGAAAGGAGAAGCCTAAACTCGTCAGGCCGCGCTTGGCATCGGGGTATTTCAATACAGGTGTATTTAATTTACATGTGTAACTTACCGAGCTGTGAAGGATTTCCGGCTGGAATCGAAACGACCGACGGAGGTCTGTATTTTCTACAAGGGTATTTGAAAGGAAAACGACTATCCAAACTGTTGAAATAGTTAGTTGCATAGAGATAGAGTTGTATAGGGATAGATGTCTTGTTTAAATCTTGTACCCTTCTCTATCTCTTCTTCTGTTGGCTCTCCCTCGTAATCCTCCTGTAACGATCGTTGCCTGTAACGATCTCTCTTTCTCGATCTCATCTTGTAAGCCACGGCATTGCCTCTATATATACAAGTGCGGCCCGAGCAAAGGGTTCAACGCTTCCAATATCGTTTTACATGGTAACAGAGCCTCTTCCTCATTAGATCGAAAGAGATTGCATCTAGCTACCCCCGGCGACCGAGATCATGTCGACCACCACCGCTGCCATGACCGCAAGCACCATGGGTGCATTAACCACCTCCTCCTCTTCCACCTTTGCCTCCTCCTCCGCCACCAATACCACCTCCCTCGGATCGCCGCCCCACGAGAAGCTGACGAGGGGCAACTTCCTGCTCTGGAAGGCCGTCGTGCTGCCTCAAATCAGAGGTGCACAGATGGAGCACCACCTCGACGAGAAGAGCCCGCCACCACCGGCCACTCTCACCATCAACAAGGACGGCAAAGACGAACAAGTTGTCAACTTTGCACGATCCCTCTGGTATGCACAGCAGCAACAACTCCAAGGGTACTTGATGGGTTCTTTTTCCCGTGAGATCCTTGCACAGGTCGCCACGCTCCAGACGCCGGCCGAGGTATGGCGCGCCATTCACGCCATGTTCGCTGCAAAAAGCCAAGCCCAGGCGATCAATACTCGCATTGAGCTCACCAATCTCAAGAAAGGTAACATGTCCATGTCTGATTACCTTGGCAAGATTAAAAGTCTCACCGACGAAGTTGCAAGCACTGCTGCGGCGCTCTCTGATCCGGAGATCGTCTCGAAAATCCTCGCTGGCCTCGACATGGAGTACAACCCGGTGGTCTCTGCGCTCGCCGCTCGGGTCGAGCCCATCACCGTCCAGGAGCTCTACAGCCAACTCCTTAGTTTTGATGCCCGCCTCACCCTCCTGCATGGCGGCGATCTTCGCCAATCCTCCGTCAACTCTGCCGCCCGTGGTCGCGCCGTGACGCCTTGATCACCGAGGCGGTCTTGGCGGACGCGGGCGTGGCGCTCCCCAGGGCGACGGCGCACGCTCTGGTGGGGGCTCTGGCTCCAACGGCGGCGGCGGCTACAACACCAACGGCGGCGGCGGCTTCAACAACAACAACGGCCGTCGCCCTACCTCCCGTGGTCGCTCTCGTTGCCAGCTTTGCAAAAAGCCTGGTCATGAAGTGATCGACTGCTGGCATCGGTTCGACGAAGACTACGTGCCTGATGCACGTCATGTCGCTGCTGCCATACGAGAACAAGGCGGTGGCGAGGGTGTCTGGTACGTGGACTCTGGCGCGACGGACCACGTGACCAATGAGCTCGAGCAGCTTGCTCTTCGTGAGCGCTACCATGGTGGTGACCAGATTCACACCGCAAGCGGTGGAGGTATGGATATTTTTCACATCGGTCAAGGTTCTATTAATTCCCCTACACTTAAACGTGATCTAGTTCTTCGTGATGTTCTTCATGTTCCACAAGCTGACAAGAACCTTGCCTCCATGTCTCGTTTAGCCACCGATAATAATACCTTCTTTGAGACTCACCCTCGTTATTTTTTCATCAAGGACCGGCAGCGAGGAACTTCTTCATCACGGTAGATGCGTTGGAGGGCTCTACCCAATTCCATCCGGAGCACTAGGTCGCAAGCGTCGTCAAGTCCACTCCGTCATCAAGCCCTCTTTGGCACGGTGGCATCAACGACTAGGACATCCATCTTCGGTCATCGTCAAACAAGTAGTCAATAAAGACAAACTTCTTTTGTCTCATAGTCAAAATAATGAGTCTGTGTGTGAAGCTTGCCAATGTGCCAAGAGCCATCAGCTTCCTTATCCCAAGTCCACTAGTGTGTCTCATGCTCCGTTAGAACTTATCTTCAGTGATGTTTGGGGTCATGCCCGAGATTCCTTTGGTAGAAAAAAATACTACGTCAGTTTTATTGATGATTATAGCAAGTTCACTTGGATATATTTGCTTACATACAAATCCGAAGTCTTCTCTATCTTCCAAGAATTTCAGAAACTTGTTGAGCGCCAGTTTGATAGAAAAATCCTTTCAGTCCAAAGTGACTGGGGAGGGGAGTATGAGAAACTCAACTCCTTCTTCCGTAGCATTGGGATAGCTCATTATGTATCTTGTCCCCATGCTCATCAACAGAATGGGTCTGCTGAGCGCAAACACCGCCACATTGTTGAGGTCGGTCTCTCTCTTTTAGCTCATGCATCCATGCCTCTCAAATATTGGGATGAAGCCTTTATCACTGCCACTTATCTTATTAATCGCCTTCCCAGTAAAGTCATTGGCAATTCTACTCCTTTAGAGAGATTATACAAGCAAAAACCTGACTATAATTACCTTAAAACTTTTGGATGTGCTTGTTATCCTAATCTACGTCCCTACAATCGCCACAAGCTCGAGTTTAGGTCCACACAATGTGTTTTCCTTGGCTATAGCAACCTTCACAAAGGCTATAAGTGTCTTGAGATTGCTACTGGACGCATCTACATATCTCGCGATGTTGTTTTTGATGAAACTGTCTTTCCGTTTTCCAAACTTCATCCCAATGCTGGCGCCTTGCTTCGTGCTGAAATTGCACTTCTACCAGACTATGATCACGAGGGCGAGTTAACTAAACCTGATCATGTGCAAAAATCCAAAGAAAATTCGGTTTCTATTGATACTTGTACTGATTCTGGGTGTCATTTTATGTCTGAGGAAACAAACAAAACAGGTGCGGAAACCCATGCTGATCCGGCTGACAGCGCCAGATCCCATGCAGATTTGTCCGCCAGGTCTGTCTCCGCTGACGTCGCGAGATCCCAGGCGGATCTCCCACCCGTGCGCGCGGCTGCGTGCAGGCTGGTGGCCGACCGCTCCGACCGAGTGGACCCCATCGGTCCGGACGCGCCCACGAGTCCATGTGACGACAGGCGGGCTAGCCCAGGCGCTGGAGAGGCCCAGTCACCCGCTGCCACGTCTCGGCGGGCCCAGGTGGACCACGGGTCCGCGGGTGCATCGCTCGATGTCGCCGCTCTGCGGGACCAGGAAGATCGCGGGCGCACATGCGAGGGTGGATCCTCCTCGGATCAGGAGCCGGCTGGCTCGCTGGCTGTCTCGGATCGCGAGAGGGCCGGATCCTCTGTGGCTGATTCTGCCTCGTCTGGATCGCATGCACCATCTGCAGCAGCTGCTCCTGTGTCACCCACGCCCTTCCTTCGAAATACAAGGTCACGGTCAGGTATTGTTAAGGAAAAGAAATATAGTGATGGTACAATAAGGTATGACAAACTCAAACGAGCTTTTCTTACCACTACTGGTGAACCAATCAATTTGCATGATGCTCTTGCCAATAAAGAGTGGAAGGAAGCTATGGATAATGAGTATAATGCACTTATGAAAAATAAGACTTGGCGTTTAGTACCACCAAAACCTGGCAACAATATCATTGATTGTAAGTGGGTATATAAAATAAAGAGAAAATCTGATGGAAGCATAGACAGGTATAAGGCAAGATTAGTTGCAAAAGGGTTTAAACAAAGGTTTGGAATTGATTATGAAGATACTTTTAGCCCTGTTGTTAAGTCAGCTACTATTCGACTTGTCTTGTCTATTGCAATTTCCAGAGGTTGGAGTTTAAGACAGCTAGATGTTCAGAACGTGTTTCTTCATGGTGTTCTTGAGGAAGAAGTGTTCATGCGGCAACCACCAGGTTATGAGAATCAAAGCACACCACAGTATGTATGCAAGTTGGACAAAGCATTGTATGGTTTGAAACAAGCCCCACGAGCTTGGTATTCCCGGTTAAGCATGCAGTTACAAAATCTTGGGTTCACACCATCTAAGGCAGATACTTCTCTATTCTTTTATAACAAAGGGAATATCACTATCTTTGTGCTTGTTTATGTTGATGATATAATTGTTGCTAGTTCAAGCTCAGATGCCACTGTTTGCTTACTTAAGGATCTGAAGCTAGAATTTGCTCTCAAGGACTTGGGTGATCTTCACTATTTTTTGGGAATTGAGGTAAAGAAAATTAAAGATGGTATACTTCTCTCTCAGGAAAAATATACTAATGATATCCTCAGAAGAGTGGGATTGGAGCACTGCAAGCCAGTAAGTACACCAATTTCTACCTCAGAAAAGCTTACAGTTGAATGTGGAGAAGCCCTTGGGTCAGAAGATGCAACAAATTATAGAAGTGTTGTAGGTGCTCTACAGTATTTAACACTTACACGTCCTGATATTTCTTATTCAGTAAATAAAGTCTGCCAATACTTGCATGCACCCAGAACTACTCATTGGACTGCAGTGAAGAGAATTCTTAGATATCTCAAATTTTCAGAAGGGCTTGGGCTCCAAATTACCAAGTCCTCTTCTATGCTTGTTACTGCTTACTCTGATGCTGACTGGGCAGGATGTGCTGATGACAGAAGGTCTACAGGTGGTTTTGCTGTTTTTCTGGGAACAAATCTTGTGTCTTGGAGTGCAAGAAAGCAAGCTACTGTGTCTAGGTCAAGTACAGAAGCTGAATACAAGGCCTTAGCAAATGCTACAGCAGAAGTAATGTGGATACAGACATTACTCTATGAGCTTGGGATCAAAGCTCCACAGGCTGCAAGATTATGGTGTGATAATATTGGTGCAACCTATCTTTCAGCCAATCCGGTGTTTCATGCACGCACAAAACACATTGAGGTTGATTTTCATTTTGTCAGAGAAAGGGTAGCGCGAAAGCTACTAGACATTCGGTTTATACCAACTGGAGATCAACTTGCTGATGGGTTTACAAAACCTCTCACTATGAGAAGGTTGGATGAGTTCAAGTACAATCTCAACCTTAGCCAAGTTTCATAAGGTTTAGATTGAGGGGGAGTGTTGAAATAGTTAGTTGCATAGAGATAGAGTTGTATAGGGATAGATGTCTTGTTTAAATCTTGTACCCTTCTCTATCTCTTCTTCTGTTGGCTCTCCCTCGTAATCCTCCTGTAACGATCGTTGCCTGTAACGATCTCTCTTTCTCGATCTCATCTTGTAAGCCACGGCATTGCCTCTATATATACAAGTGCGGCCCGAGCAAAGGGTTCAACGCTTCCAATATCGTTTTACACAAACATGGCCTTAAGGAAGAGCTGGGAGCGTAAAGTCCTGCTCCAAGTAAATTTTTTATGAGAAACAATCCAACATTTTTCTGAACATCGTGATGGCCTAGTGTTGTCCTGGATGACGCGTCCGAGTTTCTACCTCAGTTAAGGCTTTGGGCCGCACTTGGGCCGACCTCACCCGTATATGACATGGAAGAGCAGTCCACGGAGGTTTCTCAAAAAGGAAATAAAACGTGTCCAGGCAGAAGACGGGACACCGACTCACATTATATCCAGCCGAGGTACATCCTCGGTCTCTCGCACATCAAATCGATCATGGAAGATACAGCGGCGGTCACGCTCCCCGACGACATCATCCTCGACATACTCCTCCGTGTCTCCACCGACTCCGCCGCCCTGTTCCGCTGCGCCGCGGCGAGCAAGCTGTTGCGCGTGTTCATCGCCGACCGCACCTTCCTCGAACGCTGCTGGACGGAGAACCGTGGACGCCCGTCCTCCCGCCTCGGCTTCTTGATTCAGCAACGACGCAATGACGAAGACATCGACTCCCCATACCCGCCGCTCTTCGTCCCGCTGTTGAGATCGATGCTTGGCGCCCGCCCCCGCCTCCTCACCGACTTCCTATCATGCGTGCCCGATGGCCTCTTGGATGGCGCGCTGCCGCTTGCCGCGCGTCACGGCCTAGTCCTCATGCGCCTCTTCCGTGGTGTCCGCGGCACCTCGGTCCACATGGCCCTGTGTGATCTACGTGTCGGCGCCTGCAACGTGCTGCCCCGGCTGCCGCTCATGTGCGAGGCTTCCTCCCTCAGCTGCACAATTTTAACCGGTCAAGACTATCCCTCCTCCTTGGAAGGGAAGTCTTCAGGTCAGGGATACTACTCGGCCGTTTTCAAGCTGCTAACCCTCGTCGTCAGCGGCCACAAGCACGACCACAGCGAGGAGTGCAACCTCTACACCTTATCGTCTGCAAAGCCTACCTGGGGTGCACCCACAAAGTGTTTCGATAAGATGTCGGGGATCTCCAAGGGCGGCTTCTCGCTGCTACAACGGACATATGATAATGCCGTCGTGTGTCGTGGCGTGGCGCACTGGCTCGCCTGGTACTTAGAAGGCGGGGCCTCACCCAAATATTACTCCTTAGACGTGAGCACCGAGACCGATCTTGTCTCCTTGACGGAGATCTCAGGCCCTGTGCACAGCCATGCCAACAACGGTAGCATGCTGCCGATGCTCAGCGTCGCCGCAGACGGGTCTCTCGCCATGTTTTGCCCGCACCAGGAACTTGGCATCTGGTACGTAGACATGTGGACGAGGAGAAACGACACTAATAGTGGAGTCTGGCTCCACAATAAGGAGGTCAAACTAACTGTAAAGAAAGAGATTCACCGTTGTGCACGCTTGTTCCGCGGAGAGAAGGGCGGTACAGTTCTCATAGTAGATGATTCGTGGCTCGTGCGGTGGGTTGATATCGAAAACCTAATCATCAAAGTGGGGGAATTCCCTGGTGGCATTGGTGTGGAAGCCGTGCCCGTGTATGTAGACTGGCCCATTCTGTTTTTGTCTCTCCTAGGTTAGCATTGAATACATAGATGCGAGTCTTATGAGTAAATTGCATGTTTATTCGGGTCTCTTCATTATTAGTTTCCCAAGTATCATGTTTTTATGAAACTGTTGGCATCATATATATGGGCATAGCTATATATAGGCTTCTATTTTACCTGAATAAACATTATATTTGGCATGTAATATAACATCACTGGTGGAAAAACAGGCTTTCCGTCCAGCCCCATAAGTCGCGAAGCTGTAGGAACCGCGACCAATGGACCTTTAGTCGCGGTTCTGGAGGTGAACCGCGACCAAAGGCCTGGGCCAGGCGCTCGGTTGGCAGGTGGCGGACGGGAGGGCTTTAGTCCCGGTTGGCACTGGCCAACCGGGACTAAAGGTCCTCGAGTGGCCGAAGGCCTTTAGATCATGGTTGGCGAGGCCAACCGGGATTAAAGTTAGACCTTTAGTCGGTTGAGTGCAGCCAACCGCGACTAATGGCTTGAACCTTTAGTCGCGGTTGGCGAGACCTTTAGTCGGTTGGTGCGCCAACCGCGACTAAAGGGATTTGAACCTCATTTTCAAACTCTACCCCCGGATCGCCTTTTCAGTTTTAGAAAAAACAAAAGAAAATTATGCAAATGTCAAAAAATAAAATAAAATAAGTTTTCCATGTGATATGTGGTCTAGTTGTTGGGAAAATTAACAAATATGAATTTCGACTTTATTTGCAAAATCTCTCCGAAATTCTTAAAATTGGCATAACTTTTGCATACGAACTCGGATGAAAAAGTTTTTATATGAAAAATCATCTACTCGAAAAGTTACATCCGAATTTAACTGGGAACCCGTTAAACATTTTAGAATCCCCAAAAACCTAACAGAAAAAAAAGATACGGGCTTTTAAGTTACGAGAGGCAAAAAATTCAAAAATTTCAAATTGTGGTCAAACTGTGGTCAAACAATGGTCAAACTAATTATTCTAGAATATTAGTGTTACTAAATAATTATTTCAGTTTTTTAAATTTTGGTCAAATCTGGTCAAACTGTGGTCAAAAATGGTCAAACTAATTATTCCGAAATATTAGTGTTACTAAATAATTATTGTTTTTAAAACAATAGTTTCAAACTCAAACAGTGAAATGTGTCACTTCATGCTCAAGCTAAATACCGAGGGTTAATAGAATTGACATCCTACTATTGTCGGAAAACAACAAGTGCAGACTTGGAAGCGAGGAGAATAGAACCCGGAAGTTAAGCGTGCTCAGTGGGGAGTGGGAGGATGGGTGACCGTTCGGGAAGTTAGATGATTTGGAATTATGAGGGTGATTAGAGATTAGAGGAGAAATTGAGCAGTGATGAGGGGTGGTGATTAGAGATTAGAGGTTAAAATAATTCAGAAATTTGAAAATAAAAAAAAAGAAAAAATTCACAAAAAAATTAGTAAAAAATTTAAACATGCGGAGGAGGCCTTTAGTCGGTTAGCCACGAGAACCGGGACTAAAGCCTTTAATCATGATTCGTGAAAGCGCGACTAAAGGGGGTCTTTAGTCGCGCATAGTTAGTCGCGGTTGCACAGCCGCGACTAAAGGCCTTTGCGAACCGCGACTAAAGGCCTTTTTTCTACCAGTGCATGTTTTATATCCCACTACGTTTTGCTTAAAAATTTATGTCATGATCAATTAAGCACGTGTGAGGCTTCCACCATCAGCTGCACAATCCTAATCGGTGAAGCCTATCCATCCTCCTTCTTGGAAGGGAAGCCTCCGGTCCCGGGATACAAGGTGCTAACCCTCGTCGTCAGCGGCCACAAGCGCGGCGATAGCGAGGAGTGCAACCTTTACACCTTCCCCTCAGCAAAGCCTACCTGGGGTGTACCCACAAAGTGTTTCGAGAAAATGTTAGGGATCTACAGGGGCAGCTTCTCGCTGCTACAACAGACATATGATAATGACATTGTGTGTCATGGCGTGGCGCACTGGCTCGCCTGGTACTTATCGGAAGTCGGGGCCTCACCAAAATATTACTCCTAAGATATGAGTGCCGAGACCGATCATGTCTCGTTGACGGAGATCTCAGGCCCTGTGCATAGACATGCCAACAATGGTAGCATGCTGCCGATGCTTGGCGTCGCCGTGGACGGGTGTCTCGCCATGTTTTGCATGCGCAACAAACTTGCCATCATAGACATGTAGACACGGGAAAAAGGCAGCGACAATGGAGTCTGGCTCCGCACTACAGGGGTCCATGTAAATGTACTGAGGTGGCAAGAGATTAGCTGCCATGCACGCATGTGGCGCGGAGAGAAGGGCGGTACACATCTCATCGTAGACGATTCATGGCTTGTGCGCTGGGTTGATATTGAAAACATAAGAATGGAGGTGGAACAATTTCCGGGTGGCATAGGTTTGAAAGCCATGCCCGTGCATCCGCTTTTGTTTTTGTCTCTGATTGGTTAACTTTGAATAGATAGATGCAAGTGTTATGAGCAAAAGTGCAAGTTTATTCAGGTCTTAATTATTGGGCACCGCTAGGTGCCGGCGCACCAGCCGAAATCGCCCTAGCGTTGGATACAGACACACCTGACCGTCAGATCTAGAGAAAAAATAATCCCCTCCTCGCTTGAGTACAACTCGAGCACAACTCCATGAACCTCCCGCACCTCGCACTAGCAGCTCGCTGAGCTGCTCATCGGCGCGCGCACTGGAGCCGCTCTTCGGGTTCCATAGCGGCCGCCGGTGGATCCCCTAGCGCGCGGTCACCAACAGATTGCAGCTCTAATCCCCTCCCCTGGTTGCTTCCAGCTCGCGATTCGCCATGGTTGTAGCATCCCCTGATCTATCTCACCGCCTCTGGCTCGCCGCGGCCGTCGGCTTGCATCTGGCGTCCTAAAAAAACTAAAAACTAAACAAAATCCTTGAAGCAAAATGTTACTAGGTTCCAGCAAGAAAACGCTCCAGTTCCAGCATAGCAAGTTCAGTAGCAAAAAAAAACTCCAATGGTCAGTTGTAGCAAAAAAAAACATGTTCCAGCAAAAGAATAGATCGGTTCCAGCAAAAACAAATTCAGAGGAGAAGAGCTCTAGGGTCGATTGTAGCAAAAAAAAGGTAGTTCCAGCAAAATAATATGCCGGTTCCAGCAAAAAAAGCACCTCGCAACCAACCGAGGGCTGACAATGTCGCCAAAAATCATGCCTCGCCACCGGTGGTCACGAAACAAAAACATCTCAGTGATCCAGCAAAAAAACTTACGGTTGTAGAAAAAAAGACGACGCCAGCAAAAACAACATGTTCACCTCGCAGCTCCACTGGACCTGGTTGTAGCTCTGCCGGACAACACTTCCAGCTTTTCTCGGCCATGGTTGTAGCACCCCGTCGCCAGCATGTAGGAGCCTTGCAGCTCCACTAGACTGTGGTTCCAGCTTTCTCCGACCACGGTTGCAGCTCTGCGAAACTGCGGTTGCAGCATCGCCGAGCCAATCCACGCCGGCGGCCACATAGCTTGCAGTTGCCGGCCGTCCCGCCACTCGTGCTCGTGATGCGCCGACGTCCGGTGCCTTTGCAGCACCACCCCCGCCATCTACTCGCAGCGCGCGCCCTACCGTCTCGCCATGGATAAGAGCTCGTCGGGAGGTACAAACGGCGGCGAGGCGTTCGAGATCGGGATGAAACGGAAGAAAGGGGATTGAGGAAGAGAGAGAGAGGTGGAGGAAGAGATAAGGTGGGGATAGATCGTGTGTGGGTCCCGCGATGCACGTGGCTTCTTGTACTCCTTCCTGTCACGAGCGGGTGTGGATATGTGTCGTGGTTTCCCGAGCAAGCGAGGTGCGACCGGCCCAAGTTTCGGCCGGCACACCGTTCCCAAACATTTACCTTAATTATTAGTTTCCCAAGTATTTATAATCCAAAGAAATTTGGTTACCATGGTTTCATGAAAACCATGAACATTGTATATATAGGCTTCAATTTTACCGGAATATGCATTATATTTAGCATTAGCATGAAATGTAACATGTTTTATATCCTACTACGTTTTGCTTAAAATTTATGTCATGATCAAAAAATTTTTTAGAACGAAGGCTCAAGGAGAGCCCGGCTTTGAATTAACAAAGCCATCAACCGGCCAGGATTACATGATCACCAACTTACAAGGAAAGCAAGAAGAGAAAACAAGCGGCCGATACAGGGAGCAAAGCGAAACAGACTTAAAGGCAGCAGCGATAGCAAGGAATGCCATGCTGCCGCCAACACCCTGCAGGACGGCCTACACCAACCGGACAGGCTACGGACTTGAGAGGATGCACCACCGCGCAAGCTTCGTGATCGTAGCCAAACTCGAAGACAACACGGACACTCCTCTGGAACTGCCACTGCAAAGGGCCCCTGCCCTCTCATCCTGGCTCGAAGGATGCCGCACCGGCAGGCGGCAGCTCGGTTCACCCTTGAACCCAGGGGAAGACGTCCAAGCTGCGCAGGAAGAAAGAACTAGGAGCAGACCTGCTAGCACAGATCACACCCTTTCGAGCACCGTCGTCGTCCGCGGTTAAGCCACACCGAAGGGCAAAAGCTGTCGGCCACAGTCGCAGCAACGAGGGCAACATCGATGAGCCACCGAAGAAGAGGCATTGAAGCGTCGAGCCAAGCTGCCACCCGCCACCATCACGCCCACAATCCGACTCTCTCGCCGCCCCTGCGATCCCCGGACTGTGCCTCCAAGAAGGAACACGACACGAATGTGTCGTCGCGGCCCAAATCAGGGGACCTAGGCTTTCACCTAGCAGGGAGCGGAAGGAGGGGGAGAAGGATCCTCACCACAGCCTCCAGGGAGGGGAACGGCGCCCAGGGCGTCGCCTGCGATGTGGCTGCGCCGGCAGGGGTTTCCCCCGAAGCCAACCCCACTCGACGAGATCCGCGCCGCCGACGCCCGGGAGGACCCGGATCCGGCGATGGAAGGAGCAGATCGGGGGCGGAGAGGGCGAGATGCGTCCGGCAACGGCCGCCGCACACCAGGGACCGTGGACCGGTGCCTCCTCGTCCCCCGCCACTAGTAGAAAAAGGGTCATACGTGAAGCCCAATAGTGCCGGTTTGAATTTCAGCCGGCACTAATGTGTACAATAGCACCGGTTCGTGGCGGCGATCAATAGCACCGGTTCGTGGCTAACCTTTTGTAGCGGTTCATGCCACGAACCGGTACTAAAGGGGATGTGTCAGCCTGCGGTCAGGCTATGGCCCCACCATCACCATTTAGTGCCGGTTCGTACCACGAACCGGTACTAATGAGGTTATGGCAAGCTGTTTTTAGTCCCACCTCGCTCCCCTAACAAGCCTTTTACCACCTTAAATATGTCATTTCTCAAACTATCACAAGCACTTGGTCTTCATTGAACTCTATGTGTAGAATTTGTGGCCGCAATATGAGTCTTCATCGGTTTATAAATCGTTGATGACTCATATTGACAATTCAGATTGTACACATAAAGATCATTGATGATCAAAGTATTTTTGATGTTATAAGATCATATTGACAGTTTAGACTCTAAAGAAATATAAGATCGTGATGTAAATGCTCTTATATTTTTTGCGTTTAGTATGCACCATTCAAAGCGACGCCATCAACTTTCAACCATTTCTGCCTTCATTTGCTATTTTTCATGCATTCAATGATTTGTTTTGACCTGGAAATTGAAAAGCACTACAAATGAACTCTGAAAAAGTTGAAACTTGACATGGTATCATCATTTCACCCACATAGATTGTTCAAAAAAGTAGAGAGGGTTAACTGGATGCACTTCGTTTACAAACTGGACATTCTCTTTCGAAGTATTCAGGTTTCTGACGAAATTAAACTCATCTGTTACAAAGGCATTTCATTTTTTAAACTTATTACAACTCCAAACTTTTTGTGCGTTCAGTATGCACCATTCAGAGCGACGCCATCAACTTTCAACCATATCTGCCTTCATTTGCTATTTTTCATGCATTCAATGATTTGTTTTGAGAACTAAATAACCTGGAAATTGAAAAGCACTACAAATGAAATCTGAAAAAGTTAAAACTTGACATGGTATCATCATTTCACCCACATAGATTGTTCAAAAAAGTAGAGAGGGTTACGGCAAAAACTGGATGCACTTCGTTTACAAACTGGACAATCTCTTTCGAAGTATTCAGGTTTCTGACGAAATTAAACTCATCTGTTACAAAGGCATTTCATTTTTTAAAACTTATTGCAACTCCAGACTTTTTGTGCGTTCAGTATGCACCATTCAAAGCGACGCCATCAACTTTCAACCATTTCTGCTTTCATTTGCTATTTTTCATGCATTCAATGATTTGTTTTGAGAACTAAATGACCTGAAAATTAAAAAGCACTACAAATGAACTCTGAAAAAGTTGAAACTTGGCATGGTATCATCATTTCACCCACATAGACTGTTCAAAAAAGTAGAGAGGGTTACGGCAAAAACTGGATGCACTTCGTGTACAAACTGGACAATCTTTTTCGAAGTATTCAGGTTTCTGACGAAATTAAACTCATCTGTTACAAAGACATTTCATTTTTTTAAACTTATTATAACTCCAGACTTTTTGTGCATTCAGTATGCATCATTCAAAGCGACGTCATCAACTTTCAAACATTTCTGCCTTCATTTGATATTTTTCATGCATTTAATGATTTGTTTTGAGCTAAATGACACTAATTAAATTTTGTGCAGGCAGCGCACCACCTTTAGTACCGGTTGGTGGCTCCAACCGATACTAAAGGGTAAGCTGTTTTTTAGTCCCACCTCGCCAAGAGAGAGGGAGTAGGAGCGGTTTATAAGCCCTGGGTGCAGAGACGATGAAGAAGAGGCTCAATGCTCACGTTGCTTAGCTTCAAGCCTTTTGGAATATGGTAGATTGCACGGAGCTACGCGCAGTGCAGTTTACACTATTCCAAAAGGCTTGAAGCAAATTAACGTGTATTGCACCTCTTTTTTATTTATAATAACTTATTACAACTCCGGACTTCTGTTATGGCAAAAGGAAGGAGGAGAAGAAGAAGAAGAAGAAGAAGAAGAAGAAGAAGAAGAAGAAGAAGAAGAAGAAGAAGGAGAAGGAGAAGGAGAAGAAGAATAAGAAGAGGGAGAGGAAGAAGAAGAAGAAGGAGGAGAAGGAGAAGGAGAAGGAGAAGAAGAATAAGAAGAGGAAGAGGAAGAAGAAGAAGAAAATAAATAGAAGAAAATAAATAATGCAGAAAAGAAAAAAAACTAATATAAAGCAAAAATATTCACAAAGAAACTAAATACGGCAAAAAAAACTACTCAGAAATAAATAGAAGAAAAAAATAAAGATAACTATATAAAAATTACTCAAAAATAAATAAAAGAAAATAAATAATACAGAAAAGAAAAAAAACTAATATAAAGCAAAAAATATTCACAAAGAAACTAAATACGGCAAAAAAACTACTCAGAAATAAATAGAAGAAAAAAATAAAGCAGAAAATAAATAACTATATAAAAAAATTACTCAAAAATAAATAGAATAGAATAAATAACGCAGAAAAGAAAAAAATTTAAAAAAAATGTTGGGGCGCTGCCCGGTAAGCCTACCAGTCGTAGGGTGTGCAAATGCAGGCCCAGAAGGGCCAGGAGGCTCACCGGGCAGCGCGCCTTAGTTAGGCCCAGAAGCCTGCTATATAGAGGAGTTCGAAAAGGCAGCAGCGGCTGGGTTTATAAACCAGTCTGGCTGCCCGCTTCAGCGAGGTTTGACTAAACATAGCGCATGCATGAGTGGCGGCAAGACGACCTTTAGTACCGGTTGGTGGCTCCAACCGGTACTAATGTGTTTTTAGTACGGTTGGAGCCACCAACCGGTACTAAAAACCTCGTTCCGCCACTTAGGCTGGCCAAAATTGGCCTTTAGTACGGTTGGTGGCTCCAACCGTACTAAAGGATCCCTATATATATGGCACTTACGAAAAATCAGTTATCGTCGCCCGTTCGTTCCACTTTTCTCGATCTCCGACGATGCCCTCGCCCTCGCCCTCGCCGCTCGTCGTCCTCGCCGCCCCCGCCGCTCGTCGCCCCCGCCGTCGCCCTCGCCGCCCCGCCGCTTCGTCGTCGTCGTCGTCGCCGCCGCCGCCATAAATCGCCGACGCCATGCGCCGACCCGCCGCCCGTCTTGTCGCCATATATATCGCCCGCGGCGGCAATCTCGTCGCCGTCCGCCCGTCGCCGTCCCCCCCCCGCCGCCCGCTGCCCGCGCCACCGCCACCCCTATATACGCCCTACACGTATACACGCATACACACACACACACACACACACACACACACACACACACACACACACACACACACACACACACACACACACACACACACACACACACACACACACACACACACACACACACACACACACACACACACACACGCACACACACACCTATACACACACACACACACATGTTTTTTTACTTATTTTCTGTTTTCTATATATAATGTTCGGATGAATTAGAACTATCTAGTTTATTTTAGAATGTTAGAAATGTTATCATCGATGAATTAATATAATAACTTGTTTATTTTTAGTAAATATAATGCTTAATTAGTTGAACTAGTTGAATTAATATATAGAACTAGTTTATTTTAGAAGATGCTTGAACTTGTTGAATTAATATATATATATATATATATATATAACTAGTTTATTTTAGTAAATGCCTAATTAGTTGAACTAGTTGAATTAATATAACTAGTTTATTTTTAGTAAATGCTTAGTTGAACTAGTTGAATTAATAGATTTTTCTGTTAATAGATTTTTTCTGTTAATAGATTTTTTTCTGTTAATAGATTTTTTGGTGATATTATTATTGAATATGCATGTTTGGTGATATTATTGTTAATAGATTTTTTTGGTGATATTTAGATTGTGTAATTAATTCTGTTCATAGAATTTTAATAATTTTTTGTTCATAGTATTTAGAAAAAGGAAAAAAAGAAGAAGTAGTTTATATATAGTTGAACTAGCTAGTTGATTTAATAAACTAATTTATTTTACTATATATAGAAGTAGTTTGTTTTTAATAAGTACTACTTATTTATTTATAGTTAGTGCTTAGTAGTTGAACTAGATAGTTGACTTAATTAATAAAACTAAATTATGAACGTAGGCCGGAAATGTCGTACTCATCAGAGGACGAAAACCGCCCGGGGGAGTGCGACTGGTGCCACGACGACCGAGGTATCTGCGACAGGTTCATTGAGCTGGACGAAGATCGGTGCTTCAGCATTAAGCTCGAGGAGACCTGCGATGTTCATACGGTATGCAACGACGACAATAGTTTTTTTTCGTAATTAAGCACGACTTCAACTATTTTAACGTGTATTTTTCATCTTTTCCAATTCGACTAGCTTATCCCATGCTTTGCAAGACGCTATGTCTTGGAGAGGATGGGTTTTGAAGACCATGAAAATTTCAAAACCAAAAAAATTATGCTAAGTACCGAACATGGTGTGGATTTTCAAGTAAAGCTGTACAATGCTCAGAGTGTAACCCATTTTGGTTGCAAAAATTGGGATGCATTTTGCAAGATGTATGGTCTTGATGAGGGTATGCTTGTCACCATGGATCTTGGTGATCCTACAATCGAGCAAGAGACACCTTCGATTTGGGTCTTTGTGGATACACCTCCAGTTCTTCCCTCATGTGAGCTAAACATAGTTATTAAGTAATTTATATTGTTTATTTGAAAATATAATGTTGACAACTTATCTCCATTGACAGCTTATTTTCATTCTTCAAAGAATGTGCGGAAGATGGTAGACAGAACGTACTACACTGAAGGCTCCGAATTAACTTATCAAGAGAAAAATCATCTGGTCGGATTTTGTACTGATCTTGAGAATTACAATATCTACAATCAAACTCCTCAACATTATGGTCAATACGTGCCACTAGTGCACGTGTTGAACTACGGTAACTACCATGAAGATACCCTGGTAAGATTTTTTTTACTATTACAACATCCGCTCATCTTTTTGCACACTTCTAAAACTAGTACATCATTGCTAACTATAAAGTTATTATTATGTTTTTCAACAGATAATCCCGAATGATTGTATGCCTCATCTGATGTATACGCGTGGTATCCTTCATGTTTTGAACATACGACCAAGTCGTCCTACGAATCTCAACTGTCCATACCGGGTTTCTAAAAGAAGTGGAGACATAACAATCAAAGAATGGAAAAAAATGTATGGACAGTCGTAAGGAGCTTCTTGGAAGCAATAAGCAGCGAAAGGCAAGAATTAGAGACAGGATGATGGCCATTCTTCATAATGGAGAGTCAGGGTCTATATTGTTTTATGCTATTTTACCTTAAGGGTGTTTAGGTCCTACCTGATACTGATGATCATGTGCTAAGAACAATTATGTAGGGTTATGAGGATGATGATCGTATGACTTATTATTAATAACGAGTAGAAGTTGTATGATGATGCATAATTAGTAGGATTTGTTATATATATATATGATAATGTAATGATGCAAAGCATGTTATATCTGCGGGTGCAATGAACATAGCAGCAGCGTTGATAAACAAAGCATGCATGATGTATGATGCATAACGTGTACAATGTGTAGTATCGTAAAATACCAGCAAACGAAAAAGAATTAAAATGAAAACACAAAATTAAATGAAAAAGAAATCATAAAACTAAAAACCCACCAAACCTTATAGTACGGTTGGTGTTACCAACCGGTACTAAAAACTCGAGCCCCGGAGTTGGCTCGTGCCACGTGGTTGCCCTTTAGCACCGGTTCGTGCTGAACCGGTACTAAAGGGGGGCCTTTAGTGACCTAAATTAGTGCGGTTACGTAACCGGCACTATAAACCTCGAACCGGTGCTAATGCCCGGTTCTGCACTAGTGCGCGAGACCGAGGGCGGCGCCTCACCAGCTCCGGCCGGAGTGGCCCGCCGCCCGGGCCACCCGACGCTCTCCGCCCGGGGCCACCGCCCCGGATGCCGAGCCCTCCACGCGAGGTGGAGCGGGCAGATCCCCTGCCGCCACCTTCATCGGTGTCGAGCGCACGCCGGGGCACACCTCTGGCAGCGGCGGAGGGGAAGGGAAGGGGGGAGGAGGGGTGCGGAGGCGGCGATTTAGGGTTTCCCCCGAGTCGCCTCGGTGGAGACGACGCGGGGGCCGGGGGACGCGGGTCAAATTCCTGTCATGATCAATTTCCACCTTGTATATTTCCTACTTCTTGTTTGTCCTACTTTACTTTTCAAGAGAATCGTTCAAAGTGCTATCCTGATCATCAATACGTGCATGTCATTAGTACTACGGCATTACTGGTGAAATGGGTGCAATACACAGGCACACCCTCTTATTGGTATTAACCAAGAATTGACGGGGGTTGCTAAAACTATTACAGAAGTATCGAAAATTCCAAACCCTAAAAATAGGTAGCATGGTCCAAATTTGCGTCGAATATGCTCATCGTGGTTTATTGTGAACAAAAAATCCAAATCTATTAATTTGAAGCTTGAAACAACTCGACTGAAGATCTTACGAATAATTGATCTAAATATCCCCGTTCGTCTACTTTACAGTTGTAGTGTCACAAACTAGTGTAATTTTGGGAGATGGGCGAAGGAATCAGTTACCAGCGAAGACACGAGTCACACAATCAGAATGAGTGACCATTAAACGATTGCAAACCGACCTTTTCATCCTTGCCGATCATGTAGACCGTCCAGCCAGACATACGTGAATCGCTGCCCCCTTCTCACCTTTATGTTCTACCAGTTGGAATCGAAACTGTCCTCCACAAGATGATGATATGATTATTTACGTAGAGTTCTGAAAAAACCTCAAGATGTAATAGGTGGAGCTAGAGTCGAGGACTTCAAAGGTCTTTGAGGAGAACAAAATTCAGAAATGCTAGACGTGTAAAAGATACATGATTTTTTGCAGGCTCTTTTCATCTACTCCCTCCGTTCCAAATTACTCGTCGTTGAAATGGATGTATCTAAAATTAAAATACATCTAGATACATCCATACGTGCGACAAGTAATTCGGAACGGAGGGAGTAATAACCAATCACAACTGAATAGGCTGAGAGGGGCGAAAAGGAAGCAACCACATAGTTCCCCTAATCCCGCAGGCGAGCGCACGGATCCCTGCCTCCTCAGCTCGCTCCAGCAGCGGGAGGAGGTGGGGATCCGATTACTCTGCTCCCGGTGACTAGATAGGGTAGGAATAAGCCCCGGCGGCGTCGATTTGGTGAGGTGTTCGTCACCGTTCTGGAAAAATAAGTCCGCCGTTCTTCCCTCCCCTTGCCGGCGCTGGTCGTGGATGAAAATCGATCCATCCCGTAATATTAGTCTGGTCGTGGTTGCTATGTGTAGGAGTAATAAGTTATAAACATGTGGTACCTCTGTATGACTACACATTGAGCTACATGCACGAGTCAAAATTCTAGAGTGTAAAGGCCACATTTACGTCACGTCTTTCTGTACCTTGCATTTTCAGATGTTCTATAACATGCATTGATGCTGGATACATTACGCACTGGTTGCATCATCCACCACCATCGCCATTGTTGTTGCATCATATGTCGCCGCCTGTTGTAACATCATCGCTCGTTGCTGGTTCGAGCACCCGCCATCGTTGGTCGTATCAACCATGCCACTGGTAATACTATCGTCGCGCCCCACCCCCAGCACCCCCCCCCCCCCCCACCCCTGGCGCACGCGTAGGCTCCTACAAGGTGACGAGTGCCAAAAGCCGGCCTTGTAGCCAACTGTCGGTTGTTGCCCTGTACGGTTGTACCAGCCCCCACCGGTCGTAGGGAAAGTCGTAGCTTGCCGGCTTGCCGACACGTTCATAAGATAGGACACCACCAAGACCACCCCACTATAGAGTCGAGGATGCTACATGTCAGGTTCAAGGCATGCTTCATGCCCCTATCAACCAAGGCATCCGCCCGCATCCCAGCCAAAATCCTCGAGGCATGTCGAGAAAACCGCCTCCGAACAGCCACCCGAGAACTTGGCCATGCACCACAGGTCGCCGCCGCTATGACATTGATTGCCGTGTCCACGTCGACGCACGCGCCATGCCCGTGCCACTCCAGAAACCGCCTTCCACATCTCGAACTGCTTCCTCAAGACGCCTCGCTGCCGTCAGTAGCATGGTAGGGAGAAGGGAAAGAGGTAACGACTTAGGGCACATTGAGTCGCCCTGTGTTTCCTGGGTCAGGGCAACGTGCGTTCTTTTTTGGCCGACGGCTTATACCCGCTGCTCCCTAACATGAAAGTCCTGAATCAGTTAATAAAATATTGGTCTATATAGGAATGTGCCCTAGTTAATGTACATCTAATTGATTCGATGAAAAGGAAAAAAAGGTACCCGCACAAATCTCCACATATGCCATAGGAATTAGATGTGTAATACTTAGAGCACATCTAAATGTCTTTTAGCAGGCGAGTGATACGCGCCGGCGCACCGGCCCAAATTTGGGCCGGTCGCCAGGCAGCCGTGCGATTCAGCACATAATACCCGTTCGATCTGCCCTCAAAAATCTACTTCTTCCTTCTGTAGGTCAACGCAAGCAGGAAAATAGCTAGATCTGACTGTGCGTCCGGCCAGCATGCCATCCGGCGAGGGCAGCAGCACCTCCGCTTCCCTCCTCGCGACACCGCTCGTCGCAGCTCCACCGCATCACCACGCGCCCCCGGTTGTAGCATACAGTCTAGCTCCCCATCTCCTTCCATGAAACACCTCGTAGCATCACATGGCCACGAGCGCCGTGCCTCCCACGACGCCGGTTTCCCCCGGATGCATCTCCTCCAGCCGCCGGCCGGCTTGCCCCTCCCCCGCTCTGCCAGCATCTCGTGCTGCTCACCATTATGGTAGTTGTGCATGGATGTAGCAAAAACCATTGCGGGTCGTAGCAAAAACCGAAGACAGTTGTAGCAAATATACCATTGCCATCGATGCATATGGAAGCACCGCCATGAACGGATGTAGCAATAGTAGTTGCAGCAGAAAAACATCGTCGCCTCCGTCGCACGTCGTAGCTAAGCCGTGAATGATGTAACAAATTCCTAGACTAGACAGTTGCAACAAAAAATTTGTCGGATGTAGCTATGCATGTTGCCGGTTGCAGCAAAAACCCGACGATGTAGCTTCCCCGGCCGTGTTGGTCCATCGCCGGTTCCAGCAAAAAAAATGCCGGTTGCAGCAAAATAGACACATCACTACTAGGAAAAGGCCTATAGATAGGATTGACTCTAATGGCGCACCGTGGGTGCAGTGCGCCACTACTATATACTAATGGCGCACCTGTTTCTCATACGCCATTAGAGTGGAAGACTCTAATGGCGCCGGCCGACGTGAGTCGCCATTAGTATGAATTTTTTTTTCCATTTTCCCATACATACTAATGGCGCATGACACCTACAATGCGCCATTACTATATCTAACTTCTAATGGCGCACCAAGTGGGAAGTGCGCCATTACTCTAAATTTTGTTTTATTCTTTTTTTGCAAAACTTCTAATGGCGACGCTCTCTTGATCGCCATTAGTAACAGGGTTTCTAATGGCGCATGAGGACAGGGTGCGCCATTAGTAACCTGGGACCAACAAGATATTTTGGACACCCCACACCTACCCACTCACTTTCCCCACTTCATTCCATCCACCTCCTCATCCAAGATTTGACCATCTCCTCCTCCTCACCTCATTTCCACCATAGATTCAACAAAATTAAGTGGTGAAATTACCTAGTTTTGATAGGTAAGTAAGGAAAGCTATCTTCATGATATAGATCTACTTTTTTCCTCCTAGCTCGCTCCAACAACGTGCACATGCACTTTTGTGGCCTAGCTAGATCTATGTATGTTTGTGGTGTTGCAAGTGTTTGTGGTGTTGCATATATGTTTGTGTTTGAAGGTACCGGTATTTGAAATATGCGATAGTTGCCAATATTTTGCGGAATGTTTTGATTCATTTCCGTTTAGCGAGAGTTTTGGCACTATGCATTCTTTTGGTCCTATTTTTAGGGAAGGTCATGCCAAATTTTTCTTGGTTCTAACATATCGTTTTGCTCTACCCATGACGACCATGGTCCGCATGATGCTGAAGGCATCGTGAATAGGTTTTGAGCTCATGAAGGCGAGATGCTTCAAAAGAGCGAGGCGGAGATAAGATGTCCATGTCGAAGATGCAAGTTGAAGAGCCTTATTGCGGACCCGGATTCCGGCAGGTGCGGGACCACCTGCTCTTGCGTGGTTTCATGGATGGCTATCGGTGGCAAGGTGATGAAGATGACTATCAAGTCGTCCATGGCGGGGCGGGCAAGAAATGAGGAAGGGTAACAAGACAAGTACCACCGTGGCGAGGGCGGGCGAGAAGGCGAAGAATCTCCGGGACATGATCACGGCGGTGATCTTGTACACGATCATCATGTAGAAGATGTCGTACATGATGATGAGGAAGATCAAGGCGAAGGGCATGATCATGAAGATGAAGATGCCGGAGCGGAGCGGCGATGGAGGCTGGGTGCAGGACCCTCATATTCAAGAGCTGCTTCTCAAGCGGACGGATAACGCAAGAGCTGCCGCCGAGAGAAAGCCAAGCTGGATCAACCGGAGATAGACGCGGTTACTCCGTTGTATGAAGGATGCAGGCCGAGGATACCGCTGAAAGTAACGCTCATGGCTCGGAGATGAAGGTAAAACACAAAATGACCGGCGATGCCGGCGAGAACATGTCATTCGCACGAACGTCTTCCCAAAGGGAACAAGTGCCCGACCAGTTCGAGGCGAAGAAAATCGTGTGTCCTCTGGATTTACCGCACGTGAAATACCATGTGTGCATGAACAATTGCATCATTTATCGGGACGAGCACGCGGAGTCTACCATATGTCCGGTGTCTTGGCGTCACTCGATACAAGAAGAGGAAAAAGCTCCTCGAAAATCGGTGTGGTACTTTCCGATCCTCCTCGTCTGCAGCGGTATTTCGCGGACCCTAAGGTAGCAAAGCTCCTGCGTTGGCACGCGGATAGGGAGGAGAAGAAGCGAGAAGATAGCGCAAATGATCCGGAGATAGATAAAAAGACAAGATGCTGAGTCACCCTAAGGATGCGAGCGGTGGCAAGCGTTGAACCGAAGACCGAATTTGGGAAGGATCCAAGGAACATCGTCTTTGGGCGCGAGCACCGATGGAGTCAATCCGTTTGGCAGCGAGAAGCACACATAGCACCTGGCCTGTGTTTGTGTGGATGTACAACCTTCCCCTGGTTGTGCATGAAGAGGAAGTACATTCACATGAGTATGCTAATTGAAGGGCGAAACAACCAGGAGCGACATCAATCAGATCGGGGCTCTTTGAAGGAGGAGCTAGACACGCTGTGGAAAACGCCAGCCAATCGTGGGACGCCGCAGAGAAAGAATATTTCCCTATGAGAGCCGCCTTTGCTCACGACGGTGCACGACTATCTCGATTCACGGATATCTCGGGCAGGTAGTCCACGGATTTTACGGATGCGTAAGGTGCATGGATGACTGGCGTATCGCCAGCTAGATAGAGATCCGGGTCTTGAAAACCGTGTTCATGGGACATCGAAGGTGGCTTCGCGACGATGACCCGTGGAGAAGCGCAAGGATCTGTTCGATGGTGAAACCGAACCCAGCGCCGTGTACGAGGAGGCGGCGAGGAAATAGACAAGCTGTTGAAAAATTGGAAAGACGCCCACCGGGAAAGATGCGAAAGGCGCCAGAGCTGCTGAAGGTATGGAAAAGCGAGGTCTGTTTTACGGGACTTGCCGTCTTGGAAGATCCACCGTGTGCCTCACAGCCTTGATGTCATGCATATCACGAAGAGCGTGTGCGAGAGTCTGCTTGGTACCCTGCTCAACATGCCGAGAGGACCAAAGATGGGCGAAAGCAAGGCGGACTTGAAATCAATGGGCATCGGCGGGAGCTTCACGCTAATGATGATGATGATGATGATGATGAGGCGAAGCAGACACGGAAGTCGTCGCAAAGGCAAAAGGCCAAGAAGACCGGAAATGACTACCCTCCGCGTGCTTCACTCTAAGTCGGAGGAGATCGAGCAATTTTCACCTGCCTCCTAGGAGTAAAACTTCCTTCTGATTCTGGCGGGAAGATAAGCGAGATACCTAGACCAGTGAAGCGAAGTTCAGCGGGATGAAGTCTCACGGTATCACGTCTTGATGACGCAGAATACTTCGGTTGCAATCCGTGGGATCATGGGCGCGCACGTCCGTGAAACGCTATTTGGCCTGTGCAACTTTTTCGACGTCATCTCGGAAGTCGATTGGCGTGAGGCAACTCGAAGGCTACGAGGAAGAGATCGTGGTGATACTATGCGAGCTTGAGATGTACTTCCGCCCGCATTCTTGACGTTATGGTGCATCTGCTGGTCCATATAGTGGAGGATATCATCCAACTCGGGCGGCGTTCCTGCACAGCATGATGCCGTTCGAAAGGATGAATGGTGTCATCAAAGGATACGTTCGCAACATGTCACGTCGAGAGGAAGCATAGCGGGGCTTTTCGACGAAGAGTGCATCTCCTCTGCACGAATTATCTAGGCATCGAGAACCCGTTGGTCTGCCGTCAGCGGGCACCTCGGCAGGCTCGCTGGATGGGGTCACCATGAGGGTCGCCGCGAAATGCATGTCGGCCGGTCGACTCGCCGACTTTGAAAGAGCAAACCTAGTCGCGCTACAACACATAGGCGTGGTCGATCCTTGGGTGGTAGAGCACAAAACCTTTATTAAGAAGGCGTACAATGGCCGAGGCCAGCAGAGGACGGACGGAGATATACTCAAAGAGCACAACTCATGTTTCACGCGTTGGTTCAAGCGAAGCTTCATCGTACCCTTTACATGAGGATTCTTCGCGGAAGAACAACTACTATTCGCCTTGTCACAGGCGCCGAGCACAACGATGACCTATGAGGCGTCACGATATCAACGGCTACACATTCTACACGAGGACAAGGACATGAAGAGCGATGGTTATCGAACTCCGGGGTAGCGATGGAATCCTACACGGTAACGACAAGGACAGATACTACGGAAGGATCGAGGAGATCTGGGAGCTGAGCTCTGTTGGAGAGAAGGTCGATGTTCCGTGTCGGATGGGCCAAAAGCGTCATAAAGAAGACCGGTATTTCACCACCATGGTTATACCCGAAGCCAAATCAAGACCATGGGCATAAGCGTCACCGCGAAAAATGAGCCATGGGTCTGGCTTCCCAAGTGGACCAATGCTTCTTCATTACCGACCGCCAAAGCCCGGTCGTGTTGTCGTGAGGAGAGGCAAAGGAAGATCATCGGAATGGATGGAGTAGCCAATGAGCAAGACTTCGACAAATCGGCGACCGAAGATCGAACATGGCGACGACGATGAAGTAGCAGCACACACCACAAGAAGAAGCGGGACCACCCTACCTAAGGGCGTCCGTTCCACGGAAGAACTCCGTTTGCGAAAAAGAAGGGCAAGAAGATTGTGAGCAGATAGCTAGCTAAGACCGATTGTATTTAAATCGTAGTCTTCATTTCTCGATTGTATTTCATGGGCACTTTTGATATCATGAATATTTTTAAATTTCATGGGCACTTTTGAATTCATGAGGACACTTGATCTCGATTCCCCCTCCATCTCGATCTCGATCTCCCTCCATCTCGATCGCACCCGCACCCTCCCCCGCTAGCTCCACCCATCGCAACCCTCCCCCGCTCCACCGCCGGAGCACTTTTTAAAATTTTTTTACTATTTTTATAAAAAATATTACTGTTATAATTTAAACAAGTTTGAACATATTTAAACACAAATAAATATATAAAACAACATTTAAAATGCATAAAAAATATTACTGTTATGATTTAAACAAGTTTGAACATATTTAAACACAAATAAATATAAAAACACCGTTTAAAATGCATAAAAATATTGGGGATCACTGGGAATCGAACCCGGGACCTCTGGTGTGTGTGCTACGTCTTGACCGGTCGGGCTAGTGGGTGGGTTCATTGTAGAAAGGGTTGGGCTGTAGATATAGCTCTTGTGATAGATAAAACAACATTCTAATGGCGCACATGGTGGTGCGCCATTAGAACGATGTACTTATAGGCGCGCAGGCGTGCAGTGCGCCATTAGAAACTCATCCTCACCTATTTCCCTCGGCCTCTCTCCCTCTCCCTCGCGAGATCCCCCTCCACACCTCTCGCGCCCGTCGCCCCCGCGCCCTTGCCGTCGCCCGCCCAGCTGCGCCGTCGCCCGCCCCAGCGCCGAGCCGTCCTCCTCCGCTGCGCCCGCGCCCTCGCCGTCCCCCTCGCCCCGCGCCCAGCCGCGCCAGCGCCTCCCCTCCGTCGCGCCCTCGCCGTCCCCCCCTGCCCGCCGCCCCCGCTCCGCCGTCCCCCCCCGCCCGCGCCCTCCTCGCCGTCCCCCTCTGCCCGCGCCCCGCTCCATCCCTCGCCGTCCCCCCTCCGCCCGCGCCCTCGCCGTCCCCCCTCCGCCTGCAAACCCTAGGTATTGTGTGCTGCTAACTGGAACTAAATACACATTTAGCATATCATCATGGTTAATCAGTACTACAGTTCCACTAGTATGCATCTGAACAGTAGTCAAATTAGTATGCCTTTGAACTTTAGAACAGTAGTAAAAATTGGTATGCATTTGAAACTGAAACTAATATTACCAACAATAGATTACTAGTATGTGGTTTAACAGAGCTGCGAGCCATTTGCTATTGAAAGAGTGGTGATGGCGACCAAGGAGTGTCAAAAAATCCTTAATGGTGGCACTAAGTGTTTGTAGTGAAGTTTTTTCCTTTTTATTATCCTGAAAAAAGAGGCATCCTCATTGCTGTTGACAAGAACAGCAGGGGGAGAAGGGCGAAACAGGGAGATGAGTTATTTAGTCACTATACCAGCCATGGATAAATATCTAGAAATGATCCACATATTTGGGGCTCAAATTCAGTTCGTGTCAACAGTTTTTGTACTCCACCTTTCAACTATTACTATTCTAATTATTGCTTTGAATGTCCTTGCCACTTTGCAAAAAGTTCAAATGGTAACAATTCCAATGAAGCTGATTTGGAAGGAAGAAGGACGATGGCATGGACTTTCTTCATTTCCACATAATTTAACTAATCAGCATAAAAGAAAGATCCACAGAGCTGAGACTGTTAGTTTACAACAAAAGACATTAGACAGAAAAAGAATGCCATCACCTTTAGTTTCACAACTACTGAAGAAAAAGCTAGCCCTCATAGATGACACAGGCCCACCAAAATAGCCTAAATATATTGCTGCTGTTACTTTTATGTATACATATTGTTGGTCCATTTCATCCATGATGTCTTTTGGGCTGTTTGAAGACTCTGTTATGTAGGTTGAATATTTCTTGCACTGCTGTTAAAGATGTTTCTTTACTTCTGTTGCATTGGAGGTTCATCTTGTCTTGAAGCAAACAAATTAGCATTGGAGGCTCATCTTTGAGGCTTATCTTTATTACATATCAGAACTTGCAAACAAATCTGTGAAAGACATGTAAAGTTGCTGGGTTTTGTCTCCGACCATTGTGTCGTGATGAATTTGCAGGTACCCCGAGAGGCCCTTGAGTTTGCCGGAATGTCGATTAACTTCCGTTCCGGCAAATTCGGGTACTCCATATGTCCTATTTTCAGCAAAGGTCATGCTGAAATTTTCCGTGAATTTTAGCATGACTTTGCTAAAATAGGACATATGGGGTACTGCGACTAATGCATGGGCGGGCTATCTTAGTACTTAGTTAAGTAGGATCAACTGCCTGCCATTCTTGCTGCATTAAATCATAGGTGGCAATAGAGCCAAGTGATTAGGCCCAACTTAGAATTATCCTTAGCATCGATAAACCCTAGATGATAAACCCAACATAGGTGGCAATAGAGCCAAGTGATTAGGCCCAACCCTAAATCATGAGACCATGATCTTGTTCCTTGACAATAACCATCTTTTGACCAAACTTTTTCCTATTTAGAGAGAAACATGGCCCACAATGATGAGGCCGGTGGTTGAGGCGGCAAGCAATTCAGGAGATGTCCCAAGAGTTGGAGGAACAACAACCTCACCGCTATGATGACGCCTTGCGGAAGACACCGATCCTGATTACACAACCCCTAGTGGCGTCGGGGATGACACCAGCGATGGAAAGCCGCCGAGGATGCCACCACCGATGATGGTGGCAGCCAACCGAAGAAGCAAAGGAAGGACCGGCGCCGAATGCGCTCCGCACCGTCAAGGAGGAATTCACTCAAGTGGACTCGGCGGAATCCAACGGAGCCCAAACATATAGTCAAAGTGCAGCGGTTCAGCTCGGGTGCATTCTCCGGAACACCGTCTCGATCAACACCGAGAACCTTAGGCATAAGGACCGAGGAATTTGCGCAGCCTCCTCTTCACGAAGCTGCACGAGCGATACAAGTTCCCCGACGAATTTGAAAACACCGCCTCACAGGGAATAGAGTGAACAATGCTGCCCTCACGAAGATGAGCACGGCCTGTCTACTTGGAGAAGCACGGTGAAGAGAATGATTGATAAAGGTGATAGTTATGACAAGATCAAGGCGAAATATCATTTGATGGCGAAGATGAGTACAACGAGTTCAAGATCAAGTGCGAGCCCGCAAGCTCGAATCAAGTCGATGGGGAAAGAAATGCGGAGTTGAACTTAGGGAACACAAACTTCGGTCCCGGCGGTTATAGAGTGGCGGAGCCTATATGGGACAAGGAGGCCGCGGGCGTGCCGAGCAAGGCCTACCGCCCGCCGAGAAATACAGCGGTGACAAGCGGACCGGGAACTATGTCGGGGCCCGGTACAAGGAGGACCCGATAACAAAGGAGCTTACCACGGATCCGAAGACCAGGCGCTTGAGCTTGTTACAGTAAGGAATACACCCAGCGTAATTAGCTCCATATGGCTGCACTCTAATTAATCACCAATATTTCTAAATGGCTCATGTTCCTTTCGCGGGACAATGAAAGCGATGGCGCGGGGTCGTCTAAGAGCTCCCTTCGACACCCCTTTAAATAGGGCGTTGAGCGTAATGAAAAGAAGGATAAGCTCGATAAGCCGGCGTCGGCTGGTCGTGTGGCGGCAAAGGCTTGTCCTCAAAATGGGGTCATACTATACGCTGGTGTGCGGAAGGAGAAAAAGGCCAGCTCGGAAAGCGGGACGCGAGGTTGAAGCACTCAAGGCACAAGTGGCGCGGATTCGGAGCTTGTCCAAGAGCAAGTGGAACAACAGCTGGAAGCGAAGCTCGAAGCCATGGTGCCTACGTTGATTCATGGGCTGACGGCGTGGATTGCGGGCGGCCAAAGGATCCTCCCGGTTCCCGGCTTCATGGCGAACTTCGCCTGGCTGCGGCGGCGGCACCATTGGTGTCTTCGGCGGCGGCGACATTGGTGTCTCGCGGCGGCGCCATTGGTGTCTCGGCGGTGGCACCATTGGCGTCTCGGCGAGGCGGTATTCGTGTCTCCGGCACCGGCACGGTATTGGAGCTTAATGCACCGGGTGTCGCCGGCGGCACCTCGCCGACAAGCGCCCCCTCCGTCGATTACCGCCCGCCGTTGGCGGTGCCTCGACATTAGCCGAGCTTAGCGGCATCACGGTAACTAAGCCTCTCGGCCGATGACTTCATCTCCTTGCCTTTGGTGGGCATCCACGGCGCCCTACACATGTTTTCGCGAGGCACCGCCGGCGTTCCTTGCACTCTTACGCGCCGTGGGCGCCGAGTTGGTCGATGTCGCCAAGGGCAAAATCGTTCAACGGGCAACCCCATGTTCCACGGTAATCCGATGCCACCCACAATGTATAGGGTTGAAGTGGTCCGGTGCTGCCAGCTGCGACGAGTTGTTACCTCGATTCGACCGGCTGGGGCGGCGAAGAAGATGAGATGACCCTCGGCACTGCATAAGCTGGCCCTGCTATGGCGAAGAGCGATTCGTTTGGGGCGGGGACACCACCCACAAACAAGACCGCCCGATCGTGCGGCGCCAAGCCATGGCAAAACGCAGCAACGCTACCGGACCTGCCGGACATCCCTATGGCACGAGATCCGGACAGCCCTATGGCACAGGATCGGACGGCGGCGACAACGGCGGCGGTACATTTACCAAAGTTGACAAGTACTTTGTTGAACATGGATGCGTTGGCGATTCTGCGGGCCTCTTTCTCAAGAACCCAGCCAAGACCACGCGATCTAGGCTGATGCGGCGGAGAAATCAATTGCAACAAGCATCGTCGGCGTTCAGTTCTCGAGACCGCCTCCAGCTCCGTCTTCACGAGCCTCGAGATAGCTGAGGCGCGAAAATATCAGCCCCAACACGCTGAAGAAGGCGGTGCGTGAGCGAACTCGGTCCCATTACGGAGATCAAGAAGAAGGGCGGAAGCGAAAGACTAACAAGGGCGCCGGTGCGAGCCAGCCGGCACCGAGTTCGATCCGTGCTCGGGGCGGGCCACCTTCACCTAAGGATATCTCGAGGAGGGTGCATGTGGCGGGTAGGGCGATGCTACCGCCAAATATGCTGAATCTGCAACCGGTGCTATCGGAGTCTGCATGCGGTGTTCGATTTTGGAGAAGCGGCGTCTCGAGAGAAGGATGTGGCATACCCGTTTTCGTGGCCAAGGTGCGAGAGCAAGGGCTTTGTGGATGGCGACATCGGGGTATGATCGTCCTGCGGTTTGATGACATCTTTGCTATGTTTAACCTTCATCCGTTGCACTACACCTTCGTTCGGCTGTTTTATTTGAGCATGCGGATCACGGATCATTAGAACAATACCGGACATCGTGATAGTCGACCCCTTCTACATGCGTGCCAAGCACTTGAGCAGCGCGAGGACCGCCAAGTTGCGAGTTCACACCTCGGCGTCATTACGCAAGCGCAGATAAGGATAACTTCCTTGTGCCTTACTTTCCGAGTAAGTCATCCCTTAACCGCCCGTAACATATGATTTCTTAGATTTGATCGTTCTTTTTTTCTAACATTCCGTGTTACGTGCGGTGACACATTGCACACTCATCCTCTTAAGCCGAAATATTCCATGGCCACGTATTTCGACCCGAACCGTAACTCCATGATAGACTACACAAATGTGAAGAAAGTTCTTGATGATGTTCTCCCGGCTCGCCCAATCTGGAGGCACCTTCACCGAGGCCGGTTAAGTAAACGGCAAGCACATCTTCTCACTGTCTGAAGTTCTGCTGCGTCAAGCAGCCGCTTTGTGCGTCGAAGGATGCCTACTCGCCCTCCATCACATGCGAGGCGTCGTAAGGACCATCATCACCTTACGCTACCAGATAATCTCAAAGATTGGGCGCGAGCTTGTCGGCAGTCCAGACGCGGACCTCGGACAAGAATTCTTCGCATCGATCGGAGTTTGCGGACATCATCCATCAAGATGTCCTTCATACGTCAGGCAGTTCTTCCTCGAAATCAACCGTCCAACGGTGAGATAGATGGAATGCTACAAATGCAGGGTGACAACGACCGCGATTTCATGACCATCGCGACAGACGGCGGCTTCATCCACGCTCTGTCCGATGAGTCGAGTCGAAAGTAGTGATGTGTAGTTCGAAACATTGATTGGTTCATGTTGTAATTAAACTTTTAATGAATTCGTATGTCTCTTTGGTTTGGCGGTTGTTCAACTTAGATGTAATCGATGCTATTTTATTAGTAGGACCATGAATCGTGCTATTAATGTCTTGCTTTTCTCTTCGATCCTTTTGTTGCATACTTACACATTGCTTATGTATTGTGCATTGTTTGGCTTGTGCATAGAGATGCCGTCGTATGTAGTGTACAAGGGTAAGGTTCGAGTCTCGATGGTGGGAGGAGTGTCGGAGACAGGTTCACCGTTCAGCGGTAATAGTTACAAAGGTACACCACTAGGCGGAGGCCGAATCTAGATCGCCCGCTATCTAGCGGGAGAGAGGAGGGCGTTGGAGGAACGGATGAAGACCAGTTTGATCGCGATGATGCTCATCGTGATGACCACAACTCTCTTCTATGTGATGGTAGTTTAGATGATCGATATCGACTTGTAATGTGAAGGCAAACTCGATACTCGCGGTCTTGAGACTTGTAATGTTTTATCTTTGTCCGGTCTTTTGAATCCGGAGACTAATATGATGAATTGTATTCGGAGACTAATCTTCTATTGTATTTGATGAATTTGATGTTGCTGTGTGCTGCTGTCTATATTCTATGCAATAATATATTTTGTAATCTGTGCAAAAATCAGAAAAGCAAAAAAAAAAAACCTAATATTCATACTAATGGCGCACCACAGAAGACACTAATGGCGCTGTGATCATCACACTAATGGCGCATGTACTTGTAATGCGCCATTAGAATCTCATAACACATTTTTTCATATGGCCTGGGAGGCATTCTAATGGCGCCTTGTGAGCGATACTAATGGCCTTGCCAGTGCGCCATTAAAATACAAGATTCTAATGGCGCACATGTGGTGCGCCATTAAAAAGAAATTCTAATGGCGTGATGCGGTGGCGCACCAGCCATGCGCCATTAGAAGGCAAAACTGGTGCGCCACTAGCATGCCTTTTCCTAGTAGTGCATGGTTCCAGCAAAAATACATATGCCTCTGTCGCCTGCTCTGTTGGTTGTAACACCGCACATTCCTGATTGCAGCTCCCCGCGGTGCTGGTTCCAGCAAAACGGCGGTGTGCCGTTGCTGCCATGGAGCAGCCGACTGCAGCCGGTGCTCATGCTGGGTAGTAGCAGCGCGCATGCTGTTGCTAAAATGCAGGCGTGAAGAAGTACTAGGAGATGTGGGCTGGAGATGTGGGCTGGAGGTAGAAGAAAGGGAAGAGATAAGGTTGAAAAGGGTCCAGTTTTGTAGGACCCACCATGTGCAGGAGCAATTTGCATGGTGCGCGTGCAATCATGCTGCGTGTGCGGGATTTGTGCGTGAGAGCGAGCGGCCGGCCGAAAGTTCGGCCGGCGCGCCGTTGCGAAACGTTTTCCTAAAATTTATGTAGTACTCCCTCCGTCACAGTTTACAGGGCGCGATGGAAAAATCTCTCGGACCAAGATGGTTAGTGATTGGTTATACCACGTACTACTCCCTCCGTCACAGTTTAGAAGGCACAGTTAAATTTGTGTGCGTTTCCACAATAGACAAGGTTTAGGGCGCATTGCATTTATTTCTAGTAGTTAATTAGTACTCCGATATACTACTACCTCTTTCTCAGTTTACAGGGCGTGCGCGTACCCCTAGGTCTCTATTTGACCAACCTAATACAAGTCATATATTACAAAAAATATACCAATATAAACTTCAGATGTTCTATTTTCAAAAGATATAATTTTTGTGTTATATAGTTTATATTACGGTGGTCAAATTGGTAACCTAGGTATACGCGTAGGACTTGTAAACTGAGACGGAGGTAGTATTTCTATATGCATGCGTAGTGTGAATGCTATTTTTTAGCCCATCTCACAACCAATAAACAACCACTTAAGTCCCAGAGAATTTTCAAGCGCGTCTTCTAAACCGTGACGGAGGGAGTAATGAAAATAGCATCAGTTGTTAACTACGACGCCTAATTAGTGGAGAAATTAATGTGTGATGTGTCCCATAGCCAGTAAACGAGGAGTCCTATCGCATGCAGTGGTGGAGGAAAAGGACCACATGGGATGCAGCCTACGCACACTCCAAACTGCCTAATTAACTTAGCATTAATTGCCCACACGCCTTTATCCTCTCCTAAATGCATGAAAACTGAAATGCGCCTTCTAAACCGTGACGGATGTAGTATAAAAAAATCAGAAAGCATATTCCTTTTTTGTTACCTTTTGTTGCATTACAGAGGATGGCGCGGTTCTATTTTTTTTCCTACTTTTTTCTACAGGGTCTAATTTTTTTCTACTTAAACAAGAATTTCTAGTGCTAACGCAAACTTACGTATTCGCTGACTTGGCCGAATTTGGTTGGACAAAAATGAGGCCCAGGCCCACACCATGAAAATCAGGGGGGCTGATTAGTCTAGAAAGGACATTAACGTAGGATTACTTCGGTCTAGCATTATTGTGTTGGATGCGCCAAATCCCTCCATGCATCATTGAACGCTATGTATGGTTAGGGTGCTGCACGTGTCCCCCTTACGGGCGTAGGTACAGGCCCACGAGATGTCGGCACCAGACCGGCCGCCCGTTACAAGGGGCCGCCTTGCTTGATTACTTGATGTCGGCACGGGAAGCTCCAAGCAATGAACCGTGGACAGCCTCCATGAGTCCGACGTCCATGGATTTGGTGGCACATACGCCCATATTTACGCATATCCCTGTAGTTGCTAGGCAAGATCAACAAGTACTCCCTACAAGCTGCGAGCCATGGCCGCCAAGAATCACCGCATTGTGCCGCTGCTGCTGCTCCTGGCACTACTCTCTCTGGCCGCGGCCGGGCATCCGTCGCTGCCGTCGGACAAGCAATGCCCACCGACCCCACCCACACCGCCCACGCCGCCCGGGGGGCAGACCCCGCCGACACCACCTGCCGCTGCTACCCCGGCCACGCCGCCATGCCGAAGGTTGACACGCTGATGCTGGTAGCGTACGTACGTACTGCTGTCCATCGCCATGGAGCGGAGGCGCTCGTCAACGAGTGCGGCTGCGGTCCTCCACTTTCCACTGCCCTTAACTAGCATAGATCATAATTTGAAATAAAAAAAATGTTCGATTTGCCTTGGTCAAAAAGGAGATAGTAACCCAGTTGGAAGGTTGTCCGCATTGTAGACTTGTATGATGATTTGTTTTGTAATCTTAGCTATTCCTTCGTTACCATCTCAACTGATGTGTCATTGTACACACAAGCACTCACAAGATCAACAAGTAAGAAGTAAATCTTTTTGGCCGGTTACTGTTATTATTTTTATTTTCTCCTTTGGTCTTTTTATTTTTTTCATTCATTTTAATGCTTTAGAAAAATACCCCCCCCCCCCCCTAATTCATATTCATTTTCTGAAATTAATGGTCTTTTCTCAAATTGGTATTGTTTTTAGAAATTCATGGATTTTTTCAAATTCTTCAACATTTATTATTATTTACAAACATTTTCCAAATGTATGAATATTTTAATAATTTGTGAACTATTCTTAAATTCATGAATTTTCTAAATTTTGTGAACTTCTTTCAATTCCCGGAATATTTCAAGCTTACGATTATTAAATAATTCATGACCTTTTTTCAAATTTGTTAAATTGTTTTGATTTCTTGAACATGTTTTTGAAATTCATGAAGTGTTTCAAATGCACGATTTTTATTTTTAGATATTGTGATCTTATTTTCAAATCCATGATTATTTTCAACTTTTTGATATTTTAAAATGTAAATGGTCTTCAAGGTCAATGGTCTTAGCAGTCAACAGTCTTTGCGATCATTGGTCTATATTCTCAGTGGTTATATTGTTTTTTCTTCTTCTGCAGTCCGTCTCAATTATCAGTCAAAGTGAACGGTTGCCAATGGGCCACGGGCCGTTACCACTTATGTGAAGGCCACCACTACTTTGCAGCGCTAAAGGCGTGTTTAGGAGGTCTCCATGCATATTGGTGCTCCACTTTCCTTTCATTTCCTCTTCCGAAATGGCCTTTTACTGGGTTATTGCCTAAAAAAAGATGAGTTGGGGTTATGTGTGGTTTTATGTTAACAGGGGCAAAATATTAGCGTGAGAAATGTGTTATCAGGCATCTCCTAATCACTATCAAGGAAAAAACAATTCATTGGAGAGGTCTCGCCCCCTGTTGTTCCCCTTGGCTTCATCCCTCCCTTGGCAGTGGTTAGGAGGAAAGCTGGGCATAGGGGCTGTCGTGGTTCTGAGTCTGACAGTAGAATAGGGGGGTAGGAATGTAGAGGCAAGATCTTAGCTATGGAGGAGTTGTACACGCTGGGCATAGTGAAACTATTTAACTCAGATTTAATCTTCTATGACGATATGATTATTTACATAGAGCTTTAAAAACCTCAAGATGTAATAGGTGGAGCTAGAGTTTTTTTTTTTTTTGCAAAAGAAGGCTTGCCCTTGGCCTCTGCATCTGATCGATGCATGCAACCATATTATTAAACAATGTCTCAAAATAATACAAAGTGTCGAAAGTATTACAGCTCACATAGTGAGCAAATCAAAATCAAAATAGATATAAAGATCGCAATGCCTAAACCGGTATGTCGTAAAGGACAAGGATCCTAGACTCCTACCCTGCTATGCCACCGCCATCCAAACCAGTTGAAAATAGTCTGTGCTATCATCTCCCACCGGTTGCACCCAGTAACAAGTGGCTCCCTGGAGTCCGTAGGACTGAGTTAGGACCACGTACGGATCCATGCCGTAGCTCTGAAGATGACCTGCAAGAAGTTTAAAATGTGTTGTCTGTTAAAAATCATATCATTCATGCAGTTTCATATAGCCCACATAAGTGCACATATTCCAATTCGAATACGCGCCGCAGTAATACTTTCCACCCCGCTAACCACGTCCCAAATAACGATTCAATGCTAACTGGAGGGTCACTGTTAAAGGCTATATGAATTGTGCGCCAAAATAATTTTGCGAGAGGGCAATCTATGAAGAGATATTGAATTGTTTCATCATGATCACGAAAACAACACCGTGAACTGCGTACCCACCTTCACTTTAAGGTGGAGCTAGAGTTGAGTACAAGAAAATATGCTAGACGTACGAACAAATCTTATCCCCCCCCCCCCGCATGCCCTCCACTAATTGGCCCCCCTATTTTCACTGGGTGGGCCCGCCTCATTAAGCCAAATCTCAGCCAATCAAAGCTAACCAGCCTGTTAAACCTCCGTAAACAGCCCGCATCTATTGACCAATCAAATTAACCCACTCTGTAAAACCCTGTAACTTACTTGTACGTGTAGCATTACTGCTTTTTTTTGTCGATGTGATGTACTATACTTTGGTTAATTTATTTATCTTATTAGATAGATCCAAGTTTGAACCGATATGGACTCTCAAGACGAGTCCATAGTAGAAAGTACAGCAAACCAAAACGTGGATAATTAAGACCAGAACTCCAGATCCAATAACATCCGACGCTAGTTATGTATTCTGCCTATGCATATAGCACAACCAAACCTCAATTGATCGATCGCATAGATATGGACTCTCAAGACGAGTCCATAGTAAAAAGTAGGAAACCAAAACGTGGATAATTAAGACCAGAACTCCAGATCTAGTAACATCTGACGCTAGTTATGTATTCTGCCTATGCATAGCACTACCAGACCTCAATTGATCGATCGCATCACACCGTAATTCCTACGTACGTGTTCGGGGATCGAAGATGGACGAGATCACGGCGGCACCGAGCACGCTCCCGGACGACCTCGTCCTCGAGGTCCTCATGCGCGTCCCGGACGCCGGCACGCTGTTCCGGTGCGCCGCGGTGTGCAAGGTGTGGCGATGGCTCATCCTTGACCCGTCCTTCCTCCGCCGTCGCTGGGCGGCGAGCGCGTCCTACTTCGGCGGATTCTTTGCTCGAGAGCGACGGTGCCGAGGAGAACATGACGATGACGTTGCTGCCGCCAGCTCCCCGCCGATCTTCATCCCGGTGCCGCGGTCCGCAGCCGGTCCTGCTCCTGCCCGCCATCCCCTCACCTCGTTTCTAGTCCCCGACATGGCCGGCCTCTTGGCCGGATCGGAGCCGCTAACCGCCCGCAACGGTCTTCTCCTGGTACGCCTCAGGCCGTGCGCCGCCGGAGGTGGAGGCCCTATCCGTCTGGCTGCGTGCAACCTGATCGCCGGCACTTGCGACGTGCTTCCTCCACTGGCCAGCGGGTTCTCCTCGCCCGTAGGCTACACCGTCCTAACCGGCGAAGACTGCTACTCCCCGCCTCCGCCATCGCTTGCGCCCAACAACTCCACCTTCTTCAAGGTCCTAATCTTCGGCCTCAGACACGTCCGAACTGGGAGGCTTGGGCATGGCCACTACAATCTCCACATGTTCTCATCATCATCGTCGAGCTGGAGCTCGCGTATAGAGTTTGACGATTTTTACATCACGCGGGGCGATAATGGCGAGCAGTGGCCGTACATGGAGCATAGCATCGTCGTGGACCGCGGTATGGCACACTACCTCCTCACAAAGTGGCCAGACCAACATCGCCTGCCATCTTACACTGTTGACATGAAGGGCCACGTCTGCGTAAGGGAGCTATGTCTCTCGTCTAACAAACCCACCGCCGACGCTCATCTTCTGGCCCTCATCGGCGGCGAACGCTCGCTCTTTTTAATGTTCACAGAGGAAAGCCTCCGGATGGAGATCTGGACATTTAGAGGTGACGATGGACACGGCAACTTAGACTGGATTTACAAAGGGGTGATGGAGCTGAAACCACCCAAGAACAGACGGATTGATGACGTGCTATGGGTGTGGTTGGGAGAAAAGAGCAACACCTTGCTTATCATGGACTGGGACCTCCGCGCGTACCTTGCTAATCTCGAAACTGGGGCGATGGAGGAGATGACGGAGCTGTTTTACAACACGGTTCCAAATGCCGTGCCTGTAGAGATAGATTGGCCAGCTTTATTCAGGACTCGGCTCGGTAGACACATAGGTTAAACTTAAAAATTTCAGGATGCAATTTTGTAGAATTTGTACAATTAGTACGAATTGAATCTTTTAGAGAAGAATTAGGACCACGAATGTATTTTACTCCTGATTAGTTAGTCTGCTCGTGGTTGTATACGTATAGGAGTAATAAGTTATAAACATGTGCTATACCTGTGTGTGACCAAACATATAGCTATATGAATCAAAATTTTATTATGTAAAGGCCGTATTTGTGCAACGCCTTTCTGTAACAAGCATTTTTAGATGTTTTATAAGATGCATTGTTACGGCCACATTACGCACAATCGTCCACCGCCATTGTCATTGAAGTTCTATCATATTTCACCGTATGTCGTCGCTCGCCGGTTACTGAAGGAAATATGCCCTAGAGGCAATAATAAAGTTATTATTTATTTCCTTATTTCATGATAAATGTTTATCATTTATGCTAGAATTGTATTAACCGGAAACATGATACATGTGTGAATGCATAGACAAAACAATATGTCACTAGTATGCCTCTACTAGACTAGCTTGTTAATCAAAGATGGTTATGTTTCCTGACCATGAACAAAGAGTTGTTATTTGATTAACGAGGTCACATCATTAGTAGAATGATCTGATTGACATGACCCATTCCCTTAGCTTAGCACACGATCGTTTAGTATGTTGCTACTGCTTTTATCCATGACATATACATGTTCCTGTAACTATGAGATTATGCAACTCCCGTTTACCGGAGGAACACTTTGGGTGCTACCAAGCGTCCTGGCGTAACTGGGTGATTATAAAGGAGTACTACAGGTGTCTCCAAAGGCAAATGTTGGGTTGGCGTATTTCGAGATTAGGTTTTGTCACTCCGATTGTCGGAGAGGTATCTCTGGGCCCTCTCGGTAATACACATCACTGAAGCCTTGCAAGCACTACAACTAATGAGCTAGTTGTGAGATGATGTATTACGGAGCGAGTAAAGAGACTTGCGGTAACGAGATTGAACTAGGTATTGGATACCGACGATCGAATCTCGGGCAAGTAACATACCGATGACAAAGGAACAACGTATGTTGTTATGCGGTCTGACCGATAAAGATCTTCGTAGAATATGTAGGAACCAATATGGGCATCCGGTCCGCTGTTGGTTATTGACCGTGAATAGTTCTAGGTCATGTCTACATTGTTCTCGAACCGTAGGGTCCACGCAGCAAGGTTTCGATGGCAGTTATTATGAGTTTATGTATTTTGATGTACCGAAGGAGTTGAGTCCGGATGTGATCACGGACATAACGAGGAGTCTCGGAATGGTCGAGACATAAAGATTGATATATTGGAAGCCTATGTTTGTGAAGGAAATATGCCCTAGAGGCAATAATAAAGTTATTATTTATTTCCTTATATCATGATAAATGTTTATTATTCATGCTAGAATTGTATTAACCGGAAACATAATACATGTGTGAATACATAGACAAAACAATAGTGTCACTAGTATGCCTCTACTAGACTAGCTTGTTAATCAAAGATGGTTATGTTTCCTAACCATGAACAAAGGGTTGTTATTTGATTAACAAGGTCACATCATTAGTTGAATGATCTGATTGACATGACCCATTCCGTTAGCTTAGCACACGATCGTTTAGTATGTTGCTATTGCTTTATCCATGACTTATACATGTTCCTATAACTATGAGATTATGCAACTCCGTTTACGGAGGAACACTTTGGTGCTACCAAGCGTCACAGCGTGCTGGGTGATTATAAAGGAGTACTACAGGTGTCTCCAAAGGCAAATGTTGGGTTGGCGTATTTGAGATTAGGATTTGTCACTCCGATTGTCGGAGAGGTATCTCTGGGCCCTCTCGGTAATGCACATCACTTAAGCCTTGCAAGCACTACAACTAATGAGTTAGTTGTGAGATGATGTATTACGGAGCGAGTAAAGAGACTTGCCGTGCGAGATTGAACTAGGTATTGGATACCGACGATCGAATCTCGGGCAAGTAACATACCGATGACAAAGGAACAACGTATGTTGTTATGCGGTCGACCGATAAAGATCTTCGTAGAATATGTAGGAACCAATATGGGCATCCAGGTCCGCTGTTGGTTATTGACCGTGAATAGTTCTAGGTCATGTCTACATTGTTCTCGAACCGTAGGGTCCATGCACGCTTAAGGTTTCGATGGCAGTTATTATGAGTTTATGTATTTTGATGTACCGAAGGAGTTGAGTCCGGATGTGATCACGGACATGACGAGGAGTCTCGGAATGGTCGAGACATAAAGATTGATATATTGGAAGCCTATGTTTGTGAAGGAAATATGCCCTAGAGGCAATAATAAAGTTATTATTTATTTCCTTATATCATGATAAATGTTTATTATTCATGCTAGAATTGTATTAACGGAAACATAATACATGTGTGAATACATAGACAAGCAGTGTCACTAGTATGCCTCTACTAGACTAGCTTGTTAATCAAAGATGGTTATGTTTCCTAACCATGAACAAAGGGTTGTTATTTGATTAACAAGGTCACATCATTAGTTGAATGATCGATTGACATGACCCATTCCGTTAGCTTAGCACACGATCGTTTAGTATGTTGCTATTGCTTTCTTCATGACTTATACATGTTCCTATAACTATGAGATTATGCAACTCCGTTTACGGAGGAACACTTTGGTACTACCAAGCGTCACAGCGTATGGCTGGGTGATTATAAAGGAGTACTACAGGTGTCTCCAAAGGCGGATGTTGGGTTGGCGTATTTGAGATTAGGATTTGTCACTCGATTGTGGAGAGGTATCTCGGGCCCTCTCGGTAATGCACATCACTTAAGCCTTGCAAGCACTACAACTAATGAGTTAGTTGTGAGATGATGTATTCGGAGCGAGTAAAGAGACTTGCGTAGCGAGATTGAACTAGGTATTGGATACCGACGATCGAATCTCGGGCAAGTAACATACCGATGACAAAGGAACAACGTATGTTGTTATGCGGTCTGACCGATAAAGATCTTCGTAGAATATGTAGGAACCAATATGGGCATCCAGGTCCGCTGTTGGTTATTGACCGTGAATAGTTCTAGGTCATGTCTACATTGTTCTCGAACCGTAGGGTCCCACGCTTAAGGTTTCGATGGCAGTTATTATGAGTTTATATATTTTGATGTACCGAAGGAGTTGAGTCCGGATGTGATCACGGACATGACGAGGAGTCTCGGAATGGTCGAGACATAAAGATTGATATATTGGAAGCCTATGTTTGGAGTTGGAATGGTTCGGCGAAAGCGGAATTCTGGATCTGGGAGGTTACGGAACCCCGGAGGTAAATGGGCCTCGATGGGCCTTAGTGGAAAGGAGAAGGGGCCAGCCCTGGGTGGTGGCGCCTCCCCTTCCCTAGTCCTACTAGGACTAGGAGAAGGGCCGCCCCTCTCTCTCTTTCCCCCTCAGGAATCCTAGTCCAACTAGGATTGGGGGAATCCTACTCAGAGGAGTAGGACTCCTGGCAGCGCCTCCTCTTGGCCTTGGCCCCCTCCCCTGGCTCCTTTATATCTGGGGCAGGGGCACCTTGGAACACACAAGTTGATCGTGAGATCGTTCCTTAGCCGTGTCGGTGCCCCCTCCACCATATTCCACCTCGGTCATACTGTCATGAAGCTTAAGCGAAGCCCTGCGCAGTGAAACATCAAGATCGTCCTGCGCCGTCGTCTTGTGGAACTCTCCCTCGACACTCGGCTAGATCGAGTCTGAGGGGCGTCATCGAGCTGTCGTGTGTCAAGAACTTCGGGCGTCGAATGTGGCGCGGGATCGGTCGGATCGCGAGGAGAAGCGTCGACTACTTCCTCTACGTTGTGATCGCTTCGCCGGGTCTACAAGGGTATGTAGACAACACTCTCCCCTCTCGTTGCTATACATCACCATGATCTTGCGTGTGCGTAGGAAAATTTTTGAAATTACTCGTTCCCCAACAGTGGCATCGAGCCTAGGTTTTTCTATGGTTTGATGTTTTGCAGAGTAGAACACAAGTGAGTTGTGGGCGATACAAGTCATACTACCTACCAGCATGTCATACTTTGGTTCAGCGGTATTGTGAGATGAAGCGGCCCGGACCGACATTACGCGTGACGCTTACGCGAGACTGGTTTCACCGCTGTGAGCACTCATTGCTTAAAGGTGGTGGTGGGTGCTGTCTCTCTCACTTTAGTTGAACCGAGTGTGGCTCGCCCGGTCCTTGAGAAGGTTAAAGCGAGTCTATTTGACAAAGTATCATTGTGGTTTTGATGCGTAGGTGAGACTGGTTCTTGCTTAAGCCCGTAGCAGCCACGTAAAATTTGCAACAACAAGTAGAGGACGTCTAACTTGTTTTTGCAGGGCATGTTGTGATGTGATATGGTCAAGATGTGATGCTATATTTTATTGTATGAGATGATCATGTTTTGTAACGAAGTTATCGGCAAGCTGGCAGGAGCCATATGGTTGTCGCTTTATTGTATGCAATGCAATCGCCTGTAATGCTTTACTTTATCACTAAGCGGTAGCGATAGTCGTAGTAGCATAAGTTTGGCAAGGCGACAACGATGCTGCGATGGAGATCAAGGTGTCGCGCCGGTGGCGATGGTGATCATGGTGGTGCTGCAAGATGGAGATCGTGAAGCACAAGATGATGATGACCATATCATATCACTTATATTGATTTGCATGTGATGTTTATCCTTTTATGCATCTTATCTTGCTTTGATTGGCGGTAGCATTATAAGATGATCTCTCACTAAATTATCAAGAAGTGTTCTCCCAGTATGCACCGTTGCCAAAGTTAAATCGTGCCCGGACACCACGTGATGATCGGGTGTGATAAGCTCTCGTCCATCTACAGCGGGTGCAAGCCAGTTTTGCACCGCGAATACTCGAGTTATACTTGGCGAGCCTAGCATATGCAGATATGGCCTCGGAACACGGAGACCGAAAGGTCGAGCGTGAATCATATAGTAGATATGATCAACATAAGATGTTCACCATTGAAAACTACTCCATCTCACGTGATGATCGGTTATGGTTTAGTTGATTTGGATCACGTGATCACTTAGATGACTAGAGAGATGTCTGTCTAAGTGGGAGTTCTTAAGTAATATGATTAATTGAACTTAAATTTATCATGAACTTAGTCCTGGTAGTATTTTGCAAATTATGTTGTAAGATCAATAGCTTGCATTGTTGCTTTCATATGTTTATTTTGATATGTTCCTAGAAAATTGTGTTGAAAAATGTTAGTAGCAATGATGCGGATTCGATCCGTGATCGGAGGTTTATCCTCATTGCTGCCACGGAAGAATTATGTCCTTAATGCACGCTAGGTGCAGACCTATTGCAGGAGCGGATCTGAGGCGTTATGAGCGTTTGGCTAGCTCGATATGATGACTACTTGATAGTTTTGTGCACCATGCTTTATGGCTTAGAATCGGGACTTCAAAGATGTTTTGAACATCATGGACCATATGAGATGTTCAGGAATTGAAGTTAATATTTCAAGAAAAATACCGAGTTGAGAGATATGAAGTCTCCAACAAGTTCAATAGCTAAAAGATGGAGGAGAATCGCTCAACTAGTGAGCATGTGCTCAGATTATGCAGGTACTTCAATCGCTTGAATCAAGTGGGAGTTAATCTTCGGATAAGATAGTGATTGACAGAATTCTCTAGTCACCATCACCAAGTTAGTAGAACTTCGTGATGAACTATAGTATGCAAGGGATGGCGAAAATGATTCCGGGCTCTTCGTGATGTTGAAATCGACGAAGGTAGAAATCAAGAAAGAGCATCAAGTGTTGATGGTTGACAAGGTCACTAGTTTCAAGAAAAGGGCAAAGGGAAAGAAAGGGAACTTCAAGTAGATTGACAAGCAAGTTGTCACTCCCACGAAGAAGCCCAAAGCTGAACCAAAGCACTGGCCGAGTGCTTACACTGCAAAGGAAATGGTCCTTTGAGCGGAACTGCCCTAAATATTTGGTGGATAAGAAGGATGGCAAAGTAAAAAAAAAGGGTATATTTGATATACAGGTGTTTGATGTGTGCTTTGCTAGTGTTTATAGCAACCCCTCGGTATTTGGTACTGGTTCAGTTGCTAAGAGTAGTAACTCGAAACGGGAGTTGCAGAATAAACAGAAACTAGTTAAGGGTGAAGTGATGATGTGTGTTGAAAATAGTTTTCAAGATTGATATGATCATCATCGCACACTCCCTATACTTTCGGGATTAGTGTTGAACCTAAATAAATGTTATTTAGTGTTTGCGTTGAGCATGAATATGATTTGATCGTGTTTATTGCAAAGCGGTTATTCATTTAAGTAAGAGAATAAACTGTTGTTACATTTACATGAATAAAACCTTATATGGTTACGCCCAATGAAAATGGTTCATTGGATCTCGATCGTAGTGATACACATATTCATAATATTGAAACCAAAAGATGCAAAGTTAATAATGATAGTGCAACTTATTTGTGGCACTGCCGTTTAGGTCATATTGGTGTAAAGCGCATGAAGAAACTCCATACTGATGGGATTTTGGAATCACTTGATTATGAATCACTTGATGCTTGCGAACCATGCCTCATGGGCAAGATGACTAAGACTCCGTTCTCCGGAGCGATGGGCGAGCAACTGAATTATTGGAAATAATACATACCGATGTATGCGATCCAATGAGTGTTAAGGCTCGCGGTGGGTATCATTATTTTCTGACCTTCACATATGATTTGAGCAGATATGGGTATATCTACTTGATGAAACATAAGTCTGAAATAGTTGAAAGGTTCAAAGAATTTGAGTGAAGTGGAAAAATCATCGTGACAAGAAAATAAGATTTCTACGATCGATCGCGGAGACAAATATTTGAGTTCTGAGTTTGGTCTTCAATTAAAACAATGTGGAATAGTTTCACAAATTCATGCCACAGAACACCACATCATAATGGTGTGTCGAGCGTCATAACCGTACTTTATTGGATATAGTACAATCTATGATGTTTCTTACCGATTTACCAATATCGTTTTGGGATCATGCATTAGAGACAGCTGCATTCACGTTAAATAGGGCACCATCTAAATCCGTTGAGGCGACACTATATGAACTGTGGTTTAGCAAGAAACCATAGTTGTCGTTTCTTAAAGTTTGGGGCTGCGATGCTTATGTGAAAAAGTTTCATCCTGATAAGCTCAAACCCAAATCGGAGAAGTGCGTCTTCATAGAATACCCAAAGGATATTGTTGGGTACACCTTCTATCACAGATCCGAAGGCAAGATATTCGTTGCTTAAAAATGGATCCTTTCTAGAGAAGAAGTTTCTCTCGAAAGAAGTGAGTGGGAGGAAAGTAGAACTTGATGAGGTAAGCGTACTGTTCCCATATTGGAAAGTAGTTCATCACGAAATCTGTTCTTGTGACTACTATACCAATTAGTGAGGAGGTTAATGATGATGATCATGTTGAGATCAAGTTACTACCGAACCTCGTAGGTAAAAGCAGTGAGATTCGCACGAGTGGTACGGTAATCCTGTTACGGAGGTCGTGTTACTTGACCATGACAAGCCTACGAACTATGAGGAAGCGATGATGAGCCCAGATTCCATAAAATGGTTTGAGACCATGAAATCGAGATATGATCCATGTATGAGAACAAAGTATGGACTTTGATGGATTTGCCCGATGATCGGCAAACCATAGAAAATAAATGGATCTTCAAGAGGAAGGCGGACGCTGATAGTAGTGTTACTATCTACAAAGCTCGACTTATGCATAAAAGGTTTTGACAAGTTCAAGGTGTTGACTACAATGAGATTTTCTCAAGCTGTAGCGATGCTTAAATCTGTCTCGAATCATGTTAGCAATTGCCACAATTTATGAAATTTGGCAAATGGATGTAAAAACTGCATTCCTGAATGGTTTTCTGGAAGAAGAGTTGTATATGATGCAACCAGAAGGTTTTATCGATCCAAAGGGAGCTAACAAAGTGTGCAAGCTCCAGCGATCCATCTATGGACTGGTGCAAGCATCTCGGAGTTGGAATATACGCTTTGATAAATTGATCAAAGCATATAGTTTTATCTGAGACTTACGATGAAGCTGTATTTACTAAAAAGTGAGTGGGAGCACTACTGACATTTCGATAAGTATATGTGAATGACATATTGTAGATCGGAAATAATGTAGAATTATTCCGCAAAGCATAAAGAAGTGTTTGAAAGGAGTTTTTCAAAGAAAGACCTCGGTAAAGCTACTTACATATTGAGCATCAGATCTATAGAGATAGATCAAGATGCTTGATAAGTTTTTCAATGAGTACATACCTTGACAAGATTTTGAAGTAGTTCAAAATAAAGCAGTCAAAGAAAGAGTTCTTGCTGTGTTACAAGGTGTGAAATTGAGTAAGACTCAAAACCCGACCACAATGAGAAGATAGAAAGAGAATGAAAGTCATTCACTATGCCTTGGCCATAGTTTCTATAAAGTATGCCATTGTATACCCTGCCTTTGAGTTTGCAAGGAGTACAATAGTGATCTAGGAGTAGATCCTTTGGACGTGATCAAAATTATCCTTAGTGGAATAAGGATATGTTTCTCGATTATGGAAGTGACAAAAGGTTAGTCGTAAAGGGTTACGTCGATGCAAGTTTTGACACCGATCGGATGACTCTAAGTCTCGATCTAGATACATATTGAAAGTGGGAGCAATTAGCTAGAGTAGCCGTGCGAGCATTGAAGACATAGAAAAATTGCAAAATACATAATGGATCTGAATGTGAAAGACCCGTTGACTAAGACTCTCTCACAAGCAAAACATGATCACACCTTAGTACTCTTTGGGTGTTAATCACATAGCGATGTGAACTAGATTCTGAATCCTAGTAAACCCTTTGGGTGTTGGTCACATGGCGATGTGAACTATGGGTGTTAATCGCATGATGATGTGAACTATCGATGTTAATCACATTGTGATGTGATCTAGATTATTGACTCTAGTGCAAGTGGGAGACTGAAGGAAATATGCCCTAGAGGCAATAATAAAGTTATTATTTATTTCCTTATATCATGATAAATGTTTATTATTCATGCTAGAATTGTATTAACCGGAAACATAATACATGTGTGAATACATAGACAAGCAGTGTCACTAGTATGCCTCTACTAGACTAGCTTGTTAATCAAAGATGGTTATGTTTCCTAACCATGAACAAAGGGTTGTTATTTGATTAACAAGGTCACATCATTAGTTGAATGATCTGATTGACATGACCCATTCCGTTAGCTTAGCACACGATCGTTTAGTATGTTGCTATTGCTTTCTTCATGACTTATACATGTTCCTATAACTATGAGATTATGCAACTCCGTTTACGGAGGAACACTTTGGTACTACCAAGCGTCTGGCGTAAGCTGGGTGATTATAAAGGAGTACTACAGTGTCTCCAAAGGCGGATGTTGGGTTGGCGTATTTGAGATTAGGATTTGTCACTCGATTGTCGGAGAGGTATCTCTGGGCCCTCTCGGTAATGCACATCACTTAAGCCTTGCAAGCACTACAACTAATGAGTTAGTTGTGAGATGATGTATTACGGAGCGAGTAAAGAGACTTGCGGTAGCGAGATTGAACTAGGTATTGGATACCGACGATCGAATCTCGGGCAAGTAACATACCGATGACAAAGGAACAACGTATGTTGTTATGCGGTCGACCGATAAAGATCTTCGTAGAATATGTAGGAACCAATATGGGCATCCAGGTCCCGCTGTTGGTTATTGACCGTGAATAGTTCTAGGTCATGTCTACATTGTTCTCGAACCGTAGGGTCCATGCACGCAAGGTTTGATGGCGGTTATTATGAGTTTATATATTTTGATGTACCGAAGGAGTTGAGTCCGGATGTGATCACGGACATGACGAGGAGTCTCGGAATGGTCGAGACATAAAGATTGATATATTGGAAGCCTATGTTTGGAGTTGAATGGTTCGGGCAAAAGCGGAATTCTGCGAATGAGTACCGGAGGTTACGGAACCCCGGGAGGTAAATGGGCCTCGATGGGCCTTAGTGGAAAGGAGAAGGGCCAGCCCTAGGTGGGCGCCTCCCCCTTCCCTAGTCCTACTAGGACTAGGAGAAGGGCCGCCCCCCTCTCTCTCTTTCCTCCAGGAATCCTAGTCCAACTAGGATTGGGGAATCCTACTCGGAGGAGTAGGACTCCTGGCAGCGCCTCCTCTTGGCCGCCGCCCCCTCCCCTGGCTCCTTTATATACTGGGGGCAGGGGGCACCTTGGAACACACAAGTTGATCGTGAGATCGTTCCTTAGCCGTGTCGGTGCCCCCTCCACCATATTCCACCTCGGTCATACTGTCGCTGAAGCTTAAGCGAAGCCCTGCGCAGTGAAACATCAAGATCGTCCTGCACTTGCCGTCGTCTTGTGGAACTCTCCTCGACACTCGGCTGGATCGAGTACGAGGGCGTCATCGAGCTGTCGTGTGTCAAGAACTCGGGGCGTCGGATGCTTGGCGCCGGATCGGTCGGATCGCGAGGAGAACGTCGACTACTTCCTCTACGTTGTGATCGCTTCCGCCGGGTCTACAAGGGTATGTAGACAACACTCTCCCCTCTCGTTGCTATACATCACCATGATCTTGCGTGTGCGTAGGAAAATTTTTGAAATTACTCGTTCCCCAACAGTTTGGAGTTGGAATGGTTCGAGGCGGCGGAAATTACGAATCTAGGGAGGTTCTGGAACCCCGGGAGGTAAATGGGCCTCGATGGGCCTTAGTGGAAAGGAGAAGGGGCCAGCCCTGGGTGGTGGCGCCTCCCCCTTCCCTAGTCCTACTAGGACTAGGAGAAGGGCCGACCCCTCTCTCTCTTTCCCCCTCAGGAATCCTAGTCCAACTAGGATTGGGGGAATCCTACTCCCGGAGGAGTAGGACTCCTGGCCAGCGCCTCCTCTTGGCCACCGCCCCTTCCCCTGGCTCCTTTATATCACGGGGCAGGGGGCACCTGGAACACACAAGTTGATCGTGAGATCGTTCCTTAGCCGTGTGCGGTGCCCCCTCCACCATATTCCACCTCGGTTATACCGTCATGAAGCTTAAGCGAAGCCCTGCGCCAGTGAAACATCAAGATCGTCCTGCGCCGTCGTCTTGTGGAACTCTCCCTCGACACTCGGCTGGATCGAGTCTGAGGGCGTCATCGAGCTGTCGTGTGTCAAGAACTCGGGGCGTCGGAGTAACGGCGCCGGGATCGGTCGGATCGCGAGGAGAACGTCGACTACTTCCTCTACGTTGTGATCGCTTCGCTTGGGTCTCGAGGGTGCGTAGACAACACTCTCCCCTCTCGTTGCTATACATCACCATGATCTTGCGTGTGCGTAGGAAAATTTTGAAATTACTACGTTCCCCAACAGTGGCATCCGAGCCTAGGTTTTTTCTATGGTTTGATGTTTTGCACGAGTAGAACACAAGTGAGTTGTGGGCGATACAAGTCATACTACCTACCAGCATGTCATACTTTGGTTCAGCGGTATTGTGAGATGAAGCGGCCCAGACCGACATTACGCGTACGCTTACGCGAGACTGGTTTCACCGCTGTGAGCACTCGTTGCTTAAAGGTGACTGGTGGGTGCTGTCTCTCTCACTTTAGTTGAACCGAGTGTGGCTCGCCGGTCCTTGAGAAGGTTAAAGCGGAGTCTATTTGACAAAATATCGTTGTGGTTTTGATGCGTAGGTGAGACTGGTTCTTGCTTAAGCCCGTAGCAGCCACGTAAAATTTGCAACAACAAAGTAGAGGGCGTCTAACTTGTTTTTGCAGGGCATGTTGTGATGTGATATGGTCAAGACGTGATGCTATATTTTATTGTATGAGATGATCATGTTTTGTAACCGAAGTTATCGGCAACTAGCAGGAGCCATATGGTTGTCGCTTTATTGTATGCAATGCAATCGCCCTGTAATGCTTTACTTTATCACTAAGCGGTAGCGATAGTCGTAGTAGCATAAGTTTGGCAAGACGACAACGATGCTGCGATGGAGATCAAGGTGTCGCGCCGGTGACGATGGTGATCATGGTGGTGCTGCAAGATGGAGATCGTGAAGCACAAGATGATGATGACCATATCATATCACTTATATTGATTTGCATGTGATGTTTATCCTTTTATGCATCTTATCTTGCTTTGATTGGCGGTAGCATTATAAGATGATCTCTCACTAAATTATCAAGAAGTGTTCTCCCGAGTATGCACCGTTGCCAAAGTTCGTCGTGCCCGGACACCACGTGATGATCGGGTGTGATAAGCTACGTCCATCTACAGCGGGTGCAAGCCAGTTTTTGCACACGCGAGAATACTCGGGTTATACTTGACGAGCCTAGCATATGCAGATATGGCCTCGGAACACGGAGACCGAAAGGTCGGCGTGAATCATATAGTAGATATGATCAACATAAGATGTTCACCATTGAAAACTACTCCATTTCACGTGATGATCGGTTATGGTTTAGTTGATTTGGATCACGTGATCACTTGGATGACTAGAGATGTCTTTCTAAGTGGGAGTTCTTAAGTAATATGATTAGTTGAACTTAAATTTATCATGAACTTAGTACTGATAGTATCTTGCTTGTTTATGTTTGATTGTAGATAGATGGCTCGTCTTTGTTGTTCCGTTGAATTTTAATCGTTCCTTGAGAAAGCAAAGTTGAAAGATGATGGTAGCAATTACGGACTGGGTCCGTAACTTGAGGATCATCCTCATTGCTGCACGAAGAGTTACGTCTGGATGCACCGCTAGGTGACGGCCTCTTCTTTGGAGCAACGCCGGATGTTGTGAGCGTCTGGCGAGCAAAGCTGATGACTACTCTATAGTTCGATGTGCCATGCTTTACGGCCTAGAACCGGGACTTCAACGGCGTTTTGAGCGTCATGGAGCATATGAGATGTTCCAGAGTTGAAGTTAATATTCAACAGAATGCCCGGATTGAGAGATATGAAGTCTCCAATAAGTTCTATAGCTGCAAGATGGAGGAGAACAGTTACATTAGTGAGCATATACTCAGAATGTCCGGGTACTACAATCACTTGACACAATTGGGAGTTAATCTTCCGGATGATTGTGTCATTGATGAAATTCTTCAATCACGCCACCAAGCTACAAAAGCTTCGTGATGAACTATAATATGCAAGGGTTAGTAAAGACTATACAGAGCTCTTACGCAATGCTAAAGGCTGCGGAGGTAGAAATCAAAAAGGAGCATCAAGTGTTGATGGTCAATAAGACCACTAGTTTCAAGAAGAAAGGCAAAGGAAGAAGAAGGAACTTCAAGAAGAACAGCAAGCAAGTTGCTGCTCGGAGAAGAAACCCAAGTCGGACCTAAGCTGGCGAAAGTGCTTCTCTTGCAAGCGATGGACCTTTGGAAGCGGAACTGCCCCAAGTATTTGGCGGATAAGAAGGATGGCAAGGTGAACAAAGGTATATGTGATATACATGTTATTGATGTGTACCTTACTAGAGCTCATGATAGCACTGGTATTTGATCTGGTTACATTGCTAATATTTGCAACTCGAAGCAGGGACTACGGATTAGCGAACTTTGGGAAAGGGCGAGGTGACGATCGCGTGGGAAATGGTTCCAAAGTCGATGTGATCGCGATCGGCACGCTACCTCTACATCTACCTTGGGATTAGTTTTAGACCTAAATAATTGTTATTTGGTGCCTCGTTGAGCATGAACATTATATCTGGATCTTGTTTGATGCGAGGCGGTTATTCATTAAATCGAGAGAATAATGGTTGTTCTATTTATATGAGTAATATCTTTTATGGTCATGCACCCTTGAGGAGTGGTCTATTTCTTATGAATCTCGATAGTAGTGATACACATATTCACAATGTTGAAACCAAAAGATGCAGAGTTGATAATGATAGTGCAACTTATTTGTGTACTTGCCGTTTAGGTCATATCGGTGTAAAGCGCATGAAGAAACTCCATCTTGATGGACTTTTGGAGTCACTTGATTATGAATCACTTGGCACTTGCGAACCGTGCCTCTTGGGCAAGATGACTAGAACACCGTTCTCGGTACTATGGAGAGAGCAACAGATTTGTTGGAAATCATACATCTGAGATGTATGTGGTCCGATGAATGTTGAGGCTCGTGGCGGATATCGTTATTTTCTCACCTTCACAGATGACTTAAGCGAGATACGGGTATATCTACTTAATGAAACATAAGTGCGAAACGTTTGAAAAGTTCAAAGAATTTCAGAGTGAAGTTGAAAATCATCGTAACAAGAAAATTAAGTTTCTACGATCGATCGTGGAGGTGAATATTTGAGTTCTGAGTTTGGTCTACATTTGAAACAATGCGGAATAGTTTACGCAACTCCGCCACCGGAACACCACAGCGTAATGGTGTGTCGAGCGTAATGTCGCACTTTACTAGATATGGTGCGATCTATGATGTCTCTTACAGATTTACCGCTATCGTTTTGGGGTTATGCTCTAGAGACGGCCGCATTCACACTAAATAGAACACCGTCGAAATCCGTTGAGGCGACACCTTATGAACTGTGGTTTAGCAAGAAACCAAAGTTGTCGTTTCTTAAAGTTTGGGGATGCGATGCTTATGTGAAAAAGCTTCAACTGATAAGCTCGAACCCAAATCGAGAATGTGTCTTCATAGGATACCCAAAGGAGACAGTTGGGTACACCTTCTATCACAGATCCGAAGGCAAGACATTCGTTGCTAAGAATGGATCCTTTCTAGAGAAGGAGTTTCTCTCGAAAGAAGTGAGTGGGAGGAAAGTGGAACTTGATGAGGTAATAGTACCTTCTCCCTTACTTGAAAGTAGTTAAATCGCAGAAACCAGTTTACGAGACATCTACACCAAGTAGTGAGGAAGTTGATGATGTTGATCATGAAACTTGAGATCAAGTTCTCGCAGAACCTCGTAGATCAACAGAGTAAGATCCGCACTGAGTGAATGCGGTAATCCTGTTCGGAAGTCATGCTACTAGATCATGATGAACCTACGAACTATGAAGAAGCGATGGTGAGCCCAGATTCCGCAAAATGGCTTGAGGCCATGAAATCGAGATGGGATCCATGTATGAAAACAAAGTATGGACTTTGGTTGACTTGCCCGAGGGTAGGCAAGCAATAGAAAACAAATGGATCTTCAAGAAGAAGACCTGACGCCGACGGTAATGTTATCGTCTATAAAGCTCGACTTGTGCAAAAGGTTTCGACAAGTTCAAGGGATTGACTACGATGAGACCTTCTCACCCGTAGCGATGCTTAAGTCCGTCCGAATCATGTTAGCAATTGCCGCATTTATGATTATGAAATTTGGCAAATGGATGTAAAGCGCATTCTGAATGGATTTACGGAAGAAGAGTTGTATATGATGCAACGAAGGTTTTATCGATCCAAAGGAGCTAACAAAGTGTGCAAGCTCCAATGATCCATCTATGGACTGGTGCAAGCATCTCGGAGTTGGAATAAGCGCTTTGATAGTGTGATCAAAGCATTTGGGTTTGTACAGACTTTTGGAGAAGCATGTATTTACAAGAAAGTGAGTGGGAGCTCAGAGCATTTACGATATTATATGTGGATGACATATTGCTGATCGGAAATGATATAGAATTCTGGATAGCATAAAGGGATACTTGAATAAGAGTTTTTCGATGAAAGACCTCGGTGAAGCTGCTTACATATTGGGCATTAAGATCTATAGAGATAGATCAAGGCGGCTTGATTGGACTTTCACAAAGCACATACCTTGACAAAATTTTGAAGAAGTTCAAAATGGATCAAGCAAAGAAAGGGTTCTTGCACGTGTTACAAGGTGTGAAGTTGAGTAAGACTCAATGCCCGACCACTGCAGAAGATAGAGAGAAAATGAAAGATGTTCCTATGCTTCAGCCATAGGCTCTATCATGTACGCAATCTTGTGTACCAGACTGATGTGTGCCTTGCTATAAGCCTAGCAGGAGGTACCAAAGTAATCCAGAGTGGATCTTTGGACAGCGGTCAAGAACATCTGAAATACGAAAAGGACTAAGGATATGTTTCTCGTATATGGAGGTGACAAAGAGCTCGCCATAAGCAGTTACGTTGATGCAAGCTTTGACACGATCCAGACGATTCTAAATCGCAGACCGGATCGTATTTACACTAAGCGGAGGAGCTGTCGGTTGGTGCAGTTCTAAACAAAGCGTCGTGGCGGGATCTACATGTGAAGCGGAATACATAGCAGCCGGAAGCAGCTAATGAAGAGTGCGGATGAAGGAGTTCATATCCGATCTAGGTGTTATACCTAGTGCATCGGGTCCAATGAAAATCTTCGTGACAATTTGGAGCAATTGCCTTAGCAAAGGAATCCAGATTTCACAAGAGGACCAAGCACATCAAGAGGCGCTTCAATTCCATCCGGGACTTAGTCGGTGGGAGACATAGAGATTTGCAAGATACATACGGATCTGAATGTTGCGCAGACCGTTGACTAAGCCTCTTCCACGAGCAAAACATGATCAGCACCAAGACTCCATGGGTGTTAGAATCATTACTATGTAATCTAGATTATTGACTCTAGTGCAAGTGGGAGGCTGAAGGAAATATGCCCTAGAGGCAATAATAAAGTTATTATTTATTTCCTTATTTCATGATAAATGTTTATCATTCATGCTAGAATTGTATTAACCGGAAACATGATACATGTGTGAATGCATAGACAAAACAATATGTCACTAGTATGCCTCTACTAGACTAGCTTGTTAATCAAAGATGGTTATGTTTCGACCATGAACAAAGAGTTGTTATTTGATTAACGAGGTCACATCATTAGTAGAATGATCTGATTGACATGACCCATTCCTTAGCTTAGCACACGATCGTTTAGTATGTTGCTCTGCTTTTATCCATGACATATACATGTTCCTGTAACTATGAGATTATGCAACTCCCGTTTACGGAGGAACACTTTGGGTGCTACCAAACGTCACAGCGTGCTGGGTGATTATAAAGGAGTACTAGGTGTCTCCAAAGGCAAATGTTGGGTTGGCGTATTTGAGATTAGGTTTTGTCACTCCGATTGTCGGAGAGGTATCTCTGGGCCCTCTCGGTAATACACATCACTGAAGCCTTGCAAGCACTACAACTAATGAGCTAGTTGTGAGATGATGTATTACGGAACGAGTAAAGAGACTTGCGTGCGAGATTGAACTAGGTATTGGATACCGACGATCGAATCTCGGGCAAGTAACATACCGATGACAAAGGGAACAACGTATGTTGTTATGCGGTCGACCGATAAAGATCTTCGTAGAATATGTAGGAACCAATATGGGCATCCAGGTCCGCTGTTGGTTATTGACCGTGAATAGTTCTAGGTCATGTCTACATTGTTCTCGAACCGTAGGGTCCATGCACGCTTAAGGTTTCGATGGCGGTTATTATGAGTTTATGTATTTTGATGTACGAAGGAGTTCGGAGTCCGGATGTGATCACGGACATAACGAGGAGTCTCGGAATGGTCGAGACATAAAGATTGATATATTGGAAGCCTATGTTTGGAGTTCGAATGGTTCCGGCGAAAACGGAATTTTATCGGAGTACCGGAGGTTACTGGAACCCCGGGAGGTAAATGGGCCTCGATGGGCCTTAGTGGAAAGGAGAAGGGCCAGCCCTGGGTGGGCGCGCCCCCTTCCCTAGTCCTACTAGGACTAGGAGAAGGGCCCCCTCTCTCTCTTTCCCCCTCCGGAATCCTAGTCCAACTAGGATTGGGGAATCCTACTCCCAGAGGAGTAGGACTCCTGGCGCCTCCTCTTGGCCACCGCCCCTTCCCCCAGCTCCTTTATATACGGGGCAGGGGGGCACCTGGAACACACAAGTTGATCGTGAGATCGTTCCTTAGCCGTGTCGGTGCCCCCTCCACCATATTCCACCTCGGTTATACTGTCATGAAGCTTAAGCGAAGCCCCGCGCCGTGAAACATCAAGATCGTCCACGCCGTCGTCTTGTGGAACTCTCCTCGACACTCGGCTGGATCGAGTACGAGGGGCGTCATCGAGCTGTACGTGTGTCAAGAACTCGGGCGTCAGAGTAACGGCGCGGGATCGGTCGGATCGCGAGGAGAACGTCGACTACTTCCTCTACGTTGTGATCGCTTCGCCGGGTCTACAAGGGTATGTAGACAACACTCTCCCCTCTCGTTGCTATACATCACCATGATCTTGCGTGTGCGTAGGAAAATTTTTGAAATTACTACGTTCCCCAACAGTTACAACATCAACCGTCGCTGGTTCGAGCACCCGCCATCGTCGGTCATAGCAACCGGTCTCACTGGCCATACTATCGTCACCCTGTGCTAGCAGCATCTCCGAGAGCTCCCCCCTATCGGCCCACGGCAGCTTGCTGCCGGCTGCCCGGCAACGTGATGGGAGCCAAAAGCTGGCTTTGTAGCCAACTGTGGGTAGCTGCCCTGTACCAGTTCCTGCCGATCGCAGGGAAAGTTGTAGCTCGTCGGCTTTCCGACACGTTTATAAGATAGGCAACCACCGAGACCACCCCACGCCTGAGTCATGAATGCTACATGCCAGGATCAAGGCATGCCCGAAGCCGCTGGCCACCTACGCCTCTGCATGTGTCCCTGTCCAGAAGTGTCATGAGGTGTGTCGAGAGAACCATCGTCGAACACCGAACCGGGAGCTTCGCCGCGCACCAGAGGCAGCCCGCCACTGTGCCATCAGCCGTTGAGTGCACGAAACGCCTGCGCCACTCGATAAACCACTGCCCACGACCTAAAGTGCTTCGCGAAGATGCCACGCGCCGCCATCGGCAACACGGCGTGGAGAAAGGATTTGCGGCGGTTCGGCAATGCCGCCAGCGCCGTCCATCGCCGTTGCAGCATACGCCATGCCAGTCTTGGGGAGCGTTTCACATGGTCGGGGTTGCACCAAAAACGGGCGGTGGTCGTCTGCTGGTGCTTGTAGATCACCGGTGGAAATTATAGGATGATTGAATATATTGTATTTTGTTGTTGTATTGATCTCACCCTCATATGGTATATATATAGGATACATGAGGGGGTAAAGACTTGGAATACAAGACAAGTTATGCATGGTTTAAACCTATTCTATCTCTAACTCCTAATCTCTAACTAAATATAGTTATACTTCTAACATTCTCCTCAGTCGAAGCTGGAGTGAAGCGGACGATTACGACTGAATTTAAAGTTTTGCACTTCCTACGTCTTCTCCGCTGCGTCATTATCAACTACGTCTCTGATGGGTTGGCACCTAGGGCGGTGACTGCGTCCCCTTCTGGTGCCTCCTTGGACTCTCCTCTATTCCCTCCCGCGGTCACAACGGGAGTGGCGTGGACGCTGTGATGACACGGATGTTGTTGACTGGAGTTGTTGCCGATGTGTTGCTGTAGACCAAGCCATTAATGTCGATGTCGATGTGGCCGATAATGGTGTAGTCGTGGTCGATGGTGTAGTCATGGATGATGAAACCGCACAAAGCCGGAGGCGCAAAAAAAGTGCTAATGATGGAGCTGCAGACGTGGACGATGCACCTTGCGAATATCAGAGGGTGTCATTGGCGATGAGTCCACCGGTTTTGCCAAGACCGGAGGAAACCCATTGAGCTCACATCGGTGTTGCCAGAACATTATGGCCGTGTAGAGGTCGTCACTATAGTGACGCCATGTTGATGCAGTCCTACCGTCGTGGATTACGCGGTCGATGCCCTCGTCGTGACACGGTCAATGCCATCGTCGAGGTCGCGTCCTGCAGAAAAGTCTGTCAGAGGACGCTAGGTGTCCCTCTTGTGGACAGGGCAGCGGTAGTGTGTTGACGAAGATGTTAGTGAAGGCCACGTTGATGAAGACCTTGGAGATGAAGTGTCGGTGATGACATCGCAGCGGCGTGTCGATGATAATGTGTCGCTTGAAGGCGTCCCTCGCAGCGACCAAGTGTCGACGCCGTGTCGCGGAGGAGAAGTCGATGGAGAATTGCATCACTTTCCACATCGGCCTGGTGTGTGGATGGTGCATGTCGATGTAGCTTGTTGTAGATGTGCTCGATGAAGAATTTTCCGTTACGTTGGCGCGATGTAGACATATAGCTTGGTGTTGATGTTGGGCTCGACGAAGAATAACTGTGCAGATGGCGTGTCGATGTTGTGTGCTTGGGGCTCCGGCGGCTGATGCTGGCATAGTGCCCTCCCGTGATCCGACACAAACTCCTGCGTCACGGTCTCGTGGAACATAACCTCTCGATGGAGTCTGAGTCCAAGTTCGCTGCTCGTAACGTTTGCGCCGAACCGCGTTTGCACCTAACGCGTCAGAGCTGCAGCGAGTTCCAGGATTGCATCTGGTCCCAGCCGAAAACCTAATTAGCATCAATGAATGACCTGCATGCAAACATGTAACCTCTTGGGTCTCATGTCCATGCATATGTGGCCGAGTGGATGGTTGCATGCACATTGCCTGCTGCCGACGTAGGTTGGCGGCACCGCCGCCGCACAGATCTACTGGATTTTCTTGGTCGGATGGGATCAATCTAATACAAATTTATTTGGCTACTGGTAAAATAAATCAATCTAACTAAATACCAAAAATTGGAATTGACCTAATCTAAGGAATTGATATAACTATGAAGTCAATCTAATCTTTGATTGATCGGGTGCCGCGCCCACGGGGACAGAAGATTAATATCCCCGGGGGCGGCGCGCTACGGAAATGGTGGAAGGTTCTAAGATCGACGTCATTGGACAAACCGCTCTGATACCATGTGGGAATTATAGAATGATCAAATATTTTGTTGTTGTATTGATCTGACCCTCATATGAGGTATATATAGAATACATGAGGGGATAGAGACTTGAAGTGCAAGACAAGTTATACATGGTTTAAAACTATTCGATCTCTAACTTCTAATCTACAACTAAATATAATTGTACTTCTAACAGCCACATGCTGCCATCGGCAGCACGGCGTGGAGAAGGGAATGAGGAAGTGAGTTAGGGAAAATTGAGTCGCCCTGTGCCCCCGGGGAGGGCCACGTGGTGTCTTTTTTGGCTAACGGCTTATACCCGCTGGTCCCTACTATAAAATTCCTCAATAAACTTACAATTTTTAGTTAATATTTTTTTGTCTTTCTAGGACGTGGCCTAGTTATTCCACATCCAAGTGACTTAATAAAATAAAAAATATGCTCGCACTAATCTTTGCATAAAATCAAGGGTCTGTCTAGGGTACACCTATAGGACTTTGATGCAGGGCCGGGCCGGCAAAATTCAGGGCCCTGTGCGAAACTAAAAAATGGGGCCCTATATCACAAAAAATGAACTAACCGAGGAGGTAAGTTATACAATAGCATATGTCAATTGGAGTTGGAGATCGTGCGTCAATGTTTGCCAATTAGACGAACCTGTAACTCACCTAAGTTTGGGTCATGTGATCTTTAACCGAGGAGGTAAGAAGTAAGAACCAATCTCTAATGACGTAACGATCCCTGCCAATAGTTAATTATAAAATTAAGAATTAGGAATAGAAACCAAAGTTAATCGAAAAGAAGGACTCGCTAAGCAGTAAGCACCTTGCAGGAGGCTAAAGTCGGTCACCAATCAATCGAAATTTGAGAGAGGACAGAGGAGGCGAGGAAGGCAATGGCGGCAGCGGCCGGTTGCCCTGTGATCCGATCGATCTAATTACGATGAGACGTTCCTTTCCTTCCTGTAGCCATGAGCCCGTGGTCGTCGCCCCACGATCGAGAGTTTTCAGTTTCATGATCACGAATTCCGGATCCCTTTAGGCTGTAGGCTGTAGCGATCAAGGCATCGAGTGCAGGCCTGATCGTAATCTCTTTTGAGCGCTGATTGCTGCCGCCGTTTCAGCGCTCGTCGATGTCTCCGTTCCAGCGCTGGAGTCGAGGACATCAGGCTGGAGAATGATTCCCCGATCGGCCTCCAGTTTCAGCGTTTCTGCGTTGGTTGCTGTCGCTCGATCGACCGATCCCCTCGTGGCCTGATCCGATCGATCTCTAATGACGTAACGATCCCAGAGCGAGAGCGGCAGAGCCCACTACAGCGCCCAGCAGCCCAGTAGGGCATAAGTTTTTTCAATACTAGGCCTATGTAAAAATTTTGGGGCCCCTCAGAATTTGGGGCCCTGTGCAGGCCGCACTTCTTGCACCATTGCGGGCCCGGCCCTGCTTAGACGTGCAATATTTCATGCACATCTAGATGTGCCTTAGCAAACCTGTAGATTTTTGTAGTATCAAAAATCAGAGAGCATATTCTTTTTTGTAACCTCTTGTTGTATTACAGAGGATGACGCGGTTTTATATTTTTTTTCTACTTTCTTCTACGGGGTCTATTTTTTTCCTACTTAAACAAGAATTTCTGGTGCTATATAGTGAAGCTCTTGATGAATCAAACTAAAAGACAATTGAAACTGTAACAATTTGAAACATACAACATGAAAGATTGTACGTGATCAAAATAGGTTGCCGCCTGTCAGGAATTTGGCTTAGACCGAGTACAATATCACAGAAAGTTCTAAACACCTAAGCTCCACGACAACGCCCCAAGAAGGAAAACGGTGTAGCTGCTGCCGAGTCCATAAGGGACAAGGAGCTTCACCCGGAACCCTGTCACGAAGAGGAGCACCACGGCGATACCTTCAGTAAGACAACGATGCTCGCAAGCGTCTTCGTCGTCGGCGACAAAGCGCAGAGCTTTCGCTCGGCAGCTTCCCTTTGCCACATGAGGTCTTCAGGACAGGCGCACCGAGTTCAGCTCCCCAGGTTCGGATCAGAGCGACACCGCTGCCAAAGACAGGGAGACCGTCCGAGCCACTCAGTGCTACCCTCCCGCCGCTCACACGAGAGCCAACATCACCTACATGGTGCCCGCTGAAGAGCTAACCATGCGAACCGCCATCCGAAGCCGCCGCTCCGGTAGCCACGTCCAAGCCACCACCATTCGCGACATCACGGAGCACCAACCTCCAAAGGAGGAAAGAAAGGGGTCTTCTTTCATTCCTTGCCTGGCATCAGTCTTGGCAGGTAACGTAGTGGTTCTGTGTGATCCAGTTATCTTGGGACCGGCATTGTATGAGGGCTACCTCACCATCTTGTATAATTCAACCGTGTATTTGGTTCGGTGATTACTTTATAAATAAAGTGGGACGAAAGCCTGTTTTAAAAGGGATTTGGCTAATTTTGGCAGCCCCACCGCTTGTTGGATGCGCCAAATGCCTCCGTGCAACATTGAACGCAATGTATGGTTACGGTGCTGCACGTGTCCCCCCTACAGGCGTTGATAGGACCGCGAGATGTCGGCACGTCCGTTCCATGGGGACCGGCCTGGTTAATTGCTTGATGTCGGCACGCGTAGATCCAAGGAGCGAATCGTCCACAACCTCACGTCCATATGGCTTTGGTGGCACAATATGCCATTATATATGCATAGATATCCCTGTAGTTGCTAGCCAAGATCAACAAGTACTCTCTACAAGCTGCCAGCCATGGCCGCCAGGAACCACCGCATTGTGCCGCTGCTGCTGCTCCTGGCACTATTCACCCTGGCCGCCGCCGGGAATCCGTCACTGCCGACGGACAAGCATTGCCCTCCAACCCCACCCACGCCGCCGACGCCGCCGACACCGCCCACTCCGCCCGGGGGGCAGACCCCGCCGACACCGCCCACCCCGCCTACCCCACCCACGCCGCCGTGCCGAAGGCTGCTGACACGCTGAAGATGCTGGTGCCCGTACGTGTGGTGCTGCCCATCCGCCGCCGTGCCGAAGGCTGCTGACACGCTGAAGATGCTGGTGCCCGTACGTGTGGTGCTGCCCATCCGCCGCCGTCTTAGAAAGGCTCTTGACCTGTTGAAGATCTTTGGTGCCCGTACGTGTGGTGCTGCCCATCGCCATGGAGGCGCTGGAGGCAGAAATCACACATTTGACCTGAGGCGGAAATCAATTCACAAACTAACCTGCTTTCAAAAAAATTTCACTCTGCTGACCCTTTCGTGTGGCGCCCGACAGTGGGCGCCGCCCAACTATCTGGCGCCTTATCCTTAGGCGTTGCACCCCTGCCTGCGTGGCAGCCCTGGTCCAGTGCGGCCCCACATGCAGATCTGCAGCGCCTAAGTCTTAGGCGCCACACATGGTAATGTGCGCGCCTAGCTCGTGGGCGCTGCACATTCTGTCATTCCACTTGGGCTGGCCCACCCTCTCTCCTTCCAACCCCCACCCCCACACCCCCACCCCACCCAAACCCTAAGGCTTGCGGCCTCCTCTCTTCCCTCTCCCTCTCAAATCCTTCTCAAATCTTGCAAATCCAAGTATTTGACCGTGGATTCGAAACCAACCCCTCCCTTAAGGTAATCTCCTCCCATCCTTGTTTTCATCCATAGGAATTGTCACATTTGCTCAAATCTTTCTAGTTAGGGGGAAACCCTAGTTTTGACTTGGATTTGCAAATTTGTGTTGAATGATGTTATGTTTCTTTGCTAACTTGGGTTGGTTAAGCTTCCATAGTATGCTAGGGTTAGGGTTATGTGTGTTTGATGTTGGTGTTAAGGTTATGCTATGGTTATGGTTGTTTTATATGTTAGGGCATATGTGTGCAAATATTTTTCTTAAGTATTTACTTGATATATGTGTGTTTTGATTATTGTAGGGATGGGGAGAACATGTGTTTATGTTCATCATGTGGATAGAGAGGCCTTTTGAAAGGCAATGTTGAGACGGATCCGAATGAGCTTGACATGGTGTTTGAGAGTAGTCCTAGCTATGCGGAGCTTTGGAACAAGTGAGGAAAGATTTGAATTGGATGGACCCAAGTGGCGTTGTTGAGTTCGAGGAAGGCACAATGTTGGTTTTGGAATGCACATCCGTTGGAAGACAATGCGTGTGAACTCCGAGCAACGTTGGGTTGCATACAAGGAGACGGTTGCGAATCTCTAGACAAGGCTCTTGAGTTATTTGTCTCCAAGAAGGTTGAGTCTACTTTGAATTTAGACTTGAACGGAACCCTCCCGTTGGTTGCTAGCACTCCCCACCCATGAACCAAGATCAAATGAGTGAACCTCAATTCACGCAACAAGATTGGCCAACATTGAGCCCGACTCCAAACAACCAAAATGAAGGTATTGAAGAGGAGAATGATGAGTACGAGGAGGATGACAACGAAGTTGACCTCCATGACAACAATGTGGGTGATCTCGACCAATATCATGTGCAAGAGACAATGGACCAATCCATCCCTTTTTCCGTGCATATGCATCGGACTCGGATGACGATGGTCCCGATGAAGAAGTTGATGAGGAGGGTTCACGCCGAAGGAGGCCCAAGCATTCAAGAAGGTATTGAGGCGGGATCACAAGACACCATTGTTCAAGGATCTTAGTCTCATGGATGAAGCCGTTGTGGATGGTGGCAAATGCATATCTCTTGGAGCTAGGCCAAGTTCTCACCGTGATTTGGAAGGCGGCAAGAACGGTATAAAACCCGGATGTGAGTTTCAATCCTTCTTGGAATTGAAGATGTGGCTCGACAACTACTCGGTTACACATTATCGTCCACATAAAGTGGCCAACTCGGATGTTAATGTGCGTTACACGGTCAAATGTGAAGTGCCAACATGTCCATGGATTGTGCGTGCAAGGCCATGGAAAGGAGGTCCCACTTGGCGCATAGTGAGTTGTCTACCAACTCACATGTGCCGGCACAAGAATGCGGATGGCAAGCTTGTGCACCAACAACCATAGACAACTCACGTCCGAGTTCATTGCTTACAGGCTGTCCAACCAAATATCCACACTTCCAATAATGAGCATCAAGAGTGTCATTGACCTTGTGAAAGCCATCTTTCATTACAAGGTGAAATACGGCAAGGCATGGAAGGCGAAGCAAGCCGCATTCAAGATGTTGTATGGCAATTGGGAGGAAGCTTACAACCGACTCCCTAGGTTGTTGTTAGCTATGGCCGCCACAAACCGGGCATGGTTCACGTGGTTGAGCCTCATGGGCACCAAACTTTGATTCATAACGGAGGACCGTCCGAGTATTTGGCCGTGCATTTTGGGCCTTTGAGCAATGCGTGAGGGCTTTTGAGCATTGTCGGCCCGTCATCGCCATTGATGGCACGTTCTTGACCGGACAATACAAGGGCACTTTATTGGTTGCAATAGCAAGTGATGCCAATAACCGGTGTTGCCTTTGGCTTCGCTTTGGTTGAGGTAGAGAACAATGATAAGCGGGAGTGGTTCTTGCGTCGGCGAGAACAAGGGTATTACCGGCTGAAAGGGAAATTTGTGTCATATCGGATCGCCATCCTGGAATTCTAAATGCGGTGGTGATTGACATTCCCGGACATAGAAAGTTGCATCATCGATGGTGCATGAGGCACTTTTGTGCAAACTTCTATAGGGCATGTGGTATCAAGGAGTTGGCCAATGATCTTCAAGATTGTTGTCTCGCTTTCACCAACAAGCGGTTTGCCACATTGTTCATTGCATTGCTCAGACACAAGAAACTTGACCCCGGCGGTCAGGAGTTTCTCAATAGGAACATTGCTGAAAGGAATATGTGGGCACGTGCTTTCGATGAAGATGGCGGAGATGCGGTCAAATGACAAGCAATATGGCAGAATGCTTCAATAAGGTGCTCAAGGGTGTCGTGCATTACCCGTGACGGCAATAGCTCAATACACATTTGACAAGATGAATGAATACTTTTGAAGCACTCAATGGAGACCGATAAGCAGATTCTTTGGTGAGAACAAGGATAAGCACAAGTACAATTTCCACCAAAGGTTGAAGAATGGTTGGAATTTCAATCACGAAAGGCGGACTCGAAGAAGCTGTTCTATATGGCGACAACGAGTGGAAGTATGAGGTAAAAGAGCCGGAGGAACCACAAATGATGGCCGCCAACACGGAGGCCGGGCTTATAAGGTCTCCCTAACACGGTGTGATTGCAGCTGCATGAGGCCGTCTTTGCTTCATCTCCCATGCTCGCACTTGTTAAATGCATCCCGGGTTAGGAATGTGGACGTCAATCACCCTCTAACCGTGAGGGAGTCCGAGTTCACAATCATGACGGTAAAGAAGACATGGACTCCACGGTTCCAGCCATACTTGGACCAATCACAATGGCGGAGTATCATGGAGTTCAACTATGGCGGACCGGAATTGAAGGTCGTTAGCCGAGGAAGACGTAAGACTAAGCGTCTTAGAGGTGACATGGACGGATGGGGCCGTGGTGGCGGTGGAGAATACGGCACCGGCCAATTCCAAGAGCCTCGTGAGGAATCCCGTTGTGGGGGCTGCAATAATGGTGGACACAACACAAGAACTTGTCCCAAACCAAGAAAGAGATCAAAGAAAAATGGTTCAAGCACAAGCCAAGCAAATGATAGCCAACCAAGTGAACCAAGGGGTAGCCAACCAAGTCAAACAAGTGGTGGAGTGCCAAACCACTCAAATCAAACAAGTCAACGAGGAACTAGGCAACAAAGAGGGAGTCAACTTGGTCTTAGAAGAGGTCGTGGTGGTGGTAGAGGCCGTGGTGAAGGTCTTGGCCGTGGTGACGGTCTTGGCCGTGGTGGTGGTCTTGGCCGTGGTGAAGGTCTTGGCCGTGGTGACGGTCTTGGCCGTGGTGAAGGTCTTGGCCGTGGTGAAGGTCTTGGCCGTGGTGGTGGTAGAGGCCTAGGTGATGGTCTTGGCCGTGGTGGTGGTAGAGGTCGTGGTGATGGTCTTGGCCGTGGTGCTGGTAGAGGCCGTGGTGGTGGTGGTGGTAGAGGCCGTGGTGGTCGTGGTAGAGGCCGCGGTGGTGGTGGTGTAGGCCGTGGTGGTGATCTTGGCCTTGGCGGCGGCCGTAGTGGAGGAATGTTCTCTTGGCTCGATGGACCATTGCCGTATGTGTCTTACTATGATCTTGTTCTTTTGGCTCAATGCTTGTGTTGTCATTTTGTATTGTGTGACTAACTATTATATTGCCATTTTCGTAGGTATGGAAACAATGAAGGGGGTGGAGGACACGGAGGGGGAAGGTGAGACCCCTTGGTGGTGCGAGGAGGAGGAAGAAGAAGAAACTACATGGAGACCCTATGTGTGTATGACTATGTGTGTATGACTATGTTAGGGGACTAATATTTCCGTGTATGACTATGTGAGACCCTATGTGATTTGGACAAGTATATGTGCTATGTGTGTATGAGTATGTGATTTGGACAAGTATATGTGCTATGTGTGTATGAGTATGTGATTTGGACAAGTATATGTGCTATGTGTGTATGAGTATGTGATTTGGACTAGTATTTCTGTGTTTTGGATGTGATTATGTGGCATCTTTATGAATCACAAAACAAAAAGAATAGTTGGTATTTCAAAACATCAGTTAGTGCATTTTCCCAGGTGGAGAAGCAACCGGAACGCTTCTGTTGCTCTCTGGACTGGAATGCCAAGATGTGCAGCGCCTAAGGCCAAGGCGCCACACTACACTATCAGCGCCTTGGCCTTAGGCGCTGCATCTGGACATTCAGTCCGAGAGCAGCGAAGCGTTCGAGCAGCACACGCATAAATTTTGCTAAGTTAGTGTGCAGCGCCTACCAGTTCGGCGCCACACTATACTATGCAACGCCCAGGGCCTGGGCGCTGCATAGTGTAGTGTGGCGCCCAACCCTTAGGCGCTGCATACTAACTTAGCAAAATTTATGCGGTTTTGCTCTCTGGAACGCTTCTGTTGCTCTCTGGACTGGAATGTCCAGATGTGCAGCGCCTAAGGCCAAGGCGCTGCATAGTGTAGTGTGGCGCCTTGGCCTTAGGCGCTGCACATCTTTGATATTTATTAGGCTCAGTGCCTCCCCTCTGCCCTCCTCACCCCACACACCCCCACCCTCAACACAAACCCGAAGCTCAGTGCCTCCCCTCTGCCCTCCTCTCTCCCCCTCTCAAATCCTTCTCAGATCCGGAGTATTTGACCGTGGATTTCGAAGCCAATCCCCTCCCTTAAGGTAATCTCCTCCGATCCCCTCGTTTTCATCCATAGGAATTGTCACATTTGGTCAGATCTTGCTAGTTTGGTGGAAACCCTAGTTTTTGATTGGATTTGGAAATTTTTGTTTCTTTGCTAATTTGGTATGGTTAGGCTTTTGTAGTATGCTAGGGTTAGGGTTATGTGCGTTTGATGTTGGTGTTAGGGTTATGTTGGTCTTAGGGTTGTGTTCATTGTTAAGTGGGGGTTAGGGTTGACCAATAATTCTCTGTTTTGTAGGCATGGCTTCATCCGGTTCCATGGCGAGGCCACCGTGTGCTAACCAAGAAGACATGCGAACAAGTGGCGGGCGCATCTTTGGACAAGGTGAAGGAGAAAGATGTCAACATCCGCCATGTTGGTGTGGAGATGTTTGCAAGGTGAAGGTGTCCACCGACCGAAAGAAAGCATGGACGGAAGGGCGGAGATATTTTGTATGCCCGAACTATGCTTATGATCGTGCACTTCCAACTAACGCCTATGACGAACCACCGGTAAGCTCGAGAAGTAAAATGTTACTCTGAAATGTGTGTCAACACTAACAACAAGTTTTTATGCAGTCACCACCTCCTCTATGCAAGTACTTCACGTGGATAGATCTTGAAGTGCCAGAAGATGTGAAAAAGGACCAATACGCAGATTGTCTTAGGCGGCAACGGAGGTTCGAAGAATCGCTTCGAAGGGGCTTGGAGGAAGAGCGTCGTCAGAAGGAGAGGATGGAGCGGAAGAAACGAGAGGAGGAGAGGGCACGCCTAGCGAAACTTGCTCGTGAGGAGGAGAGGGCAAGAAAGCTTGCAAAGGCTCGCGAGGCGCAAGAGGAGGACTCGGCACGTGACAAGAAGGGGAAATGGCCTCGCTCTACTCAGTAGGGACTTCGCCTCGGTGCACTCGTCGTCAACTATCTTCTAATGAATGTGTCGTGAAGTTGTGAGGGCATGTGGGATGTTGGTGAACTATCTTCTAGGGCAAGCTGCCATTTGTCATTTGTAATGAATGTGTCGTGAACCATGTCGTACTAATGTTTGAATTATCTTAAGTTATGAACATAAATCGGCATAAAATTTGTGTTTGTTCATATTGCTCGATGCTGCAGTCATTGTAAGTATTATGGATGTCGTGGGAGTAGCCATGGAAGTGGCTGTTGGCTATATGGATAGCCATGGCGTAGTCTAGCGCCTAAGGTTAGGCGCTGCCTTTGCCTGATCAGCGCCCTAACGGTTGGGCGCCACACTGCATGCAATGCAGCGCCTAAGTATTAGGCGTTGCGGTGTTGCTATAAACAAAACTGAGAAGCAGATGCCATTTTGGGTGGGGTTCAGCAGTGGACAAATAACAGCAACATCAATTAAAGTACTATAAACTGGACATGCTAAGCAAAGAGAACTAATAACTTGAACATCACATCATTTAAGACAAATAAAGTTTGCTTCAAGTTTGCAAACACAAATATCATAACATAACCTCACAAGTTCATCAACCTAACAAGTTCATCAACCTAACAAGCTCACAAGTTCATCAACCTAACACAAAGCACTAATGCCTTCCACGCATGGTCCTGGTGGCACGCTTGCAGGCAATCTTCTTCTTCTTAGGAGCACGAGGCTCCTCTTCGTGCACTTCCTCCTCCCGCTGCTGCTCCGCCTCCTCCGCCTCATCATCCAAGCTAGCCATCCATGAGGTCCCTCGACCACCTTTGGGTTGCCTCTGTTGTCATAGTCATTGGGCGTGTACCGGCGTCTGGGCTGCCTAGGCTTGAACACATATGCGGACCGAGCTTGAGCGTCCGCCAATAACATGTCATCATCAAGCTCATGGCCCTATCACAGAACGAAACAATATGGTGAAGGCGGTGTTGTAATCAAGTGACAATCACATCTAAAGCCTTAGTCATACCTCTTGGGTGGCGCACCCTCATCATCCATGTAAGCATAGGAGGAACTCACATCGTCCCCATCATGGTGAGATCACGGGTGCGATGGTGTACAGACCTAGAGGCAGATGGTGATTCATATTCGGGATCACGACAACCGAGTAAGTTCGATAACCGCCTTAACTTCTTGGCCCGACTGTAACATGAACAAGTGTGTAACATATCAAACTTCGCAACATAGGTGGCTCTCATAGTGAATGCGATATGTACCTTGAGGAATGCTCGTAGTGAACCATCATCATTGCAGTTCAACGGTGTCTTCTCCGAATAGAGTGGCTCTCATCACTGCTTTCTTGATCTCGGTGCGCTAAGGATGAGAAAAAATGAATGTGTTAGCCATTCAAACATGTGTATCTGATCAGCGGGAAGGTAAAGAACGGAACACTTTACCACATAGTTAATCACCGGAACAGCAGGCACTCCTTGCCCTTTCCTGACATCTCTGTTGTACTTCCCCTTTGCTAGATCCTCATAGTTTACTGGTTCTTCAAGAGTATCCTCATTATATGCGGCGGCAATATCTCAACTTCGAGTAGTTCAATAAACCATCGTGCGTAGTTATCAAAAGCTTGTTGGTTGTGCTCACGAAGCGTGGCGGCGTGCGATGCTCTGAGCTTGCTCCACGAAAGCTGGAAGCGGGTCACATCTGAAGCATGATGCTTGTCCGATCCTTTATCTTCCGCTGCCTTCTCTGTCCAACCTGCGTGGTATAAAACCAAGCATTAGCACAATAAAAGGAGTCGATGCTTAGCCAATACGCATACATGCTCTCTTACCTATGAAGTGCTTTGTCGTGTCCACCCAGTCCGGCGGGTGAGGTTGGAACAGACCAAATCGGCGATAAGCGCGATGCGGCAAATGAAACTCAACCGCCCGATTGCATATCAATGGGCACCGCATAAGCCGAGATCCTTATCCGCAAGCACATCGGGTTGGCGGAACTCCTCGGTGTACCCAAACCTCTCACCCGCGCCATATGGCTGCCATTCCACCTATGAAACAGAGCGACAATGCAAATTTGATGTCTATGTTCCAAGCAAGCATGAGAAAGGACAATGCAAATTTGAGGACTGAAGTAATGACCTCCTTACCTTTCGAGCGTAATCGTGTCCAACTCGGCAATGTACTTTTGGTACATGAGATTGACATCGTTCGTCATCTCGAAGCGATATCCCACTTGAAAGCCCACGGGGCGCCGTAATTAAATCATGTTCATCTCGCATACCAAGGATCAAACTGACGCTCTTGAGCGCCCAACAGTGACGCTCCCAGCTCCATACGAAAGTAGAAGCAGATTACCACCAATGCTGCACTATCGTGATCCTGCAACACGCATCGTCCAGCTACATATGAAAGAAAACAAACAATGTTAACTTGACAGCAAGCTTGCATTGCTAATGAAGAATTGAGTTGATCACAAAATAGACCAACTACCTGTCGGTACAAGTAGGCAAGAGTCGCTGAACCCCAGCTCCATTTGCTATCAAAGGCGATCAACGCCTTCAGCCACATCCATGGAGCGTTCTTGCCAGTCGAGTCAGGAAACAAAGTCCTCGACACAACATACCACATATACACACGAGCATGTGTGCGGATCACATCATCGGTGGCATCCGGAGAACGCGTCGCAAAGTTATTTTGAATCACGTGAAAGCAGCTCAGCTGCTTTCCTTTCCTTCTTCTTCTTCTCTTCTCCCTCCTCTACATCAGCCTCAGCCTCGGTAGGAGCCATACCGATTAGAGCAATCATCTGCTCGCGCCACCCATCGAATCGGTGCTCATCTGAGAGGCCTTCCGTCGATAGCAAGACCGGTGATCAACGCGACATCACAAGCGTCACGGTCATCTCCCGATCGAACATGGAAAGCGTGCGTCTCCGGCCTCCATCGATCGACAAGAGCAGACACCGATGGGCGTTCAGATTGGCGTGGACCGGTGACCAGCAGAATCCACGGAGTAGCCCTGCCGCTTGATGTACGGTGTGTACCGCTCGTCGTAAGGCATGGCAGGACCAGAGACCCGTGATACGAATCTTGAGAGGTTCAAGTTTCTGCAAAAAAAAGTAATGACAAATCTTAGGGCATGTAAATTTCAACTAAAGGCAAATTTGCAAAAGATTTAGAGTAATTATTATTACCATCTCCTTCTCACGCATCATGTAGGCCCGGTGTCGTGTGTCGTAGGCATCGTCGAGAAGCCAAACCATCCTTACAAAGTTCAAACAATAAACATATATGAGTTCATTTTCATCTCAAATATCGGTATACACTAAACATCTCATATGTGTTCAACATGTTCTTCTCGTATATATCTCAAAAATACTCAACATCTCATATTTCAAATAAACTCATCATCTAACATATATCTAAAAAAATTAAACATCACATATATGTCTACAAAAATAGGCATCTAAAAAAAACTAAACAATCTAGGGTTTGTGAACTAATGAACAACACTACGGTAGTACCACTATTACTACACATCCTAAACCAAGCAAATCAAGCAAATCAAGGATTCCACCAAATCTTGGACAAATCTCTTAAATGGCAAAAAATTTACGGAGGAAAAGAAAGGGAACGGAGGAGTTTACCTAGTAGGAGGGATTGGAGATCGAATCCACGGATCAAATCTTCAAATCTGAGAGGGATGGGGGGGGGATCCGATGGGGCGCCGCCGCGCCGCCGCTTCTGTCCAGAGAGCAACTTCCTGAGAGGGGAAGAACTGCACAGGAGGGCTGGCCCGGCGCAGGCTAAGTCAATGTGCAGCGCCTAAGACAAAGGCGCTGCAGAATACCTGATGCAGCGCCTAAGACTTAGGCGCTGCGCGATCAACGTGTGGGGCCATGGTGGACCAGGGCTGCCACGCTGGCAGGGTGCAACGCCTAAGGATAAGGCTGCATAGTTGGGTCTGCGCCCAGCTGTCGGGCGCCACACGAAAGGGTCAGCAGAGTGAAATTTTTTTGAAAGCAGGTTAGTTTGTGAATTGATTTCCGCCTCAGGTCAAATGTGTGATTTCTGCCGGCGCTGGACGACAACCACTGCGGCTGCTGTCCTCCGCCTTCCACTGCCTGCCCTTAACTCCATCACTTAGTACCGCCTTCCACCTTTGTTTTGGCCTCTTGGGTGTAAGATTTATTTCCTGCAAAAAAATGGTTCCCTTTATGTAACGTATGTTTATCAAGCTTCAAAAACCAGATCTATTTTTTCCCACCATCGTGACAGCCTCCACATCGTTAAGCCCTTGGGCCACACCACACGTCAGCCTACCTAACCTTACCCGTACAATGACACAGATTGGAAGACGGCTCCAAGTGTTGCTAAAAAAAAGGGGGGGGAGACGAGTCCAAGTAGAAAAAGGTTACACGCGCCCTGCTCACGTTATAAACGTCCCGACGGGCACCCTCGATCTCTCTCGGATCAACTCGAACATATATAGAAGATTCCCCCAAAAAAGAAAAGAAAAACGAACATGATGGGAGATACAACGGCGGCCATGCTGCTCCCGCACGACATCATCCTCGAGATACTCCTCCGCGTCTCCACCGACTCCGCTACCCTCTTCCGCTGCGCTGCCACCAGCAAGCGGTGGCGCGCTCTCATCGCCGACCGCCGCTTCCTCCAGAGCTGCTGGACGACGGCGAACGCTAGACACCCGTCACCCCGCCTTGGCTTCTTGATTCAGCAACAATGCAACAAGGAGGACACCAACTCCCCGTACCCACCGCTCTTCGTCCCGCCGCTGGGGTCGGTGCTCGGCGCTCGCCCCCGCCTCCTCACCCACATCCTCTCTTGCGTGCCGGATGGCCTCTTGGATGGTGCGAAGCCGCTTGCCGAGCGCCATGGCCTACTCGCCGTGCGTCTCTTCCGCGGTGTCCTCGGCAGCTCGGTCCGCATTGCCGTGTGCGACCTACGAGTCGGCGCATGCAACCTGCTCCCCCACCTTGCGTGCGAGGCTTCCTTCATCACATGCACTATTGTAACCGGTGAAGACTGTCCCTCCTTGCAAGGGAACCGTCCACCGTCTTCGGGGCACCGCTCGGCCTTTTTCAAGGTGCTAGCCCTCGTCGTCAGTGGCCACAAGCGCGACGGCAGCGAGGAGTGCAACCTGTACACCTTCTCCTCCGCGGAGCCTACCAGCTGGGGTGCGCCCACAAAGTGTTTCGAGAAAATGTCGGGGATCTGCAGGGGCGGCTTCTCGCTGCTCCAATGGAAGTATGATAACGCGGTCGTGTGCCGTGGAGTGGCACACTGGCTCGCCTGGTACTTATCGGAAGGCGGCGGAGCCTCACCTAAATATTACTCCTTAGACGTGAGCGCCGAGACCGACCTTGTCTCCTTGACAGAGATCTCGGTCCCTTTTTACCAACTTCCCGACAATAGTAGCATGCTGCCAATGCTCAGCGTCGCCGCGGACGGGTCTCTCGCAATGTTTTGCCCGCGCAAGGAATTTGGCATTTGGTACATAGACATGTGGACGCGGGGAAACGACACCGATAGTGGAGTCTGGCTCCGCACTAAGTCGGTCAAACTAAATGTTGAGATCCGCCCTTGTGCACGCATGTGGCGCGAAGAGAAGGGTGGTACGCTTCTCATCGTAGACGATTCATGGGTCGTGCGGTGGGTTGATATCGAAAACCTAAGAATGGAAGTGGAACATTTCCCGGGTGGCATAGGTCTGGAAGCCATGCCCATGCATGTCGACTGGCCCGTTTTGTTTTTGTCTTTGCTTGGTTAAGTTTGAACAGATAGATTCAAGTGTGAGGAGTGAATTGCAAGGTTATTTGGTCTTGTTTGTTTCCTGGGTACTTATAATCCAAAGAAATTTGGTTATTAAGGTTTTATGAAAATGCGGGTACCATATGAGCTTCAGGTTTACCTGAACATGCATTATATATATTTGGCATATAATGTTACCAGACAGGCTGAATGTACAATGAGAAGCTACTCCGTGCATGATGTTTAGATCACTATTTTAGTATTCTAAACACTCTTATATCTATCTATGGTATTAGAAGTGACTATTTATAATTGTTCCCCCCTGCCTCCCAAATTTACTTAAGCATTGGCGTGCTTAAGATGTATAGATGGCATCGTCCAGATGAGCAATTTGCTCTTGATCATGCTCTTTGATTTTTACTGTCCATATGCTGCTTGTTTGATTTTTACTGTCCAGTGTGCGATTTGGTTGTAGCTTGCGAGTTTCACCAGGCTGCAATTTGATCGTAAATTGCAAGAAATCTTTGGATCTGTAGTCGTGTGTTGGGAGTACTGCGTTTTTTGCTTCTTCTTTTAAGCGTATTTTGTGTTGAAAGAAACTTATTGAAGATGTGCTCTCCTGAGTAGAACATCTTAAAAAGTGATCTCAAAAAGTGATCTCAAACATCTCAAACGAATCCTTACAAAAATGTCCAAAACATCTTAAAAAGTGATCTCACAAGCTTCTCTAGATGAACCAAGTTCTGAGTGAGAGCGCAAGAAAGAAACGAGGAAGAAAGAAAGATGCTAAGACACGCAGAACAAACTCAGCAAACTTCCGACATCCAACCGATTAATCGACCAACTGACCCCAATTTGTACAATACAAGGTAAGGATGCTTATAAGCATGATCCAACCCTAGGTATAAACAGAAGTTTTAACGTAGCTTACGAGTCCCATATATTGGACTGAACATAAAGAGTTTTGACGTAGTTGATGAAGAGACCGTAGATAGAAGTGTATGCTGGTAATTGTAAGAGTTGTTATTGACAAATGTGCGAGTTTTCTGCTGCCATGAGTCGAGGAATTCAGCAACCAGGTTGATCTGGAGAAGGGCATGTACCTGTTACAGAAAATACAGACAAGATTCAGTTAGGTAAAGGTTACCACAAGCAAGAGCGACAGCTGTGTAAAGAAAGCAGAACAAGAAGATGGATATCGGCGTATAGAAGTAAACATAAATAGCACATGATTTCTATACATATGGTCCAGTTTTGATAAAATAGAAGGGGAACATTAAAGCAATCAATGTTGAAGAAAGAGGAAGATTTCCTGACTGAATGCTTACTTGTTTAGCAATAGTGTTCGCAAAACAGAATTTCTTGGAATAGCCGCAATTATCATGTAATTACAACCAAGTAATTTAAGATGGAAAAAAGTACCATAAACAAGTACAGCTAGCACATGCAGAGGAACAGATTTTGGAAGTATAACCAACTCATATAATTCTAATACATACTAAAACCTGCGCATTAAGACCGCGAATTTTTTATGTTAGTTTGAAACACATGATGCTTCTCATTCCAACTGGAATATCAAAGACAACATTTACGACATTGTCAATGTTCACGAGGATTAGAAATACCCATTATACACAGCCCAGAGCTTTTTCCACACAAAAACACTAACAACCAAGCAAGCAAACAACACAAACACAATGGAATCAGAGAAAGATTTCCTATCTGTATGTGTCATGTAGATAGCTTATTTGTTTAGCAATCGTATTCACATAACAGAATTTCTTGGAATAACAGCAATTATCATGTAATTACACCCAAGTAATTTAAGATGAAAAGAAGTGCCATAAAGAAGTACAGCTAGCACACACAAACATATTTTGGAAGTATGACAAACTCATACAAGTCTAATTACATACTAAAATCTGTGTATTCAGACCGTGAATTTCTTCATATTAGTTTGAAACACATTATGCTTCTAATTCCAACTGGAATACCCAAGATAACATCTATGACATTGTCGATGTTCATGGGGATTAGAAATACCCATTATACACAGCCAAGCAAGTAAAACCTTCTGAAAAGCTCTAGTGATCTCTGCTCTGTCCTTGATGTCATGACTGATACTAGTTGCTGAAGAAACAATGTAACCAACGCAAACACCAAGTATGATTAACTGATACAAGTCTTTTTTCTTTTGACATTTTACTGATACAATCTAATACATACTAAAACATACGCATTTATTAGACCACAAATTTCTGGATATTAGTTTGAAACCCATGATCGATGCTTCTAATTCCAACTGAAATAAGCGTCTGGAATATCCAAGCCAACATGTACAACATTGTTGATGTTCACGTGGATTAGATACCCATTAGACACAACCCAGAGTTTGTTCTACAGAAAAACACTGATCAACCAAGTAAGCAAAACCTTCTGAAAGGAGATGATCTCTTATCCGTCCTTGATATATTATGACTGCTACTAGTAGAACTGCATATACACCGAACTACCACACTTTGGTAACCTGTAACCAACAATAATTACTATCCCTGGTAGATATATACTACACCTCTGGATTTTCATGGACAAACACTCATACGTTCATGCAAATTTACTGAAAATGACCAACTCATATGTCAATTTCGAAACAGAAGAATGGTACCAAAAGTCATATGTCAATTACGAAACAGGAGAAGTGATTACAAACTTAGAGACGTATGCTAAGCTGGCACACAGATGGAAAGAAGTACCATAAACAGTTACAGCTAGCACACTCTATCAATACAATGATACGCAAGCCTTTTGCGTATTCGCGAAAAAATACAGCTAGCACACTCATGGAAACAGATTTTGGAAGTATGACCAACTCATACAAGTCTAATAGTACATAGTAAAACCTCTGCATTTAGACCACAAATTTCTGGATGTTAGTATCAAACCCAGGATCAAGCCAACAAGTACGGCATTGTATAGAAAAATGCCCATTAGACACAGCCCAGAGTGTGTTGTACACAAAAATGCTAATCAACCAAGCAAGTAAAACCTTCTGAGGTGATCTCTTGTCCGTCCTTGATATTATGGCTGCTACTAGAAGTCTAGAACTGCATATACAATGAACTACAGCACTCTGGTAACCTGTAACCAACAATAATTGCAATCCCTGGTAGATGCTACACGTGTCGGTTTTCATGGACAAACACTCATACATGCACTGAACATGACCAACTCATATGTCAATTTGGAAACAGGAGGAGTGATTACCAAGTCAGAGACGTAGCAGAAATTTTATGCTAAGCTGTTGTGGCCGGGATGTTGTAGCGACTGCGCAAGCCATCCATAGCTCTGGCCACGGACTTTGCCATCTCAGGGAGGGTCACCTTGCACACTGACCATTGTGAACCAAGTTAGCACACTAATCATTTCGGAATTGAAGACTGAGATGAAGTAAAATTCAGAAGATAGATGTCTCTGCAGGTCAGTGGGTGCAGTACCACGAGACGAAGACGACTGCACATCTGTCATCAACTTCTTGTACGATGCCTGCAAGGAATCCACACCGACAGTTTCAGGCTCCAAATCCACACCAAATTCAGATCAAACATGGATCGAACTGAAGGAGAAGTGTTACCTTGATCTCGTCGGCTTGGTGGGAGTAGTTGTCGAGCATCTTCTTATGCTCCTTGTCCGCCTCCTCCGCCATCTGCACGCAGCTCTGCGTCTGCATCTGAAGCGAAGAGCACACACGGACATGTAAGGGGATCCATCACAATCACATCTCAGGATCGATCGATCGATGCGCTAAGCATGTATGTATGGCAAAGGGGATGAGAGAGGTGAGATGAGTCACCTTGATGCGCTTGGAGATCCTGGAGTGGGAGGCCTGGAGGTCACGGGCGTTGTCGGCGTGGAGCGCGTCGAGGCGGCGCTTGAGCGAGGCGAGGCTGGATGCGGCGAGGCCCCTGAGCTCGCCGACGGTGGAGACGGAGGCCGGCGTGGAGATGGCCGCCGCGGAGAGGGGGGATTTGGTCGGGGGCGTCAGCAGCGAGGCGGGCGAGAGGAAGCCGCCGCGGGCGACTGCGACGGGAGAGGGAGAGGGGGACCTGCCGCTGGCGTCGGACGGCGAGGAGGAGGCGGCGGAGAGGGAGTCGGGGCTGGGCTTGGGCTTGGCCTTCCCCCTCGCCCTCGGCTTGGGCTTGGCGGCCGCTGCGGGCGCCTTCCTCATGGCTGTGGTAGAGAGGGTGGGGGAGGAAGAGGAAGAAGAATGGTCTGCTTCTGCTCTGAGATTTTGAAATTTGAACGCGAGCTAGCAGTGTTGGTAGGGGGGAGGAAAGCTTTATATGGCTGGAATTTGAAATTTCGTCGCTCGGGTGGCTAGCGGAGCAGGTGGGCTCGCTGCCCACCCGCAGACCTGGTCAAATGGGCCAGCCCGGCCAGGAACGGCAAGTACACGGGTTGTGCCGGGCCGGCACGCGTGCTGCCATCCCAGGCAAGGCACACCCTTATGTTACATGGGCCGGCACGGCAGCCCGTTTGGGATGCCAGCATGCGTGGAATGCAGCTCATTGGGCTGTTTCGGACTTATTGGTTTGTATATAAGAATAAAACAAAAATAAAAAATAAAAAAGGGTCGTGTCGTGTCGGAGACCTCCTTTTTTTTTTAGACAATCCCACGAAGCTTTTATTGAACCGTCACAATGTTTACAGGGACGAAATTAAGTTCACTAGGATGGCCTAATCAGACATGGCGACCAATTCCTAGTTGTAAAGCATGCTTCGCTAAATTGTGAGCCTCGAAATTCAAGCTCCTAAACTCATGAAAAAAATTACAAGTAGTAAAACTCCTAGAGTACTCTATGATTTCATGTATTATTGCTCCATAAGCTGCTCCACTCCTCTTCTTGATATCATCAACCACAATCTTGCAATCCGACACCACATGGATGGAGTGTAAGCCTAGATCATCTGCCAGTGCCATCGCTTCTCGAACCGCCAGCGCCTCCAATGTAGTAGGATCATTGACGCCCTTAACCACCAGAGCTGATGCCCCCAAAAACTGAAGGAAATATGCCCTAGAGGCAATAATAAAGTTATTATTTATTTCCTTATATCATGATAAATGTTTATCATTCATGCTAGAATTGTATTAACCGGAAACATGATACATGTGTGAATGCATAGACAAAACAATATGTCACTAGTATGCCTCTACTAGACTAGCTTGTTAATCAAAGATGGTTATGTTTCCTAACCATGAACAAAGAGTTGTTATTTGATTAACAAGGTCACATCATTAGTAGAATGATCGATTGACATGACCCATTCCCTTAGCTTAGCACACGATCGTTTAGTATGTTGCTCTGCTTTTATCCATGACTTATACATGTTCCTGTAACTATGAGATTATGCAACTCCGTTTGCGGAGGAACACTTTGGTACTACCAAACGCCACTGGCGAATCGGGTGATTATAAAGGAGTACTACAGGTGTCTCCAAAGGCGGATGTTGGGTTGGCGTATTCGAGATTAGGTTTTGTCACTCCGATTGTCGGAGAGGTATCTCTGGGCCCTCTCGGTAATGCACATCATGAAGCCTTGCAAGCACTACAACTAATGAGTTAGTTGTGAGATGATGTATTACGGAGCGAGTAAAGAGACTTGCCGTGCGAGATTGAACTAGGTATTGGATACCGACGATCGAATCTCGGGCAAGTAACATACCGATGACAAAGGAACAACGTATGTTGTTATGCGGATCGACCGACAAAGATCTTCGTAGAATATGTAGGAACCAATATGGGCATCAGGTCCGCTATTGGTTATTGACCGTGAATAGTTCTAGGTCATGTCGCATTGTTCTCGAACCGTAGGGTCCATGCACGCTTAAGGTTTCGATGGCGGTTATTATGAGTTTATGTATTTTGATGTACCGAAGAAGTTGAGTCCGGATGTGATCACGGACATGACGAGGAGTCTCGAAATGGTCGAGACATAAAGATTGATATATTGGAAGCCTATGTTTGGAGTTGGAATGGTTCCGGTAAAACAGAATTCTGGAGTACCGGAGGTTACTGGAACCCCGGGAGGTAAATGGGCCATAGTGGGCCTTGGTGGAAAAAGAAGGGCTGCCCTAGATGGGCTGCGCCTCCCCTTCCCTAGTCCTATTAGGACTAGGAGAGGTGGCCCCTCCTCCTCTTTTTCCCCTCCGGGAATCCTAATTGGAATAGGATTGGAGGGAGTCCTACTCCCGGAAGGAGTAGGACTCCTCTGCGCCTCTCTCTCTGGCGGCGCCCCTCCCCTTGGCTCCTTTATATCTTGAGGTAGAGGCACCCCAAGACACACAAGTTTGATCTTTAGATCGTTCCTTAGCCGTGTCGGTGCCCCCTCCACCATATTCCACCTCGGTTATACTGTCATGAAGCTTAAGCGAAGCCCTGCTGCAGTGAAACATCAAGATCGTCACCACGCCGTCGTCTTGTGGAACTCTCCTCGACACTCGGCTGGATCGAGTCGAGGATGTCATCGAGCTGTACGTGTGTCAAGAACTCGGGCGCCGGAGTAACGGCGGGATCGGTCGGATCGCGAGGAGAGCGTCGACTACTTCCTCTACGTTGTGATCGCTTCGCCGGGTCACGAGGGTGCGAGACAACACTCTCCCCTCTCGTTGCTATACATCACCATGATCTTGCGTGTGCGTAGGAAATTTTTGAAATTACTCGTTCCCCAACAAATGGCATCCGAGCCTAGGTTTTTCTATGGTTTGATGTTTTGCACGAGTAGAACACAAGTGAGTTGTGGGCGATACAAGTCATACTACCTACCAGCATGTCATACTTTGGTTCAGCGGTATTGTGAGATGAAGCGGCCCAGACCGACATTACGCGTGACGCTTACGCGAGACTGGTTTCACCGCTCACGAGCACTCGTTGCTTAAAGGTGATTGGTGGGTGCTGTCTCTCTCACTTTAGTTGAACCGAGTGTAGCTACGCCGGTCCTTGAGAAGGTTAAAGCGGAGTCTATTTGACGAAGTATCGTTGTGGTTTTGATGCGTAGGTGAGACTGGTTCTTGCTTAAGCCCGTAGCAGCCACGTAAAATTTGCAACAACAAAGTAGAGGGCGTCTAACTTGTTTTTGCAGGGCATGTTGTGATGTGATATGGTCAAGGCGTGATGCTATATTTTATTGTATGAGATGATCATGTTTTGTAACGAAGTTATCGGCAATGGCAGGAGCCATATGGTTGTCGCTTTATTGTATGCAATGCAATGCATACTGTAATGCTTTACTTTATCACTAAGCGGTAGCGATAGTCGTAATAGCATAAGTTTGGCGAGGCGACAACGATGCTGCGATGGAGATCAAGGTGTCGCGCCGGTGGCGATGGTGATCATGGTGGTGCTGCAAGATGGAGATCATGAAGCACAAGATGATGATGACCATATCATATCACTTATATTGATTTGCATGTGATGTTTATCCTTTTATGCATCTTATCTTGCTTTGATTGGCGGTAGCATTATAAGATGATCTCTCACTAAATTATCAAGAAGTGTTCTCCCAGTATGCACCGTTGCCAAAGTTCGTCGTGCCCGGACACCACGTGATGATCGGGTGTGATAAGCTCTCGTCCATCTACAACGGGTGCAAGCCAGTTTTGCACGAGAATACTCGGGTTATACTTGACGAGCCTAGCATATGCAGATATGGCCTCGGAACACGGAGACCGAAAGGTCGGCGTGAATCATATAGTAGATATGATCAACATAAGATGTTCACCATTGAAAACTACTCCATTTCACGTGATGATCGGTTATGGTTTAGTTGATTTGGGTCACGTGATCACTTAGATGACTAGAGAGATGTCTATCTAAGTGGGAGTTCTTAAGTAATATGATTAATTGAACTTAAATTTATCATGAACTTAGTCTGGTAGTATTTTGCAAATTATGTTGTAAGATCAATAGCTTGCGTTGTTGCTTTCATATGTTTATTTTGATATGTTCCTAGAAAATTATGTTGAAAAATGTTGGTAGCAATGATGCGGATTCGATCCGTGATCGGAGGTTTATCCTCATTGCTGCACGGAAGAATTATGTCCTTAATGCACCGCTAGGTGCGGACCTATTGCAGGAGCGGATGCAAGCGTTATGAACGTTTGGCTAGCTCAATGATGACTACTTGATAGTTTAAGTGCACCATGCTTAACAGCTTAGAATCGGGACTTCAAAGATGTTTTGAACATCATGGACCATATGAGATGTTCCAGGAATTGAAGTTAATATTTCAAGCAAATACCCGAGTTGAGAGACATGAAGTCTCCAACAAGTTCTATAGCTAAAAGATGGAGGAGAATCGCTCAACTAGTGAGCATGTGCTCAGATTGTATGGGTACTTCAATCGCTTGAATCAAGTGGGAGTTAATCTTCGGATAAGATATCGATTGATGAATTCTCTAGTCACCATCACCAAGTTAGTAGAACTTGAGATGAACTATAGTATGCAAGGGATGATGAAAATGATTCCGAGTTTTCATGATGATGAAATCGATGAAGGTAGAATTCAAGAAAGAACATCAAGTGTTGATGGTTAACAAGACCACTAGTTTCAAGAAAGGGCAAAGGGATAGAAGGGAACTTCAAGAAGAGCGGCAAGCAAGTTGCTGCTCAAGTGAAGAAGCCCAAGTGCGGACCTAAGCACGAGACTAAGTGCTTCTGCTGCAAAGGGACTGGTCCTTTGGAAGCGAAATACCCCAAGTATTTGGCGGATAAGAAGGATGGCAAGGTGAACAAAGGTATATTTGATATACATGTTATTGATGTGTACTTTACTAGTGTTTATAGCAACCCCTCGGTATTTGGTACTGGTTCGGTTGCTAAGAGTAGTAACTCAAGCGGAGTTGCGAGAATAAGCAGAAACTAGTTAAGGGTGAAGTGACGATGTGTGTTGAAAGTAGTTTCAAGATTGATATGATCATCATCGCACACTCCCTATACTTTCGGGATTTGTGTTGAACCTAAATAAATGTTATTTGGTGTTTGCGTTGAGCATGAATATGATTTGATCATGTTTATTGCAATACGGTTATTCATTTAAGTAAGAGAATAAACTGTTGTTACATTTACATGAATGAAACCTTATATGGTTACACACCCAATGAAAATGGTTCATTAGGATCTTGATCGTAGTGATACACATATTCATAATATTGAAACCAAAAGATGCAAAGTTAATAATGATAGTGCAACTTATTTGTGGCACTGCCGTTTAGGTCATATTGGTGTAAAGCGCATGAAGAAACTCCATGCTGATGGGATTTTGGAATCACTTGATTATGAATCACTTGATGCTTGCGAACCATGGCAAGATGACTAAGACTCCGTTCTCCGGAACAGTGGAGCGAGCAACTGACTTATTGGAAATAATACATCTTGATGTATGCGATCCAATGAGTGTTAAGGCTCACGGCGGTATCGTTATTTTCGACCTTCACAGATGATTTGAGCAGATATGGGTATATCTACTTGATGAAACATAAGTCTGAAATAGTTGAAATGTTCAAAGAATTTCAGAGTGAAGTGGAAAATCATCGTGACAAGAAAATAAAGTTTCTGCAATCTGATCGTGGAGATGAATATTTGAGTTACGAAGTTTGGTCTTCAATTAAAACAATGTGGAATAGTTTCACAAATTCATGCCACCTGGAACACCACATCTTAATGGTGTGTCCGAACGTCATAACCGTACTTTATTGGATATAGTACAATCTATGATGTTTCTTACCGATTTACCAATATCGTTTTGGGATCATGCATTAGAGACAGCTGCATTCACGTTAAATAGGGCACCATCTAAATCCGTTGAGACGACACTATATGAACTGTGGTTTAGCAAGAAACCAAAGTTGTCGTTTCTTAAAGTTTGGAGCTGCGATGCTTATGTGAAAAAGTTTCATCCTGATAAGCTCAAACCCAAATCGGAGAAGTGCGTCTTCATAGAATACCCAAAGTAAATTGTTGGGTACACCTTCTATCACAGATCCGAAGGCAAAACATTCGTTGCTAATTAATGGATCCTTTCTAGAGAAGGAGTTTCTCTCGAAAGAAGTGAGTGGGAGGAAAGTAGAACTTGATGAGGTAATTGTACCTTCTCCCTTATTGGAAAGTAGTTCATCACAGAAATCTATTCCTGTGACTACTACACCAATTAGAGAGGAAGCTAATGATGATGATCATGTAACATCAGATCAAGTTACTACCGAATCTTGTAGGTAAACCAGAGTGAGATCCGCACCAAAGTGGTACGGTAATCCTGTTCGGAAGTCATGTAACTAGACCATGATGAACCTACGAACTATGAGGAAGCGATGATGAGCCCAGATTCGCGAAATGGCTTGAGGCCATGAAATCGAGATGAGATCCATGTATGAAAACAAAGTGTGGACTTTGGTGGCGTTGCCCGATGATCGGCAAGCCATAGAAAATAAATGGATCTTCAAGAGGAAGGCGGAATGACGATAGTAGTGTTACTATCTACAAAGCTCGACTTATCGCAAAAAGGTTTTGACAAGTTCAAGGTGTTGACTACAATGAGTTTTTCTCAAGCTGTAGCGATGCTTAAGTCTGTCCGAATCATGTTAGCAATTGCCACAATTTATGAAATTTGGCAAATGGATGTAAAACTGCATTCTGAATGGGTTTTAGGAGGAAGAGTTGTATATGATTCAACGAGAAGGTTTTATCGATCCAAAGGAGCTAACAAAGTGTGCAAGCTCCAGCGATCCATCTATGGACTGGTGCAAGCATCTCGGAGTTGGAATATACGCTTTGATGAGTTGATCAAAGCATATAGTTTTATCTGAGACTTACGGTGAAGCTGTATTTACTAAAAAGTGAGTGGGAGCACTACAGCATTTCGATAAGTATATGTGAATGACATATTGTAGATCGGAAATAATGTAGAATTATTCGCAAAGCATAAAGAAGTGTTTTGAAAGGAGTTTTCAAAGAAAGACCTCGGTAAAGCTACTTACATATTGAGCATCAAGATCTATAGAGATAGATCAAGATGCTTGATAAGTTTTTCAATAAGTACATACCTTAACAAGATTTTGAAGTAGTTCAAAATGAAACGATCAAAGAAAGAGTTCTTGCACTGAGTTACAAGGTGTGAAATTGAGTAAGACTCAAAACCCGACCACAGAGAAGATAGAAAGAGAATGAAAGTCATTCACTATGCCTTGGCCATAGTTTCTATAAAGTATGCCATCTGTGTGTACAGATCTATTGTATACCCCTGCTTTGAGTTTCGCAAGGAATACAATAGTGATCTAGGAGTAGATCACTGGACAGCGGTCAAAATTATCCTTAGTGGAATAAGGATATGTTTCTCGATTATGGAAGTGACAAAAGGTTCGTCGTAAATAGTTACGTCGATGCAAGTTTTGACACTGATCTGGATGATTCTAAGTCTCGATCTAGATACATATTGAAAGTGGGAGCAACTAGCTAGGGTAGCTTCCTGCAGAGCATTGTAGACATAGAAAAATTGCAAAATACATAACGGATCTGAATGTGAAAGACCCGTTGACTAAAGACTCTCTCACAAGCAAAACATGATCACACCTTAGTACTCTTTGGGTGTTAATCACATAGCGATGTGAACTAGGTTCTTGAATCTAGTAAATCCTTTGGGTGTTGGTCACATGACGATGTGAACTATGGGTGTTAATCACATGATGATGTGAACTATCGATGTTAATCACATGGTGATGTGATCTAGATTATTGACTCTAGTGCAAGTGGGAGACTGAAGGAAATATGCCCTAGAGGCAATAATAAAGTTATTATTTATTTCCTTATATCATGATAAATGTTTATCATTCATGCGAGAATTGTATTAACGGAAACATGATACATGTGTGAATGCATAGACAAAACAATATGTCACTAGTATGCCTCTACTAGACTAGCTTGTTAATCAAAGATGGTTATGTTTCCTAACCATGAACAAAGAGTTGTTATTTGATTAACAAGGTCACATCATTAGTAGAATGATCTGATTGACATGACCCATTCCCTTAGCTTAGCACACGATCGTTTAGTATGTTGCTCTGCTTTTATCCATGACTTATACATGTTCCTGTAACTATGAGATTATGCAACTCCGTTTGCGGAGGAACACTTTGGTACTACCAAGCGTCACAGCGAAGCTGGGTGATTATAAAGGAGTACTACAGGTGTCTCCAAAGGCAGATGTTGGGTTGGCGTATTTGAGATTAGGTTTTGTCACTCCGATTGTCGGAGAGGTATCTCTGGGCCCTCTCGGTAATGCACATCATTGAAGCCTTGCAAGCACTACAACTAATGAGTTAGTTGTGAGATGATGTATTACGGAGCGAGTAAAGAGACTTGCCGTAGCGAGATTGAACTAGGTATTGGATACCGACGATCGAATCTCGGGCAAGTAACATACCGATGACAAAGGGAACAACGTATGTTGTTATGCGGTCGACCGACAAAGATCTTCGTAGAATATGTAGGAACCAATATGGGCATCCAGGTCCGCTATTGGTTATTGACCGTGAATAGTTCTAGGTCATGTCGCATTGTTCTCGAACCGTAGGGTCCATGCACGCTTAAGGTTTCGATGGCGGTTATTATGAGTTTATGTATTTTGATGTACCGAAGAAGTTGAGTCCCGGATGTGATCACGGACATGACGAGGAGTCTCGAAATGGTCGAGACATAAAGATTGATATATTGGAAGCCTATGTTTGGAGTTGGAATGGTTCCGGCGAAAACAGAATTCTCGGAGTAGGGAGGTTACGGAACCCCGGGAGGTAAATGGGCCATAGTGGGCCTTGGTGGAAAGAGAAGGGCTGCCCTAGATGGGCTGCGCCTCCCCCTTCCCTAGTCCTATTAGGACTAGGAGAGGTGTGCCCCCCCTCCTCCTCTTTTCCCCTCAGGGAATCCTAATTGGAATAGGATTGGAGGAGTCCTACTCCGGAAGGAGTAGGACTCCTCCTGCGCCTCTCTCTCTGGCGGCGCCCCTCCCCTTGGCTCCTTTATATCTTGAGGTAGAGGCACCCCAAGACACACAAGTTTGATCTTTAGATCGTTCCTTAGCCGTGTCGGTGCCCCCTCCACCATATTCCACCTCGGTTATACTGTCATGAAGCTTAAGCGAAGCCCTGCGCAGTGAAACATCAAGATCGTCCACCACGCCGTCGTCTTGTGGAACTCTCCCTCGACACTCGGCTGGATCGAGTACGAGGGATGTCATCGAGCTGTCACGTGTGTCAAGAACTCGGGGCGCCGAATGTGGCGCGGGATCGGTCGGATCGCGAGGAGAGCGTCGACTACTTCCTCTACGTTGTGATCGCTTCCGCCGGGTCTCACGAGTGCGTAGACAACACTCTCCCCTCTCGTTGCTATACATCACCATGATCTTGCGTGTGCGTAGGAAAATTTTTGAAATTACTACGTTCCCCAACAAAAACAAGCCTTCTTTGTTCTTGCTTATCGCGACGGCAGAGCCTGCCCTCACCGTTGCTCTGGTTGCAGCATCTACGTTTACCTTGGCACAGTCTCCCGACGATGGAAGCCATTGAGTAGGCCTCTGAGCTTTTGGACATATGCTTCCCTATGCCGGTTTCTTCAAAAATTGGAGATCATTTATCTGTGCCTGGATAAACATATGGGTTGACATAGGGCTTCCGAAAATATCCTCGTAGATAACTTTTCTTCGGGCGCTCCATATGGCCCAAAGTGTAATTACCATTCGTATCATCTGTCAGCACCTCTTTCATCTTGAAGACCCACTCCTTCGCATTGTCAATATCATACTGAATCATCTGTTCGACCAAGGCCTCATCAGAAAGAGCCCAAGTGCTTCTGGCCATGGAACAATTGAGTAGAGCATGTCTCCAAGAGTCCCTTGCTCCACACAACCTGCACGCCCCCGATGTTGCCATGTTTCTGTGCTGCAGGAGGTCTGCCATAGGAATATAACACCGGGCTAGACGCCACAAAAACATTTTCACTTTAGATGGTATCTCCGTTCTCCAAAGTCCAGTCCATGCATTGCCCTCCTGATCAGCTCCTGAGGGTCCATCATTTTCGTCAATCCAATTCTCCCTTGTAAGCTTGGTTTGCAATATCATGTTATAAGCAGACTTGACTGTGAAAAAACCTTGTTTCTCACCACTCCATGCCCAAAAGTCATCAATATCCCTTGTGCAAAGCGGGATAGACAAAATTGCTTCAGCATCAATGGGACAAAGACCGAACGCACCAACTGCTCATTCCATGATGCTAGTGCAGTGTTGATCAATTCTGACACATACCTCACAGGGTTGGTGATTAGGGATGTGATGTGAAACACATGATGCTTCTAATTCCAACTGGAATACCCAAGATAACATCTATGACATTGTCGATGTTCATGGGGATTAGAAATACCCATTATACACAGCCCATAGCTTTTTCCACACAAAAACACTAACAACCAAGCAAGTAAAACCTTCTGAAAAGCTCTAGTGATCTCTGCTCTGTCCTTGATGTCATGACTGATACTAGTTGCTGAAGAAACAATGTAACCAACGCAAACACCAAATATGACTAACTGATACAAGTCTCCTTTTCTTTTGACATTTTACTGATACAAGTCTAATACATACTAAAACATACGCATTTATTAGACCCAGGCACACCCACTACTAGGAAAAGGGCTATAGATAGGATTGATTCTAATGGCGCACCGTGGAGGCAGTGCGCCACTACTATATACTAATGGCGCACCTGTTCCAGATACGCCATTAGAGTGGAAGACACTAATGGCGCACCGTGGAGCGGGTGCGCCATTAGTATGTTTTTTTTTCATTTTCCCATACATACTAATGGCGCATGAGGCCTACAATGCGCCATTACTATATATAACTTCTAATGGCGCACCGTGGACAGGGTGCGCCTCTAGTATGTATTTTTTTTCCATTTTCCCATACATACTAATGGCGCATGACTTCTACAATGCGCCATTACTATATATAACTTCTAATGGCGCACTAAGCAGGCAATGCGCCATTACTCTAAATTTTGTTTTATTCTTTTTTGCAAAACTACTAATGGCGCACGCTCTTCTGATGCGCCATTAGTAACCAGGGTTACTAATGGCGCATGAGGAGAGGGTGCGCCATTAGTAACCTAGGACCAACAAGATATTTTGGACAGCCCACACCTACCCACTCACTTTCCCACTTCATTCCATCCACCTCCTTCTCCAAGATTTCGCCATCTCCTCCTCCTCACCTCATTTCCACCATAGATTCAACAAAATTAAGTGGTGAAATTACCTATTTTGATAGGTAAGTAAGGAAAGTTATCTTCATGATATAGATCTACTTTTTTTCTCCCTAGCTCGCTCCAACAACGTGCACATGCACTTTTGTGGCCTAGCTAGATCTATGTATGTTTGTGGTGTTGCAAGTGTTTGTGGTGTTGCATATATGTTTGTGTTTGAAGGTACCGGTATTTGAAATATGCAATAGTTGCCAATATTTTGCGGAATGTTTTGATTCATTTCCGTTTAATGAGAATTTTGGCACTATGCATTCTTTTTTGTCCTATTTTTAGGGAAGGTCATGCCAAATTTTTCTTGGTTCTAACATATCGTTTTGCTCTACCCATAGCGACCATGGTCCGCATGATGGTGAAGGCATCGTGAATAGGTTTTGAGCTCCGTGAAGGCGAGATGCTTCAAAAGAGCGAGGCGGAGATAAGATGTCCATGTCGAAGATGCAAGTTGAAGAGCCTTATTGCGGACCGGATTCGGGCAGGTGCGGGACCACCTGCTCTTGTGTGGTTTCATGGATGGCTATCGGTGGCAAGGTGATGAAGATGACTATCAAGTCATCCATGGCCGGGCGGGCAAGAAATGAGGAAGGGCGACAAGACAAGTACCACCGTGGCGTAGGCGAGAAGGCGAAGAATCTCTAGGACATGATCACGGCGGTGATCTTGTACACGATCATCATGTAGAAGATGTCGTACATGATGATGAGGAAGATCAAGGCGAAGGGCATGATCATGAAGATGAAGATGCGGAGCGGACGGCGATGGAGGCTGGGTGCAGGACCCTCATATTCAAGAGCTGCTTCTCAAGCGGACGGATAACGCAAGAGCTGCCGCCGAGAGAAAGCCAAGCTGGATCAGCTGGAGATAGACGCGGTTACTCCATTGTATGAAGGATGCAGGCCGAGGATACCGCTTTGAAAGTAGCGCTCATGGCTCGGAGATGAAGGTAAAACACAAAATGACCGGCGCGATGCTTCGGCGAGAACATGTCATTACAGCACGAACGTCTTCCCAAGGGGAACAAGTGCCCGACCAGTTTCGAGGCGAAGAAAATCGTGTGTCCTCTGGATTTACCGCACGTGAAATACCATGTGTGCATGAACAATTGCATCATTTATCGGGGACGAGCACGCGGAGTCTACCATATGTCCGGTGTGCGGCGTCACTCGAAAATCAGTGTGGTACTTTCCGATCACTCCTCGTCTGCAGCGGTATTTTGCGGACCCTAAGGTAGCAAAGCTCCTGCGTTGGCATGCGGATAGGGAGGAGAAGAAGCGAGAAGATGATGCAAATGATCCGGAGATAGATAAAAAAGACAAGATCTTGAGTCACCCTAAGGATGCGAGCGATGCAGCGTTGAACCGAGACCGAATTTGGGAAGGATCCAAGGAACATCGTCTTTGGCGCGAGCACCGATGGAGTCAATCCGTTTGGCAGCCGAGAAGCACACATAGCTTTTGGCTGTGTTTGTGTGGATGTACAACCTTCCCCTGGTTGTGCATGAAGAGGAAGTACATTCACATGAGTATGCTAATTGAAGGGCGAAACAACCAGGAGCGACATCAATCATGTATCTGGGGCTCTTTGAAGGAGGAGCTAGACATCTTTGTGAAAACGCCCACCAATCGTGGGGCGCCGCAGAGAAAGAATATTTCCCTATGAGAGCCGCCTTTGCTCACGGCGGTGCACGACTATCTCGATTCACGGATATCTCGCGGGCGAGGTAGTCCACGGATTTTACGGATCGTAAGGTGCATGGATGACTGGCGTATCGCCGACTAGATAGAGATCCGGGTCTTGAAAACCGTGTTCATGGGACATCGAAGGTGGCTTCGCGACGATGACCCGTGGAGAAACGCAAGGATCTGTTCGATGGTGAAACCGAACCCGAAAACGCCGATGTACGAGGAGGCGGCAAGGAAATAGACAAGCTATTGAAAAATTGGAAAGACGCCCACCTTGGGAAAGATGCGAAGGCGCGAGCAGCTGCTGAAGGTATGGAAAGCGAGGTCTGTTTTACGGGACTTGCCGTCTTGGAAGATCCACCGTGTGCCTCACAGCCTTGATGTCATGCATATCACGAAGAAGCGTGTGCGAGAGTCTGCTTGGTACCTGCTCAACATGCGGAGAGGACCAAAGATGGGCGAAAGCAAGGCGGACTTGAAATCAATGGGCTTGAGGCGGGAGTTCACGCTAATGATGATGATGATGATGATGATGATGATGAGGCGAAGCGGGACACGGAAAGTCGTCGCAAAGGCAAAAGGCCAAGAAGACCGGAAATGACTACCCTCCGCGTGCTTCACTCTAAGTCGAGGAGGAGATCGAGCAGTTTTCACCTGCCTCCTAGGAGTAAAACTTCCTTCTGATTCTGTGGGAAGATAAGCGGATACCTAGACCCAGTGAGCGAAGTTCAGCGGGATGAAGTCTCACGGTATCACGTCTTGATGACGAATACTTCGGTTGCAATCCGTGGGATCATGGACGCGCACGTCCGTGAAGCGCTATTTGGCACATGCAACTTTTTCGACGTCATCTCGGAAGTCGATTGGCGTGAGGCAACTCGAAGGCTACGAGGAAGAGATCGTGGTGATACTATGCGAGCTTGAGATGTACTTCCGCCCGCATTCTTGACGTTATGGTGCATCTGCTGGTCCATATAGTGGAGGATATCATCCAACTCGGGCGGCGTTCTGCCGCACGGCATGATGCCGTTCGAAAGGATGAATGGTGTCATCAAAGGATCGTTCGCAACATGTCACGTCGAGAGGAAGCATAGCGGGGCTTTCGACGAAGAGTGCATCTCCTCTTGCACGAATTATCTAGGCATCGAGAACCCGTTGGTGCGCCTGTCAGCAGCACCTCGGCGGGCTCGCTGGATGGGGTCACCATTAGGGTCGCCTTGAAATGCATGTCGACTTCGAGGGTCGACTCGCCGACTTTGAAAGAGCAAACCTAGTCGCGCTACAACACATAGGCGTGGTCGATCCTTGGGTGGTAGAGCACAAAACCTTTATTAAGAAGGCGTACAATGACCGAGGCCAGCAGAGGGCGGACGGAGAGATACTCAAAGAGCACAACTCATGTTTCACGCGTTGGTTCAAGCGAAGCTTACGTCGTACCCTTTACATGAGGATTCTTCCGCGGAAGAACAACTACTATTCGCCTTGTCACAGGCGCCGAGCACAACGATGACCTATGAGGCGTCGATATCATGACTACACATTCTACACGAGGACAAGGACATGAAGGCGATGGTTATCGAACTCCGGGTAGCGATGGAATCCTACACGGTAGCGACAAGGACAGATACTACGGAAGGATCGAGGAGATCTGGGAGCTGAGCTCTGTTGGAGAGAAGGTCCCGATGTTCCGTGTCGAGATGGGCCAAAAGCGTCATAAAAGAAGACCGGTATTTCACCACCATGGTTATACCGAAGCCAAATCCAAGACCATGGTATAAGCGTCACCGCTTGAAAAATGAGCCATAGTCTTGGCTTCCCAAGTGGACCAATGCTTCTTCATTACCGACCCATAAAGCCCGGTCGTGTTGTCGTGAGGAGAGGCAAAAGGAAGATCATCGGAATGGATGGAGTAGCCAATGAGCAAGACTTGACAAATCTGGCGACCGAAGATCGAACATGGCGGCGACGATGAAGTAGCAGCACACACCACAAGAAGAAGCGGGACCACCCTACCTAAGGGCGTCCGTTCCACGGAAGAACTCCGTTTGCGAAAAAGAAGGGCAAGAAGATTGTGAGCAGAGATAGCTAGCTAAGACCGATTGTATTTAAATCGTAGTCTTCATTTCTCGATTGTATTTCATGCATGGGCACTTTTGATATCATGAATATTTTTAAATTTCATGGGCACTTTTTGAATTCATGAGGACACTTGATCTCGATTCCCCTCCATCTCGATCTCGATCCCCCTCCATCTCGATCGCACCGCACCTCCCCGCTAGCTCCACCCACTATTTTCATAAAAAATATTACCTTTGTTATAATTTAAACAAGTTTGAACATACTTAAACACAAATAAATATAAAAACAGCATTTAAAATGCATAAAAATATTACTATTATGATTTAAACATGTTTGTACATATTTAAACACAAATAAATATAAAAACAGCATTTAAAATGCATAAAAAAATATTGGGGATCCTGGGAATCAAACCCAGGACCTCCTGGTGTGTGTGCTGCGTGCTAACCAGCCGGGCTAGTGGGTGGGTTGTGTTGTACATAGGGTTGGGCTGTAGATATGGCTATGAAACAAAATTCTAATGGCGCACCTGCCTGTGGTGCGCCATTAGAGTGCTTCCCTCCACCTCTTCCCCTCTGGCCTCTCTCCCTCCCTCGCCAGATCCCCCCCGGCCCACTCGACCTAACTTTGCCCCCGCGCCGTCACCGCCCCCCTCACCGCCCCCCTCGCCTCCTTCGCCATCCCAGGCAGCGCCGCCTCCCACGCCGTCCCAGGCAGTGCCTCGGCGTCCTCCCGCCGCGCCCCCTCCCCAGCGGCCCCGCTGCGCCTCGGCGTCTTTCAGGCGCCCGGGAGGACCGCCACCGCTCAGCGCCCTCGACAGCGGCCTGCCAGGAGGACCGCCACCGCTCGGCCTGGTCTTGCTGCCTCGGCTGCCTGAGTCGCCCTCGACCTCCCAAGTGAGCACCGAGCCGCTTCCCCTCTTCCCCTCTTTCTTTCCTTGATGTGTTCTAGGGTTGGGGGTTGGAGAAATTTGGTATTGAGAGAGACTAAAGTTCGATATTGCCATGGTTACCTTGTTAATTTTAGTGTCGGTGTTCATATTAGATGTATATAGTTGTATCTTGTAATTATAGGAAGGGTCCCTGTTACCATGATTTTCTTTCTACACTTTTTGTGTGGAGTTGAGTAGTGTGATGGTGGGTTTCTTATTATTGCTTGTTGTATGTAGAGTATCGTGTTAGCATGGATGGAATTCACTTGCTAAAAATCACCTCTCGAATTTAGTGTGGTATTTGTCCATGGTATTGGCGATAGCATAGCATGTATTTGTCCATGGTTTGTATCATGCATCTTGGATTGTGAAAACCATTAATTTAATACTAGTATTTTTTGATGCAAAGGGTTCTCATCGGTGACACAGTTTTGGTCAATCATTGTCTTGAGGTTGCCGATTGGGGAAGTTGTTTCTTCCCAATGAACCTTGATGGACTGGTCGTGAGTAGCTGTTGTTGAAGAGTGAGCGTTGGCCTATCGAATCTTTTGACCTCGGGTTGGGCTTGATTGGTAGAGTATTAGAACTGAGAAAAATGTACAAATGTTAGGTGTGATTAAGGCTAGTAAAGATGGAGTATGGCTCTTTGGGTAATCTGTGTTTGGCTGTATAGTCCTTTTTCAATGTGTTTTGTTCTCCTTCGCTCCTGTTTTTTCGGTTATGAGCTCTCAATACTTGTGTAATATGATTGCCTTTGGGCTGTTTGAAGACATGTTGAATCGGGTTTATGTGTTATTTAGGATGAACTTCTTGCCTTCTTTGTTAAAGCCTAAATATATTGCTCTTTGTTACTTTTATGTATACATATTGTTGGTCCATTTCATCCATGATGTCTTTTGGGCTGTTTGAAGACTCTGTTATGTAGGTTGAATATTTCTTGCACTGCTGTTAAAGATGTTACCAGTCACATTTCTGTGTCCACATTGTTTTTGTGTGTAATTAAAAATGTCAAATACACAACTTTGGCTGTGACAATCTGTAACTTGCTTAATTAGGATGAATTTTTGTTCTTCATTATAGTGTATACATCTAATTCAGTAAAAATAATAGGCATCACCTTACGTGTAAAAGATGTCGAACCTTGTCTATGCCATTGGAAGAAATTTACAGGATGCATAGATTTCTTTACTACATTGCATTGGAGGTTCATCTTGTCTTGAAGCAAACAAATTAGCATTGGAGGCTCATCTTTGAGGCTTATCTTTATTACATATCGAACTTGCAAACAAATCTGTGAAAGACTTGTAAAGTTGTTGGGTTTTGTCTCCGACCATTGTGTCGTGATGAATTTGCAGGTACCACGAGAGGCCCTTGAGTTTGCGGAATGTTGATTAACTTCCGTTCGGCAAATTGGTACTCCATATGTCCTATTTTCAGCAAAGGTCATGCTGAAATTTTCCGTGAATTTTAGCATGACTTTGCTAAAAATAGGACATATGGGGTACTGCGACTAATGCATGGGCAGGCTATCTTATTACTTAGTTAAGTAGGATCAACTGCCTGCCATTCTTGCTGCATTAAATCATAGGTGGCAATAGAGCCAAGTGATTAGGCCCAACTTAGAATTATCCTTAGCATCGATAAACCCTAGATGATAAACCCAACATAGGTGGCAATAGAGCCAAGTGATTAGGCCCAACCCTAAATCATGAGACCATGATCTTGTTCCTTGACAATAACCATCTTTTGACCAAACTTTTTCCTATTTAGAGAGAAACATGGCCCACAACGATGAGGCCGGTGGTTCGGGCGGCAAGCAATTCAGGAGATGTCCCAAGAGTTGGAGGAACAACAACCTCACCGCTATGATGGCCTTGCGGAAGACACGATCCTGATTACACAACCCCTAGTGGCGTCGGGGATGACACCACCGATGGTGCCGCCGAGGATGCCACCATCGATGATGGCGGCGCACACACGATGGCAGCCAACCGAAGAAGCAAAGGAAGGACCGGCGCCGAATGCGCTCCGCACCGTCAAGGAGGAATTCATCAAGTGGACTCCGGCGGGAATCCAATGAGCCCAAACATATAGTCAAAGTGCAGCGGTTCAGCTCGGGTGCATTCTCCGGAACACCGTCTCGATCAACACCGAGAACCTTAGGCATAAGGACCGAGGGAATTGCGCAACCTCCTCTTCACGAAGCTGCACGAGCGATACAAGTTCCCGGCGAATTTGAAAACACACGCCTCTCGGGAATAGAGTGAACAATGCCGCCCTCACGAAGATGAGCACGGCCTGTCTACTTGGAGAAGCGGTGAAGAGAATGATTGATAAAGGTGATAGTTATGACAAGATCAAGGCGAAATATCATTTGATGGCGAAGATGAGTACAAGGAGTTCAAGATCAAGTGCGAGCCCGCAAGCTCGAATCAAGTCGATGGGGAAAGAAATGCGGAGTTGAACTTAGGGAACACAAACTCGGTCCCGCGGTTATAGAGTGGCGGAGTCTATATGGGACAAGGAGGATGCGGGCGTGCGAGCAAGGCCTACCGCCCGCTTCGAGAAATACAGCGGTGACAAGCGGACCGGGAACTATGTCGGGGCCGGTACAAGGAGGACCCGATAACAAAGGAGCTTACCACGGATCCGAAGACCAGGCGCTTGAGCTTGTTCAGTAAGGAATACACCCAGCGTAATTAGCTCCATATGGTTGCACTCTAATTAATCACCAATATTTCTAAATGGCTCATGTTCCTTCGCGGGACAATGAAAGCGATGGCGCTGGGTCGTCTAAGAGCTCCCCTTCGACACCCCTTTAAATAGGGCGTTGAGCGTAATGAAAAGAAGGATAAGCTCGATAAGCCGGCGTCGGTGGTCGTGTGGCGGCAAAGGCTTGTCCACAAAATGGGGTCATACTATACGCTGGTGTGCGGAAGGAGAAAAAGGCCAGCTCGGAAAGCCGGGACGCGAGGTTGAAGCACTCAAGGCACAAGTGGCGCAGATTCGGAGCTTGTCCAAGAGCAAGTGGAACAACATTTGGAAGCGAAGCTCGAAGCCATGGTGCCTCGTTGATTCATGGGCGGCGGCGTGGATTGCGGGCGGCCAAAGGGCCTCCCGGTTCCCGGCTTCATGGCGAAGACTTCGCCTGCCTGGCGGCGGCACCATTGGTGTCTCGGCGGCGGCGACATTGGTGTCTCCGCGGCGGCGCCATTGGTGTCTCCGCGGCGGCGCCATTGGTGTCTCCGGCGGAGGCGGTATTCGTGTCTCGGCACCGCACGGTATTGGAGCTTAATGCACCGGGTGTCGCCGACCGGCACCTCGCCCGACAAGCGCCCCTCCGTCGATTACCGCGCGCCGTTGGCGGTGCCTCGACATTAGACGAGCTTAGCGGCATCACGGTAACTAAGCCTCTCGGCCGATGACTTCATCTCCTTGCCTTTGGTCGGGCATCCTCGGCGCCCTACACATGTTTTCGCGAGGCACCGCCAGCGTTCCTTGCACTCTTACGCGCCGTGGGCGCCGAGTTGGTCGATGTCGCCAAGGGCAAAATCGTTCAACCGGCAACCCCATGTTCCACGGTAATCCGATGCCACCCACAATGTATAGGGTTGAAGTGGTCCGGTGCTGCCGAGCTCGACGAGTTGTTACCTCCGATTCGACCAGCTGGGGCGGCGAAGAAGATGAGATGACCCTCGCTTTGCATAAACTGGCCCTGCTATGGCGAAGAGCCAGATTCGTTTGAGGCGGGGACACCACCCCACGAGACAAGACCGCCCGATCATGCGGCGCCAAGCCATGGCAAGAACGCAGCAACGCTTCTCGGACTGCCGGACATCCCTATGGCACGAGATCCGGACAGCCCTATGGCACAGATCCGGACGGACGGCGACAACGACGACGGTACATTTACCAAAGTTGACAAGTACTTTGCGAACATGGGTGCGGCGATTTCTGCGGGCCTCTTTCTCAGAACCAGCCAAGACCACCGCGATCTAGGCTGTGCGGCGGAGAAATCAATTGCAACAAGCGTCGTCGGCGTTCAGTTCTCGAGACCGCCTCCGGCTCCGTCTTCACCGAGCCTCGAGATAGCTGAGGCGCGAAATATTATCAGCCCCAACACGCTGAAGAAGGCGGTGCGTGGAGCGAACTCGGTCCCATTACGGAGATCAAGAAGAAGGGCGGAAGCGAAAAGACTAACAAAGGCGCCGGTGCGAGCCAGCCGGCACCGAGTTCGATCCGTGCTCGGGGCGGGCCACCTTCACCTAAGGATATCTCGAGGAGGTGCATGTGGCGGGTAGGGCGATGCTACCGCCAAATATGTTGAATCTGCAACGGTGCTATCACGAGTCTGCATGCGGTGTTCGATTTTGGGAAGCGGCGTCTCGAGAGAAGGATGTGGCATACCGGTTTTCGTGGCCAAGGTGCGAGAGCAAGGGCTTTGTGGATGGCGACATCGGGGTATGATCGTCTTGCGGTTTGATGACATCTTTGCTATGTTTAACCTTCATCCGTTGCACTACACCTTCGTTCGGCTGTTTTCACGAGCATGCGGATGCGGATCATTAGAGACAATACCCGGACATCGTGATAGTCGACCCCTTCTACATGCGTGCCAAGCACTTGAGCAGCGGCGGGGACCGCCAAGTTGCGAGTTCACACCTCGAAGGCGTCATTCGCAAGCGCAGATAAGGATAACTTCCTTGTGCCTTACTTTCCCGAGTAAGTCATCCCTTAACCGCCCGTAACATATGATTTCTTAGATTCGATCGTTCTTTTTTCTAACATTCCGTGTTACGTGCGGTGACACATTGCACACTCATCCTCTTAAGCCGAAATATTCCATGGCCACGTATTTAGACCGAACCGTAACTCCATGATAGAGTACACAAATGTGAAGAAAGTTCTTGATGATGTTCTCCCGGCTCGCCAAATCTGGAGGCACCTTCACGGGGACGGTTAAATAAGTACAGCAAGCACATCTTCTCACTGTCTGAAGTTCTGCTGCGTCAAGCAGCCGCTGGCGGTCGAAGGATGCCTACTCGCCCTCCATCACATGCGGCGTCGTAAGGGACCATCATCACCTACGCTACTAGATAATCTCAAAGATTGGGCGCGAGCTTGTCGGCAGTCCGGGACGCGGACCTCGAGACAAGAATTCTTCGCATCGATCGGAGTTTGCGGACATCATCCATCAAGATGTCCTTCATCGTCGGGCAGTTCTTCCTCGAAATCAACCGTCCAACGGTGAGATAGATGGAATGCTACAAATGCAGGGTGACAACGACCGCGATTTCATGACCATCGCGACAGACGGCGGCTTCATCCACGCTCTGTCCGATGAGTCGAGTCGAAAGTAGTGATGTGTAGTTCGAAACATTGATTGGCTCATGTTGTAATTAAACTTTTAATGAATTAGTATGTCTCTTTGGTTTGGGCGGTTGTTCAACTTAGATGTGTCGATGCTATTTTATTAGTAGGACCATGAATCGTGCTATTAATGTCTTGCTTTTCTCTCCGATCCTTCATTGCATACTTACACATTGCTTATGTATTGTTTGTTGTTTGGCTTGTGCATAGAGATGCCGTCGTATGTAGTGTACAAGGGTAAGGTTCGAGTCTCGATGGTGGGAGGAGTGTCGGAGACAGGTTCACCGTTTCAGCGGTAATAGTTACAAAGGTACACCACTAGGCGGAGGCCAAATCTAGATCGCCGCTATCTAGCGAGAGAGAGGAGGGCGTTGGAGGAACCGGATGAAGACCAGTTTGATCGCGATGATGCTCATCGTGATGACCACACTCTCTTCTATGTGATGGTAGTTTAGCTGATCGATATCGACTTGTAATGTGAAGGCAAACTCGATACTCGCGGTCTTGAGACTTGTAATGTTTTATCTTTGTCCGGCCTTTTGAATCCGGAGACTAATATGATGAATTGTATTCGGAGACTAATTTTCTATTGTATTTGATGAATCTGATGTTGCTGTGTGCTGCTGTCTATATTCTATGCAATAATATATTTTGTAATCTGTGCAAAAATCAGAAAAGCAAAAAAAACCTAATATTCATACTAATGGCGCACCACAAAAGACACTAATGGCGCCTTTGTGATCATCACACTAATGGCGCATTCTTGGAAATGCGCCATTAGAATGCCATAACACATTTGTACATATGGCCCCGGGAGGCATTCTAATGGCGCACTACAGGCTATACTAATGGCGCGATGGCGGTGCGCCATTAGAACACCGAATACTAATGGCGCGCGGCGATGCGCCATTAGAATTAATTCTAATGGCGTGATGCCAGTGGCGCACTGGCAGTGCGCCATTAGAAAGCAAAACCAGTGCGCCACTAGCATGCCTTTTCCTAGTAGTGACCCTTCTTACACGGGGCCGGCACGGCGGCCCGTTTGGCATGGCCAACATGCGTGGAATGCAGCCCATTGGGCTGTTTCAGACTTATTGGTTTGTATAAGAATAAAATAAAAACAAAAAACAAAAAAGGGTCGTGTTGTGTCGGCACTCGTGCCCAGCCTCACGCCCAGGCATGGCCTAGGCGGGCCAGGCACGCGGGCTATTGGGCCAACATGGTAAGACCGGCCTATTTGGCCAGGTTTGCCCACCAACATTCCAGTCCTAAACTCGGTGTTGTATGTCTCAGGCGTTTCTTCTATAAAAGTTTGACCCTTATAAGTGTCACACGTGTGGCATGAATACATGGCAACTCAGAAAGTTTTTGATGACAAGTTTAATGACGCGGTCGAGGATGTCAATTTTAGTTGTCAAGCATGGCAACTTCCTTTTCGGATGGCAAGTTTTAGTTTTTTTTGTTGTATTTTTCTTTTCAAATGACAACTTTAGTTGTAAAAAAAGACAGACCGAAGTGCTTCGTACCACACATGTAGCACTTATCATTTGGGTAAAAATAAGCCACTGAAGGCCATACGTCTCATTTAAAAAAATTAAATCAAGTTTTTTGGCACTAGTGCTTAGAGCATCAACAACCGGAGCCCCCAAATCCTGAAGGAAATATGCCCTAGAGGCAATAATAAAGTTATTATTTATTTCCTCATATCATGATAAATGTTTATTATTCATGCTAGAATTGTATTAACCGGAAACATAATACATGTGTGAATACATAGACAAAACTATAGTCGCTAGTATGCCTCTACTTGACTAGCTCATTAATCAAAGATGGTTATGTTTCGACCATAGACATGTGTTGTCATTTGATTAGTGGGATCACATCATTAGAAGAATGATGTGATTGACATGACCCATACATTAGCCTAGCACTTGATCGTTTAGTATCTGCTATTGCTTTCGTCATGACTTATACAAAGTTCTGCAACTATGAGTTGTGCAACTCCGTTTACGGAAGAACACTTTGTGTGCTACCAAAGCGTCTAGCGTAAGCGGGTGATTATAAAGGTGCTCTCTGGTGTTTAGAAGGTACATGTTGAGTTGGCATAATTCGAGATTAGGATTTGTCACTCCGATTGTCGGAGAGGTATCTCTGGGCCCTCTCGGTAATACTCATCACCTAAGCCTTGCAAGCATGTAACTAATGAGTTAGTTATGAGATGGCGTATTCTGAGCGAGTAAAGGACTTGCGGTAATGAGATTGAACTAGGTATTGGATACCAACGATCAAATCTCGGGCAAATTTATACCGATGACAAAGGAACAAAGTATGTTGTTATGCGGTTTGACCGATAAAGATCTTAAGTAGAATATGTAGGAACCAATATGGGCATCAGGTCCCGCTATTGGTTATTGACCGAAGACATGTCTCGATCATGTCTACATTGTTCTCGAACCGTAGGGTCCATGCGCTTAAGGTTTCGATGGCGGTTATATTATGAGTTTATGTATTTTGATGTACCGAAGGTTGTTCGGAGTCCTGGATGTGATCACGGACATGACGAGGAGTCTCAAAATGGTCGAGACATAAAGATTGATATATTGGACGAATATATTTGGACACCGGAAAGGTTCCGGGAGAGTTTGGGAATATACCGGAGCTCCGGGAGGTTACCGGAACCCCCCGGTAAGTATATAGGCCTTATTGGGCCTTAGTGGAAGGGAGGGAGAAGGAGCAAGGGAGGGCCCCCCCCCTCCCAAGCCCAATCCGAATTGGGAGGAAGTAGTCGTACGTCCTCCAGGTCCGACCGATCCAAGCACCGTTACTCCGGCACCTCTGAGTTCTTGACACACATACAACTCGATGGCGCGCCGATCTCCGATCCAGCAGAGGCGAGGGAGGAGGTTCCGTCGGCCTGACGGCGTGGTGGCGATCTTGATGTTCTCTGTCGCAGGCTTCGCCTAAGCACCGCTACAATATGACCGAGGTGTAATATCGTGGAGGGGCACCGCACACAGCTAAGGCGATCAATGATCAACTTGTGTGTCTAGGGTGCCCCTACCCCGTACATAAAGGAGGGGGGGAGGCGGGCGGCCCCCTTAGGGGCGCGCCAAGGAGGAGGAATCCTCCTCCTAGTAGGAGTAGGATTCCCCTTTCCTACTCCTACTAGGAGGGAAGGAAGGAGAAGAGGGGAAAGGAAAGGGCGCCCCCTCCTAGTCAATTCGGATTTGGAGGGAGAGAGGGCGCGCCCCCCACAGCCACCCCTTTTCTTCCCACCTAGGCCCATGTGGCCCATTAACTCTCGGGGGTTCCGTAACTCCCGGCACTCATTTTTTCTCGAAAACTTAGGAACCTTTCCGGTGTCCGAATATAGTCGTCAATATATCAATCTTTATGTCTCGACCATTTCGAGACTCCTCGTCATGTCCGTGATCACATCCGGGACTCGAACAAACTTCGTACATCAAAATACATAAACTCATAATATAAGCATCGCCATCGAAACCTTAAGCGTGCGGACCCTACGGTTCGAGAATAATGTAGACATGACCGAGACACCGTCTCGGTCAATAACCAATAGCGGGACCTGGATGCCCATATTGGTTCCTACATATTCTACGAAGATCTTTATCGGTCAAACCGCATAACAACATATGTTGTTCCCTTTGTCATCGGTATGTTACTTGCCCGATGTTTGATCGTCGGTATCCAATACCTAGTTCAATCTCGTTACCGGCAAGTCTCTTTACTCGTTCCATAATACGTCATCTCATAACTAACTCATTAGTTATATGCTTGCAAGGCTTAGGTTATGAGTATTACCGAGAGGGCCCAGAGATACCTCTCCGACAATCGGAGTGACAAATCCTAATCTCGAATTATGCCAACTCAACATGTACCTTCGGAAAACACCTGTAGAGCACCTTTATAATCACCCAGTTACGTTGTGACGTTTGGTAGCACACAAAGTGTTCTTCCGGTAAACGGGAGTTGCACAATCTCATAGTTGCAGGAACTTTGTATAAGTCATGAAGAAAGCAATAGCGAATACTAAGCGATCAAGTGCTAGGCTAACAGAATGGGTCATGTCAATCACATCATTCTTCTAATGATGTGATCCCACTAATCAAATGACAACACATGTCTATGGTCGGAAACATGACCATCTTTGATTAATGAGCTAGTCAAGTAGAGGCATACTAGTGACCATAGTTTTGTCTATGTATTCACACATGTATTATGTTTCCGGTTAATACAATTCTAGCATGAATAATAAACATTTATCATGATATGAGGAAATAAATAATAACTTTATTATTGCCTCTAGGGCATATTTCCTTGATCTCCCACTTGCACTAGAGTCAATAATCTAGATTACATAGTAATGATTCTAACACCCATGGAGTCTTGGTGCTGATCATGTTTTGCTCGTGAGAGAGGCTTAGTCAGCGGTTCGCAACATTCAGATCCGTATGTATCTTGCAAATCTCTATGTCTCCCACTTGGACTTGGTCCCGAATGGAATTGAAGCGTCTCTTGATGTGCTTGGTCCTCTTGTGAAATCTGGATTCCTTTGCTAAAGCAATTGCACGATATTGTCACAGAAGATCTTCATTGGTCCCGATGCACTAGGTATTACACCTAGATCGGAAAATGAACTCCTTCATCCAGACTCCTTCATTTGCTGCTTCAGAAGCAGCTATGTACTCTGCTTCACATGTAGATCCCGCCACGACGCTTTGTTTAGAACTGCACCAACTTACGGCTCCACCGTTTAATAAAAACACGTATCCGGTTTGCGATTTAGAATCGTCCGGATCGGTGTCAAAGCTTGCATCGGCGTAACCATTTACGACTAGCTCTTTGTCACCTCCATATCTGAGAAACATATCCTTAGTCCTTTTAGGTTTTTCGGGATGTTCTTGACCGCTGTCGATGATCCACTCTGGATTACTTTGGTACCTTCTGCTAAGCTTATTGCTAAGCATCGTCGGAGTTTGGTACACGACATTGCATACATGATAGAGCCTATAGCTGAAGCATAGGAACATTTTTCATTTCTCTCTATCTTCTGCTTTGTGGTGGGCATTGAGTTCGACTCAACTTCACACCTTGTAGCACGTGCAAGAAACCTTTCTTTGCACGATCCATATTGAACTTTTTCAAAATTTTGTCAAGGTATGTGCTTTGTGAAAGTCCTATTAAGCGTCTTGATCTATCTCTATAGATCTTGATGCCTAATATATAAGCAGCTTCACCGAGGTCTTTCATCGAAAAACTTTTATTCAAGTATCCCTTTATGCTATCCAGAAATTCTATATCATTTCCAATTAACAATATGTCATCAACATATAAAACTAGAAATGCTCTGAGCTCCCACTCACTTTCTTGTAAATCTGAGGCTTCTCCAAAAGTGCATATAAAACCATATGCCTTGATCACACTATCAAAGCGTTTATTCCAACTCCGAGATGCTTGCAGGTCCATAAATGGAGCGCTGGAGCTTGCACACTTTATCGACACCTTTTGGATCAACAAAACCTTACGGCTGCATCATATACAACTCTTCTTCTAGAAATCCATTCAAGAATGCAGTCTTGACATCCATTTGCCAAATTTCATAATCATGAAATGCAGCAATAGCCAACATGATTCGGACGGACTTAAGCATCGCTACTGGTGAGAAAGTCTCATCGTAGTCAACCCCTTGAACTTGTCGAAAACCTTTGCAACAAGTCGAGCTTTATAAACGATAACATTACCATCGGCGTCGGTCTTCTTCTTAAAGATCCATTTATTCTCAACGGCTTGCCGATCATTGGGCAAGTCAACCAAAGTCCATACTTTGTTTTCATACATGGATCCTATCTCGATTTCATGGCCTCCGGCCATTTTGCGGAATCTGGGCTCATCATCGCTTCCTCATAGTTCGTAGGTTCATCATGGTCAAGTAACATGACTTCCGAATAGGATTACCGTACCACTCAGTGCGGATCTTACTCTGGTAGACCTACGAGGTTCGATGAGATACTTGATCGAAGTTTCATGATCAATATCATTAGCTTCCTCACTAATTGGTGTAATTGTCACGGGAACCGGTTCTCGTGATGAACTACCTTCAATAAGGGAGTAGATACTGATTATCTCATCAAGTTCTACTTTCCTCCCACTCACTTCTTTCGAGAGAAACTCCTTCTCTAGAAATGATCCATTCTTAACAACGAATGTCTTGCCTTCGGATCTGTGATAGAAGGTGTACCCATGATCTCTTTTGGGTATCCTATGAAGACACATTTTTCCGATTTAGGTTCGAGCTTATCGGTTGAAGTTTCTTCACATAAGCATCGCAGCCCCAAACTTTAAGAAACGACAACTTTGGTTTCTTGCCAAACCGCAGATTCATAAGGCGTCGTCTCAGCGGTTTTGATGGTGCCCTATTTAGCGTGAATGCGGTTGTCTCTAAAGCATAACCCCAAAATGATAGCGGTAAATCGGTAAGAGACATCATAGATCGCACCATATCAAGTAAAGTACGATTCTGACGTTCGGACACACCATTTCGTTGTGGTGTTCGGTGGCGTGAGTTGAAACTATTCGCATTGTTTCAAATGTAAACCAAACTCGTAACTCAAATATTCTCCTCCACGATCGGATCGCGAAATTTTATTTTCTTGTTACGATGATTCTCTACTTCACTCTGAAATTCTTTGAACTTTTCAAATGTTTCAGACTTGTGCTTCATTAAGTAGATATACCCATATCTGCTCAAATCATCTGTGAAGGTGAGAAAATAACGATATCCGCCACGAGCCTCAACATTCATCGGGCCACATACATCTGTATGTATGATTTCCAACAAATCTGTTGCTCTCTCCATAGTTCCGGAGAACGGTGTTTTATTTATCTTGCCCAAGAGGCACGGTTCGCAAGTACCAAGTGATTCATAATCAAGTGATTCCAGAAGTCCATCAGTATGGAGTTTCTTCATGCGTTTTACACCGATATGACCTAAACGGCAGTGCCACAAATAAGTTGCACTATCATTATCAACTCTGCATCTTTTGGCTTCAACATTATGAATATGTGTATTACTACTATGAAGATTCAATAAAAATAGACCACTCTTCAAGGGTGCATGACCATAAAAGATATTACTCATATAAATAGAACAACCATTATTCTCTGATTTAAATGAATAACCGTATCGCATCAAACAAGATCCAAATATAATGTTCATGCTCAACGCAGGCACCAAATAACAATTATTTAGGTCTAAAACTAATCCTGATGGTAGATGTAGAGGTAGCGTGCCGACCGCGATCACATCGACTTTGGAACCGTTTCCCACGCGCGATCGTCACCTCGTCCTTGGCGATGCTCGTTTATTCCGTAGTCCTGTTTGAGTTGCAAATATTAGCAATGAACCAGTATCAAATACCAGTGCTACTACGAGCTCTAGTTAGGTACACATCAATAACATGTATATCACATATACCTTTGTTTACTTTGCCATCCTTCTTATCCGCCAAATACTTGGGGCAGTTCCGCTTCAAAGTGTCGATCGCTTGCGGTAGAAGCACTCGATTTGAGCTTAGGTCCGGACTTAGGTTTCTTCTCTTGAGCAGACAACTTGCTTGTCGTTCTTTTGAAGTTCCTTCTTCTTCCCTTTGCCCTTCTTCTTGAAACTAGTGGTCTTGTTGACCATCAACACTTGATGCTCCTTCTTGATTTCTACCTCATGCTTTCGGCATCGCGAAGAGCTCGGGAATAGTCTTGTTCATCCCTTGCATATTATAGTTCATCACAAAGCTCTTGTAGCTTGGTGGCGATGATTGAAGAATTACATCAATGACACTATCATCGGAAGATTAACTCCCGGTTGAATCAAGTGATTGTTATACCAGACATTACGAGTATATGTTCCACCGACGAACTATTCTCCTCCATCTTGCAGCTATAGAACTTATTGGAGACTTCATATCTCTCAATCCGGGCATTTGCTTGAAATATTAACTTCAACTCTGGAACATCTCATATGCTCCATGACGTTCAAAAGCGTCGTTGAAGACCGGTTCTAAGCCGTAAAGCATGGCACCTTGAACTATAGAGTAGTCATCGACTTTGCTCGCAGACGTTCTTAACGTCGTCGGTTACATCGGCAGCGGGCTGGCACCGGCGGTGCTTCTAGAACGTAACTCTTACGTGCAGCAATGAGGATAATCCTCGAGTTTCGGACCCGATCCGTATAATTGCTACCATCATCTTTCAACTTTGCTTTCTCAAGGAACGCATTAAAATTCAACGGAACAACAACACGAGCCATCTATCTACAAACAAACATAGACAAGCAAGATACTATCGGTACTAAGTTCATGATAAATTTAAGTTCAATTAATCATATTACTTAAGAACTCCCACTTAGGCAGACATCTCTCTAGTCATCTAAGTGATCACGTGATCAAAATCAACTAAACCATAACCGATCATCACGTGAGATGGAGTAGTTTTCAATGGTGAACATCATTATGTTGATCATATCTACTATATGATTCACGCTCGACCTTTCGGTCTCCGTGTTCGAGGCCATATCTGCATATGCTAGGCTCGTCAAGTTTAACTGAGTATTCCTTGTGCAAAAGCGGCTTGCACCCGTAGTAGATGGACGAGAGCTTATCACACCGATCATCACGTGGTGTCTCGGCACGACGAACTTTGGCAACAGTGCATACTCGGCGAGAACACTTCTTGATAATTTTAGTGAGAGATCATCTTAAAATGCTACCGTCAATCAAAGCAAGATAAGATGCATAAAGGATAAACATCACATGCAATCAATATAAGTGATATGATATGGCCATCATCATCTTGTGCTTGTGATCTCCATCTCCGAAACCGTCGTGATCACCATCGTCACCGCGCGACACCTTGATCTCCATCGTAGCATCGTTGTCGTTCGCCATCTATTGCTTCTCGACTATCGCTACCGCTTAGTGATAAAGTAAAGCAATTACGAGGCGTTGCATTTCATACAATAAGCGACAACCATATGGCTCCCGCCGATTGCCGATAACCGGTTACAAAACATGATCATATCATACAATAAAATATAGCATCACGTCTTGACCATATCACATCACAACATGCCTGCAAAAACAAGTTAGGCGTCCTCTACTTTGTTGTTGCAAATTTTACGTGGCTGCTATGGGCTTAGCAAGAACCGTTCTTACCTACGCATCAAAACCACAGCGATAGTTCGTCAAATAGACTTCGTTTTAACCTTCACAAGGACCGGGCGTAGTCACACTCGGTTCAACTAAAGTGAGAGAGACAGACACCCGCCACCACCTTTAAGCACGAGTGCTCGTAGCGGTGAAACCGGTCTCGCGTAAGCATCTGGCGTAATGTCGGTCCGGCCGCTTCATCTCACAATACCGCTGAAACAAAGTATGACATCTTTGGTAGGCGGTATGACTTATATCGTCCACAACTCACTTGTGTTCGCTTCGTGCATATAACATCAGCGCATAAAACCGGCTCGATACCTTTGTTGGGGAGCGTAGTAATTTTAAAAATTTCCTATGCACACGCAAGATCATGGTGATGCATAGCAGCGAGAGGGAGAGTGTTGTCTCGTACCCTCGTGAACCGAAGCGAAGCGTTGACACAACATAGAGGAAGTAGTCGTCGTCCTCCGGTCCGACCGATCCAAGCACCGTTACTCGGCACCTCCGAGTTCTTGACACGCGTCTGCTCGATGGCGCCCGATCTCCGATCCAGCAGAGGCGCGGAGAGGAGTTCCGTCGGCCTGACGGCGTGGTGACGATCTTGATGTTCTCTGTCGCAGGCTTCGCCTAAGCACCGCTACAATATGACCGAGGTGTAATATCGTGGAGGGGGGCACCGCACACGGCTAAGGAACGATCAATGATCAACTTGTGTGTCTAGGGTGCCTCCTACCCCCGTATATAAAGGAGAAAGGGGGAGGCCGGCCAGCCCCCTTGGGGCGCGCCAAGGGAGGAGGAATCCTCCTCCTAGTAGGAGTAGGATTCCCCTTTCCTACTCCTACTAGGAGGGGAAGGAAGGAGGAGAGGGGAAAGGAAGGGGCACCCCTCCTAGTCAATTCGGACTGGAGGGAGAGAGGCGCGCCCACCCTGGCCGCCCTCTTTCTTCCCACCTAGGCCCATGTGGCCCATTAACTCTCCGGGGTTCGGTAACCCCGGCACTCCAGTTTTCTCCGAAAACTTGGAACCTTTCGGTGTCGAATATAGTCGTCCAATATATCAATCTTTATGTCTCGACCATTTGAGACTCCTCGTCATGTCCGTGATCACATCCGGGACTCGAACAAACTTCGGTACATCAAAATACATAAACTCATAATATAAGCATCATCGAAACCTTAAGCGTGTGGACCCTACGGTTCGAGAACAATGTAGACATGACCGAGACACGTCTCGGTCAATAACCAATAGCGGGACCTAGATGCCCATATTGGTTCCTACATATTCTCGAAGATCTTTATCGGTCGAACCGCATAACAACATCGTTGTTCCCTTTGTCATCGGTATGTTACTTGCCGAGGTTTGATCGTCGGTATCCAATACCTAGTTCAATCTCGTTACCGGCAAGTCTCTTTACTCGTTCCATAATACATCATCTCATAACTAACTCATTAGTTATATGCTTGCAAGGCTTAGGTGATGAGTATTACCGAGAGGGCCCAGAGATACCTCTCCGACAATCGGAGTGACAAATCCTAATATCGAATTATGCCAACTCAACATGTACCTTGGAAAACACACAGAGAGCACCTTTATAATCACCCGATTCGTTGTGACGTTTGGTAGCACACAAAGTGTTCTTCCGTAAGCAGGAGTTGCACAATCTCATAGTTGCGAGGAACTTTGTATAAGTCATGAAGAAAGCAATAGCGAATACTAAGCGATCAAGTGCTAGGCTAACAGAATGGGTCATGTCAATCACATCATTCTTCTAATGATGTGATCCCACTAATCAAATGACAACACATGTCTATGGTCAGGAAACATGACCATCTTTGATTAATGAGCTAGTCAAGTAGAGGCATACTAGTGACCATAGTTTTGTCTATGTATTCACACATGTATTATGTTTCCGGTTAATACAATTCTAGCATGAATAATAAACATTTATCATGATATGAGGAAATAAATAATAACTTTATTATTGCCTCTAGGGCATATTTCCTTCACACACAACCCAGAGTTCACGGTAGAATCGTCAACGTAATCACCATTTCATCTAGGATTTGGCAAGTGGGGTTACCTTGAGTTTTTATGGCAGTTAGTTAACAATCCAATCAGTTTTTGTTTGCTTCTTTTTTTCAATTCATCCACCTCTTGATGGGTTTGGTGAGTACCACATCTGGTTGCGTTGTTTGCTTCCTCACGATGTCAACTTCACCTCGAAGCACAACATCACCCTCTCTTTCAGCCATTAGTTGACCTCAATAACATCAACATTTGTCAAGTCACGATACAACATTGTGCTTCTGGCACTACTTTGGGAGGATCCTATGTCCAGAGAGACCTCGGTATTTGATCTTGAGGCCACCTGTTATGTCATTGGAGCTTTGATTGGATCATGAATAGTTGAATTTAGCAAATGACCAGCTCAGGCAAGAAGTTGCAACAATAAAGCAGTTCAACAAATAAGTTTTTACAAGGTAGATTACACATGAACTATGTTGCATCCTACAATTAGACGCAGTCATCTATTTTATGTACTTTAAGTAGTTAGCAAATATGACTAGCTAGGGCAAGAAGTTGCAAGAACAAATACATTAAACAAATAAGTTTTACAAAGGTAAATTATATATGAACTATGTTGCATCCTACATTAGACACGATCAACTATATTTATGAACTTTAAGTAGCACTAGTTGGACATAAATTCAAAATGATACAGAAGTCGATAGTGTGTGTAAAAGCAGACTCAGACATCTCTAAATTCACTCGGAAGATTCCCAGTGCGGGACAAAGACATATCATCATATTACACGATAGATGGCCATGGAACTAATCACAGATATTCTCACGATTGACAAGTTCCTCACAATCTCAGCGTCTTTTAGAGCTTGGTGGCACACACCTGACCTCCACCATCAAGGCCTCCTAGATATCCTCTCATACTAGAGGAGCTGGCCTAAGGTCTCAGCTCAACTTTTTTCTTTTTAGTAATCATTAGGGGATTTTTAGTGGAGCTGGCCTGATTGTGTACACCCTTTTTTGTGGGTGGTCTAATGTACACCCCCTACCACGAATGGTACATCTACATGGCAGATTAGTACAAAATTTGCCATGACCTACTACAAAGGGAAAAAATACCTACAAGAAATTTGCCATTGTACACTACAAAGAGCCTCCATATAAAAAGAAATTTGCCATGTTTCATGAAAAAAATCAAATACCCGCAAGAAATTGCCATGGTTCAAGAAAAAAAAACTACAAACAATAAATTTATGATGGTCCATTACAAAAAGAAAAATACCTACAGGAATATCTCCCATGGTTCAATATAGGAGAAATACCTAAATGCAAAATCTGCATAGTAATGTATAAGGAAAAAAACTGCAGGTGCTTGCCATGATACACTGAAAAAACTAAATGAAAATTGCCATGATACAATACAAGGAAAAATGCTACGTAGGAATAATTGTCGTACTCTAGGGCAATTTCAATGATAAATGTTATCTAGATCATTGCAAATTTAGAAAAAGATTATACTTGTTACATCGCAAAAATTAGGATTTATGTTCTCTAAAACAATGCCATTATTTTTGGTAATTTCTAAATGGGTACATGGCAAAAAAAAATCTAGGATTTGTGTTATATGAAAATATGACAACTTAAAAAAATGGCCACAAGAAAAATTTAGGAATTTTGTTTGGATAAAACATGTTTTTTGTATAATGATATATTCTCTAAGCTCATGGCAACTATAAAATTTTACTTGAAATTCTCAAAAAAATAATGAAAACATGGCAACTTAAAAATTATTCTGTATATAATGGAAAGTATAAGTAAAATGAATGTTAAAACAGAAAGTAACCATGTACAAGCATCTTGAAATAGCGTGAAATTTGACAAGGGAGAACATATGAGGTGACACCCGAACCAAACAATCATGTGAGGATGTGTTGGCATATATTGCTACCATGATCATCGTCGACGAGTCTGGCGCACAGGTCATAAGGCCCGTCGACCTCTGCCCATCTAACAAGCCATCTTTCTTCCCCATCTTCTACCCCATCCCAGCACAAATCAAACACCCAGGAACCCCTTCTTGCCAATGTTAAAACTGCCATGTCTATTTAAAATCTACTGGCATCATAAAAAGTTGCCAGGAGAATACACACTTCTTGCCCTGTTATAAAAAAGGCAGTTGTGCCGTTTATACTAAAATCCACATATATAGTCCCAACCCCCATTGGAATTATAGCTGGCCAAATGGGCCGGGCCAAACAGGCCAGCCCGTGAGCACGTCGGCACGGGCTAAACGGGTCGTGCCCGGCACGCGGCACGCCTTGGGCCGTGCCTGGGCCTGGAGCCTGGGCACGCGGGCCGGCACGACACGACCCGTTTTATCTTTTTATATAACTAGCAAAGTGGCCCGCTCTTCGGTCGGGCTAGTACTTAATACGGTAAGATTCAAATTAGTTCATATTTGCCAGTTCTTTGGCTTGGTCATGAAGTGCGGATTTTAAGGATATAATCCTTTTAATGCTTCGGGGAAATATCTGAAGGCTATGTTCTCGCTGGTTTTTTTAGTGTTATGTGCTCTTAACCATTGGTTTACCTAATGCGGCTGCAGCTGATTTTTTAGTGCTACGTGCCCTTAACCGCTGGTTTAACTAATGCAGCTGCGGTGATGTATACATGGTGTACGGCTGGCTTGACAATACAGTTGAGGTGTCTTAAAGTTTCTTATTTTTAGTATATACTGTTTCCCTGAGGAGTATCATATGCATCACATTTGCATCAATATGGGTGATTTTGTAATGATTTTCTAATTTTCTCAATATTCCCATGAATTACATGTTAGAATATATTTATTAAAAAAATGCATCACCAAAAGTTACACAATTTACACTAAATGTACGTATATGCACTATATTGTTTCCCTTAGATGTGTACACTAATCATAGGTGTTTTTTAATAATTCATAGCTGATTTTTAGAACAATTCATAGCTGATTATTTCTGTTGTTTGTAGTAAAATAATTTTTTCGTACTTGAATGATTACTTGAGCTTTTAGCCTAATAGACTCACACGGATGCACACAAGAGTCAGGCATTTCTCACACCTTCACACAGATGCTGGTCTTGCCTGATCCCATTTACCACATTTCTCCCTACCTTACTTTCTCGGTTGACTACTGAGTTGCTGCCGTCGGCCTCTTGCCTAGCTACTCATAGAGCAAGGAAACCCTCCTCTTTTCCGTTGACTACCAGATGGATACCACCGGCTAATGTCCATCTATGCAAAGAGCAACGTTCGTGCTGTTGTTGATTCATTGTGCATGGATGTCATCTCCCGTAGCCAGCTTAGATCCCGATTGAGTTCATCCTAAAGAAGCGGATCTGGAATTGATCCCTTGAACATAGGTTTTTCTTTCTACAAAAATAGATTGGGATTTGATAATTTTTCTATGTAGCTAGGCGGCGGCGAAGAGAACTCGGATCCCGAAGCAACACCGGCAGCGCTATTGCAGAGACTCATTGTGATGGCCACTACGTGAGGTCGAGGACATTGGGGATGGCAGTTTCGTGTGTTTTTATTTTCTGCGGGGCGACAACTATGGTCTGTATTCTAGCTAGGATTGAGGGACACGTACGGTTGGATAGCTTTAGTGTTTTTTCTTATAAAGGAAGGTTTTCAGGTAATCTTTTTCTTTAAATGCACGTAATCTTTATTTTGGGATTGACCCAAACGTACAGGCTATGGATAGCTACATTTTTTTTTGAGATTGAGCCATCTTAGATCTAACCAATTAATTATTTCTTTTAAGTTAAAGGTCCATCAAATTAACGACTCAATGTTTCTAATTATTATGGTATTTTTCATCTTATTTCTCTTTTTTATGATTAATCCGTGGAGCACTTTATATATATATATATATATATATATATATATATATATATATATATATATATATATATAATATAGATGCACAATCTAGTTCTATATGCGGTGTCTAAATTGAACTCAACTTGGACGTGAGCCTGTTTTATTTTTGTTCCCGACAGAACTTAATGTAGTTTGCTTTTTTAGACGTAGTTTACTTTTATTCCTTGCATCTGTTTTATTGACGTACGTGACTTTTGTTTCAAAAAGTTAGGCAGGGTATGAATTTTTTTAACGTTGAGCCAGGTCGGTCTTTTTTTTTATGGAATGACTTGGTGGCTGATCAACTTTCTATTTGACATGATCAATCTTTTTTTTGAGGGAATGGGGACTGATTGATCTAGCACAATGCTTAAAACGTTTCAAGGTTTCACGTAAAGAAAAGTTAGCTACAGTTATTTTTTCTTTTTGAGGTGGTCCTCTCTCGCGCCTAATAATCCATCAATTACATACGAATAGGCCATGGACAGCTGCAGTTTTTTTTTCTTTTGATCTAACGCACAGGCTCAGGATAGCTACAGGGTTTATCTGCAGCCTTTTCTTTTTGAGATGGAGCGCTCTTAGATGTAATAAACCATAATAGTGTGTCCAAATCACCCATCAATTAAGTACGTACAGGCTTACGGTGCATTTTTTTTTCCTTTTGAGATGGGGAGTTATGTACGTTCAGGCTTATGGTAGCTGTAGTTTTTTTTTTGTGATGCGGAGCTCTTACATCTAATTCATTAATTACGGCTTTTAAGTTATGGGTCCACCAATTCAACGGTCAGATGTTTCTAACTATTGTGGTAATTTCTAGCTTATTTATCTTTTTTCTGATTAACCCGTCAAGCATTTTTTATATATAATAGATTATGTGATGCCACTTGGTTTCCATGACGGCATGTGAAATGATGATGCCACAAATGAACTGCTCGCCGGCAAAGAAATGAGTTAGGAAAATTCCCTATTCCTTCATCTCTATGTTGTTCGCCAGGTTACTGAACTGCTTGGAAAGCCGGGGAGCCTAAGATTGTTTTTCGCTTTCCATACCTGTACATGGGCCGCGAACCCGCCAATGAACTGTTTGTTTTCAAGGCAAGGAGCTCGAGTAATTTCCATCTTCCCACAACCTTAAGTCGATTAACTCTAGGAATTCACAATGAAGCTCTTGCTGCTCATAGGTGGGGAGGAAGGTTTGAGAATAGGCTTAAAATGAGAAGGATAGGGCCATGCATGCACGCATATATCAAAGGCATTAATCCATTTTTTTTCAAGAAAGCAAAGCAAGGAAGGCCATGCGTACATATATCAAAGGGTTTGCATGCACATTATTTTTTCCAAATGAATGCATGCATGGTAGACATCCCCACGCGAGCGAGACGGGAGATCTTTATTGCTAGGTAATAGTCTATACATTCCTTTATCTTTTTATTAGAAAAAGAAGAAGTTCCTCTTTTTTTCTTTGGATTAAGGACGTGGGATGACTACCTACAAAAAGGGCTCGGGAGTCCCTAAAAAAAAGGGCTCGGGAGATGTGTGCTTACGTGATGGATATGTTAGTTTTTTTTCACCGGGTACTAAAAAAGAGTTTTCCTGAGAGACCAGGTATGTCACGTTAGCTTCTACTCCTATGTACATAAAAAAATAAATGTATGACATGTTAAGTACTCGTGGTCTTACGACGTTGCTATATATGTTACGCAAATCTAACGGTTACATGATTATAATTTTAAAAGACCCACCAGATCGAGGGCTAGTATTTTCTGATTAACGTGGAAAATTTTAGACTAATTCTCTCGCTTCTAGTTAACCCATCATTTACTTTTTATATATCAATAGATTTAAAGATTTTTTTAATATATGTATATCAAAAATATAGCCCAATAGGCCTAAAAACCAGCCCAACAAGCTGAAAATGTACAGCCCAGCGTGCTAACGGGCCATCGGGCCGGCCCGTTTATTAATCAAGCGTGCAGGCCAAGGCAAGCGGCCAGGTAAGGGTAACGACACGGCCCGACTATTAAACATGCCATGGCGGGGCGTCTTGCCGTGCACGATTAGCAAATTTGGCCGTGCGTCTTGAAGGCCGGCCGGCTGTTTGGCAGTCGATTGGAATCACTCAAATTGCATGTTAAAAACACCACAAACCTTGCTTTTAAAACAACTAAATGAAGGGGAATCACTGGTTCAGAACAACACAACTAAAATGGCGGTGTGCACCTCCTCGTTGCGACGCAGACACATATATGCACATCACAATGCTAGTGCCCTCTCACTCTCTTCGAGCAAAAGGGGTAAATGGAAGATGACTCGTACCTCGCTGGCATGGATGACGGGGAGCAACTACGACGATGATGTAAATAGCGCTGGCGCATGTATGAATCTCGACAGTCAAAGCCTTATGGACGCCACACTGGGAAGATGGGCATCCATGGGGAGGAGACAGCCCTGCGGCGGCGCCAACCACACCAAAGGATAGAGAGGTTGCCACATTGTGCCTGCCACCGGTGAGGAGTGGCAAAGTACTGACCAGATCTCGAGCTCGTGGAAGAGACGTGGAACCGGAGATCCTGCGTGCGAAATGGAGAGCGATGTGGTTTAGTCGCCGCCTTGCCGCTTAATTCGGGAGATAAATGAATAGATGATGACATAAGCGAGTTAACCAGGGTAAAAAAGGCGAAAGTGTTCACACTTGAATTCAAGGGGGCAATCAATTAAGCCGCGTGTTTGCCACGCTTCCTCCATCGAGATTCGTGCCCGGCATCAGACGGTCATCGTTGCGTCGCGCCAATGACGAGCCGGGCAAATCCTCTAAATTTTACCAAATTATATGATCAAACAAGGGTTAAATGTTGAGAAGTACAGTTGATTTTGTAGATAGGCCCCTCAAACTCCAGCGAAATCCAACGGAGCCCCACCAACCCCCCTCCCAACTGATAATCTTTCTCTCTCTCGCTCTGTCGCGCATCTGACATTCCCCGTCACCACACCGCCCTCCACACACACAGCACCCGGAGCGCACCGCCGCCCCCCCCGATCTCGCCGCCGCCGCCGCCGGCGACCCACCGCCCGCCGGGCCCGGCGCGTCTCCCGCGCCTCCTCCTCCGCCGGGGCGGGGCGCGCGCGAGCGATGGAGGCGGCCTTCGACGCCTACTTCCGCGCGGCGGATCTGGACCGCGACGGCCGGATCAGCGGCCAGGAGGCCGTCGCCTTCTTCAAGGGCTCAGGCCTCCCGCAGCCCGTCCTAGCTCAGGTGCCCCCAGATCTCCCCTCTACTCACCCGCTCACCCGCCTCGCAGCTCCCCTCCCCAATTCGGCGCTGCTCTTGTCGGTTCCCGGCGATCTCGGCCCCTCGGACCGCCCCCCGGCTCGAATTGCCAGCTCTTCGGCTTGGGGGACTCTGTGTCGGCGGGTCGAATCCGCCGCAGTTCGCAGCTCCCATTGGGCTGCCGGCGCCGAGATTTGGCTAGACGTCGCGTGCTCGTGCTTTGATCTGGCCGTGTAATCTGCTAGCTCCACAGCTTGGCGGCTACCGACTTAGGGAGGGGAGCAGCTAGCTAACTGGAAACACACAAGTTATACACGGCTAGGAATTGGGAGCAACTGGGGTTTGGGATACAGATTTTGAGCTACGAATTGGTTCGGCCGCTGTGCTGCTGTGATCCTGACCGAGATTTAGCACAGTGCTCAGCTAAGTCAGCTTAGTTATCTTTGTACTTCCCACATTTCTTTGGAGAAGCTTGAGCTGTGATTTGGTCAATATCTGGTGCTCAAGTGCTAGCTGAAAGAAATGGATGTGGGTCAATGGTTTTAGTTGTGCAATGAGTAGCAGCTTTTAGAACCTAGTCATCACAACTACCTATGGCAGGAAACAGTATGGTTTGATTATTAGAAAGTTGAGCCGCACATTGCAAAGTGTGTCTACTCGATCATGGTTCTTATTAGCATTTCAAATACTGTAATTGCAGAATTTGCATCTCAATATTGGGTGAATAGACTCATCTAAAGTGATGAATTCAGTTGGAACAAATGATATGTGAAATGATGCTAAAGCTACTTACCTTGTACCTTCAGAGATGCTTGTCACTGTCTCATTGTGCATACTTGGCCTTTTGCCTACTGGTACTAATTGCCATTTGCTTCTTTTGCTGGTGCAGATCTGGACATATGCTGATAAAAATCGGACTGGGTTTCTTGGGCGTGAAGATTTCTTCAACTCGCTTAAGCTAGTGACAGTCGCACAGAGTGGCCGACAGTTGACACCGGACATTGTTAAGTCAGCATTATTCGGTCCCGCTGCTGCAAAAATTCCTGCTCCCCGTATAAATATCCCAACCGCAGCTCCTCAGCCAACTAGTGTCACTAGCCCCCCGCAGCCGACTCAGGCATTAGGTCCTCGTCAACAGACTCCAGTTGTAAATGGGTCACAGGGCCCTCCTGGATCATCATTGAACCCACAAGTACCCCAATCGGGTAATCTTGTTAGGCCGCCACAACCTCCAAGTGCAAACACCCCACGAGTACCCCAACAGGGTCATCCTGTTAGGCCGCCACAACCTCCAAGTGCAAACACCCCACAAGTACCCCAACCGGGTCATCCTGTTAGGCCGCCACAACCTCCAAATGCAAACATCCCCCCTGCTCAGGGAATTGCGCCAAGGCCACCCGTAGGAGGTGGTCTAAGTGGGCTAAATCAGGCTGGTTCAACGACGGCAAATCTATCCACCGATTGGTTCAGTGGCAAGAAAAGTGCAAGTCCATTGGGAGGTACTTCGCAAGCTCCAGTTAGAGGTGCTTCTCCACAGGTGAACCTTGGCACCGTGGGAATACCAACACAGAGTTCAACTCCTGCAGCCCAGACACCGGCTATTACGACATCTGTAAAGCCAAATCCAACAGATCTAAACATTCTGTCTTCACAACCAGCTGTTAATGACTCTAAGGCATTGGTTCCCTTGGGAAATGGATCGCCGTCCAACTCAAGTTTTGGGGTTGATCCTTTCTCTGCAACTCCACAACCAACACAAAATTCATCTTTCCCCCATGTTTCAAATGGCTTGCCCGGTTCTACAGCCGTTGGCCCAGCTGCTGGACCTCATCACCCCCCTAAGCCAATGCCGCCTGGTCCTGTGCAGGGTGTATCATCGTTGCCTACTCATACTGGTCAGGTGCCACCAAACCAGCCAACTCCTAAGCAAAACCAGTTTAATAGCATACCGAGCACTCCAGGACCACTGGGTGCTAACATCCCTGGTGGACAAATTCCTACAAATCAAAAACAGTTTCAGGCCCCATGGCCCAAGATCACTCAAGCAGATGTGAGGAAATATATGATTGTATTTATTAAGGTAGACAGAGATCGAGATGGGAAGATCACTGGTGAAGAGGCAAGGAATCTGTTTTTAAGTTGGAGGTTGCCAAGAGGTAGTGTTTCTTCCATGTATATTTACCGTATTTCCCTCCTGATACTGTGAATGATGGACTGCGTTCTCTTTTTGTGTGCCTGTGAACTTGGCACATTCCATCTAAGCAAATAACTAGGTGATGATTATATGCATAATGCAGCGTGCAAAAATATCAATCTGTTTATGTAAGTGCAAATTCTAGTTCTAAAAAGGCATCCTGTTTTTGCAGTCATTCCTTGACTTTCTTTCGCCATGAAATTTGCCTTTTAGGCGACTAATTATTTCTTTACACTTTTTTTTGCATTCCAAATTCATTGTCTGTTGGTGCCATGCTACTGCTTGCTGTCGTTAGACATCTTTTGCATGTACTTATACCTACAAATATGTATTTTTTTTATTAACCTACTCAGATATTTTCTTTTGCATGTTTTATCTTAGCATCCATATCCTACTATTTCTTGATAGTGAAAGGTGTGTTTTTATATTTGCGTGACATTGTATTATTGGAGTTCAGTGCCTCAGAGTGCCAGCACAATCTTATATTGTTATTGTTGATGAATAAACTGCATTAGATAAATACTGTCTGTGTTTGTTAGCTTGTTTTCCCACTGAAAGTTACCTCTGATGCTCAAATTCTCTCTGGACATTGGTTCTTTTTTATTTACTGCCAATAAGTTTCTAAAATTTCTGCCCCTCTCCACTTATAGAGATCTTAAGGAAGGTGTGGGATTTGTCCGACCAGGATAAGGATGGGATGCTGTCTTTCAAGGAATTTTGCTTTGCTGTGTACTTAATGGAGAGGTTCCGAGAGCAGCGACCACTTCCTGATGTATTACCAGATGGTATTTGGGCGGAGGGAATTTCACTACCCTCTACTGGCCAGTTTGCAGAAAACCCTAGTGGCCCGGCTCCCCATCAAAGTGCTGGTATTTATCTAAACTGTGCTGTTCATTCTTTTGAGCACTAACTAATGAGAAAAACCCCTGTCACTGATCTGGTTTTTGTTGAATAATTGTTGTAGGGTTTGCAAGCAGAGCAATGCAAGGACAACATCCTGGAATGCCTCCTTCATCTGTGAAGCAACAACATCGAAGGCCTCTTCATTTTGATGATGATACTACCCCGACTGAACCACAAAAACCTAAGGTCCCAGAATTGGAGAAACATTTGGTTGGCCAGCTTAGCAAAGAGGAACAAAATGCACTCGAAGCGAAGTTCAAGGAAGCTTCAGATGCCGATAAAAAGGTATTTACTCATCATGCTTAATTAATGAAAATATTTTTGGAGTTTTAACATTTCAAATACTAGAAAAACAAAAGGTAAATCCAAATTTATTTTGTTTTGGCTCTCCGCAGCAGGGTTCTTGTTCAATATTTTCCATTCCATAGTTCACGAGAAATTGAACTTGAAAAATTAAATTTCTGAAGCATAAGGAGCCTTTTTTTCTTGAACAGCTCAGGCATGACATACTTTTTGAAACTTATCATGGTAGTGCAGGTAATAACTAAGATGTTTAAACCACAATATATATGAACACTATAGTAATTAAATCATGTTCGGGTAAGTGTTTCACAGGTTTGAATTCATACTGTCATAGAATCATGGAAATGGTGATGCCATTAGACTTCTAGCTAAATTATCGTGGGGCAAAACTGCAATGTGGATTTGCAACATCATACACGCATTTAGGCTGTCCTGATGTGTAACATGAACATGTTTTAAATCTTTATGAAGGTTCAAGAGTTGGAAAAGGAAATACTGGATTCCAGGGAGAAGACTGATTACTATCGCACCAAGATGCAGGAGCTGGTAAGTACTCTATAGGAATATGCCAATATGCCTTACTATGTAAATGCAAACATATATTCTGAGTGCAAGAATTAGGTCCATCTATATTGAGAAGCATAACTATTTGTATGTTTAGCGAGGTCTTTGCTGATTCAATTCTACCTGCATTTCTCATTCTACTCGTTTAGCTGTTGGTATAACATTTCCATTAAATGATGTGATGTTTTACAACTATAAGCTGCAGCGTACCATTCTATACCAATTGGACCTATTCATGTCTATCATTTAGCTATAATACTAGACACCTAATATCAGCTATTCATATTTGCAAGTTGTATGTGTTCATGTGATCATGTCTGACTTGATTTCTTTATTTTTCCCTAGATTCTCTACAAGAGTAGGTGTGATAACAGGTTTAATGAAGTCTCAGAAAGTATGTCTGCTGATAAGCGCGAGGTAATGTTTTCTGTAATCTTGTTTAAGAAAATGAGCTATGCAATTCATTGTTCTGCCTTTCTGGTGTAATTTCTAAAGTGTGTACTGAAGCAAAAGATAACTACAATGTTGTACTGTACTTTTGTACTGTTGTATATTGTGATACATAACGTGGTACATGTGCAAGCCTCCAGTTATTGCATGCTCTTTGAACAACTCACAGTATCCAGCTTCTTGTTTTGGGGGATTTATAAGTTGGTATAGTAAAAGCCAGAAAGATGGTTTGACGCATTCATGAATCATGCACTGTGCTTTATCTGTCGTATAATGTATTGTATTATGGGCTTATGGCATTTAATTAAATAATGGCAACCCTTTGTAGTTCTTATAACGATTTGCATAAATCTCACATTTCTTGATCAATACTGTATTCAGGTTCAATCCCTTTCGGCCAAATATGATGAGAGATGCAAGAAGGTTGGAGATGTGGCATCAAAGCTATCAATGGATGAGGCTACTTTCCGAGAGATCCAGGTAATTTTATCCCAGTAAAATATAAAAAATAGTCTTGTGATCTGTACAGACCTCATTATTTCTCCTTTTGCTCACAGGCGAAGAAATTGGAAATTTATAATTCTATAGTTAAGCTGCAGAAAGGGGATGGAGATGACGAGAAGCTTCAGGTTGGCCTTTTGTTATTCAATATCTTTCATGAATGTGACATCGTAATGTTCTGAAACTATTGTCTGACGATCTTTTTACCTTGCTTATAGGAGCGGGCTAATCAGATACAATCTGAACTTGAGGAACTCGTGAAATCTTTAAATGAACAGTGCAAGAGATATGGATTGAGAGCTAAGCCAACTACTTTAGTGGAGCTTCCTTTTGGTATGTGCTATTATCATGTTTAAATTAGATTTTAACATAAGTTTCCATGTTAGTAAGTGTTTTTTCTCTTACTGGTTTTTTTTTATCTTGTTTAAATTAATCTTGTACCTTGATTTTCAGTTTGTCTGGTATGCATTGAGCTAGAATGAATGCTAGTTCATTCTGCCCATTGCCCAGTATCATATATTTCTGTTAACGAAAGCAATCTTTATTGCTTCTAGTTTGTCTATTGCATCAGATAGAATGTGACATTCATCGCAAACCAGTTTTGCTGCTAACTTGACTTGCTCTTCATTTTCAACGGGCATTGTACTATTTGTGTTGCTTGGTTGCCTTACAGAATAATCAATTATTTACTCTCCCATCTCATTTTTAGGTTGGCAACCTGGAATACAAGAGACAGCTGCTGTGTGGGATGAAGAATGGGATAGCTTTGCAGAAGATGGTATGCTAGCTTGATTATATTATCATCTCTTTTATTCGATGTGTTACTTTAGAGCATTTGTAGATTTGAACCATCATATTCTGCTTACTTTCTCCAGGGTTCTCTATAATCAAGGAACTCACAGTCGAAGTGGAGCCTCCTGCTGTAAAAGAAAGTCATCCTGCTGTTGAAGATGGCAAAGTTTCTAGCAACGGGGTATCAACAGCTACAACAACAGAGAAAGAAGACAACAAGCTTGATAAAACTGCTGCTGCTGAGCAGACCGTAGAACCTGAAGCAACTGGTTCCAACGGCAAAGCAGAATCAGCAAAAAATCCTCCAGTTAGTCCCGCAAAGAAGGCAACGGATGGGCATACTAATGAACCTGATAAAAAGCCGTCGGGGACAAATGCTGACTCACCACGTGCTGCTGACAGTGTGAGGTATAAATTCCAGTTCTCTTTCCATTTCACATGGAATATACACCTGGCTCTTGCTAAAAACAAACATAGTCATTCGTTTCTGCAAATCATTTATTTGATCAAAACAAGCGCAAGCACTCATTGCTAAGCTCCCGTGTCAATTTTGTTGGTGCCTAATATGGTCACAAGTTTGAGACTGAAGTTATGTTATGAAGACCAGTCGCATCTGCTATAAATTTTACCTTGCATGTGCTCCCCTTTACCTAATATTGTTAATTCAACTGAAGTAAGGCAATTCAAACCTTGAAAACATGTGCTGCTTGATGTAATATATAAAACATTGACAGCATGCATGGGACTCCTATGTGCTCAGACATGCATCCTCTCAATGTAATACTCTCTCTGATCTGAATTAATTGACGCAACCTCTATACACCATTGTATAAGGGTTGTATAAAGGCTGCATCAATTAATTTGGATTGGAGGGAGTAGTACTTTAATAAAAATGCCTTTGTTGTTTGTTTTTACAAAAACAAAACATATCTTATTGCATGGTAAATTTGACAGCAACGATGGAGCATCTGATTCCCCTGTTCGTGGAGATAAAGCCAATAACAGACATTCTTGGGGCCCATCTTTTGATCATGGTGATGATAATGACTCCCTATGGAACTTCGGTGATAAGGTCAAGCTCTCTTTGTGCTTTCTGTGGCATGCTTTGCGCTGCTGTATAAATATTTTCTATGTAGCACTGAACTCTGCAATCTGTTTTGCAGGATGGTGAGAATGGTGGTGATTCAGATCTATTCTTTGGGCCAGGAGGTCTTCCCCCCATAAGGACAGGGGGTTCTACATCTGCTAGCGCTTTTGGGAAGGAACAGAAACCGATGTTTGATTCTGTCCCAGGCACTCCAATGGAGAAGCCGTTCTTTGATTCTGTCCCAGGCACGCCACTGCAGAAATCGGTCTTTGATTATTCCGTCCCAAGTACACCGATGCAGAATTCATCCTTCGACTACTCTGTTCCAAGTACACCGATGCAGAAGTCGCTCTTCGACTCTTCTGTTCCAAGTACACCGATGCAAAGATCACTCTTTGATTCTTCTGTGCCCAGCACTCCGATGCAGAAATCACTGTTTGATTCTTCTGTTCCAAGCACACCAATGGGGAATTCATTCTACGACTCTTTCCCGAGCACCCCAATGCAGGGTTCACTCTTTGATTCTGGTCCAGGCAGAGTGGAATCTCCTACGGCCGGGAGCACCTATGGCGGCAGTCAGCAGAAGGGATTCTTCGACTCTTCCGTTCCAAGCACGCCGATGTACAACTCCAGCTTCTCGCCAAGGTACAGCGAAGCCGGGGACGACAGCTCGTTCGACACCTTCTCCCAGATGGACTCCTTCGGCGCGAAAGACAGCACTTCGTTCGGGCAGCCGCGTGACAGCTTCTCACGGTTCGATTCCTTCGGGAGCAGCGCCGAGCTCGGTGGCAGCAACGACGCATTTGGGAGGTTTGATTCTTTCCGCAGCAACGCCGACCAGGGCGGTGGCAGCAGCTTCATGAGGTACGATTCCATGAGCAGCAATGCTGATCAGGGCGGTGGCAACAACAGCAGCTTCATGAGGTATGACTCCATGAGCAGCAATGCCGACCAAGGCGGTGGAAATAACAACAGCAGCTTCATGAGGTACGACTCTATGAGCAGCAATGCCGACCACGACAGAAGCAACGCGTTTGCGAGGTTTGACTCGATGAAGAGCACCGACTCCCACGACCGGGGCTATTCCTTCGACGACGACGACGACCCTTTCGGCACCGGGCCCTTCAAGCCGTCCAAGCCGTCGACGGAGACCTCCAGCCCGACGAGACATGGGACCGACAAGTGGAGCGCGTTTTGACAGGCACCTGTACTATATAGAGGTCATGATGTGTGTGTTTGTGCACCTTACTGCATATATATATATACACGTACAAGGAAGGGCAAGACATTTTTGCTTGGGGAGGAGAGGGAGCTTGCTTGTGTGTTTGCTTTGCGTTTGTTGCTGTTTATACCTAGGGATCGGATGTTGGTTCAATTGCACATGTTTGGCTGGATGAATCGTGCTTATAAACATTCTTTATACCTTGTATTGTACAAGTTAGCGTCAGTCGGTCGATCACTTTCAGTGGATATTGGAAAATTTCCGAGCTTTTTCTGTCCTTGTTTTTTATAGCATTGCTTTTGTTTCCGTTCATTATTTCTTCCTTGTGTATCTCTACTCTTCACTCAGAACTTTGCTTGCTGTGAGCTGAAGTATTTGGCCAGTGACTAGTGATCATGTAATCTGTCAATATAGAAATTTATGAGATGACTTTTTCTGATGTTTTTGGAACTTTTTTGCAAGAATTTTTTTGGAATCTAGAGTCATGTTTTGCTCCCTCCTTGGGTGAATCCTCAGTTATCAGAATCGGCCGATGTTTTACCGCCGTTTTTTCTGTGGCTATGTTCCTACGGTTCTCAGTATCCTCGTATATCTTGTTACGACAATACTGATATGGTTCTATGATATGATCCTGGCACATCGGATCTTCGTAAACCGTTTACTGCTTTGTTCAAGTTGATTCTGCACTTGTGCGTATCACAAGACCATGATCAGCTCCATGGATGAAAACCCAAAATCCTTGGCTGTCCACCGATCATTTTCAGATGGACTACAAACTGGACCCAGATCCTGCCTGGTCGCGTCGAAAACGGCACAATCGTATTACCATTGAAGCTCGCTGGATTTCCCAAATGAAGAGAAATGTGGCCAAATTGACGCACAATGTAATCAAGTTACAAACCTTCCATCCAGAGAAAGATGAACAGAGCAGCAGCATATCATCTTGCCCCAGGAGAGCACCTCTTCAACAAGTTTCTATCTACACAAAAACCACAAAAAAGAAGCAGGAAACAAAACGCTCCTGCAATGCACGACCAAATTGCAACCTGGTGTAACTTGCAAGTTACAACCAAATTGCACACCGGGTAGTTGAAAAGAAACAGCCCATGGAAGAGATACCAGCAGCAAGAAAACGCTTTTGCTCAAAGGGCACGACCAAGAGCGAATTGCTCATCCGAACGATGTCATCTGTGCATCTTAACCATGCCAAAACTAAAGTAAACTAGGGAGGTAAGGAGGAACAATTACAAATAGTCAGTTCTAATTAATACCATAGGTCAATACTCCATAGTTCGGGAGCTTAACAAGATGATCAAGACATCATAGCAAGCACCAAATGATGACAGCGTCGGTGCTACCTCAACCATCCAAAACGACATGTGCCTGACGATGGGGAGCGACGGCTGGCGGCGGCGGTGCTCGAGCAGGAATGCGGGAGTTGATGTCGCGCTGCGCCACGACGTGCTGACGGCACGGCAGCGGCCGACGTCCTTGGACGGCAGCCTGATGAGTATCTTGTGAATGATCTCCTCCGGCAGGTCCTCGAGCAGGGTCGCGCCTCTCGTGCCCGGCATCGCAGTGGTCCGTCGAGCAGCTGAAATCAAGAAGACAAGCAAGCCCTCTGTACCACAATACTTGTTGTTGGGGGAACATGTACTAGCTTTCCCCAACTACAAGTATTTCGGTACAGAGGGAGTACAAATTGTTAGCTCGCAACTGAGTGTAGCTAACTAGCTACACAGTTGACAGTGCAATGTGGATGCACTTATGTGATTGTGAATGCAATTGATCGTGCATTGTGTTGCGGTAAAAAGTGCTGAGAAGCTTGTACAAGGTGCTTGAACACAGTTGAAAAGAAGAAACGGAAAATGCATCCCCTTCCCTTCCCTTGGTAACAGCTCGAGTGAGAGAGTGAGGACGGGGAATTTCCGGACATGGACCATCCTTGTCACATACCCTTACCCTAATAGGTTAGTCTCCCCTCCCAACTGGGCCGCGCCCGCCCAGCAAATTACTCACTCGCTACTGTTTCCGGTTTTGGGAACCCCTAGAAGTTTCCTGATCGGTTTTGGGAAGCATCTAGAAGGTTCCTGTACCGGTTTTTCTGTGGTTTTCAGTTTTTTGTTTGTTGTTTTTTCTTTTTCTATTTCTTTTTCTTCTTTTTTTTCTTGTTCGTTTTTTCTGTTTCATTTATTTCTTCTTTGTATTTCTTTTTATTTTTTTGTTTTGTAATTATTTTTATATTTTTTTCTTCTTTCTATTTTTATTTTCCAAAATTCTTAATTTTCTTTTGAAATTTCCAAAAATGTTCTGAAGTTGAATAATTGTTCCTGTTTTCAAAATTTTGTCCAGAAGTTCCCAAAAATATCATGATTTTTACAAATTGTTCGCATATTTTCAAAAAATGTTCATAAATTTAAAAAATATTCATGTTTCGAAATATGTTCTGAAGTTAAAAAATTGTTCCTGTTTTTTAATTTTTTTCAGAAGTTCCTAAAAAATATCATGATTTTTACAAATTGTTCGCATATTTTGTAGAAATGTTCAATTTTCAATTGTCTTTTCATAAATTTATTAACTATTCGTGTTTCGAAATATGTTCTGAATTTTTCAAAAATGTTCACCTTTCAAAATATGTTCATAACTCAAAACAATGTTCCGCTTTTCAATTTTCTTTCACAAATTCCAATAATGATCATAATGTTCACTTTTTATAAATTTTGTTTAGAGTTTCATTTTTTTACAGATGCAAAAGATGTGTCCTTTTGGTTCAAAATGTTGTTTTAAATTTGTTCATTTTTCGGACATTTGCTCATAAATCCGTAAAGGTTCTTCTTTTTAAATTTGTTTGCAAATTAAGAAAAAAATCATGTTTGTAAAAATTCGTGTTTTAAAAAACTGCTCCCGGTTTTCAAAATTTGTTAACAAATGCTCACATTCTTTCCGTTTTGAAATTTGCTTACCAATCCAAAAATTGGGCAATTTTTTCAATACTTATTCGTGCATTTCGAAATTTCTTCTCAAGATTCAAATTTTTTTCGTGCGTTAAAAAATTGTTCGCGCATCAAAATTTGTTCTCCATATTCGAAATTTGTTCTCAAGATTCAAAAAATGTTTGTGCTTTAAAAATCGTTCACAAATTTCAAAACGTTCATGTTTTCCAAAAATGTTTGGGGAATGCAAAATTTGTTTTTTTCGTAAAAAAAATTGTGTTTGTGAAAAAAATTTGTATGTTCAAAAAATTAATAAAAATCCGATTTTTTTCGGGATTACGTCAAACAGTGTTAAGCCCGGAACTGTACTTAGTTTTTTTAGAGTCCCGCTGTATTTCAGTCGACATGCCTGTTCTATTGCAATGGTTAGTACCGAGCTCGCACAAGCACGAAGTCCCGTATTCGATTCCTTGCCAGCATGCTACTCCCTCCGTCCCATAATGTAAGATGTTTTTTAGTGTTAAAAAACGTCTTACATTATGGGACGGAGGGAGTACCTTTTTTTGCGTATTTGCCGCAGAACGCGACAAATAGGAGCTCCCCGGTTCGCGCCTGGCGCTCGCAAGGACGCGAAGTGGGCCGGCCCAGCAACGTGCTATAAAGCAAAAGGCGAAGGAAAAATGTCAGGTTAAATTTGAGGAGACGTGAGACTTGAACTCCCGACGCCACAGTAGACGTCCACACGAGTTAACCACTGGACCATGTTTAGTTTGTTGATTATCTGCGGAAAACTGAGCACTTTGACCTTTCATCCAGTACAAACATTAAACATATAGTACTAGAACTATATACGCACTACAAATTATTTGACTAAAGTAAAAATAAATATGAAAAGGCATTCACATGAACCATGAATTGAAAAGAAAACTTCACAAAAATGGAAAAGTTCATGAATTTGAAAAAAGCTCATCAAACTTAAAAAAAGTTCATTGATTTGAAAAAACTTCATCCAATTTGATAAAGAGATAATCAAATTTGAAAAAAGTTCATTGAATTTGAAAATAAATCATCCAATTTGAAAAAAAAATCATCGATTTTGAAAATTTTCCATCGAATTTGAAAAAAGTTCATCGATTTTGAAAAAATTCATCAAATTTGAAAAAACTTCATCAAATCTGAAAAAATGTCATCGATTTTAAAAAGTTTTCATCGATTTTGAAAGAAAATTCATTAATTTTAAAAAAGTTTATCAAATTTAAGATAAAGTTCATCAAATTTAAAAAAAGAATCATCAAACTTGAGAAAGAGTTCATTGAATTTGAAAACAAATCATCCAATATGATAAAAAAGTTATTGATTTTGAAAAAATTCATCGAATTTGAAAAAGTTCATCAATTTTGAAAAGTGTTCATTGATTTTTTTTAAAAAGGTCATTGAATTTGAAAATAGTTCATCGAATTTAAGATAAAGTTCTTTAAATTTGAAAAAAAAATCATCAAACTTGAAAAAAAGTTCATTGATTTTCATAACAAGGTCAACGAATTTTAAATGTTCATTAAATTTGAGAAAAGTTCGGTGAAATTGAAAATAAATTCATGGATTGTGAGAAAAGTTCATCAAATGTTCACAAATTTTGAAAAAGTTCATGGATTTTTTTAAAAACGTTCGTTGATTATGAAGAAAAAGTTCATTGATTTACAACCGCGCATTTTAAAAAGAGAATCAAATGAAAATGGAAAAGGTCAGAAAAATAGAAAAAAGAAAAAGAGATGCGAACTGGGGAAAAACCCGGTATGGAACTAGTTTGCAACCATAAGTTTGTGATTGCCCTAGTGGTTTGCTCGGTTTGCTGGGGGCGTAGAGGTCCAGAGATCGATTGTCTAGCCGGCACCATTTTTGCACTTCAAAGCAGATGCAAGGAAACGCTAAATGGGCCGAGCCCAGCTAAGGCGGGCGCCGGTTTGCAGAAACAGAAGAAACTTCCAAAACCTAGTTTTCTCATTTTTTTTAAAATACCACGCATTTGGAAAATTTTAATGCAGTATATATATTTTTGTTACTAGCTTAATATTACAAATATATTGATAACTTTCAAAAATCAAACGTTTGTAACATTTAAAACATGTTCACGCGTAGCAGAAAACCCCCGAAGAAAGAAACAAAGAAAAGTGAATGAAAAAAAAGGAAACCATATAAAATCCAAAGAAAAGCAGTGCAAAACAGTAAATAAACCGATAAAAAAACCACAGAAAAAGCATCGCACAGCTACAATACTGGGCCGGCCTAATAGCGCCGCATTGTAGGCGAGACATATTATAAATCAGTAAGGGCAATACAAGCTCTCACGGTTCAACAAGATCAAGAGACACTCTCAGTATTTGTCAACCACTTGTTTTTGCCATTGATATAGTCCGCATACTACCGGGTCTCAAGCTCCAGTAAGGGAGTTTCTGTGAGCACCAGAGAGGAGATGAAAGCGGTGCTGAATGTGCAAGATAAATCTCTTCAAGAAACATATTTAGGTATGCCGATTGATGTTGGTAGTTCTCGGTCTGGATCGTTCAAAACCTAAAAGAAACACAAGTCAAGGGTGTGGCAGAACAGAGCCCTCAATTGCAGGGCGTGACCGTTGCTTTCTTGAGAGAGAAAATCATCACAGCTAGCTAGAATTAGGTGACCCAATCCTTTACTAGTGAAATGAGATGATGATGAGAAAATCCAATAAAATTACGGTGCGATCCGAGAATTACAACAACATTCTTCAGCATTCACTACCTATAAGCAACAATATTGTGAAAGTAGCTAGCTCATCCTTGTGCTTCGCAAGAAGGACCCAGTCCTGGTGATCTCTCGCAGTGGCTTATTGGTAAACCTGATGAGGTTGTAAGCCCACGCGCCAGAAACGGCGCCGCTGACAGGCCCGATGATGTAGACCCAGATGCCGGTGTAGCGGCCGAGGACCATCGCTGGGCCGATGGTTCTTGCAGGGTTCATGGATGCTCCAGATATAGGCCTGCACATCACAGTCAGTACCCAGAAAATTATTTATTCTCTCAATATGACAGAAAGAAAAAACCAGTCTGGGATATTTTACCACTAGGTTCATTTCATGAAACAATGGTAGAGTGAAATAAAAATCACAAAATTTCAACCGCTTCTCTACACAAATTAATGTTTTTTTTTAGTTTTGATATTATCAGTAGAATTATCATGAAAACTAATGTCATGTCACTTATTTTAAACATTTATAGCCTAAAGTAGACTTTTACCCACTATCGAGTGTTAGCCCTTAGCTGATTTTAGAAAGAAAAAAAAACTCTTTTCACCATGTACTTCTGTTTTATTATGACATAGGGGCGTAACCAGACCCCAGGGCACACATGGCCATGGCTTGGGGCGTGACAACAACTCCAAAGTTGGCCTGGAGCATCTTGACACACAACTATTCCGACCCAATTAGGGCATTTGTACTAGTATTTCTAGGAAAGGGCACCCCCATTTGTTAGACCATGTAGTTGCTGACCCAGTCAGCACATGGATCCTAGTATCCCACGCCACACACATATTTAAAAATAATCAATGAATTCTCTTAAATAAAAGACACACACCTCCACTGTTTTTGAATTAATTTTACTTGTCCTCAAAATTTGTAGATAATAGTTACTCGGTGATTTTCTGATTCCACATTGTAATTTATGGCTATGTAATGCAACTTAAAGATCCTCTAATTGTACTTCCACATTGCTATTTCGAATAGTTCCGGTGTTATTTCACCTAATAAAAGTCCAGTTTTTTGTACGCAATCAGATTAACACTAAAATGATATGTGAATCACGGTGATTGCATGCAAAACTCACTAAAATTGTAGCGCACCAATGTACTATTATATATCTACTTTTACTTGTGCATTGCCATTCCAAATAGTTTCAGTGTTGTTTGAAAGGAACCCATGAACATGTTTCAATCAACATCATCTAAACAAAGAACATGTTTCAATCAACAGATGACTTTGCTGACAACCAAAGTCCAAAAATGGCGAGTAAAATAGAGCAGTTATCGTGGAATTAATACCCGGCAAAGAGCACGTTTAGTAGCACGGTAGCTCCAACGGCCAGACCGGCGAGCTCACCAATCTGCAAGGAGTGAGAGGGAAAAATTAATGGCGGTGCGAACCAATTCATATAATTGAGCAGAAAACTAACTAAATCAATGGCTAGGGCAAGGATTACTTACGGCTCTGTTGTCGGTGGCGACTCCGGAGACGACGAACATGAGGTAGAAGGTGATGATGAACTCGAGCACCAGCGACTGCACGTCCGACCCGGACGGCACCGTCCCGAAGAAGTGCTCCGGCTCGCCGCCGAACAGCAGCCGCAGCGTGATGCTCGCCGCCGTGGACCCGATCACCTGGGCCGCCGCGTAGGCCGGGACCTGCCTCCACGGGAAGCGGCCGCAGGTGGCGAAGGCAAACGTGACGGCGGGGTTGAAGTGCGCCCCGGAGATGTGGCCGACGGAGTAGACCATGACCATGACGGCCAGGCCCCAGGTGATGCAGATGCCCGGGAACGTGACCGTGCCGGCCGTCGTCTTGTTCACGGCCACGGCCGCGCAGCCGGCGAAGATGAGGAAGTAGGTGCCGAAGATCTCGGCCAGGATCTGCATATATGCGCCCATGATCCAAGAATGAATGTCGCCTTCAGATGGATAGATAGATAGATTATTTGCTCGCTTGTCCAAGTTGCCCAGTAGGCGACACTTTGAGACGCAAGCAACTAGTCTTTTGGAATTTTGGTTTAGCCGCAACGCTACAATATTGCTGCGTTTGGATATTGCAGCGTGGAAAGCTGTCATGTTTGTCCATTTGTTTGACTCTTCTAGTGTTTGAAGAACTCTGCCCTGTTTTTCTCTCTGACCTCAGCTATGGCGTTCACAACAACTGCAACTAGTTTACTTTGTGCTGGATGGATAATCATGCTTGCCCGAATCGCATAAGGATCCTCCTCAGAAACGAAAACGAAAATGTAAAAATCCGTGGATGAAGAACAATCCATGGTTGCATATGCAAACGTACATACCTTCTGCACGAACTGGAGGGAGAGCATGGGCTGATTATTGCTGGTGCTGCTCAGAGCTTGCTCCCCTGAATTCTCGCACCCTGCTTGATTTTGATTCACTCCTCCTCTTCCTTCCTCCAGAGCTCCGGTGTGGTCTTGGTTTTGCTCTTGCAGGCCATTAGCACCAGCTCCATGCTCTCCTCCTGCCATGCGCACGCCTTCAGCTCTCCTCCTCTTTGTCCGGCTGTCTATCTGCTCTTCCCCCCTCTGTCTCTCTCTTGTTTCAATACGCTAGCTAGCTTCTGCTATTTATGGGTTTCAGGCTCCCATCCTCCAGCTAGAAGGCGACGTCCATGTGTGATGTGTTCTATTCCCTCCGTTCCTAAATACTTGTCTTTTTAGAGATTCCAAATGGACTACTACATACGGATGTATATAGACATATTTTAGAGTGTAGATTCGTTCATTTTGCTTTGTATGTAGTCACTTGTTGAAATCTCTAGAAAGACAACTATTTAGGAACGGAGGGAGTAGCAAATTAATGTTATCTTGTGATTTCTTGCGTTGACCACCGAACCACGAACCCTCCTAAAGCCCGGAGACGGTGCTACCAAGTTTCTCTGAAGAATGCATATGATGTCCGTGTCTCATATCATGTGTGTCACAAACAAAACGGGCCAAATAGGAGGATCATCGTACCATAATTAAGTAGACTAGTCCGTGTGCTTTTTACCGGGATGTTCACGGCATTCAGGACGATGCTCCTAGCTTCACGGAAACGAGTAAACAAAAAACGAGTCGTTCATATTTTTTTTTTTTGCCTTTTGATTTTGTGCCCTTCACGCTCTATTATAGCAGAGAGGATTGTAACGTTGATGCTTACATTTGATCCTAGCAATAAATCATAGTAGAGGAATTTGTAGTGCACGGAATTGTTATATATGGGGCGCAATGCTCACGATTATCGCTTTCAGATTGTCCTTCTCTATTGAAGCTGGTCTATTTCAGAATCAATCAGATCTTCGCTGCAACGCTGGCGTTTTCTAATTCTTTTTTATGAATGCGCAGCGTTGCCGTTGCTCGTGCAATTATATGCTCCAGTGTTTGACCTTCTCTACGCGTTTTGGTGGAATATACACCACGTGTGCAGATCTTGCAAAGAAAGAGGAAATGGAATCAATTTTGCTTAGCTCGTTGGCAGTTTTGTATTCTCTCAAGCAGTTTGGCGAATGGTGACGTAGCTATCGCCGAGAAAGGGTTTCCCCGCTTTGTATTACAAAGCAACCCCCACGATACATCCAACGATAGGTGCTGAGGGCGGAAGCAGCACATTCACGCAAAAAAAAAAAACCGGAAGAGAAAACATAAAAAAAACAAATGCCAAGAACGACGGATCAATGAAAAACGAAGAAGCCTCGCGACCGCTGCGCCCACCGGAGAACTCCCGCCAAGCTCCACGACTCCGGAATGCCGGCACCAAGCAACACCTCCAAGAAGGGATGCGACGACGACGACACTGCTGCGAAGGGTTTCCCCCGGTACGCGGCGAGGTGATAGGAAGGGTCGCCCCGACGCCCTCCAGGAAGGACTGGCGACACCCGCAGGTGCCGCCACGCCGGTGTCGGCCAAGCCGACAGGGATTTCTCCCGATCCCAACCCACCCCTCACGTGCTCCGGAGCGCGCCACCAAACCGACCACCACCCTGCGCCAACACGGACTTGAAGCTGCCACGCCGTCTCACCACGGCACCACGAAGTAGGGTCTGCACAACGATGAGGAGGAGCCGGGACTAGGGCAGCAGCACCATCGGTACGCGGGAGGGCACAACCTCCACCGTCAACGACGTTAACTGACTGGATGCAATAGCAGGGGCAAACCAGACCCGTGGACACACAGGTCTGGCAGGGCGCTCATATGCCCGTAAAGCCCCTGCCTTCGTGCTGCAGAAGACGTGCCAACGGCGCCGCCGCCCGCCGTCCGAGCCGCTCCACCTCATCACCACACAGAGAGCAGCGAGGCAACGCCAAGACCGGCCCGCTAGGACCCAGATGGGGCCCATAGCTAGGGCCCAGATCTGGGCCGGGTTCGCGCCGCCGGCCGAGCTGCGCCATCCCGCCGCCCCGCCGCCAAAGGGCGTCGCCACCACCGCGACAGGTCGCCGCCAGCCGCCACCAGGCTGCTGGGCCGCCGTAGGCCAAGGAACACCGGTGAAGAGCTGGAAACGCCGCCCGAGCCGAGAATCCGCGCCGGGGAAGAGCGGGGGCCGCCACCGCCAGCCAGGCCACGACAGCGGCAGGAGGAGGTATACGGGGCGGACTAGACGGCGCGGTAGGGGAGCCGCCCCGGTCGCCCTGCTCGGGGGGGGGGGGTACGGGGAGGAGGAGGGGAGGGGGAGTGGGACGGGGGAGGCGCTGGGGTGCCCGCGCCGGCGGCTGGCGGCGGCGGGGGGAAACCCTAGCGGGAGAACGAGAGGGGCTTTCCTCTCGCGCCGCTGTTTTGCGTCCCACGATCCGGTGTTTCTCTTCCTAGCTGGTTTCAGCCACCGGTGATGTAGCTATCACAAAGTGGGAACACAAAGTGTGAACTGCCTGCGCAATTGGCCAGTAGGAGCCAAAACCAATTTCAAGCACTCGTATTAGCCTGGTTCACATGCTCTCTTTTGTTTGCTCACTGGCTAAAAAAATTGATAAATGATGCATTTTGTTAACTCATTTCTTTGACAAAGGGTGAGTTTTATTGGATTAAAATGAAGCATCTAGAGAATACAAACATAATGTGCACTCACCCGGCCTCTGCATAGGATGCACACAATCAATGCAAACACACGCACAAAAACACACAGAGGCAAATAACAAGTTGTATAAGACCAAAGCTATGCGTAGGCTAGAAAAAATAGAGGAGAAAAACCCGAAGCGACCAGATCCGCAATCAGCAAAGCACAACAATGGCCATATACGCTCCAACCATCTCATGACATCAAACAGACGACGAGATTCTTCAATAGCAATGCCTTCAGGAAGGGAGCGAGGCTCAACCATCACCGTCACTGGATGCAACCACCCAATGCCAGATTCTAGGTTTTCACACCGAAAATCAGTCCGAGCATATCCGAGCAATGGCTTCAACAAGGTAACGACGTAAAAGCATCGCCATTGCGAGGTATGACCAACTCAGGTCAAACCTAGGCTTTCACCCCGGAGCTCGAGACCGGGTGCTCGAGTAGCACCACCATCAAAGCCATTTATGTGTTCTCCCCACCAACTTTTCATGACACAATAACCACATGCGATGTGAGAGCGCTACCACTTCAAAAACCACCCTCTACTGTCTACATTAAGTCCTCGTCCATAGTTTGCATCTTACCATGAAGTCAGCCACCGGATCTGGAGAGAGAAACTCTCACTAGCTAAGACCTTTCGGTGGCCCCCTCAATCCCTAGCGAGGCCGTCCCCGTAGGCCGGAGTAGTCACCAAAGATCAGGGGTCGACATGGACGACATGTACCGCGAGCCACCTTTGTCATGGGGTGGGTGATGCCATTGTTGTCGGGCTCGGACGACGCTAGATCTCCGGCTTGCTGACACCACTATGGCGATGGAACCTGGCCTTGCTAGTGTTGTAGACGTTCGTGATCATCGCTGCCATAAGAGTAACCACATCCTAGACGCAGAGAACGAGCGGACGGCCATGACCTTAGGGCCTCGTGCCGCAAGCCCTCCATGGTGGGATCTGAGCAAGACAGACCACCACGGGGACAAATGGAGAAAGCGGCCAACATGAGACAACTAAAGAACCGGCTCCAACCTTGATGGGTGCCTCCAGCCATGACCCATGAGGAACGGGTCAACTGCTGGGAAGTGCGTGAGGACGAGAGGGAAGATGGCCCACCACCACCGTTGGCCGCCAGGGCTTTCCCCGGCTGTGCCGACTGGCGATGGCGAGGTGGGGAGGCACCAGAGGAGGAGCCTGGGGCGGCGGGGATGGGCGGCCACCCGAGTCGCCCTAGTGAGCGAAGCTGGGGCACTTGCGTACCCCTGTAAGGAAAAGATACTTGACATTAGAAAAGCTTTAGCATACGAACTACGATCTTTGTGCTAAGCTTAGGATTGGGTCTTGTCCATCACATCATTCTCCTAATGATGTGATCCCGTTATCAACGACATCCAATGTCCATGGTCAGGAAACCGTAACCATCTATTGATCAACGAGCTAGTCAATTAGAGGCTTACTAGGGACATGGTGTTGTCTATGTATCCACACATGTATCTGAGTTTCCTATCAATACAATTATAGCATGGATAATAAACGATTATCATGAACAAGGAAATATAATAATAACTAATTTATTATTGCCTCTAGGGCATATTTCCAACATTTTGTGCCTTGGTGTGTACTCCAAGTCAAGATAGAAGATTTGGCATGCTTGTTTCCTTGTTGTAACCGACTATGTGTAACCCTAATACCCCTGGAGTCCATATAAACTAGAGGGTTTAGTCCATAGAGGCAGCATAACATTCATTATCCTACTAGGTTTAGTTCATCTGATCTCGTGGTAGATCGACTCTGTAATCCTCATATACACAAGCAATATAATCAAGCAGGATGTAGGGTATTACCTCTTAGAGAGGGCCCGAACCTTGGTAAATAAAGTGTCCCATGTCCCTTGTTCCCCATTGATTCAAGATCCACAGTTCGGGACCCCCTACCCGAGATCCGCCGGTTTTGACACCAACATAGTGTCTTTAGGCACCTACAAGGTGGTCAGCAACATCCCCATGTCGGCGCTAATGCCGAAGAATGTTTCATGGCAGTGGTGTTATTTAGGTGCCAACATCATTGTCTATTTTGTTCATTGGTGCCTTCTGAGGTTGAGGTTACAAACAATGGAGAGACAGGGCCAACTTCCTTCAATGCACATTTTTGCCTCCCATATATGTCTCCATTCATGCTCAATTTAATAAATTATTGGAACTAGCAAAGTGGCCCCTGCAATGCATGTGCAACATCTTACTCTCAAAAAATTCTTTTCCCTTTATCTCTAGACATGAATCATACAAAATCGTCCTTTTAGCCATGATCAGTGGCCAAAATTGTTTATTATTATTCATGATGAAATATATATTCAGTCCATGTTCCCCACTTTCTTCCAATAGTCAACGTGGCTTCAGTGTTTAATGTAAATACGTTTAGAACTAAAGACTTTTAGAACCTACCACTAATCAATATCATGCCTAAAATCAATGTCAGCATTAATCAAATAATTACATCCTGCCTAATACTAACATGCAATTTATATCTTTTCTAATATTTATTTGCAATATAATTGATATCTGGTCTAATATTAACATACATCACACGCACACAATTACTAGTGTAGCTAAGTACCTATAGCTTCAATTTAAATTGGAATAAAAATATTTATTCAACTAACTCTACTGTTATACTCCCTCCGTTCCTCAATATAAGGTGTATTATTTTTCCAAAAAGTCAAACTTCTCTAAGTTTGACCAAGTTTATAGACAAAAATATCAATAGCTAGAATACCAAATCATTATCACTAGATTCGTCATGAACTATATTTTTACATTTTATATATTTTGTATTGTAAATCTTTATATATTTTGCTCTAAAGTTGGTCAAACATAGACAACAGTTGACTTTTTGAAAAACTAATACACCTTATATGTAGGAACGGAGGGAGTATTTTGCAAACACATCAAATTTCTCACTTGCATTGTTGCGCCTAAAGTGTAAAGTCGACTAATAGCAATTAGGTAGTAATCCTTGAATTCAGTTTCTTACCGCGAGTGGAGCCGCTATGAGGGTTATAACTAAAAAGGAAGATTTTATAAGATTCGTGTATAGAGATAAAATGAAAATAATTTCTGGAGAATAAGATGTTGCCCGTGCAATGCAAGTGCCCCTTTTCTAGTCATGATAAATTGATTAAATTTAGCATGAGTGGATGCATACGTGGTAGCCATAAATGTGCAACGAAGGAAGTTGTCCATGTCTCTCTGTTATTTGTAGCATCAATCTTTAGAGGCTCTAATGACTAAACCAAACAATGCTTTTGTCCCTAAATAGCACCACTACCTCGAAACTATCTCCAACATTGACATCGAGATAGAGATGTTCTTGACCACCTTGTATGTGCCTAAAGACACCATCAATCACTTAAGCAAAGGGGCAAAGATGTAGACTGTATCCATGTACACTACGTTGGTGGCAATGAAAAGCTCCTATGCCGATGTCAAGTTGAGTGACATTAACCCATGGTGGATAAGTTCAAAGTCATCATTGACAAAATTCAGCTTGAGTATGAGGAGGTGCAAACATCGGGGGTTGTAGAGGCCACCCATGCTATATGAGAGCGACAACATGTGAAGCACAATGAATTCACCATCAGGGCAATGCAAGAAAAGCCTTTCCAACATGAGAGAGGGGGTGTGGTGCAAGCAAGGCAGCCTAACGAGGTCGAACCAAACTTCTTCGCTCCAGTTTGGATTTGAACAAAAGTTGACAAGATCAAAAGGAAAAGAAAACCACTCATACACATAAGCACCCATTAATTTATTACAAATAGCAAATAGGTCCGTAATAGCAAGTATTAGGCTTGGGCTGTTACATGCCGCCTCCACTTGGTCGACTATATTAACCCCTACTTTTGTTTTTGGAAAAAGAGACACATAGAGATCAGAAACTTTGCCAGACTCAAGAACCCTAACACCTGGAAGGGATCCATAGGAGGATTCAATATAAGGGCTCCACAACATCATTATCTCGATCAAGGAGATACGACACCAACCATCATCCCTCCTTTGTCTCTTTGTAATACAAAAACTCTAGTGGATCCACACTTGTATTGCTTTAATCATTCATCCATGTTTACCATGAATTGCCCCTTGATGCTCGTTTTCCTCATGTCAAAGTAAACCTCCATAGTTCTCAGGAGTGAAATGCATAAAACCACCCTATCGTGTCCTAACTATAAAAAACCACCAATTCAAAACATGACAAAACACACCGCATGGTTTCGTTGACAGTGGGAAAAACACTGACCAAAATTTGACCCTGTTTTGATGTGGCAAAGTGCCCATGTGGCAGGAGAGGTGACAACACAAGGCTAATGTTAACAACTCGATCGGGATGTCGCTCCGTCAGAGGTTAGGGTTGACCCTGGTTGGACCCACCCACTCAACCCCCCGTGTTAGCGCTCCACTCCCTTTCTCTCATGTGTTGCTTGTTATCTGGATCGCCCAACCATTGGCAACCATGGTCTATTGGAACGACGGTGAGAGCACCGATGACTCCATGGTAGAGTTCGACTCTAACACATTGTTAAGGAAATCGTTAACTAGTAGCTGCTCGGTTGTCTGACAAGTAGGGGATTAATAGGCCAATCGGCAAGTTAATCACCCATTATCAATTAATCAGGCGATTTATCAGTTTATCAGCTACTCAGTGACTTAATCGGCAAGTTAACTGGTTAATTCGATGAAATCTTGAACATGGATCTAACATAAGCTCCTTGCTCCTCTGTCTCATAGGTTAGGGCTAGAGTTGCTGATGATTTGGTTATTTATTGGATTTGGATCTCGATTTAAGACGGGTTGAGCTCAATTGAAGTGCCTCTCACCATTGTTGACTCGGACTTTGAGGGCATTGTCGACCTTGAGTGTGACCACAAGAAAAATGTGAAGAAATTTGTAGCTTTTGAAGGCACCCTCACTCGAAGGAGGTTTTATGGTTGTGCATATAATTTAAGCTATCTCTTTGTCCATGCTCGTTTTACATTATGATGTATGTGAATGTGCTGGATGTGATATTTAGTAGATTTAAAAGCAAGTTAATGTAGTGATATGTGAAAAGCTAATTGTGTTCATTGAAAATTGAATGTAGTGATGCATCTCCCTATTTTATCTCTCAGTTGTGCTGATTGAAAAGTGAGTGAATTGTTTTTAGTAGGTATAACCAAATTAATGTATTGATATATGAATCACGTTCAGTGATAGAATTTAGGTTTTAGTTTTTTTGTAGGTTTAATCCTCTACAAGCATGATGGACTGTAAGGTGGGTGCATTGATATGTCACCATTGTTGCTTTGTGATGTACATTTTGCTAGGTGATCATTGTAGCTCTGAATTGGTCTATTAAAGTGGTGCATTGTGTAAAACTGTATGTACTAACTATAAACTAGGTGTTTGTACTAGTTGCGAAGTGTTGTATGTTCAGCGGATAGTGCTCTCTGTCCATGTATTAGTTGCAGTATTTGTTGACAAATAATAAAATCATGTGAAATGTTTTGTTCTTTCAATTAGGCAACTATAAATTTGTTCAGTGGGTTGACAAGGAGTGGCCTAAAGCAATAACCCAAATTTCGGGTACACAAAATTTTGGGCAAATTTCATGTGTCATTTTTGAAAACCCAATATTTTTGTAAACCGAATTACCCGACCCAAATTTTTTAGTAAACCCGAATATTGAGCGTGACCACTAGCTGTCAGGTAATCCCTCATCCTTGTTGTTTTCTTCCTCTGCCTCTTTGGAGGACCATGAGCAACAACACTAGTAGTTGCCCTAGGGGCGGAGAAAGACCTTGGCCTTGTTGGTGCTCTGGGACGCCTGGTAGGTGTAGAAGTACCCCTTGTAGATGCAGATTCAACAACACTTGACCTGGTTATAGGAGACCTTGCTGTTGCAAATGCAGATGCAACAATCCTTGATCTGGTTGTAGGAGACCTAGGTGTAGCAGGGGAGGAGGCAACATCCATTGATATGGTTCTAGGAGATCTAGGTGTAGCAGCAGTAGCCCTTGACCTTGGTGGAGGAGAGGTAGGAGCAGTTGATGTTGTAGATGCAATAGCCCTTAGCCTTGGTGGAGGAGATGCATGAACACTTGGTGCTACCTATGCAGTTTCCCTTGACCTTGGTGGAGGAGTTGAAGGAATAGGGTGCTGCAGATGTAGTAGTCCTTGACTTCGGTGGATGATATGCCTGAGTAGTTGGTGCTGCAAAGGCAGTACCAGTTGAACCAGAAGGAGCCTTTCTTATTGTACTGGAGGCAGGAGTAGTTGGCACATCACCATATTTAAACATTTAATTTTTTTTTCAAAATTTAATTCATTGAAAACTTGTATGTGTTCACTATGGATCCATGATTTTTTATGAATTCTTTATATTTGTAACCTGTAAAAAAGAAAACAATATTCCGGCCCAACAACAAACAAAGAGGGCCATGTGAAACTACATTTTCTTCTTTTCTTTCACGACACATTTGAATGTAAAATGTTATGAATTTTTCAGATACATAATATACATGTGTGTGTTTGTACAAAAGAAATCAGCTTCTTTTTTCAATATTGATGGTTAATCTCATATCTCCATTCTTCATCTAGTGGCCCACAACCACAAGGCTCTTGTGGAGCAGATGCATGAAGCTGGCCAAACTGGCTGGCCCAGCACGACATGGCCCGGTTCGCCGTGGCACGACTAATAGCTGGGCCATGTCGTGCCTGCCCACGTGCCTTGCTCCAAGGCCCATGCACGGCTTGGTTATTAAACGGGCCGGCCTGTCGCCCATTTACCATGTTTGGCCACATGTTTTTCAGCCTATTATATTATGTTGTATTTTAGATGACATACATATAAAATTCTGGAAAAAAAAATTAAAAAATAAACGGGCCGTGCAATGCCGGCCCACGTGCCCAGCCTTCAGGCCCAGGCACGCCCATGCCCGGTTTAGCCCGTGTCGTGCCTAGCCCATGGCATGCTCGCGGGCCGGCCTGGTTGACCTGGCCCGTTTGGCCAGCTTTGGGTGCATCTTGTGTCTTCCTCCCCCGACACCCTTCGCGGTTCAAAATTCAAAATCTCAAGAAGAAGCAAAGACCTTTCTTCCTCCACCACCCGGTAGCCATGAGGAAGGCGCCCGCAGTGGCCTCCAAGCCCAAGCCCAGGGCTAGGGGGAAGGCCAAGCCCAGCCCCGACTCCCTCTCCGGCGCCTCGTTGCCGTCCGGTGGCAGCGGCGGGTCTCCCTCTCCCGTTGCACTCGGCCGCGGCCTCCTCTCGGCCTCCAAGCCCAAGCCCAGGGCGACGGCCAGGGCGAAGGCCAAGCACAAGGGGAAGGCCCAACCCCGACTCCCTCTCCGGTGCCTCCTCGCCGTCCGCCAGCGCCGGGTCCCTAGATGTAATTTTCTGATATAATTTATTCCAATAGATGGGCCTCCTAGAAGCTAACACTGGTATGGCATGGACCACCGATTGACATGAGCAAAACAAGCCCAATGAGGAGAAAACAACAAGGGCCTAGTGGTCCTAATACAACATCAACCCAATAGGTCGAAACAATATGATTACCAATGAACTGGAAATAGATATTGGTCCAATGGGCCAAAATATGTCCCGGTCCAATGGGCCAAAAGTGATACATGCCTAATGAGCCAAGATTGCTATAGGCCTAGTGGGCCAAAACTGACACATCAAAAAATGGGTCGAAACACATATAGGCCTAAATGTCAAAACAAAATGAGCGTAGTAGCTTGGACTGGCACACTGTTGGCATGGTGACAGGTAACATCCATGGTGTCCATGTCATAGGCCCCCGTTGGCTGGCCTCCGGTGCCCGAGTGTCCAGAAATACCTCCATTTGTTCACCCTAATAACCACATTTTTTTACCGCCACCACATCGTGTTTCTGAGGTGATCTTCGATTTCTCTCTGATCTGGCACTCTGCTGGAGAGGTGAATCTTCACCTTCAACCCCTACATCAACCCTTGCAGTAAGAGACTAATAATTTTGATGGTAGATAGGCTCGTATGCCAGTTACAAGAAGTCTCATGTGCCACTTTGAATGTATTCTCCTCTCAAGCAACCCTGCAAACAAGATACAAGAAGTCTCATGTGCCCCTAAGCCCTAACACACCTAATACAGTTGTCAATTGTATAACGCACTAGTTTGGCGAAGGGACTGATAAATTTGATGGCAGATGGGTTATATGGAGCTGGTGGACCTCAGATTCGAAGTGGAATAGGAAGAGTAGGGGGAAGTGGTAGTGCGGACGGGAGGGATGAGAATGGGACATGCTAGGGTTGCCTTGCCGTCGAGCTTAAATAACCAGACTTTGTCCGCCATGAATGCATCCTCACCTAAACCGGAGGAGGCGTCTATCGAACCGTCGGGCGCAATTTTCTATCTGGCGATGACTGGGTAGGCCGCCTAGACTATTGGGCTCCGGTTGTTGATGCTCTAAGCACTAGTGCCAAAAAACTTGATTTAATTTTTAAAAAATGAGACATATGGTCTTTAGTGGCTTATTATTTTTACCCAAATGATAGGTGCCACACGTGTGGCACGAAGCACTTCGGCCCTGTCTTTTTTTTTAAAACTAAAGTTGTAATTTGAAAAGAAAAAACAACAAAAAACTAAAACTTGCCATCTGAAAAGGAAGTTGCCATGCTTGACAACTAAAATTGACATCCTCGACCGCGTCATTAAAGTTGCCATCAAAAACTTTCGAAGTTGCCATGTGTTCATGCCATACGTGTGACACTTATAAGGGTCGAATTTTTATAGAAGAAACACACGAGACATATTGGAATGTTGGTGGGCAAACCTGGCCAAATAGGCCGGTCTTACCGTGTTGGCCCAATAGCCCGCGTGCCTTGCCCGCCTAGGCCATGCCTGGGCCGCGAGGCTGGGCACGAGTGCCAACACGACACGACCTTTTTTATTTTTTATTTTTATTTTATTCTTATACAAACCAATAAGTCCGAAACAGCTCAATGAGCTGCATTCCACGCTTGCTAGCATCCCGAACGAGCTGCCGTGCCGGCCCGTGTAACATAAGGGTGTGCCTGGGCCAGGGAGGGCAGCACGCGTGCCGGCACGGCACAACCCGTGTACTTGCCGTTCCTGGCCGGGCTGGCCCATTTGACCAGGTCTGCGGGTGGGCAGCGAGCCCACCTGCTCCGCTAGCCACCCGAGCGACGAAATTTCAAATTCCAGCCATATAAAGCTTTCCTCCCCCTACCAACACTGCTAGCTCGCGTTCAAATTTCAAAATCTCAGAGCAGAAGCAGACCATTCTTCTTCCTCTTCCTCCCCCACCCTCTCTACCACAGCCATGAGGAAGGCGCCCGCAGCGGCCGCCAAGCCCAAGCCTAGGGCGAGGGGGAAGGCCAAGCCCAAGCCCAAGCCCAAGCCCAGCCCCGACTCCCTCTCCGCCGCCTCCTCCTCGCCGTCCGACGCCAGCGGCAGGTCCCCCTCTCCCTCTCCCGTCGCAGTCGCCCGCGGCGGCTTCCTCTCGCCCGCCTCGCTGCTGACGCCCCCGACCAAATCCCCCCTCCTCTCCGCGGCGGCCATCTCCACGCCGGCCTCCGTCTCCACCGTCGGCGAACTCAGGGGCCTCGCCTCCTCCAGCCTCGGCTCGCTCAAGCGCCGCCTCGACGCGCTCCACGCCGACAACGCCCGTGACCTCCAGGCCTCCCACTCCCGGATCTCCAAGCGCATCAAGGTGACTCATCTCACCTCTCTCATCCCTTCCCCTTTGCCATACTCCCTCCGTTCGGAATTACTTGTCGCCAAAATGGATGTATCTAGAACTAGACATCCTTAGCGCGTCGATCGATCCATCCTGAGATGGATCCCCTTCCATGTCCATGTGTGCTCTTCACTTCAGATGCAGACGCAGAGCTGCGTGCAGATGGCGGAGGAGGCGGACAAGGAGCATAAGAAGATGCTCCACAACTACTCCCACCAAGCCGACGACATCAAGGTAACACTTCTCTCCTTCCATTCGATCCATGTTTGATCCAGTGCTGGTCGTGGGTGCATCTGAATTTGGTGTGGATTTTGAGCCTGAAACTGTCGGTGTGGATTCCTTGCAGGCATCGTACAAGAAGTTGATGACAGAGGTGCAGTCGTCTTCGTCTCGTGGTACTGCAGCGAGCAGACGCATCTGTCTATCTGAATTTTACTGCACTTCAATCTTCAGTTTTACTAACTTGGTTGCCAAATCAATGGTCAGTGTGCAAGGTGACCTTACCTGAGATGGCAAAGTCTGTGGCCAGAGCTATGGATGGCTTGCGCAGTCGCTACAACATCCCAGCTACAACAGCTTAGCATACAGTTTCTGCTACGTCTCTGACTTGGTAATCACCTCTCCTTTTCGAAATTGACATATGAGAGTTTGGTCATGTTCAGTATATTTGCATGAACGTATGAGTGTCTGTCCATGAGGATTGGCAGATGTAGTATCTACCACGGATAGTGACAGCTTACAGGTTACCAAAGTGTTCCGTAGTTCATTGTATAATGTATATGCAGTTCTACTAGTAGCAGTCAAAATATTGGCTTACATGATCCTATCCTTTCAGAAGGTTTTGCTTGCTTGGTTGAGTAGTGTTTCAAAATAGGTATATCTGATCCACACGAACATCAACAATGTCGTAGACGTTGCCTTGGATATTCCAGACATTTATTTCAGTAGGAATTAGAAACATCGATCACGGGTTTCAAACTAATATCCAGAAATTCGTGGTCTAAATGCACAGGTTATATCATCTATTAGACTTGTATGAGCTAGTCATGCTTCCAAGATCTGCTCCTCTGCGTGTGCTAGCTGTACTTGTTTATGGTACTTCTTTCCATCTTAAATTACTTGTGTGTAATTACATAATATTTGCTGTATTCCAAGAAATTATGTTATGTGTCTGAACAAATAAGCTATCTACATCACATACAGATAGGAAATCTTCCTCTGGTTCCATTGTGTTTGTGTTGTTTACATTCTTTCTTTAACATTGATTGCTTCTCGCGTTCCCCTTTTATTTTATCAAAACTGGACCATATGTATAGAAATCATGTTCTATTTTAGTTACTTGTATATGCCGATATCCATCTTCTTGTTTCGTTTTCTTAAGACAGTTGTCACTCTTGCTTGTGGTAACCTTTAAACTGAGTGTAACACTCGGTATATGCTTCGCCGTGGATAAAATGGCCTTTGCCGTGTATGAAACATACACAGCTTAGAATGTTTTTCCTGTAGTGCATGATCCTATCATTTCAGAAGGTTTTGCTTGCTTAGTTGATTAGTGTTTCAAAATAGGTATATCTAATCCATGTGAACATCAACAATATCATAGATGTTGGCTTGGATATTCCAGACATTTATTTCAGTTGGAACTGGAAGCATCCAATAAATTCCAACTGACCATATGTGCTCCAAGAACACTTATTTTCAATGTCGTAGATCACAAGAGCACTTATTTCCATCTTAAATTATGTTGTTGTAATTACATAATAATTGCTGCATTCCAATGAATCCTGTTATGTGGCTAAACAAATAAGCTATCTACATCACACATATAGATAAGAAATCTTCCTCTGATTCCATTGTGTTTGTGTTGTCTACATTGTTTTTCAGCAACTAGTATCAGTCATAAAATCAAGGATGGATCAGAGATCACTAGAGCTTTTCTGAAAGTTTTACTTGCTTGGTTAATTAGAGTTTTTGCGAGGAAAAAGTTCTGGGTTGTGTATAATGGGTATTTCTAATCCCCCTGAACATCGACAATGTCGTAGATGTTGTCTTGGATATTACAGTTGGAATTAGAAGCATCATGTGTTTCAAACTAATATCATGAATTTCACGGTCTAAATGCACAGGTTTTAGTATGTAGTAGACTTGTATGAGTTGGTCATACTTCCAAAATATGTTCCTTTGTCTATGCTGGCTGCACTTCTTTATGGTACTCCCTCCGATTCATACTACTTGTCGAGTTGTCGGTCAACCTGATGTATATAGCACCGAAATACGTCTACATACATCTGTTTGAGCGAGAAGTAATGTGGATCATAGGGAGTACTTCTTTTCATCTTAAATTACTTGGGTGTAATTGCATAATAATAGCAGTATTCCAAGACATTCTATTATGTGCTGAATACTATTGGCTAAACAAATAAGCCATCTACATCACACATAAAGATAGGAAATCTTCCTCTGATTCCATTGTGTTTGTGTTGTTTACATTCCTTCTTCAGCAACTAGCATCATTGATTGCTTCTCATGTTCCCCTTTTATTTTATCAAAACTGGACCATATGTATTATTTGTATATGTCGATATCATGTGCTATTTATGTTTACTTCTATATGCCGATATCCATCTTGTTTCACTTTCTTTACACAGTTGTCCCTCTTGCTTGTGGTAACCTAGCTGAATCTTATCTGTATTATCTGTAACAGGTACATGCCCTTCTCCAGATCAACCTGGCTGCTGAATTCCTGGAGTCATGGCAGCACAAAACTCGCACACTTGTCAATAACAACTGTTACTATCATACACTTCTTGCTACAGTCTCTTTGTCAGCTACGTCAAAACTCGTTACGTTCAGTCCAATATATGGGACTCGTAAGCTACGTCAAAACTTCTGTTTGTACCTAGTATTGGATCATGCTATGAACATTCTTTATACCTTGTATTATATGAATTGTCATCAGTCGGTCGATTAATCCATTGGATATCGGAAGTTTGCTGAGTTTGTTCTGTCGTGTCTTAGCATCTTTCTTTCTTCCTTGTTTCTTTCTTGCTGGTTTACATGCGCTCTTCACTCAGAACATGGTTGCTGTGAACTGAAGTATCTGGCCGGGGACTAGTCACCGTTTAATCTGATTCATCTAGAGAAGCTTGTGAGATAACTTTTTCAGATGTTTTGGACATTTTTGCAAGGATTCGTTTGGAACTGGGTGTATCCTCAGCTCCAAGAATCCGCTGATGGCTTACCATCGTTGTTTCTGTGGCATCTGTAGACACTACTGATATGGTTCTATGATACAATCCTGGTACACCGAATCTTTGTAGATCGCTTGTGTGAAGCTAGAGGAGTGTTTGACAAGAACAATAATGATTAATGTCTGGAAACCTAAAATGCTTAGCTGGCTACTGATGATGAACAATTATTGTTCAGATCGACTGCAAACTGGACCTATATATATTTCAGGTCTGCCGATGATGTTGCGTCAAGACTTGCGGAGCTCCAGTGTGAATGGATACAAGCAAACATATCTATCTTGATCCAGGAGAGCACATCTTTAACAAGTTTCCTTCTACACAAAAAACATAGAAAAGAAGAAGCAAAAAACGTAGGAGATTTCTTGCAATTTACAATCAAATTATGGTAAAACTTGGAAGCTACAACCAAAGCACATGCTGGACAGTAAAAATCAAACACACAGCATATGGAAGATACCCAGAATAACATTTTAACAACAACAAAAATGCCTTTGCTCAAAGAGCATGACGAAGAGCAAATCGCTCATCTGAGTGATGCCATCTGTGCATCTTAATCACGCCGAAGCTAAAGTAAATTTGGGAGGCAGGGAGGAACAATTATAAATAGTCAGTTCTAATACCATAGATAGATACCAGTACATAGTTCCGGACACTACCAAGATTATCACGACATCACAACAATAACAAGCAGCAAATGATGACAGCATGGATGCTACCGCGACCATCCAGAACGACATGTTAGACCGGCGGTACAAATAAAAAGAGCGAAGAACAAAAGGCATGCCAAGGGAAAAGCAAAACAGGAGTCATGACCATTCAGACATGCCCTGTGGAGAATGGAGGCTCCTCATCTTCTTGCATCTCATGGCCTCGAATTGGAACGATGCTCTCTTGGAGGTGGTGGTGAGTAAGCGACATCAAATACTAACTCTCAATGTTCATAGAGAACTTGCCATCAATATCGCAGCGTAGCACATGCTTCTTGTTGAAAATGATCAGCAGCTCACGCTCTTTTAGCACAACCATATCGTTGAACACAATTATCCTTTTCTTTTTGGAAGAAGCTGAATAATGTTGTCTTGATGCCTTCACCATCGGCAAGTCAATCCGGTACTTGAAAGCCCAGATTTCAGCCTCGTAATCCTGCATCGCCCAGACATCAATAGAAGTGAGCGTGGGAGTCGAGCCGCCCCAGAAAGCAAGCGTCCCCTCCATGTCGAAAAACTTTCCATGATGGCACCGCTGGGTGGGAGCGCACATCCATTGGAATGACTCCGCTTCTGTGTCAAACACAATAAAGATTCCACCGGCTCCCACAACATTGGTGGCACCATAAGCACACCTATGTAGGCTGCCACGATGGTGGACCGGCCGTGGATGGTTGGATGAAAAGTGCAGCTCGCTTAGTTACTTCTGTTCACCAATGGCGATGAGACCAGTGGCATTCTAACTCTGACATGCCTTGGCTTGTCGAATCCCACTGTTAGGATGTATAAGTTAGATTTAGAAAAGCCAAGTGAGTGTGAGACCCAGGCATCTTATACTCTCCACTTGAATGGTGGTGGTTGAAACCGGCGATGGTGTTGTGTTGCCTCTAAGGATGCGGCAGGCCGGAGAGCACGCGCGCGGATAACTGGGTTGCAGATGTAGAACCGTTGTCCCCGAGAGACGATAAGAAAGCCATCAAAGCTGCCTTTGGGCACCGGGGTCACGGACGACGATGAGGCTGGCGGGCTGCCCTTGGCCATTGACAATGGAGAGCGACGGATGGCGACGACGGTGCTCGAGCATGAATGCAGGTGTGGATGTCACGCTGTGCCATGACATGGTGACAGCATGGCAGCAACCAACGTCATTGGGCGGCATGGCAACCCGACGGAGTATCTTGTCAATGATCTCGTCGCCGTCCTCGGGCAGGTCCTTGAGCAGGGTGGCACCTTTACTGTCCGGCATCATGCCCGTCGAGTCCAGTCAGCTGAAAAGACGCGCCAAGAAAACTTTAGTCCACCCACGGCTAACTCCTTCAGAGACGAGCAGCTTAAAATCAAGTGGAGAAGCAATTAAACTGATAGAAAGCTTGACTCTTGCATTGATCAGTTATGATAATTACTGTAACAAGGGCGTTTACACATGACTTAAGAACAGAGTGACAACTACTGAAGACAGAGTGAAAGACAAATACATCATAGCTTAACGTAAACGGGAAGAGGAAGGCAAGACCCTCGGAGGGTCTAACGGCGGCGGCGAGCTGCTTTTTTCTGAAAATGAGGTTGACTCCGGCCTCTGCGTCGATAGATAGATGTACACAGTCATCTTAATTAAATTATTCAATAAAGATGTGACAAGAACATACACCAAGAAGGCGAAGCCACCACTCCACACCTACAAACTTGACAATGGGGATGCCATCATGCTCCCACCATCTAGAACCGAGGTCATGGCCGAGCCGCCCACATGACGTACCAGAGCGTGGACATCCGGTCGAGCAGACCCAACACGTGTATCATATGCACACGCTCCCGAAGCCGCCCCTACAATCGAGTAGCTGACCCATCTCCATGGTAGAGATCCGCATTATCCTTTCCCAGCCAGCCGTCAATGCCGCCACGGCTCCAAACAGCGCCGCTGCCCTGTGCTTGTCCATCAAGACGCATCCGTCGCCAAGACTCCGCTGCACCATGCCACCGAGACCCACAGTCGTCGATGCAGTAAATGCCACACTGCTCCACCTCGTGACGACTCCAGCAAGCATATGCTCCAAAACGATGCCCTTGTGAGGGATAAACGGCACCGATAACACCGCCATCATTCGTTCTGGAGACCTAGATCAAGGGTTTTCCGTCAGAACAACCCGAGCTAGGAGATAATGACTGCATTGACGATGCCTTCAACAAGGTAATGACACATAGACACCATCATCGCCCGCGATGACCAAAGCCGGAGCTCAGTTTTCAATGTTGCCCACTTCTCCCCAGTTCGCAGCCAGTTGGATCGGCACGAATTTGCGTAGATCGGCTCCGTAACGACGAGGATCTGGACAGGCTCTATATCCATGGCTCACTGCCCACCAGAGCACGCCCACCACACAAGCCATGGAGGCAACGTCCGCCACCACTGTGCTGCCTTCGTAGTCACGACGACACGACCATCGTCGAAGTCGCTTGGAGCCGTCGTCCTGGACTCGTCCGGCCAGGCCGGGCCCGATGTCGTTGTCCCTTGAAACCATGGCCGACGCCTCCGACGGGAGCACGAACCCCCAGCCCCCAAGAACGACCAAGATCGCTGCAGGCGTCAACACTGGAGCGCCGCCCATGGCCACCTGACAGTCGAGGTATTCCATCACTCTCCGCACACCACCAACGAGAGGGCCGCACGAGGACCCTACGATCTCGCCGTCGCTCCGGCCGTATGGCACGCTGTAACCACGACCTCCGCTCCCGACGAAGTTAACGACCTCCCCGCTGTCCGCGTCGTTGGTAGTGTCGCGGCTTCACCCACGACTTCTTCAGGAGGCGACTAGAGGGAAGATGGGAATGAGGAGGTAGGTAGTGTGCTAAGGGATCCCGCCGGTGGCTACTGGATGAGGACGTCTTGGTGGATGGCCATGGAGGAGGGACGAGACTTGCCTGCTCCCTTCCCATGCTCCCATCCGTGCTCCCGCGTACGTGGCTTAATTTGATTGGAAGAAAATAAGACCCGGCCCCACCCCTGAAAATCAGGGGGGGAGATGATTAGATTAGAAAAGAAAAAGGGAAAAGGACATCCGTAGGATGAAGTGGGAGCACGGATGGAAACATGGAAAGGAAGCAGGCAAGCCGGATCCATGGAGGAGAGTACGAGGAGGCCCATCCGGTTTTTGCGGACCGAACATCGAACTCGTCTCTAGTAGTATTTCCCGGGAGTCCCTATACGACACATTTTGCGTTATGCATAAACTCGACGCACAGGGTGGATGCGCGACTGGGCCGTCCCACCAACGAGCCCGTTCGTTGTTGTCCTATCACGCGATGAGCCATTAGCCACTACGCCAGAGAATGGCAGATGTACATAAAGGCGCAAAACACTATAAGAATACACAGCAAGGTTTAGATTTGGAAAAGATTCCTTCAAAGTTGCAAACAGTTTTGAAATGCCGTAATTATTTTTTATATTACAAACAATTTTTGAAAAAGTGATTTTTTATTTCCTTATTTTAGGAAATTCCTAAATACTTTCTAAGACTACACAAAATATTTAAAAAAAAACATTTTTAAAATTAAAAACCAAAAAAGCTAAAACACGAATATTCTTTTAAAATGCGAACAATTTTTGTATTCATATGTTTTTAGGAAAATGTGAACAAAAAACACGGGGACATTTTTTCAAATTGCGATCAAAATGTTGAAACTGCGAAGATTTTTTGAAACATCAACATTGTTATGAAATTGTGTTTCTACCTGAAAACGAGAACATTTTTTGAAATTTCTGAACATTTTTCTGAAGCTGTAAACAAATTTCGAAAACAAGAACATTTTTTGATACCCGGATATTTTTTATAAATTGCGAACATATTTTCAAAACGAGAACAAATTTTGAAATTGTGAACATTTATTGAAATTGTGAACTAATATAGAAAACAATAATTCTTGTTAAAACACAAATAATTTTTTGAAAATAACTTTTGAAAACAAGAACATTTTTAAAAAATCATGAACAACTCTTTCGAAACAGGAACATTTTTCCAAATTCCAAAACAAATTTTGGAAACGTGAACATATTTCGAAATTCCTGAACAAAATTTGCAAACATGATTTTTTAAACTTGTGAACAATATTTTAGACAGGAACATTTTTGAAACTCCTGGAAAAATGAAAATATGACAAACTGGGATTTGTGGAGAATTTTTGAAAACAGGAACATTTTTAAAATTGTGAAAAATGAACAAACATTCCAAAGATTTTTTGTAAGACAAGAACAATTATTGAAACACGCAAAACAATATTTGAAAAATGTGAATACTTTTCAAATTATGAACAATTTTTTAAAATTCGAATATGTTTCAAAAAATTTGAACATTTTTTAGAAACACGAATTTTTTTAAACATTTCGAACAATTTTCAAAAGAAATAAAAAACGAAAAAAGAAAATAGAAGAAAGGATAGGAATGAATAAAAAGAAATATAAAATGGAAAAAGGGAAAGAAATCGAAAAAAACAAATAAAACCATTAAACTGGTATAAAAATAAAAAAACCGTTTCAGGGAACCTTCTGGAAGGTTCCCAAAACTGGCTGCCTCGCAGTGGGGAAGTGGGCCGGCCCATTTCTTGCGCTCGGGGAAGATCGCCTGTGCGAACGCTCGACATTTTGACGCAGTTAGTGTCAAATACTCCCTCCGTCTCAAAATTCTTGTCTTAAATTTATCTAAATGCGGATGTATCAAGTCATATTTTAGTATTAGATACATTCGTATCTAGATGAATCTAAGACAAGAATTTTGGGACGGAGGGAGTAGGATTTTCCGTATTTCCCTCCGGCGTTGCGCGGTGAGCGTGTTCTGTCGCCTTTAATTAACTTGCTTTGGGCCAGCTGCGTGTCCTTTTATTTTTTTATATTTAGAACAATACTACATACGTATATTGTGAAAAAAATTTAGTTGGATTTTAGAAGTGTTCCTCGCATATTTAAAAAATGTTCAAGTAGTGTAAAAAAGGTTTGCTCATCTTTTTTAAAAACGTTTGTATCAAAAAAAGTCTGACATTAAAAAATGTACACACGTTTCAAGAAAATGTACGTTTCATTTTAAAAAAATGTTATACAATTTGAAAAATGTTTGTCTAAAAAGAATATGTTCCAGACCATTCAAATACAATGTACATTACCCTTAAGACGAGCAAGGAACAAATTACATGTCAAGGGGAAAGCAAAACATAAGTCATGACCCACACATGGCCTGTGGAGGCAATGGAGTCTACTCATGTTTTTGCATCTCATGACCTAGAATTGGAATGATGCTTTCTTGGAGGCGGTGGTGAGTAAGCGGCATGCAATACTCACTCTTTCTAATGGTGACAATATGTCAGCAGCGTGTTTTGTTGAAAATGACCAGCAACTCACGCTGGTTTAGCATAGCCATGTGGTTCAATGGCTGCGTAGTTGAATCAAATGATCTTATTCTTTCCTTTTTGGAATAAGCTGACTACAGTTGTGTTGATGCCTCCAACGTTGAAGGTCAATCCGGTTCTTGAAAGCCATTTTTTATCCTCCTAATGTTGCATCACCCAGAAATATTCTTGTGATGGGGATGTTGTAAAATCCTAATGTATGTGGCTTCAGTTTAGCCATCACTTTATCTTCACTAGTGTAATTGGCTTCGGTTTAGTGTATAAATCGATTTAGTCATCACTCTGTTTTCACTAGCGAACATCAAGTCTTGAGTTGGTTGCATCCACTCTCTCCACGTCCTACACACATTCATCACTTGCACTTGTCAATGTATAAAATAAAGACACAAGTAAATGTACTTTCACTAACGTTTAGGAAAGTAGCTAATACCTAAATGCATAAGAAAGAAAGCATGAAGGACTGGCACTATATCTAACAATAGGAATTACTTACCATCTCCTGTTTGAAATCACCCATCATAGGCACCAAGAAATGTTAATTTTATCATATGAATTTTTGTAGTTGTTTTCATCGTGCAGTGTGCATCTTCCACATTGTGAAAACATAATTTATTTCGTATTTAAAAGTGTTCATCCCAAATTTAGCAAATGTTCATGCTGTGTAAAAAAGTTTCCTCAAGTTTCAGAAAATGTTAGTACCATTCAAAAAGAATTATGTGACATTTCCAAGCTATGCACTCGTTTGAAGAAAATATACGTTGCATTTAGGAAAATGTTATATAATGTAAAAATTGTTCCGTCCACTTCAAAATGAATGTACCTTACAGTTAAAGGAGCCGTGAACAACAGGCATGTCAAGGGAAAAGCAAAACAGAACTCATAACCATTAAGATATGTCCTGTGGAGAATGAAGGCTATAGAGTTTACTCGTGAACTCATATGCACCCTCGGGAACAGTAAAATCGAAAACAATAGTTAAAAAATAATTAAAAACCTGATTTTTTTGGAACAAACATTGACGAATTATCATCATGCGCGCAAATTTTCATGAAAAAACAACACGTGTATCATCAATTTTGTTTTTTCTACGGAAGCATATTTACATGTTTTTTCTTCATGGAAATTTGCAAGCATGTTCGGAATTCGTCAATGTTCGTAGAAAAATCCAGTTTATTTAAATATTGTTTACTATTTTTTATTTTACTATTCATGACGGTGCGTATGAGCTAGCGAGCAGAAACTTAATATCCCTGGTGTTTTTGCATCTCATGGCCTAGAATTGGAATGATACTCTCTTGGAGGGTGTGGTGAATAAGCAACATGCAATAATGACTTATTCCATTCCTTTTTGAAGGAAGTTGAATAAAGTTGTCTTTGATGCCTCCATCGTTGACAGGTCAATCCGTCACTTGAAGGCCCATATTTTAGCCTCGTAATCCTGCATCAGCCAGATATTGATAGAAGTTAGCCGGGGAGTCAAGCCATTTAATAAAGCAAGTGTACCCTCATTGTCGAACAACTTCCTGCCAAGGCATGAATGGGGTGGACCACACATCCATCGGAATGACCATGATTCTATGTTGAATAAAATAATGTCTCCACCGCCTCCCATCATGTGCCTGGCACCATAAATACGCTAGTGTAGTCCCATGGTGGTAGACTCGTGGTAAACAAGAGAACATGGCTCAAGATAACCGAGTTTCAGATGTACAACTAGTTAGCCCAAGAGAATATAAGGAGTCCATCGCAGGAGCCTTTGCGACAATCTTGAGAATGGTGTTCGAAGCCCCGGAGGAAAGTTCCGAGCTGCTGATGGGCAACAGCATCACGAACAACGACGAGGGTGGTCGGCCGCCTGTGGCCATTGACAATGCAGAGCAGCGGCTAGCTGCCGTGGTGCCGACGCAGGAATCCGGGTGTGGATGTCACACCGCGTCATGACATGGTGATGGCACAGCAGCGGCCGATGTCCTTCGGCGGCAACCCATGTGTATTTTTTTCAATGAACTTCTCGGGCAGGACCTCGGACAGGGTTGCACCTCTCTTTCCCAGCATCATAGTACTCTGTCGACTTCGGTCGGCTGGAAAGACACAACAAGACTTAGTCTAACAACCGCTTGAATCAAGAGCTTAGTAATCATTATTAAAACAGATATATTTTCAAATGACGAGAGAGTTCCAAGTCTTAGTTTTTGAGTGTTATCTTGGCCATAGTTTTGTCTTGGACTTCCCCACCTCCAATTTCAGTGTGATCTCGGCCAGTAATCCTCCGTTTATTGTTTGGTGTGTTGCTCTGCTCTCTCCCTTTCTTGATGCATCAGATCGTATATGAAATCTCTTCATGTCTTCAAATTCCACCTTTTATTGCTGCAGGTGGCCAGGCTAAGATGATGTTTTTATCTTGTAGAAGATGCACACTGTGCGATGAATACAACTACAAAAGTTCGGAGGATGAACCTAAACATTTAGGTGATTTCCAAAACGAGATGGTAACTACTTCCTATTGTTAGAATTAGTGCCACTCTGTCATGTTTTGTTTCTTATGCATTTAGGCATTAGCTACTTACACTACTAGGGAAAAGGCTAGCAGCAGCGCGGGTTTTAGATGTATCAGTAGCGCGGGGATAGGCGCTACTAATAAGGCGCTACAACTAACACATAGCAGTAGCGCGTGCTCACCGGCGCTACTGCTACGCAAGTATAGCAGCAGCGCTATTAGCGGAAGCTCGCTACTGCTAGTAGCTCTAGCACGCTTTGCATGTACTCGCTACTGCTATCGCGGCGCTGCTGCTAACTTTTATACACTCGCTACTGCTAATTTAAGTAGTTTTTTTGGCATATTTGTTTTGTATTTGAACAGGCTTTATAGAAGAATCTTTAGCACATAGAAATGTCATCATGATACACATACAAATGCCTGCGAGACCACTAATGTAATCATAGCATGTACATACAAATAGTCTCATCATAATCATCATCCAACACAGTGGTATCTTGTCATCATCTCGAAAATAGCGATACATGCAAGTCTCGAATACTTGCAACTACAACAACATCATCCATCTAAACAAAGGTATACGCAAGAAGAGCTATCACTATGAGTGAGAGCGGAACTATGCAGTACATGAGGTGGCGGTTACGAGTCCTCTCTCGCGCTAGCGTGAACCTCAAGTAACTAGCTTCTCCTTCTTGTCTGCTTTTGAAGCCTTTATGGCTGGCGCCCGTGAACCCATTCACTTGCGCCTGACACTCATGCCACTCGTTGTACACCCCCGGAACCTTCCCTTTTGTACACGACATAGCAATTCCATCTATCCATCAAGAAACTAGGTACCTGTTAGAGATGCATGTTCATGAAGAGGATGTACAATCATATATATGCAACAAAATATACTAGAGCAACACCGAAAAAGAAAGGGTTAGCAACTAGATGCAACATACAGTACACAAATTAATTAACTAGAGGTACGCACGTCATCGTACGCAAACTAACAAAGTAGCGTTACGCAAGTTCGGCAGGGACCGTGGACATCACAAAGTTTCATCGCTACAAAAAGTATACAAGTTCAACCGACACATATCATCATCATCGGCATCATAAATCAGTAGAAGTTCCATCCTTCCATATCATTGAGGATGAACCCTAGCTTCTTGAACGGCGTGAGGTCTAGATGTTGCATGCCTATGCGAGTTCGGACGTCAGCTCGCGATATAGGGCCGTGGTGGAACATCCCCTTCTCATCAACGACTTCTTTCATGATGATCGTCGCAATGTCGCTTTGGATGCGAAAGAAGTCATCTCTAAGTTTATAATCCGCTTCTCCATGAGATTCTAGCCACTTGTGGATATGATCATCATTTCTGCTGTTCATGCGAAGCTTTTGGTGATCCGTGTTGAACTGAATCATGAGATGGACGATGTAGAATCCATTCTTCTTGCTTGGTTTTGGGACATGGATGCAGGAGAAGTTAGTTTTATGCACGAAACCCATCTTCTTGTTCCTTTGTTTCTTGATCTGCACGTGTCCACCTCTAAAGCTGAAGCCTTGGAGAGCATCATCTAGAATATTCATTATGTGGGTGTAGTCTTTTTTCTCGTAGTCTCTGGAAGGGTCAAAATACACGGCGTGGGAGACTTGCGGGTAAAGAACGATAAGGACGGCGCGCCCGTTGCTGCTGGGAAAAGACACGTCAAATTATTCCCCATATGAGAGAGAAGGAATGATTGAAATGTACGAAAGGGTTGTCCGGAACTGACTTACTTTGGATGATAAGGCACGAGGACAATTTCCCGGTCCTTATTCTGTACCATGAAGTTTTGGAGGTACTCCCTAGCAGCTTCACGCTCAAAGTCGCCGAGACTCAAGAAAGACTCATGCATGTAGTACGGATCCGCCACACAGATTTGCGAGACTTCTTCACTCTTCATGATGGAGCTCATATGTAGCGCAAAAAGGCGAACAATAGTAAAATCGAGCCGCCTTGTTAGAAACATCTCAAAGATATGGTCAAAACGCAGGAAGAACACCTCTACGGGCCGTGTGTCGACGTAGCACTTCCCCTCAGGCACACGAGCCGCGTATGTCGGATATCCTGGATCCTTTGAGGCTAGTAGGCTTTTCTCAGTCGACAACACATGGTCGTGCAGTCTCCTGAGATCCCCTGATAGTGCCTCCAGCGGTTTCGGCGGTAGCATCGGCTCGCCCGTGAGATGGAATATGACCGCACCTTTCACGGGTACACGCTCTTCAGAATGCATCGTCTGGCTGCTATGTGCCCTGGCTTGTTTGGAGGCAGTTACCTTCCCCGATCTCTTCCTCTCCTTTTTCTTGGGCACACCTTCCAGACCCTTCCTTAACCCCTGCCCAGTGTTCCCGGGCTAAATCAGATGACCCTCGACTGGCTAGTTGAGCCTATGTTGAGGCGGCATCTTCAGGCGTGTCCTGTGAGGATTTCATGAAGAGAGACTTTTTGCAATCCCTGCTACGATCCTGCCCGGGCATATCATCCATATCCTCATTAGCAAGCTGATAGCCCGATTCGTCATATGGTTGACTCATCATATCTATATCACAGTCATACACGTTTGTATTGAGGAAATCCATAGGGTCAACCTCCGTCTCATCATCCATTCTCTGTTCTACAGGAGAAATTACATCAGCCAGTACTATTGCACCCCCTTCATCTTGTCGTCCGCCGCTCTCACCCGGCACTACAGGAGCTGGTAATTGTGTAGGCGGGGTGGTGGTCTCCGCACATGCTTGTTGATGTGTGGTAGTTATTGGTGTGCTCTCAGCTGGCTCCAGACGAATAAGATTCTTCGGCCATAGCAGCACCCAATTCTTGCAGCTTCCAATCCGCGGCGGGGTCTCGTCGTCCGCTCCCACATGCTGTACTGGAGGAGGCAAATCCTCGTGCCCCGATTTCACACTGGTCAAGCTAACCCTGAAGTGCCCAGCGGGGATCGGCTGGTTGTGGAACGCGTTGAGAGGGGTCCATTATCATCCCCTTTCTCACGCCCACCTTCCGCCTTTGATCAAGTAGAGTATGGTGCACGGGTTTCTTTCACTGCAAACACATATGTATGTGGCGAAACAACCAAAGGCAACAAAATGAAATATTATATATATATATATATATATATATATATATATATATATATATATATATATATATATATATATATATATATATATATATATGTTGGTGCGACATGCAATTACCGTGAAGGCGTCGAGCTCAGCCAAAGACGAAGGCCCACCTAGTGCACCTGAGACTGAGGATGGGCTGCTATGAGCGGGAGCGGCTGCGAGAGGAGGCCCGGTTGCGTGAGCAAGTGACGGTGCGATGGTGTTGTTGTTCATGGAGTTGCTCCTGGCGAAACTGGGCAACGGGAAATCATGTACCGTCTTGTCTGGATTTTCCTTCGCCCAGTTGATGATAACTGGAACCAAGTTAGTAGCGAAATCATTTCTGCAGGCAGTTACAACTGCATTGATTGCCTGTTGTAGCAACTCATATTTGTCCACGGCTGCTTTTTTCGCGTCCTCAGCTGCTTTTTTCTCAACCACAAGCTTCACCTTCGCGTTGATGTCCGCCTAACTAAACTTCTTTTTCTGCTTCTTAGCCTCCGGGCCCTCATTGTAGAACACCTTCCATGTGGCGCCGTCTCCTGCGCAGTGCACACGACCATATTGCGGCCACTGATCCAAAGGGAGTCCCTTAAGTTCGTTCAAGGCCCGGTTGAGAGGGGTGTCCCACTTGGGCCTCATCGGAGAAGTAGGGCTTTCGGCTGCAAGCTGGTGTTGCTTCTCCAGTAGTCTAATCAATTTCCTCGTGATCTTGTCCGTGTAAAAAACCTTTTCTCCTTGTCCCACTTGTAGCGGGCCGTGATGAAGTCACGCTCCAAGGGGTTGGTGAACTTCGCGAAGGTGTCTGGGAGACCCGCGGCTTCACGTTCCGCGTCCTCCTTATCCCATATGGGCCTTTTTCCGAGGTAGCCACGGCTTCTGAGGCGATGCTTCCCCGTGTTCCTTTGCTGAAGGCTCTTGAATTTCGCAGCCTTAGCCTTGGCTGCCTCGGTAGCGCAAGTGTCCTTGAACTTTTCGAACTCCTCTTCCGTAAGTGTCGGATTTTCCTCCAGAATCTTGGACAGGGGTTCATCAGCCTCAATAGCTCATTCCACCCTCCCTTTCCAGGAGGCCAAATCATTGCTGAACATGCCCATGGCGTGATTGTTAATCTTTTTCATCTTCAGATCATCCCACGGTTGTTCTATGTTATCATCCCGGTCGGGGAACTTGAATCTCTTGTGCAACTTCGTTAGGAGCAACTGCGTCAAATGTTCTTTAATCCTTAAGTCATCGTCATTGATGCTCGCGCATACCCGTAGGATGCATCCTAATTGGTTCCCATAGCACTCGCGAGGTTCTTCCGGCTCTAACGGCTCAAACTTGCCAGGTGCCATCTTTGTGATCACAAGTCGTCCAATCCCTAGTTTGTTAGGTTTTCGTATCCTCTGCTTCTTATGCTTCCTCTTTTCGGTAGCGGCATCGGGGCCGGTACCTTCCCCGCCGGTACCTTCCCCACCGGTCTCGGTGCCGCCATCGGTGCCGGCGCCGTCGGTGTCGATGTCGGCGTCAGTACCATCATCGAGGCCGACCTGCAAACCTTGCTTAGCAGTCAAATAGTCGAGGTACTCTTGTTCACCCTCATAATCCATCTCGTCTGCATCTTGGTCAGAAGGCCCAGTTTCTTCGTTGTTCGACATGTTTCCTATGATTAAGTGTCCTCATTTATTTCTAAAAGTATGAATAAATGAGAAATGACATAAAAAGAAATCTATGTGCCAGCACTCGATATGCCAACTATGTAGCACAAATCATGCCTTTATTCACGGGAAATTTCGGCATGACCTTTGCTAAAAAATGGACATACCGAGTGCCTGAAATTCACCGGAACGGAAATGAATCAACATTCCGGCGTAACATAGGCAACTCGGATCATTTTCCAAACATGACATGTCCAAAACATGACATATGCACATATCACATGTCCAGTTCAAATTTGCATATAAATTCAGCTAATTTTGAAACCTAGCTAAATTCATAACTAAATAGATAACCTAATTAACATACTGCCCTAACCAAAATCTAAGTAAATTAACCAAGAACCCTAGCAGAGAGAGAGAGGGGGGGTTACAGAGGGTGCAGGGCGAGGAGGGCCCGACGACAGCCGGGAGGGGAGAGGAGGGAGGCGAGGCCGACGGTCGGGGCGAGCGGCCGGGGTCGGGAGAGCGGCGCCGGTCGGGGCGAGGGCCGGTCGGGGCGAGCGCTGGGTCGGGTCAGGCGAGGGCGGGTCGGGGCGAAGCGCTGGGTTGGGGCTAGCATCGCGCCGAGTCGGGGCGAAGCGCCGGGCTGGTCGGGCGGCAAAGCGACGGGGAAGAGAGTGGGGATTTGGGGGGAAAGGCGGGATGAAGCAGGGCGAGTGAGAATTTGGGTTAAGCGGACGTAGCAATAGCGCGTTTGGGCAAAACGCGCTGCTACTACCTTCAGTAGCTGTAGCGCTTTACACGAAATGCGCTACTACTAACTTCGCTACTGCCAGTTTCCCTTTTTCTTTTCCTTTATTTTATCCCACTTTTATTTCCCGAGGGCAGTGAACGAAGGGAGGACGATATATATTGCATCATTGGACGGTTAAATATGTATGCAAAATAGGAACACATATATTACACATCATTGGACCCATGCATAATAATGACTAAGTATATATATATATATATATATATATATATATATATATATATATATATATATATATATATATATATATATATATATATATATATATATATATATATATATACGCTTCCTCGTCTTGACGTTTTCGTTTTTGAGTCAGCTTCTTTCCCTTCTTGTTCATCGAAGAATAATTGAGCCCCTCATTGTGACTTTGCCTTTTCCATGGAGTACGATTTTTCTTAGGTAATGTAGTGATTCTTCTTTTGACGTATACTTCATCATCATCGTCATCTTCCCTCATTGGGTTGCCGTACTGATCATAGTCTTCCTCGTTGGCGACTCCATCCATTCCAATGATGTTCCTTTTGCCTCTCCTCACGACAACACGGCCGGTATTGCGCGGGTCAGTTATGAAGAAGCATTGTGTCACGTGGTTAGCGTGTACCCATGGCTCGTTTTTTGCGATAGCGTTCACGGTAGCGCTCTTGGCATCGGGTATAGTCATGGTAGTGAAAATTCGGCTTTCTCTTTCGACATTCTTAGCCCATCTGACACGGAACATCATTGTGTTGTGCAGTCCAGAGTAGTCAAGCTCCCAGATCTCCTCGACCCTTCCATAAGATTGTTCAGTTGCGCCGTTGTCGCTGCCGGTCATGCATTCCATCGTCACCCCTGAGTTCTGATCATCACTGTCCATATCTTTGGCCTCCGTGTAGAACGTGTATCCGTTGATATCATATGCCTGATAGGTTACGAGGTTGGGCGAGGGGCCATGTGCTAAGGCATATATGAGCAATCCGTCCTTAGAGCCCTCCTCCGGGGGATTAGCAATAATATGCTCTTTGAACCAATGCAGGAAAGTGGAGTTGTGCTCTAGTAACATCGGCGTCCGTCCTGCATACCCCCCGGTCACGATACTTCTTTGTGATAATTTCTTTGTGCAGTGCCACGAAAGGATCTACCTCGTCTAGGTGTTGTAGCACTACCAAGTTTGCTCTGTCAAAGTCGCTACGTCGATCTGAGTATGCCACGTGCAGTTCCCTGCGACCGTTGCAGTGACCATCTCCTTCGAGCCTCCCATCGTGCTTGTTAACGGAAAACCAACACTAACACCAGCGGCTGGTCTGCGCCATATAGAAAATTCTCACGAAAGAGATGCACTCTTGTGCCAAATAGCCCTCGACGATGCTTCCATCCGGACGGGACATGTTACTGAACGAATCCTTTGATGATCCCATTCATCTTCTCAAACGGCATCATGTTGTGCAGGAATGACGGCCCCAGTCTATTATGTCATCCACAATATGGACACACAGATGCACCATCACGCCAAAGAACGCGGCGGGAAGTACATCTCAAGCTCATTCAAGATCACAACGATCTCTTCCTCGTAGCCTTTGAGCTGCTTCACACCGATCGACTTTTGAGAGATGATGTCAAAAAGTTGCAGAGACCAATAAGCGTGTCACAGACGTGTTTGTCCATTATCCTCTAAGGGCAACAGTAGTATCTGCGTCATCATCACATGACAGTCATGAGACTTCATCCCGCTGAACCTTTTCTTGTCCGTGTCTAGATATCTGCTTATCTTGCCACAGTAACCGGAACTAACTTTGACTCCGGTAAGGCACTTAAAGAATTGATTAATCTCAGCCTGACTTAAGGTGAAGCAAGAAGGGGGGCAATAATTCTCTTTCTTTATTTTCTTGCCCTTCTTCTCCCGTGCCTCTGTCTCCGTCTCTGTCTTGTCTGACATTTTACGGGGCGGCATGTGCAGATCTTCCCTGATTTTCAAATCTTGCAAGTCTTTTCTTGCCTTCGGCCCATCCTTGGTCTTATTCGGCATGTTCATCAGTGTTGCGAGCAAGCTCTCAAGGACATTCTTACAGATATGCATTTGATCAAGGCAATGAGGTGTATCGAGTTTGTGCCAGTACTCCAAGTCCTAGAACATAGACCTCGTCTTCCATACCTTCAGCAGCGGCTCCGGCGCCTTTCTCATCGTCTTTCCCGGCGCGGGGCACTCCTTCCAGTTTTTCAACAGCTCATCAATTTCGGCACCGCTCCGCTTACGTGGAGGTCCTCGATGCTCAGCGTGACCATTGAATAGATCTCCACGGTTTCTCCACGGGTCGTCCTGTTCAAGCCATCTTCGATGCCCCATGTACACGATTTTCCCAGACCCGCCATCTTTCCTTGACGTTAGCTGCTGAGACGTTGTATCATCCATGCACCGCGTGCATCCGCAATATCCATGGCACACCTGGCCTGCCACATATCCGTAACCGAGATAGTCCTGCCTTTATCGTGATCAGCGCTGCTCTCATGTTGAAATACTCGCTTTCTTTGGCGCCCCATGTCTTGGCGGTGTTTTCCATAACGTGTCTAACTCCTCTTGAAGTAGCCCAGATACAAATTAATATTATTTCCTGGTTGTTTCGCCCTTGAATAAGCATGCTCATGTGAATGTACTTCGATTTCATGCACAACCAGGGGGGAGGTTGTACATCCATGCAAACACGGGCCATGTGCTATGGTTGGTGTTCTGGTTGCCAAACGGATTCATGCCATCGGTACACACACCGAGCACGATGTTCCTTGCATCACATTCAAAATACCGATAGAAGCTGTTCAACGCTCTCCACTGGCTTCCATCCTTCACGTGTCTCAGCTTCGGATCATATCCATCGTCGGGCTTCTTCCTCTCCGCGTGCCAGCGCATTAGCTTTGCTTCCTTGGGATCTACAGAATACCTCTGGAGACGGGGAGTGATCGGTAAGTACCAAACAACTTTCTGGGGACATTTCTTTCCGGCCTTCTTGTATTGAGAAACATTGCACATCGGACAGCTTGTTTTTTCCGCGTGCTCCTTCCGATAAATTATGCAATCGTTGATGCATGCATGGTATCTAACGTGTGGCAGATCAAGAGGGCACACGATCTTCTTGGCCTCATCAACACTAGTAGGACATAGATTACCCGCGGGAAGAACATCCTTTAGGTACTTGAGATGCTCATCGAGGCTAGTGTCGGTCCATTTGTTTTTAGCCTTCGTCTTCAGGAGTTGGAGCGCGAAACTCAAGCGGGTCACCTCAGGATTGCAACCATCATACAATGGAGTGTTCGAGTCTACCACCGTTGCTCCAGCTTAGCCTCCTCTCCGAAGCAGCTCTCAAGATTGCGTCTCCATGCGAAGCAATGCTTGAACATGAGGGTCCCGCACGATTGAACTTAGTACCGACGAACTCTGCTGCGTGGAGTCCATGTCGTTCTCTCCGCCTCCATGTCCGGCCCCTTCTCCTCCGCCATGTCCGGCCCCTTCTCCGCCGCCATGTCCGACCTCTTCCCTGCCGCCATTATCGATCATCTCTTCGTCTTGCCCTGTGTCATCATTGCCTGCCCCGTCGGCATCCTCAACATCGTCATCCTCATCTTCAATTATCCACCGAGTATCGCCATCCATGAAACCAGTCACGAGCAGGTGCGCTTCGACACAACCATCGTCATGGGGGTCGAGCCAAACTATTCCTTTGCATTTTCGACACGGACATAAAACCTCTATCCGGTTATTTTCTCTCATGTCCTGCACTACCGACCGCAACCACATGTCCACCATCGTTCCACTGACCATCGTCAACTCTGCACGGTAATAATAAACAAATTGATTATAAAAATGCATGCATGCATCAAAGTCATACAAAAATTTGGCATGACCTTCCCCAAAAATAGGACATATATGCATCTAGAGTTTGCCCGGAATTCGCCGAAACGGAAAAAATCGACATTTCGGCAAAACATAGGCAACTCAAAATCACAGCTTGGCGTCAACTCATGCCACACACACAATTTTCACAAACATATCACACACACATAAACATATTTCCATTTTGCAAAAGCATGAAATTTTCATCACCTCTATCTCGAGATCGAGCACACGGTGGAGATGATGTTGTAGGGAGATCAAAAGTGTACAAAGCTCTTCTTGACAAAGATAGATCTAGTTAGGGGGCAAATAGGTCACTTAACTAAATCCTACATCTACCTAGCTACCTAATTTGGGAGGAGACACCTTCAACTAGTGGAGGGGAAAGGAAAAAGAGAAAGGAGATGCATTAATGGAGGTGGTGTAGTTAGGTAGGAGTAATGAAGAGAGAGAAAGGTGGATAGAAGAGAGAGAGTAATGGGGGAGAAGTATTGAGGAAGAAGAAGAGTGAGAGTGGGAGCATGTGGGGGAGGTAGGGGAAAGGGAAGAGAGGAGGGGGAGGGGAGGGACGGGTGGGGAAAAGGTGGTGGGTTGGTGCGGGTTAACAGTAGCGCGGGAGCTAAAACGCGCTGCTGCTAAGGAATTAGTAGCAGCGCGCTTTGGGCGATGGCGCTACTGCTAACAGGGACAAAAAAGTGTGCCAATTTGAAATTTAGCAGCAGCGACCTCAGAATTCGCGCCCCCGCGCTACTGCTAAATGGAGTTAGGTGGACACCGCCTGTCGATATTTGTAGCAACGCGGTTTACGCCGACCGTGCTACTGCTAAAAACTAATCTGTAGCGAGTTTCCCGCACACGCGCTACTACTAATTAGCAGCAACGCTCTTTTTTGAGCCGCGATGCTGCTAAAATTCTGTGTATAGGCTTTTCCCTAGTAGTGTTAGCTAAGCGTTAATGACGCATTTACATGGGTCTTTATTATATATTGACAACTGCAAGTGATGAACCTGTGTAGGACGTGGAGAGAGTGGATGCAACAAACTCAAGACTTGGTGTTCGCTAGTGAAAACACATTGATAGCTAAATTGAATTATACACTGAACTGAAGCCAAATAGACTAGTGAAGATAGAGTTATGGCTAAACTGGAGCCACATACATTGTTGTGATTATTTTTATTTTTTAAAAAAGTGTTCATCCCACATTTCGAAAACTTTCATGTTTGTGTAAAAAAGTTTGCTCAAGTTTTACAAAATGTTTGTACCATTCAAAAATAATTATGTGAAATTTCCAAGCTATTTGCTCATTTCATGAAAATGTACGTTGCATTTCAAAAAATGTTATACAATGCAAGAAATGTTTCGTGCACTTCAATAGTGAAAGAAAAGGCATGTCAAAGGAAAAGCAAAACAGAAGTCACGACCATTCAGATGTACCCCTTGTGAACGGCAAAATCAAAAACAATAGTGAAAGAAATAAAAATCTAATTTATTTTGAACAAACATTGACGAATTCTCAACAAGTGTGAATTTTTATTATTAAAAAACAACACATGGAGAATCAATGTACTTTTTTCTATGGAAGCATATTGACATGTTGTTTCTTCATGGAAATTTGCATGCATGTTCAGTATTCCTTAATGTACATTCATAAAAAAAAAATCAGATTTTATAGATTTTGTTTACTATTTTTTATTTTACTATTCATGAGGATGCATATGAGCTCGCGAGCAAAAATCTTATGTCCCTGCTCTTTTTGCATCTCATGGCCTAGAATCGGAATGATACTTCCTTGGCGGGTGTGGTGAGTAAGCAAGATGCAGTACTAACTCATTCCATTGTTTACAATACCGTACGGTAGCACATGATTTTTGTTGTAAACGACTGCTAGTTAAGCAGAGCCATGTCGCTCAAAAGCTACACGGCGGACTGCAACGATCTTATCCTTTTATTTTTGGAGGAAGTTGAATAAAGTGTTCTTTGATGCCTCCACCGTTGACTGGTCGATCCGGTACTTGAAGGCCCATATTTTAGCCACGTAATCCTGCATCGCCCAAACATTGATAGAAGTTGGACTTGGAGTCAAACCAGCCAATAAAGCAAGTGTACCCTCCTTTTCGAACAACTTCCCGTCAAGGCACGACTGGGGTGGACCACACATCCGTTGGAATGACTCTGACTCTATGTCGAACACAATAATGCCACCACCACCTCCCATAATGTCACTGGCACCATATATACGATAGTGCAGTCTCCGTGGTGGTGGACTAGTGGTAAACAGGATAACATGCGTGTGGATAACTGGGTTACAGATGTACAACTAGTTACCGAGAGAGAAGGTCAGGAAGCCATCATAGGAGCCTTTGCAACAATCTTGAGAATGATGTTCGGAGCCCTGGAGGAAAGGTCAGAGTTGCTGATGGGCAACGACGTCACGAAGGATGATGAGGGTGGTGGGCCACCTGTGGCAATCAATAATAGGGAGCGACGGTTGGCGGCTGTGGTGCTCACGCGAGAATTGGGGGTGGATGTCACACTGCGTCATGACAGGGTGATGGAATGACAGGGGTCGACTCTGTCCCTCTCTTGATCCATCAGGCCGTATATGAAATCTCTTCATGTCTTCACATTCCACTTTTAATTTCTGTTGCTGGACAGGCTAAGATGACGTCTCCATCTTGTGGAAGATGCACGTTGCACCATGAATACAACTACACAAATTCAGAGGATAAACGTGAACATTTCATGGTGCTTATGTTGGGTGATTTCCAACACGAGATGGTAACTAATTACTATTGTCAGATTTAGTGCCACTCCATCATGTTTTTTTTCTTATGCGTTTAGGCATTAGCTACTTTCCTAAGCGTTAGTGACAAGCATATTTACATGGGTCTTTATTATACATTGTCAAGTGCGAGTGATGAAAGTGTGTAGGACGTGGAGGGAGTGGATGCAACCAACTCAAGACTTTGTGTTCGCTAGTGAAAATAGAGTGATGGCTAAATCGAATTATATAGTAAACTGAAGCAAAATACACTAGTGAAGATAGATTGATGGCTAAACTAAAGCCACATACATTATTGTGAAAGCATAATTTATTTCATTTTTAAAAAGTGTTCATCGCACATTTAGAAAATGTTCATGCTGTGTAAAAAAGTTTGCTCAGGTTTTAGAAAAAGTAGTATCATTGAACAAGAATCATGTGATATTTCTAAGTTATTCACTCGTTTCAAGAAAATGTACATTGCATTTTGAAAAATGTTATACAATGTAAAAAGAATTCGTATGAATAAAAAAACGTTTCATGCACTTCAAATCAAAATAGAAGTCTTGACCTTTCAGATATGTCCCGTGGAGAATAGAGGCTATAGAGTTTACCTAAATTCTAATTGTGTGCGTGCACTATTTCACGTAAGGAAGCACCCGACTCTGTCTCTTTCATGTATGTGTACTTTTTTGTCTTCTAGCACATATGACTGTTGGCATTAAATTTGTTCACAGTGGTCCATAAAAACAGATGCACGTACATTTATTTCGAACTCGATGTTTGAAAGATACAACTTTTATTTTTTTTAAAATCTGTCAGGTAGTTGCACATCAACTATCAGGCAGTTGCACCTAGTGGGTCCTAAGTTGCATAAAAAATGTTCATCTAAACATACTCACGCATCGTCTAGTTTTGAAAAGCACGTCGCGATGATTTCAAGAGTGAAACCGGATCTTAATTTCGATGCATGGTTTAAAAGTTATGCCATTTTGATTTTTTTAAGACAAAGAATTAAATGCAAAACAGAACAAAATGCATGCACCACAAGATGACCACGAAAGTATCCTGTAGGATGTAAAAAAAAAACAAGATCAGAAAAGTTTGCTAATGGAGAAAGGAGACAATTTTTCCTAAAATAACCGGCAGCTTCGGAGCGCTTCGGGTAGCCGCTTGCCCGCTAAACGCGTCCTAGAGTTTACACCTGAGCTCATATGCGCCCTCCTGTACAGTAAAATAAAAAACAATAGTAAAAGAAAAAAAACTGAAATTTTTGGAACAAACATTGACGAATTATGAACATGTGTTCAAATTTTCATGAAAAATTAACACATAGATAATCAAATTTGTTTTATCTACGGAAGCATATTGACATGTTTTTTCTTCATGGAAATTTGCACGCATGTTCGGAATTCGTCAATGTTCGTCCGTAAAAAAATTCAGATTTTTAAACTTTTTTTTACTATACATGAGGATGAGTATGAGCTCACGAGTAGAAACAATACTCTCTTGGAGGGTGTGGTGAGTAAGCAACATCAAATACTGACTCATTCAATTGTTCACAATATCGTAGGGTAGCACGTGGTTTTTGTTGAAAAAGGCTGCTAGTTTAGCAGAGCCATGTTGTTTAACAGCTGCGCCGTGGAATGTAACGATATTATCCTTTTCTTTTTGGAGAAAGTTGAATAAAGTTGTCTTTGATGTCTGCATCATTGATAGGTAAATCCGGTACTTGAAGGACCATAATTTAGCCTCGTAATCTTGCATCACCCAGTCATTGATAGAAGTTGTCTAGGGAGTCAAGCCACCCAATAAAGCAAGTGCACCCTTCTTGTCAAACAACTTCCCATCATGGGACGACTGGAGTGGACCATGCATCCATCGAAATGACTCTGTTTCTATGTCAAACACAATAATGTCTTCACCGCCTCCTGTAATTTCACTGCTACCATAAATACGCTAGTGCAGTCTTCATGGTGGTGGACTGGTGGTAAACACGAAAATGCGTGTAGATAACTGGGTTACAAATGTACAACTAGTTACCCCAAGAAAAGATAAGGAAGGCATCACAGGACCCTTGCGACAATCTGGATAATGGTGTTCGGAGCTCAGGAGAAAAGGTTAGAGCTGCTGATGGGCAATGACATCAAGAACAACCACAAGGCTGGTGGGCCGCCTGTGGCCATCGACCATGGGGAGCAACGGCTGGCGCCCGTGGTGCTTATGCAAGAATCTAGGTGTGGATGTCACACCGCGTCATGAGATGGTGATGGCACGACAGCGGCCGACGTCCTTCGGCAGCAACCTATGAGTATTTTTCAATGATCTTTTCCGGCAGGAGCTCGTGTAGGGTTGCGCCTCTCCTTCCTGGCATCGTAGTGCTCTGTCGACTCCTGTTGGCTGGAAAGACACCGCAAGATTTAGTCCAACAACAGCTTGAATCAAGGAGAGAGGCAAGTAAGGTGATAAAAGCTTAAGTTTTACATGAATCACTATTCTTAATGAGGTTATAAATACAATTATTCAAACTAGTATATTTTCAAATGACGAGAGAGTTCCAAGTCTTAATTTTTTAGTGTGATCTTGGCCATAGTTTTATCTTGGACTTCCCCACCTTTCGATTTCAGTGTGACCTTTGCCAGTAATCCTCCGTTGATTTGTTTGTGTGCTTAGCTCTCTCCCTCTCTTGATCCATCATGTCATATATGAAATTCCTTCATGTCTTCATTCCACTTTATATTGCCGCAGGTGGCCAGGCTAAGATGTGGTCTCTGTCTTGACGAAGATGCACACTGCGTGATGTATACAACTAGAAACATTCGGAGGATGAAAGTAAATATTTCTTGGTGCTTATGTTGGGTGATTTGCAACACGTGATGGTAACTAATTCCTATTGTTCAAGTTAGTGCCACTCCGTCATGTTTTGTTTCTAATGCGTTTAGGCATTAGTTACTTTCCTAAGCGGTAATGACAAGTACATTTACATGGGCCTTTATTATACATTTACATGCGCAAGTGATGAACGTGTGTACACTACACCACAACACTGTATTCCCTACGGACGTGTGTTGGGTCAAGTCAGTAGTTTAGTATTCGAAAGATGTTTTCCCACAATATATTTTTTCGACACACAATTCATATTTTATTAGTTAAAAATGAAATTTGTGGTTGTACCCCCTTATCTAACCATCCATTTTGTGCCTCGCGGTCGATTCATGAACTTTCCACTTTTGCATCTCCAAAATAAAGCATGATATGGACATCAAACTTTGCATGTCAACAGCGTACTCGATCTACGACGTGTAACAAAAAATTCAGTTTTTTTTAAAAATCAAATTTTGTATATTTATAATAGATCAACAAATTCCATATTCTCTTTCCAACATTTTAGTTCTAAATTTATAATGATCTATAAAGTTTGATGTACATATGTTTTATCATTTGAGAGGAACCTGCAAAAGAAATTTGTATGTACTAGATTAGTTGGATAGCACATATCTCGAAGCAATGTTGGAGGGTATAGATAAGGGAGTGTGCACTTAGTATTAGAAAAAAGAATCTCTATTTAAAATTTTGGTCAAAGTTTGACTCATGATACAAGAGGTGCTAATAAACTCTGCCGGAGAAAGTAGTTGCTAGAAATTGATGAGGATTTTGTGCATCTACAGAATATATCTAGGAGATATATAGTAGCCAATTAATTTTGTGAGAACATTTATGTACAGATATGTGGTCATTTTATTGTATTAATTGTAATGGGATTTTTTGGCATGGTATTAAAATTATCTAAATATTGGCCGATGGCAATAGTTAGCAGTCAAATATTATCACGAGAAGGCATGTTTTCGATCCTTTAAAACTCAACCACGCACACTAGCAGGAACACACTACCCAGATCGAGAAATACCGATCTCTCTCACTAGGAGGGTGTTTGTTTCCAGAGACTTATTGGTTTAGGGACTTAAAAAAGTCCCTATAAGTCCCATATAAACCAAACAGGAGGGACTTATAGGGACTTAAAGTGAGCATTTGGGACTTATGAAATAAGACTCTCAAGGAGAGACTTATAGGGACTTATAGTTGTAATATGGTTTTATAGAGACTTATAAGTCCCAAGAACCAAACAGGTAGAGACATTTTAGGGACTTGGAACTTATAAGTTGGGACTAAAAAAAGTCCTAGGACTTATGAATCAAACAGGGCCTAGGTTTGCTACGTAGTGAGCCTGCCGGCCAAGATTTTGCTTTGGGATCTCTTCTACCGTTGGTCGCCATTCCACTGCACTCTTCAATTTCAAGGTCTGTTATTCAATCCATAGCTGGTACTAGATGGTAGTAGTAGACAGTGGAGACTAGTAGTAGTGTGCTGCATAGGTAGATGCATACAGTAGTTCACATAGATTCTATTTTTTTATATGAGAAGTATATATAAGTAAAAATCGTAGGAATGGCCGTTCAGTTGGAATTGATCTTCCTGTGGTGCCGTTTTGTTTGTAGTAATTAATTCGGGCCGAGCTCTTTTTTGTAGGAAAGCCCGAGGACAAGAGAGATAATGCTACCCTGTGATGCAACTCTTCTTTGCCATGGGCTGGTCCAAGAAACACGCGTAGGTGAGTTTGGTCCATAACTTGTATCTAGGCCGAGTAGTGTATTGGCAGGTCATCCTACAATAATTGTGTCCCGCCTTTTGGATAGGTCGAGGTGGTTCGCTAGTACATATATTTCTGTTATTTTAAAATAATGAAGCATATTTTGTGTGCTAATAGGATCTTGTGCGGAATTGCAGGCACTTGAATTGCACATGGAGTTTGGAACTACAGTCTCAACTTGCAACGCAACGGTGGTTCAGGATAACCACATCTTTGTGGTTAATGACTATAGTGTCATCAAGGAAACTGGACCGGGCAATTTTATGAGGTCCCATGCCTTCCTAGTTGGTGAGTATTACTGTTCAATTAGATTCTACCCACAAGGAATCAATGCTGAAAGCCAAAAGTGTTGGCGCCCCCCTCCTCGCAGCGCCGCTTCTTCTTCCTCGCACACAACTCTCACTTGCACTTTCTCTCCTCTCTCAAGAACACACACACACAAACGCATGCATATACCAGGGAAGAACACATAGCTCTGCCAAGTGACTCTCCCTTGGCTACCACGAAGGCTACATTTTGCCACTGCCCTCTCGGCCGCCTTTTCTCATTCATCGGTCCAACATAAATACCCAGTACAATAGACTCACACGTACCAAGGCAACAACCTGCCCGGTTCTCATGCCATGCACCCCATGACTTGATCCACTAATCAACTGACCTATGCACTAATTAACTAATCTAGCTACATGCATGCGCACGTACAGCACCGGCGCAATCTCTCCACAACGGCCACATGACTTGGCCGGCTAACAAACTCATGCATGCAACACTATCTAATCTCCTAATTCCACTACTAACTTGTGTGTACAGACATTAACTCATCTTCACGTGAGTACACAGGCGCAGTCTAGTAGCTGGACACGACTGAATGCATGACTCAACAAAAACAAATAATCTAAACTAGCAATAATAAGATTAGTTCCAACAAAAAGCACATCTCTATTCTTGTTAAGCTTATGAGGGAAAATGTTGAAGTGGAGGCAATATTTTGTTATCGATTGATCTCCCCAGGAGGACAGAGCACAGAGTGGAATCAGATCGGAGTGCTAAACTTGTCTAGTGCAGAAGGCAAATGTAGGATGGGAGGGTGGGACAAGGTAATGGAGAAAACTTTGCTTGAAGCAGAATATGTGGAATTTGACCACTTCTTGATTGAATGTTCGATCACTGTTACGAAAGATCCATTGGTGACTTGCAGTGACTTACTACTTTCACCCCAAGTGAAGCTGCCACAATCCCATCTATCAACTGATATGGCAAATCTATTAGAGTCAAAAGAAGGGGCGGATGTGACCTTCTACTTCCAAGGTGAATCATTTCTTGCACATATGGTCGTGCTTGCTGCAAGGTCCTCTGTGTTTAGGGTGCAGCTCTATGGCCCAATGATGGAGAAAGATGGTTCATCTATAATCGTGCAAGATATGTTACCTGACGTTCTTAAGGCTCTCTTACATTTTTTGTACACAGACTGCTTGGTGCTTCCTTTCGATGATTTCACTACCAGGAACGTAACTTAGCCTGTGGGCCAGCAGCCTACAGGAAAAAAAGCATGGCTGTCAGGAATATCATTCCTGTCGGCCAACCCACGGGAATACCCGACAGCCATAGCCTGCCAGGAATGAAATCGTATGCCTGACGGGTAGCCTACAGGAATATTATTCCTGTCGGTTGTCGCTGACGGTTGGCGCACAGGAAAGAAATGTTCCGTCAGATTTGAGCTTCCTGGGAAATATATATTCCTGTCATCACCCGCCAGGAAAGACCGTCAGGCATTTAGAAACCTGTCGGTCCAGCCTACAGGAATTTAAGCTGGTCCCCTGCACCATACATTTATTCCTGTCAGCCGATGGCCGTCAGTGTTGCACCAAGATGTTGTTTTTCAGCTCATATTCCTGTCAGCTTTCCCTATTAGTATTGCATCAGCTTAACACATTGTACAAATGTTGCATTATTTCCCAGAAACCATTTGAAAACAGATTTTTATGACGACATCAGACCGCATATATTATCATTATCATCATCATTCAAATATCATACAACAGTTCCATACATATCATGAACAACCACACTTGGACGTCCCAACTACAACAATACTAGCAAAATACACTGTTTTACAGCTACCACACAATGTCAGTTCTCATACAAAAGTCATACCACATGCACAAGTCCACAAAAGAGCATATGAACACCTAGTCTGATGTTATAATAGTAATTGAGAAATTAGTTTCCGCCAAGGTTGGCTGCATCAACGGCCGGTGGTGCCATTGTCCTCAGCCGACTCCATGACATCATTGTTGCCATCAACGGCTTGCGATCCCGCTTGAGATGAGTTGCTTGTCCCCTGAATCAAGCCCAAGTGACCAAAATGTTATTTAATCTTATTTGGAACAATAAAAGCACAACGAATTGTTGGGTAACAAGTGGAGACAACCAGATATTTCTCATTTACTGATTAATGCTTGGCACCAAGAATTGATTTTCTTTTGTGAGAATAGAAAAACTGACAGATGCAAGCAGCCAAATATCTTAATATGAAACTTCGAAAAATCTCATATGCAACATATTGTTGATATTGCAGCTACATCAACTCATCCCTGAGCTAAACAAAATTTCAAGTGTATCAGGAAACCAACTGGTTGCCACTGGTTTTGCAAATCAAGTTATCAACTCCAGTTTTTGCTTATATAGTGTAAGACCGTAACTCTGGTAGAATATGCAGCAATGCCAAGTGATGGAAAAGATGAAATTTATGAACAAGTCAAAAAGTTGGACAACACACATTCATCTCATACACTTACTTCTGGTTGTGAAACAATTCCATGGCTTAGTATATGCGTTGGCACCTCTTTCCCTATCTCCTTGAAAAGTGCCTGCCAAAAATGGAAGAAATGTTAGTAGAGTTGATACTTGAGAAGTTGAGATCCATTACTTTAGAATGTGGGCATGAATTTGTACATACTTTTATGAGCTGCACGTGCATCTCCACTTTCTGCTGTAGCATCTCCTTAGCACGCCTAAGTTCTGCATCTTCTTCATTAACACGCCTGAGTTGTTCCTTCTCTCGAAGTGTGAGCGAAATTGGTGCACTGGCATTCCTTTTTCTAGCTGATGATTTAATATCAGCTTTCTTAATAGCCCCATCTCCTATTGACACACGGCCATGAGGAATGCCACCTGATGCTTCATACATCAGCTCACCATCCAACTCTCTTCCTTCCCAACTATCTGGAAACTTCTCTTTAGCCAATGTAGTATAGTCATCCTGACAATGAAAAAATATAGTTTGTGCACAACATGTAAGTAAATTAACATCTTCAAAATCTATATAGTAAGCAATATGGCAGTAGAAACATTGACATACAAAGCGTTTTTGTGCTTTCTGGCTCATGATTGCACCATTACTAATGATTGCGCCATTGTTGCCACTGCTACTCACATACTTCATTCTACACTTCATTGCAGTATACGTATTCAGCGTCGTCGCCTTCTCAGGTCCCAGTGTCTCTTCCTAAAAGAAAATTAACCCAAAACTCTTCCTTCACATGATCCGCGGTTGTTCGCTGCTGAAAATCTATAGTCGAATCACATTATAGTAATCGTACCACTCCAAAGCTGGGTGCGTATTAGTGATGACACCATCATCATTTTTTTCCTCTATTTTCCTGGGTATTCACGTTTAAGAACTCCAAGTTGTGTAGTGTACTTGTAATCATTGGGATGATAGGGTACATACTTAAATTGCCTACATTCAGTAAATGTTATTAATTGACAAGTTTTTTAAAACTATATTAATTGACAAGTTTTAAAAAACTATATTAATTGAAAAGTTTTAGAAAAACAGAAAACAACTGTGCAGCAATAAAAACACTAGATTAGAATGCTAAGTGCGGAAAAGGAGAGTGTCGAATGGGAGTTAGAGGGGAAAGCGAGCAGCGACAGCAACCCTCCTTTATGGCTTGACTCTTGCAATTCTAAAACACAAACCAGAAAACAAAGTAAGAGAAAAATGACCCTCTAGCACATCATATTTGATACCTTTCACCTTTAGGTTGAAGGCAAACTTTGCGACCATGTGGAGGCACTCTTAATTCGACTATAGCTCTCATGCGTCTTCCTCTACGCTTCTCATATGAAGGGTGAGATGAGTTCACATCACTCTTTTGGGACAAAGAGTTGGTAGAGTTAGTGCTGCCAGAAATTGTCCTTTGTGAGTCATTGTTGCCAAATCTGCTCTTAGCATTACAGGCATGACTAAGTCCAGTCATCTCCTATAAAGATAAATTCAGACATGAATTTAAGAACTCAAAGCTATTACTTACCAATATACGTGTTCAAGATGGGAAAATTATGGCATCGAAAAGGGTGGCCGACCAACTCCCCTAGTTGTTTGCTGATGTTTCTGGAAAATGAAGAGATAATATTATTCTGGGATTTATACGTGTTAAATTCACTTTACAAGAATAAAAGATAGCAGGTAGATGTCATGGAAGCTACAACCTAGAAAAAATAAACAGTTAGATGGTCATGTCCAGAAGCTACAACATGGTAGCTGTTTAGAGAGGTTGCTACAGACACTACAACATACATCTAAGAACAACCAAAACTAATCCGTCCAAATCAACCGTATACTCCCTCCGTCCGGAAATACTTGTCATTGAAATGGATGTATCTAGATGTATTTTAGTTCTAGATACATCCATTTTGATGACAAGTAATTCCGGACGGAGGGAGTACTAATCAGACGTGCCTAAATTAGTTCCAACTAAGCTTGAACGCTACACAAGAAATAGAGCAAGCAAATCGTAGATCCAGGAAAAGAAGGTGATATTTTACCACAGATATGAAGACAAAGGGTTTGTGATGCAGCGAGCAGAGGAGTACTGACAGCCAGAGGTGAAGACGCGTAAAGTCGAATGGGGGGACTAGTACGGGAGCTCGGTGGGGAGGCGGGTGCTGGTGCTCCGGCGGGTGGCGAGGTGGAGACCGGCGCTACGCCGGTGGTGAGGTAGATGCGGGTGGAAGAACGGCCTTCCGCGGGAAGGGGAGGCAGCCGTGGTGGTGGACCGGAGGATGGTGTGGCGGCGGCTGCGGCGGTGGACCGGACGATGGTAGCGGCGGCGGTGGACCGGACGATGGTGGCGTTGGACAGGGCGATGGTGGCGGCGGCGGTGAAGTTGCAGGAGACTGAATTGGGGATCGAGGGTTCTGGAGACTAAACTAGGGATCGAGAGGGTTCTCTTTGGCCTCTCATTTTGTACTGGGCCTAATTCTGTGAGCCCAAATACATTGGAAAATAGACAAAATGGATGGGCCTCGGCTAAAAATGGGCGCGCAATGAAAATCCGGTGGCGCGAAGTGAGAGCCCGAGGGGCGCGAAGGGCTGAACGCTATTTCTGTGGGCCGGGACACACAGGGATATATTTTTCCTGTGCGTTCAGTCCGAGCCTACAGGAATATAGTGCAAAAACCTGTCGGCCAGAGCCCGGCCTACAGTAATACGATATTTTCCTGGGAGTCTATGCGGGGCTCACAGGAATATAAGTTGGCTCACAGCCTTAGTCGCGATTCTGGTAGTGTTTCGATGACGAGGACATAGAAGAGATTGTACGCCACTTACTCGAGGCTGCCGATCGATACGCAATTGAAAAGCTGAAGCTCATATGTGAGGCTATTCTTTACAGGTGTCTTCATGTACAAACAGTGGCAACTACATATGCGTTAGCTGATCAACATTAGTGTAACGATCTCAAACAGGAATGCCTCAAATTTATGGCATCTCTAACAATACTTGGTGAAGTGATGGCAAGCCAAGACTATGATAACCTCAAGAGAAAGAGTGCTAGTTTTCCTAAGCGTAAATGAAAAGTATGTTTACACAAGTCTTTATTATACATTGACAAGTGCAAGTGATGAACGTGTGTAGGACGTGGAGAGTGTGGATGCAACCAATCCAAGACTTGGTGTTCGCTAGTGAAAACAGGGTGACGGCTAAACCAAATTATACACTAAACTGAAGCCAAATACACTAGTGAAGACAAAAGTGACAGCTAAACTGAAGCCACATACAATATTAGATTCACAGAAACTAGACACGGAAGGCGAGACCCTCAGAGAGTCCAGCGGCAGCGGCGACCCTATGTGCGCATCGCGAGCACGTTCCGTCGCCTCTAATTAACAAGCTTGAGCGCCAGCTGCAGGTGGTGAGAGAAAATCAAGAAGACACACCTGATGAAAGAGACAACGGCGGCCAATTCGGGCAACAATGGTTCACACCTGTGTTATGGAAGAAGGCGGAGTAGAAGGTGTGCTCGTCGGAATGAGGCAAAGCAGCAGCTCAGTTGAGTGAGCGAGGCGATGCCAGGGAGGAGGGTGAAGCCGTGCGAGCCCGCGCTCGCCGCAACCAGGTAAGGAGGAGAGTAGGAGCTAGAGGCCATAGTGCGAGTTTCTGTCTAGATGGAGGCGAGCGAGCTCGGCCCGGAGTGTAGGAGGCAGAGCAGCAGGAGCCGCCACGGCCTGGTGGATGGGCCAGGTGAGACGGGAGCATAGCTCGCCTATAGGGAGCCAGTAGACCTGACGTCACACATATGTTTTTATTTTTAATTTTATTTCTATTAAAAAGAATATATATACATTATTATGAAAATATAATTTATTTAATTTTTAAAAGTGTTCATTCCACATTTAGAAAATGTTACTACTGTGTAAAAAAATGATTGCTCAATATTTAGGAAATGTTTGTACCATTTGAAAAGAAGTATGTGTCATTTCGAAGCTATTCACTCGTTTCCAAAAATGTACGTGGCATTTTGAAAAAAATACAACGTAAAAAATGTCTGCATAATTCGGAAAAATGTTTTATGCAGTTTAGAAACAATGTACATTACACATAAAAAGAGCTACGAACAAAAGGCTTGTCAAGGGAAAAGCAAAACAGAAGCCACCAACATTCTCAGACATGCCCTGTGGATTCTTCTCGAGAGCTCATATGCACACTCATGAATAGTAAAAACAAAAACAATAGTAAATGAAATAGAAAACTGATTATCTTGGAACAAACATTGACGAATTCTCCACATGTCTGCAAATTGTTATGATGAAAGAACACATATAGCATCAATTTTGTTTTTTTTCTATGGAAGCATTTTTACATGTTTTTTCTTCATGGAAATTTGCTCGCATGTTCAGAATTGTTAATGTTTGTTCGCATTAAAAAAAAAAATCAGATTTTAAAAAGTTAGTATACTACTTTTCTTATTTTACTGTTCATGAGGATGCATATGAGCTCGCTAGCAAAACTTGATGTCCTTGATCTTTTGTGCATCTCATGGCCTAGAATTGGAACTAGGATTTCTGAGAGGGTGTGGTGAGTAAGCAACATGCAATACTGACTCATTCATTGTACACAATACCATAGGGTAGCACGTGTTTTTTTTGTTGAAAACGACTGCTTGTTTAACACAACCTTGTTGTTCAACAGCTGTGCACCGTGGGCATCAAGGATCTTATCCTTTTCTTTTTGGAGGAAGCTGAATAAAGTTGTCTTTGATGCCTCCATTGTCGACAGGTCAATCCGGTACTTGAAGGCCCGTATTTTAGCCTCATAATCCTGCATTACCCAGACATTGATAGAAGTTGGCTTGGAGTCGAGCCACCCCATAAAGCAAGTGTCCCCTTCGTGTCGAACAACTTCCTGTGATGGCACGGCTAGGGAGGACCGTGCATCCATCGGAATGACTCTGATTCTATGTCGAACACAATAATGTCTCCACCGTTTCCCGTAATGTCACTTGCTCCATAAAGAGGCCAATGCAGTGTACCATGGTGGTGGACAGGTGGTAAACAGTTAGATGAATAGCGCAGTTTCTTGAGTAACTTTTGTTCTGTGGAAGGCGGCGAAACCATTGTAGGAAAGGCCAGGGATGCTGATGGGCACCGGCGTCACAAAGACGATGAGCTTGGCGGGCCCCGTGTGGCAGTCGACAATGGGGAGCGATGACTTGGCGGTGGCGGTGCTCAAGAAAGAATGCGGGTGTGGGTGCCATGCTGCGCAATGACATGGCTACGACACGGCAGCAGCCGACCTCCTTGGGTGGCAACCAGATGAGTATCCTGTCAATAATCTCCTCGGGTAGGTCCTCGAGCAGGGTCATGCCTCTCCTACCCAACTTCATAGTGCATCGACGACTTTGGTCAATTGAAAAGAAATGGCAAGCTTTAGTCCAATAACAACTTTAATCAAGAAGAGAAGCGAACTAAAGTAATGGCAAGTACATTTACATGGGTGTTTATTATACATTGAAAACTTTAAATGATGAACATGTGTAGGACGTGGACAGAGTGGATGCAACCAGATCTAGACTTGGTATTCACTAGTGAAAACAGAAGTGACTGCTAAACCGAATTATACACTGAACTAAAGCCAAATACTCTAGTGAAAACAGAGGGCCGGTTAAACTAAAGCCACATACAATGCTAGCTTAACAGAAACTGGACTCGGAAGGCGAGACCCTCGGAGGGTCCTCACGATGGCAGCGAGCTATGTGCGCATCATGAGCGTGTTATTGCTTGTAATTGACTAGCTTGACCGCTAGCCGAAGGTGGAGAGAGAAAATCAAAAGGATGCACCAGAGAAGAGAGAGACAACAACGGCCAGTTTGGGTTGCAAAAATGCTCACCTCCATTGGTGTAGAAGATGGTGGAGAAGGCGCTTGCTAGTGCGAGGCAGAGCAGCGGCTCGGTTGAGTGAGTGAGGCGACGCCAGGGCGGAGGGTCCAGCCGTGTCGGGGCCGTGCTCATCCGTGACTAGGCCAGGAAGAGAGTTGGAGCTGGAGGCCATCACACGAAGTTCCAGTGTGTGGCGGCAGGCAAGCAAGCTGAATCCGGTATCCAGGAGGCAGGGCAGGAGCTGCCACAGCAAGGTGGATGGGCATGTCAAGACGGTAGACGAGCTCACCTAAAGGGAGCAAGTAGACGTGATATCACACATGTGCTTTTTTCCTTTTTTATTTTGTTTACATTAAAGAAATAGTAAATAGACAAAGTTTGCTCCACTCTTAGAAAATGTTTGTACCGTTCATAAAAACTGCAAATGACATTTATTTTTTGCATGAATTTCAAGAAAATGTACGTGACATTTTGGAAAATGTTTGATATTATATTTTTTTGTGTAATCCAAACAAAATGTTTCGTACCATACAAAATGTTCAGAACTTGTATTTTGAGAAACGTTAATTGTATATTATTCTTTTAACACACACACACACACACACACACACACACACACACACACACACACACACACACACACACACACACACACACACACACACACACACACACACACACACACACACACACACACACACACACACACACACACACACACACACAAAAGCATTTCAATGTATATACAATGTGTAAGAAAAAAGTAGACATCAAAACGTCTACATGAAAATTAGTTAATCATATATTCGAAAATGTTCAAAACACGTATTTGGAAAATTACTAGTCAAGTATTGAAAATCTTAAATATATTTCAAAATATATTTTAGATGTATAAAAAATACACAATGTTTATGAAAAACAGTAGACACAAAAACATATATTTGCAAATATTAAACATGTTTAAAATATGTTCGTAATGTACATCAAAAGTGTACAATGTGCATAGAAAAAATAATAGAAAATAAAATAAGAAAACCACAGAAAAACAGAAGAAAAAACAAAGAAAACTGAAGAAAATAAAGGTAAGGAAAGAGTAAAAAAAAGAAAACCAAGGAAAGACAAAAGAAAACCGATGCAAAATAGTGAAAAAAGTATAAACATCACAAAAACAACTACCACATAGCTATAATGTTGGATCGGCCCAGTAGTGCCTCACGGTAGAGGCGTGAATTATTAGCAAGGCAACACATTGATACCCCTAGAAAAGGGAGCACATTGATTTTGAAAGGAGCCACATCTATCTTCTATTATATATTAAAGTATTTGACGGGTTTCCCAAAAAAAGATAAATAGACTAGAAATTACCACAATAATTAGAAATATATGACCGTCAAATTAATAAACCAAATTTTTATACCCATTAAATATGATTGTAAGTTAACAAACATACAGTTATAAATCAAATTTGCAGTTTAACATTTTGGTTTGAGCCTGACCATGCATTGTCTAGTGATCATTCAACATAGCACCATATTAGAACATGTATACACTAACCAACATGTGGTTGGATGGTTAGGAGAATAGTGGTATTCCCCAGCCCATCCCATGAGGGTTCAAGTCCTAGACTTGGCGCTGGTGCTCTCACTTTCCTTGGATGCGGCTGAGAACAACATACAGTTATAAATGGGTTGGACAAAGAAATGTCTTAGCATCATCACCTGCAGCTGCACCCCTTGAGCTGATGCACCAGGTCGTTGACCTTGTTGAAGTCCACGGGCCGCTTCCCGCGTATCGCAAAGTAGAGCGGACGAAATCAGTACCCAAGATGACATGATGAAAGCAGATGGAAAGAAGGGGGTCTTGGGGACGGACAGCAGGCCGGCGATGTCGTTGATGATCATGTTGGTGTTGGCGATGAAGAGGTTGATGACCTCAGGGACCAATCCTGGGCCTAAGCTGCCATCCTCGTCCATCGACTGGAAATACTCATCCACCATACCCTAGATGGATCACTTCACGAGAAGCTAAAGTGATAGTCAGCCAGCAACCACACTAGTTTAGTAGGGGGTAGACCGGTTGAGGGTGGAATGACCATGGCGAACATGGATGTGACAAGGTTGTTCAACTGGCCCTGAGCGCGGGAGCCGCCATGGCGATCGATTGGGGGAGAGGAGCAGGTGCTGGAGGGATCCGAAGCTGTGGTGGCTGCGGCGGTGTTATCGAGGAAGAGTGGAGTAGGCTTGGGGACGGAGCCCCTTATATGCCCGGACGGATGAGGCTATCCGCGCAAAGACGTTTGGCTGGGAGTGCCCCCCATTAACAGTCTACTAGTGGCTTGACCGGGAGCCATTAACGAGCTAGACGTTGTGCGACGTTGGATGCAGCTAGATGGGTGCTCTGTCAAGGCTCATTGGATGGTTGCTCCACTGGCCATTGATAGTCGGCATCTCTCTAAAAAGTATAAACCTCGAGATGTATCATTACGAACAAGAAGTTTACTGGTGGCTGGCTGAGATTGTCTTATGAGAGCGGTTTTTTGTAGCCTGAGCTCCGTGGTACCCTCTATCTCAGTCATTCATAGGTAGTTCTATATTTATAGAGATATGTGCCACTCTGACTTGGTTCAGAGATTGCCGCAAGGATTAATATCGTCGATACAGGATACAAGAGAGATTCCCTGCCTCTCTTGGACTCCGCACTGCATGTGCCTAGGTAGGTCATAGGGCACTGTTGCACCACCCTTCCCATACTGCATGCAACGCTGTCTTCTCCCTCTTCCTTTTCTCTCATGCACACCACCTCTCCCTGCTTCTTTTTCTCGTGCTCACCATCTCTCTCCCTTCTCACTCACAACGCCTCTCTCGTTCCTTTCTCTCTAACAATGTCACACAAGACACAACACCTCTCTCTCCCTTCTCTTTTCTCTTTCACAAGCACCTCTCTCTCGTCCTTTTCTCTCTCACGCACAACACCTCTGACGTCCCTCTACTTATTTCTCTCTCATGCACAACACCTCCCTTCTATCACTCACAGCACCTCTATCTCTCTTCCTTTCCCCTCTCATAAATAGCAACATCTCTCTCCCTTTGTTTCTCACATCTCACATCTCGTTCTAAGAAAAGAAGTGCACTCTCTTCTCTCTCTTGTCTAATGGGTCAATGATGCGCAGTGGTTCGGCCCATGCTAGTTGGCTATGGAGGATGAAAGAGACACATGCAGCCATAAAAAAAGAAGCTGTCAAAGCATGCCGAGCAGGACAAACAGACATGCATGCGGACTAGGACCAGAGACACATGCAGCCTATACCTAGTATTACTGTTCATCTAGTCATGTCACTCCTGCTAATTACGCTGCTGCAGTCAGAGGCTGGCTCGGGGCAGCTCCCAGCTGCACGAATCACAAGAGGAACATACGGCTATGATAATAGGTACCAGGGAGCTCGAGCTACACTACAACTTTCCGTTGTCTTATGGATTGATCGAAGGCATCCTGAAGGATGATGGAAACCAGCCGTTTAATCGTAGTTGGTTTAATAATCTGTCAGCTGCATTTAATAATCGACGCGATGCGCGCGTGTTTGAGGACAAGAGGACAAAAGAGAGATGGAACATAATTGTATATCCAACTCATGTTTGCTTCGCTCTACAACAAGCGAGTTCGGTTCAATAATGGAATGAATTTGTTCCGGCTAATAATAGAAGAAAAAACTCCACAATGCTCGTTCGCTAGAGCCAACGGCCTTCCGTTCGATTGCTTGGCTTCGCCTCTCTCGCGTAAATGAAGGAGTCGTAGTTCGTTGGATTGTTTTCTCGCGCCTAAGTCAGCCCTGTGGAGACGTCCTGGCTCAGCCGGGAGCCATTAACAGCTAAAGGTTGACGACTACGGATGCAGCCAGATGAGCCTCGGTTCAAGGCTCTGACCACTCGTTCGATGGGTCCTCCACTAGCCATTGACGGCCGGCATATCTAAAAACCTGGAGATGTATGTTCACGAAGAACAAGTTTAGTGACGGCTGGCTAAGATTGTGTATGGAAAATCATCAATGATTATTTACTTATGAGTTTATAGCGCATGCACATTAAGAAGAGGCAGTTGCCATCACGTACTAGTTTATACATGAGTTCTTGTAGGAATATTTATAAGTCCAATGGTGGGAGCAAGTAGACGTGACGTTACACGTGTGTTAAAAATACTAATACTTGTATTATGGAAATACAATTTGGTTAATTTGTTAAAAGTGTTCATCGCACATTTGAAAATTGTTCATTAAACATAGTTTGTTCAACTCTTAGAAAATGTTTGCAACATTCAAGAAAACAGTAAGTGGCATCTAATTTTTTTTCACGCATTATTTCATGAAAATGTACATGACATTTTCGGAAAATGTTCGACAATATAATTTTTTTCGTGTAATTCAAAACATAATGTTTCTTACCATTAAGAAGCAATGCACGTTACACTTCAAAAAAATCTTCACATGTTTAAAACAATATTCACAACTTGTGTCTATGCGAGGTGCTTGACAAAATGTTGCTTATGCATCCCACAAAGAGATAAGATGAGGTGGCAGTCAACTTATGATTTTTCTAGTAAAAAATCAGGACACGACTTCCCAATACTACTTCATTTCTGGTTTTGGATTAAAGATGTCTGGTTTTAAAATATGAGGGGCGAAATGTCAACGAGAAAAAGATGAAGAACTGAATATCGACTTCTTGTAATTTTGAGGGACTAAAAACATACTTTTCTCTTAAAAAATGAAGTATCTACATAACGTTCACATGTTTTAGATGTCATGCATGCATCAACGATTGCATCATTTATCGAAACGATCACGCGGAGAAAATTAGTTGTCCAGTGTGCAATGCTTCTCGATATAAGAAGTACGGAAATTAAGCTTCTCAGAAAGATATATGGTACTGATCCTACAGAAGAAAGCTCATGTGCAGGCTTGGATGTTACTTGGCGCCATGATATGGCGACAACCTGACAGCGGCCGACCTTGTGCGGCAACCTGATGAGCATCTTGTCAATGATCTCCTCGAGCAGATCCTTGAGCAAGGTCACGCCTCTCCTGCCCGGCATCATAGTGCACCGTCGACTCCGTACGTTAGAAAGACACTGCAAGATTTACTCCAATAACAACTTGAATCAAGAAGAGAAGCAAGTAAAGTGATAGAAATCATAAGTTTTGCATTGATCAGTAATGGCAAGTAAATTTATATTGGTCTTGATTATACATTGAAAAGTTCAACTGATGAATGTGTTTAGGACGTCGAGAGAGTGGATGCAACCAACTCAAGACTTGGTGTTCACTAGTGAAAACAGAACTGATAGCAAAACCGAATTATACGCTGAACTGAAGCCAAATACACTAGTGAAGTTAGAGTGACGGCTAAGCTAAAGCCACATACAGTGCTAGCTTAACAAAAAGACTTGGAAAGCGAGACCCTCGGAGGTTCCTGCGACGGAAGCGAGCTATGTGCGCATACTGAGCATGTTCTGTCGCTTGTAATTAACTAGCCTGGGCGGTAGCCGAAGGTGGAGAGAGTAAATCAAGAGAACGCACCCAAGGAGAGAGGGAGACAACAACGGCCAATTCGGGCGGTGATAGTGCTCGTCTCCATTGGGGGAGAAGGTGGTGGAGAAGGCGCTCGTCAGAGCAGCGGCTCGGTTCAGTGAGTGAGGCAAAGCCAAAGCGGAGGGTCAAGCCGTGTCGGGGCCGTGATCTTCCTCGACTAGGCAAGGAGGAAAGCTCGAGATGAAGGCCATAGCACGAAGTTCCAGTGTGTGGAGGGAGGCAAGAATGCTCAATAAGGTATGCGGGAAGCAGGGCAGGAGCAGCGTCGGCCAGGTGGATGGGCATGTCGAGATGGAAGCTGAGCTCCACGTAGACGTGGTGTCACACATGTGTTTTTTCCTTTTATTTTGTTTAGACTTCAGAAAAATACTAAATACTTTTATTATGAAAATATAATTTGGTCAATTTTTTCAATGTGTTCATTGTGCTTATAAAATTTGTTCAATAAACAAGGTTTTCTCTACTCTTATAAGATATTTGCACCATTCGATTGTGGTGGGCTGTCTATGGACATCGACAATGGTTAGCGATGGCTGGCGCCGGCGGTGCTCATGCAAGAATGCGGGTGTGGATGTGACACTTTGTCATGACATGGTGATGGCACGGCAGCGGCCAACGTCCTTCGGCGGAAACCTGATGAATATTTTTTCAATGATCTCCTTGGGCCGAGCCACGCCACTCCTTCCGGCATAATAGTGCTCCCTCGACTCCAGTCAGTTGGATAGACGCGACAAGATTTAGTCCAACAGGAGCTTGAAACAAGAAGAGAGGTTAGTAAGGTGATAGAAAGCATAAGTTGTACATTAATCACTATTTTTAGTGATGTGATAAATCCAACCATCCAAAAAGGAATATTTCCAAGTCTTCATTTTTTAGTGTGATCTCGGCCATAGTTTTATCTTGGACTTCCCCACCCTCAGATTTCGGTGTGATCTTGGCCACTAATGTGCTGCTTTGCTCTCTCCCTCTCCTGATCCATCATGTCGTATATGAAATCTCTTCATGTCTTCACATTCCACTTTTAATTGTTGTAGGTGGCCAGGCAAAGATCAGTAGTAGAAAAAAGGCTATTTGTCCCGGTTCGTAAGGGCCTTTAGTCCCGGTTGCTGAACCGAGACTAAAGGGTCGTTACCAATGCCCTAGCCCTTTAGTCCCGGTTGTTACACAAACCGGGACAGATGGGCCTCCACGTGGCCGCTCCGGCGAGCCCAGGCAGGAGGGCCTTTGGTCCCGGTTGGTGGCACCAACCTGGACCAAAAGGCATCCATGCGTCAGCAGCTGGCAGGAGCTGAGGTTCTTTTTTTGAAAGGGGGTGGGTTTAGGGGGTTTTGGAGGGTTAATTTAGGTGTTTCATATATTGTGTTTGCTAGCTAATTAATAGAGAGAAGTGTCCTCTCTTATCTCCATGCTTGGTCGACGCTACGTACTATACGTATAGAGAGGACTCGACACGTTAGCTAGTAAGCAAATAAAGGAAACAGAAGATCGTCATGAACATATGCATACAGAGAGAAGTGATATGGACCTCTCCTTCTCCGAGAGATTGGTCGAACAACAAGTTTTCTTGCAATATAATCCGACGCTACTGGCTACATATATACAATATAAGATCTCTTACAATATAATCCCCTAATTATATATGAACTCAGGGACCACATGGTATTCTCCGTCTTTATCGATCACGTGGTCAAGAAAGAATGCCGCCAATTCCTCTTGAATTGCTCGCATGCGATCTGGTGCTAGGAGTTCATCCCGCATCCGAAACATCTAATTTGAAGAAGGGGGTCAATACATTTATATGAATGAATGAAACTCAACACAAATGATGGTAATAAAATAAAATTATGAATAGTATTGCTTACGCACTTCATATTGTTTGTTAGAGTAGCCCCGCTCACAGGTCATGTGGCGGATGGACTCGCAAACGTAGTATCCACAGTAATTATTCCCGGCTTCCTGCCACAACCACTTTACAAGAAATAGAGGTCAATCAAACTGATAAGCAAGCATGCTAAATGGTATTGATGAAACTAGCGCTAATCACTAGGAGATGCGCGGAACATGCTAGTAGTACTTACTTTCGGGTGTTTAAATTGCAGCTTCTTCTGCAGTCCCGGAGCTTTTGAGGTGAATTTTTTCCAAACCCTGCCAGACAAAGAACAATTACTTGATATCAGGCAAAGTTGCCGATATGGTGCGATAATGATCGATTTAACTTACTTCTCGAGCATTTCAGTCATGTCCGCATACTCCTGGGGATCTTTTCGTCTCGAGTCTAAGACGGTTACTAGTCCCTGCTCAAGCTTAATCTCTAGGAGAATATAATGGCAACTGCGCCCGCGTGCATAACTCATCAGTTACATTACTATAACCTCGACTAATAAGGGAAACCAATATGCACAAGACAGTAACACTCACTTGAAGTTGTAAGGAAAGAGTATTATAGTTTTGTTTTCATTTAATACCAACGATCGTAGCAAGTTGGCCTCGGTATCTTTGGCATGAAATTCAACCGTATATGCATCTATGAGATTTGTGTTAACAAACCCAATATCACCGATTTGTCTTTTCTTCAATTCGGCGATATTCAATCTGCATAATATAGTGAGGATAATTATATATACATGCAAGGAAAGAGCTGACCTATATATAGAGACTTAATGACAGAAGTAGTACTTACAGATAGTAGCAAGTGACCGTTAATTTATCGAGCGCATGTTGATTGAAAAACTGAAAGAACTCCTCAAATGGAACATTCAACAGTTCAATTCCAACGAGGTCATGATCCTCTTTAACTCTCAGCGTCAAAATATTCCTCCCCCAGACTCTCTGCAAGTTTTCATGTACCAATCATGGAATCTTCGCATTATCGTTGTTAGAGATCCTTCATCTTTGACGAGAGGCTTCCCGTACTCGTATCTGTGTTCGTCCACCTTCAAGAAATCATAATGTAGATCGTCGGACCGGAAATCTCCAAGATTGGTATAACCGGGCACCATCCTCGGATCAGTAGCGACGATATCGCTAGACACCTTGAGTGGGGGGCATGATTGGTTCGCTTGTTCTCCAAGCTGGTCAATTTTTTCCCAGCTCGTCTTTCTTTTAACCTTTGATCACTGACAGTACTTCCCGACCGCTCTGCTTCGACAAATGACTTTTCAATAATGCGCTCATAGTTGTCTTTCGACGGAGACTTTGGTGGTTTCGTCAGGGCAGCCAAAGTGCGCTTCGCTTTCACCGGATCTACCTTCTCCTCCGGAGGTGGATGTTTCTTTGCTTTCACCCCTTCAAAGAAGTTCGTCACTTCGGCTCGCACGATCTTCTCGTTTTCCTCCGGGGTCCTTTCGTATGGTAACTTCTCTGGAGTCTTCAGAGAAGGACCGAATCTGTATTGCTTCCCTCCTCTGGCTGTACTGCTAGACGCCGGCCGAGCAGACGGAGCGGTTGCGGCTCTCTTCTTTCCTTGCTTACAAGGCGGAGGAGAAGGACTACGACACGCCGGAGTAGCCGAAGAGGCGGCGGGTCTCTTCCGCCCTTGCTGATGAGGCGGAGAAGGAGGAGGCTGGCTGCTCGGGCGTGCCGGCGCAGGCGGAGAAGGAGGCGGAGTGCCACCACGTGCCAGAGAAGGAGGTTGAGTGCCCTGATCTCTCGCCGGAGGAGGCGGCGGAGGAGGAGGCGGAGTGCCCTTACTCGCCGGAGGAGGAGGAGGAGGAGGCGGAGGCGTCCATTCGGAAGGTTGATGAGCTCCGTCCGCCATAGGCATGGAGTCCTCAGACAAGAACCCAGCCGAGTCTCCCCTTCACCGGTAGGGTGGTCAAGCTGGAGGTCCTCAAATCCCTGCGTTATTTCGTCCACCCTCACCCTAGCATATCCTTCTGCAATCGGACGACAGTGAAAAGTTGCGTCGGGTTCAGGAGGTCGAACAGAGCCGACAGCTGCCTTGACTTTGAAGTTCTGCCATTGCGTCATAAGGTGGCAATGTTGAGACTCCATGATAGCATCCACGGGGTAGCTAGCAGGAGCCGTCAAGACATGCTCCGGCTGAAGCAGCTCGGTGGAAGCCACGCTGCTTCTCCGCTGAGATGGCGGGGTAGCTTTGGGGTAGTTTCGGCAGGTCGCTTGCTGCGAGATGCGTCTCGTTCCTCTAGCGCTTGAACCCTTTCGTGCAGCTTCTGAATTTGGGTCTGCTCCACTTTCTTCCTCCTCTCCTGGCATTTGTAACCGCCTGCGTCCGGAAAACCATCCTTCCACGGAACGGAGCCTGGCGTGCCTCTTGTCTATCCAGGGTGCTCAGGATTCCCGAGGCCCATTGTGAGCTCGTCGTTCTCTCTATCAGGAACGAACGTCCTTTGCTGCGCTGCATCGATATACTCCTGAAGCTTCGTGGCGGGTGTTCGCAGTTGCTCCTTTGTCCAAACGAACCTCCGTGTTACAAGGTCCAAGGTTCCGCCAACCCCGAAGAACCAAGTCCAGCAATGGTCTGGCCAGTTCATTGTCTCTGGTTTGACCCCTTTATCAAGCAGGTCATTCTCAGCCTTGGCCCACAACGGCCGGGCTTTGAGGTAGCCACCTGACCCCGTGCGATGGTGAAGCTTCTTCTTCGCAACACTTTTCTTGTTTGTCACTGACATCTTCTTACTCTTTTCCGATGTCTTGTGGGCCACAAATGCGGGCCAGTGATCTCTGATCTTCTCATATTTGCCGATGAATTCTGGTGTCTCTTCTTTGTCGACAAATGTTGTTTTCAGCTCATTCTTCCACCTCCTGAATAGATCTGCCATCTTCTTAGGAGCATAAGACTTGGTCAATTGCTCTTTATCTGGCTTCTCCGGATCCTCCTCTGGCGGTAGGGTGAAATTTGCCTTCAACTCAGTCCAAAGATCATCTTTCTGCGTATCATTGACATAAGACACCTCAGGGTCTTCCTTCTTAGGCTTATACCATTGGTGGATGCTGATCGGGATCTTGTCCCTAACAAGAAACCCGCAACTAGTAGCAAATGCTTCCTTTTTCCGGATGGGTTCAATCGGTTGGCAGTCGCGCGCGATTGCTGTGATCTCAAACCTTTCATTCGAGTGCAACTTTTTCTTTGGGCCTCGTCTCTTTACCGAAGTTGTGCTCGATCCAGAGGGCTAGAAAAAAGAAGAAAGACGAGAGTTAATTAATATGTGTACATACCAAAACAATGAATGCATCAATTAGCTAGTCAGCACAGGCTTGACTAATATATATACCTGGTTGGACTTTGTTCGGTCACCGGAGCCGTCATCAAGGGCTCCTTCTTGCACCGGCATTGGGTCATCGGAGCCATCATAATCATGTCTTTCCTCCTCCATTCTTCGATTACTGTAGCCTGCTTCTTCACCCTGTTCTTACAGACCATCATTGTCGTTAAGATACAACAAGACATCACCTCCGGCTAAGATTATGTCCCCCAACACCTCTTCTGCTTCCTCGTCTCGTCCGTGCTCCATTGTTTCTGCAAATATTACAACATGGCAATTATTATACAAACATGACAACAGGTGTATATATTAGTGGCAAACATAGATCTAGCTTCTCCCGGGTTTGGGGTGGCCTCGGCAATGATTCAAGGGTTCGGGGTGGCCTCGACGACAACGCTCTTTTAACTTGGTAAATTTGGGTGGCTTAAAGGGTTCGGAGAGCTTCATCATCATACCCTAGTTCCCGATCCTCGATCCACTCATGTCACGTTTGCCTAGTGTCAAAGGATTCAACAAAACCCCTCGGCATTCCTCGACCCTCGACCCCTCGACGACCCTCGCCCCTCGAACCCTCGATGACCCTTGACCCCTCGGTGACCCTTGACCCTCTACCCTAGTTCCCGACCCTCGACCCCCTCATGTCACGTTTGTCTAGTGTCAATGGATTCATCCTATCTGGGACTCCATTCCAAAACAACTTTGGAGAAATTCGTACCATCATGCCCCGGTTACTTCCGGCTAATGATGAAGCCATGGATTTCTTCAATACTTTGACACTAGGCCACCCTCTCGACCCCTCGGCGATCCTCGACCCCTTGATGACCCTCGACTCTCGACCCTCGACCCCTCGGCGACCCTCTACCCTCTACCCTAGTTCACGACCGTCGACCGCTTGGCGACCATCGACCCTCTACCCTAGTTCACGACCCTCGACCCCTCGGTGACCCTCGACCCTCTACCCTAGTTCACGTCCCTCGACCGCTTGGCGACCCTCGACCCTCTACCCTAGTTCACGACCCTCGACCCCTTTTTTTCTTCTTCTCCTCTATTCCTTCTTATTCTCCTTTTTTTCTTCTACTTCCTTTTCTCCTCTTTTTCTCCTTCTTCTTCTCCTTCTTCCTTCTTACTCTTTTACTCTTTTTCCTTATATTCATTCTTCCTCGACGACCCTAACCCTAAACAGTACAACTTCCTCGACGTCCCCGGCCGCCTCTCTCATGAACAAAAAAAATCTATGAATAAAAAAACATCATATTCTATGAACACAAAAACATCATATTACATCCACATCCATGCATACATTATATATATGATCATCTATGAACAAAAAAAATTATATAAAGAAAAAAACATTACATCAACATATATGCAAAAAAACATCATACATATATCCATACATCAACATATATACATGAACATATATGAAAAAAGCATCACATTAATTGAAAAAAACATCATACGGTGGCGGCGGCAGCAGGGAGCAGGGCAGGGGCGCGGGGGCTCATTATGGGCGGCGTCGGCGCCGGCGAGGTTGGGGCCGACCTGAGGCAGAGGCGGTGTCGCACAAGGCGGGGTCTGCGTTGAAGCGATCGCGGTGCGATGGTGGCGAGGCGCCGAGGTCGGGCAGCGGTGGCGCTGGGCGGTGACGGCGTCGGGCTACGTGGCAGCGACAGCGTTAGGCGGGCGGCAGGTGACGGCGACGGCGTGGTGGCACGCGGCGACGGCGCTGGGCGGCGCTGGTGGTGACAGCGCGGGGCGCGAGCGGCGACGGCGTCAGCGGGGCGAGCTCAATCGGGCAGCCTGACTGCATCGTCGGCGCGGGGCAACTGCAGAGATGAAAATGAAAAATGCTAAGTGTTTGCTTATATAGCAAAGCCATTGGTCCCGGTTGGTGGCAGCAACCGGGACCAATGCCCATCTTTAGTCCCGGTTGGTGCCACCAACTGTGACCAAAGGCCAGTTTTTAGCAGCACAAAGGGCGGGAAGCGGCATCCTTTGGTCCCGGTTGGTGGCACCAACCGGGTCTAAAGGGGGGGCATTGGTCCCGGTTGGTGCCACGAACCGGTACCAATGCACCCCTATAGTCCCCGTTGGTGGCACCAACCGGGACCAAAGGCCCTGTGTTGCCCGCGTCGCGGCCAAAACTTTAGTCCCACCTCGCTAGTTGAGAGGGGCGCGTAGTGATTTATAAGCCCCACTGCCGCACCCCTCTTGAGCTCCTCTCTATTGCAGGCTTACGGGTCTAACTGTCACTGCTATGCCTGATGGGCCTACTGGGCCTTTTGCGGGCCTAAATCCTGGCCCATGGTAGGGTTTCTAGTCATATTTAGGCCGTAGTGGCCCAGTAGGTGGCATTTTTTATTTTTCTCAGTTTTTTTTCTTCTGTTTTTTGCATTATTTATTCTATTTGTGTTTTGCTTTATTATTTAGTTCCTTTTGCTTTTAGGCAATAAAAAAATATAAACTTCCTTTTGTTTTTTTCTTTATTTTTTAGTTCCTTTTGCTTTTCCAATTTGAATTGTTTAAATTTGAATTCTTTGAAATTTGTGTGAATCACTAGATTTTGGAGTGATTAATTTTCCTGCCATTTAATATTACTGTGTTTTATCATTATATTCATGAACAGCTTTTGTTATTGTAGTTTCTAACAAAAAATATTTAAAGCTTCTTTTTGCTATTTTAGTTTCTAACAAAAAAGTTCTTTACTGAAAATTCTTTTTGCTATTTTAGTTTCTAACAAAAAATTCTTTGTGAAAATTCTTTGCTATTTAAGATAATTCTTTTTGCTATTAAAGCTTCTAACAGAAAAAGTTTTTTATGAAAGTTCTTTATGAAAATTCTTTTTGCTATTTTAGTTTCTAACAAAAAATTTCTTTATGAAAATTGAAAAGCACTTCAGATGGACCATTCAAAGCCACATCATCAATTTTCAATCCTTTCTGACTTCATTTGTTATTTTTCATGCATTTATTGATCATTTTGAGCTATAAGACCCTGAAATTGAAAGCATTTCAAATGAACTCTGAAAAGGTTGAAAGTTGGCATGGTATCATCATTTCATCCACATAGCATGTGCAAGAAAGTTGAGAGGGTCACGGCAAAAACTGGATGCACTTTGTGTACAAAACAGACAATCTCTTTCAAAGTATCAGGATTTCATACGGAAACTCGTCTGTTACAAAGGGATTTCATTTTTTTAAACTTATTTGAACTCCAGAGTTTTTCTGTGTTCAAAATGCACCATTCAAAGCCACATCATCAATTTTCAAACCTTTCTGACTTCATTTGTTATTTTTCATGCATTTATTGATTATTTTGAGCTATAAGACCCTGAAATTGAAAAGCACTTCAGATGGACTCTGAAGAGGTTGAAAATTGGCATGGTATCATCATTTCATCCACATAGCATGTGCAAGAAAGTTGAGAGGGTTACGGCAAAAACTGGATGCACTTCGTGTACAAAACGGACAACGGTATCATACTCGTCTTTTACAAAGTTGGCATGGTATCATCATAATAGTTGCGGGAGAAAGTCTTCACTTTTTCTTCGCTTGTGTCATTTGCTTATTGCGTCGTAACCATGGATAATCTTCATCGTTTATCAGGATGCTTAGGTCAGCCTTAACTTTGAAGGGATGAATTTCATGAAACTTTTCATAATCTTCAGACATGTCTGTCTTGCCCTCCACTCCCACGATGTCCCTTTTTCCTGAAAGAACTATGTGGCACTTTGGCTCATCGTATGATGTATTAGCTTCCTTATCTTTTTTTTTCTCGGTTTAGTAGACATGTCCTTCACATAGATAACCTGTGCCACATCATTGGCTAGGACGAACGGTTCGTCAGTGTACCCAAGATTGTTCATATCCACTGTTGTCATTTCGTACTGTGGGTCTACCTGTACCCCGCCTCCTGACAGATTGGCCCATTTGCACTTAAACAAAGGGACCTTAAAATCCTGTCAATAGTCAAGTTCCCATATGTCCACTATGTAACCCTAATATGTGTCCTTTCCCCTCTCGGTTGCTGCATCAAAGCGGACACCGTTGTTTTCGTTGGTGCTCTTTTGATATTGGGTTATCGTGTAAAATGTATTCCCATTTATCTCGTATCCTTTCTAAGTCAATACAGTCGAAGATGGTCCCCTGGACAACGAGTACAGCTCATCACAAACAGTGTTGTCACCTCTGAGACGTGTTTCCAACCAACTGCTGAAAATCCTGATGTGTTCACATGTAATCCAGTCGTCGCACTGCTCCGGGTGTTTGGAGTGCAGACTGTTCTTGTATTCATCGACATACGGGATCATCAAGGTAGAGTTCTGTAGAACTGTGTAGTGTGCTTGAGACCAAGAATATCCGTCCCTGCATATTATTTTGTCCCCTCCAAGCGTGCCTTTTCCAGTCAGTCTCCCCTCATACCGTGGTTTCGGGAGACCTATCTTCTTAAGGCCAGGAATAAAGTCAACACAAAACCCAATGAACTCCTCTATTTGATGGCCCATGGAGATGCTTCCTTCTGGCCTAGCGCGGTTACGAACATATTTCTTTAGGACTCCCATGAACCTGTCAAAGGGGAACATATTGTGTAGAAATACGGGACCTAGAATGACAATCTCGTCGACTAGATGAACTAGGACGTGCGTTATGATATTAAAGAAGGATGGTGGAAACACTAGCTCAAAACTGACAAGACATTGCGCCACATCACTCCTTAGCCTTGGTATGATTTCTGGATCGATCTCCTTCTCAGAGATTGCATTGAGGAATGCACATAGCTTCACAATGGCTAATCAGACGTTTTCCGGTAGAAGCCCCCTCAATGCAACCGGAAGCAGTTGCGTCATAATCACGTGGCAGTCATGAGACTTTAGGTTCTGGAACTTTTTCTCTGGCATATTTATTATTCCCTTTATATTCGACGAGAAGCCAGTCGGGACCTTCATACTGAGCAGGCATTCAAAGAAGATTTCCTTCTCTTCTTTCGTAAGAGTGTAGCTGGCAGGACCTTCATACTGCTTTGGAGGCATGCCGTCTTTTTCGTGCAAACGTTGCAGGTCCTCCCATGCCTCATGTGTATCTTTTGTCTTCCCATACACACCCAACAAGCCTAGTAGGTTCACGCAAAGGTTCTTCATCACGTGCATCACGTCGATTGAAGAGCAGACCTCTAGGTCTTTCCAGTATGGTAGGTCCCAAAATACAGATTTCTTCTTCCACATGGGTGCGTGTCCCTCAGCGTCATTCGGAACAGCTAGTCCGCCGGGACCCTTTCCAAAGATTACGTGTAAATCATTGACCATAGCAAGTACATGATCACCGGTACGCATGGAGGGCTTCTTCTGGTGATCTGCCTCGCCTTTGAAATGCTTGCCTTTCTTTCGACATTGATGGTTGGTCAGAAGAAATAGGTGATGGCCCAGGTACACATTCTACCTGCATTTGTCCAGTCATATACTTTCAGTGTCATCTAAATAGTGCATGCATGCGTGGTATCCCTTGTTTGTCTGTCCTGAAAGGTTACTGAGAGCGGGCCAATCGTTGATGGTTACAAACAGCAACGCGTGCAAGTTAAATTCACCATGTTTGTGCTCATCCCACGTACGCACCCCGTTTTCATTCCACAACTGTAAAAGTTCTTCAACTAATGGCCTTAGGTACACATCAATGTCGTTTCCGTGTTGCTTAGGGCCTTGGATGAGAACTGACATCATAATGAACTTCCGCTTCATGCACATCCAAGGAGGAAGGTTATACATACATAGAGTCACAGGCCAGGTGCTGTGATTGCTGCTCTGCTCCCTGAAAGGATTAATGCCATCCGCGCTTAAACCAAACCATACGTTCCTTGGGTCACCTGCAAACTCAGCCCAGTACTTTCTCTCGATTTTTCTCCACTACGACCCGTCAACGGGTGCTCTCAACTTCCCCCCTTTCTTACGGTCCTCATTGTGCCATCGCATCAACTTGGCATGCTCTTCGTTTCTGAACAGACGTTTCAACCGTGGTATTATAGGAGCATACCACACCACCTTTGCAGGAACCCTCTTCCTGGGGGGGGGGGGGCTCGCTGTCAACATCACCAAGGCAGCTCGTCTGATCTTATACCGCAATGCACCGCATACCGGGCATGCATTCAGATCCTTGTACGCACCGCGGTAGAGGATGCAGTCATTAGGGCATGCATGCATCTCCTGCACCTCCAATCCTAGAGGGCATACGACCTTGTTTGTTGCGTACGTACTGTCGGGCAATTCGTTATCCTTTGGAAGCTTCTTCTTTAATATTTTCAGTAGCTTCTCAAATCCTTTGTCACGCACAGCATTCTCTGCCTTTCACTGCAACAATTCCAGTACGGTACCGAGCTTTGTGTTGCCATCTTTGTAATTGGGGTACAACCCTTTTTTGTGATCCTCTAACATGCGATCGAACTTCAGCATCTCCTTTTGACATTCACATTGCGTCCTTGCATCGACAATGACCCAGCCGAGATCATCATCATCGGGCACATCGTCTGGTTCCTCTTGATCTTCAGCAGCTTCCCCCATTGCAGCATCATTGGGCACATCGTCTGGTTCCTCTTGATCTTCAGCAGCTTCCCCCGTTGCAGCATCACCGTATTCAGGGGGCACACAGTTGTCATCGTCCTCTTCTTCTTCGCCGTCTTCCATCATAACCCCTATTTCTCCGTGCCTCGACCAAACATTATAGTGTTGCATGAAACCCTTGTAAAGCAGGTGGGTGTGAAGGATTTTCCGGTCAGAGTAAGACTTTGTATTCCCACATTTAGGGCATGGACAACACATAAAACCATTCTGCTTGTTTGCCTCAGCCACTTCGAGAAAATCATGCACGCCCTTAATGTACTCGGAGGTGTGTCTGTCACCGTACATCCATTGCCGGTTCATCTGCGTGCATTATATATAATTATGTGTGTCAAAAACCATTACGAAACATCATGAATAGATAATTAAGTGACCAAATTAATAGAAGTTCATCATCACATTAAAACCAAAGTACATACATAGTTCTCATCTAACAACAAAAAGCTCTCCAGAGCATCTAATTAATTAAACCATACATTGAAACTATGTAAAACATTTCAATGCGAAAACAAATGCGATCATAATCGCAACCAAGGTAACAATTGATCCAACGGCATAATGATACCAAGCCTCGGTATGAATGGCATATTTTCTAATCTTTCTAATCTTCAAGCGCATTGCATCCATCTTGATCTTGTGATCATCGACGACATCCGCAACATGCAACTCCAATATCATCTTCTCCTCCTCATTTTTTTATTTTTTTCCTTCAAGAAATTGTTTTCTTTTTCAACTAAATTTAACCTCTCGACAATAGGGTCGGTTGGAATGTCCGGTTCACATACCTCCTAGATAAATAAAATCTATGTCACGTTGGTCGGCATAATTTTCATAAACAATAAATGAACCAATAGTTATAAAGATAATATATACCACATCCGAATCATAGACAGGACGAGGGCCGACGGGGGCGGATACCAAAACCATCGCACTATATAATAAGATGCAATAATAAAACTAAGAAGATAATACAAGTATCTATCTAAACATACAAGTAAGAATTTTTTTTCCTTTCAGAAAGAAGATAAGAACAAGAGGCTCACAATGGTTGTGCCAGCGACGAGATCGGCGCGGGCGATCGACGGCGGTGAAGACGGGGACGGGACGTGACGGACCGCTAAACCTAGACAAATACTGAGGAAAATGGAGCTTGGAGGTCGATCTTGGAGAGGAGAAAGTTTAAGTAGTGTGGCTCGGGCATTCCATCGAACACCTTGTGTGCATAGGAGGTGAGCTAGAGCACCACCAAGCCCTCTCCCCTCGCCGGCCAGAAAAAACAGAGCAGTGTGCTCTGCTCTTATGCGAGGGGGTTTATATAGGCACCTCATTGGTCCCGGTTCGTGGCATGAACCGGGACTAAAGGGCAGCCTTTGGTCCTGGTTCAAGCCACCAACCGGGACCAATGGTGGTGGCCCAGGAGCGAGGCCCAATGGTCCCGGTTCGTCCCACCAACCGGGATCAATGCCCCCACGAGGCCCGGCAGGCCCCTGGCCTCACGAACCGGGACCAATGCCACCATGGGTCCCGGTTCTGGACTGAACCGGAACTAATGGGCTGACCCGGCCTGAACCAAAGCCCTCTTTTCTACTAGTGGATGATGTCTCGGTCTCGTGGAAGATGCACACTGCACAATGAATACAAGTACAAAAATTTGGAGGACCAAAGTAGACATTTCATGGTGCTTATGTTGGGTGATTTCCAACACGAGATGGTAACAAATATCTATTGTTAGATTTGTGCAACTCCGTCATGTTTTGCTTCATATGCGTTTAGGCATTAGCTATTTTCCTAAGCGTAAATGAGAAGTACGTTTACATGCATGGGTCTTTATTATACATTGACAAGTGCAAGTGATTAACGTGTGTAGGACGTGAAGAGTGTGGACGCAACCAACTCAAGACTTGGTGTTTGCTAGGGAAAGCAGAGCGACGGCTAAACAAAATTATACACTAAACTGAAGACAAATACACTAGTAAAGACAGAGTGATGACGAAACTGAAGCCACATACAATATTAGTTGTACGGAAACTAGACGCCAAAGGCGAGACCCTCGGAGGGTCCAGCAACGGCGGCGAGCTATATGCGCATCGCGAGCGTGTTCTGTCACCTATAATTAACAAGCTTGAGCGCCAGCTGCAGATGGCGAGAGAAAATCAAGAAGACACACCTGATGAGAGAGAAACAGTGGCGGCCAGTTCGGGCAGCGAGGGTTCACACCTCTGTTATGGAAGTAGGCGGAGTAGAAGGTGCTCTCGGAATGAGGCAAAGCAGCAGCTCAGTCGAGTAAGCGAGGCGACGCCAGGGAGGAGGGTCAAGCCATGCGACTTGCGAGCCCATGCTCATCGCGACCAGGTTAGGAGGAGAGTGGGACCTAGATGCCATAGTGCGAGGTTCTGTCTAGACGGAGGCGAGCAATCTCGACCTGGAGTGTAGGAGGAAGAGCAGCAGGAGCCGCCACGGCCTGGTGGATGGGCAAGGTGAGACGGAAGCATAGCTCGCCTATAGGGAGCCAGTAGACCTGACGTCACACATGTGTTTTTTCCTTTTTAATTTTGTTTCTATTTATAAAAGAGTGTATACATTATTATGGAAAGATAATTTTTTTTTAATTTTTTAAAAGAGTTCATCCCACATTTAAAAAATATTCATACTGTGTAAGAAATGATTGCTCAATATTTTGGAAATGTTTATACCATTCAACAAGAAGTATGTGTCATTTCCAAGCTATTCACTCGTTTCAGAAAAACTGTACGTGGCCTTTTGAAAATTGTTATACAATGAAAACAATGTTTGTATAATTCAGAAAAAATTTCATGCAGTTTAGAAAAAATGTATATACACTTACAAAAAGAGCAACGAACAAAAGGCGTGTCAAGGGAAAAGCAAAACAGAAGTCACGAACATTCACAAATGCCCTGTCTAGATTGGAGGCTGTGGAGTCTACTCGCGAGTTCGAATGCACACTCATGAACAGTAAAAAGGTAAATGGAATAAAAACTGATTATTTTGGAACAAACATTGACGGATTCTCCACGTGTGTGCAAATTTAATAAAAAAAACACTTGGAGCAACAATTTTTTTACGGAAGCATTTTAACATGTTTTTTCTTCATGGAAATTCGCACGCATGTTCAGAATCGTTAATTTTTGTTCGCAAAAAACAGATTTTTAAATTTTGTATACTACTCCCTCTGTCCCATAATGTAAGACATTTTTTGACACTACACTAGTGTAAAAAAGCGTCTTACCTTATGGGATGGAGGGAGTAGTTTTATTTTTTACTGTTCATGCAGATGCATATGAGCTCGCGAGCAGAAACATGATGTTTTGTGCATCTCATGGCCTAGAATTGGAACGATGATTTCTCGGAGGGTGTGGTGAGTAACCAACATGCAATACTGACTCATTCCATTGTAAATAATACCGTAGGGTAGCACGTGTTTTTTGTTGAAAACGACTGCTGGTTTAGCACAACCATGTTGTTCAACAGCCATGCGCCGTGGGCTCCAACGATCTTATCCTCTTTTTGGAGGAAGCTCAATAAAGTTTTCTATGATACCTCCACCGTCGACAGGTCAATCCGGTACTTGAAGGCCCATATTTTAGCCTCGTAATCCTGCATCACCTAGACATTGATAGAAGTTGGCTTGGAGTCAAGCCACCCCATAAAGCAAGTGTCCCCTTTCGTGTCGAACAACTTCCCAATAGGGATCGAGAGGGTTCTGCTTACCTCTCATTTTGTATCGGGCCTAATTTCGTGAGCCCAAACACACGGGAAAATAGGAAAAATGAATGGGCCTCGCAAAATGCGCGCGAGAATGAAACCGTGGCGCTAGCGAGAGCCCGAGCGCTGGGGTCGAAGTTACTGTGGGTCACACTCCACAGGGATATATTCTTCTGGCGTTTGCTCAAAGCCTACAGGAATAGAGTGCAAAAACCTGTCGGCTACAGCCCGACCTACAGTAAAACGATACTTTCCTGTGAGCTTACGGGGCTGACAAGAATATAAGTTGGCTCACAGACTTAGTCGTGATTCTGGTAGTGATTTCACTTTTTCCTTCATCCATACCTATATCTCTATATATCTATCTACAATATTAAATGTGATAAAGACGTTTAGAGCCAAAAATCAAAGCAACATACATCGGTCAATCGACGTGGATGGACGGGTCAGATCTATTGGATGTAGATATGGATTTATATTAGCATGGATATGATAACCCAGTGGCCTCCAAATACTAGATAGATAACGTTGAAATAGGCGCACACCTGAAGCCTATATATATAGACTGCCAAAGGAAAGAGTGCATGCACTTGGTTTAGAAGGCCTATTCTAGCGTCAAGATGGTTCATCAGGATCAGGGAAAGCTGGTGCAGGTGGTGGCCGTGGACGTTGGACTTGTGGCGCCGCCGAGCAGGTACGTGCTAAGCGAGGAGAACCGGCCGACCACCGTCGCACAGCAAGCTGCTGGTCATCCCCATCGTGGACGTGAGCCGTCTGGCCAAGCCCGATGATGTTGAGGAGGCGGCCAAGCTTCGCTCTGCGCTCCAGTCATGGGGCCTCTTTGTGGTGACCGGCCATGGCATGCCAAAGGAGTTCCTGGACGAGATCCTGAGGCGTCGAGGAAGTTCTTCCACCTGCCGCTGGAGGAGAAGCTGAAGTGCGGCAACGTGATCGACGGCGTCAAGTTCCAGAATGAAGGGTACGGCATCGACCGCATCGACTCCGACGAGCAGATCCTCGACTGGTGTGACCGGCTCTGGCTCCAGCTCCAGCCGGAGGACGAGAGGCGGCTCCAGTTCTGGCCACAGAATCTAAGGTACTCGATCTACACATTAATTGTTGCTCTCAGAGATTGGAAATCTTTCTTTTGTGTGCATTTATATCGGAGATCATATAATTTAATTTGCAGGATCTCCTACACGAGTACACCTCAGAGAGTGGGAGAGTGACCATGGATGTGCTGAAGGCCATGGCAAAACTGAACCAGGAGGAGAACTTCTTCATCAACATGGTGGGTGAGAGGTTCAAGTCATACTCGAGGTTCATTTACTACCCTCCCTGCCCACGCCCGACCTCGTCAACGGGCTGAAGCCGCACACCGACAACTCTGTCATCACACTGCTCCTCATGGACAAGGACGTCGGCGGCCTCCAGGTGCTCAAGGACGGCCACTGGGTTGATGTCCCTGTGCTCGGTAATGACCTGTTGGTCGTTGTTGGCGAGGGCATGGAGGTACGTATACATGCATATAACTACTGTAATTTGCAAAGATCATGAACGAGAGTAGTATCTCATTCCTATGCACACAGATCGTCAGCAATGCAATCTTCAAGGCGCCGTGGCACCGCGTGGTGACGAGCGCCGACAAGGAGAGGCTGTCACTGGCGATGTTCTACCAGCCGGAGCCTGAGAGGATCATAGGCCGCCGGGGGTGCTGGTCCATGAGAAGCGCCCGGCGATGTTCAAGAACTGCTTGGTCCAGACATTGGCAGATGGATACTGGGATGCATTTGCAGCAGGAGATCGCACCGTCGACTTCCTCAATGTCAGGATCAATGCTGAGGCCGACGCTGAACTGGAGGGTGCGCAGTGGTTGCAAACAACTAATTAAATAATTTGCTGTAGGAGTGAGTGCATGATGTTCTCTCTCACCCCACAAGTGTAGTGTGAATATGAGTTGATCGGTGTACTTCACATGATCACCTCCATGGAATAAAATAAAGAGTCAATTACATCACATCATCGGTGCTTAAACTTGATGGAAATTGTCACTTTTAGTACTAAGACTTGTGGCATATATCAAATTGGTGTGCGGCAAACATACTCAAGGTCGAGTACAAAATCGACGCTGACTAGGCCCCAAGCGAGGCTTTTTGCCCTTTTGTAATCCTCTATATTTTGCTAGCAAACGAAGCCATCTACATATTTTTTCTAAGCGATTTTCATATACAACATGTTAAATTTGGAGTTAGGGTTTGAAAGATATGATTATTTTAAAAGGCATTTGAATTTGCAAAAAAAATAAAAGTGAAAAAAGGGCGGCGCTGGATCAAACTAAAGTCTCTTGGATGGGGTAGTAAAGCTTTGGTCAGTGGGTTGGTTGTGTTGTTGTGTGTCATTAGGGCGCACCATATGTAAACCAAAGAAAACAGCCCATTTAGACAAATCGTTTCCATTTATAGGTGGTATAGTGGGTGATTTCTGTTAACTTCGGGGTAATTTTAATGACATACGGGTAGAAGCAATAGCTCATTTATTATTACTAGCAAAGGGGCCATGCTGCAATGGAAAATAAAATTGGCGGATTGTAGTGAGGATTGTGCGGAGACCACAATTCGCTTTCAAATCAATAGTGAAAGGCCCTTTATCATGCAGGAGGGCACGCCTCATTTAATTCTGCATACTCATGCGACACTCGATGATGCACCTCCTCCATTCTCATTCTCTTCGTTAATATCTCAAACAATTTATGAATGTATATAGATTGATGATACTTAAGAAATCTTTTTATGGAGATTTAGTGTAAGAAATTGATGGGACTAAGTGTGAATAGTCGTGTGTTATACGGAATGTCATTCCTAGCATTGCCTTCGGTGGGTATATTAGTCCGATAGTCATCATAAGATTCCCTTGTTTAGTCAGCCCCATTAAATTGAAGTGGCAATTGAAGTGTCGCCTTCATTGGCTGATTCCATGCGAATCATTAATAACATATATATTAACTTCCAATTATAGTGCTAGCAATTTTCTCCTCCCATTCCCTGGTTGGCTAAGGAATTAATAACAGACTGCCTAAGTTCAAAAAGTATTAAACGGACTCACCTACTCGTGATGGCCAGCATGATGCAACTACAGTGTTAGGGTCCCATGTTCAATCACGACTTAGGTCTCTTTGATTCAAAGGATTTTCATAGGATCTTTGAAGGATTAGAATCTTAGGAATTTTTCCCACGCCGGTCGCTTGATTTGTAGGATTGAATCCTGTAGGATTTTTTCCTAAGGATTCATTTGTACTACATTTCACGGAATTCTAACATCCACTCCAACCTCTTGGAAGAAACTTTGTTTCTCCCATGACACAATCAAACAAACTCAGATCCTATAGGAATCCTAGCATGCCATTCCAATCCTACATTTTTCCTATTCTGTGTTTTTGCAATCCTTTGAATCAAAGAGGCCCTTAAGCATTTATTAACTTTTAGTTTGGGCGAGTGGACCGCGGGTTGATTCATGAAAATTCAGGGGTTTTGCAAAATCAAAATGTTTTCTTCGACTCATTAAACCCGGACCGCGGGTTAATGTCAAGAAAACTAAAAGGGTTTTATGTAAATTTGAAACGCTTTTCCGACTTACTAAAACATGTAGTGCGGTTGATTTCGGAACTATATATTTCAAAATGGCGCATGACGGCCAACAGCATTCCCGCTTTATTATTAGATAGAGATTAGGTAGAGATAACAAAAGTAGGTAAAATGGATATGAATATATATTTTTAAGAGGAGGCGGCCATATATTAAAATTGTTCATATGTACCATATATACGTACCAACGTTGACAGTGGCAAACCTGAGTCTGGACCTTTAAATATATTGGACGCACTGGCACCAATCATGATATCACTTATAATGCATTTCCAATGACTAAATTCCAACTATCATTTAATTACATCCACTAACTAGTGACAATTGTGTCGGGGAGATATAAGAAATCAAATTCATGTGGTTGTGTGTGCATCTACGATGTGTAGTTAGGAGAAAACTCTTACTCTCGTTTTTTGCATGGATTTCAACTGAAAATGTCCCTGCAATCTAATGGTGCACTGTCCACATGTTAAAATAATTATTTGAATAATAAACTCTACTCTTGATACCTCCGCCAAAAAAAAACTCTACTCGACACGCAGTGAATGTTTTTGCATGGATTTCAAATGAAAATGTCCCTGAATCTAATGGTGCCCTGTACACATGTTAAAATAATTACTTGAATATTTGAATAATAATCTTTGGTTTACTAACACTACTAATTAGTATATATAGAAAACTCAGTGTAAAATCGATAAAACCTTAGTAGCACACCATCATGAATTTGATTTCAGTCCTCAGTTTACTCACGAGTATTAGTACACCATCAAGAAAAATAATAATCCTAAAGCTCATTCTGGATTTGCTGTAGCTCACTGATTTGCTTGTCTATTTCAGACTGTTCAAGGTGAAATTTGATTGTCTTCAGCATTGAGAAGACTGACAATATACAGTACATAATACCTAGCATCAAACAAGGGCAACAAATTCTAATGCCCAGCGAGGCTCTGCAAAACAGAAGGGCAGTTTTCAGCTTATGCATGTTAAATTGTACTGTATATAGCATTTTCTTTCAACTGATAATCAAAATCAAAGTAGTTTACTTGTTTTTTCAGGCTAAAGAGCATCGATAAGTTTAGATCAAGAGCGATAGCTCAGGCACTCGAGCTTCCTAGCGCCTGTGTCAGTGGAGATGCGCATCAGCTAGCTGAAAGTAACATTACAGGTAGGCTACGTCTGTGTACCAATACCGGATATCATTACCTGTATGCATATGGCCAATCCATTGACAAACGGTGGTTACAATACTGAGTTAGCCTGGCTGAATGACAATGGTACGACGGCCCTTGCTGGAATACATGTTTTCTGGACTGCAAATATTGTATTGCGGTTTCGCTCCGCACGCTGGCTACTCATGAGCATTCAAACTCCACACCCAGACATCAAGCCAGGGACAATGAGAAGAGCAGCATTCGCCGCACTCGAAGACCAAATTTCTGTTGCACGAGCCAAACGACATCATCAGCAGTAACCAAGCAACTCAAGAACCTGAAGATCTATATGGTGCCTTTCTTGGTCCTGACAAGAATGCGGATAACCGAACAGAAACATACACCCTGAGGCAGGCTTAGCTACCAGCTTACAGGACCAGAACAGGCGACAACTACAAAACATTCCTGCTGCTATCTATCTTGTATCAGGGCAAAGTAGGAAGTGTAACTCTGTCCAAGGAGAGAAAGCTGATGCGTCCATTATCAACCTGGCAGAATTTTAAGAGGAATGCCGCCAAACTTCCTCACCACGGTTTCCAGTTCATCCCTTGAGGGTGGCTTGTCTCTGCGCAAATCAACAACAAAAGTTAGGATGGCTAGAAGTGTCAATCAGCAGATTGTATAAATCAACCGTAAACTGTTGCCTAAGTTCATATATTGAGACCCTTTTGCATCTCCTTACCTACTTCTAAAGCTTCTGATAGTTCTGTTCTACAGTTTATGGCTTTACGCACATTGCTACCTACTATTACTCAGATTTCTTTCTTTGGGTAAAGGTCAGTCAAGAAAACGATGATAACTCGTGATAAGTCGCAAGTGATGCAACCATGATAAGCATATAAATATAGGAAATCATGACTGATTGCACAATTTGATTGCAAGACAGAGTTCAGCTGACTGTAACTGCGCTTAGAAACCCCCCAAAAAAATCCATCACCTTTGACATTAGGCTTAAATTGCTTGCATTTATATGGCTCAAACATGATAACCACTCAGGTATAATGGAACAAATAAAATAAATCTATGTTCACAGAATACAGTGAACAACACATAAATTATATCCATGTGTAAAGACAGCCAATAACACATGATAGACACATCCTACATGCCTAAATATCCCAAAGTTTCAGAACATATAAGTGAAAGGGGAAATCAAACATTTCAAACGAGAGAGAGCTAAAATCATGTCAAACACATGAGCCAAAAAAATTAAGTATCCATGTCAAAAGATAATCAGGGAACGGATCAATTTAAACAAAAATGCACAAGTTTAAAAGTGTGGGTCAGTGATTTGTGTTTAACGGGAAAGTAGCAACCTTAACAGACATACAAGAAAACAAGGACTCCTGGTGATGACTTCTTAAATTTGTTATTTAGTAGATGCACTTTAAAGGATGGATACATCCCATCTATGTGCATTCCTTCGAGAAATTTGGTGATGTCATTTCAGGCACCATCGGCACTATCAAATTTGGTGATGAAATCAACCGTAAACTGCTAAGCCCAAATTTATACCTTCTATGATAGTTTTGTTCTGCAACACATGGCTTTATACATATCATTGCTACCTACTGTTGCTTAGAATCAGATTTCTTTCTTTGGTTAAAGGTCATGCAAGAACTTGTGATAAGTCGCAACTGATGGACACATGGTAAGCATCTAAATATAGGAAATCATCATTAATTGCAAGACAGATTTCAGGTGACTATAACTATGCCTAGAAACAAAACAAAACAAAAACTTTGATATTAGGCTTAAATCACTTGCATTTATATTGCTCAAACATGATAACCACCCGTGTAAGTAAATTAAATCTATGTGCACAAAAAGACAACTAACAATACCCACATCCTGCACCCAAATATACTCGAGTACAGAAAATATATCCATGTGCATAGACAGCCAAGAACATCATAGACACATCCTGCACCTAAATATGCCAAGTTTCATAACATATAAATGAAAGGAGAAATCAGAAACGAGAGATGACTAAAATAATATCAAACACATGGCCCAAAAATTAAGCACTCGTGTCCAGAGATAATCAGGGCATGGATCACTGTAAATGAAAATGCCGCAAGTTTAAAATTGTGGATCCGCGATGTGCAAATGACAGGAAAAGTAAAATTACCTTAACAGACATATGAGGAAACTAGGGTCTCCTGGGGATGACTTCTTAAATTTGCTATTTGGTAGATGCACTTCGAAGGATGGATACATCCCGTCTATGTGTATTCCTTTGAGCAAGTTGGTGATGTCATTGCAGGCACCATCGGCTCTATCAAAGCTCCAGTTTGTGTCATCCATACTCTTAGGGGAATCAGTGGCTTCAGCAGAACGGCTATGCTTAATTGTCCAGGGAACACCATATCGCCAACAATGTAGCAAGCAACTTTAAGTGCTTGTAAGCTTGAAGGCAAGCCAGGAGCACCGTAACTTCCTCCTGCAATATTTCCATAGATTTCTCCATTCCTACGGTTACATCCTTGTCACTGAGAAGAACCAATGCCCCTCTTTCTACCAAAAACCTGCATAGTTTGATCACCCAACAAGTATTTGAAAACTGGACTCTCAGACTGCAAGTTGAAGTATTTGAAAACAGAACCAATGCCACGCGATTCATGCATAATCCATAAGCAATTAGTTCGAGGTGGCATTGTGTGATTAGTCCAAACTGATGGTAGTAGTAGACAAGTGAAATAAAATTGATTCAAGAGGGATCTAGGCAATGCTGGGTGTTAAGGCATTTCAACAAACAGGTGGCGTACCCAATCTCCTCGACATTGTACAACAGCTTGCCGCCCCTTGAGACGCCGGTGGTCAGCCAGAGCTTCCCTTTGTTGTCCAATACCTCCGCCGCAGCAGCCTCCTCCACCCACCGCGCCCGCGACGCCACATTCCTGCACCACAGCATAGACAGCCCCATGAACGATCCAGAAGCGCACCAGCAGCCACAAACAGATGAACCGCAAGACAGCACGCACCTGAACTGACTCGAGAGGACGAGGGTGCCGCGTCCGAGAGGAAGGGGTTCAAGTGGTGCTCCTCCCCGTCATCTTCCGCCGCAACGGCAGAGGCTGCCCTGGTAGCACGTCTCCTTTGTTGCCGGTCGCGCCCTGCGGCCGCCATGAACTGCTCCCTGCACCCCTTTTCTCCCACCAAAACGTTCAGGGCTAATAGACAAAATGTCTCTTCTTATATCCCAATCATTATAATGTCTCTTCTACACGTTCAGTGCAAAAAAATCATTATATCCCAATCCTAGTCCAAATAGGGTCGAAATTTCCTGAAAACTACTGGGAACATGTAATATTTGCAAGATTTTTAATCTAAAATTTTGAACCAAAATTTGATATGCTTATCAAAAGATTCAATATCTCCTAATCCTATAAACCAAATAATCAAAAATCCTACATCTTTAGTGGATCTTTCTAGCAAAATAGCCATTGTTTTTGAACTACTAACATGTTTGACCATATACAGTGTTGGGTTCGGGAACAACAGGGAGACATTTGAATTACTTGCAAAATAACTATGTAAAAGTCTTTCTATTCATTTCTACAAACAAGAACAGAAATCAATTTTGGACTAATTATAACTATTATTAATCATTTTCCTTCGTTTTAAATATTTGTCTTTCTGAGATTTCAACAGTCGACTACATACGAGCAAAATGAGTGAATCTACACTCTATAATATGTCTATATACATCCGTATGCAGAACCATTCAAATCTCTAAAAAGACAAATATTTGTGAATCGGAGTGAGTAGCTACTATAACTAGTTGCCACAGAATCAGTTCTTAAATCTTAACAACCTTCAGAAGTTGAGAGCGATGGCAGCAGCCGGACGACGGAGCACGGCTAATAGACAAAATGCACCGGCCCAAATGTCCCTCTGCTCTGCAATCCAGCAAAACAAGGAATTCAACCAACTCAGTTGGCTGCCGTCGTCACACACCACGAAACATGTATACATACAAAAGTAAAAATCACGAACTGAGCTGAGACTCGAATTAATCGATCAGGTAATTTCATACATTTTCAATCACGTTCAGCAGCAGCACAAGAGAACTATTACAATCGATCATGTGTCCTCTGCTTTCTATTACTAGCCACGACGATACTTAAAAAGAAAGCGACGATCACAACCGAATCTCCCTTCCTCTAAATCTTCTTGGTAGCTTTGATGATGCTGATGCTGATGCTGCTTCAGGTCGTCGTCATCGTCGTCAAGCTTGAGGAAGAGTCCCATCCGTCGCAACAAGTTGTCCGGCCTGGCCGTGTTGTGTTGATCAATGCCGAGGGCCTTCACGTCCTCGTCTAGGATCTCGTTGTCGTTGAACATTACCGTCCTTCCGTCTCGAGCAGTTGCTGACGGGCCTTCTCCTCGCCCGGGACGTCTCTCCTTTCGCCGCCTTCCAAAATCTGTTGGCACGGGCGATCAGGTCGCGTGTTGGAGGCGCTGGCGGCACGCTCTGCCGGAGCTGGACGACTGTCGACGCTCTGGTGAGATGAATCAGAGTCCGAACCGCTGCTGCCGCTGATGGTTGAACCTTGGCCAAGATTCTTCACCGGTGAGGCGTCGCCGCAGATGTCTTCGATGAGCTGCACGGGTGTCGGCCTGACGGCAAGGGGAGACGCCGCCGACGATGTCGACGTCTTCATCCTCCTCTTGGTCTTGGGCCCCATCTCGAAGGAACTTGTCCAGCTGCTTCTGCATCTCCACAAGGGCCTCGTCTTGGACGTCGCGCATCTCGATCTCGATGTAATCGTCGCAGATGCCGTGGCGGCTGTGCTTCTTCAGCAGCTCCAGGATATGAGCAGGAAGTACATGGGCTTCGGATAGCTTGGCTAGCTTCGCGAGGTCCCTGTAGAGGTTGTTCCTCGCCTTGGACGTCATCTTCTTGACGGGAACGGAGGGGACGCCTTCCTCTTCTGGCTGGCGGTTCCTCGGCTGGACGGACGCGCACGCGGGGAACCGACGGGGACGAGGCGGGAAGCACGGCGTGCGCCTCGGCGAGGAGGCGACGGACCGCGACGAGCCTAGTCTGGAACCGCTGGCGAAGGATCTCCAGCGGGCGAGGGCGCTTCCGGCCGGACATGATGTTGAAGGGCTCCGGCGGGCAACTCCATGGGAGCAGTGGACGCCGGTCGCTGGGGTAAGGGCCGGAAGAGGGAGAGGATGCGGGCGGTGGAGGAGAGGAGAGGATGGGGAAGATTGGAAGTGCGCTGGAGAAGACACAGGGCAAGGCATTTTAACTTGTGAAGTGATCCGTGATGAGATCGAAGCCGTGCTGCTGTGAGTGATCCGTGAAGAAATCGGAATGCACCCGACCAGTTCAAGCTTCGATTTGGTTGCGTGCATCTCAAGCTTAGCTTCGATTCACCAATCAGCACGGCTGTGTGCTGCTGGGGTATAATTCGAGAGGAAGTGATGGCTGTTTTCCACAAGTTTTATCAGATTGCTGTTATTTTTGCTAACCTGATCAAGGAAGAGGTAGACATACTGATGGAGCTCCTGCATTTTTTGACATGCGACTGGTCTGAAACTGAACCAGGGAAATTTCGTAGTGCCGACCAGATGTGAAGACTTGCTATTGTCGGAAGAGAAAAATTCACCGTAGGTCACAAAACTTGAGTGGCCGACACTTAAGTACCACTACTTCAAAATAACCCAAATACAGTCCATGTACTTATGCTAGGGTTCATTTTGGTCAGATATACTAATTGAGCTACGATTTGCTGACTTGGCCGAGTCAACTGCTAACCTGCTTTGACCGCCACTTGTGCAGCACCTATCCACTTGTGCGAAATAGTAGAAGGTTTTTTGCATCACAGACTCCTGGTCGGATCGCACCCATCCGATCAAGACTCCACTGGTCGGACTGCACCCACCTGGTCGCTCATGTTCTCCTCTGCCTCCGCTACCTCCGCCCAACCCTAGCTAACTCCCCGTCTCAAGGCTGTCGCTTTCCGCCGCCGCAGCCATTGCCGACGCCTCCGCCTCCTCTGTCTCCTCCTCTGTTCTCCGCTACCTCTCCGCCTGCCTCCTCCTCTCGCTTTCCGCTGCTCCAAACCCTAGCTAACTCTCTGCCTCAAGGCTGCTGGGCAGTCCGCCGCCAGAGCCATTGCCGACGCCTCTCGCTTTCTCTCGCTCTCCTTCATGTCGCCTCCTCCATCCCGCAAGGTTGCGTGGGCCGCCCGCTGTTGCATTCATCGATCGGGTGCCCGGATTAGGCGAAAGGTGAGGTTCTACCGGTCAGCAACCGGCGAGCACGATGGATGGATCTTCACAAGTGCGTGAACCACCATGAGTGCCATCAAGAGATTCATGCAGAGTTTAGAGCAATGCGCTTGGTTAACAATTTTGCCACCGATTGATTAATCAGTCACTTGTGATTTCGCACGGGAGTTGAGTATGTGCAGATCTGTTGACACAAGGCGCCTGGTTGGGTGTCAGCCAGAGATGCAATTGTGTTGAGGACAAGAGGGAAGAGCTTGAGAGGCAGAGATGTAATCAATGGTGCAGAGGCACAACCGAAGGGTCATGGTCGGGAGAGGCAGTAATGAAGAGATAATTATGGCAGCTCCAAAGGAGAATAAGTATGCTACCAAGCAGCAAATTGCTATGCTTTTAGGGTTAGGCAGAGAGATTTTGTTGTCGCTAAAGCTGCTCATGGCTTTTGTTATAGTGCTTTGTGTGATGTGTTTCACCTTAATTATGAAGAAGTGAAGTGTTGTTAATTCAAGAGGGTAGGTGTAAACCCAGCATACTAAAATGGTTGCTTTCGCTTGCTCAAGAATGCTTAGTCGTAATGGTTGTTGTAATGGATAATATGTCAAGAATGAAGCCTCCTCGACCTACTTGCTTTGAAATGCTAGACCTAATTGGTTTGAAAAACCGATGATGTATTTAATGTCGAAGTGTATCAATTTAGTTAACCTCATTGCTTATCTAATTTAGTTCATCGAGTTTTAATAGTTAACCGAATTTAGTTAACCTCATTGCTTTCAAATTAATTGTTGTATCAACTAACTTTGCAAACTTTGCAAACTTATTGTCACTCTCACCTGCCGCAAACACCCACCCACCAACTTGCACCGCAAACACCCACCCACCAACTTACATGTTGCTTTGGTCCACCAATGACCACCACCACCAGATCCCCTTCTTCTTCCTCATCTTTCATCTTGCACCACCATCCCTTCCACCATCCAATAACCCCAACAGATCCCCTTGTCATCTTCAAATTAGCAAAGAACTATGGTGTCCCTGATGATCTTCCCAGTTTTCTCTCAAGATGACTCAGTGACAGCAAGGTTAGTGTGCTCCTCAATCTCACACAACCAGTTTATGGTTTTAGGGTTTCTCAGCTAGGGTTTCTCTCAATTGATTCAAAATGTCTCTTTGTTTTAGCCACCGCCACAATATCCTTTGAGGAATGGAGTGGCTTGGCTACATATCCGCCTAGCTTTAGATGTGGGCATGGATCAAGGAAATATGCCCTAGAGGCAATAATAAAGTTATTATTTATTTCCTTATTTCATGATAAATGTTTATTATTCATGCTAGAATTGTATTAATCGGAAACATAATACATGTGTGAATACATAGACAAACATAGTGTCACTAGTATGCCTCTACTTGACTAGCCTGCTTATCGAGATGGTTATGTTTCCTAGCCATGGACAAAAGAGTTGTCATTTGATTAACGTGATCACATCATTAGGAGAATGATGTGATTGACATGACCCATTCCGTTAGCCTAGCACTTGATCGCTTAGTATGTTGCTATTGCTTTTTCATGACTTATACATGTTCGTAATTATGAGATTATGCAACTCCCTGCCATCGGAGGAACACTTTGGTACTACCAAACGCCACAACGAATCAGGTGATTATAAAGGAGTACTACAGGTGTCTCCGAAGGTACATGTTGAGTTGATCGAGATTAGGTTTTGTCATCCGATTGCTCTGGAGAGGTATCTTCGGGTCTCTCGTAATGCACATCATGATAAGCCTTTAAGCAATGTAACCAATGAGTTGGTTACGAGATGATGCATTACGTAATCTAGTAAAGAGACTTGCCAAGACGAGATTGAACTAGGTATTGGATACCGACGATCGAATCTCGCAAGTAACATACCGATGACAAAGGAACAACGATGTTGTTATGCGGTTTGACCGATAAAGATCTTCAGAGAATATGTAGGAGCCAATATGGGCATCCAGGTCCGCTTATTGGTTATTGACCGAGAATAGTTCTAGGTCATGTCTACATTGTTCTCGAACCGTAGGGTCCGCACGCTTAAGGTTTCGGCGATGCTTATATTATGAGTTTATGAGTTTTGATGTACCGAAGGAGTTCGAGTCCCGGATGAGATCGGATATGACGATGAGTCTCGAAATGGTCGAGACGTAAAGATCGATATATTGACGACTATATTCGAGTTCGGAAAGGTTCCGAGTGATTCGGTATTTTCGAGTACCGGAGAGTTACGGAATTCGTATTGGGCCTCATTGCCATACGGGAAAAGAGAGAGGTCTAAAGGGTGGCCGCACTCCCTCCCTTGGCTAGTCCGAATTGACTAGGTGGGGCGCCTTCCTTTCCTTCTCCTTTCTCTTCCCTTTCCTTCTCTCCTACTCCTACTATATGGAAGGGTTCCTAGTTGACTAGAAAGGGGAATTTACTCCCGAGGGAGTAGGACTCCCTAGGGCGCGCCATAGAGAGGCCCTCCCTCCTCCACTCCTTTTATATACGGGTAGGGGCACCCCATAGACACAAGTTGATCATTGAGATCGCTCTCAGCTGCAGTGCGCCTCCACGATATATATTACACTCGGTCATATTAGAAGGTGCTTAGGCGAAGCCTCGCGACAGAGAACATCAAGATCGCCACCACGCCGTCAGTTGACGGAACTCCTCGAACCTCATCGATTGGAGAACGAGGGTGCGCCATCGAGCTGTACGGTGTCAAGAACTCGGTGCCGGAGTAATCTGCTCGGATCGGTTGAACCGGAAGACGACGACTACTTCCACTACGCTGTGTCAACGCCCGCCGGCTCCACGAGGGTACGAGACAACACTTCTCGCTCGCTATGTCATCACCATGATATTGCGGTGCGTGAGGAAATTTTTGAAATTACTACGCTCCCCAACAAGGCATCCGAGCCTAGGTTTTATGGTTTGATGTTATATGCACGAGTAGAACACAAGTGAGTTGGACGATATAAGTCATAATGCTTACCAAAGATCATGTCATACTTTGGTTCAGCGGTATTGTTGGATTGCCCGGACCGATATTACGCCAGACGCGCGAGATGGTTTTACCACGTGTTTTGCACACAGTGACTAGCGGTGTCTGCTTTCTCCAACTTTAGTTGAACCGAGTGTGACTATGCCCGGCCCTGCGGTTAAAACGGAGTCTATTTGACAAACTATCGCTGGTTTTGATGCGAGGTAAGAACGGTTCTGCTAAGCCCGTAGCAGCCACGTAAAATTTGCAACAACAAAGTAGAGGACGCCTAACTTGTTTTTGCAGTGGCATGTTGTGATGTGATATGGTCAAGACGTGATGAGATATAAGTTGTTGTATGAGATGATCATGTTTTGTTAAAGTTATCGGCAATCGGTAGAAGCCCTATGGTTGTCTCTTTGTTGATAAGATGCAAGTGCCAAATAATTGTTTTACTTTATCGCTATGCGATAGCAATAGTTGCAAGAGCAATAGTTGGCGAGACAACCATGTGACGCATACATTGATATAGATCAAGATGATGAAGATCATGGTGTCGCGTCGGTGACGATAAAGATCATGACAAGATTTTGGAGATGGAGATCAAAGGCGAAGATGATCATGGCCATATCATGTCACATATTTTTATCCGTTATACATCTTATTATGTTTTGTTAGACTAGCATTTTAAGATGATCTCTCACTAATTATCAAGAAGTGTTCTCCCGAGTATGCACTGCGAAAGTTCTTCGTACGAGACACCACGTGATGATCGGGTGATAGGCTCTACGCTCAAATACAAGGTGCAAAACAGTTGCACACGCCGAATACTCAAAGTTAAACTTGACGAGCCTAGCATATACAGATGTCCTCGAACACGGAGACCGAAGGTTGAGCGTGAATCATATAGTAGATATGATCAACATAGTGATGTTCACCATTGAAACTACTCCATCTCACGTGATGATCGGACATGGTTTAGTTGATTTGGATCACGTGATCACTTAGAGGATTAGAGGGATGTCTATCTGTGGGAGTTCTTAAGTAATATGATTAATTGAACTTTAATTTATCATGAACTTAGTCCTAGTAGTATTTTGCAAATTATGTTGTAGATCAATAGCTCGTTGTTGCTTTCATATGTTTATTTTGATATGTTCCTAGAGAAAAACTGTTGAAAGATGTTAGTAGCAATGATGATTAGATCCGTGACATGAGGTTTATCCTCATTGCGCACGTAAAAATTATGTCCCCGATGCACCGCTAGGTGATGCATCTATCATAGAGCGTATGCACGTTATGAACGCTTAGCTAGCTCATGATGACTACTTGATAGTTTAGTGCACCATGCTTAACGGCTTAGAACGGGACTTCAAAGTTTTCACAATGTGCCTTTTATGAAAATAATTCTGACATTTGGCGATGGACACTTAATTTTACCACCTTCAGCTACGTAAGAGAAGGCCCGGTCTATAAATCAGGCAGTTCTTCATATATTAGAAGGACTTGACCAAACACCCATCCACTATACATCCAATCACGGTTCTCCATTATTTAACCAAGAATTCATACTGAAATAAAATTCAATTAAATGGGGATATTTCAGAAAATAATAGCATACTAAAGGGCAGCAGCACAAATAAAATTCAAAAAAGACAATTGTTTCAGACATAAATTTAAGAGCTCAAAGCTATAACTTACCAATATACTTGTTCAAGCTGGGAAATTACGGCGTCGAAGGGTGGCCAGCCAACCCCTAGCTATAACTTACCAATATACATGTTAGCTGTTCAGGAGGTTGCTACAGACGCTACAGCATACATCTAAGAACAACCAAACTAATCTGTTCAAATCAACCGATACTAATCAGACGTGCCTAAAATAGTTTCAACTAAGCTTAAACGCTACACAAGAAATAGAGCAAGCAAATCTTAGATCCAGGAGGAGGTGATATATTACCGTGATATGCAGCAGCAGAGGACTATGGACAGCCAGAGGTGAAGACGGTAAAGTCGAATGGGGGACTAGTACGAGCTCGGTGGGAGGCGGTGCTGGTTCTCCACGGTGGCGAGTGGAGACGGCGCACGCCGGTGGTGAAGGATGCGGAGTGGAAGACCGTTCCACGGAAGGGCAATGCACGGTGGACCGGAGGATGGTGTGGCGCGGCGGCGGTGGACCGGACGATGGTAGGCGCGGTGGACCGGACGATGGTGGCGCTGGAGGCAATGGTGGCGGCGGCGTGGAGTGGCAGGAGACTGAATCGGGATCGAGGGTTCTCGAGATCGAATAGGGATCGAGAGGGTTCTGCTTACCTCTCATTTTGTATCGGGCCTAATTTCGTGAGCCCAAACACACGGGAAAATAGGAAAAATGAATGGGCCTCGCAAAATGCGCGCGAGAATGAAACCGTGGCGCTAGCGAGAGCCCGAGCGCTGGGGTCGAAGTTACTGTGGGTCACACTCCACAGGGATATATTCTTCTGGCGTTTGCTCAAAGCCTACAGGAATAGAGTGCAAAAACCTGTCGGCTACAGCCCGACCTACAGTAAAACGATACTTTCCTGTGAGCTTACGGGGCTGACAAGAATATAAGTTGGCTCACAGACTTAGTCGTGATTCTGGTAGTGATTTCACTTTTTCCTTCATCCATACCTATATCTCTATATATCTATCTACAATATTAAATGTGATAAAGACGTTTAGAGCCAAAAATCAAAGCAACATACATCGGTCAATCGACGTGGATGGACGGGTCAGATCTATTGGATGTAGATATGGATTTATATTAGCATGGATATGATAACCCAGTGGCCTCCAAATACTAGATAGATAACGTTGAAATAGGCGCACACCTGAAGCCTATATATATAGACTGCCAAAGGAAAGAGTGCATGCACTTGGTTTAGAAGGCCTATTCTAGCGTCAAGATGGTTCATCAGGATCAGGGAAAGCTGGTGCAGGTGGTGGCCGTGGACGTTGGACTTGTGGCGCCGCCGAGCAGGTACGTGCTAAGCGAGGAGAACCGGCCGACCACCGTCGCACAGCAAGCTGCTGGTCATCCCCATCGTGGACGTGAGCCGTCTGGCCAAGCCCGATGATGTTGAGGAGGCGGCCAAGCTTCGCTCTGCGCTCCAGTCATGGGGCCTCTTTGTGGTGACCGGCCATGGCATGCCAAAGGAGTTCCTGGACGAGATCCTGAGGCGTCGAGGAAGTTCTTCCACCTGCCGCTGGAGGAGAAGCTGAAGTGCGGCAACGTGATCGACGGCGTCAAGTTCCAGAATGAAGGGTACGGCATCGACCGCATCGACTCCGACGAGCAGATCCTCGACTGGTGTGACCGGCTCTGGCTCCAGCTCCAGCCGGAGGACGAGAGGCGGCTCCAGTTCTGGCCACAGAATCTAAGGTACTCGATCTACACATTAATTGTTGCTCTCAGAGATTGGAAATCTTTCTTTTGTGTGCATTTATATCGGAGATCATATAATTTAATTTGCAGGATCTCCTACACGAGTACACCTCAGAGAGTGGGAGAGTGACCATGGATGTGCTGAAGGCCATGGCAAAACTGAACCAGGAGGAGAACTTCTTCATCAACATGGTGGGTGAGAGGTTCAAGTCATACTCGAGGTTCATTTACTACCCTCCCTGCCCACGCCCGACCTCGTCAACGGGCTGAAGCCGCACACCGACAACTCTGTCATCACACTGCTCCTCATGGACAAGGACGTCGGCGGCCTCCAGGTGCTCAAGGACGGCCACTGGGTTGATGTCCCTGTGCTCGGTAATGACCTGTTGGTCGTTGTTGGCGAGGGCATGGAGGTACGTATACATGCATATAACTACTGTAATTTGCAAAGATCATGAACGAGAGTAGTATCTCATTCCTATGCACACAGATCGTCAGCAATGCAATCTTCAAGGCGCCGTGGCACCGCGTGGTGACGAGCGCCGACAAGGAGAGGCTGTCACTGGCGATGTTCTACCAGCCGGAGCCTGAGAGGATCATAGGCCGCCGGGGGTGCTGGTCCATGAGAAGCGCCCGGCGATGTTCAAGAACTGCTTGGTCCAGACATTGGCAGATGGATACTGGGATGCATTTGCAGCAGGAGATCGCACCGTCGACTTCCTCAATGTCAGGATCAATGCTGAGGCCGACGCTGAACTGGAGGGTGCGCAGTGGTTGCAAACAACTAATTAAATAATTTGCTGTAGGAGTGAGTGCATGATGTTCTCTCTCACCCCACAAGTGTAGTGTGAATATGAGTTGATCGGTGTACTTCACATGATCACCTCCATGGAATAAAATAAAGAGTCAATTACATCACATCATCGGTGCTTAAACTTGATGGAAATTGTCACTTTTAGTACTAAGACTTGTGGCATATATCAAATTGGTGTGCGGCAAACATACTCAAGGTCGAGTACAAAATCGACGCTGACTAGGCCCCAAGCGAGGCTTTTTGCCCTTTTGTAATCCTCTATATTTTGCTAGCAAACGAAGCCATCTACATATTTTTTCTAAGCGATTTTCATATACAACATGTTAAATTTGGAGTTAGGGTTTGAAAGATATGATTATTTTAAAAGGCATTTGAATTTGCAAAAAAAATAAAAGTGAAAAAAGGGCGGCGCTGGATCAAACTAAAGTCTCTTGGATGGGGTAGTAAAGCTTTGGTCAGTGGGTTGGTTGTGTTGTTGTGTGTCATTAGGGCGCACCATATGTAAACCAAAGAAAACAGCCCATTTAGACAAATCGTTTCCATTTATAGGTGGTATAGTGGGTGATTTCTGTTAACTTCGGGGTAATTTTAATGACATACGGGTAGAAGCAATAGCTCATTTATTATTACTAGCAAAGGGGCCATGCTGCAATGGAAAATAAAATTGGCGGATTGTAGTGAGGATTGTGCGGAGACCACAATTCGCTTTCAAATCAATAGTGAAAGGCCCTTTATCATGCAGGAGGGCACGCCTCATTTAATTCTGCATACTCATGCGACACTCGATGATGCACCTCCTCCATTCTCATTCTCTTCGTTAATATCTCAAACAATTTATGAATGTATATAGATTGATGATACTTAAGAAATCTTTTTATGGAGATTTAGTGTAAGAAATTGATGGGACTAAGTGTGAATAGTCGTGTGTTATACGGAATGTCATTCCTAGCATTGCCTTCGGTGGGTATATTAGTCCGATAGTCATCATAAGATTCCCTTGTTTAGTCAGCCCCATTAAATTGAAGTGGCAATTGAAGTGTCGCCTTCATTGGCTGATTCCATGCGAATCATTAATAACATATATATTAACTTCCAATTATAGTGCTAGCAATTTTCTCCTCCCATTCCCTGGTTGGCTAAGGAATTAATAACAGACTGCCTAAGTTCAAAAAGTATTAAACGGACTCACCTACTCGTGATGGCCAGCATGATGCAACTACAGTGTTAGGGTCCCATGTTCAATCACGACTTAGGTCTCTTTGATTCAAAGGATTTTCATAGGATCTTTGAAGGATTAGAATCTTAGGAATTTTTCCCACGCCGGTCGCTTGATTTGTAGGATTGAATCCTGTAGGATTTTTTCCTAAGGATTCATTTGTACTACATTTCACGGAATTCTAACATCCACTCCAACCTCTTGGAAGAAACTTTGTTTCTCCCATGACACAATCAAACAAACTCAGATCCTATAGGAATCCTAGCATGCCATTCCAATCCTACATTTTTCCTATTCTGTGTTTTTGCAATCCTTTGAATCAAAGAGGCCCTTAAGCATTTATTAACTTTTAGTTTGGGCGAGTGGACCGCGGGTTGATTCATGAAAATTCAGGGGTTTTGCAAAATCAAAATGTTTTCTTCGACTCATTAAACCCGGACCGCGGGTTAATGTCAAGAAAACTAAAAGGGTTTTATGTAAATTTGAAACGCTTTTCCGACTTACTAAAACATGTAGTGCGGTTGATTTCGGAACTATATATTTCAAAATGGCGCATGACGGCCAACAGCATTCCCGCTTTATTATTAGATAGAGATTAGGTAGAGATAACAAAAGTAGGTAAAATGGATATGAATATATATTTTTAAGAGGAGGCGGCCATATATTAAAATTGTTCATATGTACCATATATACGTACCAACGTTGACAGTGGCAAACCTGAGTCTGGACCTTTAAATATATTGGACGCACTGGCACCAATCATGATATCACTTATAATGCATTTCCAATGACTAAATTCCAACTATCATTTAATTACATCCACTAACTAGTGACAATTGTGTCGGGGAGATATAAGAAATCAAATTCATGTGGTTGTGTGTGCATCTACGATGTGTAGTTAGGAGAAAACTCTTACTCTCGTTTTTTGCATGGATTTCAACTGAAAATGTCCCTGCAATCTAATGGTGCACTGTCCACATGTTAAAATAATTATTTGAATAATAAACTCTACTCTTGATACCTCCGCCAAAAAAAAACTCTACTCGACACGCAGTGAATGTTTTTGCATGGATTTCAAATGAAAATGTCCCTGAATCTAATGGTGCCCTGTACACATGTTAAAATAATTACTTGAATATTTGAATAATAATCTTTGGTTTACTAACACTACTAATTAGTATATATAGAAAACTCAGTGTAAAATCGATAAAACCTTAGTAGCACACCATCATGAATTTGATTTCAGTCCTCAGTTTACTCACGAGTATTAGTACACCATCAAGAAAAATAATAATCCTAAAGCTCATTCTGGATTTGCTGTAGCTCACTGATTTGCTTGTCTATTTCAGACTGTTCAAGGTGAAATTTGATTGTCTTCAGCATTGAGAAGACTGACAATATACAGTACATAATACCTAGCATCAAACAAGGGCAACAAATTCTAATGCCCAGCGAGGCTCTGCAAAACAGAAGGGCAGTTTTCAGCTTATGCATGTTAAATTGTACTGTATATAGCATTTTCTTTCAACTGATAATCAAAATCAAAGTAGTTTACTTGTTTTTTCAGGCTAAAGAGCATCGATAAGTTTAGATCAAGAGCGATAGCTCAGGCACTCGAGCTTCCTAGCGCCTGTGTCAGTGGAGATGCGCATCAGCTAGCTGAAAGTAACATTACAGGTAGGCTACGTCTGTGTACCAATACCGGATATCATTACCTGTATGCATATGGCCAATCCATTGACAAACGGTGGTTACAATACTGAGTTAGCCTGGCTGAATGACAATGGTACGACGGCCCTTGCTGGAATACATGTTTTCTGGACTGCAAATATTGTATTGCGGTTTCGCTCCGCACGCTGGCTACTCATGAGCATTCAAACTCCACACCCAGACATCAAGCCAGGGACAATGAGAAGAGCAGCATTCGCCGCACTCGAAGACCAAATTTCTGTTGCACGAGCCAAACGACATCATCAGCAGTAACCAAGCAACTCAAGAACCTGAAGATCTATATGGTGCCTTTCTTGGTCCTGACAAGAATGCGGATAACCGAACAGAAACATACACCCTGAGGCAGGCTTAGCTACCAGCTTACAGGACCAGAACAGGCGACAACTACAAAACATTCCTGCTGCTATCTATCTTGTATCAGGGCAAAGTAGGAAGTGTAACTCTGTCCAAGGAGAGAAAGCTGATGCGTCCATTATCAACCTGGCAGAATTTTAAGAGGAATGCCGCCAAACTTCCTCACCACGGTTTCCAGTTCATCCCTTGAGGGTGGCTTGTCTCTGCGCAAATCAACAACAAAAGTTAGGATGGCTAGAAGTGTCAATCAGCAGATTGTATAAATCAACCGTAAACTGTTGCCTAAGTTCATATATTGAGACCCTTTTGCATCTCCTTACCTACTTCTAAAGCTTCTGATAGTTCTGTTCTACAGTTTATGGCTTTACGCACATTGCTACCTACTATTACTCAGATTTCTTTCTTTGGGTAAAGGTCAGTCAAGAAAACGATGATAACTCGTGATAAGTCGCAAGTGATGCAACCATGATAAGCATATAAATATAGGAAATCATGACTGATTGCACAATTTGATTGCAAGACAGAGTTCAGCTGACTGTAACTCGCGCTTAGAAACCCCCCAAAAAAATCCATCACCTTTGACATTAGGCTTAAATTGCTTGCATTTATATGGCTCAAACATGATAACCACTCAGGTATAATGGAACAAATAAAATAAATCTATGTTCACAGAATACAGTGAACAACACATAAATTATATCCATGTGTAAAGACAGCCAATAACACATGATAGACACATCCTACATGCCTAAATATCCCAAAGTTTCAGAACATATAAGTGAAAGGGGAAATCAAACATTTCAAACGAGAGAGAGCTAAAATCATGTCAAACACATGAGCCAAAAAAATTAAGTATCCATGTCAAAAGATAATCAGGGAACGGATCAATTTAAACAAAATGCACAAGTTTAAAAGTGTGGGTCAGTGATTTGTGTTTAACGGGAAAGTAGCAACCTTAACAGACATACAAGAAAACAAGGACTCCTGGTGATGACTTCTTAAATTTGTTATTTAGTAGATGCACTTTAAAGGATGGATACATCCCATCTATGTGCATTCCTTCGAGAAATTTGGTGATGTCATTTCAGGCACCATCGGCACTATCAAATTTGGTGATGAAATCAACCGTAAACTGCTAAGCCCAAATTTATACCTTCTATGATAGTTTTGTTCTGCAACACATGGCTTTATACATATCATTGCTACCTACTGTTGCTTAGAATCAGATTTCTTTCTTTGGTTAAAGGTCATGCAAGAACTTGTGATAAGTCGCAACTGATGGACACATGGTAAGCATCTAAATATAGGAAATCATCATTAATTGCAAGACAGATTTCAGGTGACTATAACTATGCCTAGAAACAAAACAAAACAAAAACTTTGATATTAGGCTTAAATCACTTGCATTTATATTGCTCAAACATGATAACCACCCGTGTAAGTAAATTAAATCTATGTGCACAAAAAGACAACTAACAATACCCACATCCTGCACCCAAATATACTCGAGTACAGAAAATATATCCATGTGCATAGACAGCCAAGAACATCATAGACACATCCTGCACCTAAATATGCCAAGTTTCATAACATATAAATGAAAGGAGAAATCAGAAACGAGAGATGACTAAAATAATATCAAACACATGGCCCAAAAATTAAGCACTCGTGTCCAGAGATAATCAGGGCATGGATCACTGTAAATGAAAATGCCGCAAGTTTAAAATTGTGGATCCGCGATGTGCAAATGACAGGAAAAGTAAAATTACCTTAACAGACATATGAGGAAACTAGGGTCTCCTGGGGATGACTTCTTAAATTTGCTATTTGGTAGATGCACTTCGAAGGATGGATACATCCCGTCTATGTGTATTCCTTTGAGCAAGTTGGTGATGTCATTGCAGGCACCATCGGCTCTATCAAAGCTCCAGTTTGTGTCATCCATACTCTTAGGGGAATCAGTGGCTTCAGCAGAACGGCTATGCTTAATTGTCCAGGGAACACCATATCGCCAACAATGTAGCAAGCAACTTTAAGTGCTTGTAAGCTTGAAGGCAAGCCAGGAGCACCGTAACTTCCTCCTGCAATATTTCCATAGATTTCTCCATTCCTACGGTTACATCCTTGTCACTGAGAAGAACCAATGCCCTCTTTCTACCAAAAACCTGCATAGTTTGATCACCCAACAAGTATTTGAAAACTGGACTCTCAGACTGCAAGTTGAAGTATTTGAAAACAGAACCAATGCCACGCGATTCATGCATAATCCATAAGCAATTAGTTCGAGGTGGCATTGTGTGATTAGTCCAAACTGATGGTAGTAGTAGACAAGTGAAATAAAATTGATTCAAGAGGGATCTAGGCAATGCTGGGTGTTAAGGCATTTCAACAAACAGGTGGCGTACCCAATCTCCTCGACATTGTACAACAGCTTGCCGCCCCTTGAGACGCCGGTGGTCAGCCAGAGCTTCCCTTTGTTGTCCAATACCTCCGCCGCAGCAGCCTCCTCCACCCACCGCGCCCGCGACGCCACATTCCTGCACCACAGCATAGACAGCCCCATGAACGATCCAGAAGCGCACCAGCAGCCACAAACAGATGAACCGCAAGACAGCACGCACCTGAACTGACTCGAGAGGACGAGGGTGCCGCGTCCGAGAGGAAGGGGTTCAAGTGGTGCTCCTCCCCGTCATCTTCCGCCGCAACGGCAGAGGCTGCCCTGGTAGCACGTCTCCTTTGTTGCCGGTCGCGCCCTGCGGCCGCCATGAACTGCTCCCTGCACCCCTTTTCTCCCACCAAAACGTTCAGGGCTAATAGACAAAATGTCTCTTCTTATATCCCAATCATTATAATGTCTCTTCTACACGTTCAGTGCAAAAAAATCATTATATCCCAATCCTAGTCCAAATAGGGTCGAAATTTCCTGAAAACTACTGGGAACATGTAATATTTGCAAGATTTTTAATCTAAAATTTTGAACCAAAATTTGATATGCTTATCAAAAGATTCAATATCTCCTAATCCTATAAACCAAATAATCAAAAATCCTACATCTTTAGTGGATCTTTCTAGCAAAATAGCCATTGTTTTTGAACTACTAACATGTTTGACCATATACAGTGTTGGGTTCGGGAACAACAGGGAGACATTTGAATTACTTGCAAAATAACTATGTAAAAGTCTTTCTATTCATTTCTACAAACAAGAACAGAAATCAATTTTGGACTAATTATAACTATTATTAATCATTTTCCTTCGTTTTAAATATTTGTCTTTCTGAGATTTCAACAGTCGACTACATACGAGCAAAATGAGTGAATCTACACTCTATAATATGTCTATATACATCCGTATGCAGAACCATTCAAATCTCTAAAAAGACAAATATTTGTGAATCGGAGTGAGTAGCTACTATAACTAGTTGCCACAGAATCAGTTCTTAAATCTTAACAACCTTCAGAAGTTGAGAGCGATGGCAGCAGCCGGACGACGGAGCACGGCTAATAGACAAAATGCACCGGCCCAAATGTCCCTCTGCTCTGCAATCCAGCAAAACAAGGAATTCAACCAACTCAGTTGGCTGCCGTCGTCACACACCACGAAACATGTATACATACAAAAGTAAAAATCACGAACTGAGCTGAGACTCGAATTAATCGATCAGGTAATTTCATACATTTTCAATCACGTTCAGCAGCAGCACAAGAGAACTATTACAATCGATCATGTGTCCTCTGCTTTCTATTACTAGCCACGACGATACTTAAAAAGAAAGCGACGATCACAACCGAATCTCCCTTCCTCTAAATCTTCTTGGTAGCTTTGATGATGCTGATGCTGATGCTGCTTCAGGTCGTCGTCATCGTCGTCAAGCTTGAGGAAGAGTCCCATCCGTCGCAACAAGTTGTCCGGCCTGGCCGTGTTGTGTTGATCAATGCCGAGGGCCTTCACGTCCTCGTCTAGGATCTCGTTGTCGTTGAACATTACCGTCCTTCCGTCTCGAGCAGTTGCTGACGGGCCTTCTCCTCGCCCGGGACGTCTCTCCTTTCGCCGCCTTCCAAAATCTGTTGGCACGGGCGATCAGGTCGCGTGTTGGAGGCGCTGGCGGCACGCTCTGCCGGAGCTGGACGACTGTCGACGCTCTGGTGAGATGAATCAGAGTCCGAACCGCTGCTGCCGCTGATGGTTGAACCTTGGCCAAGATTCTTCACCGGTGAGGCGTCGCCGCAGATGTCTTCGATGAGCTGCACGGGTGTCGGCCTGACGGCAAGGGGAGACGCCGCCGACGATGTCGACGTCTTCATCCTCCTCTTGGTCTTGGGCCCCATCTCGAAGGAACTTGTCCAGCTGCTTCTGCATCTCCACAAGGGCCTCGTCTTGGACGTCGCGCATCTCGATCTCGATGTAATCGTCGCAGATGCCGTGGCGGCTGTGCTTCTTCAGCAGCTCCAGGATATGAGCAGGAAGTACATGGGCTTCGGATAGCTTGGCTAGCTTCGCGAGGTCCCTGTAGAGGTTGTTCCTCGCCTTGGACGTCATCTTCTTGACGGGAACGGAGGGGACGCCTTCCTCTTCTGGCTGGCGGTTCCTCGGCTGGACGGACGCGCACGCGGGGAACCGACGGGGACGAGGCGGGAAGCACGGCGTGCGCCTCGGCGAGGAGGCGACGGACCGCGACGAGCCTAGTCTGGAACCGCTGGCGAAGGATCTCCAGCGGGCGAGGGCGCTTCCGGCCGGACATGATGTTGAAGGGCTCCGGCGGGCAACTCCATGGGAGCAGTGGACGCCGGTCGCTGGGGTAAGGGCCGGAAGAGGGAGAGGATGCGGGCGGTGGAGGAGAGGAGAGGATGGGGAAGATTGGAAGTGCGCTGGAGAAGACACAGGGCAAGGCATTTTAACTTGTGAAGTGATCCGTGATGAGATCGAAGCCGTGCTGCTGTGAGTGATCCGTGAAGAAATCGGAATGCACCCGACCAGTTCAAGCTTCGATTTGGTTGCGTGCATCTCAAGCTTAGCTTCGATTCACCAATCAGCACGGCTGTGTGCTGCTGGGGTATAATTCGAGAGGAAGTGATGGCTGTTTTCCACAAGTTTTATCAGATTGCTGTTATTTTTGCTAACCTGATCAAGGAAGAGGTAGACATACTGATGGAGCTCCTGCATTTTTTGACATGCGACTGGTCTGAAACTGAACCAGGGAAATTTCGTAGTGCCGACCAGATGTGAAGACTTGCTATTGTCGGAAGAGAAAAATTCACCGTAGGTCACAAAACTTGAGTGGCCGACACTTAAGTACCACTACTTCAAAATAACCCAAATACAGTCCATGTACTTATGCTAGGGTTCATTTTGGTCAGATATACTAATTGAGCTACGATTTGCTGACTTGGCCGAGTCAACTGCTAACCTGCTTTGACCGCCACTTGTGCAGCACCTATCCACTTGTGCGAAATAGTAGAAGGTTTTTTGCATCACAGACTCCTGGTCGGATCGCACCCATCCGATCAAGACTCCACTGGTCGGACTGCACCCACCTGGTCGCTCATGTTCTCCTCTGCCTCCGCTACCTCCGCCCAACCCTAGCTAACTCCCCGTCTCAAGGCTGTCGCTTTCCGCCGCCGCAGCCATTGCCGACGCCTCCGCCTCCTCTGTCTCCTCCTCTGTTCTCCGCTACCTCTCCGCCTGCCTCCTCCTCTCGCTTTCCGCTGCTCCAAACCCTAGCTAACTCTCTGCCTCAAGGCTGCTGGGCAGTCCGCCGCCAGAGCCATTGCCGACGCCTCTCGCTTTCTCTCGCTCTCCTTCATGTCGCCTCCTCCATCCCGCAAGGTTGCGTGGGCCGCCCGCTGTTGCATTCATCGATCGGGTGCCCGGATTAGGCGAAAGGTGAGGTTCTACCGGTCAGCAACCGGCGAGCACGATGGATGGATCTTCACAAGTGCGTGAACCACCATGAGTGCCATCAAGAGATTCATGCAGAGTTTAGAGCAATGCGCTTGGTTAACAATTTTGCCACCGATTGATTAATCAGTCACTTGTGATTTCGCACGGGAGTTGAGTATGTGCAGATCTGTTGACACAAGGCGCCTGGTTGGGTGTCAGCCAGAGATGCAATTGTGTTGAGGACAAGAGGGAAGAGCTTGAGAGGCAGAGATGTAATCAATGGTGCAGAGGCACAACCGAAGGGTCATGGTCGGGAGAGGCAGTAATGAAGAGATAATTATGGCAGCTCCAAAGGAGAATAAGTATGCTACCAAGCAGCAAATTGCTATGCTTTTAGGGTTAGGCAGAGAGATTTTGTTGTCGCTAAAGCTGCTCATGGCTTTTGTTATAGTGCTTTGTGTGATGTGTTTCACCTTAATTATGAAGAAGTGAAGTGTTGTTAATTCAAGAGGGTAGGTGTAAACCCAGCATACTAAAATGGTTGCTTTCGCTTGCTCAAGAATGCTTAGTCGTAATGGTTGTTGTAATGGATAATATGTCAAGAATGAAGCCTCCTCGACCTACTTGCTTTGAAATGCTAGACCTAATTGGTTTGAAAAACCGATGATGTATTTAATGTCGAAGTGTATCAATTTAGTTAACCTCATTGCTTATCTAATTTAGTTCATCGAGTTTTAATAGTTAACCGAATTTAGTTAACCTCATTGCTTTCAAATTAATTGTTGTATCAACTAACTTTGCAAACTTTGCAAACTTATTGTCACTCTCACCTGCCGCAAACACCCACCCACCAACTTGCACCGCAAACACCCACCCACCAACTTACATGTTGCTTTGGTCCACCAATGACCACCACCACCAGATCCCCTTCTTCTTCCTCATCTTTCATCTTGCACCACCATCCCTTCCACCATCCAATAACCCCAACAGATCCCCTTGTCATCTTCAAATTAGCAAAGAACTATGGTGTCCCTGATGATCTTCCCAGTTTTCTCTCAAGATGACTCAGTGACAGCAAGGTTAGTGTGCTCCTCAATCTCACACAACCAGTTTATGGTTTTAGGGTTTCTCAGCTAGGGTTTCTCTCAATTGATTCAAAATGTCTCTTTGTTTTAGCCACCGCCACAATATCCTTTGAGGAATGGAGTGGCTTGGCTACATATCCGCCTAGCTTTAGATGTGGGCATGGATCAAGGAAATATGCCCTAGAGGCAATAATAAAGTTATTATTTATTTCCTTATTTCATGATAAATGTTTATTATTCATGCTAGAATTGTATTAATCGGAAACATAATACATGTGTGAATACATAGACAAACATAGTGTCACTAGTATGCCTCTACTTGACTAGCCTGCTTATCGAGATGGTTATGTTTCCTAGCCATGGACAAAAGAGTTGTCATTTGATTAACGTGATCACATCATTAGGAGAATGATGTGATTGACATGACCCATTCCGTTAGCCTAGCACTTGATCGCTTAGTATGTTGCTATTGCTTTTTCATGACTTATACATGTTCGTAATTATGAGATTATGCAACTCCCTGCCATCGGAGGAACACTTTGGTACTACCAAACGCCACAACGAATCAGGTGATTATAAAGGAGTACTACAGGTGTCTCCGAAGGTACATGTTGAGTTGATCGAGATTAGGTTTTGTCATCCGATTGCTCTGGAGAGGTATCTTCGGGTCTCTCGTAATGCACATCATGATAAGCCTTTAAGCAATGTAACCAATGAGTTGGTTACGAGATGATGCATTACGTAATCTAGTAAAGAGACTTGCCAAGACGAGATTGAACTAGGTATTGGATACCGACGATCGAATCTCGCAAGTAACATACCGATGACAAAGGAACAACGATGTTGTTATGCGGTTTGACCGATAAAGATCTTCAGAGAATATGTAGGAGCCAATATGGGCATCCAGGTCCGCTTATTGGTTATTGACCGAGAATAGTTCTAGGTCATGTCTACATTGTTCTCGAACCGTAGGGTCCGCACGCTTAAGGTTTCGGCGATGCTTATATTATGAGTTTATGAGTTTTGATGTACCGAAGGAGTTCGAGTCCCGGATGAGATCGGATATGACGATGAGTCTCGAAATGGTCGAGACGTAAAGATCGATATATTGACGACTATATTCGAGTTCGGAAAGGTTCCGAGTGATTCGGTATTTTCGAGTACCGGAGAGTTACGGAATTCGTATTGGGCCTCATTGCCATACGGGAAAAGAGAGAGGTCTAAAGGGTGGCCGCACTCCCTCCCTTGGCTAGTCCGAATTGACTAGGTGGGGCGCCTTCCTTTCCTTCTCCTTTCTCTTCCCTTTCCTTCTCTCCTACTCCTACTATATGGAAGGGTTCCTAGTTGACTAGAAAGGGGAATTTACTCCCGAGGGAGTAGGACTCCCTAGGGCGCGCCATAGAGAGGCCCTCCCTCCTCCACTCCTTTTATATACGGGTAGGGGCACCCCATAGACACAAGTTGATCATTGAGATCGCTCTCAGCTGCAGTGCGCCTCCACGATATATATTACACTCGGTCATATTAGAAGGTGCTTAGGCGAAGCCTCGCGACAGAGAACATCAAGATCGCCACCACGCCGTCAGTTGACGGAACTCCTCGAACCTCATCGATTGGAGAACGAGGGTGCGCCATCGAGCTGTACGGTGTCAAGAACTCGGTGCCGGAGTAATCTGCTCGGATCGGTTGAACCGGAAGACGACGACTACTTCCACTACGCTGTGTCAACGCCCGCCGGCTCCACGAGGGTACGAGACAACACTTCTCGCTCGCTATGTCATCACCATGATATTGCGGTGCGTGAGGAAATTTTTGAAATTACTACGCTCCCCAACAAGGCATCCGAGCCTAGGTTTTATGGTTTGATGTTATATGCACGAGTAGAACACAAGTGAGTTGGACGATATAAGTCATAATGCTTACCAAAGATCATGTCATACTTTGGTTCAGCGGTATTGTTGGATTGCCCGGACCGATATTACGCCAGACGCGCGAGATGGTTTTACCACGTGTTTTGCACACAGTGACTAGCGGTGTCTGCTTTCTCCAACTTTAGTTGAACCGAGTGTGACTATGCCCGGCCCTGCGGTTAAAACGGAGTCTATTTGACAAACTATCGCTGGTTTTGATGCGAGGTAAGAACGGTTCTGCTAAGCCCGTAGCAGCCACGTAAAATTTGCAACAACAAAGTAGAGGACGCCTAACTTGTTTTTGCAGTGGCATGTTGTGATGTGATATGGTCAAGACGTGATGAGATATAAGTTGTTGTATGAGATGATCATGTTTTGTTAAAGTTATCGGCAATCGGTAGAAGCCCTATGGTTGTCTCTTTGTTGATAAGATGCAAGTGCCAAATAATTGTTTTACTTTATCGCTATGCGATAGCAATAGTTGCAAGAGCAATAGTTGGCGAGACAACCATGTGACGCATACATTGATATAGATCAAGATGATGAAGATCATGGTGTCGCGTCGGTGACGATAAAGATCATGACAAGATTTTGGAGATGGAGATCAAAGGCGAAGATGATCATGGCCATATCATGTCACATATTTTTATCCGTTATACATCTTATTATGTTTTGTTAGACTAGCATTTTAAGATGATCTCTCACTAATTATCAAGAAGTGTTCTCCCGAGTATGCACTGCGAAAGTTCTTCGTACGAGACACCACGTGATGATCGGGTGATAGGCTCTACGCTCAAATACAAGGTGCAAAACAGTTGCACACGCCGAATACTCAAAGTTAAACTTGACGAGCCTAGCATATACAGATGTCCTCGAACACGGAGACCGAAGGTTGAGCGTGAATCATATAGTAGATATGATCAACATAGTGATGTTCACCATTGAAACTACTCCATCTCACGTGATGATCGGACATGGTTTAGTTGATTTGGATCACGTGATCACTTAGAGGATTAGAGGGATGTCTATCTGTGGGAGTTCTTAAGTAATATGATTAATTGAACTTTAATTTATCATGAACTTAGTCCTAGTAGTATTTTGCAAATTATGTTGTAGATCAATAGCTCGTTGTTGCTTTCATATGTTTATTTTGATATGTTCCTAGAGAAAAACTGTTGAAAGATGTTAGTAGCAATGATGATTAGATCCGTGACATGAGGTTTATCCTCATTGCGCACGTAAAAATTATGTCCCCGATGCACCGCTAGGTGATGCATCTATCATAGAGCGTATGCACGTTATGAACGCTTAGCTAGCTCATGATGACTACTTGATAGTTTAGTGCACCATGCTTAACGGCTTAGAACGGGTCAAAATGTAGAATTTTTCACTAGATATGCACAATATAGATATAACGATATATTTTTCAAGTATTTGCAATGACCAGATCTTCTTAAATATATTTTATTAAGATGTACGGCGCGCAACGCCGCTTTTATGATCTAGTGCAACCTGATATACAGGTAGGAAGATGCATTCAGAACAACACAACATTTATTCTTCAGGTTTTTACATGCTTATACAAGAGGCAATGAAATAGCTAACAACGCCACGCTTAATAAACTAGTACTTGTCATTCCTAGTTGCCGACAAATCCACCTGCATCGAGGCAACCAGCAACCAACGACAAACAGAGGAAGAAACAAGTGTTATTTGCTCTTGGGGAAGTAGTTTCTCCGTTGTTAATCAAGTTTGTACCTAGAACATGCAAATTTAAATGTCATAAGTCCCAACTCAGATTCTGCCAAAGGGCGAGCTATAGGTAAGTCTGGGGGCTGGGCCCCCAACTTTGGACCAAACTATGAAGAAATTTTTGAGGGAGGACTTAAATGAGGATTTTTTAGCAGTTTACACCTCAAACTCAAGGAAATATGCCCTAGAGGCAATAATAAAGTTATTATTTATTTCCTTATTTCATGATAAATGTTTATCATTCATGCTAGAATTGTATTAACCGAAACATGATACATGTGTGAATGCATAGACAAACAAGATGTCACTAGTATGCCTCTATTAGACTAGCTTGTTAATCAAAGATGGTTATGTTTCCTAACCATGAACAAAGGATTGTTATTTGATTAACAAGGTCACATCATTAGGTGAATGATCTGATTGACATGACCCATTCCATTAGCTTAGCACACGATCGCTTAGTATGTTGCTACCGCTTATCCATGACATATACATGTTCCTATAACTATGAGATTATGCAACTCCTGCTATCGGAGGAACACTTTGGTGCTACCAAACGTCACAACGAATCGGGTGATTATAAAGGAGTACTCAGTGTCTCCAAAGGCGATGTTGGGTTGGCGATTTCGAGATTAGGTTTTGTCACCGATTGCTCGGAGAGGTATCTCTGGCCCTCTCGGTAATACACATCACTTAAGCCTTGCAAGCATTACAACTAATGAGTTAGCTGTGAGATGATGTATTACGGAACGAGTAAAGAGACTTGCCGGTAACGAGATTGAACTAGGTATTGATACCGACGATCGAATCTCGCAAGTAACATACCGATGACAAAGGGAACAACGCTTGTTGTTATGCGGTCCGACCGATAAAGATCTTCGAGAATATGTAGGAGCAATATGGGCATCCAGTGTCCCGCTATTGGTTATTGACCGAGACGGTCTTGGTCATGTCTACATTGTTCTCGAACCGTAGGCTCGCACGCTTAAGGTTTCGGCGACGTTATATTATGAGTTTGTGTATTTTGATGTACCAAGAAGTTCGAGTCCGGATGTGATCACGACATGACGAGGAGTCTCAAATGGTCGAGACATAAAGATTGATATATTGAAGCCTATGTTTGAGTTCGAATGGTTCCGTGAAATCGATTTTACCTGAACACCGGGTTACTGAACCTCCCGGGGTTAATGGGCCTTAGGGCCCCGAGGGAGAAGAGGAAGGCCTGCCTAGCAGGCCACGCGCCTCCCCTCTAGTCCGAATAGGACAGGAGAGGGGGCGCCTTCCTCTTTCCTCCCCCAAGTCCTAATCCAACTAGGGGGGAGTCCTACTCCTGGGAGAGACCTCCGCCTCCTAGGGCCGGCCGCACCCCTTGCTCTTTATATACGGTGCAGGGGCACCCTAGAACACACAAGTTGATCCTTGAGATCGCTCTCAGCGCAGGTGCCCCCTCCACCATAATCCACCTCGTCATATCAGAGCGGCTTAGCGAAGCCCTCGCCGGTAGAACATCAAGATCATCACCACGCCGTCAGGCCGACGAACTCTCCTCCCAAGCTCCACCGATTGGAGCCCGAGGAGCGCTATCGAGCTGAGACGGTGTCAAGAATCGAGGCGCCGGAGTAACGGCCTGGATCGGTTGGATCGCGAGAGAACGACATCTTTCTACGCCAGATCG